>JAJEKV010000010.1:4314870-5593228 GCA_021234155.1 Isoetes taiwanensis | reverse complement strand
ATTGCAACAAAGGCTGCTGATAAAGGGAAGAATGTAGCAGAAGAAGAAGAACAAGTACAAGCACCTGCAGTGGAGAAGAAGAAGAAGGGTAGGCCCCCTAAGAAGATGCCAACACAACCTCCAAAAGGTGATCCTCAGAATGTTATTTACAAAATGTTAACTGGTCAGTGTCCAGGTTCAGTGTCTGAGTTCCTGAAAACTTTGAAATAACACTTGAAAGTTCTTTGAAAACTTTGAAAACTTTGAAATGACACTTGTGTTAATTTGTTGAAAGACAGCAATTTGAAGCTGTGAACTAATTTCTTTTGTTAAGACTGTTAAATTGATGTCAGAATTGTTGATGTTTGAGTTTTTTGTTTTATGAATGTTGCAGACCCCTTAGAAAAGAAAAAACTTGTCATCCTAGACTTAAATGGAGTTCTGGTGAGCACATTCCAAAACAGAACCAGAATTAAAATTCCAGCAGGGCTGAAGAAGCATTATGCAGGGGGGAAAGTGGTGGTGTGCAGACCAGAGCTGATAAGGTTTTTAGAAGGGTGCTTTGCCAGATTTGAGGTAGCCATATGGTCTTCTATGATGAAGCACAACATCATAGAAATCCTAAATGTTATAGTGCCACCTTCCTTTATAGGAAGGTTCAAGTTCATTTGGGGTCAGAAAGAGTGCGAGGTGATGCCTTTCAATTTTCCAGGGAATCCGAACAAGCCAGTGCTTATGAAGCCAATTGTAAAAGTGTATGAGGCTTTTGAGGATGTAGGGGAGGTAGTGCTAGTTGATGACTCATTGTACAAGACTTTCTTGTCCCCACAAGACGCTTCATAATTGAAAAATTTGATAATGACATCAATGACAAAGGTTTCAATTTCTTAGCTGCATTTCTGCAAACTTGGCTCAATGTCAAGAACCCTCAAAAGTGGTTGCACGAGCAGTATGTTGAAGATAAAGTTCAAGAAGAGGACATCGACATACTTAGGCTTCTGGCTGACCATCTAAGTGAGCTAGCGAGGTGGAAAGTGGCTATTCTCAAAAGCATTCAGTTAATGAAGGAAATTGTTAAGGTATGTTGTTTAATTTCATTTAGTTGTGTTGTTATGCTATTGAAGTGATTGTAGTAATGTCATTGCTTTGAATTCATTTAGTTGCATTTTTTGTATGTTGTTTGATCTGAATTACTTGGTTTGACAGAACCTAGAAGTTGCAGTGCCTAAGGAAGCAATTGAGGTAACTACTGCTGCATCAGCTCATAATAAAAATGATAGCAACATAGAAACAGATGAGCAACAGGTTCACAAGGAGCATGTTTTGGAGAAAATAGAAACAGAAGTACAATTTGGTAGCCAGGAGATGTCTAAGCTACGAGGCTTGATAGATGATATAAGTATAAACATACTGATGCAGGCGGGAGATAAAGTACATGAAGATAATAATAACAATCCTGCAGGTAATAATACTGATTTTGTCAATGAACAGGATGAAGAGCCTGCAAGAGAAGATAAAACACAAGATACTACTCTTATTGCTGATACCGGCACTTCAAATGATGCAGCAACAAGAATTCTCACAGAAGGAGAATAAGAGTCTATAGACTCTTTTCAATATTTATGTAACTTAGCCTCAGATGTAACTCAGAATAAAGATGCGGAAGTGAGTTGTACAATTTTGTACATATATTGTAACAATTTTGTATCTAATGAATATAATATTTACCTGCACTTGCAGAGTTTCTACGTGCAAAATTGTTGTCCCAGTTTATATTTGAATGTAATGGTTTCTCCTATGCTTGTCTCTCAGATCCAAAGATGAAGTCCAAATCCTAATTGGTTAAACAAACAAACCTGTATATGAAGCCAATCTTTGAACATATGCATGTAAAAAGGGTTTAGAGTATTTACTTTGTGCATTGTCTTGAGCAGTCCCCAGTTTCCACCATTTGTTTCCAAGGACCAAACTGAAGGGACAGACAGTTAAGCATAAACTCTGAAAACAATTAGCACGTCAGCAGACAAAGCAGAAACAGACAAAGCACCAGCGGCAAAGACATTGATCAAGTCGGTCGACTACAAATTTCGCGGCAACAAAGAATTTGTTAGCTTCTATTGATAGGTTTGTTAGAAACAATAGGTTTGTTAGAAACAATGTAGCAGCAATGAGCCACTTTACATGTGAATGATGTGCTTCTGCCTCTTCGAAGCAGAAGCAGAAAAAACGGTCAGCAGTGTTAGCACTCTACAGGAAGGGATGCCATCACTTTTTGGCATGTCTCTTCACTCATCTTGAACTTGTTGTTGCCAAGACTCTCCATATCAAATTTCACTTGTCTAATAAGGTGACTGTACACACTAGCAACTGGCTTGTCCACTAATAACTCAAAGTGGAGTGCATCTGTCTGCTTGTAGTAGTGGCCAGAAACTATGACTTCTCCCACACCAAATGCAGAACCCCATGAGTCTTCATATGCATCTAACAATGTATGTTTAGTCTCTGTACACCTAAGAACATAAAAGTCAACTCCTTCAGCATCCTCTGGATCTGCATTTACAGCAAAGTTATCTCCAACTTCTAGAACAGAACTGAGGTATTCATTAGCCTCATCATCATCCTCATCCTCATCTTCATCTTGAACTGCTTTTGTTGGCTGATTGTTTTCTGTAGATTTCTTCACCTTCAGTTCTGTTGTGGACCAAGCTCCCAATCGAGCTTTGTTCATGCAATCATCCCATTTTCCATGAAAGCAAAAGGAACAGAAACAAGAGAGGCACCTGTGGGCAACTTTTGCAGGATTTGTTTTGTCACATGGTCTGATGGAATGAAGTTTAGAGCTCCCACAAAGTGATCTCCATTCCCTCTTTTCAGATTTGTCTACATTTTCGGGTTCAATATGCCAAAAAAACCTGCAATATAGAACAGAAAAATGTCACCTCAAATGAAGAAGAATGCAATGGTACTGATTGAATTTACCTTCTTATATTTGGGTCTGGTGGGTTGTTCATCATATACCAATTCATGAAATCCACAACGTCTTTGGCACGCTCCAATTTCCAGGAATCATACTTCAATTGTTCTCTTGCCAAAATCCTTTTTAGGATTGCACCTTGTCCATCATGTTCTCCTTTCCCATGAGAGCTGGCAAAAAAATTCCATTCATACTCAATTCCTTCACTATTGACATAGTTCCTTCCTAAATACCAAAAAGGTCTTGCTCCTTTGAACCAGGCTTTGTGCAACCATCACTCCAAAAATATGTTTGTTGTACAAATTATTTTGTACTCGAGAGCCACCTGCATGAACTTTCAAGCAATGTTGTACAAACTCACTGCTATGATCTCTATCATCTGAAATATAAAAATGTACTTCCTTTATGATTCTCCTCTCATTACTGCTGATGGTCTGCTGAGTTGTCTTCCTCTTTCTTTGCTGCTTTTCCTTCTCTAGTTCCCTTCTCTCTGCTTCCTTAGCTTCCATATCTTCTATCTCATCCCGGGTTGCATGTCTATATGTGATATGAACCAAAATTGATGCCTGATCTGTGTGCCAGTGGCAAGATTGTGCCTCTTTCTGAATTTTAAAACTGTAATTTTCAGCAAAATCAATAACCGAGACAACTGCACCTTCAGGAAAAGTATCCAAGCACTTCCTGAATTGCTTTGCCTGCCAGTGTGCAACATAATTGTGTGGGATGAATTGTACCAGTGTCTTCGAAGCATGCTGCTGGAATTGGGGCAGGCTCTCTTTCTTGTATGCAAGTCTAGTTACCTTTGCTGGTTTCTTTCCTGCCATTTTTTTCTTGGTGGTCTCCTTCATGTAACCAACCTCTTGCTGTTTTTTGAAAACAAAGATCAGCTGTAAGTTTGCAGCACAAGCACAACAATCACAAGCACAAAAATCATTTAAGCACAAATGCCAAATACACTACCTTTTCAAACTGTTTCCACTCCACTTTGTAATCAGACTCCTCCTTCTCCTTTGGACATATTGGCAACCTGTTTGTAAGATCACACAGAAATTTGTTTGTAAGATGTTGCATCAATCATCTTAACAACTCAAAATAGAATGTTCAAACATCTTAACATTAAAAAAAGAGTACCTTTTCAATCCACAATCCTTGCATGCCACCTGCAGACAATTATGTTTGTGCCACTCTTCATCTTCATCCTTAGGGCAAATCATTTGCCTCCAAAAATCACTAGTGGATTTATAAACATGGTTCTTGGCTGCACAAAAGTTACCATCACCACAAACAAAGACAAGTACGCTTGCAATCTTTATGCACGCCATTTGGATCTGTTCTGATTTTGTTGAGTGCTTGCATCACATATTCAAAGTGCATGTGATATTGCCAGCAGCAAGTTTCTCTTTCATTTAAGCGTCTCACAAATGATGGCTTCAGCAATTCAAATGTGCGCTGGGTAATCTTAATGTCATTGAATTCCTTCTTGAAGTTCATGTAAAATTGCAACTGCAAACAAAGAAGATCTATATAGAAACAGATATATGCAACAAGAGAAACATACTAAGCAGGGAAATCACCTGAGATATTTCAAGCAGTTGTATTGGATGATCAATTTTATCGCCATCTGCTGTAATAAACTTTCTCACATGCTTCCTGTATGGTGAAACTCGTGTGTTTTCTGTCCAGAACTTGTAAACACAATTCCTAACCTCGTCACTCAATGCATCACACCTCTTTTTCCTTGAAAACATTGACCACGGACCACATTCTTGGTCTGCCATTATTCTTCTTCTGGTTGCAGCAACAACAGATTTTCTAGATATATGAAGGAGACGTGCGACAACAGATTGGTTGATGGATTTTGCTGATGAAGATACCATTTGCAAAGTAGACTTTCTTGCTTGCAATACATCTGTCTTCCTTAATTTCTTTTGTTCATTGAGTGTCTCCTGAACATTTTTAATCACATTCTTCATGATCTTGCTTTGATCATGATCAACAAAATCCACTTCCAGTGGCAATTTCGCCTTCACTCTCTTCACAAATCTGTGCACCACCATTGCTTTATCCCCTTCTTTCAAAGGCTTTGTGATTTCGTTGAAATAATCGTCCATTTTTTTGGACAATTCTTGAAGCCTTCTCGCACTCAGGCCTCGTTCAATTTCAGGGTGCAAGTTTTCTTTCTCTCTCTCCCTTTCTCTTTTTCGCTGTCTTGATTGCCTTCTTCTCTCGGCTTGAATTTCCCGGAAAACTTTGAGTCTCTTTTCCTCATCCAAATCAGAAACTGATTGATCCATTGAGGATCGTGATGTACAGAGAATTTTGCAGTACAGAGAAACCGTGATGTACAAAGAACAGTTTGTTTCAGAGGTACAAGCTGAGTGATCATTCCCGCCACAAAAAAATTCAAGAAACAGACCCCGCCATCTCAAAACAAACCGCCGCGCCAGATCATTTCGGAACCGAATTTGATTTTCGGAGCAGCCATGTCATCGATCCGGAAGCAATTGGCTAAAAACGGATCATCGTGTTCCCGCTCTCCAAGCACCCCCAAGCACAGCAGATCAAGCACGAAAAGCAGAGCATCCGGACGGGTGCTTTTGTACCCTAATATCTAACTTAGACCCTGAGGCACTTTTTGGATAGTATTCTTAAGGGGAAGAGGGAAGAGTGCACAAGGAAAAAGCTATATTTCATATGCTTCTAGCTAGGTCACCGCACTCATGAGTGCCCTTTGTTATGCAAACAGCGTTGGCTGAGCTTGAAGGATGTGAATCTCCAATGGAATTGGACGATGATGAAGAGGCCCAATACTTCATTGAAGGTGAATGTAGAATCTGTGTAGCAATTGAAGCAGAAAATGCGGGGAGTCAGTCAATGGTTATCTCAGCTGAGGGTATCGTAGATGATAAACCTTATATAGTGCTAATAGTTATGGGTAGTTCCCATAATTTTGCATCTCCTAGGTTGCAGCATTGCTAAAGACTAAGACTCTTAAGTCGAAGCCAAGACTAGTCAGCATGGCAAGTGGGGCAATGCGCCACATGAAAGAAAGGAGAGTAAATTTTGATATAACTTTGAGTGGAACCAACTTGAGCATGGGTGCAGAAGCTATGGACATCTGGAAGTATGATCTTATAGTCAGCATGGAGCTCTTGAAGCCGAAAGCAATGATTGATTGTGACAAGCATAAAATTTTGATTATGGCTCTGAATGGCAAGTGCTTTGTGGTCAAATGTAAAAAAAAATTGCTTCCATAATGCAGTGCATATCAGTAAAATAGTTATATAAGGGGGATATGCCATCTGCGTGCATGGGGTGGCAAAAAACCCCCCTGTATACGGATTTTTAAAAGCAAATTTTGACCCCTTTCGAATAAAAATTACCTATGATAGTGCAAAAAATACCAGAAAAAGGACCCCCTGCCGACCGTATATGTAGGAAAATGGGTCCAAAAAACCCCCTACCCGTGCATGCAGATGAGTTATACGCCCAAAACTATGAACCCCCCTTATCTGGGCCATGGATCCAGTGGTCCAATATGATAAATACATGTGGCCTATGCCACTCATATATATGTTTAGCCCAAAGGGCTAACAACCACTAAAATCGCCACCAATCATGGATCCACAGACTTAGAAGAAGTTGGCGCAGGCCTTATCAGAAGAGGAGAAATGAGAATGTATTAAATGCTACATCAATCATAGTCCGATGCAACACAGACAAAGGCCCTGCATTGCCTGCATCCTGGGGAATAAGAAGCCTGGACTATGAGAATTGTCCTACTCTGCTAATGGTGAGCCCGAGACCTTTTTTAAATTTGAAATGAAATCTAGTGCTTGAAATGAGCATATGGTCGTTTGCCACGTGTAGAACTGTCTTAAGGCATGAGCTGGACTGTTCTTGGCTATGGCCAAGTTTTGTCTCCTTTCTGAATGCTTTTGATCCTGATATGTTCAGCTCGTGCTCCCACCTGATAAAGGCCGAGAGGCAAACCCAAGCAACTGTAGTTCATCTAGCACCGGCTTGGGGTGCTTGCATTGAAGGCCAGGGCTGCCACAGAGCTAAGCTCTATTTTTGTGGACTCTTAAGCTCCACCGTAATGTCATCTTCAGATTCAGAGAGCCTTTCCAACTCTATGATGAATATGAGCCCACCAATGAAGAGAAGAGAGTTGTAGCAGCCGAGAAGGGGAAAGGTCCGGTTGAGTTTCAAAAGGGGGTAAAGAAAGGATTTGCCAAGAAGACAGCAGTAGAAGAAGGGAAAGAAGGCACAGGCATGTGTTTACCTCCTGAAGTTGAAGCAGCTTTTAGTAATGACGACTCGGAGATAGAGGAACATCACATGAAGCAGGCATACTATTACTCCACAAAGAAGAAGAGGCACTGATGTCTAGTTCCTGGCTGTGTATGGGACACAAAGAAGAGGTTGAGGCTATAGGCACATATGCGCAATGCGCATAATCTTGCGGTTGTTGTGGAGGGAGCACCAGTGGGAAGGCACAAGCAGGCTCAAACAAAGCAGAAGAGAAGGCCCAACCATGATCTCTCAGCATATCATCTTGCCTATAGAGTTGATCCTGAGTATAGGTATAGGATTAATCAGAGAAGATATCTTAGAAGGTGCCAAGACCATGCACTTAAGATTAGATGGAATTGTGTTAGCAAAATGAAGGGACTGATAGGAGATAAGGAGGCTGCTGCCAAGAAATATGCAGAAGAGTATGTTGCCAGATATACGAAGAATATAGCCACTGCTTATGGCTTGGAGGGTGTCGACGAGCAAGGAATACTTTGACCGCTGATGACAAGCAGACAAGAGAATCTGAATGGACTTCCCAAGTACACCGTGTCATTGCAGTAATGAAGAAATCCTCAATTCTGCTGTATTGGAGGAAAACCCCGAAGAGCCACTTCAGCAGAGCCCTCGGGCAGCCAGGTAAGTGTAGGTCCTTCATCTAGCCATGACAATGAGCATTCCCCTTTACCTTTCCCTCAGTTGCCCCATGCTATATTAGAGGTTTCTGATATGATTACACCTTCATTGCCAATGCGAGGGTCCTTCCACAGAACAATGCTCAGCCTAGCTCCAGATTATAAGCTTGATTTCCACACCTTGCAGCAGATAGAGGACCTCTTTACCATGACTTGGAAGCCTAAATCTGGGAAGAAAGTTATTCTTTCATACAACTGACAGTGGCCCGTTCACATCAAGAGCCTAATATGGGGTTGGGGTTCTATTAAGAGGTGAATTTGTGGTAGAGTAGGCCCAGGCAGAGTGCTTTAAGCAGACGGGCACAGACGATCCCGAAAAAATGAGGCATTCATGGGTGAACGAGGAATCTGTTGGCGAATATCTAATGTAAGTCAGATCTAATTTATTTGCTTTCTTTGCTTTAATTCAAAAACCATGATCTGAATTCTTTCTGGCTTTGATTTATTTTTGCTTTCTTTTTTAATTCATTCAAAAACCATGATCTAAATTCTTTTTGTTAATACATTTTAAAACAGGATTCTATCACATGCAATTCCCATTGATCAGAGGAAGCATCATTGTTGGTTACATCCTAGTTTGATAGGTCTGTATCTCAGTAAGTCTGATCACCTCTTCGAGAGGCTAATCCCACTCCCACCAGCTCCATTGAAGCGGAAGAAGAAGAGACAGGATTCAAATGAAGACCAAGATCCAATAGAAGAAATATTTTGGTATTGGTTGCCAGTATGCCGAAGGTAAGTTGCCATCTCTATTTCCCAGTTGTGTTTTTTTCTCTTTAAGCACCTGATTTTTGCACACTACAGTGGCCATTGGAGCTGTAAATATTCTACTATGATGTTGGGATCTGCAAGGCTCTTGGGACAACCACACCCTCGTTGCTCCACTTTGACTGTGTTAGTGGCTACTATTCCTGCTTGGAAAGTGCTGCCATCAAGTAAGTTTATACCCCTCGTATTTTGGCTTTATGGTCACAATCTGAATTTCCTTTGAATTGCTATAGTGTTCTCAAGAAAGTGCACAAGGCATGGTCTGCCAATCTGCCTGCCTGGTACAGATGTGCTTGCCTTCGTGTGCCATGCCCCGAGCAAGACATTGGATCTGATTGTGGCATCTACACTATATTGTATGCCAAGTATTTTCTCCAGGATTTCGTTTTGAAGAAGCCCGAGGAACTCTATCTGAAAGCAAGTTCAGTATATATTACAATATCCATTTGTTTATGCCTGGCTCAAATTGACCTTGCATTCCATGTCTTTTCCAGATAACCAGAAAATAGTTTACCATTTCAGTCGTGGCCAATTGCAGGAGGTCCTTTTCCTTTATGCTAGGTAAACTGCATCAGGCTATAGTCACAGGGCAAATGCCAAGGAAGACTCCAGCAAGGTCCACCTGAGCATCAGGCCGGGAACATGCTTGAAAATGTAGGCTGAAAACAGTTTTTTGTTCTGCAAAAAAGTTTCAAGTCATCAGGTTGAAAACATGTTTTGAAAACTGGAATAGAAGATGATTTCCTGCTCTTTTATCTGAACCTTTTTTTGTTATGAAGAAATGTGTTGCAATTCTTGTTTTGTTAAACCTTTTCCTGCTAAACCTTTTTTTGTTATGAAGAAATGTGTTGCGATTTCATCCGAAATGCTTGCTTATGAATGCTGATTTTAATCTGAAATTTTAAATGCTGGACAATGGTAAACTAGGACAATGGTAAACCTAAACCATCATCGGAATTCTTTCTTTCAATTCATTTTTAAAACCATGATCTGATTTTAATCTAGACAACTTAAATGCTGGACAATGGTAGACTAGGACAATGGTAAACCTGAACAATGATAAACCTGGACAATACTTGTCCAGGTTAACCACTGGATATACTTGTCTAGGTTAACCATTGGAATGTATGTCCAGGTTAACCATGGGACTTGCATGTCCAGGTTAACCATTGGACATGCATGTCCATGTTTACCCATTGGACTAGTGGTTGTCTAGGTTAACCATTCGACCAACTATTAACCACCAAACATTGTCCAGGTTAACCATGGGACATACTTGTCCAGGTTAACCATGGGACTAGTGGTTGCCTAGGTTTACCTAGGTTAACCATTGGACATACTTGTCCAGGTTAACCATTGGACATGCTTGTCTAGGTTAACCATTGGACATACTTGTCTAGGTTAACCATTGGACTTGTCCAGGTTAATCATTGAACATACTTGTCTAGGTTAACCATTGGACTTGTCCAGGTTAACCATGGGACATACGTGTCCAAGTTGACCATTGGACATACTTGTCCAGGTTCACCATTGGACATGTATGTCTAGGTTAACCATTGGACATACTTGTCTAGGTTAACCATTGGACATACTTGTCTAGGTTAAACATTGGACATACTTGTCCAGGTTAACCAATGGGACATACTTGTCCAGGTTAACCATTGGACATGCTTGTCTAGGTTAACCATGGAACATACTTGTCCAAGTTAACCATTGGACATGTATGTCCAGGTTAACCATGGGACTAGTAGTTGCCTAGGTTTACCTAGGTTAACCATTGGACATACTTGTCCAGGTTAACCATTGGACATACTTGTCCAGGTTAAACCATTTGACTAGTGGTTGTCTGGGTTTACATGATGTGAAGGTCCATGGGGTGGACCCTGATGTCGCCCATGTGAGTACTGATTGATGCCTGATTTTTGCTTCTTGGTTCTAGAATCCTAAAACCTTAGCATTTGAACTAAATTGAATACTTAGTTTCTGCTTCTACCTGACTATGCCAGAGGCTCAGCTTGATTCACATTCAGCAGCCCCCTCTAGATGTGACACTCCACGAATCCATACGATGCCCCCATCATATAAATACGAGAAATTCCCCTCCCATGGCAAATCCATCACCACGAAAAGGCCCTCCGCCTGACTCGGACCACTTGTGATGGCCAAGTGTCCGGGTGAAGGATACAGAGGTGTCATTCGTCCCAGCCTTCTATGGGAATCCTATATAGCGAAAGCATACATACATGTTAGCACCTGGCAACAATACCAATAAATAATATACCACCACGAAGGGTGGCCCATCCATCATCATCAACGAAAAGACAATACAAGCATAAATAACATGAGTGACACATCATGACAAGGGCGCTATCTGGGCGCTCAGACTCCATGGGGTCAACAGACGGTCAGCGCCTCAAGATATCAGCAGATGAAAGTATAACATGGCGTTGGCTGGCATAAGACAATAGCTAGGGTAGTCCACTCCATCCGCTCCTCCTGTGCACACTTTGCAGATAGGCTGAGACATGCTATGACATGCTTGTAGCCCTCCGGAGCAATCTCAAGGAATCACCCTATGGGACTACTCTAAGTTAAATCTCCCCAGTCCGATGAGGCAGGTCAGAGAAGCTTCCCCTCCCGGATCATAACGGTTCCATGGATGTGCTAGAGGATATCCCGTACCCGACTTACCCCCCTAAATCTATGCAAACCAAGGACGTCCACAAAGGCCATATCCTGCAATCCAAGAGGTGTCAAACCCATACCCGGCCCACACACAGTGACCGACTATAAGTCTAGCACACTACAGGAGCCCCAATAGCCATGCTAATCAAGGCTCTGCCTCAACTTCACCAATTGTGTCCGTTGTTTGATGCTGAACCACATCATAGCATCCACGGCCAGGTTGGCTCTTGTGCACGAGCCGTATTTACTGGGTTTTAAGGGTTCTAACTAGGAAAATCTCTACTTCTAGATGGCCTTTAGGTCTCTACCTCCCTTTTACCCATACACCACAGGAGGAACAGAAAGAAAGCTATCCTTATACATCCATCCATCCATAGCTTCGAATAGAACATAAAATAGAGATTAACCATACATCTGTTGATATAAGGATTAATCCTAGCTATTTTCTAAGCATACAAGGATTAATCCTATGACTACCTAGGAATCCAAGCTATCTATGGAGTAACCGGGATCGTAGCTAGATCCACTGTCTCTCTGGTTCTCCATTCTTCTGGCTAGAACAGGGTTGAACAGCAGCTCCTCCTCCACCAATCTCCCCCAATTCGAATTTGGGACAAATGGGGGTGTAAAACCCCAATTTGGGTTCCCCAAATTAGCAAATCTCCCTTGCCCAATCGATTTGGGCCAGGTGGCAACTCCAAATTGGTTAATATTAACTAATTTAATATTTTAACCCTTTTTAATATTAGGTTAAGCCCTAAATTCGAATTAGGGTTTAGGGTTAGGTTTCCACCTTAATAATTAATGATTAACATAGCTAACCTTAGCTTATGAATAATTAATGTGCCATTAATTATTCATAGTGACGGGTCATGTATTTATACTCAAAAAGACATATAAATACACGGAACGTCACATTCTCCCCACCTTAAAAATGATGTTGTCCTCAGCATCAAGACTACTCTTGTTGTAGGGCAACACATCGTGTATTGGAAGGAAGTCTCCCCTCCTTAAAGAGATAGCGTGAGGTTATAAGTCACGATCCCGCTCAAGATGGCAGCCAATGGCTATATCTCTGTATTGTTAGCCCTTTGGGCTAAACATATGTATGAGTGGCATAGGCCACATGTATTTATCACATTGGACCACTTGATCTAGGGCCCAGATTTAGCCCACATATGTGGTAGGTGGCATAGGCCACATGTATTTGTCATATTGGACCCCACAATCTATGGCCCAGATTTAGCCTAGATCTGTGGAAGGTGAGATGTCAGTTAGGGTTAGGGTTTTGCTCTACTATTTAGAGACAGCATTTCCTCTCATTGTTTAGGTTTTTGCTCACGTTTTGGAGCACCTCCTTTTGGAGCATCAATATGATTCTGTTTTGTTCATTCTTTCTTTTGTTCTTGTTCTTGGAGTTTCTTCCCATCTTCTTTTGTTGATCCATGAGCATTTGTGGCAGCCTTGTGGCATCCGGCAGTCATGGACTGCTGCTGCAAGGTGATGCCAAGAACCCCAAATACCAACACTGGCGCCTCATGCCGGGGTCTGTTTCGCTCATGATCAATCTCTTATTTTCAGTTCAAGTATCTCCAAAATTTATTCTGCCTAAAAATTGTTTCTACATCGACACTTTCTGTGACTCTATCATTCTGTATTTGCCCACTCAGAAACACATCTAGTTTTTATTTGTCAAGATTTGTTTCTTTGACATTGTCCACATTTGGTTCTTTGGATTCTGAAATGACATATTTTCCCCAGATTGTTTCCCAGGAACGAGGCCCCATGGCCCTTTCCACAGGTATTTTTGACAGCTCTGTTTTTTGCACCGAGCATTGGTTGCAGGCTCTTCAAAATCTGCTCAGGAAGTGGCGATTATTCACGTTTCTTTGCTCACATACTCGAGTTTCCTTGGTCCAGTAGCGACCAACGCCATCCGATTTCTTGTCAAGCGGGAGCCATCTCTTTTTCATCACAACAGATGCAGCAGAGTTCCTACTTGGGTTACAACGTTTTTATTTGGTGCAAATGTCTTGCAAATCTTCAGTTATATGGCATACAACAAATCTTTGAAATCATTCTGTGACATGCACAGAGCGGAACACTTTGGGGCAAAAGCCTCATCCAATTATTGGGCAGCAACAGCTCTGTAACAGCTCATTTCTGGGAGTAATTTTTTCTGCCACTCATGCCTGTCTCAGTGGCACCGCATCGTTTCAACAGATCAATTCAATTTCATTCGATTTGGATGCAGAGTTCTTTTCGGATCCTCCAAATTCGTTAACAGCTTAACCCACAATTGGGGTTTCCTATTCTGGAGTCTGGCCTTATTTCGGATGGGCTTGGCTTTGCTTGCTCATCACGGCTCTTTTACCAGCATTTATCGGCACTAGACTAAGTTACTATTCATTTTTGCAGTTCCTTAAGACTTGCATCAGAGCAATAGTTCTCCTTATGACGCTATGAGACAGTCAAACCGGGTCATTTGTAATTCCAGATTCTCCCACTCCCAGCAGGACCAGAAGCCATCACATGAGCAACATGAATTTTCTAGACACTCTCCTGCATCGAGGCTTCATCACTGATTCTATAACTAAAACACATCGACCTTGCACTTGCTGCCTTCTGGAAGCAAAAGCATCTGCGCACTAAAAATAGGGGATTCTCAATTATTTTTGGACAGAGCATCAATTCTTTGGCAACCGAGTAAATCAATTCGTCCTTTCCTCCTAGCAGCTCCACAGATTCATTCGATCAAGAGCATCTTGCATGCATTGGATGCACAAAAGACCAACGGCCCCACGGCCCCTCACGCGTGGAGACTCCGAGCAAACCCACGGCTAATGAAGTTCACGGCACCATCAGGGCCTGGATTCATTCAAATTCAAGCAAATTCGAGTGCCTACAGGTCACGCACTCAGCCTCAAAACAAGCATGACAGATCCTGCAACTCATTTTCACAGGGCTCCTTTCCCTCGATTCCCCTCGAAACGCACAGGCTTTTTCTATAATATCTGCTCCGTTTCGCTTCAACACACAGATTTTTCTGTCATATCTGTTCTGCTATCAAGCCAAGAGGCCCGCCCGCATTTGTCAGACTCACCATTTTTTAAGCTCTCTTCATCTCCAGTGAGACAGGGGGAGCGCACTCTGTGTTTTCCAATCTCACCAGCAACACAAAGAGTGGCTGGCATTTTTTTCCAAGTTTTTGGTCTGCATCAACCAAGGCCCACGGCCCATCACGCTTCTCCAATGTTCGACCTTCCACAAGCCCACGGCCATCACGGCGTGGCTTCAAGTCTGCAAATCCTTACCAGCGTGCATCTGCAAAACCTTCGTAGAAGCCCACGGCCATCACGGCGTGGCTTCCAGTCTGCAATATCTTCACAGAGCTCCCATGGCCCTTCATGGCATGGCCTGCTCCCACGGCCCGTCACGGCGTGGCCTTCTGCCCTTAGAACCCCACGGCTTGGCCTCAACACCAAGGACCTCACGGGCGTGGCCTCTGCGTGAACCACGGCCCCCACGGCGTGGCCTCAACATCCGATACCTGACGGCCCTCACGGCATCAAACCCCACGGCCCATCCTCTGGCGTGGCACATTTCTCTCATGTCAACACATGGTAATCATCCTTTATGACTTTCTTTCCTAGAGAGACTTCGACACTTGAATATTCCACATGGCCCATCTTTTTGGTGTTTTTCACCCCTTCTAATGTTCAAGCCATTTTTTACATACCAGAATATCTAGTCCTACCATTATACCTTTGGAGGTAAAATTTTATGCAACTATGACTTCAAACATCACGGCCCAACGACGTGAGTTCAACAATCTGTCATGGCCCCTCAAGGCGTGATTTCAATCAACTTTTGACGCAAGAAGTATCTTGAGCATATTTTTGGCACATTTTGGGGGACGCCTCATCTTTTGTCGCATTCTTGGAGATCTTCTTTGCACCCTTGTACCAACAAACCTCACACAGCCGGCGTGTGTAGGCCTTTTTTCAGCAATCTTTCCTCAACATTCAAGCTTACCTCATCGACCCAACTACAGGGCGTTTGAGAGACACCCTTTTTCAATCCATTTTGGCCGTCCATAATCCATGGCGGTCGAGCCTCTTTCAAGTTCAACCACTGGCGTGAAGATGACTTATGGCCTTCCGCCCCTTCCATTTCAATTCCTCAAGTTCAACTATCTGCTCAAACTCTTTCAAGTTCAACAAATGGCGTGAAGATGACTTAGGGCCTTCCGCCCCTTCAATCACTTATGTTTCAACTCTTTCAAGTTCAACTCCTTGTTTCCACTTTTCAAGTTCCACAATGGCGTGAAGATGACTTAGGGCCTTCCGCCCCTTCAACAATTTTTGTTTCCTCATTTTTGTTCAGCTCATTACAAGACACTTTGATTGGCGCATGTATTCGGAGCTAAGTGGCAAGCTCTATGAGAAGTGGTGACAGCCTTCTCAACATTAGATTCGACTTCTAGGGATTTAATGGAGCTCGTGGCAAGCTCAAGAGAAGTGGTGACAGCCTTCTCAACCTCTTACGATTTTTGTACTTCATCGACATTGGCATTTTTGGGTCAAGACTTCGGCCACATTCTCATTATTTCCCCTCACTTTGGACACTGTTGTAAATGTTTAACCTGCTGTTATAAAGGTTCTACATAGTTTGGTGTGGTGGGGGGGAGTGTTAGCCCTTTGGGCTAAACATATGTATGAATGGCATAGGCCACATGTATTTATCACATTGGACCACTTGATCTAGGGCCCAGATTTAGCCCATATATGTGGTAGGTGGCATAGGCCACATGTATTTGTCATATTGGACCCCACAATCTATGGCCCAGATTTAGCCTAGATCTGTGGAAGGTGAGATGTCAGTTAGGGTTAGGGTTTTGCTCTACTATTTAGAGAGAGCATTTCCTCTCATTGTTTAGGTTTTTGCTCACGTTTTGGAGCACCTCCTTTTGGAGCATCAATATGATTCTGTTTTGTTCATTCTTTCTTTTGTTCTTGTTCTTGGAGTTTCTTCCCATCTTCTTTTGTTGATCCATGAGCATTTGTGGTAGCCTTGTGGCATCCGGCAGTTATGGACTGCTGCTGCAAGGTGATGCCAAGAACCCCAAATACCAACATGTATCAATGCTGTTGGCTGGTGTACGATTGGTTCCAGTTGTTAGAATATTGATTTTCCAGCTAAAATATTATGTGAGTTGGTTACTTAAATCATTTCCCTCCTCATATCAAAGCCAGTTCCGGTCTATTTATTTTTCCTTTCATATGCAGAAGTGCATGGGTAGGCGGAAAGGAGGCTTCAACAAAGCCACCCTGATTAGAATGGAGGAAGAAAAGTTGAAAGCATAAAAGAGGAAAAACATCTTTGATTACCATAAACCAGCAAAGATCCCTGGATCGGCCAAGAGCCCCATTATTGTTGAAGGAGAAGGCAGCTCTGCCCAGACTACTGTGGATATACCCTTGATTGTTTCATGCACTCCAGAGATCCCTGATAATTTTCGTCCTGAAGTTCTTGCTCTACCAGTCACACCAAATGTTCCAGTAGCAGATATGAACCAAGACACCACAACAATTTAGGTTCCCTTTGCTCATGTAAATTTAGTTGCTTGGAATTGTTGTGTATCTCCCATTATCCATATCCTCTTCATGTATTTTTTACTCTACTCTTACTTCTCTGTATGTATTCTATTATCCTGTTTGATGGGTTCTAAATTTAACCAGGTCTTTAGATTGCTGCTCCTTCTCATATTTTCCATGCTTGACCTTATCTTTTTATTATTGTATGCATGGCGGGGAGCAATTCCAGACCTCGAAGTAGAGGGCGGAGGATCCCTTGCCTTGAGGTACGCACCTCTTATGGAGTACGACTTTGAGACTCTTAAGAGGGTAAGGAATTGGATAACCATATGGTGGTTACTAATGAAGATTGGAGCATAGGGGTTTTCTATTACGAGATTGAGAGAGGGTTCAATGCCCCCGTCTCATTATGAGGGAGCGAACATGCGACAATATTTGAAACCGATCAAGAGTTGCTGAAGTTGGCATGATAACCTAAGAAAAATAGGTTAATTGTGACTAAGCATGGTTGATATTGAGGACACAAAGGATCTTTAGCAGAAGAAGCCTTTAGAAAAGCTCCTCATGTGGGGTAGTAGCCTGCAGAATTATGCCATAGTCCCGTGGGAGAATCATAGTTTATGTATGGGACTGAAGTACCATAAGGCACTAAAGGAATGGTTGAAGTACCTAGAGACCCTATTAAATGTAGGCAGCATATATCGTTCCAACATAGAGTTGGCTACTGTCCATTTGACAGGTCTGTGGGTCAGCCACATCATAAAGGTACATAGACAATGGGTTTTGTTTCAAGGAACTACCAGGCTTACACTTTAGCCAAGTTAGAACAGAGCTCTAGCATTGTAGGACAAAGATATATGTTTATTATGTATATACGATGTACACATATGATAAACATCTTGGAGAGGTAATCTAAGTGGTGACACGGGGAGAGAAAGACGAGTGTACCCCAAAGTTACCGATGAAGGGTCTAGAGATAGAATAAAGCTCGAGATGATGGGGTTGAATAGTACAATAGTACAATTCCAGGATGGGTAGCGACTAGCAGTTACCTGCTAGAAGCTCAAACATGTCTTGCATAGACACCTAAGACTACTCTGATCCATATCCGGGTCAGGCAGAGGTGACCCCCATGGGTTAGATGGAAGTGTAAGTTAGAATATACAGGGCTCGAACATCGATACAAGCCCCGGTTATATCAAACGTAGGTATTGTAGGAAGGCTCACAAAATGCAAGGCAGGCACCTGATGACTCCAGGTAACTTACGATTCATATGAAGGCTCACTCGCTAACTTTGGCCATGACTATGGCTTAAATGAGGATGCCAAGTCATTTGGAATGCCACAGCAGCGGCATAACATCATGACAGAGAAATGTAATGACTAACATTTCTAGGATGTAGGACAACGTTGAATCATAACCCCCAATGATAGGTGGGTTAACAACATAGGGAGCATATAATAGCGACTTAGACGCCACAAGACGGTTAACGGATACGTAAAGGAGTGAATGGATTGGTGAGTCTACTGAATAAAGGTCACAACCAAAGGGTGAATTGTATACGTTGTGCCAGGCGTAAGGGCCGGGATACTGAAAATCGGCCATAGATGTAGAAAACATATTGAAGAAGGGAAGGAATGAAGGACTCTTATTAATGATATTTAGCGACCTGGATAGGAAGGTTATTACCTAACATGAAGGGCGATCTTTGCTAACATGCAAAGATAGATTTTTGGCTTGAAAGGCAGCAAGAGCTGAAAAACTTATTTAAAGATTTGGTGCATGGCTTAGGGAAGGAGACTTCCATGTCCTAAGACAACATGGTGAATTTAATTCATCAAGAACCTTTTTAATAGAAGATGTCTATCTTAAGAGGTCTTTGAGTGGTACTGTTCTTTAAGATATTCACGTAATCCCTTGGACATATAAGTTCATTTGTGGAACTTAATGACGTTTAGGCACTAAAGTACTGGTTGGAAATACTTTGCCTCAACCATATCTAGATACCCTAGAAGGAGGTGATTAATCAACAATGGTTGGATGCCATTGGACCGTTACGGTAGAACAACTCCAAAAGAGGGTAGGCCATCGTCAAATTGACAGACGTGTGGCGCAGATAAATAATCACGGCCATATAGATGGTGAAGTTCTGGACAAAATAATACTAAAGTTTGTACTCTAGATAAGTTAGGGTAGAGTATTGACATCGATGTGGGGGTTTCAACACAAGCAGTCATTATATGTTACAGCGCATGTATCGCGATTTGGGGAAGTGCTCCATAAAAAGAACACGACGATTGAGAAGAAGTAGTGAAGGGTGGTAGGATTAAAGCTACCCATGGTCTAGAGGGGTGCTGCATGGCAATCCCTAATCGGTTGCGCCAAGAGAGATCCTTTCTCTGGGAAATGAGAGGAGTCAAGGCTTAGACACTAAAGAGAAACAACGTTATGTCTATAAAATATTACTTAACCCTTAACATATAACGTCGAATAAGGTCTAATATAAAGCATATGAATGTAGTATAGATTAAATCATGGCAAGGCCCAAAGAAATTTTGTTATCAAGGCATCTACTAAAGGAAAAAATATTTGCTATAGGTCTAGGAATGTCTACAACTGGACATTATTATCGTCGCCTAGAGAATATCCAAGGTGATAGTGGATTATAATCCAACTTAGAAGTCTCTATCTTACATAGAGGAGTTTCCTTCCATCGCTCAGCATGAAAGTTCGTCGATATGGTTGCGGGAACATTCCACAGTGATGATAATAACTCTTAGGTTACTCCTAGCTCACCATGATTGCACAAGTCCGGAGGAGTTGTTGCCACGCATCATTGGTTTAGGGAAGAATGATGGTAGACAGGAGTCTTTCTAGAGAAACAAAGGTATTATGCTAAGTAGAACAAGAGAATATTATATTCTCAAAAAAGGCTTACTGTGTCGGTAAAGGGTTTGGTTGGGTTGTGGGAGGTCCCCATAGTACACTTTTGTATGAAGTTGCTATGCAGAGAAAAAAGGTACTACATGTGTGTAAGAAATGTATTAAACATATATATTACATTCAAGAAAGCTTGGTATGGTGGTAAGCACCTAAGGTTGGAGCTGAAAGGTCATGGGTTCAAATTTATACGCATTTTTATACTCGGGTGCTGCTGGATTTATATGACTTTACTTTCAAATTCTAAGGCGCTGAAAGTATAGCGACATCCAATTAGGTTTTTGGGCCCTGTTGCTGCCATTATGAGGCCAGATCGATATCCCTAGGGTAATTGGACTGTGTCCAACGCGTTGGCACAAAAATCGCCTCAATCCGAGTTACCTAGAGAAAGTTATGGCCCGTGGAAACAAGGGACTTCTTTCTCTATAAAAACTTAATATACTTGATTCTAAGGACTCACACCTTAATTCCTAACTAGCTTAATCCTCCCATAACTAGGTCAATGGCTATGGAATCGAAATAGTTCATTCTAGATGAAAGTCCCCTACTAACTATCGAACTAACGAGTTAGAATATGGCCAGTGCTATGATCTGGTCTACCAAAATCATGGCTCTGATACAACTGTGTCGCTCCTCAAATCCATACGATGCCCCATCATATAAATACGGAAATCCCCAATGGGCAAATCCATCACCACAGAAAGGCCCTCCGTCTGACTCGGACCACTGTGATGGCCAAGTGTCCGGGTGAAGGACACGGAGGTTATATAGCGGAAGCGTACATACATATTAGCACCTGGCAACAATACCAATAAATAATATACCACCACGAAGGGTGGCCTATCCATCATCATCAACGAAAAGACAATACAAGCATAAATAACATGAGCGGCACATCATGACAATGGCGCTAGCCGGGGGCTCAGACTCCATGGGGTCAACAGACGGTAAAGGCCTCAAGATATCAGCAGACGGAAGTATAACATGGCGTTGGCTGGCATAAGACAATGGCTAGGCTAGTCCACTCCATTCGCCCCTCCTGTGCACACTTTGCAGATAGGCTGAAACATGCTATGACGTGCTTGTAGCCCTCCGGAGATGCAATCCCAACCCTATGGGACTATTCTGGGTTACATTTCCCCAGTCCGATGAGGCAGGTCAGAGAAGCTTCCCCTCCCAGATCAGAACGGTTCCATGGGTGTGCTAGTGGATACCTGCCACACATGCAGCACCCGTATCTGTACCCAACTTACCCCTCTAAATCTACGCAAAGCCGAGGATGTCCATAAAGGCCATATCCTGCAACCCAGGAGGTGTCAGACCCATACCCGGCCCACACGCAGTGACCGACTATAAGTCTAGCACACTGTAGGAGCCCCAATAGCCACGTTCAACAAGGCTCTCCCCCACTTCACCAATTGTGTCCGTTGTTTGGTGCTGAACCACATCAAAGCATCCACAGCCAGGTTGGCTCTTGTGCACAAGCCGCATTTACTGGGTTTTAAGGGTTCTAACTAGGAACATCTCTACTTCTAGATGGCCTTTATGTTTCTACCCCCCTTTTACCCATATAACACAGGAGGAATAGAAAGAAAGCTATCCTTATACATACATCCATCCATCGCTTCGAATAGAACATAAAATAGGGATTAACCATATATCTATTCATACAAGGATTAATCCTAGCTATCTTCTAAGCATACAAGGGTTAATCCTATGACTATCTAGGAATCCAAGCTATCTACGGACTAACCGGGATCGTAGCTAGATCCACTGTCTCTCTTATTCTCCATCCTTCTGGCTGGAACAAGGTTGAACGGCAGCTCCTCCTCCACCAATCTCCCCCAATTCGAATTTTGGGCAAATGGGGGTGTAAAACCCCAATTTGGGTGTCCCAAGTTAGCAACCCTCCCTTGCCCAATCGATTTGGGCCAGGTGGCAATTCCAAATTGGTTAATATTAACTAATTTAATATTTTAACTCCTTTTAATATTAGGTTAATCCCTAAATTCGAATTAGGGTTTAGGGTTACGTTTCCATCTTAATAATTAATGATTAACATAACTAACCTTAGCTTATGAATAATTAATGTGCCATTAATTATTCATAGTGACGGGTCATGTATTTATACTCAAAAAGGCATATAAATACGTGGAACATCACACCGGGTGCATTTACACGAGATGCTCTGGATTGGGAATTAGAGTTGCATCCAAGGCCAAAAGCAAGTTTCCATGCTGCTGCTACTGAAGAAGGAATTGATGATGAGGAGCAATCTATAATTCTGGTCTACACATGTTTTATCCCAATAACCAGGGTTGCAGACTTTATAAAAGGCGAGGAGAATCGTCCAGGGACCCATACCAATTTTTACAAGCGTTATCCTTGGTACAGAAAACCAGGGCAGCTCAAGAGATTGGCAGATGAGAACTCGCACCTAAGCTTTGTCAAGTAAGTAATTTTCTTGCAAATTCTATCATTGACTATGAAAATTGAATCTTGCCAAGCTTACAATGTAGGTTACAACTTGGCCTACAATTCAGCTAATCTTGGTTGTTATGTGACAGCTATTGGTGCACCTTTAGGCCACAAGATCATAGGGACCATCCTCCTCCAATTGCAAACCAATCACGCAGGAGCAAAACAAGTGTTAAATGGGGCTGCTTGTGCCACTTTCAAGCAAAGCAGTTGTACCTAAAGCATGAGTGCACCAAGTTAACTTTCTATGAGATGAACCATATTGATAGCAACGAACAGGTTTGCCATGGTAGTGGCCAATGTGCAGGAACACTAGGCTTGAGCTTGCACCTCATTTGTCCAAGGAGAAGAAGGATTGGGCCAAGGATTTAATACAACAAAACCATTCATCTCAACAGGTCATGAGCAAGCACGAAGAGCATTGGAGCGTACAAAAGCAAATCAATCCTGATAGACCAAGACATAGAGATGAATTGCTTGCCATGGATGACCTTCACAACTTATCTCGTAAGGTTGCTAGATCCACTTGGCTGTTGCATCCAGATGTTGCTTTAAGTGTCAGAATGTGGATTTCTCTTCATCCTGAGAGCATGTTTATGTATCAAGAGGGTAGGCCCTTTACCTTGGGTATAATGACTCCCTTCCAGCTGAAAACGTTTTTGGAGCATGGAAAAGGTGAGGCAATTGCCATGGACTCCACTTTCAAAACCAATGACCATTGCTACAGTTTGTACACATGGTTGCTTTATGACAGCCATGGGAATGGAATGCCAGTAGCTTGGGTTCTCACATCTAGTCAAGAGGAAGACCATGGCTTATGGCCATGAAGGAACACATCCATAATAATGATCCCACTTGGTCCCCTCTTGCTTCATTGTTGACGATGCCCAAGATGAGATCAATGCTTTGAGGAACGTTTGGCCCTTGTCACATATCCAATTATGCTTGTGGCATGTGATAGTTGAAGATGTTGGTGAAGCGGGTAAAAGATAAGAAGCGCAGGGCCCAAATGTTCAAGGAATTAGGCGACATCATGTATGGTATTCATGTTGATGGGGATGGTAGATATGGGGAGGTCTACATAGACTCATGTAAGGAAGAGGGTTACACTTGGAAGAGTTCAAGGAAAGGCACAAGGCCTACAAGAAAGTTGTGAAATACATGAGCAAGGTGTGGACAAAGAACATTACTTCCTGGATAGTTTCTACTCGGATGTACCCCCATGCAAACCAAGAAACAATGCAATCATAGAGTCATATCATGCTACTATGAAGAGGAGGCTTGGTCTCTCCAAGCATTCATTGAGAGGACGCAGGATTGATTAGTTGCTTTACATGCTGACATGCCAATTGGATACGCATATAATTTTTGATAGATTCAAGAAAGACCATGGTTTTAAAATCAACTGCAAACAGGAACATGTTATCGAGACAGCAATCATTGGAGCAAAAAAGATTTCTGATGCAGCAGTGAGATGGCTAGACTACGAACAAGGAAGGGCTGAAGTTTGGAGCCAAAACATGGATGCTTGGGATGAGAATAGAGAGGCCCTTCCCTATATGGTAGTTGTGGCAAATGAGAATTGGGCTTGCTGCGATTGCCCATGGGGTATGAAGGGTAACATGTGCAAGCATCAAATTAAAGTGGTCCAAATGATGGGTAGCTACAGGAATGAAGACATATTGAGAGTGTGTGGAACTTTTTACGGTTCCCAAGCTAGTGGTTTGAAAAATTGAGATCTATTGCAGAGGCCTATGAGGTGGACGAGTGTAGCGATGACGTCGTGCTTTCTAGTGTGACCTCAACATGCCTCATTGTTGTTGAGGAGGAGGATGTTGGTAAGTGCACCATAGACCCTTCATGTAGAGTCATGTTGGAGAGTATAGATGCTAGCCTTCATGACATAAGGGAGACATTAAGTAGCAACCCTCATATCATACGTGAAGTTGATTTCCTTCTTCGAGAGCTCACCTAGAAGTTAGAGAACTTGAAGTGCTCTGCAGTTCAAAGAGGTGTTGCACCTTGCATGCCAACAACAAAGGACTTCAATGGGAGCACCATAGCTAGGCCAATTCCTTTCATAGAATGCCACAAGAGGAAGAAGAAAGTGGTGGGGGATACAGTCTTTACACGTGAATGTGCACGACACCTGGAAGAGAAATTTTCTTAATCCTTGACTTGTGGATGTTCTAGATTAAACTTTTGACATACTATACTTGGATTTTGCTTAATCCTTAACTTGTGGATGTTCTATATTAAGCTTCTGACATATTATACTTGGATTTTGCTTAGTCCACTAAACCACTAAACTAGGCTGTCCAGGTTAACCACTGGAGTTGCATGTCCAGGTTAACCACTAATCTAGATTGTCCAGGTTCACTACTACAGAACGGGCTATTAGCGACGTCGTTAGTGACGTCACATCGACGTATTAGAGACGTCAGACGTCGCATGAAGACGTCTTGCAAATGTTGCACGGACGTTGCAAATGACGTCGCCTAGGATTCGTCGCAGGGCGACGTCACGTCGCAGGTGAAACGTGGTTTTGCGACGTCCTCGACGTCGCTGTAACGTTGTTAATACGTCGCTACGACGTTCTAATCTCGTTATCTTTACGTCACCCATGAAACGTTGTTTTCGACGTGCATGCAACATGTTTGCAACGTCCAAGACGTCGGTGTAACGTCCTCCACACGTTCTTATCTCGTTGCTTACACGTCGCAGCATAGACGTTGTTTACGACGTATTTGGCAACGTGTCTGCAACGTACAAGGCGTCGGTATAACGTCCTTCATACGTCGTTCCAACGTTGTTATCTCGTTGCTTGCACGTCGCAAATGAAACGTCCACATCAATGGCAATGATTTCATTTTTAAAATAACCCTTGCCAATATCAATGGTTCTGTCTGATTGTCAAGCCTTTTCTTCATATCGGTCGCAGAACCGAAAAAGGGATTTGAACCCCAATAATTCCAAGAACTCAAGAACATGGATTTGAACCCCAGTTATTCTAGGATATCATGAAGAACAGGATTTATGCTTCCCTATAAATGGAATAATTCTGGGCATCTAGAATAGAAGCTTGATGTGTTTAACCTGGACATTTAACTGAGTCAATTTTCGGATGCTGCAGTTAAGCTTATACAACAGAGTTGAAGTGCTGCAAACATATAAAAGTTACTGGAAAAAAACCTAAATAAAGACACTCAATCTGTCTCAAAATCTGTCTCAATAATGCAACGAATATTTCATTCTCATCTTTGCATGGCGACTTGACAATCTAAGAAAGACTAAAGCTCATATTTAAAGGTCAAGATCCTTGATATCATCCGTGGCAAAGGAGCCCAACAATGTCATCTTCCTTAAGTAGAAGATGGTCATTTGTCATTGAACCCAACTTCGGTTCGTGATATTTTGAGTAGACAATCAAATCCCCAACCTATAGACAACAACAATGTCGTCGCTAGAACCATTTTTAACAACGAAAAATTTTTTTTGCAAGGCAAATAGTTTTAAATTATCAACGACCATGTAAAAGAACAATCACCTTTAAAGCGTGCTCAAGCTTTTTGTCACCAATCTGTTTTTCCATCACCAACGGCAACTACTTCGCTTTGAGTTGTGGTTGGTAACAAGGTTCCTCCAGAAGTCTTTTCCTCGACTATTTGTCTTTTCACTAAAACCCCATCACCAAGGGGCTTAAGGGTTTTAAACTGCAAGGGAACATCAAGTGCACATCAACGGCCATAAATCTCCAACTACATCCTAAGCTACAAGCAAGCATCCTAAGCTACAAGCAAGCACTGTTAATCGAAGCTGCTTATCCATGAAGTTTAGCAGTCATTAAATCAGAAAGCAACCTGAATTAAATTAGCCATACAATGCCCTGGTTCTTGCAGACCACACAGCTATAACAATTGTCAGGTTTCTAATCACATATAGACCCATATATTACTGCATTCTAGATCCATATATTACTGCATTCTAGTGCATTTAAGTAAGAATCGCTTCTATTAAGTAGGATTGGGCAGTTCTCTTTTCTAAAGGACCAAAATTAATAGTTACCAGAAAAGGGAGCTCATTTCTGCTCTTTTGGCCAGGATAACCTTGGCTACAATCCCTTGGAGCGAAGAAGGAAAGATCCCCTTTTTCTTCGTTACTATGTGGACAATAAGAAGTTAGATAGCACTCCAAACTTAAAACTGACCTCGGCAAACCAGAATTTCGCTCATCCAAGACATCTGAAAGCAGAAAGTAGAAGGCTAAGTTACAAGTGAAATATTCATGTAAATGCTGGAATAAAAATTTCGTATACAATGTATAGAACAAGCAAGGGTCTTACCACAGTGCTCCTGATGTGGATACCTGAGAGTCGAATGTATAGATTGTGCTGGTATTGTAAATCTAAATGGGCTTAGAACAGGGCTACTTGCATTATCTCCCTACAACCGCCACAACTAAAGACTGTAAAGCGTTGGAAAATGGTTCTGTGTCATGAACACTAATTACCATGAAGTCTCATATGGAAAAGAGAATCAAACAATAGAAAATATAACCTTTTCAAAAATCAGAAGAATCATGCATCTCGATCTTTATATGCTCGTTGCATCCTTCTGTAAGATTATAGCACATTTGACATTTAGAACAATGATTCAAGCAGCATGCCTTATTATGAGAAAGAATGCGTTGAACATAATCTACTGCTTTGAATCTACTGTGCAAAATCCTTGTGTTTTGTTACCTTATAATGTCACTTAAAAACCTGAACAGAATCTGCCTTTGCTATTTTTGTATGCCTTCAAGCCGTTGCCATCTCCATTCGGGCGGACCTCTGTAAGAAATGAAGCCCTAAATCCATTTGAACCTTAGCAAGTCAGAATCGCCGTTGAAGAAAATAAAGTGGAGAAATTCCGTTCAATAACTGGGAAAAGAAAATAAACCAGAAAGAAGGATCTTCATCTTCGGAAAATCATCTTCAGAGCTCTCAACCAGTGGCATCTGCAAGGTTAAGCGATCTGTGCGAACTGGCCGCCTCCTTTCTTCCGCCCTAATTTTTTCCCTCCATCTCTTTCTCAACCGTGGCCTTCGATCCATCTCCACCGACTTAATCTTAGCCCTCGGATATTTTTTGGGGTTTTCCTTAGCTACGGAAATTAATTTAATTGCACCCCAACATTATCCCATAAGCCATGCACATGTTGTGGCAGGTAAAGTACTAGGTAATGCATGGCTGGAAGGCAAACCACTAGCAGAAAATTCCGCTCGCTCCAACATCTGCATAGGCTTATTTGTGGTAAAGTATAGGGGAACCTACGTTAGGAGAAGGTTTCTGGAGGAAACCTGGAGTCAGGGAGCTCCAGTCTAATTTGGTTCTGTGCAGGTGTCGGTATGGCCATGTGGATGAGATGGGGATCGTCCAGTTTGATTTCGTTGGTTCTGCAGTGGAGACCTGAGGTTTTTTGGCAGACAATGCCTTAGCAACATTACAAAAGTTTAGAAGCCAACTTTACGATACTCGAAGCCAATTCTTAAGTCGAAACGGCCATAGGCTTAATGAAGGCAACAAGCCGGGCGGACAGGGTCGCCCAATTCACGAAACCAAGCCTTTGCCTTTGCTTGTGCCTATACGTGTCCTCCACTTTGCCTTTGCCTTAGACACGATACAAGCAAAGGCAGAGATGATGAACATCCTTCCCTATTGCCACTCCAAACCAATTCAATTTAATTTCCATTGCCACTCCAAACCAAGAATTAAAATATGTGGTCATAAAACAACTTTCATGCAACATATAGTTATAGATCAAGCATGCCCTTTATTGTGAATTGTTCCTCAGAGATGGTGCACTGATCCACATTTTTTTGCCAGTGGTTAAGATGTTTATGTGTACAAGAATTGAGAGAAGTGGCATTGCTGCAAGGGGTCATGGGTGTTATAGAAGGTAGGAATAAACCCACAATTACCAGTTGTCGTGTCTCAATGCAATTAGACACTGCCAAAGTAATTGGTCTTGCGTAATGAAAAGAGCAAGGGAATACTACCAGATTATGCTTTAATTCAAGAAATAAATATAGCAACATGCACAAAAAAGCAAAATAGATGCAAACATGTTGGTAATAAGGGTTAAATTAGAGGAAGCAAAATCAAAAGCACAGCCTCTAGGAAATACAGAAGCTACAAATCGAGTCGTCCATGTGGAAAATATGTTTTAGAAGTAGTGTGAATTTTCTTCTTAAACGAGTGAAGCAAGGATCCATCAGTGTCATCTACAGGCTCATCCTCGGGCAAACTTGCATGTTCAAAAGTATCAGAGGGAAGCAATGGGAAATGGCGAACCATCTTCTCAGGTACGTTCTTACCTTGCACATCATTTTTGTACCTAGAGGCATTGCACACCATACAATGCGTAGCTAAATGTTTCAGGAGGATAGAAGATCATGCAATCATTTGGACATGCATGAATGCTCTTGTAACCAAGGCCAGTTGCCTGAATAATCTTCTTCACATCATCTCCATGACTGGGTAAACTCGTGACGTCGCATGTGTTACGACAGACGTTGAACATACAACGTGTCACGTCGCACATGCAACGCGACGTCGCATGAACTACGTCGGACGTTTCATATGCGACGTCGCATTGTATAAACGACGTTACAGGTTGCCCATGCGACGTGGCGCGTTGCAATTCCGACGTGGTGCGTTGCTGTTGCAACGTAGGCCATTGCGACGTCTGCCTGGACGTTTGTAATGCGACGTGGCACGTCGCACACGCGACGTCGTGAAAAAATCTTAGCGACGTTTTAAGAACGCGCGATTATTTTGCGACGTCGACGTTTGCCGTACGTCGCAAACCGACGTCGTTAATAGCTCGTTCTCTAGTAGTGGTTAACCACGAGTTGCCCATGTTTACCATTAGACTTAGATGTCTAGGTTAAATAGGGGACTTATGAGTCTAGTGGTTAAGGACTAAACTATTTCCTCATTTGGAGGAGGGGGCATCTGAGTGATTCCCTTCTCGAACATCTTCTCGACGGCTCCTATGCCAAGATAGAAAACCCACACCAAGTTAGAAAAGAAAGAATCTACAGAAGTTGCACAAAGCATGGCCGTACTAGTAAAAACTGGTTCCATATTTTGCTGCTCGTGAATCCTGAGCTCCTCCTGGATCTGGTTCAGGCGTCGGAGCATAGCTTCCATAGCTGTTCACTCAAAAACTATTGCAAGAATGGGAAAGAGAAACTAATACATAACATGGACAATGGAAACTAGCTTCAGGATATAACAATTTATAGCAGAGTGTGGTTTAGGGTTTTAGAGAAATTTACCTACACTCGAGCCGACATTTACCTACCCTCGAGACGACATTTACCTACCCTTGAGTCGACATTTACCTACCCTCGATATAGACATTTACCTACCTTGACAACTCAACTTAGTGGTTAACCTTGACAACTCAACCTAGTGGTTAACCTGGACAACTCACTCTAGTGGTTAACCGTGGCAACTCAACCTAGTGGTTAACCTGGACATGTAAGTTCAATGGTTAACCTGGACAACTCACCTAATGGTTAACCTGGATATGTAAGTCCAATGGTTAACCTGGACATGTAAGTCCAATGGTTAACCATTGGTATATCGAGATCGGAGCACTGCAAGTCGCTAGCAGAAGGCAGCGGTGTACTCTCGTATTGTGTATTTGTCGATCAAACTCGTATTCATTTTTTTGCTAAGGTTGTAAAGGCCCTAAATTGTAGACATATCAGCGTTTGACCCTGGCCAATGCTGGGCTACACGGCCAAGATTGCATATTGTGGCATATTCCATGGGATATGCTAGGATCCAATGGCCTAGGTTGAATAAAACATGGGTTCAACGATAATATATTAGGTCAATAAATGCACATAAAACATGTGAAAATAGCATTGTATTAATGCGCAACAAGCTGCCACGTCATTTTCTTGTATCACAGTGATCGCTGATCATGTTGCGCTATAGCTAAAACACAGCAAAACCACATTTATATAAGCACTACAAAACCACACTAGGGCAGAGCCCAAATAATTACATAGCCATTTTCACAACCATTAAGCAGTATAAAAAGGTTCCACCAACATAGTATAGGGAAAAAAAAAAAAAAAAAAATATATATATATTTAGCCATGTCATGTGCCACAAATGCAAATGGTAATCAACACAAATGGAGATAGTATATTAGTCAAGAGCAATAATCACGAGCTCATGATTTGTTAGATTACAAAACCTTGTTGCAAAACTAATGTGCTTGGTAAGGCAACAAGAGTTATTTGTGAACACAATGCCTAGTCTAATATTTGTTCAATGTGTTTAAGGATAGAACAAAACAAGGAGAGTTAAATTAGACATCATGCAACTCTCCAAGGTGGAGAGGAGGTTCTTGATCATCATATCCCAAAACCATCTCAACTGCATCCTCGAGGCTCTCATCAGGGACACCCACATCTTGCAATGTAAGTTGATGATACTCAATCACCTCATGCAAGAACTGGTTCTCTCTCGCCAAATTTGCCTTCTCTTGCGCAAGACGTGCTTTCTCTGACAGTAGAGTCTCTAGTTGCAACCTTACCTACAAACATCAAGACCTCTTAGTCAATTACTCATTCCCTTTTTTCTCACATGTCTGTTGTAATGTTACATATAAGCAAGCCTCTTCTGCAATTAGAATAACTTTGTATATAATATCAAAAGTAAAACTACCTTCTTTTCCAAAAATTCTTTCATATGTTTCTTATTCGAAAGTAAAGGACAATTGCTTTGGTTGAAGGACCTTACCAAATCATCCTCATCTGGATTTCCTTTATCCATGCCATCTCTGAGGCGTCTATTCTCCTCTTCTACCTGAGAGCACCTTTCCTTCATAAACCTCAGTTCTGCTTTCACTGTTTTCAACTCTCGAAGAAGAAGCTTTGCTTTGGTGGTCATAGCTATGGCAACCTGCTCTAGTTGCAATTCCAAGGGATTAACATATGACAACAGAAAGTTTGACACATTTCCTAAGCTATTGTCCATAAGACTATTTAAATTACAACTAGGATATAAGCTTCTGACTTACTTCTCTTGAAGTTCTGTTTTGATTCTCATCGTTAATACTTGGTTTTGAGTCCACCAGGTTCAGCTCTTCAATAGGTTTGGCAGGGCTGTTGGTCTCTGTTAGTCTCAAGCTTTCCTGTAGTTTTTAACGGTAAGAATTTTAATTCAAGTATTGATAGTAAGAGGCAGTTGCTATAGAAGGAGAGAGAATAACATTTGCCTAAAAATTTGGCAGCTTACAGCAATGGCACTTCCAAGTGTTTCGGTTAAGAGAGACAAGGATGATGCTACAGATGCAAGCCCTGTCTGCAGACTTTCTAAATCTTGAGCCACATGTTTTTCTTGCACCTGCAGGTTTACATAAAGCCATGTTAGTTCTTTTAGATCTGCCTAAGAAGAATCCCATCAGAGTGGATTTAGTACATTAAGGGTTCGTTGCATACTTTTGCAGGGCTAAGAGTCTGGTTTTCTCCATCTATTGAACTTGGGCTTCGTTTCGAATCCCTGAAATGCCCTTTGAGCAGGCTTTGCTGGTAATTATGCTGTTGAAAGGGCCTTCTGATAGGCGGAGTAACGAATCCGGTCTCAAATTTCTGCAAAATGGACATTTAACCAAGCTAATAATTAGAACAGACTCAAATATCTAAACAATGGCTACCGCTTCATAATCTATATTATCAGAACCAAAATTTTGAATGGCATATTTAACAGAAAGGGTCTCGCATATTGAGAGACAGAATTGAGCCTATCGTAACCCTAAACAGACCGAAATGAAGCCATACCTGTTCATATGATGCCGGAAATGTTGTAAGCACATCAGAAGCCATTTAAAAACTCTATGGCAAACAGAAGAAGCAAATTTTGGCTTCTAAATTAATACAGAGACGAAAAGGAAAAAAATGAACAAAGCAACGGCTTCAAAAATGAGGACCGTTGGAGATTTAAATGTGGCACGCAAAGGGGTAAAGCTAGGATTCATCCGGCAAACAGAATCTGAAGAGAAGAAAGCGAATTTGATCCGCCGAATCAGATCAAAACAGAGATCTTCGTTGCAGCGGCAGTGCTTGAGCCGAGGAGCAGCAAACAGAGTACAAAGATTCAAATTTTATTGCTGTTGGAGAAATTTTATAAGTGGATTTATTTATTACAGCCTAAACTTCCATTAAACATTTAGGTATTCTGGTTGAAGAAATAAATATAAATAAAACAAGTATTGTTGCACGATGGGTTGCCCTCCCCATGGTTCAACGAGCATTTTATACCATGGTTGCCCTCCCTGTGGTTCAAACACTACATTTTATACTAAAATATTGTGTACTAAAACAGAAACCATATTAGATCAACACTCCAGTTAACCATTGCTTGTAAATAAACTTGAAATGGTACTATCTTGTCAACACTCCCACTCAACCATTACTTCAAGAATCCCAGCCCAAAATAGAAAAGAAATTCATAAACGGAAAGATATTGACTTTTAACCCAGCGTCTTAGCTCTATGCCACATCTACACCGTATAAATCACATACATGCTAGTTATCTGACACCCAAATTGAATATTCTGTAGCGTATCCTAAATCCTCAAACTCTCTATGGTATGTCCTTCGGGCAATCCAAAACTAGCAGTTGGGCATACTTGGGGCCAGTGATGACTTTAAGGTGTGAAACTTCGTAAAGTTGCTATATTTTACCATTTTTTAAAAACTGGATTCGATAGGATGCGTACGCTAAAACAACTTCATAAAATCGCCAAAATTTGATAATATTGCATCCCAATTGTAGTAAATTCGCCAGATTAATGGACATTTTATAGTAAAAACCTCAATTTTATGGTAAGAGATCCAATTCTACTAAATTCGTTTCTATAAAAATGTTGGAAAAATAGGAAACAATCACCACCATTTCTATAGTTTAGAAGCAGCTAGAGGATGATAAAGTCATCACTGCTTGGGGCAGTTGGGCATTCTATTAATTTTTAACCAATCTCTCTCTCTCCCTCTCCCTCTCCCTCTCTCCCTTCTTTCTTAGGTGGGCCACATGCTTCAAATTTTTTTTGTCTCTCGTCGTATACAACGAGAGACAAAAATTATACAGTACGACGAGAGACAAAAATTATACAGTATAGCTCGAGAGAAGATCAGAGACCAGCTTCTCTCGAGGCCTAACAGCGGCCGTTTCGAGCAGTTTTCGACCTCCCCGCCAGAATTTTTCCCTCCAATTTCATTCCGGTTGGTCATCCCATGTGGGATAATTCGTTCTTCAACCATTCTTCAAAATTCAAGATATAGGATATTTTGAGCTCTCCCACACAGGCTTCCCGCGTCCCATTTCAGGCCGGATTCTGTAAGAAATCCGTTGCTTACACCATTGAAGTAAGAAATCATCACTGGCAGCGGCATTCAAGCATGGATTCGGTCATTTTAGGTATGGTTGCAATGCTTCTTAGGGCTATTATGCTAGGTTTAGCAATGCAAAAAATTTGCTTGGACCTGATCCAAGAAAACGAGCTTGAAGATCCTATGGCAGTAGTCGATGAAGAAGATTCTTTAGAAGACAACACTAGTTTTCCATGTGCATCTTCCATCTTACTCCTGGATGCAACATCTTGATTAAGAAGACCACCGAGAAGATTCTGGGTAAGTCCTAGACAACCCACTCAATGGGATAACATTGACAATCATGCTCGGAATTGCCTTCCGTCATTCGAAGATGATATGTGGCATCAGTTTTACAGAATGAATAGAGGGTCATTTGGGAAAGTGGTTGGCCTTATTGTATCATACCTGATCAGACCAGGGCAGAAGGGTAAGGCCCCCTGTAGATCCTAGGAAAGCTATAGCTATAGTACTCTATCCTCTTGCTCATGGTGAGATGCCATTGCATGTTGGTCAAAGGTTTTATATTGATTTATTTTGATGTTTTCGATAAGTTACTTTTAGAGGTTATATATTCATGTCTAAATTTTGCTATTTTCAAGTGCTTTTCTTTACAAAAACAAACTTGTCCCTTAATAAGGGCCCAAAATGCAGACAAAAATAAACTAAGCCTCTTGGCATTCTCAACTTCTTTCAAAAAATGATCATTTTTTAGAGCACGGTGTTTTTTAAAGGGAATCTTTGAAACGGGAGTGCTGCAACATTCTGGTTTAATTTGCAACCTTGTTTGTATCGATGATGGTATGATATGATTACATATGTGAATAATAGTAAAGCCAAATGCTGAGGAAGGCCTTCAGATTTTATGGCATGGTGGAAAACCAAATGCATATTCTCTTTGCCTCCATTCAACTCTACGAATGAAATAAGGTAGAGTCTAAGGTCAGATGATCCTTCTTCTTTTGTTATTTCTTTATAATGTTTTATGATTGTATAAGTGTAGATTTTATTCCCTTCATTCCTTTGTCTCGTATAATTTTGTCTCTTTTATTATGAAGAAGGTAGATTTTATTCTCTTCATTCCTTTGCCTCATATGATTTAGTCTCTTTTGTTATGAAGAAGCTAGCTTTAATAACTTTAAATTATTTTCGAAAGTTATATAAAATAGATTGTTTGACCATCTTTATGATGATAATAACACAAAATCGAAAAAAAAGGGCGTAAAAGAAAGCAAAAGAAAAAATAAGGTGCTGCGCATGGAGGGTTGCCCTCCATGACCGGAGGGTGAAGTGGCTTAAATCATATTTCAAGTCATGTTTTGACAATCAATTCAAAACCATAACCCTGACCATTTGGAAACAAAATTCTCTGTAGCCAGACGAACTACCTTTATCTTCCAAAATGCAGCCAAAGAGTTTGGCAACCTGTAAAATATACACAAATTTCAGAACTGAATACAATGATACAGAATAAAGCTTTGTTGTTAGGCAAGCAGAAAGTATCCCACATAAATCGAAGCCTGTGGAGCTGCAAGCACATCGAATATCTTATTGTTTGGCTGGGTCTTCTGGACTGTAAAATATGAAGCAGATCAGGCTAAAAAGCTTTAGCCATACGCTTTTGCAAATATAATAAAACTTGTTGAATATTCTTGTATTGTTCGTTAAATGTTTTCCCACATGACGAAGTTGAAGAAGTAGACAACTTGAAATTGATCAAAATCTTTAATAATTCACGTACATGTTGAAAACAAAGGGATACTGACAAGACATAGCTGTTGATTAACAATATAGAGGCCCAACAAACAGATCAGGACAAGGTTATAAGTCTTTCACACTTTTGCATGGGCCAGCAGAACAAAAAGATCCCAACCAAGCCATCATTCATAACCATCAAGCAGTAACAAAGCAAAGACCATCAAGCAGTACCTTTCTAACATCTTGTAATGCCGATTCGAGCTTCACATTCTTTTCCTGATCTTTTGGGCTGTTAATGCAAGAGGTTGAAGCTCCTGTGATGAGGCATTCACATGGTTAGAAGACTTCCAAGTTCATCTGTTACAACAACAAGTTCCTACAACTATTTTTGTGGTACAACATACATGCTTGCATTGTCAGCGGGATACATTACAAACAGTTACTTGAGCAAATTTACCACCATAATCATTGCAGACCTCCTAGAAATACTGGTAAGAAGTCATGTGATTTTTCTGAGAAGAAAAGAAAAAACATAAGATAACGTTGCTTGCTTTATGATGTGCAGGGTTATGTTGTGCTGACCATCTCAAGCATAGTTTCCAAGCTTCATCCTCCTGCTTGCCCTCCTTATAGTTACCTATGCAAAAAGCCAACCATGGGACAGAAGGCACTTTTTTTCAGGTCTTTATATCTTTGCAGCGGAATGGGAGGTCTCAGACCAATCTTGCCTACTCTTGGCGCAAATCAATTCGATGAAAATGACCCTGAGCAAAAGAAGTGTCTTCCTTCATATTTCAACTGGTTCTACTTCTCTATCTGCTTTGGCAGGATGTTTGGTGCAACTTTGCTTGTGTACCTCTTTGAAGAAGTTTCTTGGGCATGGAGTTTTGGTGTTTGCACTACTGCAATAGCCGTTGGACTGATTATTATCATTAGCGGCTACAAGCAATACAAAGTTAGAACATTCACTGTAAGCCCACTCACAAAGATAGCACAAGTGTGTGTTGCATCGTTTCACAACAGAAAGCTACCAAAATTAACATCTGATATACTCTATAGAAAAGACCAAGAATCATGGGACAAAACTCTTTACGCTGCTCAATTCAGGTAATACATCCCACGGGCTAGTTTAGACTACTTTTTAAAGAAATGCCAATTTGTGGTTAGACTAAGCTCAACATAACGGCTGGATATTATGAAATGAAAATGCTCACATATCTGTGTTATTTTGCAGATGTTTGGACAAAGCTGCGATGGGTCCATCTAAAACATCAAATAAGAATACAGTTTCTTATCCATGGAGGCTGTGTCAAATAAGACAAGTCGAAGAAACAAAAGCCATATTCAGAGTAATACCAATGTTTGCAGCAACAATAATGCAAAGTTGTGTATTTGCTCAATTACAAACATTCACAATGCAGCAGGCAGAAACGCTAGACAGAAGACTACCCAACGGCTTCAAGGTTCCACCAACATCAATATCCATCATTTCCATAGCCACATCTCTAATCCTACTGCCATTCTACGACCGCTACTTGTGCTTTTTGCGCGCTGGATTACAGGACATGAGAGAGGCGTAACACATCTACAAAGAATAAAGTCAGGGATATTTATTACAGTAATCTGCACAGTTGTGACAGCCTTAGTGGAAATCAAAAGGATAGCCATAGCCAAGAGGCGCCATCTTCTAGATAATCCGGGAGCAACTATTCCGATGAGTGTGTTCTGGCTAGCTCTATAGGGGATTTTTGGAGTTTCTAAGCTCTTTACAAATGCTGGCTTAGCAGAGTCACCTGAATTGAGACTCAAATTTTTTGACCAAATTTTTGTCGCTAGTTCTAGTAAGAATCAAATGTATCTTGCAATTTTGTAGCATCATGCTAGTTGCAGAATTCATCAATAGCCTTTTTTGACAAATTTTCACAAAAGAGCATCAGATTTGATCAAGGCGATTAGAGCTTCACGAACCCTAGCACAGAGGGCCTTCAAATCCTTAAACCGATTACAGACGATTACAGATGCCCCAAATTCTGTTACACCAATAAATGAAGCCAACGGACTCGTAGTACTCGAAGAAAGGTAAGAAAGACTTGCAACATAGCTCGAGAGGCATGTCCTATTCCATAGAACATAAAACATGGGCATAACATCTTCAATTTTCTGGCGAAGCTTCTTCAGGCCATAGCGCCATAGTGACAAGAAAAAAGGGGGCCGGAATGAATGTGACAACCGATTAGCCGGTTTCCAAAGTGGCTGCCCAACAGCAGCGACCACCACCAGTTTACACTCGATAGTAAGTTTGGAGCATTCATTGGCACCTCGAATGTGCCATAAACCCACATGTATGAGGGCTTGCCCCTTAGGGGCAACCCCAAAAAAAAATTGGAACAAACACTAAATAATTACTCAAAACACAAATTGCGGAATTGCAGCCACAACTAAAATTACTCCTATTTCAATTTCCACTGCAAATACAAAATAAACCACAACAGGATTAATTTTCACACTGCATGGCTTAGCTGCACCATTCTACCACTACACAACACAACGGATCACGTCTCTCCAATCAAACCAGCAATCCAGAGGAAAAGCTATTCGCTCTTGTCAATAATAGTAGACGGATAATTCATCTCCTTCACACCAGGAAGATCAACCAGCTGTTTGCTTAATGGTACTTCACTTCCTGGAAGCTTCATCACATGCAATAACCTATAGCTCCAATCAATAATCTCCGGGGCAAGCATACGATACAAGAAAAAAACATTGAACCAGTATGGCGTTTGCACGTATCTCTCGCCTCTCACTGCCCCAGAGAACATGGCAGGTGTGCATTCTTCTGCGTAGCCCACAGGGAAAGGCCCAATATTTATCTGTTCAGGTAGAATCGAATTATCGGTCAATCATCATAATTTATATTACCTAACCATCTATACCACTTTGTTAATGTCAATGCTGTTAAAAATACAAGATCACTCGAACCATCTTAAAAAAGATCATGTATGCATCATTCTTCTCACATGCAAACTGTCAACATCATCAAAATTATACGTTACTCAAACCATCTTTGTGACGTTCCAAGTATTTATACGGTATACGTATAAATATATTGACACGTCACCCAGTATAGATACGCCACCATGGGGTATGGTAACCTAGGGGGATTGACCTAAAAGGGATTAAATTAGCTATGCTAATTTAATTATTAAGGATAATAACCTCTAATTAAGGAATTAATATGTAAAAGGGGTAATTAAGTTAATTATGGTTTGGGAAGGTGCCACTTGGCCAAAATCGATTGGCTAACATGGTGATGCTAATTGGAGGCATCAAGGTGGATCACTACCCCCCATATCAGCCATAATCGACCAGGAGGAGCCAAGAGGAGCTGAGCGCCACCTTTGAGGAGCTGAGCGCCTACCTACCTTTGCCCAGCTGAGCGCCACCCTTGCCTAGCACGTACCTGCGTAGCCAGAGCTAAACGTCAAGTCCCAAGAAGATGGAAGCGCCCAACGATAACGGGTCCAGCAGGAACTCGGGTAGGTGGCTAGTATAGGTTGATATTCTAGGGTAGCGCCCCTGTTGGGCACTTGTTGTGTTGTTTTGTCTGTTCTCTCTGTGTTTTACTCGTAGGAACTAACCCTTGGTTGTAAAGGTAAGTTCTCTTTATATTCTGATTCTGGATTTGCTCTCAAAGGATGGATTGATAGTTCTTTGCATAGTCTTACTCTGGAAATGGGGGAAATAAGGGGGGTAGAGACCTCTGAGCCCATATATTGTAGTATGCTCCTAGGTAGAGCCCTGTATTATCCCAATAATGCGGCCTGTGCACAAGAGCCCACCGAGTCGTGGATGCTATGGAGTGGCTTAGCACCAAACAAGGGACATAGTGGTGAAGTGGGGGTGGGGTCTTGCACGAACATAAAAGGCTCCTGAGACTCCTACAGTGGACTAGGCCTAATAGCCGGCCAGTGAGCTAGGCGCGATCCAGGCCGGGTATGGGTCTGACACTCCCTGGGAACAGAGGTGTGACCCGCATGGGGCATCCTGTACTTTGAGTAGATTTAGGGCGAGTAAGTCGGGTACGGATGCGGGGGTCGCTGATGCGGCACGTATTCTCTAGTCCACCCATGGAACCACTGTGATCCTGGAAGGGGACGTTTCCCCGACCTGCCTCATCGGACGGGGCTTCATGAACCCTGTAGTAGGCTCGAAGGGTGATACCTTGAGTCTGCGTATCCGGAAGGCTATAATGATGCCATAGCATGATTCAACTCATCTGCAAAGTGTGCACAGGAGGGGCGGATGGAGTGGACAACCCTAGCCGATGTTCTATGCCAGCCAACGCCATGTTAAGATTCGGTCTGCTGATCTCTTGAGACCTAGCCGTCAGTCGATCCTCACTGGAGTCTGAGCCGGGGTAGAACCATGGGTTTGGGGTGTTTTCTTAGGTTTAGATGCATATTCTTTGCCGTTGGTATTTGGATGGATGCGCCACCCTTCGTGGTGGTTATTTTATATGTGATTTATGCTGTGTGCTAACCCTTGTATTCACGCTTCCGCGACGTAGGAGCCCCATTGAAGGCGTGGGCCGAATGACCCCTTCGTGTCCTTCTTTCGGGCATCATATTATAGATGGCCCAAAATAGACGGAGGGCCCTGCTCATGGCGAGTTGGTCGCCATGGGAGGGGAAAGTCCCCGTATGTATACGGCCGAGGGTCGTATATGTTCAGGGAGCGTCACAGTGGTATCAGAGCCGTGATTTCAGTTACTCGAAATCATAGCACTGACCAAACCCTAACTCGCTAGTTCGGTAGTTAGGAGAGAGAGTCTAAGCAAGAGTGATTGCTTAGTTCTTTGATGTTTGGTTTGGTGCTAGGTTAATGTAATAGATTGTACGTCCTTAAGAAGTCTGGGGCGACTGGAAGACCCAAGTTTCGAAGAGCTATAACTTTTTGTAGGTAGCTCGGATGAAGGCGAAAACGGCTCCAATGGATCGGACACCTCCCAAATACCCTAGGGGGCACGTCTCCCGAGGTCAAAAAGACAATAGGCCGCCAAAAAATCGAAAGGGGCGCTGCTGTACTCAGAGGTGTTTCTTTCGAAAAGTTGAAGACGTATAAGCAAAGCAGCGCCCCATACGGTCGCGCGTATTTTTATACGCGCCTGTTTAAAAATTTTTTTATAAAAAAAAAAAAAAAAAAAAAAAAATTGAATTTTTTTTGTAAAAAAAAGTGAACGTTGGAATTTTAAATTTGAATTACTTTTTAAAGGCGTGTTTCCTCTGGACGCCCTTCTCCGCCATAGCCGCCGGACCCGAGCTCTGTCCCCGCCATAGCTGACCTTCCCTCACACCCTGCACCAGATGCTAGGGGGTGATGAGGAGGAGAGGCTCCGTAAGGAAGCAGAGGACGGCCAAAACCAGCATGTTGATCAACAGGGGGATCAAAACGTTGACCAGAGCATCAACCAAACGGTGGATCCAACTGTTGGCCTGCAACACGATCAACCTGTGGAGCAGGGCGGGGCTAGGAATAGGGAGGCTACGGAGCCGGGCAACAGGACGTTGAAGAGAAAGAGCACCAAACCCGTTAAGGGAGGTGTGGGCTACAAGACCCGTCTGCAAAAGAATGCCACCATTGCCAAGAAGACACCAGCTCAGAGGCGAGAGCAGATCGTCCAGCGGGCAAAGCATCCAACAACAGGTGGGAAATCACTCCCATCGCTGAAGGCGACCCTCAAGCCGCGAAAGCCCCATCGATACCGACCGGGCACGGTAGCACTTCGGGAGATACGTAACTATCAGAAGTCAACTGAGCCCTTGATTCGTCGGCTCCCTTTCCAGCGGCTTGTACGAGAAATTGCCCAGGATTTTAAAACCGACCTGAGGTTCCAAGCTTTTGCAATCCTCGCACTCCAAGAGGCTGCCGAGGCTTACCTCATCGAACTCTTGAGCGACGCCAACCTTTGTGCCATACACGCAAAGAGGGTCAGCATCATGCCCAAGGACCTCCAGCTGGCACGAAGGATCCGAGGGGAGTTTCGGTGACTAGGCGACTATCTTCTTTTCTGTTGTAAAATTTTTACGGACTTAATTATGTGAAATAGTCTAAATTTTGAAATCGTGAATATAAGAATGTTTTTGTATTCTCTTTCTCTAAATACTATCCCAAATGAATTTCTTTGGGGAGACTTGATGTCACTATAATTCTGCTTATACCTTCTTATACCCAATATAGACGGTGCACGCATTGCCGCCGGGCAGACACCTTCGAACGCCAGTCGACTAACACCGGAGCAAGAACTTATGTTGATGAAGAGGCAATTAGTCGAGTTACAAACTTATGTGTTGAATGCCAACCCTCCGCAACACGTACAGGAGGATGGACCGGAGTTACCTCCGTTGCCGCCAAGCCCACCACCCCAGCAGCCACTTGCACCTGAACCAAGCCCTGTACTCGCACGAAGGAAGCACCGTTCCAAACGCCATAGAAGTTCCTCAAGGGATAGTGCTACCTCTTCACCATCAGCCACTTCTGTGTCTTCTGAGTCGTCTGTATCATCCGGTGACCATGCAAAGCGCCGAGATAAGGAGTACCGCAAGACGGTTGATACGGCCATAACTAGTATATGGAAGAATAGGAAACTAGCCCAGTTTGATGGGAAATCTAGGGGCGGACTGAATGCAGAGTCCTGGTTGGACGAAATGAAGGAGTTTGGCAAATCCTATGGCATGACAGAAAAGGATACCGGAAAGGTCGCCACCACAAACCTTACAGGAGCTGCCCGCATTTGGTGGAAGGGCTATGCCAGAGCCAAGCATCTGGACAGAAGCAGGTGCAAGTTTAAGAAGTTTGCCAAAGCTTTTAAGTCGCATTATGTGCCTCGTGCGCACAAATGCCAACAAATCCAGACCTTCTACAGGCTAGAGCAGAAGGGTATGTCAGTTCAGGCCTACACTGATGAGTTCATGCGCTTGAGGCTGTATGTACCAGGGATGAATGAAAAGAGGGCGGTGGAGGGCTACATTGAAGGATTGGCCCCATCCATTAAGCGAATGGTTAAGGCCATAGACCCAAAATCAGTTGCAGAGGCTGAGGCTAAGGCATTGAGCCTCGAGGAGGATACACCAAGGAACCAGTATCCGCGTCCTGCTCCTTACTCGCAGCCACGCCCGTCCACACCTTACCAACCCCACTCGCCAAGTCCGGGGCCCTCTCAGCAGAACTCTTACGGCCGCCAGGAAAAGAAAGTCACCTTCAACATGCCCGACAAACCGGATAATGTCGGCAAGGAAGTTCGGGATCTCTTACAGTCTATTCCCAAAGAGGCCCGAGATCAGTTACGCAGAGATAAGGCATGTTACAGGTGTATGCGACCCGGGCACTACATGCAAAATTGCCCTTATGTCACACAAATTGCCCAGCTGGCCATGGCCGATCTTGATTGGGACGATCTGGAGTCTACACTACCTGTCGATGAGGAGGCTCCCGAGTACATTCACGGTGAGTCCCATATCCTTGCAGCCATTGAAACCGGCAATGCTGAAAGTCACCGCCAAGTATTTCCACCATAGGTCAAGTAGACAAAGAAAACCTTTTATAATTCGATGGATACGGGTAGTACACATAATTTTGCTTCTCCTAGAATGGCCTGTATTGCGGCTTGAAACCTTGAGATCTCGAATCAAGCCCGCCACTTTAGCCGCTGGTAAGATCGGATATACGCATGGCCGTCGCATTAACCTTAAGATGCGGTTACAAAAGCACCCGGTTGCCATGGGTGCCGAGATAATGGATATTGGCAAGTATGATCTTATTGTTGGTATGGAATTCTTGGCATCCGCAAAAGCCAATATAGATCATGCGAAACGGAAGTTACCTTCAACGCCGCTAACGGAGCCCGCGTAACTATAAAAGGTGACTCCTTAAACCCCATTATGCAGTCTATCACCATCAGGCAGTTAGATAAGGCTATACGTAAAGATAAGTTGCTTTGCATTATTAGGCTTGCCTCCATTGAGTCGATGCTGCTAAGCGAGCAAGTAGTTGATACCTTGCCTAAGGAATTGCCAATCTTCTCCGAGAATTTAGCGATCTTTTTCCAGATGAGATCCAAAAACTTCCTCCTTTTAGAGGAGTAGAATGTGAGATAGCTCTGGAGCCAGGTACTAAGCCTACCAGCAAGGCCCCGTACCGTATGAGTCCCCCAGAGTTGGCAGGGCTTAAGAAGCAACTTCAGGAGCTACTAAACCTAGGTTTCATTCGACCTAGTGTTTCGCCCTTTGGCGCTCCTATCCTTTTTGTTAAGAAAAAGGATGGCTCCTTGAGGATGTGTATTGACTATAGGCAGCTCAATAAGCACACCATTAAGAATCGCTATGCGTTGCCTAGGGCAGATGATCTAATGGACCAGTTGCAAGGGGCCAAGCAGTTCTCAAAGATTGATTTACGCTCCGGATATCATCAAATAAGGATCAAGGAGGAGGACATTCATAAATCTGCTTTTCGCACTAGATATGGGCATTATGAGTTTACCGTTATGCCTTTTGGATTAACTAATGCCCCCGCAACGTTTATGCGGTTAATGAATGATGTCTTCCGACAATACTTAGATGATTTTGTTGTTATTTTCTTTGACGACATTCTCATCTATAGTAAAACCCTGGAGGAGCATGAGAAACATCTTCGGTTGGCCCTAGAAAAGCTAAGACGCCATCAGCTCTTTGCCAAGTTCTCTAAATGCAAGTTTGCCACTCCCAAAATGGATTATTTGGGACATATCATTTCAGCAGAGGGCATTGCGACAGATCCAGCAAAGATAGAGGCAGTAAGGGACTGGCCTATTCCGGGTAATGTTTCAGAAGTCCGAAGTTTCTTAGGACTAGCCGGATATTATCGGAAATTTGTTAAGGATTTTGCAAAGATTGCAGCACCTCTTACTAATCTTACAAAGCATGAGAAGGTGAAGGATTGGATTGAGCATTGGAAAGCAAAGGTTCAAGGAAGTTTCTAGCAGCTTAAAGATGCTTTAACGTCAGCACCAGTCCTCACATTGCCCGACCCTGAGAAGGATAAACTAGTAGCAACGGATGCCAGTAAAATTGCTACTGGTGGAGTTCTAATGCAGGAGGGGAGGGTTATTGCCTATGATTCAAAGAAAATGAATGAGACGGAGCAGCGATATCCTACTCATGATCAGGAATTGCTAGCCGTTGTCCGTGCTCTGCGGATATGGAGACACTACCTTCTTGGTAGAAGATTCCAGCTGGATACCGATCATCAGAGTCTCCGTTACTTATCCACCCAGCCAAATCTCAATCTTCGTCAGAGAAGATGGATGGAATTTCTGGAGGAATACGACTTTGAGATTATGTATAAGCCTGCGAAGCACAATGTGGTTGCGGATGCGTTGTCACGCCATCCTTTGGTAACCCGAACCCATTATAATGCAATTTCCACACTCACTAGTGAGTTTGGGAAACAGATAGAGCAAACCTTGGCCACAGATCCCGAGTTCTGTGAAGTCTGGAATAGTTTGGCTAAGGAAGCTCGCACAGATAAAGAGCGTGAAGCTTTCCGTTCGTATAAGAAAGAAGGCAACTTGTTATATTACAAGGATAAGTTGTGCGTACCTGAAACTTCGGGAGTGCGCAAGCTAATCCTCCATGACACGCACAACAGCCCTATAGCTGGACATGCAGGTTTTATGAAGACCTACTTTAAGATCCGCTCCAGCTATTTCTGGCCTTCTATGAAGAAGCACATTGCCAGGTACATTAAGCAGTGTCAGGTGTGTCAGCAAACCAAGGCGGAACAATTAAGGACTCCAGGAGAGTTGCAACCTTTGGATGTGCCCAATGCTAAGTGGGAAGTAATAACCATGGATTTCATTGTGGGCCTTCCACGTACTCTCCGTGGATATGATGCATTGATGGTAGTGGTCGACAAATTGTCGAAAATGGCTCATTTCTTGCCATGTCGTACCACGGATACAGCCTTTGATACTGCTCTGCTGTTTGCCAAGGAGATCTTCAGGTTACACGGAATGCCACGAGTTATTGTCTCCGACAGAGATCCCAAATTCGTAAGTGCATTCTAGAAGGATTTCTTTGCCACCATCCAGACCAAGCTTGCTATGAGTACAGCGTATCATCCTCAAACAGATGGTCAGACAGAACGTACTAATCGCATTATAGAGGATATGCTGCGAAGTTATGTGTGGAGTAAGCAATCACAGTGGGCTGACTATATTTATCTGGTCGAGTTCGCCTACAATAGCATGAAGCAGGAGTCTTCCAGAATGTCTCCCTTTATGATAAATTATGGTTATCAATGTCTTACTCCAGACACATGGCATAACCCCGTTTCTAAAGTAGAGGTTTCTCAGCAACTCCTCTTGGAAATGCAAGCTCTGGTCGAGGAAGTTCGTGGTTACCTATTGGCTGCACGCAGTCGCCAGAAGAGTGTAGCCGATAAGCACAGGACCCCACGAGTCTTCTAGGTGGGTGAATCGGTTTGGCTTAAGATTAAGGTAAAACAAGCCAAGCTTAAGATTGGTAACTGCAAAAAGCTAGCACCCAGATGGGCTGGGCCGTTCAAGATCACTGAACGTATTGGGGAGCAAGCATATCGCCTGGATTTGCCACCCCGCTTGAAGATCCACAAGGTCTTTCATGTGAGTCTTCTAAAGCAGCACACCCCAGATCCAGAGCAGATCTTGGATACACCCACCCTACTTGAGATGACAGAAGAGCAGTTAGATATAGTGCCTGAAGCTCTTCTTGATCGAGCATATAAGCAGACCAGGAGGACTCAAATGTTACAATACTTGGTCAAGTGGAAACACTTGCCAGCTGAGGATGCTACGTGGGTGATGGAAACAGACCTTGAGAAGCACTATCCGGACTTCATGCGTGAATCTCAAGGCCGCACCATCAACGATGCTATCAACCCCGCTCCCGGCGGTAAGCTTGAAGGCTTGATTCGCCGAGAATCAGTCAGTAGAGGGGTAGATGCATCGTAGTTAACAACAAGATTCGATGATGGGATCACCTTCGTGTTCCTTAGGGCGTGGTGTCTTGTCAATGTGGACATGACCCATGAACTGCTTGTAAAAATGTGTAGTTCATAGCTGCATTCATCTTGGCTATAATAGGAACTTGACCATTCCTTACGCTGCAATGAATTGCGAACCATAGGCATGATAGGTTCCTTGTAGATAAATTTTCTTTTATTTCTTATAGGGGGTGGACCCTTCAACCACAACCTAATTATTTTATCTATATAAACTGACATATTGACATGTGCGGGCCGATTGAGCGATCGTGACCTGCCCATGTATAGAGGGTTGCTTGATGGCCCGACTTTTCCGCCATAGTGTTTACATGTAGTTCCTTATTGTTACCCTGCTATTTGATATTGGACTTCGGTCCTTGAACTTGTTGCTTATGATAATCATGTGAACTGCACTTCGGTGCTTAAACTGTTTTAAACTTTGAAGTTTTAATATATTATCTTCTGAAATAAGGAATTCCCTTCCTTCATAATGTCATTTACTACATTTGTATCTAACCCCAACATTAATTCTAAGAAGGGGAGAATGTGACGTTCCAAGTATTTATACGGTATACGTATAAATATATTGACACGTCACCCAGTATAGATACGCCACCATGGGGTATGGTAACCTAGGGGGATTGACCTAAAGGGATTAAATTAGCTATGCTAATTTAATTATTAAGGATAATAACCTATAATTAAGGAATTAATATGTAAAAGGGATAATTAAGTTAATTATGGTTTGGGAAGGTGCCACTTGGCCAAAATCGATTGGCTAACATGGTGATGCTAATTGGAGGCATCAAGGTGGATCACTACCCCCCATATCAGCCATAATCGACCAGGAGGAGCCAAGAGGAGCTGAGCGCCACCTTTGAGGAGCTGAGCGCCTACCTACCTTTGCCCAGCTGAGCGCCACCCTTGCCTAGCACGTACCTGCGTAGCCAGAGCTAAACGTCAAGTCCCAAGAAGATGGAAGCGCCCAACGATAACGGGTCCAGCAGGAACTCGGGTAGGTGGCTAGTATAGGTTGATATTCTAGGGTAGCGCCCCTGTTGGGCACTTGTTGTGTTGTTTTGTCTGTTCTCTCTGTGTTTTACTCGTAGGAACTAACCCTTGGTTGTAAAGGTAAGTTCTCTTTATATTCTCGATTCGGATTTGCTCTCAAAGGATGGATTGATAGTTCTTTGCATAGTCTTACTCGAAATGGGGAAATAAGGGGGTAGAGACCTCTCGAGCCCATATATTGTAGTATGCTCCTAGGTAGAGCCCTGTATTATCCCAATAATGTGGCCTGTGCACAAGAGCCCACCGAGTCGTGGATGCTATGGAGTGGCTTAGCACCAAACAAGGGACACAGTGGTGAAGTGGGGGTGGGGTCTTGCACGAACATAAAAGGCTCCTGAGACTCCTACAGTGGACTAGGCCTAATAGCCGGCCAGTGAGCTAGGCGCGATCCAGGGGCGGGTATGGGTCCCGACACTCCCTCGGGAACAGAGGTGTGACCCGCATGGGGCATCCCCAGACTTTGAGTAGATTTAGGGCGAGTAAGTGGGCACGGATGCGGGGGTGCCGATGCGACACGTATTCTCTAGTCCACCCATGGAACCACTGTGATCCTGGAAGGGGACGCTTCCCCGACCTGCCTCATCGGACGGGGCTTCATGAACCCTGTAGTAGGCTCGAAGGGTGATACCTTGAGTCTGCGTATCCGGAAGGCTATAGTGATGCCATAGCATGATTCGACTCATCTGCAAAGTGTGCACAGGAGGGGCGGATGGAGTGGACAACCCTAGCCGATGTTCTATGCCAGCCAACGCCATGTTAAGATTCGGTCTGCTAATCTCTTGAGACCTAGCCGTCAGTCAATCCTCACTGGAGTCTGAGCCGGGGTAGAACCATGGGTTTGGGGTGTTTTCTTAGGTTTAGATGCATATTCTTTGCCGTTGGTATTTGGATGGATGCGCCACCCTTCGTGGTGTTATTTTATATGTGATTTATGCTGTGTGCTAACCCTTGTATTCACGCTTCCGCGACGTAGGAGCCCCATTGAAGGCGTGGGCCGAATGACCCCTTCGTGTCCTTCTTTCGGGCATCATATTATAGATGGCCCGAAATAGACGGAGGGCCCTGCTCATGGCGAGTTGGTCGCCATGGGAGGGGAAAGTCCCCGTATGTATACGGCCGAGGGTCGTATATGTTCAGGGAGCGTCACAATCTTAAACAAGACCATGCACGCATCATTCTTTTCAAGCAAATCATGTATGCATTAGTCGTCCGAAATAAACAAACCACATAGATGCCTTTAAATCCCTGAAATCCCTCTTAAGAACCAGCGCAATCGCCACCATTGCATTAGCTAGCACTATATAGTGCGAACAGTGTCAAAGTGCTTGTCTCCCTATTTACTATTACTTGCAAATAACAATCAAGTTCCAACGTGCCAAAACATAAATGCAAAGCAAAGAACAAAAATGCAGGACAACAAGATCCTACAAAGAGGGAACAGGGTCAAAGAGCTTATATTCCAGTTTTTACTGTCAACTGCATACAACAATCAAGTTGCAACATGCCAAAACATAAATGCAAAGAGACAAACAAAATGCAGAAAAACAAGATCCAACATGCTAAGAAATAAAGTCTAGAGTTTAGACACAGGGTTAATAGTATTCCAGAATCCATTATCGATGCCAAACTTACATCTCGTCTGTCTTCATCCTTCACAAGCTTGCCTTCCTCTGACATCATCTTTCCAACAGTCATCTCACTCTCGATGAAACCCGGAGTGACTATGGTAATGCCTACTTCATTTCCAACCTCTACCCTCAAGATCTCGAACAGATGGAACACAAATGCTTTAGATGCCTATAAACTCAAGACCTGACTTACTATATGGCAAAACCAAAAACAAAACAGAAACATAATAAAATGAACTTACATTGTAGATGCTATGGCGTGGTGTTGGCATCCATGCATTAACGGATGAATTGACAATTATTTTACCTCTGGATCTCTTAAGATGAGGTAAAGCAAAGTATGTCATGTAGACATAGCCCCAGAAGTTTACATCCTGTTTGAGAAAAAGCAAAAGATTTAAAAACCCTGTCATATCCAAAAATTTACATCGTGTTCACAAAGAGAAGATTAGAATGCAAAAGTATTAATTTTACATCGTGTCCACAAACAGAAGATTATATATAAAAATTTAGGAAGCAAAAAGTATCATACCATAATTGGAGCAGTGCTTTTCACATCAGTAGATTCCTCAAAATAATAACTCTGGCCAAGGCCGGCATTGTTCACCAAGTGATCCACTGACATGTTCCAGAGAAAACATAAACAAAGGACAACTTAAAAATAAAATTTTTACATTTTCCAAATTGATTCACTGCTCATCAACAATTTTTCGACACTCTTCTTCTTTGGCCACATCTGCGACTACCATGCGAACATCCGGAAATCCAATTCTACGGCATTTAGTGTGACGTTCCAGCCAAAGATATCGCCCCCGGGGCGTATACCGTCTCGCCGCCTACGCAGCACCGCGCCACTCCGGCCGGCGATACGCTTAGCTAGCGTGTAGCCAGGTGGGTAGCCCTAGGGGGCAACTCGCCAGAAATATGTGCAACTATTAATGTGCACATTTTCCAATGTACACATTAATGTGGGCACACATTTCCAAGTGGACACTTCATGCCAAGTGGGCCACACCCATAGGTGCAATTAATGTGCACATTTCCCAATGTACACATTAATGTGGGCACACATTTCCATGTGTGCACATTTGGCCACCTAGCCCTTAAAGGCAAGTGGGCCCATTTCCAATTATCCCACATGCCAAAAGGGGATAATTGGAAACCCTAGCCACCCCCCTTGTCTATATAGGGTAGGAAACCCTAACTTGCCCATTTTCGATTTTAGGGCTTTAGAACTCTGTTTTGGCTGCCTCAACAGCCAAAACCGCCTCCCAGACTCTGCCTGGGAGAATTGCATCCTTAGTTTCCCTTGATTCGAAAGTCTCGGCCAGGATGGTCGAGCTCAGTCGAGGAGCCTCTCAAGGATCAGTATTTGGCCAATTAGATAGTCTAAACCCCATTTTAGTCATTGAATCAAGTAGGGTTTAGCCTATTAAATTGCCCATAGCAGCCCTCTAGATCTCTAGATAGCGATTCTAATTAAAGAACCTAACTCTATGTTGTAGATTAGATCTAGTTCTTTAGTTCTCTGTGAAGTATATGGATGATGTATCTCTATATGAACTCCTTGTATTGGGAAGGGGGTAGAGACCTAAAGCTTGGTAGTTGATGCTCCTAGAGTAGCCTCTCTAGCACACTTTGTAGATTCGCCTGGCACAAGAGCCACAGGGATGTGGGTGAAGGGGCGGGACCGCTAAGAAGGAGGTTCATGTCCCGACTCTTGAACGATCCCTCTAGTGTGTAAAAGCCTCACCGGGGATCATTGTGACTAGGTCCAATGGCTTGCCACCTAGCGTGCGGGCAAGGCATGGGCTCGACACCCGTGAAGTGGTGTTCACTTTCCGCTGGGTTCGGTCGAGAATACGGGCAAAGGCCTCTAGTCACCTTGAGTCGGCATGTAGATCTCTGGAGGGAGTGATCCCTACCGCCCCATCGGGCCGGGAAGATGAGCCCGTGAATAGCCCTTTTGGCTATGCATCCCAGGGCTCTGATCAGTCCCGACACTTTTCAGCCCACTCGCAAAGTGTGCAATGCGGGAGGGCGGATGGAGTGGACAACCCTATGCCATGTTCATATGCCAGCCCAAATCCATTGCCATGAATTACATCCGCAATGAACTCTGGAGACCCAAGCCGTCAGTCATCCCTTTGAGTCTGAGCCTTGGGTAGGATTCCCTATGTGAAGTGCTGATCTTTGTCTATGCAGATATGTGGAGGACCATCCTTCGTGATGGTCATGTGATGTTGATGTATGTGCTACTGACATGTATGTTTACGCTTCCGCAGCTAGGTAGGCCCTGAGGGAGACGGGGTGCAATGACCCTTCCACTCTTCCCACTGGAACCCGTCACGGTTGCAGTGTCATGTGGAGGGCCCTATATTAGCATGGAGCTGGTATGGGGGATGAACTCCTGTTTGTATACGGTGAGGGCACCGTATACGAGTAGGGGACGTCACAGTGGTATCAGAGCTATGTTCTTGGAGACCAAGAGCAAAGCACTGGCCATGTTCCCAGTAGCACTAACTTGATAGGATCCTTAAACCTCGAAAAATGGGAAAAAATTTTCTCATTTTTGTAGTTATGCTAAGCTAGTAACAGTTAAAATAAATAAAAATGTAAAAAGATTAAAAATTGGTGAGCCAACATCCAAAAGTAGGGTGGTCTCACACGTCGCGCCAGGACAGATTTCGAGATTCTCAAAATCGGGCTGGGCGCAACGTGTGAGACATTCAGCTTTGACACCAAAAAGTTGTAAATTACAGTAAAATAGCTTGATAATTCTAAATTTAAGCTAAGAATCAGTAGAATTAGCATGTTACATGTTAATTTAGTAGTGGGCCCCACCATGTCTCACACGTCGCGCCAGGACAGATTTTGAGATTCTCGAAATCGGGCTGGGCGCAACGTGTGAGACCTTGCTTAATTAGGTGTTTTAGATGCTTTAGGCAACCCAAAAAGGTAGTTTAAAAGTTGACCTAAAATTTGACCCCTATAAATAGACCTAGACCCCTCCCATTTTTCGTGTTCTTCCCTAGAACTTCGCTCGTGATTGCCAAGGCGATCTTCTGGCGCTTAGCTTCGATCGACAAAGCGTAAAATGATGGCCCGCATAAAAAGCGCATCGCAAGGAAGCCTAGCCGGCGATCCTCCAAAAGCGGCCCTACTCCGCCTCGTTGGAGAATCCTTCTGAATGCCTTCTCCACGGCGGCGAATCTTCGTCGAGCGAGGAAGCAGGATCGGACCGGAGCGACCATACAGAGCTCTTAGAGGACGACCAACCGGATGTCATGCACCAAATCCTCGAGGAAATTGCACAAGAGGAGGGAAGAAGCAGGGAGCAGCAGGAGCAACATCGGGAGGACAACAACCCGCAAGACGAAAGCAAATAGAGGCGTGTAGGGCAGCCCACGCCCCAGACCAACCTCGGGAACACCAACCCACGTGAGGAGTGAGGGAGCAGCGGACCAATCGACAGCCAGGAGCAACCCCAGGCCGAGATCCACCCGCAGAAGAGCAAGGAAGAGAGGAGCAAAGAAATTTAAACTCACCCCGGATGAAGAGGTTTACCTTTGCACGCCTGGCCTACAAGTATGAAGCCAAAGAGCGCCGCCGGGAGCAAAGGACAAAGAGTCGAGAAGAGGATCCGACCACAGCCAGCGGGTCTAAGAAGAGGAAGGCCAAAGCCGTAAAGGCAGGCAAAAGGAAACTGGTAAAGGTCGGGAAGCGAGCAGTGGGCCCCATCATCAACGAGCCGTCAGGAGAGGAGACCCCCGCCCACTACCGACGACTTTAATGATGAGGACTACGCGCCGGGCGCAGACGAGCAAGCTCTTCAAAACCCCTGGTCGAGAGGAAGAGGAAGAGCGTGTAGCCCAAGAACAGAGGAGGCGGGACAGCCATGGCCCCCACCTTCCCGACGTGGGATAGGGTTAAAGCCCCGCGACCCCAACGGGAGGCGTATGTGATAGACCCTGTAAAGGTCTATCAGAAGAGAATTAGGGAACACAACTCCTATATGGAGAAGTGGGAGGCATACAATGCCTACTTCCAGGAGCATCGGGTGAGGACAGTTGAAGCTGGAGTACCCCCGAAGCAAACATTGAAGCCACCGCCACCCAGGCCCAAGCCTTCCCGAGCACCGAGTAAGAAGCGGAGCAAGAAGAAGAAGTTGGAGGACAGAGCCCTCAAGGAGAACCGCCACTTCCAGAAGTGTTACGGACTCTTGATCCCCCGGGCGCCGTTCCAACGTTTGGTCCGCGAAGTTATGCAAGAATATAACACAGACATGCGCGTGACCGACGAGATGCTGTTGTGTTTACAGGAGGCGGCCGAAGCGAAAATAGTGCAGCATTTTGAAGATTCAACGGCTTGCACAGTACACGCAAAGAGGGTCACCCTCATGAAGCAGGACATGCATCTGGCCTCACACATCAAGGGAGAATGGCCTTGAGATTTTGTAAATAACTGTAAAGTTTTATTAATATAAAGAAATTTTGTGTAAATGAAGTGTCAAACCTTGTTTAAATAAGTTAAGATATCGATCCCTAGCTTTTGTTTTAGTTAAATTGGAGCTTTGAGCAAAATTGAGACGATGTCTCACACGTCGCGCCAGGACAGATTTCGAGATTCTCAAAATCGGGCTGGGCGCAACGTGTGAGACATTCAGCTTTGACACCAAAAAGTTGTAAATTACAGTAAAATAACTTGATAATTCTAAATTTAAGCTAAGAATCGGTAGAATTAGCATGTTACATGTAATTTAATAATGGGCCCCGCCATGTCTCACACGTCGCGCCAGGACAGATTTTGAGATTCTCAAAATCGGGCTGGGCGCAACGTGTGAGACCATGCCCAAAAATGCCCAAAACAACTCCAAATCGACCAAATAAGGGGTCAATTCTGCCTAACTCGATGAGTTTAGTGGAATTACAGCCTTAGATCACTTGAATTGAGTAAGCCTAGCCCAATTAGGACCCATGTCTCACACGTCGCGCCAGGACAGATTTCGACATTCTCAAAATCGGTCTGGGCGCAACGTGTGAGACCTCATACCATTTTGATCTCCAAATTGTACAATAGGTTCAGTCGTTGTTCTTAGCATGCTCAAACCCTAGAAATAGTCTTCAAACTTGCAATTGCATCCCTTAATAGATCAGAATTGCCTAATCTCAGTAAAATCTAGGTCATCCAAAAATTAGGGTTTTCCCTAATTCTATAAATAAGTCCCCCATTTCTCATTTAGCACCCTGCAAATTTGCTCTCCACTGCTTAGGCGATCTTTCAGCTCCCTGAGGCGCTTCTGCATCCGTTTGATACTCCCTTCTTTGCTAGATCAATGGCCACTGCTGACTTCGGGCGATGGTACAGCGCCACTGCCCATGCTGCCGAGGCAGATGTCAACGACATCTTTCAAGTCTTTGGGAAAGAAATTGACATCCAAGCTACGCTAAATGCAACCCCAGCATATAGGCAGGTGCTAGCAGAATTTCAAGCTAGGGTAGAACCCTCCCTTGTTCAAGTCCCCCCTTGCATAGGATACTTCGTTCCCCGCCCATCCCTTCAAGCAGCCTTGGGTGATGTCCCCAACATCGCCAAGTACTTAACTAACAAGGCGCAGAGGCTGCCTGACTACATGGTCCTGACAGCCAACAGGACCAAGTACTTCTCTTACACCGCAGCCCTAGCCATCTTCTTATCCCACCGCGCCGAAAACCCGATGGGGGCAACCTCTATTCCTCCGATGGAGGTAGACCCCATAGCAGTGCAAGAGGAAGAGTAGATGCTTTTACAGTATCAACAGGAACAAGAAGCAAGAGAAGGAGAAGAAGGGTCGGACGACGAGGAATACACGGAGCTCGACTCAGACGAAGAACGGCGCCAAGCAGAACAGGAGCTGATCAACTTCGAGCAGAGCCGGCAGGGCATCAGAGTTGCTCCCCCACTCGGGCTAGGCATCACAAGCCTAGCCCCTATCATCATCAACGGAGAGGAGTATCTACTCCTCAGCGACATCCAGAACCTTCCCGAATGCAGGGAGAGGGAGCTCAGGTTGGACGAACTGCTCCACCAACTGCGGCAGACCGACATGGACGACTTCATCGTCCGGGGAGCCTCGGACTTTCCGCTTCAAGTGAGGGAGGCCGACACCTACACAGGGGAAACGACCTCCGATATCCAGGCCTACAGCAGCATCAGGCAAATGATGGACGAGCGGGAGCTGCCAACAGAGGAGGAGTTCCTCGCCCTCCAAGAACAGATGGGGATCCGTGGGAAGACCACGAGCATCCTAATGCCGAGTCCTTCGACACCACCCCCGGCAAGAGGAGAAGGAATCGACCTCAGGAGGCTCGACCGCACAATTGAAGACTACAGGGAGCTGACCGAAATCGAGGTCGACGAGTACGCCGGGCGGCACAGAGCTGGAGGCCAAACAAGCGGAGAAGCTTCGGCGACACACAACGACAGGTCGCTCAGGTACTACTTGCCGCTGCTGATGGATGGGAGAATAGCGGTAATACACCGCAAGTTCAGTCCCAGAGGTGAAGAAGGAGTGTTCATGCTGATTGCACTCTCAGGCTTCGGCAGGCATGCTCGAATAGCAACAAACGTCGACTATGCTGTCTTAGTCAAGAGGGCAATGGCACTCGACCTCTTCGACTTCGCCATACACCATCGACGTCAGGCGAGATTGGCGGTGACTGCAGCCCTTACATCCGACCGCAGGGTAGAAGATTTGGTGAGAGCCATACAGGGAGGCTCGTCAGCAAGCATCATCAGGAACTTGGGTCACTCGGTAGGGACGGCCCAAGTTAAGAAGTTTCTTGAAGACAACCCGTCTTACCGGCGATTTCAAGATTAGTTAGACTCTTGATCCCGAAAACTTTTTGTATTAAAATATTATATGATATATAAATACAATTCTGTTGCACTTTAAATGTTTTGTTGATATATTTTTGCCCCACAATTATACCAACAAACATAAACAATGCAAGATAACAAAAGAAACTAACCATATAGCCATGAATCACTTGTGGATGCAGCTAGAGGCCTAAGCGCAGGGGAACGACAACTGCGAGACCTTATAGAAGAGCAGACCCCGCCCAGACCACCCCCGGCAAGGAACCTGTTTGAAGATATGGAACCCATGACCCCAGAGGAGGAGATATCCCAGATGAGGACGGACCTCGAGCAGATAAAAGCCTTGCTGTCCGCACAAGCAGGAGCAGGTTCGGTGGGCAATGCTCAATTGCCACAAGCATCGGCTCGGAAAACAGGAAGGGACAAGAAAAGGAGCAAGAGAAGGAGATCCCCCAGCTCGGATTCCTCCGACTCAAGTTCAGACTCAGACTCCGACTCCGAGGAAGAGGAAGAATAGGCTCAGGACCGAAAAGATGGAAGGCAAAGGAACACTGAAGAGGGAAGGCAGAGGAACACCCCAGATGGACGACAAAGAGACACCAGGGCCTCTGACTACCAGAAGAAGGTAGATTCCGCACTGGGCAATGTATGGAAGGCCCGGAAACTGGAACAGTTCTCAGGGGAGAACAGGTCAGGATTAGAAGCGGAGGCATGGCTGGATGAAATGAGTGAGTACGGCAATGCTTATGGCATGAAAGATAAAGACAAAGGAAGAGTGGCAACAGCCAACTTGAAAGGAGCCGCACGGATTTGGTGGAAGGGTTATGCAAAGGCACATGGCTTAAGCAGGGATGCTTGTAAGTTCAGGAAGTTTGCTAAAGCCTTCAAGAGCCATTACGTCCCAAAGGGAACATAAGTCCAAAGATGATGGCCAGTTCTATAGGCTCCAACAGAAACAACAAATCAGTCCAATATATACGTAAGAATTCATGAGGCTAAGGTCAGTATGTGCCAAAGTTGGGAGAGAAGCATGCAAATTGAAAGTTATATTGAGGGGTTGAATGAGGAGATCCGCAAGCTTGTGAGGGCAATAAACCCTAAGACAAGATGCTCGAAGCGAGTCCAAGGCTATAAGCTTGCGGGGGGACCTCGAATAGTGGGCGAGAACAACGGTATTTCGGGGATAAAGGCAAGGCGACGAAGCTATAGCCCTAGGGCAGCCAAATCGAGTCCAGCTAGAGCCCCATATGGTGGAAACCAAGGGAAACAAAGGAGAAGAAGCGGGTGTCCTTCAAGGACAAGCGGGAGGGGTCAAACTACTCCAAAGCAAGACGATCCTTTTGCGGGCGATGCCCAAGGAAAAGAGGCGGGAGTGCATAGAAAAGCAACCGGTTGCTTCGTGTGCTTCCAGCCAGCCATAGGGCGCTGAAAGCGCCCCTCGTCATGAGTGCAAAATCTAGCGGAGTTGGGAGATTGGGACGCCTCGTGTCACGGCGACGCGGCCCGAAGAAGCCCGCGAATACATTCAGGGGTGAGTGCCACATCTTTGCCGCAATAGATCTGAGAGCAAGCGAGAGAGCCGGATAAAGGTAATTTCCACGGTAGGGAAGGCCAAGGCCAAGTCCTTCATAGTCTTGATAGACTCAGGAAGTAGCCATAACTTTGCATCCCCGAAATGGTTCAAATGTTGAAGCTTTGAAACCATTAAAGTCAAAGCCAAGGCCCGTTGTCTTAGCAAGTGGTGCGGTAAAGGCGCATCAAGCAGCAAGAGAATTAACCGACATCGACTTGCCGTTAATATCCGGATGGGGGCAGAAGTAATGGGCATTGGCAAGTATGACTTGATCATAGGAATGGAGTACCTTGGACCAGCGGGGGCCATTATCGATTGTGGAAGCGGAAGGTGACCTTCCCAACACCCGGCGGCAAGATCATTGAGATAACAGGTAAGGAAGTTGTTCCCATCATGCGGTGTATGTCTTCTAAACGGTACTGTCAAGTGCATCAAGAGTGAGCAAGTGGCATACATCTTCAAGCTTGAGATTAGTGAGCGGGAATCGGAAGGAAGCAAAGAAGACAAGGTGCTCGACAAGTTGCCGAAGCAAATAGCTAAGCTGATCACGAGTTCCATGATCTCTTTCCGGATGAGATCAAGCGGCTCCCTCCTTATAGAGGAGTCGAAAAGCGAGATAGCACTTTCGAACCGGGAACAAAGCCAACAAGCAAGGCTCCATATAGAATGACAATGCAGGGAGTTGTCCGAGCTAAAGAAGCGATTCAGGAGGCTGCTGGACCTAGGTTTCATTAGACCCAAAGTTTACGCCATTTGGGCGCCCATTCTCTTCGTTAAGAAGAAGGATGGCGGTTTAAGGATGTGCATAGACTATAGGCGATTGAACAAGCACACCATTAAGAACAAGTATGCACTCCCGGATCGGATGACTTGATGGATCAGCTCCAAGGTGCAAAGATCTTCTCCAAAATCGACTTAAGGTCGGGCTATCATCGGATCGGGATAAAGGAAGAAGATATCCATAAGACCGCCTTGAGCGCGGTATGGGCACTATGAGTTCACGGTAATGCCCTTCGGCTTATCGAATGCCCCCAAGCGTTCATGAGGCTCATGAACGACATCTTCGAGGAGTTCTTAGACACCTTTGTGATTGTTTTCTTTGATGACGTTTTGGTGTATAGCAGATCCCTTGAAGAGCACGTACAACACTTGAGAAGAGTGCTGGAGAAGTTGAAGAGGCACCAGTTGTACGCCAAGTTGTCAAAGTGCCATTTCGCAACAGAGAAGGTGGAGTATCTAGGTCATGTGATCTCAGCAGAAGGCATCTCGACGGATCCCGCAAAGATTGAAGCCGCCATTCAATTGGCCGAAGAATGTGCATGAAGTCAGAAGTTTTCTCGGCCTAGCAGGGTACTACAGGAAGTTTGTGAAGAACTTTGCTAAGATAGCAGCCCCGCTAACAGACTTGACGAGAGCGGAGAAAGTGAAAGATTGGGCAGAGCATTGGCACAAGAAAGCTCAAGCAGGGTTTGAACTGTTGAAAGAAGCTTTAACAACAGCCCCAGTCTTAACCCTGCCGGACCCAGAGAAAGATAAGCTTGTAGCGACGGACGCAAGTAAGATAGCTACAGGTGCAGTGCTTATGCAGGAAGAGCGTGTGGTAGCGTATGATTCCAGGAAGATGAACGACGCTGAAACGCGCTACCCCACGCACGACCAGGAATTGCTTGCGGTTGTCAGGGCATTAAGAATTTGGAGGCACTACCTTTTAGGAAGGAAGTTCCAGTTGGATACAGATCACCAGAGCCTCCAATATGTATTCACGCAACCACACACCTCAACTTTGCGTAGAAGGTGGATGGAGTTCCTTGAAGAGTACGACTTTGATATAGTCTACAAGCCAGGGAAGCTCAATGTGGTAGCGGATGCGCTTTCAAGGCATCCCCTGACAACTAGAGTGCATTGCAACGCAATTTCGACGATCTCCAGCGACTTTGGTAAGAAGATTGAAGAGTCCTTACCAACGGCAACGGATGTGGATTTCAAGGAAGTATGGGCAAGTCTCTCTAGGGAGGCTAGAACAGATAAGGAGCGGGAAGCCTTTAAACATTTTAAGAAGGAAGGCAACTGTTATACCATAAGAACAAGCCGTATGCGTGCAGAATCATCAGGTGTAAGGAAATTGATCCTCCACGACACGCACAACAGCCCAATAGCTGGCCATGCGGGATTCATGAAAACATATTTCAAAGTACGCATCAGCTATTATTGGCCAGCAATGAAGAAGCAGGTGGCTCGCTACATCAAGGAATGATGGCTATGTCGTCGCCAGACGAAAGCGAGCGGCTTAATTCCAGGAGCTTTAGAACCATTAGCGGTGCCAAACGCTAAGTGGGAGGTGATTAGCATGGATTTTATCACAGGACTCCCAAGGACCGTAAGAGGGAAAGATGCTTTGATGGTAGTAGTCGACAAGTTGTCGAAAATGACATTTTGTGCCTTGCAAGACCACAGATACAGCTATGGATACAGCGAAGCTCTTCACCAAAGAGATCTTCAGACTTCATGGCATGCCAAGGGAGATCATCTCCCACGCGGGGATCCGAAGTTCATGGCGCCTTTGGCAAGACCTCTTTGCGACAATCCGGGCGAAGCTATCCATGAGCACGGCATATCATCCTCGAGACGGATGGCGGGGCGGAGGCGGACCAACAACAGATTTTAGAGGACATGCTACTAAACTATGTGCGGAATAAGCAAAGTATGTGGGAAGAATTTATTCACTTGGTGGAGTTTGCATACAATAGCACCAAGCAGAGTCATCCCAAATGTCGCCATTTTATGATTAATTACGGCTATCGCTGCCTAACTCGGACACTTGGCACAACCCCGTCAAAAGTGGAAGTTTCGCAGCCAGATGTTGGCCGATATGCAAACGGCTTGTGGAAGAAGTTCGAGGTTATCTCCTAGCAGCAAAAGTCGTCGCCGAAAGAGCATCGCGACAAGCATCGAGCAAGAAGAGAGAGTTCAAAGTTGGAGATGATGTTTGGCTCAAGATCAAGGTGAAGCGAGGCAAAGCTCGGGATCGAATTGCAAGAAGCTTGCTCCAAGGTGGGCTGGACCTTTCGGAATAGTCAAGAGAGTAGGTAATCAATCCTACAAGCTAGACTTGCCAAAGACACCTAAAGATTCATAAGGTCTTCCACGTGAGTTTGTTGAAGAAGCATACTCCAAATCCGCATCGAAGTCTTGGATTCTCCAACGTTGTTGGAAATGACGGAGGAACAAATGGAAATAGTTCCGCACTGATTCTTGATAAAGCTTTCAAGAAAACGAGGAGATCGAGAATTCCTCCAAATTTGGTCAAGTGGAAACACTTACCGTGGAAGACGCGACGTGGGTACTTAAGAAAGATTTAGTAAAGCAAAGATCCACGCTTTATGGAGCAATGGGGCGGCAAGGTCATCTCCAAGAAATCGGCTCGGGCATGTCGATTTCGTAGGTTAATTCTTGTGTAATTAAGATTAATCTACGCATGCAACCTATGCTTAGTATGGGTCGCATGCATTGTTACCGATGATGGGACCACTACGGTGATCTCTAGGGCGGGTGTAATGTCAATGTAGGCATGACCGCGTTTCCGCTTTGGGCGAAAGTGGAAGGTAGATTAGAAAGTCTACTGTCCCCCCCGGAAGTAGACTACCTCGAGAAAGGAGGTCATTGAGGAATGCATTGATAAGGAAAGCACCTTTAGCCCCATATATGCTTTGATAGGAGGAATCTATCCTTCACGCCCCCCACGCGAGAAGGATATCCTCCACGCTGGGCAACTAGAGGTGTAGGCATGAGCGGCATATAGGCATATAGGCCGCTCTCCTCCGGCCATAATGGAAGATTCACCCTCTTCCCTCGCCGAGATTAGCCATGCATCCATGTAGATAGGTGGGGTGGTCACCATATAACCAAAATTTTATTAATAATTAAATGGTACTAACGTGGTGTCGACTGCCAGCCAATAGAGCTCCGTGGAGGGCAAGGAGGTCGAAGTTCACGAAGACTTGCAACACAAATTTTGTTGGAATGTGTTGCAAGGAATGAAGAGTACCTCGGACGTTAATTTTAAATTTTGATAAACTTAATTGTCATGTTAAGTGAGTTATGGAGTAACCTGTTTAGTCATGTTATGAATTGATAAGTTGTTTCATAATATAATGTTCTGATAATGTCATAAAAATATTACCTTAAGGTAATCTTAATAAATGTGTAAGGATTATGGTAGTTTTCGTATGTATCAGGTTGATTGCAGGTTAGGTTGATCCCAAGGTGGGGAGACCCACGATGCTGCGGACAGCATCATTTCAAGGTGGGGAGAATGTGACGTTCGGCCGCGATGCTAATGCCCGGGGATCGTATACCATACTTGCCTGCCACGCAGCGTACCGCCACTCCGGCTGACGTGTACGCTAGCGTCTAGCCAGGTGGGTAGCCCTAGGGGGCAACTCGCCAGAAATATGTGCAACTATTAATGTGCACATTTTCCAATGTACACATTAATGTGGGCACACATTTCCAAGTGGACACTTCATGCCAAGTGGGCCACACCCATAGGTGCAATTAATGTGCACATTTCCCAATGTACACATTAATGTGGGCACACATTTCCATGTGTGCACATTTGGCCACCTAGCCCTTAAAGGCAAGTGGGCCCATTTCCAATTATCCCACATGCTAAAAGGGGATAATTGGAAACCCTAGCCACCCCCCTTGTCTATATAGGGTAGGAAACCCTAACTTGCCCATTTTCGATTTTAGGGCTTTAGAACTCTGTTTTGGCTGCCTCAACAGCCAAAACCGCCTCCCAGACTCTGCCTGGGAGAATTGCATCCTTAGTTTCCTTTGATTCGAGCGTCTCAGCAGGATGGTCGAGCTCAGGTCAGGAGGAGCCTCTCAAGGATCAGGTATTTGGCCAATTAGATAGTCTAAACCCCATTTTAGTCATTGAATCAGTAGGTTTAGCCTATTAAATTGCCCATAGCAGCCCTCTAGATCTCTAGATAGCAGATTCTAATTAAAGAACCTAACTCTATGTTGTAGATTAGATCTAGTTCTTTAGTTCTCTGTGAAGTATATGGATGATGTATCTCTATGAACTCCTTGTATTGGGAAGGGGGGTAGAGACCTAAAGCTTGGTAGTTGATGCTCCTAGAGTAGCCTCTCTAGCACAATTGTAGATTCGACACCATGCACAAGAGCCACACCGGGATGTGGGTGAAGGGGCCGTGGCCGGGCTAAGAAGGAGGTTCATGTCCCGACTCTTGAAATCGATCCCTCCGGTGTGTAAAGCCTACCGGGATCATTGTGACTAGGTCCAATGGCTTGCCACTGCGTCTTGGGCAAGGCATGGGCTCGACACCGTGAAGTGGTGTTCACTTTCCGGTGGGTTCACGGTCGAATACGGGGCGGGGCCCTCTAGTCACCTTGAGTCAAGATGTAGATCTCTGGAGGGAGTGATCCCTACCGCCCCCATCGGAACCGGGAAGATGAGCCCGGGAATAGCCCTTTGGCTATGCATCCCGGCCTACGTCCAGTCCCGACACTTTTCAGCCCACTCGCAAAGTGTGCACTGGGAGGGGCGGATGGAGTGGACAACCCTATGCCATGTTCATATGCCACCAAATCCATTGCCATGAATTCTGGCCCGCAATGAACTCACGGAGACCCAAGCCGTCAGTCATCCCTTTGAGTCTGAGCCTTGGGTAGGATTCCCTATGTGAAGTGCTGATCTTTGTCTATGCAGATATGTGGAGGACCATCCTTCGTGATGGTCATGTGATGTTGATGTATGTGCTACTGACATGTATGTTTACGCTTCCGCAGCTAGGTAGGCCCTGAGGGAGACGGGGTGCAATGACCCTTCCACTCTTCCCACTGGAACCCGTCACGGTTGCAGTGTCATGTGGAGGGCCCTATATTAGCATGGAGCTGGTATGGGGGATGAACTCCTGTTTGTATACGGTGAGAGCACCGTATACGAGTAGGGGATGTCACATTTAGTAGCTACTTCTCGTAGCAATTTCTCTCTTCTTGCTACCCACACCTCGCTTGGCATATTCATAAGAAAGATGCTGCAAAAGTCATGCAAAAAGTTGACCTCCCGAGAATAACATTTAAACAAAACCCAAGAAACAACTTGAGCACTCGAAAGAAAAAAAAACATTTGCAGGCACCGAATCCACAAAACTAAAAGCAAACTAAAAATGGCAAAACAAACCTCCCCAATGCCAGAAGAAGCACTGGTGATGAGGACAATTTTGTTGCGGACATTTTCGCGGAAGACGAAGTGGATGCTCCAGTTAACAAAGCGCAAAAATGCAAAGAAGGGATATATTATGAGGAGAAAAAGAAGGGCAGAAGAAGGTGGAATGACTAGGTTAAGGAACATGTGGAAGGGATCCATGGTTTAGAGCTCGATGTGCAAGCAAGAAGAAGGGTCGAGCTGCGCCATAGCAAGCCTGCGAAGGAATGGGGCGGATGACCGAGAGTTTACAGGCAGCAGCCAGTTTTGAGCAGTCACCAGCATATGCTAGGCATATGCCGGCATATACCTGGATATGCCCACATACCCACATAAACGAGGGTTTGCCCCCCTAGGGGCAACCCCCCCAAAAAAAAAGAGACACATAGTTTGACTTTAACTACTCATTTAGGCCACGTTGTCCAAGCAAACATATATAATTGAGTTTGATTGAAGCATCCTTGAGGTGCCACTACAAGGTGAATTGTCTCGAAAAATTAGGGTTTAATTTTTAAATCTGTTATATTTTTAAGAAACTGACAAATGTATATGAATGTGACATGATCGCAAGACAACAACATTTAGCCAGCAAATAGCTAACTGGCTTCGAGATTTCGGATTTTGAGACAAGGCTGAATTTCTTGGTGTTTAAGAAACCTACTATCAACATCTAAGAAGCAAATAACTGGCTTCTAGAGTTACGATGATTTCGGGACACACTCTGGATTTCTTGGCATTCAAGAAACTATCACAACGAAAAAGGTGCTCCAATACCCGGGAAAATACCCCCCAAAAATGCCTATAGAATCCCCTTTTCTGTAGAACAATGGGGTATAAAATGAATTTTTAGAATCGGGGTATTTGGCCATAATCCCCCCTTTCCTTATTTGTACGATAATACCCTGTTACATTTTGCCATAATTCCCCCTTTCTTTGTTTGTAAAACAATACCCTATTACATTTGGCCATACCCCCTTTCCTACTTTGGACATAATTCCAGTTTGGCCATAATCCCCCATTTCCTCATTTGTAATATAATACCCTGTTATACAAATACCCCATTATACCCCGTTATGCTATTTGGTTGTAAAACCATTCCTGGTAATTATATTTTTCGGTGAATTTGGTTACCTATATTCTAAGCAACTTATCCAGCTTTTGAATTCAAATTCTAGATTCACAATTTCACATCAAATTTCATTTGCAAATAAAAAGTTAAGTTTTCTTTTTTTTTAATTGAAGGCCTGTTGTTCATTGCAAAATAATTACATTTCAAGTCTAGAAGTATTTCATTTCACAAATTAACACAACCATGCAACGCTGACCGGCTGCAACCAAAGGCAGCACCCCACTAACGCATTCATAGTTGAAACTGGGTCCGCATCAGGCATTACAACAGCATGGTTTTTGGCACCCATGTTGCACTACACATGAAGGGACATCATATGAAATCATATCACAGAAATACTCCATGCCATTTGCTTTGCAGCATGCCGTGATTCGGCATCCAAGCTCCCCTTCTGATCTGTTCGGCCATGGAGTAGCGGGTTCGGCCATGGCATAGCTTCACGACAGCATCACACACTGGCTTTTCGGCAGCATCAAACACCAACTTCCCTCTGCTCCATGGATTCAGACACAGCTTAGCTAGGCGGGCTTGGCAGGTCGCCTTCAACCGGTTTGCAGGCCTCAGCAACACCTGATCCTGAGTCCGGTTTGTCTTGATTTTGCCTTGGATTTTGCCTTTGCTTCTGTTTGTTCTGCTTTGCCTCGGACTGCTCTTATCTGTGCTCGACCTTGCTTCCTTTCGTTTTCGGGTATGGTCTAGCTTCAAATTGTTCCACTCGCATGGATACCTTAGCACCGATTGGGTTCCTTCACCACCCTTTGCTTCTCGTTTGGCTTCCACCAATTTGTCTTCCCTCGGCTTGTCTCTGCTTTGCCCTGGTTCCTTTACCGTTGCCTTGTTCTCAGCATGGTCTGTAAGATCAAACGTATGGCACAGGAGACCACGTAAGAGAGGAGAATCTGGTTACTTTGAGCCCGGTCTGTCCCGCCCTATGACCCCACGATTGTGCCCTCTGCTGAGCCGGATCCGCTGTCCGGCCCTATGACCCCCACGATTAAGCCCTACGCCCGGGACTGACCCCATCATTTTGGGCCCCGGCGCCCTCTCACAGCACCACCGGTCCCGATGCCTCTTTAGGCGCTACTTTGGACATCCTTGATGCTTTCGGCTCCGGTGTTTGCCCCGGGTGCCCGATGGGATCCACCGCGTCGTGCCAGCGCCACTCTCACCAAGGCGTGCGCCCGGTTGCCCAGCTGGCGGTAGGGTCCGGCTACTAGAATTGCTTGCTTTCACGATGCGTGGGGCCACGGCAGGCGGTCCCAATGGTGAGTCACCGCCCCGGCTGCTCTGGGGCCCTCCCATGCACAGGCGAGTGAATGCGCCTATGACCGTGACCACGTCTCCATAATATGCCGGCCTCCTCTCGGAGGATTTGGTCGCCCCGCCCGTGCCGGCCGCCGGTCCCGCTTCCCGGAGGCTTTGGTACGGCCACAACTCACTCACCGGCCCTTTCTCTGCGCATTGTGGGTCTTGCGGAGACGGGTGATTTGCCCCCCACAGAGCAGGTGGCCTCTTTTATTGCTCAGGAGATGCACATCCATGCCGATGGCATCCTTTCAGTACAGCGGGTGGGAGCAGCACGGCCCGACCGCCCCCGCCATCTCTTGGTTTGCTTTCAAAATGCTCTTTCCAGGCTGCACATCTTGCGGCATGGCAATCATTTGAAGGGGACCACCTTCTCAGTGCAGGAAGATTTGACTCCGGTGCAGCTCTGCAGACGGAAAGAGGAATTGTGCCGGGTCCGTGAGGCCCGCCTGCAGCAGAAATGGGCAGTGTACAGAGGCGGTCGAGCTATCATTAGGGATCAATGGCCAACTGATGCCTGGGCAGTCTTGGTCTAGCCCTGGGTTTTGAGTGATAACGGGGCTTTGTCCCCATGTTTTGTTGTAACGGGGCTTTGTCCCCATGTTTTGATTAGTTTTTACTTGGGCTTCGGCCCACGGCCCTTTGTTTGTTTGTTCTGGTCCCATAGCCCGATTGGGCTCCGTGGACGTTAAAATTCTCTTTCTTTCTTTCTTTCTTTCTTTCTTTCTTTCTTTTGCATAACATAATACCTGCACTCTTTTTCCTGCAGCTGCTGCACGGGAATATATGTGCCTGCCAGCCTGGGAAGCAAAAATAACAAGGGAATTTAAACTCAAGAAGTGAGTGCAATCTCATCACTGAGAGAAAGGATCTTCACCTTATCTGACCCAACAAATGAGACAGCCTTGATATCTGGATGATCACATATGTTATTAACAATGTCCCAACACAAAACAAAGAAGAAAATGGAGTTATAATCTCATGACTACAAAACATCGAAAAGAAGATAGAACCATTGTTATCATTTCATCCATCGTCTGTACTACAAACTTTATTTATTTTAGCCACGATATTGAACATCTTCAACTACACAATGGGGATAGATGGCACCAGCAAAGCTCTTTTAAAATGGCTAGGGTTAATTTTCAATGACCTCTATCCTTCCCAAACCAAGAGTCAACATGGTTTTATAAAAAAACTCTAAGAGGTACAAAGCAATTCCTCATTCGAAGGAAATTCTCCATTCTCTTCCAACTAAAACCTCATGTTGCCTTCAGGCCATTCAGAAACCTAATCTGCATTATGCAGGACACTTAAGGACATGGAATCATTGAATGTCTTTGGATGATTTTAATGAGGTTCAAATAAAAAGGTATCCATTGCAACAAGTCCGTAAGAAGAGGATGAAATTCAGAATATCCTACAAAAGTGGCATCCCATTTATCGTGGAACCTCAGTGGGCTTTCATGTCCCATGCGTTCCCCTTTAGTCTATCAGACGCGTTACACATTTCTCATGTGTGCAGACCGTAAAGAAACCTGATAATACAACCCACTTACCTAGAAGATTCTAACTGCTTGATTGTATAGCTATAACAGAAGCACAGAGACAGGAGCAAGAAAACGTCTATCGAGATTATGGATTTACTAAATCTGTAAGTGAAAACTTGATGGCGCAGACAATGATTATGAATACATGCATGGATTGTCTCATGGCAGTCTAAAAGGAAGTAGGGATTTAGACGATGACTATTCGAGGCATGAGTATGAATCGTATAAGGAAAATGATAGAAGGAAGAGAGACAAACCTGATCAACTGCTGCTACTACATCTGAAACAAATCCCCCAAATCTTCGGTACAGAATCTGTAAGAAAATCAAAAGAATCTACAAAAATCGTCCAATCAGGCGGAAAATGATAGAAATCTTTCAGATGTTGAAGCTTTGACATTCAATTTGAAGCAAATGACAGAAGAAAAGCTTAAAGCAGAAATCAAATTTGAAAAGGCTCACCAATAATTGACATTATACAGGGGTATGGGTGGCATGCAGAATATGAGCAGCAGCAATATAAAGCTTACGGGTCTTGAAGGAAATGGGAGAACAGTATCTACTAGAGAATTGGCAAGTGATTTACATACCAAAGCACATGAGGCTGAGTTGCTAGATGCTTTAAGAAAAGCAGAAGTTGAACTCCAAAACAAGGATCATAAAGTTGCTGAATTAGAAGCAAAGATTTCTCAGGTGCAAGAGAAAATGGAAGATTTATCAACAATGGTGGACTTGAAGTGGCAGGAAAAAGGGAACCAGGCGACCGCAGATGCCCTAGAAAAAGCCGAGGCTGAACTGCATGAAAAGGATTTAAGACTTGCTTCAGTGGAAGCAAAACTTTTTCAAGCACGTATCCAGCTTGAGAAAGACAGAAATGCCCACTCTAGAAGTATATCAGAACTTCAGAAAGAGAAGATTATGGTCGAAAATTTGCTTAGAAACTCTTTTACAGGAGCACAAGAATCTAGTATCCAGAACGTGATTGATGCTGCATGTTTCGAAGTGGAAAGACTGTCAGATATGATTTCTGAAGCTAGTGAACAAATGACGCTTCTAGAAAAACCTCAAGTGGAACCCCTCAATGAGTTCTTGGAGCAAGCTGTAGAGGTCTCCAAATCTGGGAAGAATCTTAGGAAAATAAAAGATTTGCTTGCTTCAGTTATAGTTGACGGCCTTGGAAAGACTTCTTCAACCAGACTCAACATCAGAAGCATTGCTCGAAGAAGAATATAACCAAACACTGGGAAGGTTGGGGATGACATAAAAACAAGGATGTAAGAATTATCACATAGAAATCATCATCAGAACTTAATAAAAAGCAGCAGCAATTAAGGTATGAAAATATAAGCATTCAGGGCCATGTTCATCTCATGTCTAAGCTCAGGAGCAGGCCGCTTGTTGAGAGCAGAAATGCTGGCATTAACTGTAAGTAAAACTAAGAAAAGATGCTGGCGCCATAGAGATTTACCTGAGCGTCGAAGAAAAACAGGCCGCCATCGTCGAGGTCCGGCAATACAGGGGCCGCCCGCCATCGTCGAGGAGAGAAAAAATGAAGACATAAAGACATAAATGTTTGGAGTTAATTAAGTTAATTATGTCTTTGGATTGAACTATAATTCCTCTATTATGTTATTATGTGGTAATTCCCTTTTTGAACCAATGCTCCTTTCTCAAAAATACCCCAATCTATTTGCAAATTCTCTTTTGACCTAATCCCATTTTCTTAAAAATACCCCAATACGCATTTGCAATCCCCTATTTCTACTAATTTCCCCCATTAGGATATACCCTTTTTATTCAAGTATCCCCTGTTTCTACTCATCTTCCCCCTAAGCTTCTAATTTCCCCCAGTTAGATATGCCCTCTTTGTTCATGAATCCCCTGTTTCTACTAATCTTCTCTAGTAGGATATACCCTTTTGTTCTAAAATTTCCCATTGCCAAGAAAACAACCCATTGCTCTCAAGTCCCCCGGTTCCTCAATGGGGGATTTTCCAGGGGATTTGAGCACTTTTTTCGTAGTGTATAGCTTCGAGGTCATATTTTAAGAAAAGGCAGATTTCTTAGCATTCAAGAAAACTATCTGGCCATTATTTAGAGAATTGATTTACCATCTAAGACAGCTGTATACTGTTGTGAGTTGCTAGATCAATCCTGTCGTACCTAGAATTTCGAGATGGATTTTGTAGTGCAGAATCAAATGAGTTCTTATGGATAGGCTGTCTTATAAAAAATTAGTTTTGTATCTCATTCAACTAAAACTAAATATTAAAACTAAAATGGCCAGTTCTAATATCCTTCTAAGCACTTGGCGGCTGCAAGAGTCTCGCTGAGATATCCCAGGCCGATTTTAAAAATGATGGCCACAATTATGTTGCTCTATGGGTACCGCTTGAGGTAACCTTTGCTAATCCAAGCGTTTGATTTTGTTAAATTCAAGCATTTCTAATATGAACTTTATTTCATTTGCATATTAATAACTTCAAACTGGGGCGTTTGAATCAAGGTACAATCAGGGTTCGGTTTGAATCGGGGTTCAATCAGATCTGCATGTGCTCGTTTGTCTGTTTGCCATGGTCGCCCTTTTGGGTCTTGCTCCCCCTTGCCACGTGTACAGCTCCAACTTTTTATCGGGATTAGATGGTTTTGTTGGACGCCCTGTTTTTCTATTTTGTTTAAAAATAGCGAGTAGGATGCAATTAGGATGGATAAAGGGGCAAAGGGGGAAAATAATTTATTTTTTTATGTATTATAGAGGAGGGCAATTGATTCTATTTTTTTACAGGCGACGAAAGAAAGGGGGCAAATATGTGGGCGAAAATGGACGACGAAAAAAAGGGAAAAAAAATAGGGAGGACAAAAATAAGAACGGATTTTTTTCTCCCCTTCTTAAGCCTAATCTTCATCCAAAAAGCTTCCATTGTGCATTGTTTGCGAAGATTGCTGGGTCGCTTCTGGGTTCTTGTTGTTTGTAAAGATTGCTGGGTCGCTTCTGTTTATGGAAAAAGGGCAGTTCTGTTAGTAATGATCACGTCTGAAATAGTTCCAGAAATGGGTAATTCTTGTTTAAGATGTATAAAATCCGAGCTGCATAGATTATTGGACTGAAGACAAAAGTTGACAGCGTTACCTTCATAATTGGAGTAATTAGTAAGTTAGGTCGACTTTGTATACAGAGGCAGACAGAACATCAGGTCAATCAGCAAAGGTGCTTGTAACCTGGCGGATTTCTACCAGTGTATCTTTGGTAATGCCCTTATAAGCTGGCCAGTATAGTTTTTGATCAAATGGCGTCCCAAAACTTTGAAGCTGTAGACTCCACTACGAGTTCGTCCTCGGTATGCTATCTTGCTCCATATTGAGTCTTCTATTTGTGGAATTCTGGCAATCTCTAAAAATGTTCTTAATCCTAAAGTTTCATGCAAGCAGCCCTTCTTTATTTATTCATACTTCGTCCTCTGGCAGAATTTCCTTCATATTTTGCCCCCTTATAGGCTTCCATTTCCTTGTATTGTCTGGCAGCCTCCACAACTGTGTCTTTTCTAGCTTTTGTTATGTCTAGAAAGTCCTTCACAGCACCCATATATATTATAACACGCAACCAACACTACCCAATTAATACATCAGTTGCTTTGACTTAAGATTCTTAGATTGTCAGTAGCTTATATATTCAACTTTCAGTGCTTTTGAAATTAATCTGTCAATGTTTATTTTGTTGCAATGTTTATTTTATCTCATATATTCAAGAAATTTCTCATGACTTACAGTTTGATGCCTTCATATGGGATGAATTCGAAGAAAATCAAAATCATAGAGTTCCAAATTCTGAAAGAAACATGCATTCCATGTGGATTGATAGTCATTATAGGAGGGCCAATACCAGGTGCCCTCAACCTTGTGAAGGATCTATGCCAATGGACAACAGAAAATATCAGAATGAAGATACCATGTTTCAGATGGATGCACAGACAGACAATAAAGATGCATCTTTGCACAAAATGCAGTCGTCAGCTTTGCAATTAGAATGTTGGGATAACTTACATGTTGCAGATTTTGGTCTTATGCCAGAAGTTCTTGAAGCTAAACCACCGACAGCAGACGTTAATGAACATGAGGATTTCTATTTGAATCGGCATATCTATGCAAAGAATAATCCTAGTGGAATATCAACTTCAAACCACTTTTTATTGTCAAGAGACAATCCTGAACAGCAAGACCCTGGCTTCTTTGCTGAAGAGGCAAAAGTAAGCACTTTATTGGTGGATCCGGTCTGGGGAATTGAAAACTTAGAGGATATGGAAATGTTATTCCGGTAAGTATCTGGCTTATTTGGTTTATCTAGTCTTCTCTAGTCATTTTGTCTCTGCAGTCTAAAATTATACAAGTGTAATCAAATGGATGTCATACAAAGAAACAAGGTATGCATGTTATACAAAGAAACAAGGTGATGTCGCACAAAGGTTGCCCGTATGAATGGAAAAATTCAGAGCTGGGTTTCAATTTTGTGAAATGTGAAAAATCTGAGAAGGAACAGAAATGTGCCCGTATGAATGGAAAAAATCAGAGTTGGGTTTCAATATTGTGAAATGGGAACGTAAAAACAGGGTAGGTGAGATTCTGCTGTCTCCACCAGTCCAGTGACGCCTTGACACATGGCACCTTTTCTTTTAATGAATGGTGGACGAATTTTGTTATCACCGACGGTCCACTTTTTACTATTCATGGTCTACCTTTTACTATTCATTCTTTTGTTTTCACCCGACATTCTACTTTTTCACCCGACATTCTGCCTTTTTCACCCCACAGTCTGACCTTTTTTTACCCGCAGAATCTCACCTACCCTGTTTTCACGTTGCAGCAATGTCACTTTAGGTGACATTCCTATATACAGAAATTCGGACGGAACAATGTGTATTTAAAAACATGGCCATGGCCATGTAGACATTGAAATAAAACCTTCCGCTTGCAAGGTTCACTTTCAAAATATCTGTCCATCATCATGACAAGGTGAATCCGTAACTAGTCGTGCAAATTGATATCAAAGATGCCTTGCTCTGCCTAACATATTCATTAAAATCTCACTCATCTTCATTATTTCAACTCATTTAGCCCTACGTAAATGCAACTTAGGTTGCATTCTGCCATATCCGCCAATGGCATTGCGCCATCTGGCTAAGGTTCTCTTCCGGAACTTCTGTGAAACTGAAGAGCAGCGGTAGTTCTTGAAATTACTTGGATTTACCTCTCATTCTGGCGATTTACCTCTCATTCTGGCGATCTACCTCTCATTCCGATGCTTTCTACCCTCGATTCTGAAGTTTTTACCCCCGATTCAGGGCAGAATGCAACCTAAGTTGCATCCACGTTATAAGAATGGCAGTTTACTCCCGATTCCCAGTCATCCACCTCCTCCTCTCGTAGCGTCGGGATTCTTCCTCGAATCGGCGTGAACCGCCATTCTTATATACAAGATATTTATCGCGATTCTTGCCCCCAGAACCGTAGTAAAAACATTTCTCTTTTTCCACACTGTGTATCATATCAGAGAAGCATTTTCTATGTATTGCAAAAATTTTCACACTCCGTGTTTAGAGAAGCAAATCACTCTTCCTATTTATCTCAATCATCTCTTTTGAACTCTACCTGTTTGTCTTAATCCTCTTCGATATATATATTGCATCAATATTATGCAAAAGTTGAACCTACACTTTATGCAAAAGTTGAACCTACATTTTATGACCCTGTATTCTAGCGCTTGAACAACAGAAAGCTGCTAATCCTATAAGGTTCGCAAAAGATCTTTGTACATCTATTTTTTAAAGGTTTGGGAGGGTTTTTAATATTTTGGTTCTTGTTCATGTGTGGTTAGTTTGAAAGGTTTATTTTTAGACAGTTTACGGGTGTCGGCAGTGTTGAACGAACGAACAGGGCTGCGTCGGCAAACAGGGTTGCGTCAACGTTGAATGAACAGGGCAGAGCTATTGCCGAACAAGATATTCTTGAACAAGTTTCCTAAGAGAAATTTGCGGCACTTGAGAAGGAATCTGCGACCGTTTAAAAGAGGTTCATCAGCTTGAAGCTATGATCGAGCATCAGCTTGAAGCTATGATCGAGCATCGGGACTCTGTTGTGCTCCTCCTTGGAGTTTATTTCTGATGATTCTAGCTTCAAATTTTATTGTTGGTTGTATGATCCACTGTTGGCAGTGCAGTTTGCTTTGTGAAGGACAGGTGTATATCTTCTGTTATAAATTTTTCGAAGGTTTGTGAAGCGAGGGGCCAAGGAGGGGTTTTCGATGATGCTTCTGCTGTAGCTGCAAATTCCGGTGTTTGCATTGGCGTCACGCATCACAAATGTATGGCGAATTTTGTGTATTTCTTGTGTTGTAGTTATTGGTTTTAATGATATGCGTTTTATTTTTTTCAATGGTCAACCAATGGAAAACGAAAAAAATGAACACTTAAGGTATCACTTAGACATAATATATGCAACAGAACATTGATATATTGTATCAAACATTTTCAAGCATTCCTCTTTTCACACACTAGATTAGTCAGTACTTTTCTTGGAAGGTATTGGGCTTGTGCAACAAAGCCGAGATTGCAAAATAAAATCCTGCAAGGAAGCATGCAACAACTTCTTCACATGTCCAACTACTTCTTCATCTCGTTATTTTTACTTTAGAACTTAATTGCGTAGGCACAAATGCGCACCTAATTCATAAGATTTTAGCCAAGAAATTGAATCAAAACATAATTGTTTGATGATGGGTTTAAAACTCAAAACTCAAAAGGAATCACGAGGGTTTGTGTGCCAGAAAGACAGAAAATATGTGAGCCAAATTGAATAGGAAGTAGTAATAAAGCTTTTAGTGGGTGAAACTATGCATTTGTATATGTGGTGTCGTGGCAATGCAGGCTTTTCATGATTGATGCCTACTATTTTCTTTCCTTTGGGCTACTTGGATCGTGCATTTGGACATATTCTACTTCGTTGAATTCTTCTTTTTCTTTGTTGCTGCGTCTTTAGCATGTCTGGCATCTGATCATCCCAAATTGTGGATTGGCCTGAGAGCCTTTCTCGACTCGCGAGTCGAGAAAGGCAGCTCAAAGCGAAAAACGCAGGTTTTAGGGGTCAGAAGGCCTTTCTCGACTCACGAGTCGAGAAAGGCAGCTCAAAGCGAAAACCGCAGGTTTTAGGGGTCAGAAGGCCTTTCTCGACTCGCGAGTCGAGAAAGGTAGCTCAGAGTAAAAAAAGGCAATTTCAAGGGCCAGAGAGAGCATCATTTTATCTATCTATCCATCTAATTTTCCACCATAGTTTATTATTCTATCACACCATAGTTTATTGTTTTTCTCACAGCACATTAGTTATTTAGCACACATTAGTATTTAACAATTGTTTTTATACTAGCACACATTAGTATTAGCACACATTAGCATTTTTATGCTAGCACACCTTAATTAGCACACATTAGTACTTTATACTACCACAATTAGCACACAATTAGCACACAATTAGTACTTTATACTACCACAATTAGTATTAGCACACATTAGCTTTTTTATACATTAGTACACATTAATATTAGCACACATTAGCTTTTTTATACATTAGTACACATTAGTATTAGCACACATTAGTTTTAGCACACATTAGTATTAGCACATATTAGCATTTTATACTAGCACACATTATTATTAGCACACGCTATACTATACTATGTATTTTTTAATAAACACAATATTTTATGTATTTTCTATGAAAAATTACCCTCCCCATAAATTTCCTATGTATTTTCTATGATAAATAGACCCTCCCCATGTATTTATCTAATGGACATCATATGCACCTATAATGCACATTATAACAACTGAAAAATAATTTACCCTACTTATCCTTACAACTAATAATCCCATCGATCCGAGACATCGGATCGACATTCTAGAATGGGGCGAGCATGCATGTCTTGCATGCATGCATGCATGCGGCGCATGCCCTTTCTGGTTGGGAGTTCGCTATTTTAGGCGCGGTTCTGCATCAACGTCTCATCGGCGCTTCCTTTTCTCTCAGCAGTACCTTATTCTCTTTGAACATTGTATTTGTCGCCTGGCACGCGTGACCAGCCCCTCTATTTGAAGAGGTTTTTGTTTTTTGTCGCGTGGCACGCGTGATCAGCCCCTCCACTCTGGGAGGTTTGTGTTGTCTCGTTTTGTTGTGTTGGTGATGTGCAGGTACAGGTTGGCGAACGACATCTGTTTCGACTTCTCCATGCGTGGGTTTTTGGGAGCGATTTCTATGCCTTATGTTTGTCTAAGCCCCTTGCCGAAGGCTTATCACTAGGGTTTTTCCTCGAAAACCCGAAAGGGCATGGTTTTTTAATCCCGGTGATAAGCTTTCAGCAGGTACACCAGCCACACATCTATTAGCATTGTATTTTTTGGGGTCCAAATGATATAATTGGATTTTCCCTTTATTTTTCGTGGGTAGTTCGCATGTGTGCGGCTACCCACTGTCCACCATTGTAGAAAATCTGCTGAGATGAATGAGAAGCCTATCTATGGGCGGTTTATTGGTTTCATGCGAGCCCCATTCTAGAATAATGCATTATACAAATATTATGACAACTTCAAAACTCACTCTACGTGACTTATTTTCAAGTCTTATTTAATTGTTTCTTATACCCCGCCCTTTTTTCCTCCCAATATTTGAATTTTGAAATTTGGTACACACCTTTGTGCCGCAGATCCTGTTGTACCACTTGGAAAGGAGAAACCACTCTGGTTTCCGGCAGATCTGCAACCACGAATCCGTCAAAAAGGAACGACAGAGCTTCTTAATGGCTATGGCGGAGCAAATTTAGACGGTATGGCCCTCATTCCTTCTGCTAGCCATGTGCATCGCCTCATTTCAAACTTATTCTTGTCTGAGAACCAATCTAGAAAAGCTTTGCATGCTATGAATCATATGCAGACAGCCGATTGATTCCAAAGCGAAGGAGCAGAAATGGGAGAGACCCTATTAGATCCAGCGACACAGCAAATCCGTCGCGAATACACTGCAAATCATGGGCGCCATAGCCGTTTCTTGAAGATAAGCGCTTTTGGAGATAAGCGCTCTAATATCGGCGCTTCAAGCGGCTCTGATATCGATTCCGACTAGTTGGGATAAAGGATGGCGATTTTGGAGCTCTGATATCCGCACTCTATATAAATCTCCCTATAGCAGTATAGCCTAGCAGCTGAAGCGCTCATCTTTATTGCGCTTTGCTATTTCCGTTCATCAAAGGTTGCTTAAAATGGGAAAGAAAGAGAGCAAGGAAAAGGGGCCTGCCGAATCCGGCCGACTTCCTTGAAGTGATTCATGTGGATCCGGCAGTCTATTTTTGAAAAGCAGACTTCCTTACAGTCTATTCTTGCAAATCTTGCAAAGCCGTTTCTTCAGGCCGATTCATGTGGATCTCTGTTATCTCTGCTGCAGTCGACCTAGCGGTGCAGCAACTCCGCATGGTGCTCCAGCTCCAGCTTCGTCTCCATTACATTCATAGCCATAGCCAGAAACACAAAGAAGAGGATTTCAAAGAAGATTACATAAAAACAGAGCAGATAGGTCAGATTAAGACTCTGCAAAGCTAGAAAAATGCCGGATTAAAGCCCGGTTCTTGGGCCTGTAGAGCTAGAAATTCCGTCGGACTAAGCCGGTTCTTCAAGCTTGAGAAAAAGCGAGGGATATAAAGGAGATGGCGATTGATTCGGTCCAAGACTGGAATCAAAATCCGGCCTTGCCTGATCCGCCTCTGCACCCCACGATATGCCCCTGCCTGATCTCGCCAAATGCTTATTTGCTTCCGGCAATCTTCTTCTCTGTTATTCGAATCCTGCACCATGTGTTAACGGAGAAGGTCAAGATCCTGGCTGTGTCCGGCTGGTTATGTAGACATTATTTTGGATTTGTTGCAGACCATCAATTGATTCTTCTCCATCCTGCTTTTCCGAGATGTATATCTATAGGAGCCGCTCTGCCCAGACCCATTTGTGCAGGGTGGATATGCTGCTTTGGTCTGCCGAATTGCAATCAAATTGCAATCGTAGAACTAGAGATGGCGATATGTGCAGCAGTGTTAGGTCATTCATTTCTTGGTTAAGAGTAGGCGTTCCTCTGCCGAACCTTGTGACTCCATTAAAAGGAGTTAGGTTCAATTGCTTTGCAGAGGAAAGACTTATCAATTCTCGACTCAGTAGTTGAGAACACGGTTTATATTTTTTTATTAAATTAATTAAATTATTTTATATTTAATTAAATTAATTATTAATTATATTTTAATATTATCATTTTTAATCTCAAGGGGATATATTCCCCTTTAGTTATTTTGGTTTTCCCCTCTCCCCTTCCCCCTTCATCTCTTCCCCCAACTCTTCCCACTTGCCCCCTCTTCTCACCCCCCTTTCCGAACTCACCTCGCTTTGCCCCCCTCTTCTCACCCCCTTCCCTTGCTCCCTCTTCTCCTCCTCCCCCCTTTTCGAACTCACCTCCCCTTGCACCCTTCTCTCACCTCCCCTTGCCCCCTCTTCTCAACCCCCTTTTCGAACTTCCTCCCTCCCCCCTTCTTCTAACTTATCCCCTTCCATTACTTCTCCCAACTTCTCCCCTTCCCCTCCCCCTGATCTAACAACGATTCAATGTAAAAAAATTTGTCATTATGAGTCCCATTTTCAGTCTGAGTCCCAAAATTCGAGATTTGTCCCACTTTAATTAAATACAACCTTTTGCTGTTGAGATGGCTTGGCCAGGGAAGAATTAAGGGAAGAGAAAGAGCTTCTCACCTGAGAAACCCAATGAAATTTCTTTTGTAGATTTCAATAATGTAAATATCATCCAAATTCTTTGTTTGGTTTAGATTAAAAGCATTTTTAAGAAATTTTCTTTTATATAGTTGGATTGGAGCTTGTGGATCCAAAGCCGAGCAGAGCCAAAATTGCTTGCAGAGCAAGAAATGAGATGAGGAGACGCTGCGAGGTGAGGAGACTCTGTGTGACTATGTTTTAATTTCCCGTTATACTAGGTATGACATCGCCTTTTTTTATCAGGGTTGCCTAACCCGAGGTGACCGATTTGCTGCGATTCTAGCTATGCCATGTATCATGCCACATTGGCCAAATTGATTCTATGTCGTTAGATCTGTCTAATTTCGCATCTACGGTTAGGAAAAATAGAAAATGCTGTGAAAATTTGTGGTGGGGAATCTGGAGCTGTGTATGTGGGTTTTAGGCGACGGCTGGAGGAAAAAATCAGTGAGTTTTCTGCATCCTTGGGTGCCGGATCCATTCTTCCCCTGTCAATTCCTTTTTTACGACATTTTATTTTTTGAAGCCTTCCTTAGATTCGAGGTTGTTTGGTTAACGATTTAGGCAAAAGACCAATATTTGCGGCAAACTGGAAGACATAACGAAGATCTGCCTGGATCTTCATAAGAATATGGGCAGGAAAAGCAGAGATGGCAGTATAAAGAAGAGTTTCAAGCAAGTCGGGGAGATGTTAGGCCCTCATTTTATTGGCACCAGCTGAAGCTTATGCATGCAATACTGGCTTCCAGTGACCAAAGATGCAGTTAAGCTGTCTGTCTGAAAATGGTGCAGGTAATGGATGTAAGATTCTTTGCTGTTATGTAGGGATCATTTGGCTTTTTCGTGCTTGATGAAAGGCATGGATTTTACCATCATCGGGCTAGAGAAGGTACTTCATATTGATGATGCAAACACAAGAAGAATTGTAAGTAAGTTTTGGCTGCAGCATGTTACTTGATTTGCCTAGATATAGTGGTATAATATGCTTAAACAGAAGCATGGATTCAAAAGGGATTGCATCATAGAAGAGTAGGCAAAGATCTTTATATTATTGCTTGGTTTGATCCAAAATGCATGAGAGATCTTGTTGGATTAGCAAGCTGCCTTGGTCTTTGGCTACTATGCAATCTGCAAATGTTGCTTAGCTTCACTGGATTGTGTCACATTGCAGTGAAGCTTGTCTACAATTGCAATTTTGTACAAGAAGAAAACAAAATGGCTTTAAGACTTATAATATTGCAAGCCTAGATGTGATTCTATCACTTCCAAACTCTTCAAAAGGTGCTTATTGGCAGGAGGATACAACAGTGAACTGCCCTTCATTGATTTCTGAAACAACTCTCCATCGCATATTAGAAGACGCTTTATCCAGGTAAATGATATTGGACATATCATGTATTTGTCGTTTCCAACTACTAACTATCTCTTAATAGCAATGCTTTGGTTGCAAACTAGCCGTGTTTGCATTCTAATTCTATCTCCTATATCAGTTTGGAAAGTGCAGGTGCAGAATTCATGCTGCCACTTTTGAGATGTCTTAGAAAGATACTTTACTTTAGAATAATGGATCACCACAAACGTTCTGATATTCAACCACCCGTGGAGGTTTGTTTAAACGATATTTGCAATGAAAATAATGTATGGCTTATATCTGTACGGAAATGTCGCTTAATGCACAAACTTCAGAATGCATTGCTTTCTTATGAATTATTATTGCATGATATTGTTTCAGTACAATTAAATGACATATTTAATAAACTTGGACTTATTCAAATCTAATAGATATTCTTCAAGGATGCCATGATAAGATTATATGTATTTTTAACTCTTGTTGATTTTTATAAAATTTACAGTTTATCTTCAGATAAAAAGTATGATAGTTAAAAGTTTTAAATTGTTTCTAGACTAATTTTTAGACTAATCTATTTAAATTTTTTTATTTAAGATGAACTCTGTTTGATTAAAATATTTTTTTGTTTAATATTTAAGGAAAGTTTAGATGAAATGAATCAAATAATGATGTTTATGTTTTAATTAAAAAAATTTGAATAGTTTATTTTTAACAATAATAAATTATTCAATATTTGTCATTAAAACATAAACTTTATCTTTTAATTAATTTTAATCTAACACTTTTTTTAAAGTGCAAAGAGTTTGTAAATTGTGAAATTCTCATATAATTTTAAGTCAATCACCTATCAAACCATCATATTTCATTTAAAAATTATCCCGATTGCAAAATTTTAAATTTATCAAGAAATCACTGAAAATTAAAATTTTATATTCTTGAAATGTCTAATTCTAAATAGATTCACGTGAAAATTAGTTTAGAAAGCAATTTTATGTTTCTATAATGAGTTATGTAACTAGATAAAGTTATATAATTAGAATTTTTAAAAATTATAAGAATCAAGAAGAATTAAACATGACATATAATCTTAAATTGATATCCCTGTCTATTATATCTGAATAAGTCTAGGTTTTGTTGAATATGCCATTGAAGCTATAAGCCAAGTGATGACTATGAAAATGGGGTTCCAAACAAATTGTCCACTTTGCTATTTCCACCCTGGTGGGGCTTTATTGGGCAAGCAATAGAATCGTGTAGTAGAAGTGGCATTCATATCTTTCAGGTCTCTGGAAAATAAGACCAGACTATTGTAGTTTTCTTCCCTTATTTTTAATATCATTTATATTAAGCTTGACAGTAGAAGATAGATACACATGTGTGTCAATTTTCTGTAGGCATAATTCCAGTGCAATATGCAGATTTGTTGATTCCAGATGCTGATTGAAAATGGGAACGAAGAAGATATTGCCCCAGAGGATGAAGAGTATGAAGAAGAAGAGGAACCCAGATTGAAATATACGAGGCTTGGGAATAGCGTTCCTACCTTGCTCTCTGCTGATGCCGCATCTTGCATTATTGTTGCTGAGAGGATCATTGCCCTTGGTACACATGATGGAATTGTTCACTTGTTAGATTACCAAGGAAATCAGGTCAGTATATTTTATCCTACCAACACAAGTATTCTAATTGAATTGTCTTTGTATATTATAGAACTATCCTTAATGTCCCACTTAAGTTATATTTTAAATTTCTGTTGATGATTTTGAATATATTAAGAAATATTTTAGAATATTAAAGAATATATTTCTGAATATTATTTAAGTTATATTTTAAATTTTTGTTAATGCAGAATATTTCTTATGCACAACAAAAGAAAGAAAGAGACCAAGCTAAGTATTCCTACTTTTGCAAGATTTTTCAAATGTTTGCCTTCTTATGATGAAGATGTTATCATTAGCAGGCTATGGAACACTGCTATCTGAAGGCAAAACTTGTGCAATTGTGGATATTATAATGTATGATTGCTATGATATGGAAAGGCCTAAAGAATAGAGCATGGCTTGCAAAGAAGGAAAATAGTTTACATCTCTCACTATGCTGCACATATTACGTTCATATACAATGAATGTGGAAGAATTTGCTCAAAGGGCTATACAAGCAGGGAGCCTCTTTTTCATTCATATGACATAGGATATATTCATCTCTCATGTGTATACAGTTCCAAGTATTTATTATTGCAGGCTAAAAATGAAATGCAGAAACTATGTTTAATACAGAAGCCATAAGCCTTTTTCCTAATTCTAATGTTTAGATCGTGAATCATATTGTGAGCTCAAGTTGTAATCATCATGCAAATTATCAAATACCATTTTCTGTGGCAAGCACGTGAGCAACTTCAGTGTTTATTTGGAAGAGCTTCTCATTGATATAGTTTCATTTAATCTCTTAGACAGCTTGGTTGGACTTGAATTTCCACCAATGCTATTTTGCATGCTTGCTGACAAATACATTATACTCTGCATGCTGGTCTTGCCTTATACAAGACATGATTTTGGGATAATTGAGCAGTTTATTTAAAATATTTTGTTCATGTAACTAGTTGGGAGAAAACTTGCACTACAAGAGGATGGGGATATAGTGTCAACCCTTGTGACAAGTCCTAGGTGTAGTGACAAAATTGTGTCGAATACTACTATCTTGACACAAAGTGCGTGTGTTGTGTCAACATTGTGTCTACTGCATAGTGTCAAATCTTTTGTCAAAGCAATGACCTCCTTTTGTCAACTTTCTATCGCATGTTAAGTAGATTTTTGCAACAACTTTTGAACAATATTTAAGCAAAGTTGTGCCAACTTTTTCTTAAGACTTATAACAAATGATTATCCAAAATTTCATCTAATATTTTAACGGAACTTTAAGGAGCATTTTGTCAACTTTATATTGCAATTTATGTGGGTTGTTGCAACAATTTTTTAACAAATTTATAACTCCATCATTATAATATTTCTATGAGATTTATAATATAATGCCATCCAATTTGTATTAATATATTAGTAGAATTGAGTTTGGTTTTCATATATCATTAAAGATTTAGTATTGTGCTAAGGAATGTTACTTGATAGAAAGAATGATTTGGACATGGTCAGATGAAGGGGAGTAGTAATGGTGAAGGGTACCTGACAAAAGGGAGCAAATTTATAGGAAGATAAAAAACAATACTCAATACCAAATGATCTAAACCATAGTAGTCATAGCAATAAGATTAACAATGTTGATTACTCACATGTGGCAACTTCATTAAGATCGTTCTCAATATCCTCTATCTCATCCTCATCTAGATATAAACAAAAAGCCAAATTTCTAGTTGCTTCGGATGGATCATGTGCATGTTCGGTAATCTCTTCGTCTTCCATATAATCCTCATTATGTCCAGCAATGTGAATTGGCGAATTGAATGGAGATCTAAGCACATAATTCAGTTCTTTATCAACTTCCTCTCTTTGTGAAAGTTCTATGAATGGAGATTCTAAAGGAACATGTTCATCAGTATCATCCTCAAGTAAACTACCTTCGAGATAACCTTCTCCCATATATGCACTCTCCTCTTCAATATTGATGCCAATTTCTTCAATTTCTCCTTCTTCTGCTTCATGCAATAATGGGTCATCGCCCTTGCCGCCGCCACAATCATCATCATCAGTAGCAGCAACAACAACATCATCATCATTAGCATCATCATCATCATTAGCATGAATATCATGGGAGAGCTCTTCCATATTATTTTTAGCTACAGATAGATCAATTACATGCCGAGCTCTTGGTTGACAATGTATGACAATCCATCAGTTTGTCTCATTAGGATTCTCATGGAAAAATATCTGCTCGACCTGACTTGGAAAAAGAAAAGGTTCCTTCATTTCAGCCAAATTGGAGATTTAGGATCAACATGCATGTTGCAAGACGAGAAACATGGGCATTAGGGAACAATGGTTTGCTTGCCTCATTATTGAAATATGTTGCCTTTTCCCTATATGAGTCATCATCCACATCACCCATATGCTCACCATCGTAACTTTTGTCACCACTGCTTTGTTCATTTGTTGGAAAAAAATCCGTAATAGTTTTGTGAATCATATCCTCACCAACAAATGCATTGTGTGAGCCAGATGCTTCATCTGAGGACTACATGGACCACAATGACTAGAATCAATAGTAACAATAGAGAATAACAAAAATAAAATGCCTAATCCAGAAAAAATCCATGGGAAGACCACAAACAAATATGCATTTAAATAAAATATAAATAGTAAAATGAATTTACGTATTGTAGGAGATAACTTACACTACTTTCATTCTCGTCAAGATCATGTCCTTCATCAAGTTGAATTGGTTGCCTCTGACAAAGACCAAATCTAGGAACGATTAGACTTGCCTTTACATTTGTTGCACCAACAACTGCGCCGATGGAGAAAGAAAGCTTTGCTTGGGTCTCGTCTAGCCCGTTTCCTACTTGGTTGATGAGATGGTGAAGACGACGAAGATGATGACTTTGATAATACCATATCCGACGATGAGGATGATGGCTTTGTTAATATACGGCGTGGCAAGCAAGTGTTCCTCACATTGGCACTACTTTCAGATCCTGACATTGTTTGTTTACCTATCCAGTGATTTAAATAGAGTTAAACCATGATAACTAATACCAAAAACTAGCAAAAAGACACGCCAGAGGCTATAGAAAATAAAGGCATAGAAAATTAGGGCAAAGTAGTATAAATTGAATTGTACTTGTGGTTAATGCGATAGAAAGAAATGTTGGATCTACGGAATGACAAATTTATCGCATTTGATCATTTTGAAGCATGAAAGTGTTTCTTGCTTTTTTTATTTGTGAATTGTGTTCATACAATTCAATTCAGCTCTGATGCAAAGGAGATCAATTATCATGCAAAATCTAACTTAATGCCAAATATGTCAATTTATATATATTACCCTTCTTTGATGCATCCAACATTTATAGGGATCGAGATGTTATTTACGGCAAATAAATATTGAGACCTTGTGTCTGCAAGGATACCACAAAGTAAATGATTTCTGCAAGGCAAGGCCGAATTAGGATATCTAGAACTCAAGATATTTCTGAGTTTACAGACAACGTGGATTAATTTCGAAATTGCAAGAAAGGGAACACAACCTGACAATGTCGGCTCAAAATTTTGGAAAAGAGAATGGTGGACCATATCTGATAAACTGCCAAGTGCTGGTGCCATCACAAATCTGGTGGCAGTCAAAGAAAAAGCAGCATAAACATGTAATGCAAAAATTTGAATGAAAAGAAGTGGTGTTTTTGGAGACCAAGGCCAAAGAATAGTATGTCTGACAGCCTGAGAGAGCTCTTGAGACAAATCAAGCGAAAGAAGATGAAAATCTCCCAGTTCCGCCATAGCCAGATGAGTATAAACTTGTGTAAATTGCGCATCAGCCCCATTGCAGTGAAAGAGCATGTTGGAGCCATTTTCTTGGACTTGGATGCGGCCTGCAAAAGGGAAAAAATCGGCGAGCGCCTTGCTGAGGCTGAGCTCAAGGACGGAAGCGATGGCGGAGGATTGGATGTAGTGTCATTAAAGGAATGCAAATGGCATGAGAAGAGGTCCGCTTGGGATGTGGCTCCTCCCATCTCCGTTACTATTTTCTTGCCCATTTTCTAATTTTGATAGCCCTTGATTTTAAAAACTGAAGATCTAACAGACTTACTTATGCCACCTCAGTTTTTGATGAGGTGGAGGTGCCACGTTCCCAGGCCTTGACTACTGAATGCTGAAGAGGAATAATTGCTCACTAGAGCCAGATGGGTATCCATCATAAAACTATAAGCAAGGCTCAATCATCACAGAAGTACAATCCATTAGCACGTCTATTCATTGTGGAAATGGAGATTGAGTCTTTGTAAAATCGATTCTCTTCTGAAATTTGTAGTTCAAACCTTGAAGTCTATACAGCCCACTAGGCTTCTTGAGAACGGACACAGATGTCTAACTGTAAGGTCCCTTCGTTGCAGCCTTATGCACTGGGCACAACGGGCTAATATGTGGTTTAAAAGGCTGCTATTGGTTTGAATATATGACTAGCAGGCTAGCTTACTGACTGCAGCATTTTGTTCTTTTCTTCACATGATCATGGGTTGGGGGCTAGTATCATTATGGCATGCGCTAGTAACGAATTTATTTTATTTCTGAAGTGCACAATTACCGATTACCACTTAAGCTGGCATGGGACATGTTATGGAGAAGATATTCAGGAAAGTTAGTGCATGGCATGGGACATGCTATAGAGAAGATATTCAGGAAAGTTAGTGCATGGCTTTTATAATTGAATATTGGCATTGCCAGTGTTAATGCAAAGTTCTGTTTCTTGAACCTTTAGTTTGTGTGGTTGAAGAAATTAGCAATGTTGGATTTAAACCATATCTGGTGTGGTGGAATGGCATTCTGAAGTTGCAACACATGTCTCTTAGGTTTTTTAAATGCGTGGTTTGTTCGGGGCATTAGTTGCCAAGGCAGTTTCATAGCTTGAGTACAAGGTGGTATTCCACATTATTGTGTTTGTGGTATTCCACATTATTGTGTTTTAATAGAAGACGCCTTGTGGGACTTACTGGAGATAAACCTTAAGATTATATCAATATTTTTCTGTAAGCTGATGACTTGCGAATTAGGTGACTAGCCCTTCTCTCCCTTCAGTTACAATGACACCATTATTAACTGAGCCTTCATGTTGATCAATTTGGTGCATACGATTGGCTTAGTTAGACCATTGCTAACTGTTATTCCTAAGTAGAACAATAGATCGAGCTATTCGCTGACAAAACAAACATCAACATGTCTTAGGCAGATGCTTGCAAATTGTGCTGCTATTATCACAATACAATGTAGCATAAGTTGTAACAATGTGCAAAACAACAAGTGTTTTAGCCACAAAAGGTCCTGTAAAGTCTCAGTTGTTGTAGACACAAAGGTGGTGGCATACTAGATCCTAACGCTAGCACATACCTGTATATAAGGGCAGCTGCATGTTGCGGGCGTGGTATTTATCAACCACCGTCATGTTTGAACCAAAAAAAATACACGAGGTTTTTGTGGACTTAACCAATTTTTTAGTGAGTGTCATGTTAAAACCACATTGAAAGAAAAAATACACGGAGTTTTTTTCAGTTCATGCTGGTTCAAACATGACGGTGGTTGATAAATACCACGATTGCTGCATGTTGTCCCCGTTCGATATAATATACCTTTATCACGAGTCCTAAGATGTGGAAGCACGCATTTTGTCAGCCTTCCAAGAGGACCTTTTCGTGTGGCTGCCTGTTCCCGTTCATCTCCATCATTATCAAAAGGAAGCTTGAACCTGATTCAAATGGAGTATTGACTGCCTTGCAATCCTGCATTAACACATTAACACATTAATCTTGCTTAGAACAGAGAGTGAGCCTTGAGCTGCAGCAGCAGTGGATTTGGTATCTTCAGTCACTAGGTACATCAGAGTTCTTGTTTTGAAACCTGCAATTGCTTCTTTGGAGTCGTAGGTCTTCTTTTATGGCAGGTTGTTCACAGAGCGGGCAGAATAAATCTCGGCATGCATTCTTTTAAACCACGTATACTTTCTTTGCTCCCATATCCAAAATAGAAATCCAGATAACATCTAGAATAGAAGGGACAACATGTAGATTTTTGGGATAAAATTGTGTGAAATATTAGGCTATGATATACATACTTGTACTCTTTTTCCAGTCAGCAATAGTTTCCCCACTAACATAAACCTCTTGTCCAATATTTGCAGAACGAAGATGGTTGATGTTAAGTTCAATCCCTGCTACTCTTTGCCAATTTGAAGCAATTCGTGCACCCATGCTGGCAACAGCCTCTGAAAGAAATGCTGAAATGCCTCCATGAAGAACTCCAAACGGCTGCACCAAATATGTATTGTCAAAGCTGATTGCACAATATAGAATGTCAAGGCTAATTATGAATGCTTTTCAAGACAATATTTGAGCATAAAAATATTTATTGAGTAGAACAAAGTCCCGATATGAAAGCTTAACTTTTCAACTAATATTTATGAAATGGCCTGAGCTCTTGTCCTTACAGGAAATTTGAGAAACTGAGATACATTACATAATTACATAATGTATCTCGGGCAAAGGGGTATGCTGCTGGAATCAAACTGGAGGTTGTGCAATATGCCATTGCAGTAATGACCATTGAAGCTGTGAGGGAGCTCTGTAAGCACGAAGATAAGATGAGGATGGACTCTACACCATTGGTTTGGTGAAAGAACTTGAAGGTCAGAAGTCTGTGGATGCATAGAATTAGAAAAGCCATCTTTTACCTTCTATATGTGCCCTAAAACAGCAATAAACAATTAAGTACTTTTTCAGTACAAAGTCTTCATCATTTTCGCTTCTATAGGAGATGTCCAGTCTAGAATCTACCCTAAGCATCTAAACTCAGAGCAACCAATCAAGCAAAATTTCCAGATTGAATGCCTTCCTCAACACATAGATAGAACTCCCGATATGAAAGCTTAACCTTTCAACTAAGATTTATGAGATGCCTTGAGCTCTTGTCCTTACAGGAATCTGAGAAACAGAGATATGCCGCTGCACAAAGGCTTCCGACTGCCCACACATATCAAATATAGAAAAAAAGCTGCAAGAAAATGAAAGAGGGAGGGAGGTTTGGAATCCGAGCTTACATCCAGAGAAGGCAAGATTTGTGTTCTCAAAATTTGGAGCTGCATCTGTAAGGGTAAAAGAAGAAGGATTGAATGCGTTAACAAGATGGGAATCCGAAGGAAGGATTGAATGCGTTAACAAGAAGGAAATCCGAAGGAACGATTGAATGCGTTAACAAGAAGGAAATCCGAAGGAAGCGAGAGAAAGGGTAAGGAAAATCGAAGAAGCAAACAACAGAAACGGAAAGAGAAATGGAAGGAAACTAAAAACAAGGAAAAACAGAAGGGGACTTCTTTCTTCGGATCTAGGGTACGGAAGCGAGAGAAACTGTAATGCCCGAGCGGAGAGATTGCAAACGACTCCATTTCCGTCTGTATTTTTCTGACTTTTTTTCCTAATTTTAATAGCCGTCGCTCTGCGAAGATGTTACGGCTTAGACCATGCCACATCAGATTCTGCTGACATGTAATTGTTGCGAAGATGTTACGGCTTAGACCATGCCACATCAGATTCTGCTGACATGTAATTGTTACGTGGATAGCCTAAAATTGCATTGCAAGAGGGTTGCGGCGTGCTAAAAAAAAAGAAAAGAAAAAAAAGAGCACACCATTTATCGCAGGCAAAAACATATTCTATATTAGCAGCATAAGGTAGAAAAGCAAAGCTATTAATATTTTGGAAGTAAAATGTTGTTGTGACAAATACTATCCACAAAAGCAGAAGGATATATTTATTAGATTTAACAAAAAGAAATCTAGAAAAGCAAAAAATTACCCTAGCAGACGATGAAGTGGACCTTCATAAAATTAGCCATCACATACCATTTCATACTATTGGTTCTACTGCTCAAGAACCAACAGATTAAAAACAGAAAATGATGAAAAAGATGAACAACCCAAAGATACGTGTCAAACAGATAGATGACGCGAGTACTTACCTGGTTCACAGCTAGCAGAATAAATATTGATTTATCCTTCTTGATAGTGCCTACTGATCTAGGGTTCGTTCATGTTTCCACCTGCACGAATGACACCTTGTGAGCCACTAATGTTTTCTCAAAATGACTAGGCAATACCCTCGCAGATAATGTAATGAAATTTTCTTAGTATTCTTGTTATAAGATCCCCATTATGGTACACAATATCATTAACCCAACAATGAAATCGAGAATATTAAAAAAATGACCATAGCAGACAATGAAGTGAATCTTCCTAATATTAGCCATTGCACAACCTTAACACCATTGGTTCTATTGCCTAAGAACCAATAATCACACCATGCATACTGAATATAGAGCATATTTGGTTCCATTACATACCACTGATTCTATTACACGTCGAAGAGGCTAATATAAGATCCCCATTACAATGAATCATTACATCAACATGAAATCGAGAAAAACAAAAAATGACAAAAAAGATGAGCAACCCAAAGACACGCTTCATAAATTCTGACTCGTCCTTCTTGAATATTGCCTGCTTATCAGGGGTCAGTCACATTTCCAGATGCATGAATAACACCTCGTGAGCATTAATGTTTTCCCAAAATGACTAGGCAATACCCTCGCAGATAATGGAATGAAACTTTCTAGTATTCTTGTTATAAAATCCCCATTATGGTACAGAATATCATTAACCCAACAATGAAATCGAGAATATTAGAAGGAAAGAAGGAAGGAAGTAAGTATATTTTAACGTCCGCGGAGGCCAAACTGACCTATGAGACGGTACATGCAGTACACAAAGCAGATAAAACCACACCAAAAAGACAAATGCTACTATACAATGTGTCCCTACTACTGGGATGAAAAAACCCCCACATGGGAGGAAAAACCCTGGTAGTGCAACCATTGGCGATGCCAGCAATTGATGCAGCGGTACCGCAGAGCATCTAAGATCAGCATGTGTTGCTCGGAATGACCATAGCAGACAATGAAGTGAATCTTCCTAATATTAGCCATCGCACAACCTTAACATCATTGGTTCTATTGCCTAAGAACCAATAATCACACCATGCATACTGAATATAGAACATATTTGATTCGATTACAGACCATTGGTTCTATTACACGTCGAAGAGGCTAATATAAGATCACCATTACAGTGAATCATTACATCAACATGAAATCGAGAAAAACAAAAAATGATAAAAAAGATGAGCAACCCAAAGATACGCTTCATAAATCTTGATTCGTCCTTCTTGTATATTGCCTGCTTATCGGGGGTCACTCACATTTCCACATGCATGAATGACACCTCGTGAGCCACTAATGTTTTCCCAAAATGACTAGGCAATACCCTAAATGAAGTGAGCCTTTCTAATGTTCATGTTGAGTATAAGGTTCCGATTGTGGTACAAAAAATCATTACCCCTCGAGAAAAATAGAACATGACCTAGCAGACAATGAAGTAAAGCTTTCTAATACTAGCCATTGCAATCATTGGTGTCCATTGCCTAAAACACAATATTCACACCATATACAATGGTATAGATAATGTGCCAGGGCATGCAATTTTGTCTGGTAAGGGCTTAGCAATCCCGTAAGGGCGAGCCAAGGTCCGAGCTAGGCAAAATTGTCTGCCTTGGCACATTCTCTAATGTAATGCTTTGGGGCAGCGGGTATTAGCTTTGTGCCACTGCCCAAACATTACGAAAAAACCATTGCCCACATTATGAATATAGAGTATCTTTGGTTCTATTACACACCACTAGTTTTAACAAGGTAATATAAGATCTCAACAATGGTTTTAACAAGGTAATATTAAGATCTCAACAATGCCGATTCATCATTATCCCAACAATGCAATCGAGAACAGAAGAAAATTATGAAAAATAGAAACAACCCAAAGATACGCTCAAACAGAAATATGGCTCGAGAAATTACCTGGTTCACAGCGAGAATAAATCTTGAATCATCCTTCTTGAATAGCCACTGCCTATCTAGGGTTCGTTTTTACACTACAAGGGACCAACGTAGATAATCGACATTTGTCCGTCGATTATCGACCTAAACAGGTCGACAATCGACGGTCAACGTCGATCGTCTACATTGACCAGTCAAACGTCGACCGGTGACCATTGAACGTCGATCATCGACGCTAAGTTGGAGTGACGTGTCGCCTTTGGCCTCGTGGCATGCCTACCTGGTCGCCCGACGGCCGCGTGGCTGTGCGCGTGGCGTGGAACGTCGATCATCGAAGTTGTATCGATGATGACATGGCATGCGTGGCCTGGCCGATGCCTACGTGGTCCCCCAGCGCCAGCGTGGCTGTGCGCGTGGCGTGGAACGTCGATGATCGACGTTGTGTCGAGATGACGTGGAATGCGTGGTCTGGCCGAGGCCGACGTGGTCGCCCGCGTGGCATGCCTACGTGGTGTTGAACATCGACGATCGACGTTGTTTTTGGCCGCCGCATATTTGAAGGCCAAGAAGAGATGACAGTCGAATATGGAGGCTAGACTATTTTTATGATATGAGACCATCATTGTTTGAACTTGCAATTTGTATTAATATTATATTTTTTCACATATGAATAAGAAAATACTTTGACACGATTATTTGTGTATACTATAGGCAACAATAATATTGCAACTTCCATAAGCAATTTCTTCCACGCATGCTCCAACATATGCCACCTAGACATTCCGGACATAAGGGTGAAGTCCACGGGTGTGTCGGCACCCTTGCCCTTTCCGGATCTGTCCAGGATCTTGCACAGTGTCCTCGCCTAGAGGGAGGATGTTGACGCCAGAATACGGAACCTTAAAACCACCCGGAGGCAGCTTGTCCCGAGCGTCCTCCCCCAAAGGCCGCGACGACGGACGGGCAGCTTCCCCTTCTCAGAATCGCGAACCGACTGTTCCAATGGACTCAGAACGCCGGCATTATGCAGGTTACCAAGTTTCGCGGGCAGAAGACCACCCCATCTCCAAGAAGCTCCAAAGCGCCTCATATCCAGCACTCCTGTAGTCAATTGGCTTGGGAGGTGGCTGTGGAATACTGCCATGTGTGGCGTTCGTGTTCCCTTCTTTGGAGAAATTGACCGTGTAACCTGGTCACTAGGGTAATGCCGCCATTCCGGACATAATGGCGAAGTCGAATCGCCATTCCGGAGACCCCTGACTGCCCGAATGGCAAGACCCTTGGATTTTCGCACAACCATCCAAAGCACGCTTCGCGGTTTGGCAAGCTCTGCCGGACGGATCTTGAATTTTTTGGAACCTGATCGAAGCAGGGCCATTGAAAAGAGGATTCAACGGTCAGATAGACGAACCGAGCTTCGGGAGGGCGGGTATTCGCGTACGGCTCCACGGAGGAGCGGTGGCAGTACGGGCTCCCTCGGGAACTTTTTTGGGGTCCGTCTCTTGGGGTATGGCCTCTACCCTCCCTTGAGGCCTCCACGCAAAGTCCTAGACTCGTTCGAATTGGGGAAGGGTGCCGCCCAACAACAGGCAGCCGGGACGGGGGGCGGGTGTGTTGGCACCCTTGCCCTTGCCGGATCTGTCCAGGACCTTGCACCGTGTCCTTGCGTAGAGGGAGGATCTTGACGCCAGAAGACGGAACCTTAAAACCACAGGGAGGCAGCTTGCCCTGAACGTCCTCTCCCAAAGGCCCCGACGACGGACGGGCAGCTTCGTATAGTAGGGCGAGGCATCCTGCATCCTCACATTAGAAAGAGCTACAAATAAGGGGCAAAGAACGATAATGAACAAGGAGTGATTGCGGAGAAAGGAAATACAAAATATAACCTTAGATCGCTCCAAAGACGCCTGGGACGCTTGCTAGAACTAGATGTGAAGCGGCCAAGCTCTTGTTGCCTCAACCAAGTATATTTGAAGCGGCTAGGGTTTTGGATGTCAGGGTTTTTGCTTCAATTCGAACCTTTGTAGGTACAATTAACTTTTTTTTTTTTTTTTTTTTTTTTTTAATGTTTAGCCAACGTCGATATTGACCGTTTTGTCAGTATATCCGTCGAGCATCGACGTTTATCTTGAACGTCGATTATCGACGTCGTACCATGTAATATTTCCTAACGGTATGGAAAACCCATGACCTATTTCGAGCAAGCAAGAAACTTGGAGGAGCGTTTATTCCGGCGATTTTTGGCGCCCATCGGTCTTGAAGCCCATTTCCTTTGCCAAGCAAGCTCCAGAAGGTATGTGCTTGGATCAACCATCTCTTTTTTTGAATCCATGCTTGTTTTTTTCCAAGTTTTAGGGCTTTATGTTCTTGTTGTTTGTTCTTCCCATTCTCATCAATCTTGGCCTCTTTTAGTTAATTCTTCCATCCCCTTTCCATTTTGATCCCTTCCAATGTTTCTATCCTCATATTTGCCATGCCCTTTTTTATTCTTGCTTCTTTGCTCTTCCAAATTCTTGCTTCTTCTTCCTTCTTCCAAATCCCTCCCTCTTCTATATTCTTTTCCGAATCGACCACATCCCTTTCTCTCATCATCTCTTCCTCTATTTCTTCTTCTTCTATTTCTTCTTCATCATCCTCCTCCACTTTTTCTTCTTCTTCCTCCTCCTCCTCCATTCTTCTTCTTCGAATTCTTTTTCATCATTCATTTTTCCTCTTCGATTCTTCCTCTATTCTTTTCTTCATCGATGAAGGACGGCTTCCTTTGTTTTTGTTTTTTTCTTTTTTTAATGCAAGGTCGATGAACGACCTTGCAATGTTTTGTTTCTTACTTAGTTTAATATTTTTTTCTAACCATTGGATGTCTTGTTTTGCATGCATAACTCCTAACAAAATGCGTTGCTTTTGCGAACGACAACGAACACCTTGTACTTATTCCAGGTAAGAATTTATTTTTAATACGTTTAAGTTTAATGCTTTGTTTAGGTTTAAAAAAACTTGGGGAGACGGGCAAGGGGGATGGTCGACTCCACCTTGAGTGGAGGGGACTAAGTGCTTCGGGTCCAAGCTCACCTACTACTCTTGTAAATTTATTTGCTAATGTATTTAGGGTAATCCACGAATCCTTTTTTTCTTTGTATTTTTTTATGCATTGTCGATAAATTAGTTTAATTTGGTTTGTAGGTATGGCCCCAAATGTTAAAGCCATGAGGTATTACCTTCCCTTGTTCTTAATCGTGATCAATATCGTACTCATGTTTGATTTACGTTGTGCAGAAACGACCAGAAGAAGAGACTGATAAAACATGCTGATATGGAAAAAGTCCCGATAGAAGAAGCAACTCGACCCCATTGGATGAACGAAGCGTCATTCGTAGTACATCTCTAATGCTTATCACAAGTCGTAGACGTATATCTAGATTAATATAAAGGGACTAAGGACTTGTGTTGTGTTGCAGTCTTGCAAGGCCAACATATTGTCAGCGAGAGGAGTAGCGGCAACTCAGGCAGCTTTGGCAGCAAGGTACGACGCAGAATCGGAGCGCTATGCTACCAACATGACTGGATCTGGTGGTTATAGTAATTTTAACAGCTTGTGCCAAACAATCCTTAAACGCCCAGCGACTAGAGATGATCGCGAAAGGGCTAATCGATTGGGCAATGCGGCGGCCATCCGATACGCTCTTGGTGAAAAGGGTGATGTATGTATTATTCACTACATAATTCTTTGCAAGTATTTAGCTTTAAGCTTCGTGATATGTTTTCATGGCAGGGCGACGAGGAAGACGAGAGGTCATACGGTAGCGCAACTTGAACTCTTCGATTTTTATGTTATGTCTCGCTATTCTCCAACTCCAAGTGTGGTGAATAGACTTTACGTATTTTGTAGTTCAATGATACATTAACTTTTGTTGAATATGATTTTGAAAGTATATTTTCTCACTACTTTTTATATTTTGATTACGTGTACGCCTCTGATACCTAAGTCTATTTTAAGAACGATCTTTAATTGATTAATTTAGATTTTAATTAGATTTTAATTGATTAATTTAGATTTTAGTTGATTTTAATTAGATTTTAATTGACTAATTTAGATTTCTCCAAATATTTTATTTGATAAATAAAATTCGAAGTCTTTACAACTTAATATGTCTTAAATTGCACCCATTAAATGTTTTAATTTTTTTAATTTTTAAATTTTTTTTTTTAATATTTAGAGACGTCGATGATCGACGTCCACCGTGGCATGCCACCTGGCATGGTAGCGCGTGGGTTTGCCACTCACCGCCCAGCGTGCCACTCACGTCCAGCGTGGCACGCAACGTCGATGATCGACGTTCTGTGGGCGGTGACGCTGGACGGCCAGCGTGGCATCACCGTGGCATCGCCACGTCACGAATCGTCGACGATCGACGATTCACCGTCGACGATCGACGCCGCTATTTCGACACGTATTTCGACGGTTTTTGGTCGACGATCGACGGTCTTCAGTCGATATAGAGGTTTACTGTCGACCTTTGAACGTCGATGATCGACGATGCATCGACGTTCAAAGGTCGATATAGACGTTGAAAAGGCTCAACATTTTTGTAGTGATAGTCGCTACAATCACCAAGAGTCGCCACAATCACGATCAGTAAGCTTCAAGCAACGCAAAAATGTTAGCAATAAATTTTCCATTTTTAGGTTCTTCCTGCATTTATGTTGCTCCTGCCAGCTTCTAACGTCTATCTATTGGTGTTTAGTGTCTTCTAATAGGCCCGACAAGGGCAAAAATGTGTCGAGAGAGGAGTCTTCTGGAGATAAGCTGGAGAGTTTCATGGCCAATGTGCCAGAAGATGTTTTGGCTGCTCTTATGACGGAATTGCAGAAACAGATCCAAAGAACTATCAAAGGCCAAGATGATTCAGAAAAGAAGATCCAAAAGAAAAAGAATGGAAAGGAGAGGTAAAACATTGCTTTAGTTTCAAGCATTTCCTCTGATAGATAAAACCACTATAAATTCTGGGCAATTAGTTTGTCTGATAGATAGCTTCAGTTTCAGAGACAAAAAGAGGTCCTTACATCAGAAAAATAGAGCATGCAACTATGTAGAATGTTATCTGTTTTGATTTCCACAGAATACCTGACTTTTTGTTGCCTCCATTTTCTGCATTTTGTTGCCTCCATTTTGTTGCTTCTTCATCTTGAATGCAACAAATAGCTACTCTTAATAATATACTTGCCTGATCCTTGTCAAACCTTCCTTGTAGTCTTGAATCAACAACTGCTGCAATGTTGTCTGTCTTCATCTCCTTGGCAGCCAACAAAGGGAAGAAAATGTTTTCAACGTCATAATGTTTCTACAACCCCCTATAATTTCAAGTAATGTCATGCCATAGCTGTAGACATCAGCCTTGGAGGTGATTAGCTTGCCTGAGATCCATTCAGGGGCAAGATAAACCTCGCGTATGGTAGTGATTATGGTGCCAAAATCTCTACCAATGAGCCTTGCAAGCCCAAAGTCTGGAGATAGGCCAAAGCTTTTGCTGTTCCTATGGCAACTGTGAATCTATTGTGCCAATCCAACAGTTTAGTGCCTCATTATCTGTAGAAAATAGGAAAGTATTGAGGGATCCTTTCTCCATATACTCATACACAAGTAACCTATGGCAATTTTCCACACAGAAGCCTCTGAGGCAAACCAGATTGACGTGTTGAATGGCACCTATGGTACTCACTTCTGAATGAAATGTCTTATCCCCTCCATCTCGCTGCTTCAGTACTTTGACAGCCACAATGAATTATCAGCAAGGTTGCCTTTATACACTGTTCCAAATCCACCATCATCACTTGGTTAACTTGTATTTATACTCCTCATCTATTTTCTCGCATTTAGCCAAAACAATCCTCTGTAATGCTTCAGCTTCCGTGCGTGCTTCATCTGCATGATTTTGAAACATTTGAGCCTCTGCATGCTTGACCAGCACTATACTTTCAAGTTCCTTGATTTCTTCCTTTTGTCTTGCTCTATCATGTTGTATCTCAGCAGTTTCTGTGCGCTTCTCTTCTAGCTCCCGATTAATACATGGTCGAAATGTTCTAGCATCACATTTTCTTTCTAGGTTGGAGGAGCATCGGCGGTCCTCAAGTTCATGCAATATCCTAGAAGCAGAAACTTCTAAGCAAGGGGCCAAAAGAAAACAAAGATCAGCGGGTGCAATTATTTTAAACAGAAATGTAGTGTTGAGTGCTTCCTCATCATCTAGCGAGGATGGTGATGATGATGGTGAAGACTTTCGCTCCTCTGAAGCTGAAATTGAAGATCAGAATATTGATGTTGACCTCTCGTACAACGTACAGTTTAGGAAATTATCCAAATCTGAGGTATGTAATTGGTACACTTCTCTTTAAAGTTTTTAATTTCTGTTTTTTCTCACTTGTAGATTTAAGCGTGAGTCTTGAATTTGAAAGTTTTAAGTCTGAGTCTTTGCAGCAGTAGATCTAGACTATTCCATGTTTGTCTCATTGATAGAGTATTTTATGCTTGTCTTATTCTTGTCTCCAGCGTGAATAGGCTTTCCAGCTTACATATCTGTAATATCTTTCCAGCTTACATAGGCTTAAAATTAAATGAAAATTCCATCAGGACTTGGGCATATATCTCTCTCCACTATTGAGTACGAGCTTATAAGCCATGTAGTAAACAACTTAATAGACAGGTCATCTAAAGCTAGCATTAGCAGTTTGTATAACATATCATAACGTAATTCCCAACTTAGCTCCATATTCTTTGTCTTCTTACTCTCTAGAATGCATTGTTTGTCAACAGAATGTTTATGCAAAATTGCATCACTGTTGCGGGCTTATGCAACTCGTCTATGTGCAATGGTGATATGTGAGCATCCCACATGCTTCATGAGCACAAATTATCACAGCATGCACAAACTTTCATGGCATAGATGATGCCATCTTCTGTCCCATATCTTACCGGGCACTTGTTGCAGCAATAGACTTTTATTTTAAAAAGAAATTGAACCTGTCCAAATGCTCTACGACTGAATTATCATGCCCCTTTTTGCCGGGTAAGTCCCAGCTACGTTATCATGTCCCTTTTTGCTGGGTAAGTCCCAGTTGTGTTATCATGCCCCTTTTTGTCGGGTAGGTCCCATCAAAGTGCTGTGTTCAACACTTCTCATTCATAAGCACACCACCCAAGCCCTCCTACACTGTCCCAGGCATTGCTAACATGCCCTTACCATATATTCCAACACTCTCTTAATTGCCACACCGCCTGTTCTAAAGCCTATTAGGAAGTACTTCCATTAGATCTGTCTTGCCTCCTTTTTAGCCTTCTTTGGCGGCCTTTTTTATTCACATATGATGCTAATAAACAGGTCAGCAGCGTTTGTGTGTGTTTTGTCTGGATTAAACCTGCCCTGTTTCATGCCTAGAGAAAACCATTTGTCTGCATTAAACCTGCCTTGTTTTATGCCTAGAGAAAACCAAGCAAGAGATATGCTAATAAGATTACTGACAGGGCTTACGATATGTTCCATGGAGTGGCATGTCTTAAAGGCTATAGTGCTTATGCATAACATGGGCATCCGTTAATATTTGAAGCACATATTTGCATTATTTAGAATCCTTTCTCTGTTAGTGTTCACCTTTAGGTATAAACATGAATACAATATTTCATTGAAAGTTGTTGAGTAATGCGTTAATTTTTGAAGGGCAAACCTGGGGGTTCTAGTTTTGAGATGGTGGAGCGTTGTTTTTCCTGCCGTAAAACTTGCTTGGTTCACTAACTCCAATCAATGTACTTTTGTAAAATAAAAAAACCCTGAGCAGTTAATTAAACCATTGAAGACATAATACAAACTAAGCCGTACAGGTGGGAAGAGTGAGAATGCAAAACAGAGAGAAGCAAGAGCACGGATCGGTGGGAAATTGAATCCCCTTTGCTTTTGTTGAACAACATGAATTGCCTGGCAGCTTCCATTTAGCAAACAGATTTTTCTGCATGCATCACTATCAGACAGAGGTAAGTAGTTTGACAATATAATCAATGCCTTGTATAGTGCTAGTCAATGTGATCTGCATAGAATTCACTCTTGCTCTGTCCAGGACCATCCAGCTGTTACATCCTCCTTCCATCAGTAATGCTACAAGCAATACAAGTTGAACTTTTCTTGCTTTCATTTGTTTCAGTTTTTTTTTTTTTGTAATTTCAGAGATATAGTATTGCTGGAGATGTAATTTCAGAGATGTAGTATCACTAATATCTAGAATACCTCTTTTTTTTAGATACTCCTTTTTTTTTCTTTTCTTTTTTGGCTGTTACGATTATCATATTATAGTATCTTAGGGATTGATCTAACAAGATATTAAATTAGGTATGCTTTTGCAAAGGTGAGCTGCTTAGAGATGACGCAGGTAAAGAATTTGAGCAAAAAGCATCAGATGCTATGAAGACATATTGCAGGGAGGTGGATAAACATTTCAAACAAATTAAGCCTCGCCACATACAAAAGACGTTGAAGTACATTTATGAGCAATTTGGGGATGGACTTAGTGAGATGGATATCATAAGATTTTTGAAGAAAATATGGAGACATTGGAGGTAAGAGTATATTAACATTTATTTCTTGTTTATGATTTTTTATGAGTTTCTTGTTATATAGGGACAATCTTCGAAGAAACATCCGTGCTGGTAACGGTACAAGACAAATGCATGTGGACGAGGAGTCTTGGAAGAGGTTTGTGGAATTATGTGGGAAAACATATGAACGCCAAAAGTATGCTGCATCCAAGCGAGAAAAGCGACAACGCACTGGTTCTGGAGGAATAATGTCATTGAAAACTAAATTTGTAAGTAAAAGTTCTTGTTTTTTTTCCTTCAATGATTTTTTCTTTTTTTATTGCCATGTCTTTTAGTTTTTTTCTTTCTTTCTTGTCTTGTCTTTTAATTCACTTTATTACAATTAATCTAGTTCCGAGATTGGGGCTCCATGCCTACCGATGATATGCTAAAAGAAATATTAGAAAAGGGTGGATATGAGGCGTTCAAGAAAAGAATCGTTGCCAAAGGGTTTGTGCCAGGAAAGGTCAGTGTGCTTTACGCTTGTTCTATATACACATTTCATGTATTTTATATTTTTGGTTTTTTACTTTAGCACAAGGCTATAGATTGTATCAAAGGAACAAGCCCGGGTGTTGTATTTAAGACAAAATCAAAGAAAGGCAAAGAACCATTGAATGTAAGTATTGTACATTTTGTCATATCAACCTTTCAAAATTCTTATGCTTGTACTTTTGTGACATTCAGACTATATATTATGTTGATGATTCTGATGAGGTAAGAGAAGAAGCTTTATTATTAATAGTTATTTACAAAAGTTCTAACAATATGCTTTACAAATATAATTAATAGGATAAGAATGAAGAAGACAATGCAAGTCATGAAGGGAATGCTAATGATGAGGATCATGGAGATGAACCAACAAATAGAGAGGATTGAGTTTGTTTTGCTTAATTTTATTATTTTGTTGACATTAAAATTAGTACTCTTGCCTTGGACCATTATTAATGGCTATTTGGTATTTTGAAAATTTCATTGATGATCAATGCAATTTATTACTTTGACTCTTTGTTATCTAATTTCAAATATGTGTTATCAAAGCAAAATACCTAGATATTTATCCTTTTGACACAAGTCAAATGCACATATTGTCTCAAATTAGCTATTACTTAGATGCAAAACTTATGAGGTATTGTTATTAGTTGTTTTACGGTAGATGGAATATAGCTATCATGTCGTTACTAGCTTGTCATGACGATGATGCTATATTGTTATTATAGCCTCTATTTGTCTATCATAATGTGGTCACAACACTAGTTATTCTTTAGACACAAAACTGGTCACAAAACTTCTTACTAGTTGTCTTACTGTGGATAGAATCCCATCGATCCGAGCCATCGGATCGCCATTCTGGGAAGGGACGAGCGCCTATATTAGGCCATTTTCATTTTGGCTCGGTTATCGGCGTCTTCTCACAGCAGCTCTTCTTCTCCTCTCGTGGCTTTCTTCGTCCACGTTGCCCCTGTCCACGATGTTTTTTCTCTTTATCCACGATGTTTTTCTCTTCATCGAATCTCTTGTTTGGTATCACTACTGGATCACTTTTCAGCCTCGTCGTCTCGGTTTTCTTCTTGGCGAGTTTTTCTTGATCATCCTCTTGAAGGTTTCAATATCATCGGGATTTGTGCAATCTTGTTCTTCCTATGTTTTATGACTCGATCTTGCTAACCGTTTTGCTCTCACGCTGTGCATGTCTCGCTTTTCTATTGGATGCACTCATCTTTCCTGTAGCACTATTAGCATGCATGGTTCGGTGGCACGATTCTTGTGGGCGGCATATGCAGTCATTGGAGCCGTTTTTTCCGTTCTGCTGGTATCGGGTTCCTTCTTTTCGGCTTGGCATGGCTTGCTGCGATCTTCGATCTGTGCCAGCGATGAGTTCCGTGGTTGTATCCGATCCTTTCGACTGGGAGTAGCCTACTTCGATCTGTTTCCAGGTTCTAAGTCTCATTGGTATCATCCCTTTTTCTTTTCATTATGGGTTTAATCTCTTCTATCATGCTCAGATTCTCATTCTTCTCCTCTGATTGTTAGTTTGATCTCTTCTATGTGCCCATCTCCCTGCTTCGATCTGCTCCAACCAACCCGCTCTTCTACTTCGTTGTTTTCTTTCTCGTAGCCTTCACCTTTGCCTCTTCCTACAGCGATGGGCTCAGACTACGCTTATCCTGTTTTACTTCTGCAGAAAGGGATTTTTCTTCAATTTAAACCTCTGCTGTATTCTAAGCAGATGCCTCTTAATCATCTCTGTTTTCTTCCAGAATGTTTTCAGATATGGGTTTCGGTTGCAGATCATTCCACCTAAAGCTTCCTCAAGCTCTACAATTGCATACCTAGAAGCTTGCAGATAGAACAAGCCGTAGAACGGCCTCTCACACTTCTATTCCAGCATTCCGCAGTCATCTGACCTTGCTTCTATAAATCCGGCATGATTCCTCGCCATCCCGACCTGTTATGACCTTGCTTTGCCATTCCGGCCTTGTCCTCACACAAACACAGTCTCTTGTTAGGTTTATTTGTGTTTATTTACAATTCTTATTAAATCCTTGGTTTTTAATTTATTACACATCCACTAGTCTAGTTGGTTAAGGTTTAAATCCATTGTAGCAAAGACCCAAGTTCAAATCCGGCTTCGAACAACTTTTCCTAACCTTTCTTTTTAAGCTTTATGATATTATAATGTTTCTCGCATGCATTTACTCCTTATAGGGTTCCTTGTTTGTAGATAACGGTATTGAAACGTTCTCTTTTATTATGTTCTTGTTATTTTGATATAAATGGTTAAAAACCTTTCTTTTTAAGCTTTATGATATTACATTGTTTCTCGCATGCATGTAATCCTTATAGGGTTCCTTGTTTGTAGATAACGGTTATTGAAACGTTCTCTTTTATTATGTTCTTGTTATTTTGATATAAATGGTTAAAAGACATGACTAACTGTGTTTCTAGTATCTATGGTGGTCGCGATTGTTTATGGTGATCGCACTTGTTTAATTTATATTGTTTTCACCTCTCTGGCTCTGCGATTCCCTACCACATGCCTTTTCTTCTATCTCTACCAGACTTACTTTAGCCTCCTTTTAGCTTCCTTTTGCTTTTCGGCCAGCCACTTCTCGACCTATCTTTACCGGGTTATCTTATGCCCCCTTTACATATACCCTTGGAAAGCATTACGAGTCACATTTACATTATATTTTCCATCATTTGGGTGGACCCTCCCCATGCTTGCTCCATATCGGTATGTCATCCCCGTATGTTCTGCTAGTTGTTAAAATATTGTTACTTGACTTGTGTATGCCATCTCAGTTATTTTCAATCTTGCTACATGCCTTGTGTTCCAAGTATTCCATATGTTGGGGGTTTTTTGCTTGGGGTCATGTCGATGCTTGTTGTTCACATATTTACTATGGTAAGTTCCTTTGTAGTATTCTTTTACGATTATTGATTTTTGCTGGTTCTTATGAGTACTATAACGGGTTCTCTTCTTGTTTTCACAAAGCCATCAGTTTAATTGCCTCATTTATGCATCTAGAGTTGTCTTGACATTGCTAGGCGTAATGGGACCGCTAGGCGTAACGGGACCTACTTTTGACGGTTTTCTCCTTCTTGCCTTTTGGTTCCTTTGCACTCGTCACCAAGATCCTTTCCTCCTCCATCCATTCCACCGGCCCGGAAATTTGTTTTAGTTTTTTCAGTGCATTTCTTAGCTCATCCATTTCTTTGTAGTGGGCTTACTGCTTCCACTTGTTATATGGTCTATAAGCATGCCTTTAGTCCCCGATAGCCATGCTACTATTTAAATGGGTCTATGCTCTCCTCGTGCTGTTTTTCTCTTGTTTATGTTCTGGCTCATTTTTTGCCTCATTTTCGTCTTGTGGTCGTTTACTTGGGATGTTGTCTTGTTTTCATAATTCTACACTGCAGTCCCATGGTTTATTATCTTTTTATTGCCTATAGATTTGTGGCCACCATCTTCCCAAGTTGCATTTGTCTTTTTACATTGATGCATTCCATTTCCATGGTAGGTTGCGATGGGGCCTCAATTGCGTGTTATTTCTCCGACATGTATCTCTTTTGTATGTTATTTTTTATATTGTGGTTCCCATGTGGTTATGTGGCATTCTTTTCCGCGTTTAGGATTTTCCCCATGGTGGTTTGGGTTTTATCTTTTGCACTTGTGTTTGTATCTTATGTGTACATTCTAGGTTTCCCATAGTTGTTGGGTTTTATTTTTTGCACTTGTGGTTTATCTTGTTTTTTGATGCACCGCACTCTTAAACAGTTGTCTGGGTTATTCCGGTTGATTTTCTTGTTTATGTTCTGGCCCACATTTTTACTTTAGTTTCTTTCTGTGGCCTATGTGTTGTTTCCTCGGGCTGTGCTGTTGTTTTTCTATTTTATATGCTGCATTCTCATGGTTTCCTTCTGTATGCTGATGATGTTTCACTTCTGGCACATACCGCTGCTAGTATGCAGCAACATTTACATGCTCTGCACAGTTTCTGTGAGAACACAGGTCTGCGTGTTAATCTGCAAAAGACCAAGCTTTTGGTAGTTCAATCTTCTCGTCACAATGTTCCCCCTATGCACTATGATAGCCGCGAAGTTGAAGTTGTAGATAGCTACAAGTATCTTGGTGTAGAATTCTGTAAGAACACACTCTGGGAACAGTGTATTACCAAGCGGGTGGCTGCTGGATGGAGAGCACTCTATGCAATGCAAAACAATTGTTTTCGCCAAGCAGAAATTCATGATTGGCCACGGAAAAGCCCACTTGTTTCGGGCTTTGGTAAGAGCCCTGTTTTTACTTGTATGGTTCTCAAGTGTGGGGGCCCGCCATTAGTGCTAGTGCTTGGGAGAGCTTGGAGCCGGGTGCAAAAGTCCTTTCTCACTTACAGCCTTGAGTTAAAAGAACGGTGCCCTATGCTATTCTTTTTTACAAGAGATGTGTTTTTGGCCTCTTCAACATTCTCGCCATGAAGCGCCATCTCCACTATATCCGCAAGGTGCACCACATGGACGATGTTAGGTATCCCGTTTTGCACTTGCCATGGCTGAATCTCCTCGGCGTTTGAAACGATGTTGGAAAGAGCATTGCACTACATGGTTTGCACGTTGGTGTGGTAAACTGCGAGCAATCGCCGATGCTTGCCGCCTCCGGATCCCGAGCTTTTGCAACAATATCTTAATGGTCGCTTTTCTCAAAAAGATATGGGACGCAGCTTACTTTGGCCCAAGTGAAAACCGTCATTATCATGCACACATAAATCCCACTTTGGCACCAGGGCCCCAAGCTTATTTGCTTGCTTCATTGTCCAGAACAAGCTTGTAGCTATTGCATCAATTCGCACGGGGTCCCACAGTGCTACTGGATTGAGACAGTAGATGGGAGCGCCGCAATTGCCGCGAAGCGAGACTATGTGCCCGCCGCCGCCATGTGTTATTGAAGATGAAAGCCATACTCTTCCCGAGTTGCCCCGCTTTTGAGATAGTCCGGAATCATTTTTCGACCTTAGCATTCCATTCCACGCCCACAACTTCTCAAGCACCCATCCGTGCATGACTTGGCATTATACATACTTGAGGTTCTAGATAAACGTCTGCAATTACTGAGCCCTCAGTAGTCATTATCTAAGCTTGTCTAGTATCATCATTACTGCAAAGGTTTTTCCCTTGAAAACCTTTCGAGGCATGGGTTTTTTAATCCTAGTAGTAATGATTGTACTAGCCCATTGTATGGGTCCCATGACCTATTGGTCTTCGTGGACGTTAAAAAAACTATTCTATTCTATTCTTCTTTTCATTGCCCCGAGATTTATTTACCATATTTGCCAGGTTGCACTTTGTCTTTTTATGTCTGTTGCCAGTTGTTAAAATATTGTTACCTGATTTGTGTATGCCATCTTAGTTATTTTTAATATTGCTACATGGCTTGTGTTCCAAGTATTCCATATGTTGGGGTTTTTTTGCTTAGGGTCATGTCGATGCTTGTTGTTCACATATTTACTATGGTAAGTTCCTTTGTAGTATTCTTTTACGTTTTTTTATTTTTGATGGTTCTTATGAGTACTATACCGGGTTCTATTCTTGTTTCCGCAAAGCCATCCATTTAATTGCCTCCTCATTTATGCATCTAGAGTTGCCTTTGACATTGCTAGACATAATGGGACCTACTCTTTGACGGTTTCTTGTCTTAGACTACGATCAATGGAAACATTTTTTGTATCATATGGTGGTTCCTTCATTTTGCTTAGATACATGCATTTTTTCTATGTGCTAGATGATTTTTATCTATTGATTTTTTTATGGACTATGGCTCCTCCGTTTTGCTTAGATACATGCATTTTATGTGTTCGATGATTTTTCTTCTATTGGTTTTTTATGGGCTTTAGGTTGGTGGACTGATATCTCTGCCACTTTTTCATCACGTGGTGGCTTACTCAATTTTATCTAGATACATGAATGTGGGTATTTTCCATTTCTATAGGGGGATTGGTTCTTTATCATGAATCAACTCTTTTGGACTGTGTACATATGTCCCTGATAGAAACAATGTAGAGCCAATGTAGAGACAATGTAGAGATTATGTTGATGTCCCTTAGTGATCTTATGACCCTCGTTGCTAGGGTCTACCGAGTCCTATTTGGCACCTTGTCGTTTGGCGTTGTGTTCTTGCAATTGTTCTTTTCAGTTTTCGGTTTTCTAGCCTTAGTATTACACGTCATTTGTATTTGTGCTATTTAGCTTTTTCTGGATACGTCGTATGTTGCGTTTGGCACTTCCTTATACTCATTCAAATTTTCACATTCTTCTCTTTGCCATGTTTTTGCATTTGCGAGCTCTTTTTGCACCATATTTATCCTTTGAAGCCTATTCACCTCATGAATTCCACTCTCACTTTAGCACTCTTGATATTCATCTTCCTTTATCTGGTTTATGGTTTGACCTCTTTTAAGTCCTATTTGGCACCCGTTTGGCGTTGTGTTCTTTTCAGTTTTCGGTTTTCTGGCCTTAGTATTACACGTCATTTGTATTTGTGCTATTTAGTTTTTTCTGGATACGCCGCATGTTGCGTTTGGCACTTCCTTATACTCCTTCAACCTTTCACATTCTTCTCTTTGCCATGTTTTTTGCACTTTGTCATGTTTTTGCATTTGCGAGCTCTTTTGCACCATATTTATCCTTTGAAGCTTATTCACCTCATTGGTTTAAACTTCATGTCGTATTTTCATATTGTATATTCTTTCCTTGATTTTTTAGTTATGGGGAGCTTCGTCCATTATTTTGCCCTGCTCACTCGATCATTTTTCGTATCCTGCTTTATGTCGGTATATAATCTGATGTGGTTTTGGGGATTATAGCGTTGTTCATGTTGTTATTAAGGCGATCGTGTTTTACACTTTTTCTAGCCGTTGGGCTCTTGTCTGTGGTTATTTTCTTGTTGATTTGTTCATTGGCTTGCATTCCTCTCTTCTCGTATTTATCCTTGGGCTTAAAACATAACTTTATTGTCTTTTTTGGGGACTTCATTTGTAGCTCGCTATCATTATGCATTGTGCTACCCTTATACATCATATTTGCTATTTAGCTATATTTGGACACAAATTTCTGTTTATCATGTGTTTTCTTCCACCCGCTGGGTGATGCTTTTCTCCACCCCCCGGGTGATGCTATCCTCTCTTTTTTCATGAATTGTTGATTTTTTCTCATTTCTAATCGCTCACATCAATTTGGGTGCTTGTAGTTTTGCAGTTTGCTGCTTCACCATTATGCACATTCTTGTTCTCCTTAATCGTTAATGGGTGCCTTCTACATGTTCCCATTCTTCTCGCTCTCACGATCGTTGGCACTCCTCTTCGTCTCACCCTCGCTACGCGCTTCGTCACCTGACTCGACACCTGGCGGTTTCGCGGTGGCTGGGCTTATAGTTTATGAAGTTACGCCTCATTTTACGTTGTGCTCCGAATTACCTTTAGTTTCCTTCTTGACCTTCCTTTTGCTCGGTGCTAGTATGTCTACATTCTCTTCTTCGATCTCATCCCTCGTTTGCCAAAGTTTGTTTTCCTATTGGGGCCTTTATTCATGGCTTTTTGCATATGGTATTTGTCTTCTGACATCACTACACATTTCTCCTATGCTACCCTGAACCGGACCTTGGCATTTTCACTCTCCTCATTATGAACTTCTTTGCTTTAGACTTCTTGTTGTCAACCTCTTTTTTCTTGTTGACATTCCTCTGAGTTGGCTCATTCTGTTGGTGTTTGTCCGGGCGGTTTGTTGGTTTCATGCGAGTCCCATTCTAGAATCCCATCGATCCGAGACATCGGATCGCCATTCTAGAATGGGACGAGCATGCATGTTTTGCATGCATGCGGGCGGCGCATGCCCATTCTGGTTGGGAGTTCGCTATTTTAGGCGCGTTTCTGCATCGACATCTCATCGGCGCTTCCTCTTCTCTCAGCAGTACCTTATTCTCTTTGAATTGTTTCCCAGGCAGGGGAGGGGCTTCTTCCTGCTTGGTTTGGCCAATTTGGCGTTTCTTTCTTCTTTGTCCTTTTTCCGGCCTTTAGCCTTCGTCCCGTGACCTTCGCCCCTCGATCCTAGTTTGTAAGGAAGTCCTTTGGTATTCGGGCGGTTTGTTGGTTTCATGCGAGTCCCATTCTAGAATCCCATCGATCCGAGACATCGGATTGCCATTCTAGAATGGGACGAGCATGCATGTTTTGCATGCATGCGGGCGGCGCATGCCCATTCTGGTTGGGAGTTCGCTATTTTAGGCGCGTTTCTGCATCGACATCTCATCGGCGCTTCCTCTTCTCTCAGCAGTACCTTATTCTCTTTGAACCCACCCTCCCCCTCTTTTGTTATTGTATTTTTATCGCGGCACGCCACAGAATCAGCCCCCCTCCACTCGGAGGTTTGTTTTGTCTTGTTGTTTTGTTGGTGATGTGCGTGTACGTGTTAGCGAAGCGGCATCTGTTTCGACTTTTCCATTCGTGGGTTTTGGGAGTGATTTTTATGCCTTTACGTTTGTCCAAGCCCCTTGTCAAGGCTTATCACTAGGGTTTTTCCTCGAAAACCCGAAAAGGGCGGGTTTTTAATCCCGTGATAAGCTTTCGGCAGGTACACTAGCCCAGTCTCTATTAGCATTGTATTTTGTTAGGGTCCAAATGATATAATTGGATTTTCCCTTTATTTTTTATGGGTAGTTCGCATGTGTGCGGCTACCCACTATCTACCATTGTAGAAAATCTGCTGAGATGAATGAGAAGCAAGTCTAAGAGGGCGGTTTGTTGGTTTCATGCGAGTCCCATTCTAGAATCCCATCAATCCGAGACATCGGATCGCCATTCTAGAATGGGACGAGCATGCATGTTTTGCATGCATGCGGGCGGCGCATGCCCATTTTGGTTGGGAGTTCGCTATTTTAGGCGCGTTTCTGCATCGACATCTCATCGGCGCTTCCTCTTCTCTCAGCAGTACCTTATTCTCTTTGAATTGTTTCCCAGGCAGGGGAGGGGCTTCTTCCTGCTTGGTTTGGCCAATTTGGCGTTTCTTTCTTGCTGTCATTTTCCGGCCTTTAGCCTTCGTCCCCGCGGACCTTCGGCCTCAATCCTAGTTTGTAAGGAAGTCCTTTGGTATTCTGCGGTTTGTTGGTTTCATGCAAGTCCCATTCTAGAATCCCATCGATCCGAGACATCGGATCGCCATTCTAGAATGGGACGAGCATGCATGTTTTGCATGCATGCGGCGGGCGCATGCCCATTCTCCGTTGGGAGTTCGCTATTTTAGGCGCTGCGTTTCGCATCGACATCTCATCGGGCGCTTCCTCTTCTCTCAAGAAAATATTTTATTCTCTTTGAACCCCCCCCCCTTTGTTTGTTATTGTATTTTTATCGCTGGCATCGCGGCGAATCAGCCCCTTCACTCGGGAGGTTTGTTTTGTCTTGTTGTTTTGTTGGTGATGTGCGTGCACAAAGTTAGCGAGCCAAGCATCCGCTTCGACTTTTCCATTCGTGGGTTTTGGGAGCGATTTTTATGCCTTACCTTTGTCCAAGCCCCTTGCCGAAGGCTTATCACTAGGGTTTTTCCTCGAAAACCCGAAAGGGCGGGGTTTTTTAATCCCGGTGATAAGCTTTCGGCAGGTAGACTAGCCTAGTCTCTATTAGCATTGTATTTTGTTGGGGTCCAAATGATATAATTGGATTTTCCCTTTATTTTTTATGGGTAGTTCGCATGTGTGCGGCTACCCACTATCCACCATTGTAGAAAATCTGCTGAGATGAATGAGAAGCAAGTCTAAGTCCTCGCGAGTCCCTTCCCAGAATCCCATCGATCCGAGCCATCGGATCGCCATTCTGGGACGGGACGAGCGCCTATATTAGGCCATTTCCATTTTGGCTCGGTTATCGGCGTCTTCTCACAGCAGCTCTTCTTCTCCTCTCGTGGCTTCCCTCCCTTCCCGCCCTGCTGACGGTGGCGCATGAGTCTTTTTCATTTGTATTTTATGTTGTTTATGCCTTTTGTTGTTCTCCACCTATGAGTGTTGCTATTCTTATGTTTCTGTTCCATCGCCCTCCTGCTGTGTTGTTCTCCACCTGCAGGTGATGCTGTTTATTTCCACCTCGAGGGTGATGCATATTTTTACCTAATGGTTCTCCACCCGCTGGGTGATGCTTTATGCTGTTTATTTCCACCTTGAGGGTGATGCATATTTTTACATAATGGTTCTCCACCTGCTGGGTGATGCTTTTTCCACCCTATGGGTGATGCTATCTTTTTCTGTTATGTTCTTTTTTCTTCTATTTTCATTTCCGGACCTTCTTGGTGCCGCTTGTGCTGTTTGTTTTCTCTGATCATTTACGGGTGTTCTTTTTTGGAGTTTTTTGGTATTGCTTGCAGGATTCCGCCGTTTTCCGCCGTCTGCTGGGGTCCTGCTCTATTTCTGTTCGCCATCATCCCTCTCCTTCGGTTCTCCATGGACACATTCGGGGGAGGCTTTCGCCGTTTGTTGGGGTCGTGCTCTATTTTGCGTTCGCCATCAACTCGTTTCTCTCCGTTCTCCAGGCAACACATTCGAGGTTGTTGGCGACCATTTCTCATTAGGGTTTTCCTCGAAAACCCGAAAGGGCGGGGTTTTTTATCCCGATGAGAAGTTGTCGCCATTACCCTTTTATTTTGCCTTGGCACATTTCTTTTTAGGGGGTAGTCCGATATTGTTCCTATGGTCGGCTATCCTCTCTCTCTCTCCCTAGTTTTCCACACATTGTATATTGGCCGGTTTTGTGTCTCTCGCGAGTCCCTTCCCAGAATTATGGGTGCTACTTTGTCACTACCTTGCCATGATGATGATGCTATGTTGTCATTATAGGCTTTATTGGTCTATCACAATGGGCTCATAATACTAGCTATTTTTTTAATACAGAACTAGTCACAACATTTCTTATTGGTTGTTTTATTATAGATGTATTCTAGCTACTATTTTTTCACTAGCTTGCTATAATGTTGATGTAATGTTGTTCGTATGGGCTGTTATTTATTTATCACAATATTGTTAAAATATTGTCACAAGTTTGACATTCTTTAGACTACCATGTAGTTTCAAATTGTTTTTGTGTCAATATTGCCAAGACTGTGACAATAATTGAGTTTTGAAAGGTTCTGTTTGTGTCAAGAAATTTGACGTTACACGAGACACTATAGGTACCCTTCTCTTGTAGTGGAATTGTTATTAAATTCCCCTGGGACCCCCTCTTATTGTGCTACATATTGAACTGCAAGCTCAATAGGGCCTTCATTCGGATATCTAAATCATCTCCAGCACTTAAAATAATATTATGTCCTGCCATTCAATCATGTCAACGCAAGACATGCATTGAATAGTTATGTAGAGAAGGCAAAACTTGTTACTTTTATCTCAATGCTCAATTGATTTTGCATAGGATAATATTACGGTGATGTTGGTACAAAGACGAGCATTCTGTCCTAACATTCCTTAGAAAATTTATTGACTAAGAAACATAAGTTGAATGAGTAAAATGAAGTTCTATAACACTATTGCCCTTTTTGCTTTGCAACTAGGCCAGACATCTAATTGCGGTGTGTTTGAAAGAAGGATGAAAATACACAAATATCTCTTTTGGCTTGGTGTAATTTTGAAATTACATGGCAGCTGTAAAGAATATGGTGAAAGCCTCTTTCATTTAAGATCATGCTCGGGTTGCTCTTGTTGGAATTTCGTGTATTTGTTCTGTATATCAGTGACCCAATCTTTAACCTTTTGGAGTGGGTTTCTATTTGGTCCAATCATCATCTCGGCATAAAGTATTTACATGCTCTAATAGCCCCTTAGTGTAAGATGGAAGAGATTGTTCGTATTATCAGAAACTTCCTTTGGGGTGGAAATGAGGAAGGAGGTGTGGTCAAAGTTGCTTGGGCAAAGTGCATTAAATCTAAGACAGCTGGTGATCTTGGGATGTTGGATTTTCACCTCCAAAGTAAGGTGATGGTCTCGAAGTCATTTGGACGCTTCTTGTTGGTAAGAATGATCTTCATGTCTTGAGGATGTTGGGTGTAGTCAACATTGTCTTCCATCTCATATGGCTATCATTAAGGGCTTTGGTTTATCAACTGCATCCATATCCTATGCTTTCCCTCTTTCTAAAAGGGTTGCTTGCTATTTGGGACACTGTTAGGTCTCTTTCTCATATCAATTCCGAGGTGTGTCTCCAGTTGTCTACTCCAAGCTGATGGATTCCTTTGTAAAGACACTTCAAACAATATGCCTCTGAGTGCTATCGTACATCCAAAAATATGATAAATAGTAGTTGGTATACGCCCTATTGCAGCCTGGTATGAGCTTGGCCATCTCTTGTCATGGGAAGCATTTAGAATAAAAATTCTTGTTGTATAGATGTGATAGAGGAATTTGGTCTCGTATGCTGCATTATTACCACACAATTCTGGTTTGCAAATTGAAGTAGATGTATGGGGATGCCTACGTGGTATCAAACCATAGTATTTTCTCCTCCGTTTATAAATTGCTTCTGCGTTATGAATCCTTATCTCCATCTATTAGGTGGCATATTCGAGTCCCTTAGCTTGCTCGCTATTTACCCTGATGCATGGCCTAAACTGCGAAAATGAGCTTTTTATCTTTGGTTAATCTGGAAGAGAAGGAGATTGTATCCCTAATATGTAAGCTTAAATGTTTTAGACTTTCAATGGTCAGAATGTCCACGTCGGACGCTGACGTGGCGTACTCGCATTGGCACGAGATTTAACCAAACGGAAGGAAATAAGCGTTAAGACAGCAACGGCTTAGATTTCTTGATTTCATAAAGGCTCGGAACCTGTAACTGTCTCCGGAGGAGACTCGGTTTCAAGCCGATTCAGAGCCCAGGCAGATTCGTTTGGGCATTTTTTTTTCTTACCATCACATGCCAGAAATCAGTTTAGCGGAGGTGTCTTCTCCATTCATTCCACATATATTTCTTATTTCGCTGTTCCATTAGTTTATATCTTGCCCATAATTTCGACAATTTATGCGTATCCATCATACTTACTTAATAGGAGCTCAGAATGATGCTTGGTGGAAATCTGTATAGGCAGTTATTTAGTTTGTGCTTGCAAAACATGGATCGATTTTTGTGGTACAAAATTGGAAGTTCGGAATATACAAGACATCAGTACCCCAGTAAGAAGATGTTTGATTAGTGGGGAAAAGCGTGTTTGCCATCTTACAAAGATATGCCATCTGGGACTAATGTTTAATTTTCCTCCCAGAAGGTACTATAGGGACATACATTGCAAGGAGGCAAACAGTAGTATTAGGAAACCATTACCGTCTAGTTTTGGTGCTAAGGAGCCAGGTTTTGCCCCTAAGCAGGTAATCAAGGATGAACAGAAGCGTTTGAATAGGCAGGAGCATGATAAGGCATGTGTAAATAAGCATGCAGATGAGCATGATAAGACATATGGTAACCAGCTCCTCTCCCTGAGAGTGGCATTAAATGAAAAGGAACTTGAGGTTGTAGAGTTACAACAGCAACACAATCGGTTGATCAATAGATCAAGCAATGCTTTGGACAGATTGGAGGCTGCAATTGCAGGAAAAGATGAAGTTATTCAGCAGTTGCAGCGAACATTGAGGGAGAAAGAGGATCAACTTAAAAGGTATTGTTAAATTGATGATACACTTCGTATACATGGTGCCATTGCTTTTACTCCAAATTATCATGGTCAAAGCCTTAAAAATTGAAAGTTAAACAAGCTAAATGATAAGACATTGCAGATGAGGTATATAAAGCTAAATTATGGGTTCATGAAACTTGGATTAGAAATTCATGTGCCGTTTTTGCATCCTTTCTTAAATGTAAACGTAAATTCTTTAATTGTTGGACTTTTGTCCTTCCTTATGCATCGCCCCTGTTTTTTGAAGGTAAGGAAAAGATTCAAAAAATTGAAAGATGAAGTTGTTCAAGCATTGTTAGCAAGTGTGCCCTGTGATGGGCCAGTTATAAAGCAATAAGTATCTATTTACTTTGTTTACCTTCATGTGACTGGATACAATGGTACTTGCAGCCAAGAGGAAGCTTTTGAGGCTTGTTATCGCCGTCTTGAACAAAGAATAGAAGAAAAAAAGGCAAGTCATGTTACATCCTCTCATAGGTTCTTAAAATTACATTTCAATATCTGTTCCTGTTTCTGAGCAAGCTTTTCTTGCTTCCTAATCATGTACATTAGGTATCTCATTCTTTTTTTCGAACTAGATGCTGACTATTTATTTTCAGAAGCTTGAACTTCAAAAAAAGGATACTGAAATCGAATTTCTTAAAGCAAAAAATAGCAGTTATTTGCAAAAGTTGCGTGATCAGAAACAGATCATTATACAATTACAAAAGGAACAGGAAAAATCAAGGACCAGTCAATCGCATCACATGACTAGCAAAGTAAGCTTAAACATATGACGAGATGTTCAGAAGCTATTTTAGGCAATATATAAAATGTGGTATCTTATCCTCATGATTTCAGATGGATGCATTGATTGGAAAAGTGCAAGGACTGGAATCAAGTCTTCAAAGTAAAGATAAGGTGCGATTAAATGTGTTTGACATCTCTATTTTTCTATATATATATGCAGTCTTGTAATAGTTTTGCAAATGTACTACAGGAACTAAGACACGAACAGGCACTCTGCACGGAGTTAAGAAAGCTTGTTTGGAAGAAAGAATGCATGGTTGCACAGCTCCAAGTTGCTGAAAAGCAATTGCAATCAACACTAGCAAGGTGATAGGGCCAAGACTGCTTTGAGACAACAATCATTTTATGCCTGATATTGACACCTTTGTTTCATTTATCATAGGCAATCAGCAGCTTATGAAGCCCTCGAATGCCTGAGGGAGAAATTGCAAAGTGAGAAATTAGAAACGGAGAAGGTAATTTGCTGTCATCTATAAGGGTTGGACTTCAACATGGGAATGTTAATATGTTATGGGGAGATGAACGTATTTCAAAGTAATTTTACTTGTTATGCTGGTTCAGAACATGGTTGAACTTAACAATGAGCTTCAAGTCCTGGAATCTGCGGTGGTTGAAGATTATAATCTTAAGGTAGTCTCTATGGTCTGATGATAACAACTATATTTTTCCCTTATACGTATCATTCTACAAGCTAATGCCTGCAAATTTCTTGCTAGGTAAACGTCACATCATCTTTATATCTAGTTCGAGCTTTTGCTGGCAGCTAATTTAGATTATGCTGCAAATGTAAAATTCATTCATCCGGATTTCTTCAAAGATTATTTACCATAATTTAGGAAACTACTTTTGAGGATTGCATTCTCCATTATCTTGCTTTTGTGAATTGTGTAAAAGATTATCTACCATGTTCTATCCCCCTTATCTCATCACCTCTGCTTTGGGCAATAACGCGCTTGAGATTAAGAATAATTAGTGATTATCTATGTGTAAGTGCATTTCATGTTTTCTTCTCAAAGTGATGATTAGTCATTTCCTAATTCCTTTGTTTAATTTTAGAACTAATATCATATATGGCAATGTAGAGTGATTTGCAAATGCAAGAAACTTGTCTACAAGAGCAGAGGAGACAGATTTCCGAATTGCAGAAAATCTTATCTGCCAAAGAAGCTGCATTAAATGCTCAATCCCGAAAGTTTCAGCAGCAGCATGAAGAGAATCAAAAGTGAGTGTTTATATCTTTATTATCAAAATTAATGCTCATCATCTGATTAATTTATTTACGCAGGCTTATTGAGGAATATGAGATTTTGAAGCAAGAGTATACTACACTTAAACTTGAAAATGAACAATTGCAGAACAGTTTAGCAAGGCTGGATCATCGAAATCCATCTGCCACAGCAGTGTATGTCTTTCACCACTTGATGCATCTTCATGTCCATTGCTCTCTTGAAAGATGTCAATTAACTGGTGGCTGTCTTCAGATCTGAAGGCATTGAGGTTTCTGACATGCCAACGAACCCAGAGAGCGACCCATGCATTGAAGCTATCTCCTATCCAGAGCCATCATTGAATAGCACATTTGACCCAGAAAGTTTGGACCCATTCCAAGTAACAAATAGGAGCGATTATCGCAAGGTGTGCTATTATATATGCAAATCTAATGAGTAGATCAACATAACAATTTAAAAATGGTTTTGTCGCAGGCAATTGTAATGAACACATCGAGACCATTAATAGAAAGCCAACCAGCTGATGGTGGTTTGCACTTGAAGCAGGAAATCGAATCAGAATCCCAACTGAAGTTGGAACCAGTTCATCCCAGTAATGAATTAAACAAATTGGAAAGTCAAACTGCATCATTTGAAGGTTCTCACCTTTCTCTGAACCTACCACCAAAATGCCAACAAAAAGGCATTGTTGCTATGGTTAAACTAGACATGTTACCTTCTGGCTTAAGATTACAATTATAAGTTTATTCTGCAACAGGAATTGTCTGATTTTTGTCAAACAGTTTGTTTTATCTTCAGCAATCTTTTTAGTAAGTACCCTGCTCAATAAATGCACGTTCTGTAACATGTCAGCAGAAGAAATTGCCAGAAGAGAGCAGGAGTGGAGAAGGACTGAAGCAAAAATGAGGGCTGAACTTTGTAGGCGAGTAGCTCAGCTTAATGAGGTGGAACGAACTTACCCAGAGATAAAATCTCATAGAGAGGTGAGATGCCAATACCAAGGTGTTTACTTGTGTTTACTTCTCTGAAGTTGAATAACTGTTCTATATTTCAGGAAATCCATGCACAATCACAAATGCTGCAAGCACGTTTTTCACGAATCCGGAAAAGACAATGATCATTGTTGTCATTTGAGAGCACTTAATGGATGCTTAGCAGGTTCTGGTGCAGGTTTTGGACTTGAACTTCTTCTGTCAAGGTAATTGTCTAAATCACTGTAGTGAAATTATTAAATCATAGCTTAGTTGTTCCTTGGACTTTGCTGCAGATACATTCTCGCAAGTACAATCTCTGCTAAGGTATGAAGTTCAGTGACCACTGATTTTGTTGACCTAAAGGGAATTTTTGTCTGTTTGATGGCGACATAATATAGAATTGACTGGTCAGGAGATGGTTCGATTCCATCCTTGAATGCATGTAGCTAGGAAGACATCATTAGGGAGAGCGTCTTGTCAGATGAAGGGCGGATCTTAAATTTTTCTATGCTGCAAAGGGATAGCAAAAACTTTTGGCCTCAAAAAGAAAGCTCTGGGTGCGCTACACAGGCAATGAGCTCATTTGCTCACCAGTTTTACATATGGTTAGAGATCATGATAAATGTTCCTGTGCAAAAGACAACAGGAAAAAGCAGTCTAGTCAAACAGCCAAAAAAGTAAGATTGGGTTCCTATAAGCATCCTACCTGTCTTTAGAAGCCAACTAATCGTATCATTAAGGTTGCACTCTATGGGAAGTATCATATGGGTTGCTTCAGTTTAAAGGATGCAAAGAGATTTATAGCGAGCGTTCAAATTTCTGCCTATCAATTATATATGCATTATAGGTTTTTTAGGTGATTCATCAGGCTACCATTAGGTGAAGTAGATGAATGCAAGTCTCATCATCTGTAATGGTGCTGAGAATGAAGTGGGGGAGTGTGAATCTCATCATGTGTAGGTGTTTGTCCGAGAATGCAATGTTAGACGTCTTAAGGGATATTGCCAATGTAGAATGACGTTAAAAACTGCTAACTAACAAACATGACATTTAACACATTGTACTTAGGATATTGACTAATATTTCATTATAGACCCTCTATTTTGTATTCAGACAGAGATTATTATGTCATGGTACTATTCTCTTGGAAGACAACTATTTGATACATGCGCTGCTTCTAAGGTAAAATTGAGATTTAGCAAGGCAAACTACATAATAGGCTTTATCATCTTGTTCTTACTATTTTATTTTACAGATTCTATCTGGAGTGCATACCCAGTACTATTATAGGGAGCAAAATTTACAATGCATGTGAAGTTTGTGTTAGATTCATTCTATCCTCAAAGATTTTGTTGCCGAAATCAATTCACACAACAAGGCTGCTTTATTTTTTTTTTTGCAAAAAGAAATGTTTTATGGAGAAAAGTGGTGGATCAAAGGGAGAAGACAAAGCATGCTCAAAGAAAAATAGAAATTGTCAACTAGAAATGGCTCAATTCCTAGTAAACATCATTATAGTGTGTGTGAGAATGAAGTCGGTGGGTTGTTGTGTAGTGTCTTGTGTAGTGTGTGTTTGAGAATGAATCATCATATGTCGTAATATAGTAATTATGTATCGATCCACTATTGGAGACTTCCATCTATTTTGTATGATTCATAACTGGACCATGGCCCACTATGGATGACGCTCGCCTAATTAATACATCATATAATGAGGTTTGAAAAAGAAAAAATGATAGATTGGGATCATTAAGCCAGTGAAAAAATGCCATGTCAACATGGATCTAAATCGGTTCCAGCACATAGATATTTGGAAAGGCGGTTGTCAATTAAACTAGGTAAGCTATTGTTATTTTCTATACCAGCTCCGACATTGCTAATGAGACGTTGGAGAGGAAATATGGGTTCTTGATTTTGATGCATCCTTTGCATTTAGCATATCTAAACATGTAAAATCGAGTTCCATATTATTCCTTTTTGTTCCAATATCGAATTAGTTTCTACGTTGCCTTTTTGGATTGCTCGCAATAATGAGAAGCTGGAATATTTGCAGAATATCTTAAATGGACGATGGAGATAGCAAGACAAGCTGGAATATCTATAGAAATCTTAAGTAGACGTTCTGAGATAATGCCCAAAAACACAGATCTCAAATCCCCACTTACTTTCTATATTGAATTTCAGTCAGATATTCCTTGAAGAGCAATTTGCATGGCCTCTATGCCGGCAGTCACGACTCCCTAGAGTTGGTGGAGAAGCTATTGGATTTTACCCATCCTTTTAATATGTCTCTTCTCGATACTACAGTTACTGCTTTCTACGGAAGTGGCTCAAAGGATGAGGTATTTGTTTGATGTTTGTAAGTAAATAATGTGTCTTAAAGTACCTCGAAGGATGAGGTATTTGTTTGATGTTTGTCAATAAATAATGTGTCCTTTTGTTATTCTTTTCGTAAACAGCTGGAAGGCGAAATTCCTCGATTTTTTGATGTTTGTTTAAAATAGGTAATTTTCGCCCTAGAGTTTCTCGGCGGCGCCGCTTAGAGCACTGCCACAAGTTTATTTACAGTCGTAAAACAAGATTAACACTGCTTCTATACACTGCTATTACAGAGATTACACTGTTTTTTTTACAAAGTTATTTACAACAGTGAATAATGAGCTTTTATCATTGATCATAAAAAAAATTACATACTTATGTGATCGATGATACTGATCAGAGAGCAATCTCTTCAAAAAAGGTTCACTTCAGAGTTTTTAAGATAAAAAACTTGCTTTGAAATTATGTAAAGATTCAAAAACAAAACACCTGCATAGATATAATAAACCGCACCTTGTCACAACCTACATAAGTGAGTTTCAATTTTTGTTTGATGTAATATTTCTGTTCCAGGAAAAAGCTTCAGAGCGACGCATGTTCCTAAAAAATAATAACTGAAAATGAAAAAAAGAAGTGATGTCATGAGGTGAGGAGACTCTGCGAGGTGAGGAGACTCTGCGTCCTATCCATCAGGCAGAAGATAGCTAATCCATTAGGCAGAAGATAGCTATTCCTACATTTTTTCAAATTCAAAATTTCTCCAAATTGCAGAAGATCTAGAGAGCCCAGTTCTTTGCCAAAAGTATCCAGTTTTTACGCCCTGATTCTCACCGAATTTGGGGAATTGTTTCGCACTCTGCTTCTGGTTTGTTGAAGCACGACATTTTCAAATTGAACTTCAACTCATGTCATTCTTCAACAATCAATAAGAAATGTGCTGCAGAGAAAGGGAAAATGCAATTTTTTTATAGGCTGCAATAAGAATGAATACAGCCACCTAAAGGTGGCTTGAGCTGCATCCTTTTTTTGCTTGGTTTCCATATTTTGGCTTCACAAAGAATTTAGCAAATAAATGCGAAGCCATAAGTAAATATTCTACCTTCAATTTTTTGGAAGTGAGTTCGGTTGCCATGATATGCTTCACTATGTTGCTTCTGATGTTCCATTTATTTTGATCATACTTAAGGCCTTTGATTTATCTTTTGGTTCGTCCTTTGCCACTGATTTGCTCGAAATCTTGGGTGCTATAATATTTTGTAATCTTCTGTGAGATATTTTTCCATTGATTTGCTTCGTAGTTCTAAGATGTTTGCGATTCCATTTGGTCCTTATTCAGCTTCCTATTTATGGCCCTATTTATTCGACTGGATAGAATAGGTCCAAATGCACAATCTGAGTAGCCCAAAGAAAAGAAAATAGCAGGCATCAATCATGAAAAGCCTGCATTGCCACGACCCCACATATACAAATGCACAGTTTCACCCACTAAAAGCTTTCTTACTACTTCCTTATGAGTAAATTCAATCTGGCAAGCAAACCCTCGTGATTCCTATTGAGTTTTGAGTTTTAAACCCGTCATCAAACAATTATGTTTTGATTCAATTTCTTGGCTAAAATCTTACGAATTAGGTGCGCATTTGTGCATGCTGTCATGCAATTAAGTTCCAAAGTAAAAACAATAGGATGAAGAAGTAGTTGGGCATGTGAAGAAGTTGTTGCACGCTTGTAGGATTTTATTTTGCAATCTTGGCTTTGTTGCACAAGCCCAATATCTTCCAAGAAAAATACTGACTAATCTAGTTGTAATTTCAAAAATGTATGAAAAAAGGAATGCTTGAAAATATTTGATATACCATATTAATGTTCTGTTGCATACCTTATGTCTAAGTGACACCTTAAATGTTCATTTTTTTTGTTTTTCATTGGTTGACCATTGAAAAGAATAAAATACGTATCATTAGAACTAATAATTATAACACAAGAAATACACAAAATCCGCCATACATTTGCAATGCATGACGCAAAGGCAAACACCATTATTTGCAGCTACAACAGAAGCATCATGGAATCCGCCTCCCTTGGCCTTCGAAAAAATCATAACAGAAAATATACACCTGTCCTGCAACACTAAACTGCCAACAGCGAATCATACAACCAACAACGAAATTTAAAGGTAGAATCATCAGAAATAAACTCCAAGGAGGAGCACAATAGAGTCCCGATACTCGACCATAGCTTCATTTTAAATGGCCGCAAATTCCTTTTCAAGTGCCGCAAATTTCTCTTAGGAAACTTGTTCAAGAATGTCTTGTTCGGTCATAGCTCTGCCCTGTTCATTCAATGTTGATGCAACCCTGTTTGCCGATGCAACCCTGTTCGTTCAACGCTGCCGAAAATGGAAGCCCATGTGACACCCCTAAACTGTGGGGCATCAATCTCTCTATGGGCATGAACAAGCTTGCCTCTGCCTCGGTGCTTGTTAATGGTGAGCCTTCAGGCCTATTTCACCTCAGGAAAGGAATATGGCAAGGATGTCTGTTAGCTCCCTACCTCTTTGTGATTATGGCTAGCCTTCTTACAAAAATGGTGAACTTCAAAGTGGTGGATGGTGCCATGTCTGGACTATCTCTTCCAGGTCAAGGTGGGAAGCTTACGATTATGCAGTATGCAGACAATACCTTCATGTTCCTCAGGTTTGATGATAGTAGTTTCCAACTCTTTCGTGATCTTCTAGTTGCCTTTAAGGATATCTCTGGTATTGAGCTCAATGCAAACAAATGTTCTACTCTATGGGCCTTGGATGTGGATATTGATCCTAGTGCCGAAGAGCTTGGTTTCCCAGTGGTGGTAACAGATGAGGCAGTTAAGCTTCTAGATCTACCACTATGTCTCTCGGATAGCATGAAAGGCTTATGGTCCCCAATATTGGACAGGCTTAGGAAAAAAATGGGGCTATGGTCTGCTAAAGGGTTAGCAGTTGCAGGAAGAGTCACTCTTGTTGATGCTGTCTTTGCATCTTCCCATATTTATTTCTCATCAGTGATGGTGGCTCAAAAGAATATATACAATCAGATACAGGTCATTATTAGGAAGTTCATTTGGGGTGGTATCGCCAAAGTAGCATGGTCAGAGCTATGTAGAAACAAGAGAGATGAGGGACTAGGTTGTAAAGACTCTTTTATACAAGCACAAGCACTTGTAGCCAAATTTGTTTGGCGTGTACTTCAAGATGACTCATCCCTAGCCATGGTATTTGTTAAACACTGGCTCAACCAATGTAAGATCAAAGGTAAGCCATCTCTTCCTAGAGACGAGCTAGAGGCCTTCTTTTATGATTTTAAAGTGGCTCCAGGTACTTCCCCTATAATGAGAAGAATACTCCAGGCTTGGAAGGAGGTAACATCTGTATGTTCTCCACCCACTGTTCCTAACAAGGCTGGGAATTTCATTATCTTCTGGAACACACATGTTTGGAATAAGGAAGGTCTCCCCTTGGCCCTGGTCCATCCCCGTATATTTGTGAAGTGGAAAGAACAGGGTGTGCAATATCTACAGCATTTGTGGGTGAATGGCAGATGGACCTCCTGGACTAAATTCAAGTGTACAATTCGAAGCGCAGGGGAAGGAGATAGAAAGGTGCTACAAGAGATCCTGAGAAATGTCAAAAAGTGTGCAGGTGTGTCGGGTCCTAAGGAGGCATGGTGGTGTGCAGGGAAAGAAAAGTACAGTGTGGCCAGTATTTATCATGCCTTGTGTGGTGTCGGAACTCCACTAATCGCAGAGATGAGGCTGGGGGTAATAACAGCAGTTGCTAAGCTTCTCCTATCTAACTCATGGAAATCTATTTGTTCTAAGAAACTTCAATTTTACCCCTAGCAGTTGCTAAGCTTCTCCTATCTAACTCATGGAAATCTATTTGTTCTAAGAAACTTCAATTCTTTAGGTGGGCCGCACTTCAAGGGGGTCTCAGTACTAAAGAAGTGTTACTTCGTAAAGGGATTGTGACTGATGATATGTGCCCTCTGGGATGCCAGTCACGTGAATCTCTCAGGCATCTCTTTTTTTGTCCCATGATCTATTAATTTTGGTGCGGGGTCGCCCCGATTCTAGGGATTGAACTTGTTCATCTTGCCTAGCCAAAACTACTTATCAAAGTAGATAGATGCACCATTACTGCTTCCATGGTAAATGTGGTACTTTGGGTGATATGGAGACACCGATGTGATGTGGCATTAGGGGGGCATGTAACTTCAATGACTAAGTTAAAGAACATGTTCAACATGGAAGTGGCTCTTATGGCCTTCTCCCACCATAGAAAGATGGGGGTGGCATACAATAAAGATCTGAACAGAGTTGGCAAGTTGCAAGGATTTTATAGCTACTTTAGATGTCAGTGGTTACACGATGATGGTCCACTTGACAATGGGGACCGTACTCTTGGTAACTAAGTGTGTGTAAACAAGCTATGCCCACCCTATAGTACCTGCCTCCGTGGAGAAGATGGTGAAATTTCCCTATAGTATCTACATGTGGGGAAGAAGAGTAAGTATCTCCAGTAGTACACACACCTAAGGCTCAATGGCCATGCAACATATGATGTAACTCCTTATCTCTTCCATTAAGGGGACTCACTGTATATTGTACCATCTTATAATAATAATAATATACTCTTACCTTCCAAAAAACAAAAAGGGTCTAAAAATAAACCTTTCAAACTAACTACACAAGAACAAGAACCAAAATATTAAAAACTCTCCCGAACCTTTTTGCAAACCTAATAGGATTAGCAGCTTTCTATTGTTCAAGCGCGAGAATACAGGGTCATAAAATATAGGTTCAACTTTTGCATAATATTGATGCAATATATATATATTGAAGATGATTAAGACAAATAAGAAGAGTTCAAAGGAGATGATTGAGATAAATAGGAGTGATTTGCTTCTCTAGATATGGAGTCTGAAATTTTTTGCTAATACAAAGGAAATGCTTCGTTAATACAAAAGAAATGCTTCTTGTTGATACACATAGTGTGGAAAAAGAGAAATGTTCGCGTGTGGAAAAAAAGAAATGTTCGTGGCGGCCGGCACCGCCGCGATAAATTTCTTGTAGGGCTAAATGAGTTGAAGGAACGAAGATAGTGAGATTTTAATGAATGTGTAAGGCAGAGCAAGGCTTATAAAAGCATCTTTGATATCAATCAATTCGCACGACTAGTTATGGATTCACCTTTTGAAAGTGAACCTTGCAAGCAGAAGGTTTTGTTTCAATGTCTAGATGGCCATGCATAAATACACATTGTTCCGTCCGAATTTCTGTTCCTTCTCAGATTTTTACCATTTCACAAAATAGAAACCCAACTCTGATTTTTTCCATTCATCCGGGCAACCCTTTGTGCAAACTACACTCTGATTTTTTCCATTCATATGGGCAACCCTTTATGCGACATCACCTTGGTTGATTACACTTGTATAATTCACATCACCTTGGTTGATTACACTTGTATAATTTTAGACTGTAGAGACAAAATGACTAGAGAAGACTAGATAAACCAAATAAGCCAGATACTTACCGGAATAACATTTCGAGATCCTCTAAGTTTGCAATTCCGAAGACAGTATCCACCAATAAAGTGCTTACTTTTGCCTCTTCAGCAAAGAAGCCAGGGTCTTGCTGTTCAGGATTGTCTCTTGACAATAAAAAGTGGTTTGAAGTTGATGTTCCACTAGGATTATTGTCTACATAGATATGCTGATTCAAAAGGAAATCCTCATGTTCATTAACGTCCGGTGTCTGCGGTTTAGCTTGAAGAACTTCTGGCATAAGACCAAAATCTGCAACATGTAAGTTATCCCAACATTCTAATTGCAAAGATGACGACTGCATCTTGTGCAAATATGCATCTTTATTGTCTGTCTGTGCAGCCATCTGAAACATGGTATCTTCATTCTGATATTTTCTGTTGTCCATTGGCATAGATCCTTCACAAGGTTGAGGGCACCTGGTATTGGCCCTCCTATAATGACTATCAATCCACATGGAATGCATGTTTCTTTCAGAATTTGGAACTCTATGATTTTCATTTTCTTCCAATTCATCCCATATGAAGGCATCAAACTGTAGGTCATGAGAAATTTCTTGAATATATGAGATAAAATATGTAGCATTATAACAGGGGGTTTCTTTTGTGTTTTTGTACGCTTTTTTACATGGTTTTCCTATGATTTAGCCGTTGTATTCATCTGCATGTACTAAACAGTATTTATAGAGTGCACCTTCTTTTAAGCCATTGATTTCCAAGAAGAAGGCAAATCCTGTGGTTGTAGGTATTTCCCCTTGCATGTTTGTTTTTTTATTAAATTTGTGATATTAAAATATTTTCCTTGGATAACCTAACAGCGGCAGAAGATTCCGGATTTCGATTCTTGGAAGGCCGATCGATTGAAGCAGCTTTGGGGCTTATGCCTTTGTTCGGTGATTTAACCCGGCCGGGAAGCATTGCTAGTTCTTTTTCCCAAATGGTGTTCGATTCCACTTCATTCAAATGTAATTTGCAGATCCTTCTTCAACGGTTAGCCTTAGGTCTAGCGGTGTTGTCATCCGATTTATGCTATGTATGCCCGCTTAATCCATGCAGGAAAGCTGATCTATTTTTTTCCTTATAAACCTATTAATGTCTATATTCTGTAGCATACTGAATTCTAGTGATGCTGGAGCATAACGAATCTTCATTTTCTCTCCTGCAATGTTAATTTCTGAAGTGTTGAGGTATTTACTCCGGTGTGTATGCTCATGGCTATTTAAGCCTCCTCTATCTATCTCAGTTGTGTTGTCATTCTATGGCACCGCATGTAGAATGGGCAATGTCTGAATGCTGGGCTTCTGCCATTAAATTTTTCTAAGCATGCATGTGATTAAGCCATCCACATCGTTCAAGGTACAGCTACATATATCAGCTTTGGTCTGCAAGAAAATGCTTACACTGGTTGCAACTTATTTCTATTTGAACTCTCTAGTTCACTTCACAATGTACAGGTTGCCATTCTGCAACATAGACGGTCAGAAGGAGCTTGTGTATGTGTTCCATTCTTCATTTGCCTTCTACTCTTTGTTAAGCCAGGTTGCACTGAATGAACTCGCTTACAACTTTGAAACTTTGTTATTACAGGTCCTAGCTTGGCTTTATGTAGCATTTTAATGCTCAAGGGTCCGTAAAGGCGGTTATCGGAATTAACAATTTAGAACTTTCACGCATTGCACATTGGTAAAGTTGCACTCTAAATGACTAAAACAGGATGTAGAAATAAGAGCTTTCAGACATTATACATTTTACACATTCATACAGTTGGAATTGCTTGGATGACAGGCAACATTGCAATTTATGAGAATATAATATATTACTTCTTTGTTGTTATTTTACTATTTGTTGGAGAGATGTAATGTAAAACTTGTCAACTTTGGATATCGCATTGCAAAAGGTAGTAAACGTTTTACAGTTCTACACAACATATGATGCTATACATCTTTTTGTTTTCCATTTTTCTTACCTATTTGCATCTACATGTGTTGCAGGAATTCTCAGAGGAACATGCTAAGTTTTATGGGTTGCAAACATTGTGCCTTTACATACATGGCCTTTGTAGAAATGCAAGCATAATCACAAGCAAGAGAGCAAAAGCAAAATGGGAGCTTAGCTGGAGTTCAAACTCTTGCAGGTTAATATCATTCATGTTTCAATAGTTAATTGCCTCCTCTAACAAATGCAATTGCTAGCAGACATAAAGCATGGCAAAGCTTTTACAGCTATTAATGATCACCTTCCCAGCCTTGCAATCCAGGTTTGCAACTAGTGATAAATAATTCTCCTCTACAACAACTACAATCAGCCCATATCCATGCAAACAAGATGCAACTAGTGGTAAATAATTCTAATATCATCATAATAGCATAATAGCATCATTTTCTAATATCCTGCAAGTCGCCTGTGTCCAAACCATCCTCAGACTTTAATTTCAAGGTGTTCTGATTTTGCATTGCACATGGCTTTGCTGCTTAGTACTATCTAAAAGTAGAGAGCCTGCTTGTCTTTATGCATGTTTATTTAATCTCATGCACTCATATATTGCCAACATATTTTGCATTATTCAGCAATAGACTGACGTTAGGCTATACTTGTGAGAAGCACAATGCATATAAACGTGGATTGTATGGATGCTTCAAAATTTTTTGTATTTCGCTCAGATTTTCTCAGATAATTTCTCCGATTGAATAGCTTATCAAAACCAGCTTAACTTCTCAAAACCCGGTCCGGAAGCATTGCTAGTCCTCCCAAGGATGGAGACGATATTTCAATCTATGGCTGCTGATAAAAAATGCTGCTTTACATGGAGCGGATAAGCTGGAGACCTTTTGTTGCCATTACATTACACAGTGAGATCCATATATACAATTAAGTTGATTCTCGATTGTAAAGTAAACCTACTATTAAATATAAACTTGCTAACTAAATATGAGGACGTGTTATATTTGTCATTTGAGATTTGAAATTAGTTTGTCTTTGGTTTGTAACTTGAAGACGTAAGAAGGCGTAGATCTTAGACATTGCATATCCATATTCCTACAAGCTATATCATTAAACTTTGAAGGGTGTAGTAGTTATTGCTAATCTTTGACCCATTTTCATGATTTGTGCAAACATGGAGCATTTTGGATCAAAAGGTATACTCCAAGTTTCAATAGTTTTGTGGATATAATCTATGAAAATACAGTACTTTGTTTTGATGTCGGAGATCCTGGACCTATGCTAGATATTTCTAAGGAACTCAAGAAGGCAGCTCCAGTCGTGCTATATATCCGCTGGATGGCCATTTGTGCATTTCAAATGTTACAACTATTTCCAGCTAAAAATGCATTGTATTAAATGAAAATGTAATGTAATGTAATGTCCTTGATGTTTTATACAATCTCTTGAATTAATAATTAATATTTACGCCCTTAAAGTTTATCTATTTTTCCTTTTGTTAGGGCCCGAAGGGCCCAAATTTTTTTTTGATATAACAACCAACACATAATTACCAACCATTGCATTCAATGCATTTAAATTAAAATCCCCCTGAAACCCCCTTTGGTTTGGGTGCATATTCACACGGGGGGTTACGTAGGGCAGCGAGAGCCCCTAAAAATTTACAATACATGTACAAAATTAACACCATTAAGTACATTCCTTCAAACCTTATAGTATTTTGCAAACCTCAATATACAGTATACAAAAACTTGTACAGGCATACCCCACAAACGAGGATCGCTATGTACGGTCCTGATCGAGGAATAAAGGGTAAATATGCCCATCCGACAGCTCTCGATGCCCGGAGTAACCCCCCATGTGAATATGCACCCAAACCAAAGGGGGTTTCAGGGGGATTTTAATTTAAATGCATTGAATGCAATGGTTGGTAATTATGTGTTGGTTGTTATATCAAAAAAAAATAACAAAATAAACATTTGACAGATTAATTTCAAAAGCACTGGAAGTTGAATATATAAGCTACTCACAATCTAAGAATCTTAAGTCAAAGCAACTGATGTATTAATTGGGTAGTGTTGGTTGCGTGTTATAATATATATGGGTGCTATGAAGGACTTTCTAGACATAACAAAAGCTAGAAAAGGCAGAGTTGTGGAGGCTGCCAGACAATACAAGGAAATGGAAGCCTATAAGGGGGCAAAATATGAAGGAAATTCGGCTAGAGGACCAAGTATGAATAAATAAAGAAGGGCTGCTTGCATAGAACTTTAGGATTAAGAAAATTTTTAGAACATTTTTAGAGATTGCCAGAATTCCACAAATAGAAGACTCAATATGGAGTAAGATAGCATACCGAGGACGAACTCGTAGTGGATGTTAGAATATAGATTAAACCTAATTATAAAAGATTCTGCTTATTAAGAAAACAGACGTTGAAATCAGTTATGCCATTAATGGCTTATTGTAAACTATATTTGGATGTATATATGAGGTGGTGTCGATGGGTTGAGCCCATCCGATTCTTGCAATTGCTCTACGTTCTTGGAGCTTCGGTTCTCGTTTCATGGTATCAGAGCCGTAAGGCAGAAGGATCAGAGAGAGAGAAGAGTGAGCCGTAAGGCAGAAAGATCTGAGAGATAAAAGAGTCATCTGACTGGAGAAGATGGCAAAGCTGCAAATGGACCTAAAAATCTGGAAAAATTGGATCGAACCAATGCCACAGTTTGGTTCTGGAAGATGCAAGCCGTTCTTGAAGAAAGGGAGGTCTGGGATGTAGTAAGCGGAGATGATCCCAAGCCAATAGTACAAGAAAATGAAGGGGATGGAGAAGTTGCTCCATCTGCTGATGAGATTGCCCTCCTTAATGCTTGGAGGAAGAAGGATAACAGAGCCAAAACCTCAATGATGTTTGGCTTAAAAGATGGGCAGATCCCATTGGTAAGGCTTAAAAGCACTGCAAAAGAAGGATGGGAGTGCTTGAAGAAGACTTTCAAAACACACAGCACTTCTCAGAAGTTGTTTCTTTGGCAAAATTTCTTCAGTGCCAAGATGAAGGAAGGGGAGGACCCAACAGATCACATTAGTCATATGGAAAGCCTGTCTGATCAACTGGCAGCCTTGAACCATACCATAAGTGATGAGGATTTGGCAATGGCAATCTTGGCCAGCCTCCCCAGTTCCTATGACTCAATCAAGCAAGCCATGGGTTGCAAGGATGGAGTTATGAAAAGTGAAACTGTCATTGGGGCTGTATTGCAGGCATCCCACCTGCAGAAGCATGAGGAGGGAGAGTGTGCGTTTGTTGCACATACAAAGTCATCCAGCTTCCACCAGAAAATTAAGGCAAGTCTTGTATGTTCCAGGCCTGTCACGAAATTTGATGTCATTAGCTAGATTAACTGATGTAGGGGTCCTCTCATGCATCAAGAAGGATGAACTGTTACTCCTGAACACAAGACATAGAGTCATTGCTAAGGCCAGCAGAGATGGGCATCTATACAAGCTGATTGAAGGAGAAAACGAAGAGATACATGCCTTGGTAGCAGCCGGTCCAGATAAAGACATTCAATTGTGGCATAGGCGGTTTGGGCATATCAACCAAGGCAGGTTACATCAGCTGCAGAAAGAGAGCATGGTGACGGGAATGGAGGTCTCATCCAAAGGAAACTTGGGCTTGTGTGAGGGGTGTATAAGTGGCAAACTGCAACAAAAGAAAATAAAGAGGCAGGGCACACGAGCTACCAGACCTTTGCAATTGATCCACACTGATTTAAGTGGACACATGCCTGTGAAATCACTAGGCAAAGCAGAATACTTCTTAGTGATTGTAGACGATTACACAAGGAAGACGTTTGTCTTTCTCACAAGAAAGAAAAATGAAGTGTTGGATGTATTCAAAATATGGAAGCAACAAGTCGAAAATGAAACAGGGCATAGGATTGGTGCAATCAGAAGTGACAATGGGACTGAATTTGTCTCTAACAAGTTTAATGCTTGTCTTCAAGAAGAAGGTATCAGGAGACAGCTATCAAACCCATATGAACATGCCCAGAATGGAGTAGCAGAGAGAAAAATGAGGACCTTGAAGGAATGCGCCTTAAGCATGATGAAATGGGCAAAAGTGTCTGATCAATTCTGGGGAGAGGCGATTTTAACTGCATGCTATCTTCAAAACAGGGCCCCAACTGCAGCTGTTCAAGGAAAAACTCCGGAGGAATTATGGAGCGGCCACAAGCCGGATGTTGCGCACTTGAAAGTCTTTGGATGCATTGCATATGCATTCACTCCAAAGGAAATCAGAAAATCTAAGCTGGATGACAAGGCAAGAAAATGCATCTTCATAGGCTATTGCGTAGATGGGAAAGGATATAGGCTTCTAGATATGAGCACTCGAAAGGTTATCAGAACCAGCAATGCCGTGTTTGATGAATATGGGCTGGCTTTTGCACAAGAAAATGGGGAAGATGATTTTTTTCAGGAAGAGACAGGCTTGTGGCTTGAAATACAAGAAGGCAATCCAGTGATTTCAGATCTCAACAAGCAGCAACAAGAGGGTCGTGGGTCAGAATTGGAAGAGCAAAATAATGGGCAAGAGTCAGAGATGAATTCTAGGCAGGATGAGACACACGATCCGCCTGTAGAATATCCTAGGAACACGGTCATAGAAGAGGAAGGCAGGGGGCAGATCCGAAGGAGTAACAGAGGACACCATCCAACAACAAGGTGGCTTGAATGGAAAAAATCCAGAGGGTCTGCAGCATTAGCACAAGCCAGAGACCATGAGCTGCAGTTTGAGCAAATCCATGGCCCATGGTGGGATAATGACATGGAGGAAAAATGTGCTTATGAATGTTTTTCAGCAGAAATGTTAGAACCGTTATCAGTCAAGGATGCATTGGAAGGGACAGAATCTGAGCATTGGAGAATAGCCATGCAAGAAGAAATGACTGCCATGCAGATGACACATGCATGGGATCTAGTGGAATTGCCCAAGGGAAGAAAACCAGTAGGATGCAAGTGGGTGTTCATAATCAAACATGGCAGTGATGGGTCAGTCCAAAGATATCGTGCCAGGCTAGTGGCTCAAGGTTTTTCGCAACAACAAGGGATTGATTTCGATGAGACGTTCTCCCCAGTAGCAAAGATGACCTCAATCGAATAAAGATTAGCATTAGCAAAGACAAGAAAATCTGGAAATACATCAAATGGATGTAAAGACAGCGTTTTTGAATGGATTCCTGGATGAAGAAATCTACATGAAGCAGCCCGAAGAATTCAATCAAGAAAATGGCAAGGTATGTAAATTGAATAGAACATTATACGGTCTGAAGCAAAGTCCAAGAATGTGGTACAATAGAATAGATCAGTTTCTCAAAAATCTTGGTTTCTCAAGATGCATAACAGAGTGGAATGTCTACGTCAAGTGGAATGGGCAAAATATCCTCATGGTTATAGTGTATGTAGACGACCTCATAATTATAAGCAAGGGCATGGAGGGAATTGATTCCACTAAGCAAGCTTTAAGGGTTGAATTCAGGATGACAGATTTAGGGGAGATAAAAACTTGTTTGGGACTGCAAGTTCTAAGAGATAGGGCAGCAAGGACATTGGTAATTCACCAAGAGCAGGCAGTTAAGAAATTATGCAGAAGGTTTGGAATGAGGGAATGCATGACAAAAGAAACTCCAGCAGCTCTAACCTTGAGGTTAAGCAAAGACATGGAACCTCAAAATAGGAAGGAACAGCTCGAGATGGAGAAAATCCCTTATAGGAATGCAGTTGGATGCTTAATGCACATCATGGTAAGCACCAGGCCTGACATTGCGCAAGCAGTTGGTGCTGTCAGCAGGTTCATGCAAAATCCAGGTTCTGCGCATTGGAAGGCAGTAAAGAGAATTATTCGATACCGCATTAGGCCTCAAATATGGTCCAGACTCTAATTATCCAGCAGTGAAACTCGTTTCCTTTGTTGATGCTGATTGGGCGAGAGACCAAGATACAAGAAGATCCACTACAGGTTTTTCTATCATGCTTCATGGGGCAGCAGTAACTTGGATAAGTTCTAAGAAAACCACAGTGGCTCTTTCTTCCTGTGAAGCTGAATATGTAGCTACATCTGCTGTGGTAAGGGAAACAATTTGGCTAAGGCAGTTTCTAGCTGAAATCGGGTATGATCAAGCATGGCCAACCATTGTATACAATGATAACAAGAGCAGCATTGCCCTTAAAGAGAACCCAATCCATCACAGGAGATCTAAGCATATATCCATTCATCACCACGTTACCACGGAAAAGGTTGTGGATGGATCTATCAAGATGGAATATATCTCAACAGACAAAACGCCTGCAGACTTGCTCACTAAGCCTCTGTGTGCAGAGAGGTTTAAGATGCACAGGGATACTCTTGGTTTGGCATCCTCATTATAAGCAGAATGGGGGGTGTGTTAGAATATAGATTAAACCTAATTATAAAAGATTCTGCTTATTAAGAAAACAGACGTTGAAATCAGTTATGCCATTAATGGCTTATTGTAAACTATATTTGGATGTATATATGAGGTGGTGTCGATGGGTTGAGCCCATCCGATTCTTGCAATTGCTCTACGTTCTTGGAGCTTCGGTTCTCGTTTCAGTGGAGTCTACAGCTTCAAAGTTTTGGGACGCCATTCGATCAAAAACTATACAGCCAGCTTATAAGGGCATTACCAAAGATACACTGGTAGAATTCGCCAGGTTACAAGCACCTTTGCTGATTGACCTGTCTGATGAAGCTAACGCTGTTAACTTTTGTCTTCAGTCCAATAATCTATGCAGCTCGGATTTTATACATCTTAAACAAGAACACCCATTTCTGGAACTATTTCAGACGTGATCATTACTAACAGAACTGCCCTTTTTCCATAAACAGAAGCGACCCAGCAATCTTTACAAACAACAAGAACCCAGAAGCGACCCAGCAATCTTCGCAAACAATGCACAATGGAAACTTTTTGGATGAAGATTGGGCTTAAGAAGGGGGAGGGAAAATCCGTTCTTATTTCTTTTCCTCCCTATTTTTTTTCCCTTTTTTTCCGTTGTCCATTTTCGCCCACATATTTGCCCCCTTTTTTCTTTCGTCGCCTGTAAAAATATAGAATCAATTGCCCTCCTCTCGTTGGCCCTTTTTTCTTTCGTCGCCTGTAAAAATATAGAATCAATTGCCCTCCTCTCGTTGGCCCAGTTTTTTCACGTAAAAACAGGTTACTTAACATTCTGCCCGCGCTTCCAATAGCGCCGTGCCACGTGGCACACATTCAAAGCCTGAATGTGAAGCAGAGTTTTTATCTGCTCTGATCGACCTACTCCGGCAAGATTTTACCTGCTATTCAGCGAGCTGCAGAGATCTACCCACCACTTTTACCCACTATTTTGAAGATCCACTGCAGAGATCCAGCATTTTACCCACGGTTTTGAAGATCTACCAAGCATTCAAGCTGTTTTTACTGCCCACAGAATGTTAAGTAACCTGCTTCCACGTAACAAGAATGACAATTTTGTTGACATTCTCATGTGTCAGCCACGCCTCCGCGCTCCGCACGTCGGCATGGCTTCCACATGAGAATGTCAACAAAATTGTCATTCTTGTATACATAAACTAGTTAGGGTGCCCATCGTTGCTGGGCTAATGTTGTGAACGTGTCAATGATTAAGCTGCAATATAGCTTGTATTATATGGGGAGTTACAAAGATCTTTGATTGATGAAACTAATGCAGTGCTCGACAAAATTTTCTCTTTCCTAACTCACTTATTTTATTAGTTTGAAAATGCGTGCAAAGTTGGAACAATGCCTGGGTCTACTTCCTCAAAGGTTTCTCAAATGCACCTTGAAGTGAACATCCTCCATGTCAAAGATTTTACATGCACATTATGAACGGAATTCTAGGCAAATATGGCAACCCATGAATCAAATCACAAAGCCCTCATCACTTGAAATTAAGAACTCTCAAAGCTTGAAATATAGTTCTCAATCATGTTCTACGATGCACAGAGTCAACAGGGAATGGAATTCCCATTCATGTTTATTGTCTTCATAAGTTTGAAAGGAGGATAATACAAACAAACAATAAATACTATTAGCTTATGAGTGTAATTATTTTATGTAGAAAGTGTAACATATAATGATCCATTTTCACAATAGGTTGTAGAACTCTAAAACTCTAGAACATCGAATGTTGCAATGGTGGAAGTGAACTATATTACATGTATCAGATTCCTAGAAATCTAAAATTGCAAATGGTCGAATAAGACTTGGTTCAAAATATAGCAATCAACCAAGATGACAACAAATATCCATGATTGGTCAGCTTCGAGTATAGAAAGTTCGCTTGTTGAGTGATAGTAAGATTTAGGATATGTTCGTCCATATGTGAAGTTACTCATCGAAGTCCAATAGGTAAAAGTTGCACAACAGCATCCATATGTGAAGTTATCCGTCGAAGTCCAATAGGTAAAAATTGTACAACAATTAAAAGTTGCATACAATGGACCTGCTAAGGGTATGCCTTGTGCCTTAAGAGTATGCCTTATGCCTTGATGAACCTGATTATGCCTTCTACCTTGATGACGTTTCAACACTCACCATACTTCTTTGTTGAGCCAACCTTTTCAATGGTAACATTCAAAGTATGTTTAATGGTTACAAGAAACTTATCGCGGCGGCCGCTATGGTTACAAGAAACTTATCGCGGCGGCCTAGCGGCCGCCGCGAACGTTTCTCTTCATCAACTCATCTATTCGTGGTAGAACATGCAGGATTTGAACCTACACTTTTTTTTTTGCCCTTGTGTTCAGCGCCTGCACGATAGAAGGATGCTAACCATAACGACTATAGGATGCCGCCGCGAACGTCTCTCTTTCCGGTCTTGTCTATTTTAAGCTAGAACCTGCAGGAATTGAACCTGCATTTCTTCACCGTGCGTTCAGTCTGAATAAGCCTGGCTACCCTGTGGTTAAGAAGCTTGAGTCAGTAATGAGGAATATTTGCAGTAAACTTTTGCAAGTTAATTCATCATACTCTTTCGTATGTGCATCCAAGAGGCTAGTTTCACTAAACGTTTGCAAGTTAATCCATCATACTTCTTTATTTTTTCATATGTGCATCCAAGAGGCTTCTTGTTCTTGGGTTAAGAAAATTGAGTATACTTTTTAGAAATGAAGGTGTTAATATTTGATAATATAAGATGTTAGAACTAAGGTATTAACATGTGATATAATAAACCAATGCCTAGGTTAGTTAGAAATTGATTAGTTATTTTGAGCCTAGTTCAAATTCTAGACTCTAGAGCTTGCAACTTGATAGCTTGTAAACATTGCATGCCAAAGATTTTAAAACGAAATCGATTAGGAACAATTATTCAAAGGATTTGGTTGACTTAGAGCCAAAACATTCAAGTATTAGCTTAACATTTTTCTTATCTATCACTAAACCTCTTAAAGGACACGCCGTCTTCTGTGTTAACGAGACCATCAAAAAAGGGTATCCAGACCGTCGCCCTTTGTTAGTTTGTACACATTCCGTATGCTGCAGTCGAGATACAGAAGCTAAAGAAGGAATTACGTGAGTAGAGACAGGGATGGATGATGTTTGAAGAATCACATGCGAAGGAGAGGGATCTGATGCAGGAAGAGATCTCCAAATGTTGGTTTTTCGATGCATATTTAGGTAGGCACATCCCAACGCCTCTTACTTATAGGAGTGCAAAGAAACGGTACAAAGTCATAACTTGCTGGAGAATACATACTTAACTACACCTATTTCATGTGCGGTGCAGCGGCTACTTGCGGTGGAGGAATCGAGAAGCCAATGTGAGGCAATACATGATGAAGAGGCGAACAACAGTTCTATGTAGTTCTATGTTGCGTAGATGCTTAAAAATGTGAACTTCATATGGCTCGATGGCATTTTCAAAGTGCAATCATAATCTGCTGAAGTAAATATTCTTGTTTGGAACTCCCATATTACTCAGATTCCAACGCATGGAGTTCTTAGAAAAAACGGACTTGTCTAATAGCGGTTAGGCCTAGGTGATGAGTTCCTTGAAAGGAAGCAAGAAAGATCAATTACGTCGCAAACAATCTATTAATGAAAATCTGCTTAGAAAATGTTGGACTCTATAAAGATATTATATTTGCCATTCTGGCTGCTTCGTGATGTCAAACCTTTTTTTGCTTTCTATCAGGCTTGTTTTACCTCTGTAGGCATCATGTCGAAACATACAATTATACGGGCATATCACTTCCATCTGGCTCTTCTTATGCAGAAAAAAGAAAGAATATGCAGAAAAAAGAAAGAAACGCCTGGGGATCCTACTTTGACAATATTCCAAAAACAAAATGAGATGCTAACCAACAGCTCATGAGAAACCTTTCCTGGTTGAAACCTTGCGAACTGAATTGTCAAGTTTGTCCAAAAATTCAGAAGCAAAAATCATGGCCACAAAGAAGAAATGTGAACCTCAACTAGTGGGGAGGCTCCCGCTAAACAAAATGCTGAATTCCGACAAATCGGCCTCTCTGATCAATAAATCCATCCCCTCACCACAAAATCTTGCACTGCCATGCTCTCATGCTTAAGCTCAAAATTGTTCAAATTCGATGTTCTAATCTGTCCTCATCAATCACGCTCTATTTTTAGAAGCAGGAGGGACACCATAATGAGCTTTCTTTTTTTTGCCACATAGTAGAATCCACTATCCTCAATTATAAACCTTAACAAATTTTTTCTGACAAACTCCGCATCATCCTTTCCATCATGCCCATCAAATACTTGATGAAAGTTATTAATTTGCACTAATATTTTTAGTAAACCAAACAGATCAACAACAAAACATCAGTAAAAACTAGACCCTGAGCAAACATAGAGAAACAGTGCTTACTCCATAAAAAGCGACACGAACTTCCCCACTAAAACAAGGTCCTAGATGTTCCATAAGATCATCAATACGCACATGTTCATCTTCCATTTTTTTCCTGGATCCTATGTCTGCCCAACCTCCTGATCGTGGCATCAGCAGAAACTTATCACACAAATCCTCAATGTCTTGTTCACATTCTCCATCTGAATCCATCTGAAGTATACATGGGTTCAATAAACCATAAAAAGAGGTATAAAAGCAATAAACCATAAAACTTGGGCTCGCGTATATTAAGTTTAGGGAAAATTCCAAATATACGCCTGGAGATAGGCATATTTCCATATTTACCCTCATAGTTTTCATAATTCCAAAAATACCCCTACTTAACTACGATTTAGTTAGTTAACCAAAATTTTCAATTTAAAAGTGATGTTGCAGTAGTAATAGTTGCGCCCAAATCTGAAGCAGAGTTGTGGTCGTCAACTATCTAGCATCCATTTTGACTTGTTGAAGATGTGCAAATGGGGAGCTTTCAAATTCGTATAATTGTTATCTCGAAGTACATTCACTAAACCTTCTTATGAAGCTTTAAATGCTTATCTAAGTCAAAAAATGAAGATGAGGTCGAATCGTTCATAAAATGGGCTGCCTTACTTCCATGGAATTTGAGGATGAGTAGAGTTCATTGAAATGGATTATAAGAAGCTATCTAATAAGCTCACAAACTATCATGACATTATAGTTCGTTGACGATTTCAAGGATTAAACCCAAAATTTATGAATTCAATGGAGCTTCTTGGAAATCCATCCTGACCAAAATGGAAAGAAGTTCATGGCTCCCCAAAAGAAAAACTATGAAATTTGAGAAGCAGTTAAATTGTTTTTGGTGGCTCCGGGTTGCAAGCAGAGGCTTACAAGGCAATGACCCTTTACGGTGTTAGAGAATGGGGATTTCTCATTGTGGCACTGCGACGATGTCGTGGTTCTAATGGGTGATATAACCGTTCTGTCGGATCACCCCAATGTTGCAAAGGATCGCTGACTGCTAGAACTCCTGTTCTTCGACTTTGGTTGGCTTTGCTACCCGTATGTGTGATTGCAATTTATGAAAATTATGAGGTTAATTTTGAAAATATGCCTAACTTTAGGTGTAAATTTGGAATTTTCCCTTAAGTTTATGACTGTTTTTGGTATTCACATATTTGTCCAAAAGAACAGAACTGCCTAGCTTTTACAAAACGGTAGCAAAATAAGGGGACTTCTACAGAACTTCTGTTTCTCCACTGGAGACATGCCACAGAAAGGAAAAGTCATGCATTGTTCCTGTAATGGAACATCGAAAATGCATGGTTTGAAGAACTTTTCTTTTACTGCATTTCAAAACTTTGCTCAGAGACTTTGCTGCCAGTTTAAGTAGCACCAGTTAACATGATCTATCTAAACAAATTTCAAGGCCCCAAAATCTACATTGCAAAGTTGAAGTTGCGACATCTCCAGATCCAGATCCCCATCCGCCATTGTACCCCGCTCCCATAGCCGCTGCTGGGCACTTGTTCCCGCAGATTTTCTGCCCCATACCAGCTTCTAAACTTTGCAAATCCGCCATTCGACCAAAATACGAAGAATCCGCGGCTCGCAGTCCAGCAGAAGGATATAATACTGCTATAGCTCAGACATGCAAAAGCTGGAATCATGCAAAAGGGGCAAAATGCACCTTTCATTCTGTACCTCAGCTAAGACCCTTAGAGATTCATGGCCAGCATCGCTCCCTTCAGCCATTGCCATTGAAGAATCTGGCGTAAAAGAATCAGCGCAGAAGAAGCTGGCGCTGAAGAATCGCCCAATAAAACTTCTGGAACCCCACCCCCAGCTGAAGCCCACCACAGGAAGACATTTTGCATTTTGGCACCTCTGGGTTCGAGGTTTGAGCAATAAGGACGAGCCTGGCTTGGCTATGGCAGGGCCGAACTCGCCTAATTGGAGCAGGCCGGATTGCTTGCAGGGGAAGAACGCGGCATCCCTGGGTTTTTTCTCTTTTCTTGAATTTAGAAATGCAATATAAGTATACGTGTCGGCCCCACGTCTTTCCTCAGCCCAGAAAAATTAGCTCCTTATTTTTTAAGAACAGAAAATATACTGCTTTATATATGGAATGATATATGTGTGCATTAAAAATGGGCGTCTGCCCCTGCCAGCACATTCAGTTTGTATACCAGGAAAGTAAAATGTGAAATTTAGAATTTGTTAGAGCATCCGGAAAGTGAAAACTGAATTTCACATGATAGAGGAACTCCTCGACACATTGAAGCACCTTTGAAAATTCACTGCTTTCCTATCATAGCATTGGATGCCACTTTTAAGATTCTTCAGAAAGTAAATTGGTCCGTATAGAATAGAGAATCTTGTGCTGGCCTTTAGTGAAGCCACATACTCTTGTTTACAATATTCTTCATTTCTTCAAGCTTTAGCTGATAATTGGTTACCTGGAAAATGTACAGAGTCATTTGCTAAATGATCAAAGAAAATATATACCAAGAATAAACAATGTCTTGGAAATGAGAGTACGAAAAAATTACATTGATTTTAGAATATTGAGACTCCATGTCCATCTTAGAAGCTGGATTTAAAGACCATCCATTAAGAATCGTTTGAATAATAAGCCCTGCCCATAACATCATCAAGCTTGGACATTTCTTCCATCAGACTCACCTTGCCTGCTATCATACTGCATTGTACCTAAATAAGTATTGAAGCTATGTCTTTAAGGTGCATCTGTCACTGCTCTCTCTAGAGACTATGCATTCTTGTTATTCATTATGTGCATGCTGCTTCCAGAAAGAAAATCTCAAAAGTAAGAAATACAGGGTGTCAAGATATGTGCATGTTGCTTGCATAGCAATTTTCAAGGCTCTAAATTCAACTGGAGGTATTTGCTCCACATTAACTACAGTAGCTTCTCCATATTTGTTTGCTTTTGAGAAACAATATTGGCAGGATCAGTGTTCCGAATAGAAGTAGAACCGATATTCAAAAGAGCTGTTTTTTTTTCGTGAAACAATGAATGAGATAATAGCCTAGCCCAAAAAAAGAAAAGCCACATACTCTTGTCTGCAATATTCTTCATTAGCTCAAGCTTTAGCTGATAATTGGTTACTTGCAAAAAGTACAAAGTCATTTGCTAAATGATCAAAGAAAACATTTACCAAGAATAAACAATGCCTTGGAAATGAGAGTACGACAAATTTACATTGATTTTAAAATATTGCGACCCCATGCCCATCTCAGAAGCTGGATAGTAAAGACTACAGTAGCTTCTCTCGATATTTGTTTGTTTTTGAGAAACAGTATTGCCAGGATTAGTGTTTCAAATAGAGGTACAATCGATATTTAAAAAAGTTGCTTTTTTTTTTGTGAAACAATGAATGAGATAACAACCTATCCCAAAAAAGAAAAGCCAAGCAAAGTTAAGAGATGCATTAAACTCAGAATGATGGTAGAACCCATTACTTAGAATGATGGTAGAAGCCATTTGAAATCCAGTTAAGTGGCAAGGATCTAGCTGTGATCTACCTCGGAGTCTCAGTAACTTGTTGTTGCAACCATATTAATACAAAAATTTCAAATAAGCATTGGCAAATCGAATGATCTAACCGTAATGAAAATGTTATTTCTACCATGAATCAAAGGCTAACTTCATCGCGCTCTTTTTGGAGATTGTGTATGATATCAATGAGTTTAGATGTGGAGAGACTGATTGTAACATCTTCCTTTGAAACTTCATAGACACAGGGAAACTCACGAGCGATGTTTCGGGTCATAAACAACAATTTCTTAGCCTCTACATAGTTTGCATAGTCTGTCTTTTTGGCCGCCATAGCTAGAGCTCTCGATGCTTTTCTGCTTGGCCGAAACAAAACCAAACGGAGCATTTGAGAAGCATATGGACCATCGGATCTGCTTAATAATACTTGGTCGTCCAATCTAGGTCTCCATGCAAGACACACGTTCTAATTTTATACATAAAAATAAATTATTTTCTCCCTTTGCCCCTTTTTACACAAAACCATTTAATCCCGACAAAAAGTTGGAGCCATACACATGGCAAGGGGAGCAAGACCCAAAAGGGAGAGAGGAGCGACCATGGCAAACAGACAAACGAGCACAGGTAAATCCCTGATTCACGCCGACACAGCAATTTCATTCTGATGCAACATGTGGCAAGCACAAAACCGGTAACGAAGAACCCAGGGCCGAAGAAGCACAAAATAGAAAGAACTTGAAAATAGAAAGCCGTATTATGTTGAAGCACACTGCTCCACGTGACCTCAAGCAGCCCGTTGCATATGACCCTCTGGGCAAACAAAAGCCCTATCCAACAGGCAAAATACTTTTAACCAAAAAAAAAAAAAGCAAGAGAGCTTTCGTGAAGAATCATTGGAAAACCTACCGTGGTCCTTATTTTCTCCCCTTTCACTACTATGCCAACTTGTCAATATGCTAATACCACTTGTTTCATTTACTTCAGTTTGTTTCTTTTATTTAATTGAATGTTTGGGCTACATCCCCCGATGTTCTCTGATGGGGTTTTGCCCTACTACTAAATGCCCTTGTTCATGTACTGTCCCATGACCCCCGTGGTCTCCCCGGACATTAAAATTCTTGTCTATCTATCGATCTAACTTCTTCTTCTCCTTACTTATTTCTTCTTTCTATACCTTCAAACCATCTTTTTTTCTTCAACTTATCCAACCAAACCATCTCTATGCTTCCTACTGCTTGCGGCGCTTGCAGCACTCACAACACTCCAATGCTGTTGAAATTGAGTTTTAAATGTATTCTATGCTATGTTATGTCACATTCATCCCTATACAACATGCTAAATAGAATTCAGATTCCCCCCTCCATATCAAAGTGCAATCCTATATTCGTATTGGTTCATTTTGAACTATTCAATACCATTTTTTTTTTTTTTAATTCTATGCCTCCTTCTCAGTTGACATATTACCATCTTTGTCCATGAGCGAAGTAAGAAGATGGTACAATAATGTTCCCTGGAAAACTAAAAAGATATGACAAAGGGCAATTGGTATTAAGGAAAAATGGATAATGACTAGGGTATATAGTAAAGCACAATATTGCTCATTTGTTTTATATTAGTATCATGGATGTCTATGGTGACCTATAGAGGTCAAGAGCCATGTATCAATGTGTAGTCTCAAGGTGACAGATGCATGACTTCTAATCTAACCACTATCGACTTGTCGACGTCCACCATGCTAGTTTCTCCACTTCACTACATGATCCACTATTATAAGAAGAAGATATAAACCATCACGTCTTTGCTCAATTTCCATTTACATGCCGTCTGAAATAGTCTGAGGATCCTTGACCTTGGGGCTGAGTGAGATGGCACCTGTGTTTAGAATTCTATCCAAAGCAGTGGACCGCCAAAAGTCACAGAAAGCATCATACACATCTGGCTCCAGCAATTCCCAATACTCCTGGAAGAACTCAATTGGCAAACCATCCAAACCTGGGCATTTGCCTCTTTTCAGTTCAAAGACTGCCGAATCTAAATCATCAGCTGTCATAGCCGCCTCTATTGACTCGCGATACTCATCAGAGATGATGGGAAAAATCCTAGACAAAATAGCATCTTGCATTTCTGATTGAAAGGGAAGATGTTTCTCAGCGAAAAAAGTCTGGAAGTGGTTATGCAGATGTTGCTTGAGCTCAGTTGGCTCTGTTAGCACTGAACCATTCGGCAAACGCAATGAGGACATGGTTGACGTCATGTGATGCCTCTTAGCCGCACGAAAAAAAAGCCCGTACAACGGTCTTCATCACAAAACCACTGTAGACCTAGCTTCGTCTTTGCCTGCTGAATTTGCTCCTCCTCCAATGCTTGGATCTGTGCCAAAATACCACGATCATGAACACCTGGAAGACGTCCCTGTCGAGAATGGAGCAGGTCCTGATACAAGATGTCCAGTAAAGCACGACCTGCTGCTGCAGACTCTCGACCCCACTGTTTGGCAAAACCTTTGATCGCCGCAATTGCATCCTCTATGCCAGTGATGCCTCGACATCGGCTAAAGGCAGTTGTCCAAGTATTCTTGCAACCTTCTTGAAAGTGGGCATCCTTTAAGAACTTCACGTTCAAGCGAAAACACGTCCGTCCAGACCGCTGTTGCTGCAGGGGCGCGTCTGAAATGAATTGCGGATGTGATCTAAAACTGAGTTTGAGACAGAATAAAAAAAGATCTGGAAGTGCTGCAACTACATCTGCATTTCAGTAAGCTCTATCCAACCGACAACTTGCGCAACCCCCACCAACTTGACCATTGCACCAAGTAAAGCCACCTTCACCATCAATCTCCGAGAGCTTGCAGTCATGGAGTAGACGGAGCCACTGCTGGCGTTCAAAACCAGACACCACTGTAGAAGTCGCTCCCAACCGATCAGTCTCCATTTCCACCATATTAAGATCCCCAACAAGAAGCCATGAAATGTGGCAGCCCAAGCTGAGTATCTTCCCTCGCACAGAGGCCCACAATGAAGCTCTCTGATGGGGCTTGTTGTGGGCGTAAACATTAATTAGACCATATTTAACCCCTTGTTCCTGCCATACAATTAGGGCCCACAAAATGATCAGCCTGAGTAAAGATGACTGACAAGGAAGGAAGCCATGCTATCACCACCCCTGCATTGGCAGAATCAGCTGCTGCGACAAGGACATTAAACCTGCGACCAATCATATCTGCAAGCTTTGAATATCTTCCTTACGACACTTGTGCTCTTGAAAACATACGAAATGAGCATCCAATCTAGATAAGTACAAAGAAATATGACTCCGCTTGAGGGGGGAGGAGGCTATCCCCTGAAATTCCATGAGACTAACCGCATTGATCTTGTGATGGGGCCAATTCAAACCGCTGGTATCTCAAGAAAATTTGAGAATGTTTCCTGGGCATCTGGCATGGCAATAACCTCATCAACCAAATCAGCACACTGAAGTGGATCAAAGCGACCCATAAGATCAAGGAAATAGCACGCATCAATCATGAAAAGCCTGCATTGCCACGATCCCACATATACAAATGCACAGTTTTACCCACTAAAAGCTTTGTTACTACTTCCTTTTGAGTAAATTCAATTCCTTATGTCTTTCTGGCACGCAAACCCTCGTGATTCCTTTTGAGTTTTGAGTTTTAAACTCATTATCAAACAATTATGTTTTGATTCAATTTCTTGGATAAAATCTTACGAATTAGGTGCGCATTTGTGTCTGCTGTCATGCAATCAAGTTACAAAGTAAAAATAACAGGATGAAGACGTAGTTGAGTATGTGAAGAAGTTGTCGCACGCTTGCAGGATTTTATTTTGCAATCTTGGCTTTGTTGCACAAGCCCAATATCTTCCAAGAAAAATACTGACTAATATAGTTGTAAATTAAAAAATGTGTGAAAAAGGGAATGCTTGAAAATGTTTGATATACCATATCAATGTGTTGTTGCATACCTTAAGTGTTCATTTTTTTTTTTTTTCATTGGTTGACCATTGAAAAGAATAAAATATGTATCATTAAAACCAATAATTATAACACAAGAAATACAGAAAATCCACCATACATTTGCAATGGATGACGCAAAGGTAAACACCAGTATTGAATAGATGTTCTGAGATAATGCCCAAAAATACAGATCTCAAATCCCCACTAACTTTCTATTTCAATCAAATATTCCTTGAAGAGCAGTTTGCATGGCCTCTACTCTGGCAGTCACGACTCCCTAACATTATACTGGTGGAGAAGCTCTCCATTGGATTCCCAGCCTTTTGATGTGTCTCTTCTCGATGCTACAGTTGCCGCTTTCTTCGGAAGTTTCTCGAAGGATGAGGTATTTATTTGATGTTTATAAATAAATAATGTGTCTTCTTTTGTTATCTTTTTTGTAAACCGCACTGAATTGTCACAACATATATAAGCGAGTTTCAATTTTTGTTTAATGTAATATTTCCGTTCCAAGAAAAAGCTTGAGAGCGATGCGATGCGTGTCCCTAAAAAATAATAACTGAAAATGAAAAAAAAAAGTGATGTCATAGTATAACGGGAAATTAAAACATAGTCACGCAGAGTCTCCTCACCTCACAGCGTCTTCTCATCTCCTATCTTGCTCTGCAAGCAATTTTGGCTCTGCTCGGCTTTAGATCCACAAGCTCCAATCCAACTATATAAAAGAAAATCGCTTGAAAATGCTTTTAATCTAAACCAAACAAAGAATTTGGATGATATTTACATTATTGAAATCTACAGAAGAAATTTCATTGGGTTTCTCAGGCGAGAAGCTCTTTCTCTTCCCTGAATCCTTCCCTAGCCTAGCCATCTCAACAGCAAAGGAATCGTCTGGAATGTGCATTATGAAGGAAGTAGTCATTCAGCCATGATTGACTACTTGCAGGGCATGATTGCAGGTTACACTGATCATGCTGATAGTTGTCTTGGCAGAGAAGCCACTTGGGCAGCCAGATTGATAGAGAAGACCTACGTCCCTGTTCTGCGCCCCGTTCTTGCCGGATTTGGGAAAGTCTTTCCCTGCGAAAATCTTGTCGGATTTGGGAAAGTCTTTCGCAAGGAAAGTATTTCACGAGTCTATATCAAAGAACAGAGGCAATGCTAAGTAGCTAATCCATCAGGCAGAAGATAGTTATTCCTACATTTCCCCAAATTCGGAATTTCATCAAATCGCGGAAGATCTGGACGGCCCATTTCTTTGCCAAAAGTATCCAGTTTTTGCAATCTGATTCTCGCCAAATTTGGGGAACTGATTCACACTCTGCTTCAGGTTTGTTGAAGCATGAACCCATTTTCATATTGAACTTCAACTCATGTCATTTTTCAACAATTAACAAGAAATGTGCTACAGGGAAAGGGGAAATGCAATTTTTTTTATAGGATGCAATCAGAATGAACACAATCACCTAAAGGTGGCTTGAACTGCATCTTTCTTTTTCTTGGCTTCCATATTTTGGCTTCACAAAAGATTTAGCAAATAAATGCTAAGCCATAAGAAAATATTCTACATTCAATTCCTTGGAAGTAAGTTTGGTTGCCACGATATGCTTTACTATGTTGCTTCTGACGTTCCATTTGTTCCATTTATTCTGATCATACTTAAGGCTTTTGATTTATCTTTTGGTTTGTTCTTTGCCACTGCTTTGCTAGAAATCTTTGGTGATGCTATACATATTTGGTGATCTTCTGTGAGATATTTTTCCACAGATTTGCTTCATGGTTCTAAGGTATTTGCGATTCCATTTGGTCCTTACTCAACTTCCTATTTATTGTCACTAAACAATGCTTTCCAATCCACAATTTGGGATGATCAGGTGCCAGACATGCTAAAGACGCAGCAACAAAGAAAAAGAAGAATTCAACTAAGTAGAATAGGTCCAAATGCACGATCCAAGTAGCCCAAAGGAAAAAAAAAAAGTAGGCATCAATCATAGCATGAAAGGTTGGGGTTGCTTGTACTCAAAGGGTCAGGAGAGATTAATCAAGTATACATGAATGATGTGCAGGACATCCTCGAGGAGTTCAAGGAAGTGTTTCCGGAAAAGTTGACGGAGTTACCCTCTCGAAGATATGTTGATCATGCGATTGAATTGGTTCCAGGAGCTTCTCCTCCATCAAAAGCTCCATATAGATTTGCTTTATCATGTTAGTGGAATTAAAAAAACAGTTAAAATAATTGTTAGATCAGGGATACATACAGCCTTGTATTTCACCTTTTGGTGCTCCAGTATTATTTGTTAAGAAAAAAGATGGTTCTATGCGTATGTGTGTTGATTATAGGCAACTAAATGATATCACAATTAAGAATAAGTATCTGTAGCCTAGAATAGATGACTTGTTTGATCAACTTCAAGGAGCAGCATTATTTTCAAAGATAGATCTTAGATCTGGATATCACTAGATAAGAATCAAAAAGAGTGATATACCCAAAACAGCTTTTTCTACAAGATATGGGCACTTTGAATTTGTGGTTATGCCTTTTGATTTGACAAATGCACCAGCAACTTTTCAGTGTCTAATGAATGATCTTTTCCGTGAATATCTTGATAAGTTTGTCCTCGTGTTTTTTGATGACATACTTATTTATTCAAAGAATTTAGAAGAGCATATTAAGTGTTCATTTTGTAGCACTGAAATGGATTATTTAGGTCATATTGTTTCAGCAGAGGGAATTAAACCTGACCCCAAAAAGGTTGAGGCCGTAAGAGAATGGCCAGGTCCTAAAAACCCAAAACAGGTGCGCTCATTCTTAGGACTTGCAGGGTTCTATAGAAAACTTATCAAAAGTTTCTCTACAATAGCAAGTCCCTTGACAACGCTTACAAAATCAAATATTGCTTTTCAATGGAATGAGAAATGTGAGAAAGCTTTCAGAGAATGAAAAGAGAAGTTGATAAATGCGCCTGTTTTAAAAGTGGCAGATCCGAGTAAGAAGTAACAGGTTATGACAGATGCTAGTGGGGAAGGGACAGGAGCTGTATTGATGCAAGACAGGCATGTGTGTGCATATATTTCTCATAAGCTGAACGATGCCGAACGAAATTATCCCACCCATGATCAGGAAATATTGGCAATTGTGCATACACTTAGAGCTTGAAGACATTACCTATTAGGGAATCATTTTGAGGTGCATACTGACCATGTTAGCCTTGCGTACTTTATGAAGCAACCTAATTTGAATTTGAGACAGCGTAGGTGGATGGAATTTCTTCAAGAGTATGACTTTCAGATTAATTACAAAATGGGCAGTACAAATGTCGTTGCAGACGCTTTGTCTAGACTTCCAGCTTGTTATGCAATAACGATAATTACAACAGATTGGTTGGATGAGGTGAAAAATACATTTGCTACAGACAATTATTTTGGACCGAAATTGAAGGAAGTACAAAAAGAAAATCTGGAGATAAAGGATAATTATAGTTTTGAACAGGGAATATTGAGATACAAATCAAGAGTTTGTATTCCTGCAATAGATCACATTAAAAAGAGCATATTAAATGAATGCCATGATGCAGTAATATCAGGTCATCCAGGGTTTCATAAGACATATCACAAGGTAAAGAGAAGTTTCTTTTGGCTAGGATTAAAAGATTATGTCCGTAAGTACATCCAAAATTCTGTGATGTGTTCACATGTTAAGGCCAAACAGATTAGGGCACCTGGCCTTTTGCAGCCGTTACCTATTCCAGAAAGAAAATGAGAATCTATCAGCATGGATTTCATAGTAGGATTACCAAGAACACAAACAGGAAAGGATGCTATTCTTATGGTGATTGACAGGTTAACTAAACATGCTCACTTCTTTCCAGTTCGAAAAACAATAACAGCGAAGGAAACTGCTAATATCTTTATTCATGACATCTTTCTTTTACATGGCATTCCTACAAGTATTGTTTCAGATAGAGATCCAAGGTTTACTAGTAACTTTTGGACTTCATTTTTCAAGGGAGTTGGAACTCAATTGCAGATGAGCACAGCCTATCATCCAGAAACTGATGGGCAAACAGAAAGAGTAAACAGGGTTCTTGAGGATATGTTGCGGATCTACTATCAAGACAATCCAAAGAAATGGGAAGGATTGTTACCATTAGCAGAGTTTGCTTACAATAATTCTAAACAGGAATCTATAGGAATGACACCTTTTGAAGCACTTTATGGACAGGATTGTTATGCCCCAATAAATTGGTATGATCCCATGGTTAAATCTGAAATTTCTAGACAGATGTTGGAGGAATATGCAGATAAAGTGCAGCTTATATGGAGCAGGCTAGCAGAAGCACAACATAGATAGAAGCAATTCGCAGACAAGCATAGAATACATAGAGAATTCAAGGTGGGAGACCTTGTATATCTCCATGTTAAACCAAAGAAAAGTCAGCTCAGAATTGGGAAATGTAGCAAACTTGCTCCAAGATATGCTGGTCCTTTCAAAATCATTAAAAGGATAGGGAACCTAGCCTACCAATTAGAGCTACCACCACATGTAAAAATTCATGATGTTTTTCACGTCAGTTTATTAAAACCTTCTTTACATGACGGAGATCAAGTGCTTCCGGATTTGCAATTAATCCAGGAGAATAACACCTTTGAAGTAATGCCATCCCAAATATTGCAGTATCGAGAACGAAAGCTGCGTAGTAGAACGATCAAAGAAATCCGTATACAATGGGCGGATTACCCTATAGAGGATGCAACGTGGATGGAGTTAAACGAGGCCAAAGCAAAATATGCTAAAGATTTTCCGAATCTTTTTCAATCTATATCATGCCATGGAATAAGGCTATCTAAAAGATGTATCAAACTTGTTAAGTATAAAAAATACATGAAGTTGTGAAGGAGTATATTCTGTAATAATGTGATGTGAGTTTTATTCGACGAGGACGTCGAATCCTATAAGGTTCGCAAAAGATTTTTTTTGTGGGGCGGGTTTTCAGCGTTTGGGGGTGGGGTGGTGTTTTTTTATTTTGGGTGAAGGTTGTTTTTTGGGATGAGAGATATGCTGTCACATGGGTTACTTTTTAAGGACCCGAAATTAGGGTCCTATCTATTTCTGTCGTGCTTACCTGAACCGGAGGTAGCGATGGCAGCCGAAGGAGATGGTGCTGCAGGTAGTGAGAAGCCAGTGAGGTAGATGATGGTGTCGATGGAGAAGCCAGTGAGCCAGTGAGGGCTTCTGAGCTAAGACGTGGAGCGAAGAACTGGGCTTCTAAGCTGAGATGTAGAACCACGCAGAACAGGGAGGAGCAGCTTGGATGCAGGTGGGCTCGCTAGATGCGATGACAACGAATGTGTCCTCTGTGAGTTTTGGGAGATTGACAAATTTGTTTGTGCACGGTGGTTTGGATTCGTCGGGGTTCAATTCCCCGCCCCATTTCGATTCTTAGATTTGTTTGCTTCTGAATTTGTTCTTCCTTCGGTTTCTGGATTTCACAGTCTTCTATGCTTTTGGATTTGTTTGCTTCTTATAATCTTTTGCGAACCTTAATATATTCTTCTTCAGCGGATGTTCAGCGGGATTGACTTGTTCAGCGGATGTTCAGCGGATTGATTGCCGCGTTCATCTGTCATGAGATTGGAGCTCTGCGTTGAAGCTCTACGTTCTACATGTATTTAATGTATTTATGCATGTAGACGTATTCATTGTTTAAATTTGCTAATCTAATGGTTTTATAATCCAATGGTTAAAAAAAAAAAAAAAAAAAAACATAAGGTATGTGATAAGGTATGTGATAAGGTATGTGATGTGAGTTTTATTGTGATTATCTCTAAGCTATAATAAATAATAAGGGGGTGACGTGGCAGGAGTGATGTGGCAATGAACTAGAATTAAAAAAGGGGGGGGGGCCCGAGAACGTGAGAAAGAGGGGCAAAGAGATCGAGAGTGATAAGAAGAGAGAGAGAGAGAGAGAGAGAGAGAGAGAGAGAGAGAGAGAGAGAGAGAGAGAGAGAGAGAGAGAGAGAGAGAGAGAGAGAGAGAGAGAGAGAGAGAGAGAGAGAGAGAGAGAGAGAGAGAGAGAAATAGTGATTTGAAGAAGCAATTTTGGAGGTAAGACCTGATGTTTATTTATTTTTTTTTAAAGAGGAATTCATCTTAAGAGCAGGAGTAACTATGGGCGGGGGTATCAGAGAAAACAAGTGTTGTCCTGTAAATGTCGATTCTTCATTCTGATGAAAAACCATGAATAGCTGGGTTTTTCGGCAAGCCCAAGGGCCGAAATGCTTAGTTATACTAATTCCGGATATGGTAGAAACCTCTGGAACTGTTTCATGGAGTAGGGCAAGCCATTCCGGTTGCTGCAAGTGCTGAACAAGGCCAGAGGAAGTAGAAACACAAAGATACAGAGTTAATAAAGTAATAGGTTAGATCTAAAAGAAAAAATAGCTTCTAGATTGGCCAGGACTTCTGGCCTTGCAAGAACCCTAACGGATCTGTTGTCAATCCTTCGGATTCGTGACTCTCATCTGCAAATAACAGCTACAAACCATGGATAAGGGGAAATCGGCCAGGGAAGTGGAGGATCCGGCCCCTTAAACAGGTCGGAATGATCTTCTGACTATTCGATATGGAGATCCGGCCAAGCTTTTAGTCTGATATGAAAAATTGTCTGTAATAGGCCACGACCCGTTATCAACCACATAACTTTAATGTAATGTTATTCATTAACTTAACTAATTAAATCGTTTATTTAAGCAAGGACCATAGATACCATGTCGAATAAGAAAGCAAGACCATTGGGCTTAGAATACATGTACTAGACGACATGGAGTGTCTTCATTGTCATGCAAATTAAGTTAGCGTTAAGTAACTCGAACACTATGTCACAACATTATGCAACAATATTATACGTGCAAAGTTAAGCCTAAATACATTGAGCATGAGCCGTTCCCAAGCCAACTCTGTTGCCTAGCTTTTCGTTTTGGCATATTATAATTACAGGAATGCCCGAACGTTATATGAACTAAGGTTAGTTATTAATTGTTCATAAAGCAAAAGATAAAATATATGTCAATCCGTTCAAGGCATGAATATCTCGATAATGGATAGTAACACCCATTCTAGGGATAATCTTAGGCGTTAACAAGGCCGTTCAATAATGGACATTAACGAACGAAGTTGGATACATAGACATAAATAGTCTTTCTTGAGCTAGCATACCCATAGAAAAATACTGAAAATCGCTCATGTTGCTAGCCTAGTTGCACCTTGGTCTGCCTACATCTCTCCGGGGAGACTAAGCAGAAACCGAGGCCACGGGTGCTAGTCACTCGACACTAGCGAGTGGGCACTGATGAAGCTCGCTAGTGAGGACTTGACATTGGTCATGTCAAGTTGCACCTAGATCAAGGTGGTCTCATGAGCTAGAGACCAGTAGCTCAGGGATGCCGCAACATGCTATTTGTGGGTTGTGGGTCGATATGCAGGTTCTGCACCCGTGGATCCTGAGGTATTTGTGTTATGTATCTAAGTATTAATCGGTGTCGGGCGAAGGACCGTCACAAAATTTGAGCAGAAAATATGTGACAACAGCAGTACATAGAATAGAATAGAATATGATTTTAGAAGAGCAGCAACAGAAATTGGTGAAGGTCCCTGGTCAATGTTTAAGAGACAAACCAGATCTGACAAACTTACTCATCAATAACAAAAGCTTGTGGTTGAGTTCTGGACCAATAATTCAAGAGTGTCTCCATGCAAGAAGCATGTGATTAAAATTAGGATTGCCAAAGCCAATAAAATATTGCATCCTCTACATTTTTTGGAAGAGATTGAGGTTGGTTTATCTAATTTCCCTTTCTTATTTTTTTAAGTTACCATGCCTACAATGCTTATGGTTGTAATTTCGTTTTATGAAAGATTTCAAAGAGAGTTTCCAAAATTCGAAGTCTCTTTCTCAGCTTTTCATGCATTGAAACCCAGCTTTGTAAGGAAAGTGAAGGACATGGAGACATGCTGTTGTGTATATCACATGAGGTTAGATTATGTTAGACAAGCAATTAACAAGATGAGGTTGGACATGAAGATTCATGGAACGGAATGTAATTTTGTACATGTGTTGTATGTGGTCCTGGCCTTAAATGTGAAGCCAACTTGAAGACATACAAGTCATCAAGTGATATGTGGAGGTCATTGGTTTGTGTCAAAGATATAGCAGATGAGTGGTATCAACATAATTGCATGCTATTGAAATGCAATTCTTGTGGTCCTTCCAAATTGCCTATGTGTCCAAAAGAGTTGAATAGAGGTCCTGCTCACACAGTTGACTGGAAGACATTTGATAGAGTAAACCCTTGCTGTATTATCTACTTTAGTTTGTTGTTGTATTTCAGAATCTTTCATACTAATTACTAAATGAGTTTTATGTAAAATTACAGGTTTTTAAACCATCTACTGAACCTGATGGGACTGGAGCTTTGAAAGTAGTACCAAAACCAATAGTTAAGCTCGTGTACAAGACAAGTACTACTGCTGATATTTTGGAGTATGCAAAGAATGTACTGACAGATTTTATTCCTCACAACTATGAAGCCAGATGGCAGGCTAAACAGTTCAGGGACTGCTTAGCCACTTTTCCAAAAGACATAGTTGTGACAGTAATAGACTTTGCTGAGAATTAACATTCAAAATACAGCAAGAGATCTAAAGTTTGCATTGGAGGAATGATCAATGCACAATACTGGTGCACATTACATACAGACATGCAACTGCTGCAGAGGTTCAAGAAAACTGTCTAAGTAAGTGTGAGAGGAACATAATCAAAGAGACTCACTTTTATGTTTCAGATGACAGAGAACATGATACTCTCTCTGTTCAACATTGCCTTAATAAGCATGCTCAATTTCTAGGCCAGAAAGGTGTGGAGGACACTAAGCATATGATGTGGTCTGATGGTTGCTCACCTCAATTCAAGGGCATTTTTCTTCATTGGTAGATTTTTTAAGACCTCTGGTATTCCATTTAACTGGAATTACTTTGCCTCTTACCATGGAAAAGGTATGCCAGCACTGCAGATTTACTTCAACTGTATGTCTCCAAAGTAAGCTTCTCTTTTTTGTTTGTAGGTGAACATGATGGGGCAGGGGCAGTGATTAAAAGAGCACTTACACATGAAATGTTGAAGAGGAATTCTAGATCTTTAAGAAATGCTCATGATGTTGTAATATTCTGCCAAGAATACTTCAGTAATTCTGACAAGCATAGGTAAATATTGTGTTCATAGTTGTATTTGTAAACAACATTTATGAACTCATTTGTTTGGCTGCAGATTCTTTTGGGAAATAGGCAAAGAAGATGTGTGCAGGGATGAATTGTTTGAGTATGCTACTTTGGTAGGATCTAGCAAGATCCATAGCATTAGACCAGTCAACAACAAGGACCCTACTATGGTTGCACACATGAATTATTCCTGCTTTTGCCACCACTGTTGGTCTGCTAAGTATAGCAAGTGTGTTAACAAAGAAAGAATAAGGTCATGGGTTTTTTCAGAATTAAGGCCAGGAATCGAGGAAGAAATAGAAGCTTGTGATGGGCCAGTGTATGAAGGTGATGCTGAGTGGAAGTCTGATATCATAGACATTGGAGAGAATTTTGTTGTTGTTGCTCCAGCAGACAATAAGGAGAAAGTTGATTTTTACATTCTCAAATGTACTCAGACAAAGCATGTTGTTGAGAAGGCTTTCAAGGACCCCTGGGGACAGAAGTTTGGAAGGAGAGAAGTTGTAGTAACAGGTAAATTCTATAAGTTTGTAGGTGATAATAAGTATGAACTTCTAAGACATGAACCAGACTGCAATGTGTACAGCATTTGGTTGTATCATGCAACTTCTTGATGGAGGTAACATGTATGAGTTATAAGAGAAGGTCCATGAGCACATTCTAGAAAGTTTGCAAGCTCAATCTTCAATTCTAGCCCAGTGTGATGCAGCAAGTAACAGTAAGCTAGGAGGAGCAACAACCAAGGTCAATTCAGGAAAAGCAAAAAAAGTGGAAAAAGGAAAAATAAGAAACAGCAGCAAAACAGTAGGCAAGCAAGAGGTTGTAGGAAATTCAAACAAGCAGGTTGCAAGCAAGGTCAGTGCAAGACAAACAAGAAAATTAGTGAAAAAAGAATTAAAAAAAATAGCAAGAAAGCCAGGACAGCAACAAACCAAGAAAGAGATGTTGCAAAGTCGAGTAAAGTTGTTGAAAACAAAACAACTTCTACAAGTGGCAAGAACATTCGAAAAGGAAAAAAAATTGATAAACTAGCATTCAGCACAATTGTAGCAGTGATGTATACAAAAATTACTTTCATTCAATTCAAATCAATATATACATTCTTTAAAACCTACAGTTTTTGGATTTGTGTTCATTTTGGTACAAAAATTACTTTCATTCAATTCAAATCAATTTATACATTCTTTAAAACCCACAGCATTTGGACTTGTGTTAAACTTGAAACAAAAAGATAAATTTTTACGTCCACGAAACAATATGAAACAATATGAATAAAACATAAACTTTCATTGTATTACAAAAACGTCCTCAAGTGTGGACTATATTACAAAATGCATTATGCAGGTAAATATATCATAAATAGTGAAGCTGGTATGACATCAGCAGTCTTTCAGCATGGTAGGAAAAATCATTCATCAATCTTGGCTGCAAGTGCCTGATACTTCTTCAATTCAGCAGCACAATCAACTTGGTCAAGTGTTATGTCAGTGTTTGGAATCACATCCTCTTCAGAAGTTGCATCCTGGTCCTTACTAACACCTTTTCCATCATCTGTGGAAACAACTTCAGCTGCAAAATAAAAATAACTCAAATTGAGGGAAAAAAGTAAAAAAGGAAAAGAATATATTGTTACAAATTTTTTACCTTTCTTTGGACTAACTTCCTTCATTTCATTGTTAAGTTTGTAGACCAAATCCTGCTCATCCTTTGTTGTCACTACGAAAGAAAAAAAAATAGAGTTAAAAACAATACAGCACTTATCCAGCACTTATCCAGCACCTACTAACACTTTACCTTCCTTAGCAGCCATCATGCTTAAATCTGGTGCAGCATTCTTTTTTGCTTTTGAAGAGGAAGCATAATGAGTCATCTTCACTGGACTAAGCTTGTCCACATCAATAAGATCAATTGCTAAAACACAACAAAAAAAGAAATACATCAAATAAAAGTAAAACAACTTCAAATCAATTCTAAGTTATCTGTATTTGTATCAGCTCTTCTCAACCTTTTGGTAGCACTTCTAGTACCTATGGTCCTCTTCCTGGCCTTCCTAATAGGTACAAAATCTTGATCAGTTTTTACCTCACTACTGCTACCAGCACTTTCCTCAAGTTTCTTGTTTTTTTCATTATCTGTTTCTTGGGAGTGATATCTTCAACTTCCTCATCTTCTTCAAATTCCTCATCACCATCATCCTCTTCAGCATCAGCATCTTTTTCACTCTCAACTGCTGCTGCATCAGCTTTGTATCCCAGTTCTTTTAAAAGTGCTTGAGGCACTGTTGTACCACATTCTGGAACTATGCATGCTAGAGTTTCCAGCACTATACTAAAGCAATATACATGATACCTGTGCTGGCAAGAGAGCTTAACATGCATTTCATACTTAGTAGTAAGCACCAAACCACAAACATTGCATACCTCGTCATGTATTAGAGGAATGTTGTACTCTCCCATGGTTAGTCTGACATGCCTTTTGGACTTCACATGCTGCTGCATAAAGTGCACATTTTTGCAACATTTGTGCCAGTATTCCATTTTCTCTTGATACCTTGCAACATCCATCTTCAGCTTCTCAATCTCCTTCTGGAGGGCAAAATGCTGGGTTCTGTCGACCTTGGCAAGTGACTTCTCCAGCACCTCTCTTAGCAAATTTTCTTCCCTTTTAAGGGTCTCGATGCATGCCTTTATGTTATCATCTGGTTCTAAATCTGCTTCCATTGCTGTCCAAAATTGTTTTTTATCTTCAATAGCTTCCAGCAGGACAGAACAATTCCTGTCAGCACCTTGAACTGCACCTTCTAGCCTCAATAAATCTTCTTGTTTCTTCAGTATGTTCATTTCATCAATTTGTTTAAGCTCGTTCAAGCTGTTTATCACATGCAGAATGGCCTCTACACTCTTGTTGAAATAGGAGCCATCATTTCTTGACCTCTTGTCCATTGAATCCTTGTAAGCCTGAGCTGCAAACTGTGTCCAATTAACCTTGTATTTCTCTGGATTAAGATGGGCTTTTACAGTGTTTTGCCACACAAAGGCACGAGAAAGCTGAGTCCTACACTCATTGTTGGTGAGGCCCCTTTGATATATCTTGGAAATCAGATCGTTTAGTTTGGTGGCATACTGTTCTCGAATCATTTTTACATGAATCTTCCCTTTAACCAAAGGGGTTTTCCATATTTCACTCCAATCTGCTGGAGAAACATCTTTCCACTTCAATTCTTTCTGCTTTGTGCCAGTACCACATAAATCTCTCAATGACACAAACTCAGCTTCAGTTCGAGCAATTTTCATCTGCAATCAAAAAGAAAAAAAATCAGTTTCACAACATAGCAAAAAAACAGGTCTTCAAAGCTAATTTCTGGGGCTTACCTCCTTAACTTCGTTTTCCATGGCCTACAAACAAATTGAATTAAGAAATCGGGTATACTGAGAAGATGAAATAGCGCTTAGCGGATATGGAAGACGAACAGAGATAACAATTTTTGTAGCAATACACCAAAATGGGTCGAATTTGAGATCAATCGACTGGTCTACTTAATGGATTCTCAGATTGTGGGCTAGATTATCTGCTGACGGCAGGATCATAGTGATTTCTTTGATAATTGGCATGACGGACTCTGTACGGCCTTTTCGCGCATCCCGACTTCATAGGCCATCATGAATCCTTCAAGTTGCACGGCACACCCCTTCATTTTTTTCGCCCGCGACGTAAAAAAAGCGCTAAAAAAAGGTGCTGAAGACGTGCTAAAATTTCGTTTTTTTGTATACCACTAATAAAACCATACCCCATTGAACTTTTTAAGCGCTTATAGGATGGTACCATTATCACTTAGTATTCAGCCAGCTATACGTAATACTAGATAACATATTGAGTCTGAGTGAACATAATATAGGCCGAGCTTATCACATTAAGTACTAATTCCGTATTGATCAGTTATAATTACTATATTAACCTCTCGAAAATCTTTGAATGCAATTGTGCTGACAGATTACATTTAAGCCGTTATAAGCATCGGTTGTGCTCAATAAGTATTACTATTGATAGATCTGTAGTTTGTGCTAGTAAAATATAAAACAAAAAAATGTCTTAGCATTAGCAGTTTGTGCTAGTAAAATATAAAACAAAAAAAATATCTTAGCATTAGCAGAACAACGGCATGTTCTTAGCATAGGCACAAAACTGTAAAACAGTATAGGCTAATGTAGAATAGCATAAAATTATAATAAGTCAATGTTAATAGCTTGAACTAGTAGAATATAATCAGTAATAATAGCTTGAACTATTATAATCAGTAGACTTTATTAATAGCCGATAGTTAAAAGAAAGATTGTAGAAGATTGAATTGTAAAAAGATAGAGACGAAAGCAAGCCGAATCTGAAGCAAGCATGAAAGTGCATTTCATTGCAACTCCAAGTCTCGAGCAAGCAAATCTGTAGCAGGCCGAAACTGTAAAAAGCTAGAAGATATATTTAGCAGACAAGTCGAAATTATAGAAAGTTGAATTAAAGCAACATTTAGAAGGCAGAAAAGGGAGAATCTGTAAGAACTTAGGAAAGAAAAAGGGGCATTAGTCAGAGTTAGGCTCAGGGCAACCCATGTCGCGCCCTGGCCTCAACTAAAATCCTTGCAGATCTACCCCGGCATGGGGTAAGTCGCATCTGCATCAAAAGCATGATTTTTTCCTGCCTTCTTCTGCCAAAGCTCAGTCAAATACCTGCAGCTTGAAGAAAACCTCTGCCAACTTAAAGAAAACCTCTGCAAGACCCTAAGCCGCCTGAAGAAAGGCCCGAGGCGATGCATGCCACGCCCCCGGGCCATGCCAGAAGCTCGGTCGACCTCCAGGCGCGGGGTGTGTTGCACAGGAGCAGTTCGACCACTTCCTCTGTTTTTTTTTTTTTCTTTCTTCTTCTGTCCTTGCCCTAACATCACACTCTCCAATTTGCCCTAAAAAGCCACTCGAACAAGCCTTTAATTTTTATTTATTTTTTATTTTCTTTCTGCTTCCTTGCACTATATCTTATTCTATTTAGGTCTTGACGATTTCCTTTAATGGCACCTTGTGCCAATACACTTTGTGCCTAACCCTTATTATACCAAATGTTTAGACCTTGTGCAAGTTAGGAAAAGTGTTAGTGCCATTAATTTTTTCTTCTAGTGCCTGGACCCACTTGCCACGTTAGTGACATTTTTAGTGCCTAGACCATCTAGCGAGCATACAATTTTTTGTGTATCCATGTCAATATACTACTTGATGCATTAAGTAAAAAGCATGCTAAAATATTATTTTGCTCCATAGATTATTACCCTTAAGTGGTATTCAACATTTGGCATATTATGTTTTTCAACTAAGTTGGGTCTGCTACATGCCTTTGTTAAAGGCAGATGCATGTTTTACATTTCTCAACTCAGGTTGGCCCTACTACATCGACTCAAAGATCTTTCCCAATAGGTTGGGTTTGCTTCATGCAAGTTATTTAAGGCACGTGCCTCTTTGCCTTATGTAGGCACAAGCACAAACGCAAGGCACAAGTTTTTAATAAAAACTTGTTAACACATGTACATGTGCATGTACATAACATAGAAAAAAAAGGAAGGACATGATTGGGTTACTTGAGTTCCAAGCCCCAAATACTCATGTACTAGAACAAAACCTAAACTTTGAAAAATTAGGGTTTTGGCATGGAACCCTAAGAGCCTTTTAGGGTACATCTATCATCTTGCTTCTACTAAAAGATACAAGGAGCTTACTAAAGCCATTTTCCACTCCTCTTACTATTTTATATAGGCGTTTCCTGCACCTCGCCTAGTTCTATAGTGCCTACAGAGTTTGTTGAATAGTATCGCAACTCAGACCACATCAAAGAGGCACCAATCGACGGGGTATTTCAAGTCTTTCAGCATACCTTTAATCTTTATGAAACAACATTAAGGACACCGTATTAACAAGATATCCTTGGTCAATATAGGAAAAGGGCTGGGAGAATGTCAGAGTACATGACATGTATAGTCCAAAGGTGCAAATATTTATCAGCACAAGTAGCCTTTGCAACCTTCTTCCATTATCAGGCAATAAACAAGATAGGGGAACCGTCAGTCTGATCGCTTGATCTAGCACCATTGAATATGAGGAAAGCTAGACCATATTTAGAGGAACTCGACATCAAGGCCCATCAGCCAAGTATTAGGAAGGGGAACATGACTATGAGGAGGAAGTCCAGGAATTTGTGAATGAACCCAGATTAGCCAGACAAATGGCGAAGTACAGGACCTCACAAGAAAGGCAACACCACCCCAGTTAGAATCACATCTCTTACACCAATTATTATTGAAGAGGAGGAATACCTTTTTGCAGATGATATCTTACACCTACCATACTGCATTGATTAAGGTCTTTGCATGGATGAGCTTCTATCTATGATCATTGATACTTATAATGACGACTTCATCGACTATTCAGAGCAAGAACTTCCAAGGGAAATAGCTGAAAGAGAGACATATACAACACATAAAATCACAGACATACAAGCATATGATTTTATCAAGCATCAAATGCAGCATCAAGATCTTCAGATGATGAGGAATTTCAAGAAATTCAAGCAAGGTTGTATAAGAGTGGGAGCACGGCCAAACCCAAACAAGCCACGTCATCATGGGCCAAACCCGGAGGGGCAGTCATATTAACGTTGATAGCACCATTATGAAGAGGGATCATGGCGACCTAATGGCGATAAAAATATACAGTCAAGCAGCATGATGAAAGGGTCAGAACCCGCAATCAGCATGGGAAAAGTTTCATGCTACTATCTTTCTTCGCTCACTCAAGGTCAAATAGTAGTTTTCCACAAACAATTTAGCCACAGGGGAGCAGGGGCAATTTACTTGCTATCAGCACTCCCCGGCTTCGGGATTCCTTCCAAACTTGCAGGAACATCGACCATGTAATCCTAATTAGGAGATCTATGGCCTTGCATTACCTTCATTTAGCTCGAGGATACCTTAGAGATGCACTCTTAGTGCACGGACACAGGACTTGCCATGGGAAAAGGTAGCTCCAGCACTTGAAGGACGCTCGATATGGAACATGCTACGAAACGTCAACCACTGCCTCAAACCCAAAGACATTAAGGAGCACTTCAAACCTAAACGTCGAAGTCAGCATTAGACCCGCAAGTGCCTACAAAGGAGATACAACTTAAATTTCATTCTTGATTGAGATCAAATATGTATCATGAGTATAAGTGTTTTTGCTATAATTTCTTCTACGAGTAAGATGAATAAAAATAGCAACAACACCATAGTAGCCACGTTGCATAACGTGTATTCGTGATCAATGTTTGCAGCTAGAAACTTCATGACACTCTCGCAGAACCCGGGTAGTCAAGGTAAGAAAATTGCCTCAATAATATTGTGCATGTCATAAATGCATCATTCAGAGTGGGATTGAATATATCCTTAAGCTTGAAGCCGTCGACATAGATCAAAAGAATAAAAAGGAGGATGTAAATCCAAAGCAATTACCTAAGGCAATTGCCAAGTTAATTAAAGAGTTACATGACATATATCTGGCTAAAATCCGAGAGCTACCGCCCTATAGAGGCGTTGAGTGTGAAATTAGTCTTGCACCAGATACAAAACCAACTAGCAAGGCTCACTACAGGATGAGCATCCTAGAGCTAGCTGAGCTCAAGAAGCAACTGCAAGAATTATTAGAGCTTGGATTCATTAGGCCAAGTGTATCACCTTTTGGTGCACCCATCCTCTTCGTCAAGAAGAAAGACGAAAGTCTACGGATGTGCATTGATTATCGTTAGTTCAACAAGCAAACGATAAAGAACAAATATGCATTGCCAAGAGTGGATGATCTAATGGACCAGCTCCAAGGAGCAAAGCTCTTTTCGAAGATTGATTTAAGGTCTGGTTACCATCAAATAAGAATCAAGGAGGAGGATATCCATAAGATCGCCTTCAAAACGCGGTACGGGCATTATGAGTTCACAGTCATGCCTTTTGGTCTATCAAATGCTCCAGCAACATTTATGCGCCTGATGAATGATATCTTCAGGGACTTTCTAGACGAATTTGTCATCATATTTTTCGATGACATTCTAATTTATAGCAAGTCTATGGAAGAACATGTTGTACATTTGAGGAGGGCATTAGAAAAGTTAAGACGACATCATTTGTACGCTAAACTTTCAAAATGTCACTTTGCAACAAGTAGAGTGGAATATTTGGGGCATGTGGTCACAGCAGAGGGAATCTCAATGGACCCAGTAAAAATAGAAGCCATAATGGATTGGCCAGCACCAAAGAATGTCTCGGAAGTAAGCAGTTTTCTTGGCTTAGCAGGCTACTACCAATTTTTAAAGGATTTAGATAAGTGGGCACCCCCTTTGTCAGACCTCACTAAGAATAAAAAAGTAAAAGATTGGGTGGCACATTGGCTAGAGAATGTTCAAGCTTCATTTGAAAAGCTCAAGAAACCTTAACAACAGCACCCGTGCTCCCCTACCAGATCCAAACAAGGATAAGCTAGTAGCAACTGATGCGAGTAAGCTAGCAACAGGTGGAGTTCTCATGCAAGAAGGAAGGGTGGTAGCCTATGATTCTAAGAAGATGAATAACGCTGAACGACGTTATCCAACACATGATCAAGAACTTCTAGCTGCTGTAAGAGCTCTTCGTATTTGGAGGCACTATTTGCTTGGTAGGAAATTTCAGTTAGACACTGATCACCAAAGCCTCCAATACATTTTCACGCAACCATTTCGCAATTTGAGGCAAAGATGTGGGATGGCATTCCTCGAAGAATATGACTTCAAAATAGTCTACAAGCCAGGTAAATTAAATATGGTTGCTAACACTCTCTCTCGACGACCATTGGAGACTCGAGTGGATTGAAAATCATTAGGCAGTGTCAATTATGTCACCAAACAAAAGCAGAGCAACTCTTAATCCCAGGAACCCTAGAACCTTTGGAGGTTCCAAATGCCAAATGGGAGGTTATAAGCATGGACTTTATAACTAGCCTCCCAAAAAAAAAGAAAAAAAAGCAAGGGGCCATGATGCATAATAGTAGTGGTCGACAAACTATCAAAGATGGCGCACTTTTTGCCATGTCAAACCACAGATACGGCTTTAGACACCGCCTTGCTTTTTGTAAAGGAAATATTCAGATTGCATGGGATGGGAAGGAAAATCATCTCCAATAGAGACCCCGAGTTTATAAGTGCCTTTTGGAAGGACTTCTTCAACACGATTCAGAAAAAGTTATCCATGAGTACAGCATATCACCCCCTAACAGATGGGCAGACTGAACGTACAAGCCGGATAACAAAAGACATGTTGAGAACTATGTGTGGAATGAGTCAAAGTGGGGAGACTATATTTACTTGGTAGAGTTTGCATATAATAGTACCAAGCAAGAACCCTTGCAAATGTCCCCCTTTATGATAAATTATGGTTATCAATGCTTAACACCACACACTTGGCATAACCGAGTGTCCAAGGTAGAAGTTTCTTAATAAATGTTGACTGATATGCAACAATTAGTGGAAGAAGTTCAAGGCCATCTCATGGCAGCAAGAAGCCGACAGAAGAGCATAGCGGATAAACACAGAACTGAAAGAGAATTCCAAGTGGGGGATAATATTTGGCTCAAAATAAAAGTCAGACAAGCTAAGCTCTTCATCGGCAATTGTAACAAACTTTCTTCAAGGTCGGCGGGACCATTCAAAATCATTCAAAGAATAGGTAACCAATCCTATAAGTTGGATCTCCCCATACACTTGTAAATTCATAAAGTCTTCCATATAAGCTTGCTGAAAAAGCATACTCCCAACCCAGAGGAGATATTGGAGACACCAACTTTGTTGGAAATGACCGAAGAGCAACTTGAGATTGTTTCAAAAGCTCTTCTCAATAAAGCATATAAGAAAATAAGAAGATCTCAATCCTCCAATATCTAGTCAAGTGGACACACTTGCAAGTGGAAGATGCGACATGGGTACTTAAATTTGATCTTGAAAAACAGTACCCACAGTTTATGGAGCAATGCAAGGGCCAGCTCGTCACAGACAATGATTCGGGAAGGTGAGTGCATACACTCAATAGAGATTTGGCCGAGACGAATCAAAGAGTGCATGCAATCATCTTTGGGAGCCAAAATGTATATAGGTTACGACGCATGAGACCATGGGCGATGATGGGATCATCCTTAATGTTTCCTATGCAATGATATCATGCCTATAGGTTAAGTATGCATGCATGAGTCCTAGAATAGGGATCATGGATAGGTGCATAGAGGGAATAACCTAGAGTCTATGGCTGTTATGGAGGATAAGCCACCTCCTATGCCAGAGCTGACAAAAGGTGTAGGCATTAGACATGTAGGCATAATAGGCATGTCACCATGTAGTATAATTTAATGTAAATTAAATAGGGGGTGGACCCTAAAAACCACAAATTACTAATTAGACTAACGTGATATGCTCCTGTTGGCCAATAAAGGAAAGGGACCGTAAAGAGGGAGTGCATCACGCCAAGAATATGAGCTTATAACATTTTGTCTTAGTTATAAAACTCCTGAGGATGTTTCAAGTTATCATAATGTAAAAATTGCTGAAACTATATAAATTGTATAAGAATGTGAATATAGCTTCACACTCATATTCATGTAATTAACACCGGAAGTTATAATTGTGATAAATTCCAAGTGTTAATGTGAATATTCTTCTTTTATATTGTGCAGGTTCGTTTCACCTTATGTAATGCTAAGGATAGCATTATCCTAAGGGGGGAGAATATGACGTTCCCCTGGAATATACGGTATACATTAGTATATCCCGCGGCCACATCACCATAGTACATAAGTAGACTTGTATACACCTAATGTGGGGGAGATGACTAAGTTATCTACATAACTTAGCCAACCTAAGGTAAGAAGCCATTTCCACACCTCACCTTATAGGCGAACCGCCACATAGACGCACCTATGGGAGCCAAGTGGCATTCATGTAAACCTTAACATATAAAAGGCTAAACCCTAAACCCTAGCCACTTTTGGCTCCACCAACCTCAGACGCACCAGTTCGCGATTAGAGCTCCAACTCGAAGACCGTCTTCGACAGCCTGAGTTGCAGCAGCAGAGGAGGATCATCTTCGCCAACTACTTGCTAGAGATGGAGAACCAGGGAGTTAGTGATAGTGCATTAGGGGCAGGACGTATTTTGAATAGATTCCAGTATTGCAGTAGAGCCATTCTAGAACCTATTGTCCTGAACATGAACCCTAATCAATGAACTCTAACTATAAGTTAGATGTATGCGATTAGGATTAGTTGTTATTCTCATTTATTCTCAAGATTATATTGATATGATGTTATGTTTGCACCTCTTGTGTATTGGGAAAGAGGGTAGAGACCTAGTAGCCACTAGTAGATGATGTTCCTAGTTTAGACCCATTAGTTCCCATTATTATGCGGCCTATGCATAGAGCCCACCTAGATACGGAGGCTATGGAGTGACTGAGCACCACACGATGGGGTCAGTGGCAAAGTGGAGGGAGGACCCTGCTCCCGGGGGATGCACTTATACATAAGGGGGGTATGGCATCTGCGTTCGGAGGGTAGCAAAAAACCCCCCTTGTATACGCAATTTTAAAAGGCAATTTGACCCCTTTGTGTATAGATATTGCTCCAAATCAGTGCCTAAAAATACCCCTAACCCCTAAGTATACGTACGCAAATGGTCCAAAAAACACCCCTCCGTTGAACTCTCATGGGTTATACGCTGATCAAAGGTGAATCCCCCGGGACCCTGCTGAGCACGGCTACTGGGGTCCCATAGCAGGCTAGGCTCATAGTCGGTCACTTCGTGCGGGCCGGGTATGGGTCTGACACTTCCTGGGTCAATGGTGTCGCCCTGACTCTCAAGAGTTGCAAGTGTCGGCTTGGCTCTTGTTTTGGGGAGTTCAGTCGGGTATGGACGTGTGTCGCCACGATCCTCTAGCTGCCCACGGAGCCACTGCACTCCGGGAGGGGGAGATGCAACCCTTCCTACTCATCGGACCGGGGAGATGCAACCTGGAGTAGTCTCGTTGGTGATACCATGGGATTACGTCTCCAGCAGGTTACAATCACGTCAGAGCATGATTTAGCCTATCTGCAAAGTATGCACAGAAGGGGCGGATGGAGTGGTCAACCCTAGCCATTGTCTATTGCCAGCCCAAGTCATTGCCATAACTCGGTCTGTTCTATCTGGAGGCCCCCAGCAGTCAGTCGACTCCCCCTTGAGTCTGAGCCCTGGGTAGGAGCCTCTATTTGATGTATTTGATGCATTCATTGTATTGTTGTATTCGATGACATGGATAGTTGGATTATCACTACCCTTCGAGGTAGTTTGTTGTTATTGTTGCTAGTGCTTATGTTGTATATTTTGCTTCCGCTGACATAGGGACCCCTAGAGGACGGGACGGAATGACACCTCTGTGTCCTCTACTCGATCGTCTGGACCCCAGACGCGAGTTAGACAGAGGGCCCATACGACGGGTGCCGTTAGATGGGGAAGGTCCTTCGATGTATACGGCGGGCTGTCGTATATAGCACAAGGAGCGTCACATCAAAAACCCTAACTTTGCCCCAAGAATGCCCTCTGTTCTTCTTGATGAAACTTATATGCTACTCTCTTTTCAGTAACATGGTTTTGACCTCTTTAAACTGAGCATTAGGCCCATCCCCATTTAACTCTTTTATGGATGTGCCACATAGGGATCCCGATTACGTTTCTGCTAGTTTTATCAGAACTAATTTTGGGTGACATGGCACAAGATCCTGCAAAATTTTTGGTTTCTCCTTCACTCCGTCTGAGAAACTGAAGTTACCCTGGTGTTTGTTGTTTAGCTATAGCTTTTTGTCTTGTAGCAAGTTTCTGCCATAGTTTTCTATCTTCTAGCGAGTTCCTGTCATCATGATTTTGTTCCTTGCTCTACTTTTGGGGCTCCAAGCACCTGTTTCCAATAGAAATGATCTTGATCCAGAGACCTATTGTTGGCTTACTGACAAAGACCTAGAAAGTGGGTTTTGCTGTAATGGGAATCGGCTCTTAGTGGAATACCAATAGTTGAGGTTGTTAGGTTGAGCCAGTAACCACTCTTGTATGTCTAGCCTAATGTACCTTTAGGGTGCTAAAGATTTCAAATTGAATAGGTGTACATGTCGAAATAGATAGAGCTGGTTGTCAGATGGTTTTACAAAAAACGCTATTTTGCCTCCTTTTCCGTTTTAACATGTTTGGTGGACAAAAGCGACTTCATGTGAGACTTGGTTGTAAAGCTTCTATGGCCCTGACGATTTGGCACCGTGTCACCAGAAAGCTCTGCTTCATTTCATCCTAGACAAATACAAAAGAACAGCACATTCTAGAGGGTTGTTGGATCAGTGTTACGACATGTGAGCTCTGAAGTTTTTTTCCACTTTCAGAACTGGCGCATCTAATGTTTTCGGAATTGCGAGACTGTGGGTTGCCCCTATGGGCATACCAAAGACCGTTTATTTGAATGTCTAATTCTTTTGCTCTTTCTAAAGCGGACTGTGCTGCAAAAACTCCCTTTGTAAAAGCAATGATATCCCCTTGACGTGAATACATTGGCTTGCCAGCAATTTGTTCCACTATCCATCATCCACATCCTGGCGAACAGTTTCTTAACATGCTGGTTTCTTCATGGCCTAGAAATGAGAAGTTCGTGTTTCTATGTTCAACATCTGTAACAATCTACTAGTTACATTTGCTAACCAATAAACACACTTTATTGACAATCTATTGATCAACAGTCGTTGACAAGCACTTTGCCTCTTCGTAGATGGTCTTCTAGCTCATTCTGTTTTAACATGAACTTGATATTAATTTTACATTCACTTTACACCCCGGGAAGACTTGTTCTGCCCTAAAAATGCGAGGATTACAAGAAACAGAAAATCTGCACCAAAATACCATGGTGATTGGGGCTTCAGAAACTTCAGCTTCAAAAAAGCCATTTAACATTTCAACCTAACTGAAAGCCACCTAATCTTTAGTGGCTGCTCTACAATGCAAGCACATACTTAAAGAATATAACTACCACTATCGCATTTACATCTCTGTATGAACTGATAAATGTCATTCCACTAAATGTTTTTATGAAAAGTATGCAAAATTCAATGGCACCTTCATAAAATAGAACAAAAAATTATTAGATTGATATACAAAATCTGCGTCAAGGCGTTGGAAGACTCACTAGACATACTCTCACATTAAGCCTCCAAAATAAATAAACCTTAAAACTGTATTGGAGGCCTGCCTAGAACATATTCTTGACAAGCATACTAATGATGATATACTTATTGTGTTGACATTGTATATGCTGGAATCCACCAAAATCATACTCGTAGGCAGTACTAACCTGTGGAGCACAAATGGCGTATCAGAAAAGTGAGTTCATCTCTTCAGTAATCTTTATCCATTTATTATCTTTTTATGCTCCGAACAGCTGTAACATGATCCTGAATAAGGAGAAGGTAAGTGTCAGGTCAATTGCCTAAATAAGTACATCAAACAAGACATAGTACTCGGTTTGCACCAGACAACAGTGTATATCTAAAGCAAATAGATAAATGCACACCGCTATGAAATCAAATGCTTTTGTGTCCTCTTTCTTGACACATTCAGTTGCTGAATAGTTTGGCATCGGCATCGAATTATTCGAGAAGTCAAAACCATCGGCAAGTCCAAAGCCATTGGTACTTTGCCCATATCCAAGATGTGTTACTCCAAGATTGGGCACTTGTGGGCCTATGTATTGTGGTATCCCTCCAGTTGCGAAGTTTGGTTGTCCAAAAGCTTGACCATAGTTCAATGCACCAGCAGAAAGTGGAACGGAATGAGTGACTCCAGGAGCAACAGGAATCAGTATAGGATTGCCATAAAGTAGCGGGGATGAAAAAGTACTTCCAGGAGCCACAGTATTCATTGGGCCAGTTTGGCCAAATGAATGTACAGAAGGAGATGATAACATTTGTGCATTGTTCCTGTTGATTGGAAACAACTGATTTGTATTCAGTTGTGAGTTTGATGATTGTATGGGGTTCCCGTTGATTGTAACTTCGTTTGTAACCAAACCTCCAAAGAGGTCAACCAAACTCTCTCCAGGTGCTGCAGGAGACTTGTCTTCAATAATATTGAGGCCAGCAAACAATTCACCAGTGTCATCCTTATTAACGAAAGTCTTATTCAAAGAGTCCCCCAAAGCACTCTCTGATGCATGAACTGACATGCCAGCAAAGGTGTCATCCGCAACAGATGCTGTTTCAGTCCACAAGTCATCCCCAAGGAGATCCACAGACTGAATGCTTGTTTCCTTGACTGAAGGATTGGAAGGATTGGTGAGCACATCTATCTCTGGCTGTGAGGAAATAGATTCTTGTGTATCAATTAGATCTGGTAAGCTGACTTTATTTCCAGTTTGCCTTTCTCCTGCTCTCTTCTCTAGTCGCACAGTTGCTTCTAACTCCTCGGATCCAAGCAAAGAGAGTACCTGCAGAACAATAACACTTAAAATTTCACATTTTCCTACACACCATGAATATGAACTAACCTTCTTGGCTTTTTCCCGCAAAGAAGCCTGTGGAGATTGAAAGCATTCTGTTATGGTAGAACTATTTTCCTCAAACAATTCGGCAATGTCTTGAAACTCCTTTATTTCCTTTTGCCGTAATACTCCTTCAAGGTAGCACAAAGTTTTCAGGCGCACCTGTCAAAAAGTGATCAGATTGCCATTGGCTGTCAACTCAAAGAATAATCTCAAAAGACAACCTGCCACGAATGAGCTTGCAACTTTTGGTCCATTGCAGCATACAGACGAACTGGATCTAGCTTCTGCGCTTCCAACAAGAAGGCTTGTATATTATCACGGCTAGGTTGGAGACGCACCCCACCTGGCGTTGTTACACTGTCAAGTAACTTCTCCTCTTTCGTATTTGGTGCTTCTGCATCACTTCTTAGTTCTGCCCTATGCAACGGCGGCTCAACTGTAGCAGGGCTGGAAACTCCAAAAGAAGAATGGGTATCGCGATAAGAATCCCTCTCAAAAGAAGTGGGAGATTCTCTGTAGTTATCAAACGATGGGGGAGATTCTCTGTAATTGTCGAAGTCCCGGGAGTTGTCTCTGTTTGATAAAGATCTCCTAACTCTAGGAGCTTCATAACCCCCAGAGTTGCTTTTATTTGCCAATCCAGTGTTATTGTACTGGTTATAGTGACTGCTAATCAATGTGAGACCCTGTTTTAGAGATTGTGTTCCAAGTTCCACAACTTCGCCAAGCATTGTCTTTTTCTCTACTTGCCTTAGCTCGTAGTTTGTGCTTCCAAAACCTTGGATCCGTTTGCCCGTATCCTCTAGAGTAGTTGGCCTCTCATCGGCAGCAAACAGTGCAGAAATGGCTTCATGAGCAGTTTCACGAACTGCCTTATTAGGGTTATCTCCCTTAAGTGGATCTGGTTGACCTTTATAATGAAACAACTGGCGAATTGCTGCAGATTGCCTTTGGACCTCTCTTCTGAATTCTGTACCTGCTTTCGCTGCTGAATACTTGATAAGCCTCAAAGCCTACACGTAACCAAAGTTTACTGTGCAGAAAATTCGTAAGTGATAGCAAAAGGGAAAAGGATAGACATACCTTCTGCTTTACCACAGGGCTCTTGTGATCTAATCTTTTAAATATGAACTCTACTACTTCGCGCACCACATCATGAGGGGATGATTTTAACATGGCGCATACCTCATCCAGGCGATACACAGGTGTTATGGTATCATCATCTGAAGTGACACTATCAATAACCCGACTTCGGCGATAGGATTCTACTGCTCTTCTACTGGATTCCATCAAAACCCAGAGTTCTTGATTGATCCTAATACAGGCACTGCAACAGACCCAAAATTTGAAAAGTCTATAGCCTCATTGCAAATCTTCAGCTGTGCGGCCTTAGCCCTTATGCCGATTAAGGAAAACACAAATTCACCTCGGGATAGAATAAAATGCAACAGTTTGGAGAGGACAAATATTCAGACAAATGAGATTCCTGATTTTGAGCTTCTAAGCGTACAGATAATTACACCATTGTTTCGATGCCCTGAAATTGAGTTCAAGGATTCCGGAGATGATATCAAAAACAGCAATGACTTTACCAGAAATTAGGTCTTCGACACAAATCCGGCGATGAGACGACTGACGGGTACCTCAAGGACGGTAGCGTTCTGCACCATAGCTGGAGATCTGTGGAGGAGGCGGCGGGTCGCCCGGCTTGGCTTCGTGACGAAAACAATATGGCTAGAAAAATATGACGTGGCGGCCACGTGTTAGTAACAATGTCATTGTTCTATTTCTATTGGATGTTTGAAGCCTGGCGCCTCTTTACTCTCTTTCCATACCTCTAAAACAATTCAATGGGTTGTTATAGGAAAATGGTAGATTTAATAGAAACTAGTAAACATGTGCCCAGCGTTGTCGCGCTAATGTCTTAGCTTATATCTTTACTTGGCCTTTAACATCCAAATGTGCAACTTCCGACAATACCAGATGCTGATGCTTGCAAGAATGGACATGATTTGCTTTTGTAATTATTTTTGTTATTGAGATTGTCTGATGATATTATCATCGATGTATTAACTTTGCAGTTAAAGGATGCGTCCACAATGAGAGATAAGAGCTGATGACTTTAACAGTTCGAAAGAGATTAGGGACAGACGATCGCGACATAACGTAGAAGAGGACTAATTAGAGTCAAGGCACCTTTGGTAGAGGGCATGATCAAGTTAGGGTTCCATACTCCTCATTGGAGAATATCAAACTCTTTATGGCAAATAAGATCTTCGTAAGACTCATGGAAGTTTTGCAATACATGATAATCGTTGTTTCAGTTAAGATGGTTCTATGAGGACTTGGATCCAATGAATTTCTGGATGTAAGGGTTGAAATTGTTGATCCTAGCTATCTATATATGATTGTTATGTGTCCAAATGTGGTGACATCTGGATGATGTCCAAGCTCATTCAAACATCGTGTCTTATCGTTTAATGTGTATTATCATTTTTTATAGCCATTAGATCATGGAATATTCAGTAAGGTATTCCAGGATGTTGGTTTTTGACCGTGTGTTTGAAGTGCTGAGTTTTTTACCCACCTCCAAAATGAAATCTTCAATGCTTCGAAATGGCCTTGCTTGAATTGAAACCACGTCATCACATTTATCATGAAAGAGCATAGATTTGAGGAGCTTGGAGAGTTGAACTCCCAATCAAAAACTTTTAAGAGCATGTCCAACAAAGGGTTGCCCTCATGCAAGAGGAGGAAGCCCTGTGAACTTAAAACCGTTAGTACCATCACTTGCTTGCTGCAACTTTACAAATGCATCTGGGGGCACATCAGAAGGAGTGATGCATGAAACGGAAAGCAACAAAGCTGACAACGTGATAACTATCTTACAACTATAATGGTCCTTGTTGCATATTCTTAAATTGAAATTGGTATTATGCATGAAGCAAAGAAGGCTTGTACGTGACACATATGGTACATCTTTTACCATGACAATGTAATGTGAAATCAGTAGCAAATCACTAAATATCTTCACACCATATAACATGGGCTGCCCATGAGCACCACTTTATCTCCCTTTGATACATACATTGTTAAACACAGAAGAAGGTGCAATGTTTACTTGCTTGAAACACAACCCAAGAGAATGATTGGACTTTTCTCCATCTTTATCCTGCAACTTTCTTCTTCTTATCTGATCCCCATATTAGGCCCTTCATAACATAATTTTAAGGCATCAAGAAAGTGAAAAACAGAAAGCATTTAACTATTCATGGATCTAAATCATGCATCATGATTTGCAAAACTCTCCTTTTCTTTTCTTTTTTCTTTCCATAACGTAGAAATAGATGATTGCAATACATGGTCAGATTGTACAACATGCAAAGTGTATATCAATCAGAAGTTATTGCTGGTGAAAAATCAAGTCCATATATGATAACTAAAGTAAATGGCATAGAAGCAAGGAAAGGTATGCTCCAAGCAAATACCTTTGTGAAAATATTCGTGTTGATATTGATAATTCAAGATGAATAGTCTGCATGCTTCTGTATAAAACAGTGATAGAGTTGACACACGCTTCAGAAGCTAGATATGTACCATCTAAATGCAACTTTGTATAGCTGCAGTTAAGATTGCATTTGCATGCCATATCTAGAATACTGATATTAATTTGATAGAAGTATGTCATATGCTTTCAATTTCTTTCAATCGACAAAAAATGATCTACCTTGTTGTAAATTATAAAGTCGCATTTAATTAAAGTGGGTCTCATTCCTTTCCCACTTTTTTTTGGAACCCTGTTATTTTACACGAAACGGGCGAGGGAAACTTTTAAAACCGCATTATTGCTTTAGAAGATGCCTGTTTTCCTGTATGAAAAAAAATGTTAAGGAAAATTACGTGGTCTACTTTTCTCGATTAGCGAGTCGAGAAGAGAAAGTGCACAACTAAAACAAATGAAAATGCTATCTCTCTATGAACAAAGTGATGATCTGCCCGAATTTTTATCCATAAATAATTTCATTACATTGTATTTTACAGTGGTTGAAGATACCATGATGGTCGAGCTGGCACAAATATTACATCATCTTCGCACACAGACCACCTACTGGGAACAACGTGCGGAGCAAGGTTCGAGGTGTTTCAAGCCACGAGAGCAACTTGAAGAGAATAGAAATCTGAACGCGTTGTCTTATCCAATGCATGTGATCAACCTCTTCTCATCCTCTTTCTTCAATGAACGGGTCTTTCCATGGCTCCTGATCATGTCCTTTCTGTTCGCGATCTATACTGAAAAAGGCAAAATCAAATTAATCCAATTGATGCTACAGACAATACAAATAAAACAAGGTGCTGCGCACGGAGGGTTGCCCTCCATGGCCGGAGAGTGAAGTGGCTTAAGTTGTAGTTGTAGACAATAGAGTGTTTGAATCGGAATTGCTATTTTAAGACATTGACATTTTGTGAAGGTGATGGTACGCATTTGCATTACTAAGTTCTGCTTAGGTGTTGTTGGAGTAGGATGTAGTTGGACATATGGACTTTGGGACTTGAGCGCAAGGTATTGGTGTTTGGTGCTTGGTATGGAACTAGGATGGCAGAAGCATAAGGAGAAGTGTAATAAAGGAGAGAATGGATGTACATGATCGAAAATAGGGGAGTTCTGCCCCTAAAAATCCGCCCACTTGTGTTAAATTCCGGTCATCCTGAAAAATTTCCGGCAATTTTTCGACATTAAAATAACAAATTTCCTCAAATAGCGAGCGGCATTTTTACTGGTTAGACTCGTTGCTATTTTCGAGCCCTGCTCGGGCCATCGGACCCCTCGTGCGCAGCACCTTATTAATCTTGCATTGGTTGCATGTGTAAATCCTGTTCGTTTGAATATGTGGATTGGAATTTGGCTTTTCTATTTGAGTTAATAAACTATTCGAAACTAGCTTTTCATTAGAACGTAAGTTGTAACAACACAACTGAAGTTATGCATTGATAGATACAACAACATGCCAAGATATAGCTTTTAGCCTTGTATTTCAATATTTGGAGCAAAGATGACTCCCCTACCAAGACAAAAAACCCCTTTTGGCACAATCTTGCTTTTAATACTATGCTTCAATATTTGGAGCCAAGGTGACTCCATCCCTATTTGCATCACCCAAATTACTTGCCATTGTATGCCACAATGTTTATTTGCCATGTTATCTTCCGTATTTCTCACATGATAATCAAAGTTTTGTTGGAGGAAACATGTGCTTAAAATCAAAAGAAAAAACTATAATTACAATATCTTTGCAAATCCAAGGTTGTATTGTGTATTCCCATGTGATGAAAAAGCAGAATGAAGCTTTTCAAAGCATGCTCCATGGTGTCATTGTAATAAGTGCAAATCCAAAGTTGTATTGTGTATTCCCATTTGGATGCATGTTATGAGAAAGCAGACTGCAACTCTTTAAGGCATCCTTCCATGGCATCATTGTAATAGGTGGAAATAACGACCCGATAATAAGCAAATATAATAGCTCCAAACTATTGTTTAGTAAGCAACATCCTGTATCCGAGCTTTTATTTGTCTTCATTTGGTCTATTGTCACTAACCATAGAAGCCTATTGAGAGTAACCTACATGTGTTCATTTATCATGACCAAGCCATTAAACTATGCCTTTGCTATGGGATAGCATTCAGAAGTTAAAGTGGTCAGGTGTAATAGAAAGTGGTGTTTGATACTCAATATGAAAATTAGCTCCATGAAATATACAATATGCATGAAGGCCATGAAGCATTGGATGTGTTCTTTAAGAAATAAATTGTAGCTGCAAGTTTGAGGGGAGGCTATGATGAGTCTATTGCAGAAAATACTTGGGCAAAACTTATCTGTGAGATGATGGTTGGTAAGAATGAAGTGCTCATTTTTCTCGATATTGGAAAATAAAGAATAGATTACCAACAAATATAAAAGAAACGTTGACATAATATAACAAAAACATGGACTTACAATTGGTTGTGTTAGATATTGCCTTCTCAACTTTGTTAATACATACAACATTTACAAGCGCAAGTCAATTATGGAAATGTGCCAAGCAAACCTGGATGCTAATTTTTTTCCTATTTTTCTACTTAGGTTCGGTCTATTTCCTTTACTAGATAGATCAACATACTGCTCCTCCTAACATCTTCATCAGACATCAACCTCGAAGATTTTCAAACTCTTGCCTTAAATGATATGTGAAAAAAATGCACATTTAAATATCATTAATTAGACTAAGGCACTAATATGTTTACAAAATGCTACAAAAGTGGAGCTCTAGGACCATTTTGCATTTTCAAATATGCAATGAATGAAAAGCGGGCGAGAAAGAGTCGTGTATCTATTTGTCCTTATAGGAAGTGTTTGGATGGCATAACATTTGCACTCCATGATAGAACATTATCTTTATGCCATCATGTTTGCAAATATGAGAACAACTACAAAGATTATAAGGGATGCTTGATCTAGGCTGCTTTGCTTGCTTTAAGTCATCATCCTTTCTTTGTGTGCCATGTAAGCCATAAGGTGTTCAAATGCAAATTCACATCTTTGTCTTTCATCAAACTCATAACCCTTGTTTTTCAACGTTGTAACCTGTCTCTTTGGCATACGGTTTTCGAATGTATTCACATCTCTGTCTTCCCCCAATAGCATAAGTCCTTTTTTTTCCAGCATTGTAACTTATCCCTTTGGCATAAGGTTTTCAATGTAAATTCACATCTTTGTCTTCCAATAAGCCTTTTCTAATACCCATAACCTGTCTTTCTGCTAGAACGTCAGGGAAATATATAGTTCTAGCTGTCTTGCAGGATGCCTGTAAGGGAGCTCGAGAAGCCTCACCATTTATAAGTAAACATAAGCTTAATCCATGAAATGAGCAGTACAAGCCAAACACATGACTTAATCAAACGATGCCACAAGTTATGAAGATGAGATTTAGTTACCTTCTGCGAATGCAATACCATTACCAGGTCCATGCTGATCAATCGTATATCGACATAACATAACTACCCATAGCATTGCTTCTAGAGCTTGCCAAGAGTTTAAAATTCAAGTATAGTTACAGCAGTATAGCACTGTAAAGCACACGAAAAATTGTTCTCCGTTGAGGAAGAACCTCTTTGCAAATCATTTGCTAGCAACACCATAGTTTTGGCACCACCAAATGTCTGTTTAAATTGGAATCTGGTATATGGAATTTTAAAAAAGAAAAGAAAAACCATTTATAGGCATCCACCCTTCACAATATCCCATGTTGAAAAGCAAGGCTCTCTGAGCCTAATCATCCAGATCCTGACAATTTCATCATGCCACATCTAAACAACACATGCCACACATAGTTGTAATTTCATGCGGTTATCTGCCCTCCTTGCTACATACTTTCTTTTTGTTTGCCCTAGTTCTCAGGTGGAATTTTAAAATGCAAGAGTCACAATGCTCAAATATGCAAATGCGAAGGCTAGATAGACTACAGATTCATACACCTTGTTTCATGTAGAGGAATCATGCCTCAGCACAATGCAATGAAACCTTATCAAGTGATCTCTAGAAGAGTAACTTACAACCTTCAGTTCTTGCAAACATTGTTGTTGCCACTAGGTTCATATGGGAAGTGTTGCATGTGCAATCAGAGGAGAGCATAAGAACCCACAACTTCTAGAAGAGGGATACGCCATTTCGCTTGGCATAGATTCAGATACTACATTAGGAAAGTCACAGTGTGAGACTCTGCACATTGTGCAAATTGTGTTTAAATCCACACATGTTTGGGATATTGTATTTTAGAAGGAAGAATAGAATAGAATAGAATAGTTTTTTTATCGTCCACTGAGACCAATCGGCCTATGGGACCCAGAAGGAGCGCAGCAAACTTATTACTGTCCGGGTTAAAAAACCCCCGCCCCGAAGGGTTTTCGAGGGAAAAACCGTGGCAGTAATAAGAATGCTGTCAAACTGTGGAAGTTTATAGCATCATTGCGGCTTCAGCATGGAAGTTGGTAAGGATGTTCTTTTCATGCTCCAAAGACTGTGGCGAGAAGATCTGCAAGCAAACCAGTTCTGTCATTAGTATCCTTTCTTCACATGCTGATCTTCCAATGTTGTCTGAAGACAGATTCATTCATGCATACATCATGGTCAAGGAGCTAAATTTGGATGCTCTTGCAGAAAATGCACTACTCAAAATCTTCTTGCAGTTTGTGACAAAATGATCCAAAGAGATGTGGTATCCTGGAAATCACTTATTGCAGCATATGGTCAACATGGAAAAGGCAACGAAGCCCTTGTGCTCTTTAAGCAAATACATGTCGAAAGGAGTAAAATCAGCTGGTTTACCCAGCTGCTATCACTTTGCTTAATCCATTGTTTTCTTGCAGTCATATAGGGATGGTAGATGATGGTTGTCATTACTTTCTTCCGAAAACATCATCTTGAGGCAGAGGACTTTTTTCAATCTCACACCTCGTCATAAGTCATCCTACTTGCTGACTGTAAGCTTTATAATGTAAAATTAGCCAAGCAAATTTTAGCTCAGATAATATGAAAGTCTATTGATAGTGCATTCTTGTAGAAAAGCTATTTCTTATGTACATCAGCAATTATTAGCAATTAGATGGTGTCCCTCTAACTGCTAACTGATTTCTAAGTACACTGCTACTACACCCCAATGTAACAGAGACTTCACATTGCAGCATGTTAGTGGCCAGTTCGTGAATTACTCTAACCCAAAAGTGTATCATACATTAGGAAGTTATAAGAATTAAAGGCAGTGTACTAACAACTGCTAATTGACTACAAACATGCATAATATCAAGACGTTTTTGCATGCATGCTGCAAGACAGCTTTTTGCTAATGCTAATTCTGCCTCATATTTTGCGCTGCACTTAAAATTATGTGTAGCTAGAAACTTCATCTTACGGATCAGACAGTTATACCATGAACCAGATTACCATAACTTTGTTAACTAAGAAACTCAAATAATGTAGACAAAGCATGCAGTTAGAAGCTGCGTCTCAGAAAATGCATCTCAGAATATATTATTTTGATGTTGGCAACCTCCATTTTTTCCATTTTTGATTCTTACCAGACTTTACACTGCTCAATTTAATTAGTTACTGCCATATTTGCTACGTACACATTACCGGTTTTAGAAAGACACACCAGAATGTCATGCTTGAGTGCACATGTAACCAACCTCAATCTTTTCTTTCTTTTGCATAAATAAATAAGAACCTGATTTAGTAGTTTGTCCTTCATTTCGTTAGTATCATCTCCAATTGAGGCACGCTGTCGCTGTTGCTGAATCTCCATAGAGTATGCAACCTTGTTAATGTTGGGTTCTACTGCATCCTTTGCTGCTTCCACTGATACATCTGGTGCTCCTGGCTGCATTTCTACGTCCTGCTTGGCAGCCTGAGCATTGCTAACTTATCTTTTTCCACTAAGGTCTTGTTGAGAGTCTTGTTGGGCTCTCTATCCATTCGTGAGATAGTAACCAATGTATGTAATTGGTTTAGAAGCGAGAACTAGCACAGATAACGCAGGCGCAGTGCAAGAGTTAGCTTGTTCTTGGTCAAGAAGGATGCAAGACCCATGCTCGGATCAACCCAAGTCAAGACGATGTAGCCACCGAAGGGTTTTCCTGTATCAAAAACCTATGTCAAAGCCAGCGCCAGACTGAAATGCTAGGCGATAAGCCAAGTCCGGAGATAAATTCTTCCAATTCCCCCTTCTTCCAACACCAGTTCCCACACCAGCTTATGGACCTCGCTCTAATGCTTGGCGGTGCCGGTTAACCAGTTCCCACACCAGCCGCACAGCAACAATGGCGACCGAGAGTTTACAGGTAAGAGGAGGTTTTGAGCAGTCACAACATATCCTAGGTATATTCCAGCATATACCTAGGATATGCCAAAAGCCCACATAAACAAGGGTTTGCCCCCCTAGGGGCAACCCAAAAACAACCAGTTCAAAGGGACATTTTTTAAGAAAGCAGGTCTGAGGGCCTTTCTCGCCTCGCGAGCCGAGAAAAGCAGCTTAGAGTGAAAAATGCAAGTCTAAGGCCCTTTCTCGACTTGCGAGTCGAGAAAAGGAAGCTCAGAATAAAAAAGGCAGCTCTGAGGGCCTTTCTCGACTCGTGAGTCGAGAAACGTGCCCAAAAAAAAAAAAAAACTTTTTTTCTGAAGTAGAAAAAAAAAAATGAGGGCCTTTCTTGACTCGCAAGCCGAGAAACCCTCTAATGACCTTTCTCGACTCGCGAGTCGAGAAAGGTAGCTCAGAGTAAAAAACGCAGGTCTGAGGATCAGTCTGAGAGCTAGTTTCTCAACTCATAGGTCTGAGAGCCTTTCTCGACTCGTGAGTCAAGAAAGGCAGCTCGGAGTGAAAAACATCAAACTTTTACAAACTCCAAACTAGTAACGAAATACAAATGTCTTCAACATACATGACTATGAAAAAAATTACGGTCTTCTTAAAAATGCATAGAGGTATAAAAATAGCATGGGTTAGACCTATGAAAGCCCATTGAAATGATTAAACCTATGTAAATCTATTTACTTTCTATATATTTTCTAATGCACACCATATCCTATGCATTTCCTACATATACATGTACCAAAAAATAAACCCTCCCCTTTTGGTAATATGTCAATATTTACCCATAGTTTTTTTCAAAGATATCTTTTTTAAATGGGGCAATATATACTATTTATTTTCTAATAAGCACAATATCCTATATACTATGTATATTCCAATAAACACAATATCCTAGGTATTTTCTATGAAAAAATACACTCCCTATATATTTTCTATGGAATGAGCGTACAAAGAATGCTTGAAGTGACGTTCTAATATGGCATAAAACTACAAATCACTCAAATATAACTTGAATACATGCTCATTGAATACTTGCCGAAAAGGTAAAGCTTCAAACAAATAAATCCTCTATTTCTTTTCCGAATCTTTATTGTTCTTTTTACTCTACCCCGCTTTTTTTCTCCCTCATTTTCGAAATTTGAATTTGGTACACACCTTTTGGCCCTGCTCTTTTCCGCCATGGCTCTAATCCCTTGCTGAAGACCCGGCTATGGCCATAGCAGCCTCTCTTTACTCCTTCTCGAATTATCTTTTTCTTTAGCTGTGAATCTTTGAATCGGAACTGTGAGATCGGATCTGCAAGGTCGGGTCTGTGAGAAAGAATTGCCAACTTGAGCTTGATGGCTGGAGATAATACAGGGAACTTTGTTGTTGAAACTTCTTGCATGGTCGCCGGTTAGGTTCTTGCAATGAATAGATAACTTTCTCTGGCAGACAACAAAATAAGGCTAATATTTGAAATCCTCTCATTCCGAAGTGTATAAAAGCCCGAGCCGCCGGATCTGACAGAGCAAAGATGGATGCTTTTGATTTGGAAAAAGATGGGCATGGGATGCATTTAAGAGAGATAGGAGACCATGCTTGCTGGCCTAGTGTCCCTGCCTCATAGATGGCGATAGATGCAGAAGTGGCAGCCAGGTGAAGCATCGAAAAAAGGATGATTGCGGTCAAAAGGATTGGATCGAAATGGCACAGGAGGAACTTTGCAGCAGAGTGGAGAGCAAATACTGGAACCAATGATGGAATCCGAGATTGGGTATCAATGGCGGGTACAGAGATGATGGAATCGGAGACAAATAATGGAATCAGAGACAGGGAGGAATCAATCGGGGAGGACTGAGTAATGGATCGCAACAAGGAGAGGATAAGGATCAACCAGTGACGGGTTTTTTGAGTGCCTGGGAGAGGACAGTCGAAGACAAGCTGAGGCCATGAAAAAAGGCCGGATCTTCCGAAACTAACCCCTGCAATGCTTGAAAATCCTTGACTACTCTGTAACCGTGAATCGATGCATCAAGGAAGCTGTATTTGATCCCAAGATTGGCACTGTGCTCCTCAAAAAGGCTATTTCTGCAGATCCGGCAAGGTTTTCACAGAAGCTCGCGTTTGCAGATATAAGGTAAGACTGAAATCCTTTATTTAACGTCTTCAAATGCTCATCTTATTTACTCTGCCTCCACATTTTTGCAGAATCTTCCTCCGCATAATGAATAGAAACCTTAATATACATTATACAAAAACTTGTACATGCATACCCCACAAACGAGAATTGCTATATACGGTCCAGATCTTAGAATAAAGGGCAAATATGCCCATCCGACAGCTCTCGTTGCCCGGAGTAACCCCCCGCGTGAATATGCACCCAAACCAAAGGGGGTTTAAGGGGGATTTTAATTTAAATGTGTTAAATGCAATGGTTTGTGTTAATAATGTTAATGGTAGTTGTGTGTTGATTGCTATATTAAAAAAAAAATTTGAGCCCTTCGGGCCCTAACAAAAGCAAATATAGATAAACTTCAAGGGCCTAAATCGTTAAACAACCTACTCGTATGAACAGCAGTTTAGTAAAACTAATGGCAATGACATTTGCCATTTCTTGGGGCTTGTGCTTTTAGTCCCAATTTGCTAGAAGAGCTACTTGGAAATGAGAAGGCTTCCTATTATGAAATGTAAATATGAAGCACAACAAAATTGGAACCAAGTATGTATATATGTATAATCCATAGTTTTAACAAATGATAGAATATTTTCACAGAATTTACCTCAACAAAATAAATCAAATAAGATTCAAATAAGGTTCTGTACTTGGATGGTATCCTGCTGAGAGCATATCAACTATGAACCTTTGACACTCACCAATTGAGGCAGCCTGCACTAGTTCAATAGCTAGTGCGGGGTTTTGAAACATCCTATCAAGCTGTTGGATCAGATCGTTTTGCAACTGCATAAAAACATCCTCCACCTACTCCCAGAGTAGAAAGCAAAGTAATAACCTGACGGTTCAAGAAGCATGGAATATATTTTGTCCAACACACAATGGCTTCACCGTTGCCTCTTGTCCCTATGGTAAATGTGAATGGATTGAGAAGCCATGCTATTCTTTCATGCCATGTAACTCCAGCAAGGCATAAATAAAATTGCCCACCAATAGGTCTGGATTATGTCACCACACTGTTTGTCTTAAATCTATGGAAGAAACCTAGGAAAATATTTGTTGAGGAAACCCTAGGATCGATGCCACCATTCATTTGGAAGCAATATTCTTATGCTAGATTGATTCCGAAGTGAACTCCTTTGGCATGATTTTTAAGAGAAACACCAAAGATGCGTCCTGGTGCTGGGGAAAGATCCATCGTCCTTGATGAGCTTGAGGTGCCCATGTCATGCAGCATGGAATCCAGCATCAAAATTATATATAATACTGTAGAGATTGACTGACATTTTTCCTCCAAATATTCAAACTATTTCCAAAACATAGAATGTAATCAGCTCCGTAATTTCTATAATACAAGAGTTTGTGGAATGTAAAGGAACCTTATCTTGCACCTCCTTTCTGTGCAACACCAAATGATCTATGTCTAAAGGTCCATCCATTAAAACATGATCCTGGAACCCAATATCTTTTGTCTCAGAATTACAAATTATTCCAACTGTATGGAGTTCAACTACCCCATACATGACAGAATCAGTCAGCCAATAAAGTTTCCAAGAGGTGAAGCATTATCTACTCTGCAGGTATCTCTAGAAGGTAAAATCTCCTAAAACTTCATCGTAATTTTCATGCTGATGCAGGTATCTGAGTCTCACTTATTGTAATAGACTCGCAACTTCCTGTTAAGAATAAAAGTTAAAGACTGAAGCTAACAACCGATCTGTAAACTCCGAAGTACCTTTAAGAGGCGATGAGTCAAAGGCCGATGCAGTATTAGGGTATTTAACTCTGTGTACCACAGTTCCACTTTGCTTTATCATTAAGGCAGCTCGATCTTCTTGAGGAGAGCGCGCTTTCAACACAGAAAAAACATAATTATTAAGGCGCCTTGCTTTCCTTCCATTCTCTAAAACTTCTTCCAACTCCTAGATCGGCAGCAAACAAATCTTCTCCGGAAGCAAACAGTAAAGCAAACCCTTTCCTCAAAGAACCCTAAAATAAGGGACCTCGATGCTTGCATGTCTGTTTTTGGAACTTAAAAATAATTGATTTTTCAAGGGAAAATCAGCCCCTAAAATAAAAAGAGGGCTTTTGTTGTGAGCCCTTGGATCTTGGACCATTGAAAAAAAAAGCTAAATCAACGACTAAGAAATGGTGCACTCTAGATGTACGCATTAGTACATCCATTCGAATACGCCATGAAATCTTAGGAAAACCTTTGTGAAAAGCGTACAAAAACACAAAGAAAACCCCCTGTTATTATGCTACATATTCTTGGTCGTGAAGAACAGGGGCCGGAGGTCAAGTATTATTCGGAGTCGTGAAGAACAGGGGCCGGAGGTGGAGTGTTATCTGGAGGTCATGAAGAACAGGGGCCAGAGGTGAGGCCGAGTAACACAGTGTTATCCATGCTGCTTATTATTTGCAAATAAATAAGTGGAGATAACAGGGGAAGAAAAAAAAAAGGCATAGACAAAGGTAAGCTTGAGAATTCCTGTCGGTGAAGCTTAAAAATAGTTGTCCGTGAAGCTTGAGAATGGCACACCCATAGAGATAATATTCATTCTTATCATTATACTTTAGTCATTAATTTAATGTAATTAATTTAAATTAACTATTATTTATATTTAATATTAATTATTTTTTTAATCTTAAGGGGGTCTATCCCCTTTGATTATTGTTGGCTTCCCTCTCCCCCGTTCTGCCTTCACCTCTTCCCCCAACTCTTCCCACTCTACCCACTTTCCCTTGCCCCTCTTCTCACTCCCACTCCTCACGCACTCTTCCCCTTGCCCCCAACCCCCCCCCCCCCCACCTTTTCAAACTACCCCGTCCCCAACTCCTCCCCCCTTTCCGAACTCCCCCCTCCCCCTTTTTGAACTTCCATGACTTATCCCCAAACTTCTCCCCTTCCCCTCCCCCTTGTTGCTCTCACCCAGCCCTGGTTTTTTGTAAACTTTGTGAGAAAATATGATGAGCCAGTTCTTGTTGTATGATATGAAAAAACTAACAGTGATTCAATGCAAGACTTTTTTTTTTCAGTATGAGTTCCATTTTCAGTATGAGTCCCAAACGTCGGGATCTGACCTACTTTAATTAAACGCGACTTTATAGCTCTTCATGTTGAACAGTATCATCCCCAACAGCAAAGGCAGTTGCCATAAAAGCTAGCCAGATCAGAACATATTAGCGTCTCTTATTTCCTGCATTTACTTATATTAGGATCAATAAAGTCTAAATATTTCTAAAACATATATGCTTCCTGCTCATATAACATAGACATCCATGCATGCAATTCTAACTTAGCAATCAATGGGGATTCACATAGTTATAGCCATACAATTTAGGTGAGTGAGCCAAAAGGGTTTATTTTGGGCTTGAACCATACATATGCTCTTACCTAGTGGGCTTTTTTTAGATGACTCTGGTTCAATATGTGGCTGAAATGGGAGTTTTTGGAAGGTTTTTAAGGCGTATACAAGGGGTTTTCGACGATCCCTTGCATGCACATGAGGTATTCCCTCTATGATAAATGTGCCCCCCACCCCCCAACCCCCCCAGTTAGCAATAAAATACATTTTCTGAAGAACAATGTAACATGTTTTCAAATCCTAGCTTTTCTATTTAATTCCTTGCTCTTCTATTTCTTGATTGATAGTATCACGTGCATACTCAAATTCCACCGACAAGTCCACCTCAACGAAACCATGTGCAGCAATGGGCCCCTGCATGTACGAAGAGCAGACATTTCACTCAAGCAAGCATACAAATCAATCCTTTTATTACAGCAAAGAAAGCCAAAATAAGTACTTTCTTAATCTTGAAACCCCTTGTCTTAGGCCTTTCTATAGATGAAGCAGATCAAACTAGGAGATTTTGTAGCTTTTTGGAAGATCAACATAAAAATATTGCTTTCCATCAAATTTGGATTTCAATGCAATTTCACATTGCAATGTCAAGCACCCTAACTGCAGATTCAACAACCTTGGCATTCAGGACTGGAATGCTTCCGGCATACAGGCAGGACAAATATGGGGCATTGGTTCATACCTATACTGGGAAATGCAGCAACAGAAGACCTTGTTGCAATAAGCTAAATCCACGGTAGGACTAACATAGACAGTTTTGCAAGGACTTCAGATTAAAGCAGTGGGAATCGAGAAATATTACAGCATCAGACGAAGCAAAAAAATATCAGTGTTCTGTTTCTTTGAAAGATAAAATCAGGATTTTTGAGTTATGCAGGCTTTTGAAGGAAAGGGCATTGAAGCAAGGGAGCAGGAAGAAGGGGGTATATGGCTTCAACTAGGCACAGATTGTTGGAATTTCAGGTCTTCTGCAAAGCAGCTTGGAAACAAAAGGTCGATTTTGGCTATTCCTTGGAGCTTCTTTGGATAAAAGGAAGACCATCTGAAACGAAAATGTTAGAAGAAACATCATGCATCTGATTACCTCAGAATTTAACTGGACGTTTTTCCATAGCCTAAGCCTTTGTCGAATTCTTAAAGCTGCAAAAATAGAAAGAGATTAATAAAACATCTATTTGTGGATAAATAAAAAACTTTGAAAGAATGCCGGAAGAAACAAAAGATGCTTGAAGAAAGAATTTACCTGCTTGTGGCGAAATCCAGAGAACTTGGGATCCCTAAACTGGATTTAAACTCCATTTCCCTAATCATGGATACCGCCCCATGATCTCCATAATCTTCGCTGCTAGCAACTAGAGTCAAACAGTTCCATCTCAACGATGAAAATTTAACTCAAATAAGAAATTAAGAAAAAAATGGTGTACCCGGAAACACCAAAATCTGGCGCTAGTGGCTGAAAAAGCCGTTAGCGGCCGGCCGGAAAAAACACCCTCCCCAAAAAAACATTCTAAATAAGTAGATAAATAATCACATTTGCTCGCTGGTTGTATTAGTCAAAGCATTCTAATTAGGACATTGAATTATTTTAATAAAGGTTCGAGTCTCCATACTTTATATTCTACAACCTTAGGTGAACGCGTATAAAGATTCAAGTCCTCGTATTTAATATTTCAAAACCTTAGGCAAGTCCATATTTCATATTTCAAAATCATAGGTGCCCCTAATCATAAATGACCATAATTGAGACGAAAGGTGCATATAGACCCCAACATACAGTATGGGTCGTCAGGTTGACGAATCTGACAATCGAAGTAGTCGAGGGTGCATCTCATTTAGAATATGTAATATATTCTCCTTTATCTCATGGTCATCACATAATCTGACTTGGAATAGCCCAATATCTCCGGCCACCTGCCACAACAAGCTCGAAATACAGGCAAACACAGGAGTAAGACTCCATAGCAAACGAATTTTGAAGAACCACTCTTGCCAGATCAATAGCTCCTTAAAGTAATCCGTAAATATATGTTTATCAATCAAAATACAATCGTAATTGGCATGACATGATGAGCAAATGCCATCACTTGGATTTTGGAGATGGCGCTGCTCAACAGATGGCCAATCTTGGGTCGACCATGAAAAGATCTTAATGTGTGAGATCAATCAGTGGAGGCACCTTGGCGGATGATCCTACTTATCTTGCCTTGATTAGCAAATAAATTTTGGGTTTAGGTCAATTAAGTACCGCACGACCTTGTCCTAGTTTTTGTAGTATGAATGTACATACAACCGGGAACTGTTACATCACTTTGCTTGTGTCACGTTTTGATTCAAACACCCTCCACGTTATCGAAACCCCATATCACCCATGTTGGGGGGATATGGGGACCTATTGTATCCATTAAGGTGATTTACCTTTCAACTTATTACAACAGTCAACGCTAATGTTGTAACCCCATTGTAGCTTGACCCACCTCTATATAAAGCTTCCACTTGCTTCTTCCACCTTTTGTCTCCTGCCTTGATAGTGCACCTCAGCTCCGGTGCCTTCGCTTTGGATATCGGGTGCACTATCAGCTCCTAACCTCTAAGCTCTTGGGTATGGATGCTACATGGATAGCCAAGCTCTCTAGCTTAGTATGTCCTCTTGTGGGTATATGGAAGGTTGTTTGATCTTGATGTATGATCTTGATAGTGAGAGTATTTCAAATGCAGGCTTAGAAGTTCTAACGCTCATCGGCAGACAACCTCACGAAACGACTAGACCAGCCATGGTCTTATTGTAACATCAAACGCCTGATGATACTTGAAGACATTCACGATCAGGTGATCAAGTTTGTTGTTGTTGGGGGATGGACTTGTTATTCAATATTTTGACAGTCTATCCTACGGTGGAACGCCAAGATCTCAACAAGCTCATTGAATACTCAAAAACCTGGGAGAATGGGCAGGTAGACTCTTTTACTTATCCATCATCTCTTATGGATAGCAGTAATAATGTTTGGGATACAGATTAACTAAGGCCATTCTCCCAAATTTTGTCGAACCTCATATAGTAAAACAATTCATATATGCATATGTCATCCTTTTTCTAAGTGATTAAAATAATTTTCTAATTTTAAATGGCCTCTTTCTCTATCATAAGAGCCTTCTCTCAAGCTACACAGAGTGAGAGATCCTCACTCTGGTCTGCACAAGGCTAGCAGAGAATCTTGCCAAACAATTAGACCACCGAAGGCTGTGTTAGAAGAAAACCCCGAGGCAATATGCGAGTAGATCATCGCACACGCAAATTATGTGAACTCCAACTTATACATAAACACTCGAAACTTTTGCATTCATAAAAAACAGAGGTAGCTTCACAAAGGAGCCTGAAGAAGAGGCTTCATAGGCAAGTAGCCCATACACAAGATAGACAACTTCTGTACACAGAACAACCATAAACTGAACATCAACAATGAGTTAAAACAGATTTATATGGCTTCCCATAGCCATCTCAGGCCTGCATAGTGCGAAAGTACAACCGGCCAAGACGTTCCAGTGTGTTATTTGGCCTTATGAAGAGAGCACGCATCAGGTTCATGTAACCACGAAAGACTCTCCGTTGCTTCAAAGAAACCTTCAAATCTTCCATGTCTAGACAGTGCAAAGCTTCCTCCAAGCATTGAATCATGTTGCACATAGCAGTTTTACACTCTCTAATGCTCATCATCGTCTCCTTTGATACCAAATCCATGTCAACGTGAAGGTGAAAGCACTCAGACTTGTTATCACCTGCAGCATGACCACACTTCTTTAGTTCTTTATCCGAGTCAGTATCTATATTTACAGGTGGGCTGAAAACAGCGTTCCTATCTGCATCGGCCATAGCAGTGCTAACTTCTTTGATCATGCCTACATGAAAACAAAGAAATATGTACATTAGTAAAGAAAACAGACCCTAACTTACTGAGCAGAGAAGGACCAATCCTGGAAATTGAGAGGGATGTAAGATGGGCAACCAGCCAAGGGTGTGCCTGCAGGGCCATCATGAGCTTCCTCTCTACTTTCCTCGTTCTGATCACTCTCTTCATCATCCTCAATAACTGTCCTAGCATCCCAGAATCTCCTTCTCGCCTTCCCAACCCGCTCCACCTGAACTATTCCAGGAGGAAGCCCATAGACCACACTCCTCACGTCACTATAAGTGGCGTACTTAGGATTCAGAGTTAATCGCCAAGCAGCCTCCACACGCTGCTAGGAAATGAAAGCAGTATTGGATGGAAGAACCCATGCACCACTAAGCACAAATTTCTCCGTAGAAGCATACTGCAGACAGTCTGAATCAAAGATGCAATCAATTGTCTCCTCCCATGATAAAGCTGGAAGTGCCTAGCCTTTAAAAGAAAGTTACAGTTATCAATAGTAACACAGTTCTTAATGTCACCAGCTCTATACAGCGCATATAAGTCTTTTCCACGTTCAATCTGTTCATCAGTTACACCTTCATGTGATGCCTATGATGCATCTTCCCCAAGTCCTTTAGACAGTAGCCTAGCATCCCCTTATAACAGTGTAGCTTGGTGTCTATAAGGGCCTTACACAGAATAACAGCACCAGCCAGTTTGTGTGTATCCCAACCCACGTACTTTTTCAACCTGGCATTCACTGCTATATGCACTGTAGGTGAAGATGGTCAAAGTCTGATCCTCTCTTTAGGCTCACAATTCCACTAAAGCACTCAACATCTAAGAACCTACATACGCAGTTGTACACAACATCCCACACATCCACTCCCCCTATGCTAACAGTTACACTGACGTCCAAGGAAGAGGGCTGATCCATGTGTGGAGCAGAGGCTCTTGGAGGCTTCGCAATAATTCTCTTCCTCATTGCTAAGTCCTTCTTACCAGCAAACACTTGTTTGCCAGGCCCCCTGTCTTCAAAAACAAAGCACCTTGCTGTTGAACTAGAACACAGGAGAAACATCTTCCTCATCTGTCTTACTAGCAATCTTGTCTGTGTTAGCAGCAACAGAAGACCCTGGCAAATTCACAAACTCAAACTCCTGGTTCTGCTGAGCCCCGCCATCGTCAGGTACGCTGCATGGAGTCTCCTCAAAATTGCTTCTGTGCATATTCACATCATTACAGAGCTTGCATCCTTTCCATAGACCTCTGCATGCTGCCACATCACTACTTTTTAGTGGCCTCCCCTCAGCATCCGCAGAGCCCTTGGACACACCCCTGGCCAGTCTATGAAGAAACATGACTGAATTCAATCACTACATGCTGGAGAAGACGAACTGCCCATCGCCACCAAAGCTTGCACTCAGACTCTGCACTCAAACCCCGATAGCCGATCCTTTATGCGAAATCCAGCAGAATCTCAGGGCCCTTTCTGGCAACACACATGCCTAGCACCATCCAACATAGAGGGAGGAACATCTGGCCGGTCAGCATGTCCGCCATCTCCTCCAGCACAGCGCCATCCACATCTGATCGCCCCTCTTCATCGGACCATGGCTGCCACGAATTCGTTACACCGGCTCTTTGCTCAGACCATGGTAATGAAAAAAAAAAGGGACCAGCGGAACCCTAACCCCTATATTTCAAGCCACCTTCACCAAAACCATATGCCCCACATAATTTCGCAACCTTATGCCTTTTATCTTTACTCATTTCCAAAATCTTGGAGATGGCCAGGCTATGTGGAAGAACCAACAAATGCATCCCATAATCTGGTTGGAAATATCAGATGAATGTAAGTTGTTTATTTCATTTCCACCACCTACAATACGTTATCTACATTTTCCTCCAGTTGCCCTAATCTCGCCATTGAACCCTAAACCTTCTCCATGCTACAATGGCAACGGCAGGGCTAATCCGGCGACGATGTCATCCTCTATCCTTTCAAAGGTATCGTTCATTCTGTATTTGTTCCGATCCTGGCAAAGACGAAGCTTTTCCTCCTCCTCCACACGCTAAGCAAACACCAGACTTATTAGGTTCTCGTCTAATAGTTGGGGGTTTTCCACGCCCAAATCTTACCAGAAAGCTTCTATACAGACTTGATTTACCCTTTCGAGTAAAGTCTATAATTTTTGGCTCCCTTCTTGGCAATGGTCGTTTCCAAAAATCCAAGCTCCATGAAGAAATCCGTTTCACTTTTAGACAGAGCGCAGAACAGGAAGAATATTTCCAATGGAAGGTTAACGCTTTGCAAAAAATTGCAGCTCCAGTTGAAGAGCAGAGGTTAGTTGTTGAATCCAGCTCTCAGAAATTTATGTTCAGGAGCCAATCCTTAAAGCAACTTAGCCAGATACATTTCTTCACCCATTGGCATAATAATCTATATATTCAAAGAAGATGGTTGAATCATATGACTCAATTGTCATTGGCAGTTTGGTGGTGTGATAAAGGTAGCATTGTGGGGAATGGTCGAAGAGGTGTGATCTGCACCGATGATTTTGACGAAAGATCAATTCTTATTCTGTTGAAGTTTTTACAGGCCGCTTGGAAGGTGGATGTTCATGTGGGTATTTCCAAGAGGCCACGCCCACGGGGAGCCATGGAACAGCCAGATAAGGATGGTGGAGTTTGTTGCCGAAGGTTGTGGTTGTCTACAGAAGAGCTTAAAAAGTTTTTAAGGATAATTATGCCACACATTCCTGTGAAGAGTATGGTTCACAAGGCTCTAATTGTATACCAAGATCCAAAAACTCAGGATTTGTGGGTTGCTGAGATGAAGTCAGCTATGCCAGAGTTTTGTGATGCCATTGATGAGAGTTTAACAAAAGCAAAGATCAAGTTTCAGAGAAAAGAAGATGATAAATCCAAGGTCAACATTCATAAAGAAGCTGAAGTGACAGAATTATGCTATGACTTGAAAGCCAATCTTTAAAACTGATAACAGAGCTTCAAGAAAAGCCTGCAAATCATCACAACTTTCTCCCATGTCCATCTGGTATTTGTTCCCAATGGCCAACATTCATGGTTATGTCGAAAGGCACATGGCATTGAACTGTTTACTTCTTTGGAAGCTTTGATGTTGGAAGTACTTTCTTACCAGTGAGAGTATTCCAATTTGCTAAGAGGACCCTTCTTGAACAGATAATACCTTCCTGTTTATTTCTTATCATTTAAATTGGTTTATCTATGGCAGATATTCAGAGTTTCGCATAAGGTATTTGGAGGTTCATATTCACATCTGAACATTGAAGGGCGGTATGTAAGCACAATTTTTAGAGTGAGATACCGTCTTACTCGATTTCTCCTGTTGGTGTCGGTCAATACTTTCGTTGCTTAGATAATTGCAATGCATATAAAGCAACAGGGGGGCATTGTTTATTCAGCATAATGTCTTACTCGATTTCTCCGGTGTGGTAAATTCGTTGGTTGCGTAGACAATTGCAAATGTATATAAAGCAACAGGGAAAAGAAATATCTTGAAGAGAAACAACAGAAAATTAGCCTGGGGGCATTGTTTATCCAGCATAAATGGTGAAGCATAATGTTTAGCAAGTAGCAGGAGCAGAAGGCCCTTTAAGTGCAAACTATGTGCCCTTAGAGATGGCTTGCATGAAATCAATATCCAATGGACACTGAAAAGATAACATCTTTGGCTTTATCATTTCTAACAACTCATTCTGTGTGATTTACTCAAGACTTATGCATTGTAGCAGGTTCACTTACGTTCTAATTGTAAACCTTTTCCAATATTGTAATATTGGTGTTATTGTCAGCTGATGTTTATAATGTTTACAAGTTGATGTTCATAATGTTTACAGTTAGAGCAATAATTAAAGAGAGGGAAAAGTTTAAATATACCCTCAAGTTTACAAATATTCCAAAACTACCCATAGAAATAGGGTATTTAGCTTAAATGGCAATAACTTTTTTGTGATCTACCAATTAAAAAGGTTCCCTTCATGAAACTTGTAGATGAGAGTGAGGAGTCTCCAATAGAGATAAGAGTGAGGAGTATCCAATAGCGGTAAAATCGTCTAAAACGGAGTTGGAATTTGCAACTTACTTAAAATGGAGTTGGAATCTGCAACTTATAGTGTTTTTAAGTAAGTGCTATAAAAAATGACGTAAATGAGCATAACTTGTGAATTTCAACCTTAATTTCAATGAATTTGCCATTGTTTGGAAGATATTATCCTAATCTATAATGTTTGTAAGACACCTTTTGAATTTGACAAGCAACAAAAACTCTATTACCATTTTTTCAAAAATGCTCTTCATTTGGAGGGTATTTTTGGAATTTTCACAAACTTAAGGAGTATAATTGGAATTTTCTCTTAAAGATATTATCAAGATACACTCTTGTATGATGGCGAAGTTGGTTTCCATGGGACAGATTATTGGGCTTCATGTTTGAAGAAATTTGGCAATGACCAAAACCAAAGAAGGCCTGGCAATCGTACCAGTAAAAATGATGTTGATAACTTGGTTCTTCACATGGCGAGACCGGTTATCAGTTTCCAATGGCAGAAAATGAGCTATGAAGCTAAATATAGTGACTCAACCGCTGAGAAAAAGGAAATATCTAAATTTCTTTGTGGAATATTCAAAACATATATATTTTCTTCATATACTATTTTGTTATATCACCTTAACCGGCAGGCCCTCGACTATTTTAAATCTTAGCCCTTGGATCTAGAACGGTGATTAGCCGTAACAAGTCATGCTCGGTCTGGTTATCATGATAAACCGTCTGCTGCCTGATTATCACAATAAACCATCTGCTGCATGCCTGGTTATCATATGCAGCTTGTTTATCGACTGTCATCACTATTTATCATCCACAAAGCATACGGAAAAAATTGCCCTAAAATTTCTTCCATTCGGTTTGTTTTTGGCGGCCGGATATTTCACATAGAGTTGCGATACAAAGGTTGTCAGGGTGCATGATGAGACATCTGGCCATCAGATGCCAAACCAAATCTAACCGTCCAAATCGATTTGGTTGAATGTGTCAAAGAACGCCCTGCATGCAATAACATATGGATGCAAAAGCCCACAACAGTTTCTTCAATTATTGGGACGTATGGCAGATTCTTGAGGGACACAAGATACCTGCACGTCAAGGAGTGTCTTCCAAATAGCATTGGTATGTTACAACATGGAAAGGGGGTCGTAATTTGTTGCTGAAAGTGAATCTTGTGTTGCCACGTGGCATACCCCTACAATCTGGAATGGAAAAGGGGAGGCCAATTCCGTGGATCTAAATTGTGACAGCATACAACCGATTACTGAACAAAATAATAAACAATTTTTAACTCAGTTTTACACTGCACAAGTTCTTCTGAACCAAGTTTTTAGAAATGCAGAAGTTTTACTCAACAAGCTTTGCTGAACAAGTTTTTGCAACTTCCAGCAGAAACATCATAACTTCTCACAGCATAAACATTCAGCATCACCATAAAGAAACAAAAACATTAAATAATAGGGTGAGCACCCCACTTATACCTTCCTTTTCCTCAAGAACAGAGGATATGGCGCAGGTTCGACCAGAAAATCTCCATAAAGAAACAAAAATATTAAATAATAGGTTGAGCACCACAGTTATACCTTCCCTTTCCTCAAGAACAGAGGATCTGGCGCAGGTTCGGCCAGAAAATCTCCATAAACAAATAAAAACATTAAATAATAGGGTGAGCGCCACATCTGCTTGTGCCAGGGGATGCAAATAGGTCTGAGCCATAGCCATCGAGCCACAGGCGCCGTCTAGCGCCATCGCCAAACCTCTGCCAAGAAGAAAAAACTACGGAAAGAAAAATTGCTCCCCCTTTCCATGTTGTGGAGGGATGCCCACCGGTCGCACATTCCAGTGTGGCCGATGACCCGCTCCCAGCTCCGCTGGTCGCGGGGCCCCACCGGTCCACACCGGAATGTGCTCCCGGTGGGCATCCTCCCATACATCCCTCACAGCAGATCAGATGATTCTGTGATAGGCGGTGAAGCTTCATCCAATTTCTACCTCAAAAGTTTTGAGAGGAATCGAGAGCTGCCTCGGCTGTAGGGCGAGTTCTACCTACCGTTGAAAAAGTATGTTGCCTTAATAAGATTTATTTTAGTGTTGATAACTGTCCCTTATACAGATTCGTTCCATTGGTCACAAGGTTTGCTGCTCCTATGGACCCGACGACAGAACAGAAAGTACCCATGTCGTGGTGTAGGGGCCCCTTCCAAGGGACTCAAGAAGGAAGAGGTAGGGAGTTTGCAGAGGGTGCCTGTGCCACTTCACTATCAGGCAAATATATCTTCTTCAAACTATTTCTAAAATTACTATTTATAATGAGGATCATGTGAATATAGAAGGCGAAGCTACACATGGACGGGCACTTGGTCTTTTGAGGTTTATGGTTTCTCTATTTTGTCCAAGGAAAATAAGGAGTGGATTCGCACAGTAAACTTGCACTTTACCATACATCATACAGAGTAATGAACGTGCACCAGGAGAAATGGCATTTCAAGTGTAACATGGAGACAAGAGCATGACTAGAAATGACACTCTCTTAATGCATGCCATCTACAATACGAATAGAAGCATTCTTCACAACACTTGAAAACTGAAAAAGGGCATCACTACCAGTATTAACTTGTCAACTCAGTTGTACCAGGAGAATGTCTTCATACACCAACAATGCACATTATATCAGCTAGAGGTTATGACCACTATACAGAGAGAGGCTTTGCTGAGGTTTGGAAAAGGTAGTGTAATCTGCATAAACTCAACCTTCAAGATGAATGACAAAAGGTTCATTATCTTGAAATCGATATTGAAGCTTACCCCCTACTCCATCTATACCTCATACTCCATTTATATTAGGTAATTTATTTTGCAGGTATCATTTTTCACTTTAATTGCATTCAACGACCATTGCAATGCAATGTCCGTAGCTTGGATTATCACAAGGAGCCAAAAAAGGGGAGCAATTACCAGATTGCTACAAGCGCTAAAGGAACATGTGCATGTTTAGGACCTTGATTGGCATCCATCATGCTTCATTATTAGTCATGCAACAGCTGAAATAAGAGTGGCAAAAGCAATGATTAATAAATGTAAACATGCTAATATCCAATACTGGAAGTTACTTAATGACTCTTTGATCTGCCAATTGCTTTGTATGGATCGGAGATTTGGGGAATGGGTTGAACTGGAAGGCATACAAAAGCTCTTTCTTCAAACCTTTCTTGGGGTAAAGAAAAGCATCCTTATGAGATAATGTTTGTAGAAACGGGCTCTGCCCTTTTAGAAATTGTGGCAGCTGAAAGAACAATCCAATTTCTGATAAGATGTTCTAAAGGAGAGCAAGTTTCATATACTCTATAGAAGCCTCAAAAGTGTGAGTCAATGCTAATAAAACTGGTTGGTACCATGATGTTACTAGATAGATTGCTCAGCTTGACATTTCACTAGATCTGATCGGGTGTTACGGGAGCAATGTTGCTAGTTATGTGCAGAACATAAGCAAAGCAAAAGTGAGCTATTACTTTCGTGATTTCAATCCCAAATGGCACTCGGTCCTCAATCATATCTGTTAGTTGCGATATCTAAATATTTTATTCATGTGATTGCCAAGTTCATAATGAACTCGTATCAGCTTATGATAGAAGTTGGACGATGGATAAAGCTGGAACAAAAGGATAGACTATGTGCTTGTGAATCAGGTGAGGTGGAACTAGAAGTCACAGGTCTTTAGATGTCATATATTCGAGCAAAATTCTCATCCTTAAGATGGAAAAGTTCAAATCTAGTTGAGTTCTTCAGTGACATAGAACACTTGAAAAGAATTGGCAGGTTCATACATTACTTGATAGCGCCACATAAATTGATTAACGTTGTACTTTCTCCCATAGCCATTTTGGTTCTTATGGACGTTAATGTATACACTTACTTACTTACTATATGATGATGATAAAGATTGAAATTTGAGGATCTTACATCTAATACTTTTTTAAAGTGTTGTATTTTAAGTCTTTAATATAGGTTGTGCATTCTTAAAAAAACAAGTGCTCAGCCATTATGGATTGTCCCAATACCATGTGTTGTTGCCTTTATTTATTATTATGGTAAGGCTCATTCTAAATGCAGATATAAACTAGGAACAAGTTTCTCCACTAAATGCACTATGTGGCTATTCTAAACGGCCTAGAAGAAGAAGACCTTTTACCATTAGAAAACAATCGGCATTAGATAGCTATTGGCAAGTGACACCATTCTGCACTTTAAAAGCAATAGCTAATGGTGCTTGAGTTAAATACTTTATCTTCATTCTTCCTTTTTATAGACTTCATTCTACAGTAGTTCTAAATTATAATATTTCTTATTAGAGGAAATGTTGTACATGAGGCATATTACTACTTGATTGTCACGTTCTATGCTCTTTATTCGTCCTTTGGCCTTCTCTAGGTTCAAGTATAGAGAGAAGCAGAATCGAAGAAACTACAACTTCATTATAATTAACAGTCTGATGAGAGCAGTTCTAACTCACCCCAGGAACATTAGGATGCACCTTTGCCTTAGTGGTACAAACATTTCTATTGACATACGACAACTTGATTATCATGTTCTATGCTCTTTATTCGTTCTTTCTAGCTTCAAGAATAGAATAGAATAGAATAGAATAGAATAGAATAGAATAGAATAGAATAGAATAGAATAGAATAGAATAGAATAGAATAGAATAGAATAGAATAGAATAGAATTTAATTTTTATCGTCCACGAAGACCAATTGGCCTATGGGACCCAACAAGAGGCGCAACAAGCGTATTACTGCCCGAGTTAAAAAACCCCCTCCCCACCCTAAAGGGTTATTTGGGGGAAAAATCGTGATAGGAATAGGCTTGCTGTCAAACTGTACAGATACAAAAACAAATACAAATATAGACAGAAATATGTACATGCATGAGGTGAGTGCCTGAGGGCCAAGCTGATCTCGGCGATCCATGATCTCTTGAATGTATGAGCCCAACCTCCGTACCAAGCTCGTGCTCAGCATCTCATGTAGGGGCTAATCAGGATGAACCAGCTCAGCATAGCGTGTCCGGATGTCATCATATGCTGGGCAACTTCGAAGGGTGTAGCATTCGTCTTCCACAGCTCCAACCTAACAGCGTTTGCAAAGCCTCTCCTGACGCGCAGGAGACGGTGTGCACCTGTCAGATAGAGGCAATGGATCTGCGCTTTTCATGGGTAGATGAATGCGCAGGTAGCATTGCGGGCCCCGCTCCAACCTGGGATTTATGTGGCATTGATAATGTGCCGTCTTGACCTGTTCAAGGGTGCTGGCATTCCATAGCTTACTGAGGAAGAATGTGTCAATGTCTTCGCCTAAGACTCGCAGCCATCACGCCTCCGTTTGCACTTGGACGCACCTGTGCTCCTGCACATTCCATCTGGCCAGCCACTGTGCTCTCTTTTCCCGCCAGCAGGCTTTTAGGCATTGAGGCCCCATTGCCATAGTGTAAGCAAGGTGAGGGAGACGAATGTCGTCCATGCTGACCACCTTCTGGAAGTAGACGATGTGTTTGTCAAGGGCTCCTCTTTGCAGAGGCAAAAAACCTGTTTCCTGCAACAGTATCTGGTATGGGATTGTGGACTTCATTCCCAGGGCTCGTGCCAAGAAAGCTTTCTGCACCTGTGGCGAGGGAAATCATTGGGCCCCAGACATCGACCCCGTACAAAAGCACAGGTTATACTAGCACCTTGAATAGGTGCGATTGGTGGGCCCAATCATACAGCTCCGCCTTGTGGCTATTGTTCTCCATTGCATAGAGTGCCTTCCAACCTGCTGCGGCTCGCAGCCGGAAAGAAACAAAAATCGAAGAAACTACAACTTCATGGTGATTAATAGTCTGATGAAAGCAGTTCTAAGCATCGTAGAGATGTATATCAAACTTGGCAACTTGGAAGAGGCCCATAAAGTTTTCCAAAATATGCCAAGGCAAGAAATGGTAACTTGGGGTGCAATGATTGTTAGGTACACAAAATGATGATGGTCACCTTGCGGTTAAATGTTTTGTTAGGATGCAGCAGAGGGCATAAGTCTTAATAAGTGCACAATTTAAAACTATCTTAGTAGCATGTGGCAAAATCAAAGAACTAGAATATGGCAGCCATATTCATATTGTCACTATTGAATTTAGGACTAATATCTCATGTCCCTATTTCTAGTTCTATAATTAAGATGTATGCCTAGATGAGACAAGTGGGACTAATATCTAATGGGTGGGACTAATATCTAATGGTCGAGACATACATATGGGTCTCAATCCTTGTGTGGGAGCTTAGATGAGGCATATACGGTTTTCAAAGTTTGGGCAACCAAAGTGTTGTCTTAGAATACAATGATTGCTAGATATGCCCATAGTAATTCAGACTAACTGCAGGCGCTCTGAAAATGCACAATATACTAAGCTAAACTTGCTTTGTGCATTAGGGATGGCAGTGGAGGCAAGGCTATAGAATTCTACTTCATCGTTTAAATCTCGTAATGCCTTGTAAATGATTTAAGAAGGCTTGGTATAACCTATGACATGAAATTTGTTGTTTGCTCGTTGGATTTACTTTAGGGTCTAGCAGAAAGGCTTGTCAGGAACATGAAGGTTTGCAATAACTGCAACTATACCCTTATTAGTTGCTGTTGCCATCATGGGATCAAATACTTTACTGTCTGCATTTTTTATCTGAATGTAACTAAATGTAACTGATCTCAAGTTTAAAAGCATTAGGATCTGCTTCTAATAATAGTTTGTGGTTTGCAGCAATTGTTTTTGAAGGATTTTGCTGGAGGCATAGCCAAGCACAAAGCAACCAAAGTAGCAGGAGAAAATGTATAAGAATGTGAAGTGCCTGAGGCATCAAAAGTAGCTAATGCTCATAAATTTCTGAACTCATTGCTTGCAGATACAATACAAAAGTTGGTGAGAGGGATACCTAGCTCTCAAGTGTCCAGAAGTAGAGTGGCAATTGCTCGCGCAGTCCTCAATAACTCAATCCTTTTGGATAAAGCATCTAATGCCTCGAGCCCATTATGCAGGATGCTCTTGACAAGCTAATGAGAGGAAAGACGACCATAGTGGTAACATGTCGCCTTTCCACTATAAAAGATGTAGACAAGATTGTAGTGATTCAAGATGGTAAAATTATTGAACAGGGTGCCCATGAGGACTTTGTTGAAAACAATGATGGTGTCTATTATTGTCTCATCAAAAGTAGCAAGCAGTCTAACAAAAATCATTCACTGATTGTCAAAACGATCATACAGCTCTGAACATTATATTGTTAGGTGCCAAAATTATAGAAATGTGAAGCCTCTCCCACAAGAATACTGACCACTATCATATGTTTGTGCCGCCAAATTCAAATTTCTAATCATCCCACAACATATATCTTGATTCACCATCTGTCCCTCCAATCAATTAGACCATGGATATAACACTTGATCCTTCAGTATCCTTGAATCGTCATCAAGGTCGTGCATGTGCCATGTGGGCCTTGGACTCCCCTCCTTCAACATGTGCTCAGGCTTACCCATGGTCACTTGTTCCAACACATACAGTCAACAAACTTCTGGGTGTACCATTTGCATATATGGTGATACCACACAGGCTTGGGATCGGGTCATCAAGGCACCTGCCCAGGTGAAGAGGCGCTTCACTTTCGATGGCGGGGCGTATATAGGTTGCTACGTCTGTCCTTAATAACACTCATGTTTATGTCACTTCTGCCTTGCTAGGTCAGCTCACCTCACGTCAAGAAGTTCTTTTGGGCATTTTTCCAGATAGATGGCCCCACTTGAAGAAGTGGGCATTCAATATTTGCAGGCCGTAGTTTATTGGGTGGTGTAGAAACGCAAATGTCATGTCGTCTTCAGAGGGTCACATACTCCTGCTACGAACCTCTAAACCAAGAAATAAAATCTTGTCTACATGACCAGTTTTTGGTTCCGAAGTTGCATGATATCAGGGATGAGGTTAGGGGTTACCTCCACCTCCCTTGACGTCCCATTGTACTAGTATTTTCCTATTAATATAAGTTCTCTTTCGTCCTTCAAAAAAAAAAAGGAAAAAAAACAAAGGGATCAGATTGAATAATTGTCGGGGAATCCAAGCTTAAGCTTTCTTAAGCTCCGACGTAGGCTCTGCCATAGCAAGGAAAACAGGCAATGGGGAGATTACCTGGAACATCCAGTTTAGGCCAATCAGAAAGCATATCTAGGTATATACTCGTATACACACAAAATATGCCCTTTACCCACATCAGTGAGGGTTTACTCTTTAGGGGCAACTCAAAAATTGTTTTGTGGCTTGATAGTCAACTTTACAATAAACAAAACTTAGATAGTCAACTTCTACAATAAACAAAAAGAAAAGGAAACAAAACGTCCAGATTCATCATTCCAAGGTATAGGCAACATATGGCCAAAAGTAGTGCACGTTAGATACTCAATCCAAATAGACGTCTCTGAACTTCGGCCATGCTTTGAGCTCATCAGTGTAACAGGATATGGCGACATGGAGAGTCGGGGTCCGGCCATTTTTAGGCACTGTCCATTTCCTAGGTATCGTAGCTGCAATTTTTGTGCTGCTATGGAGCGTCGGCTTCAGAGGAGGCCTTGCCTGGAATTCTCCCAACAAGGACCACATTTTCAATGTATGCGAACCAGTTCTGCTTTACTTTTCGTCTTTCTTATTCATGTTGTTTCGTGGTTGTGTGTAACGCTTGTTGATTGAGTAAATTCATAAGCTTGACTTTGTAAACATCTTTAAGTAACATCAAATTTTAAAGTTTTTGTGGTAGAAGTCATGTTTGATGCTGGAATTGATTGTCCCCCAATGAAGCGGATAAGATTTGAATGGATTAGAATTAGCGTTAGGAACTTAGAGAGAGAAACTAATTCCTTGTTTTGATGCTGATCTTAGATGTGAGTATCGTAATGTTGTAACAGCTTCCATGAAAACTTTTTTAAAATTAATAATTTTAGCTCTTGGCACTGCTGTTAGAATGTCTCTAAACAATTAGGTAGCATGATGAGAGCGCACCTTTCTCATATATTATTTTGGAAGATTATGGCACCACCTTTCTCATGCAATTAATTTTGATTTAGATTAACTTGCGGTTCCCTTATGCAGATTCATCCAGTCCTTATGGTAATTGGCTTCATTTTCCTTTCAAGCGAAGGTGAGTTACCATCTTAGTTGTTTTTCGAGCGGGGTATAAAATGTTGCTAAGGCTTGTATTGGTTTGTGAGCTGAATTAATGGCTCTTTGCATGTCCAGCAATCCTGGTGTATAAGACCATCAATGTATCAAAGCGGTCTCAGAAGATCATTCACTTAAGTTTACAAGGTGTAGCCTTTATAGTTGGAATTATTGGAATCTCTGCAGCGTTCAAATACCACAATGAAAAGGGCATAGATAATCTGTACAGTTTGCATTCATGGCTCGGACTGCTAACAATAATTCTGTTTGGGATACAGGTAAATTTACTTCCAACAATGGTTAGAAAGATAATATACACTTTTTCATATTCTCATGTTTCTCCTATATGATTTATGGCAGTGGATAATTGGATTCATAACATTCTGGTACCCTGGTGGTGAGAATTCTGTCAGATCTGCTGTATTACCTTGGCATGTGTTTTTAGGACTATTTGCGTATGGGCTGGCCATAGCAACAGCAGAGGCAGGAGCCTTAGAGAAGCTAACATTCCTTCAAACTTCTAATGTGCTAGGCCACTACAGCAGTGAAGCAATTTTTGTCAATTGCTTGGGTCTCATTCTGATTTTATTGGGTGGAACTGTGATATTGGCAGCTGTTCTCCCTAAACCTACTAACAGAGAGGATGAATACAGATCTCTGGAATGACCCCTTTAGTTTTTATAGTCTAGGAATACAGATAGTTCATATATACTTTATTGTACACACTATTGTTCCAAAATCTGTTTGTATTTTATGGCAGTAATGTTGCTTTCAAAAGATATCCAAGCAATCTTATGTAGTGAAAAACATTACTCAAAGAAATTAACATGCCAAACAATATTATTACAATATTATTCAGGCTGTTCCTGGCTGAATAACTTCATACATGTTTGGCTGGATTATATACCGATCCATATGGCCTCTATATAATAGTATTTGATTCCACAAAGGGATGTGTATATATTCTGTTGGTTTGTTTTAGAGGGGTGATGAGAAAATATTGAAAGATGGAGCAGAGGAAAACCAAACAAACAAACAAATTAATTTACATGCACGAAACCAGAAAAGATGCAGCTTGGAAAATGAAAAAGGGTTTGAGCATCATGCATACTGTAAGGCCTTGCATTCTGGCCAGAGTGGTCTTAATCTGCAGCAGTGAAATTTTTGCTTGATCTACGCCAGAACATAAAGCTTCTTCTGGTAAACCTGTGGCACAAAAGGAAAGTTTTCCCAGAAAACATCGCTGCTGGTCGAAACAGGGGCGCTCTGCTGCCGCCGCTCATATTCTGATTATCGATTTTCCCTTTTTTTCCAGCCCCCTTGATATGTTACGAGAAATGTGCCCAGTGCTACGAAGATCAAAATGGAGCTGAATAAAAATGTTTACCTCATGCTTTCGTGTTGCTTGCTTCTTGCTTTTGATCTCTTTTGTTGATATTTTGCATGTCTACAATTGCATGGAGCTTCCATTAATGAATACTGTTGGCATTCGCATATACCATAGTAAGGGCCAACTTAACACAACCACACGTATATACAATGAGCAAAAGTTTAATGCACAAAGTGCTTGGCAAACTTTTTAGATGCCATCGAATATCTTGTGCTTAGAGCCGGAACTTTACATGCTCTTAATAGAAAACCATAAGAAAACTTGCTGGAAAAGTTTGTAGAATACAATAACTTATTTTTCAATTTCAACCATTTGGTTCTACTGTTCCCAGGACTTTGCCCAACACTCAGTAACACTTAGAAATCTAGTTTCATTAGGGAGTTGGTTATACCACTTATTCATAGATATTATATTTTTTCTAACATGGGCTTAGCTCGAATTGACACTCGGTCAGTAAAGTTTTCTCCTTCATAAACAAAAGCTATATTAGCTTCTGCAACAAACAATAGTAGAGCAACAAGTCACTTCCATGAGATCTGCCTACTAAATTTCAGCCCAACTCAAACGGCTTGACCCGTCAGTCAATTGTATTTTTTTGTTTATGGTCCAAGCTAGACTAGTCTTGTCACTAGAATATCATCTTGTACACGACTAGCTAGAATATCCCACCACCGGTCAAGGGGCCAAAGTGGAGGACATGTATAGGCTTTTAAGTTCTACCACGTCGGGGGTCATCATCGTATAACCCCACTAATGCTCAACTTGACAGAGGTGCTACAATCAACATCATGATGGATTGTCTCAGCTAAAAGTTAGGTTCCCGCCAGTTGCAACCATTCAACTTTGAAGTTAGGGTCGCCAATCAAACTTTGGTATTACTAGTTGGCATCATGACAACATGGATTTTGTACATCAAAAGCAATAGATACAACATGACAACCCATTCTTAAATGATGTGGCACATCATGCTTCAGATGGGTGACCTCAATGACTATATTTTTCAACATAGATGATGGCCAATTCATGCTTCACAAGCTCAAATGGCTCAACCATACGCAGTCTGTTTTTAGCAATATTCCAGAAAAAGATGTGGTATTCCTAGCCAAGCATTCTTAATGCAACGTTAACTAGATGAGACCCGTGACTTCATTAACTATACCTTTATGACCATAGTCTGTACTACTGACTACAATGTTGAATCCATCTTGGTGTTGTACAGTGATGCACATAATAATTTAAAAGGAATTATTACCTGCCTAGGAAGACTTGCTTGAGAACAAACACCGTGATCATCTCTGCAAAGTGATTTCAATATGTGCAATACATATTTTTGATTTCAAGTAAGCAAAATTATGCATTTGCTGAATCCTTGGTAAGTCAAGGTTCATCATAGCTATGACGATAGAGGGCCTTGCAAGATTTTGTCATTGTTTGTTGCCCGATCTGGCCGCTGAATCAAGTTAGGACAACACAATTGAGAAAGCATCAGACTGAAGATTTGAAGATCTCATGTTCGATCCACGCTCATCACAAAACATCTATATAATTTCTAGGGAAAACTTCAGATACACACCTCAAATTTGCAAATATATGAGATACCTTAAGAAATAGGGTATTTGGGTTAAATGACGATAATTTTTTCGTGAATATTCCAAAAATACCCTAAAAATAGAGTATTTGTTTAAAATGGCGATAATTTTTTTTTGTGATCGATCAAATTCAAAAGTGCCCTTTATAAAACTTATAGATGAGACAGACAGATAGACCTATTCAATAGCACTAGAGTAATCTCAGATGGAGTTGGAGTCTGCAAGAAGTTACAATGTTTGAAAATGCGCCTTAAAAGACAACTCAAATGAGCGTAACTTGTGAATGTCAATTCTAGTCTATCATGTTCGTGGACAACTTTTGATTTTGAGGATTTACAAGAACTATAATACGATATTTAAAAAATGCTCTTTATTTAGAGGGTATCTTTGAAATACTTGCAACCTTGAGAGGTATGGTTGAAGCCTTTTCTAATTTTTATAATGTTGCATTTTTATACATATGCAAACAGAGGCAGATCGCCATAGCTTGAGGCAATATCTTGACGCTTGCTTCCTCAGCAAGTTTTGGGATGCCAATGCCCTTGAACATGTCAAGACAGCACACTATCAGCGCCACATAAATCCCACATTGGAACGAGGCCCGCAATGCTACCTGCGTACCCACTTGCCCATGAAAAGACGCAGACTCATTGCCTCCATTCGCACCGGGGCACATCATCTTCGAATTGAGACGGGCAGATGGATTGGTGAGCCACGCCAAGACAGGCTCTGTCAATGCTGCCAAATGGGAGTCATTGAGGATGAATCTCATACCCTTCAAAGTTGCCTAGCATATGATCAAATTCGGATGCGCTACGCTGAGTTGGTCAGGCCTGGCCAGCCATTACATGTGACATTGAGCACAGCATCCGTACGGGTGCTGGGATCATACCTTCAAGAGGTTATGGACATGCGAGATCAGTTGTGTCCTCGGGCACACACTTGACATGTATATATACATTGATGTATACTTGTACAGTTTGACAGCATTCTTATTACTGCCACGGTTTTTCCCTCGAAAACCCTTCGGGGCGGGGGTTTTTTAACCCGGGCAGTAATAAGTTTGTTGCGCTCCTTGTGGGTCCCATAGGCCGATTGGCCTCAGTGGACGATAAAAAATCATTCTCATTTAGTTTTAAAATTGTATAGTTCTCTAATGCCGAAATGATAATAATTTGGACTGTTTGGGTTGCCCTAAAGGGCAAAGCTTTGTTGTGGTGGTAGGTGGAGATATTCCAGGAATATACTAGTATATGCTCAAGTATACCTTATTACATGCTTGATATGACGAAGGATTTCTTGATCGAGTGATGTGTTGCAGCTGAATCTTCTAGGTTCAAAGATGGTTCATTAAGCTACCCCTGGAGTGATGTAGTGTGTGTGGCTATGGTGCCTCCTATGCTTGACGGAATAGAGAAAGTAGGTGCCCTTTTTTGGAATAAAGGAGATTATCTATTTGCTATAGATGCAGACGAAGATGGGTTTGTATGATTTGCTCATGAGAGCAAATTATCCATTTGCAATGGCTGCAGGCCAATTATGCCTGTAATCCAAATGAAAACGACAACCAACATGCAGTCCAACATGATTTCTTGTCTCCATCAACACGAAGCAACAAAACAAAATCATGCGAACATACCCTCAAGGCATCAGTGGGCAACCCTTCATGCGCAACACCTTGTTTCAGTCGGGACATGATTCTTGCTTTGTTGTCTGTACGCACTCTTGTAGGCACCACAATTGGATGGTAGAAAGTGCTGGGGGACATGCTTTACCTTATGTTGACAAGAAAGGGCAGGGAATACAATAAAATTAGGACTCATTAATGTCGCAAACAAAGATCGTGGACTAGGCTAGTGCCACTATTAATTCTAAGTCCTTGCCTCAAAGTTTTTAAAAGGAACAAGCATGTGTCATAATCATCAGAAGGATTGTATACAGGTCTTTATTAGCAATCTTCTCACTGCAGTTCCAGTTTACATAAATGCATGCCCACATTAGATAGTAAAATATTTGATAGATGCACATTATTTTATAATGCCTAGGTTCAAGATTATATGTTGAATCATTATAGAGTCTATTGGATGAAATGCAAAGCCAATTTGGTATTTTTACCACTTTGATTGATGCAGTTGCGAATCTAGCACTTCCCTTTAAGAAAGGTGAGTCAATCCATTAATCAAAAGGTTTGCAAATGATATCATGGTGGGGAGTGTGCCATTGGTACAATTGTTTGATTGTACATGGAACATTGTAGCAACAAAACACTGCCCCTATTGCTTTGGGAACTTTGACAATGATCCCAAATTTAGTCACTTAACAAGAAATCAAAAGGAAATTCTCATGAAGTCACAAAGATGGGTTGAAAAATGAGTTATGCAAATGTAGAGTGGACGACAAGTATAGACAATTATGCCAACCTTAAACATTAACATGCTTTTGACTTTTGTTTTGTGCTTTCGAATTAGTTTTGATGGAAGAACAAGGAAACAATATCCACTCCAGAAGTATCTAGTGTAGGTATTTTAGCACGTTTTAAAAGTGATAACGTGTAGCATGCTTATGCCCATAAGCCCTATATTATTACTGGAGCTATTGTTGGGATTGTTTGCTATTAGCTATGGTAGCAGATTGGCTAGGGGACGAAGCCAGAATGGGTAGGTAAGTGGTCTCTAGATTGAAATACATGGTGTAGGATTTTGCTCTTGGATTACTATATCTCTTTTTTCCCTTTTTTGGGTGTACTTGAGCGATATATTCTCAAGAACCTCAATGTATTAGCGTTCCACAATGAACAACCATGCCATAAAACAACGACGTAGCCAATACTTTTGATATTGGTTTCACGTTGGTCTTACGCACTAAAGATTTCTAGTTCGAACTTGGATGAAAGCATAATATTTCAAGCACATTTCTTTTCCCCATACTTGTCAGCTATTCCAGAAATGCAGGCGACCTCATAACGCCCATTTGCCAAAGGTCAATTCAATGACACAACATGTCAAAAACTAAGAATACATAGAAGGAAAAAAAAAAACTAAAACTAATAGTTCAAACCTATTTGGTATTCTAAATGACTTGTCTAAAGGAGTATGATCAAGCCCAGCATTAAACAGGGCTTTTTCTCTTCTGACAATCGAAAAATAAGAGGATGAGAAAAATCATTACAAATAGTACTTGCAATTATGTAGCTATACTAAATTTAAAACATCATTTAAGTGAGCAGTGGAGGCAGCTTGTGCTAGACTGCAGAATGGTAGAGGTTGACGGAGACCAGTCTTTTACGTGTAATGGCTGGACTGGACCAGGTAGAGCTTATGCTCGGCATGAGCATGGGTATTATAATGTAATAGCTGGTGGCCTACTGGGTAACTTGCAAAGGACAAATATGTTGGATAGTTCCATATCTGATCACAATCCACAATGGCTTTCGATCACAGCGCCAGTGCATAGACGAGCTACAAGAACCTATTTCAAGCTTAACACTCGATATTTGTCAGACCCAGAGTTTACTAATGGCTGCAGACATGCCTGGTCCTCTACATTTTCTCGTTGTCGAGGTATGTCTGGGGTTGTTGATGCTTTGGCAGCAGTTAAATCCTTTGCTAAGCAGTGGGGACGTAGGAAGGCGCAGGCAGTTAGAGGCCGGCTCATAGCTTTGTATATGGAGCTCCAAATGTGTCGTTCACAAGCCCCTTCATCAGGTATTCGAGAGAAAGAGTTATTGGCAGAGATAAGAAATATTGAGTCAATACAGGCAACTCAAGCTCGCATTAAGGCCAGTTTGGGTTGGTTTAAATTGGGAGATCGGTGCTCTCACTTCTTCTTTAAGGCGGCAAGGAGAAGACGTGTGTCAAGCTCCATATCTTCGCTACTTCTACCTGATGGCTCTGAAATTTCTGATGCTGCACAGTTAAAGCAGGTTTTTTTTTATCATTTCTCTGCTTTTTTTGCTGAACAGTCTCTGCCCTTCCAAGAGGATATGCAGGAGGCCGTTTTATCTAAGATCCATCCTATTATTTCCCCACAGCAGCGTGTTCAGGTGGAATCAACTATTACTGTCGATGATTTGCATTCTGCTGTAGACTCTCTAAAGAAGAATAAGTGCCCAGGCTTGGATGGTTTTCCTGCAGAGTTTTTCCAAGCTTATTGGAATTGGCTTGGTGATGACGTCTTCAATGCTTTCTCTGAGTTTCGCCGGTTCAAAAGCTTGGATAAGATCATCAACACTGGTTGCATTTCCCTTATTCCTAAGTGCAAAGAGCCTAAAACTATCTCGGATTGGCGCCCTATAACTTTGTTATCTACGGTGTACAAGATCTTTGCTAAGGCCTTGGCAGAGAAAGTGAGGGATATCTTAGCATCTCTTTCACGCAATCAGGATTTTTACCTAAGTGTTGTATTCTTGATAATGTGGCCTCCGCTTATGAGGGGATGTATTGGGCGCGTCTTAAGGGTCAGCACATTGTATATCTCAAATTGGATTTTGCTAAAGCCTATGACAGTATTGATTGGAATTTCCTACAAAAATGCCTTCTGACATTGGGATTTGGAGAGTTGTTTACTAGAGATGTTATGAAGCTCCATCTTTCTGCTCGGTCTACTGTGCTTTTTCAGGGAGAACCGTCGGTTGTGTTTCCTGTTGGTAGAGGAGTTCGACAAGGATGTCCCCTTGCCCCATTATTGTTCACTATTGTGGCAGAGGTATTGTCCTAGCTATTCTCTTCGGCTACTCAAGATGGCGTAATTCAGGGATTGACTATGGAGGATGGTTCTCAAGAAGTGTGTAATCAGTATGCCGATGATACATTTCTCTTTCTAGTGGCTGAGGATGATAATCTTCAGAATGCTAAGCTTTTGCTGGACTCTTTCTCCCTGGCATCAGGGGTTCTTGTTGGGTGGCTAAAGTGCTCTACTTTATGGACTTTGGATGTGGATGTTCCTCCCTGTGTTTATGAGTATCCGTGGAAAGTGCTTCCTCAAGGGAAGGCCACTAAACTCTTGGGCATTCCTGTAGGTATACATATCTCTACTTCATGTTATAGTGGAAGGCATGCATAAGCATCTTTTTTGGTGGAATACAGCTAAGCTTTCTCTGGCAGGGCGGATAGTAGTTGCTAAGCAGGTTCTCAGCAACACTCATGTATATATGGAATCTGCTGTGCTTGCCTCACAAACAAAGTTTCAAGAGGTTGTCGCAATTGTCCGTAACTTCATTTGGGCAGGTACTGAGACAGGTGTAGTTGTGAAGGTCGCTTGGTCCACATGTATCAAACCAAAATTTGCTGGAGGTCTAGGTATGATTGACTTTCATTTACATAGTAAAATTATGATATTTAAGTTCATTTGTCGCTACTTGGTGGATATGATACATTCGCCTGGAATGAGATTGGTTGCACAAGCACTTGGGCAGTGTATTCCTTTTGGGAAACTGGCACTTAGGGCAGTTCTTCCTTGGTGTCTCTTTTATCAGCTTCGTCCATATCCGAATGCTTCTCCCTTCTTGAAGTCCTTCACAGATGACTGCGGGTTAATGTGCTGGTTCATAAGTTTTATCCCCGCATTTCAGAACTCTGTCCACTATGTAAGCGGCAAGTTGAGAGTATCGAGCACTCCTTTTTTCTATGTGACCAAGTTCAGCCAGTTTGGTCATGGTTACTATCTCTCTTCCATGTGGCCTTGACTAGCCAGCAGGTGCTTCTCGCCATTTATCCTTCCACTTGGAACAGCTTGAAGCAACTGGCTTTCCACTTAGCTTCAGGTTGGTTGTTGTGGTCTATTTGGAAAAGAAGGCGACTGTGTATCTTCAAAGGCTTATCAATTAGTGTCGACCAACTTCTTCACGAGGCGCAAGACAGATTGGTGAAGGCATACCTATGTTCTCAGCTTGCTCCTGAGAAAAAACGTTCGATTTTGAGGAATATTTGGGTATCTTATCTTATGCATAGGCAGTGGCTGCACTCAGTGGATTATCTTTGTCTACTGAGATTTTATTCCTGTCTCTGCATCTATGTGTGTACTTCTTCTGGAATATTGAATAACAGTTTATCGTCCTTCAAAAAAAAAAAAAAAAAAAAAAAACAAGGTGCTGCGCACGGAGGGTTGCCCCCGACGGCCGGAGGATAAAGGGGCTTAAATTGTACTTCGAAGTCATGTTTTCACAATCAATCAAAATTGCTACTTCAAACAATAACAATAGAATACTTGATACCATGACTTTATGAGAATTGCCTGAAGAAATCTTTGGTGCGCGGCATGGAACAAGGGGTTCCACTTGTTCACGGACTGGCAAGTATTCTTAACATTGCACCAGCAATTTCGCAGAGACCTCTTTATCAAGGGTTCTAGTGATGGAGTTAGGTGAGCTTGGAGCCTGTTACAAAAATCATACTGCCGATAGCAATTTGTGCGCAATTAATGCATTAGGAGCGTTGGTGGTAAATTAAATAATGGATCTGAGTGTGTCAATTGCACAATTTAGAATGCAATCATGGCCATGAGAAAGCAGAATCAAGAAGGCCAAGAAGCATAAGCTTCAATGGTCTCATACGACCAAAGATGGGTGCTCATTCCCAGTCCTAATTGGCTAACACTCGGTCATAGATGGTTCGAACAGGGAAGTTGGAACTTCACCGGACCGAACAAAGAAGCAACAGGCATGCTGAAAATGCAAACGAAAGTCCCAACAAATGTAAGTAGTTTATTCAAATCGAGCGGCTCCGCCTGAGCTGTGGTTCCTGGGAATAAACAAACAAGTCAAAATCCAACAGTTTCCATCCACCTAACAAATGGGAAAATATGGTTACGATTCTTTATATTCCCTCCATGGTCTTAATGCGTAGCAATGGTAAAGAAATTGTCTAAAATACTATTTTGGCACAATTGTAAAAAATTCATGTATTCTTCAACCAATTTAGTTAAAACTTCTATGGATTATTTGTACTTGTAATTTATCTCTGCCTTCAATCCAGCATGCACTTGAGGAGGTTACAAGTAGATGCACTTCCATGAGCTATTTGATCTCACGTCCTTGGAGAAAAGTGGGCCAAACCAGAACAGGTAGTACCAATAGCCAAGAATTTGGAATAGAAAAGCTCTAAGCACTTCTGATTCCTGTGGTGTAGTATCTCTTAATCAATCTCGCAACGTTGTGCCCCTGATCAATTTAAGCCTCTTCTTTTTCGCTGATATATTTTTTACCAAATTTTGCTACACACCTCTTGCAAGAAATCATATTGCTATATCTTGTGGTATGCCCTATATCTGCAAGCTATCCAATGGCTTTACTTGCCATATAAAGAAATGAAGCGAGGGCAGAAAGAAGTAGGAACATGCCTTCAGGTTAATTTCTTCACCTTTAACTCACTTTAAGTGAATGTGTAAAACAAAGTTATACTAAAAAGAAAACAGAGAATATTTCATTATCTTGAGAAACACAAGAGTCAAAATCAAAAGACTGCTTCGAGCATAAACAATCGCAGAGCTAATGAATTGCCTTTTATAAATGAGGCATTCCTCAAACAACACAAAACAAACTGCTAAACCAAGTGGCAAGCTTTCTGTAAATCAAAGCTTAGCTCTGTGCTAAAAGAATTAGCTTGATGCCTCTTTTCACCAGCACTGCTCACCATCTGCCACTGAAAGCAGCAGCCATAAACTGTACAGTACGTTGAGAAGCTAGTTTCCAAAAACGTCTGATTAAATAATCAGTATAGATGATGTTCAAATCATCTTTTATCTGCTTAAAAAAAAAACAAAATCAGAAAGCCTTCTAGGATAAATGATGGAAGTGCAATCTGCTATATCATACCCATTCTAGTGCTCAAAATAATTGAGCAAACTTTTCAAGCTTGAAATCATCTAAGACCGCCTGCATATATCTCACATCAATAAGGATATACAAAAGAAGTGCAATATTTGCATATGCAGCTGATATGTTTCTAATCTATTCTACATGCTTATACTCTATTGTTGCTAATCTGTGCATAATATGGATGAAACCTTGGCATATAATGATGCACCTCGAGAGATGGTCTAACATTGCCATTACGCTTATCGAATATACCTCGTGAATAAAAAGCAGCCAATGCACTGCACATTGCAAAATGATGCAATAAGAACCACAAAGAGAGAAAAAACTTAAGAGCTTCAGAAATTGCACGGCTACTTCATAAAGAATCACATTACCTGCAAAATTTAAGAGATTCTCAAAAATTGCAGGGCTACACATAGAAAAGCACATTACTTCCAATGGATTTGTCATGCCAATGGTTGTTAAGAGAATGAATTTAGGACGACTTGCCTGCAAGTTAAAGAATCAGGTTTTGCAAGCTTTATAGAACGTTGTGCCAAAGATACCATCATCAACGATATCATAGCACAAAATTCTGATGATGACATGCAAAGCTGTAAAAGTTATCATAAGAATGCCTGTTGCAAAACCCTGAAATTGAAATGAAAGACTTATACCTCAAAGGTAGCTCGATGACTAGGGAACATTAACGTTGCTGCTCCTCTGTTATCAGGAAGACCAACACCCATGTGACAGCAGGCTGCTGAAAACAACCTAGCTCATCCATGAATGATTTATGAAGCTCATTATCAACGCCCCAGATGTGCAGAATTAACAATAACGTTTTTAGCAATCATTGTTCCACCGTGTCATTTGTCGGCTGATCATCTCCCATGCAGGTTCCCAAAGAATCTTTAAAAGGAGCCTCAAGACCTATGTTACTAGTTTGTAACGGGCTCTTTGTGCTAGCAGCCTTCAGATGCAAAATTATCAATTTCTGAGGTGCGTGATCATGCATTCTTCTTTCTTCTAGAACTATCAGTGGCAGTATGTTGGCTTCACCTGGCTTCAATTTTGCTTTTGTTCTCCCAGAAAAGTACTTGAAAAATGAAGTTGCAGTAACACCATATGTAAATAGCGCTCTTGGACCCCTGAATGAACGTCCCAGATATATAGAGTGTCGCTATTTCCAGGATGGTCCATTTGCTGGCTGCATAAACAGGCAATATAGTTCCTTGCAGCATCCCATGTAACTTGCTTGACTGTGCCCATTTGAGGGATTATTCTTTCTGCCTTTAGGGTATCAAGGGATACAAGTGCCATGCATGCATCTTCACTAATTGAAATGAAACATAAAGACCATGGCTCATATGCACCAGTTGGAGGCAGATAGAATTGTCGAACAGGAGATACATGCCGTCGAAGAATAGCCAACAGACAACCACCATTCATGTCCCACACACTGATAACAATCCATACTTCCAAACACCTCATCCAAAGGAGACACTGTCTTATAAACAGAGTCCATGTTCAATGCATTCCACTCACAGCAGATCCCTGAGAATAGTTTCCATCTTGTACAAGGCAACCCTGACATAAACATATAGGCATTTGCAGCTCACTCCAAATACTATCATATTGATGTTTTGCCAACAAATATCATATCTATACTCTGCCAGCTTTAGGTTTCATGCCATCATATTTAACCACTACAAATATTTGGATCAATCGCATGCTGCTCGTCTTTTACATCAAATCACCCATACTCATACATTGTATTAGTGAAAGAAATATTCTACTCCAAGCCCAAAGCTTAAATATGTCGATAAACACAAAGCAAAAAGATAATTTGCTTTTCATTATTAATAGCATTCCTCATTATCCACAAAAGAAAGGGATAACTATGCTTTTTGACATTGCGCCAGTATCACTGTACAAATACTAACTCTTTTCATCATATCTGCAGCAAAATGGATGGGCATCACTATGTTACTAACACCTCCTCTGATATGACTGTGATGCACATTGCACCCTTACTTACGGATAGAATCTTAGGTCAGCAAGAAAGGGGCCTATTAAGCAAAACATATGACAAGCGCCATATGAAAAGCAACAAGGGTCATCTCAAAGGCCATTTAATTTTACGTTAATGCAAAGCAACATAGAATGCAAAGAATCTGGACAAATATAACAGGGGGTAATGAATATATACCAGCAAATCAAACTCTAAAATTGAAGCCAAAAATTAAACCCAACCAAAGAATTACCTCGTTTAGACATAGGATTTGGCAAATGCCAGACAGGTTTAGTATCAAAGGCATACCTGCAGAAGAAAAAGGAAAAATCAAATTAGTACAATACCCAATAGGAAGCAGTTCCGAAATAAACAGAAACTGGATTGGATCTGTCTCTGACCGAAACCATTCGTAGAGCTTGATTCTTTCCAAACATATGCATTTTGATGGATTCCACCGACCGAGCAGACTTAATTTTCAAAATATGATCCACATTGACAACAATCTTCCTTTCGAAGCAAAGGATTGTTCTCAAAATTCTCTTTGAAACAGAAACATCAAACATGCAAGGCCAGGACTGCAGAGGTCAAAGCTACACAGAGCCCAACTCCAGTTTTCGCAGCAAATTCTTCAATGGGTCCTCCTTATTTGAGCTCCAATTTAGCCCCTTGAATGGAAAGGCCTCTGCCCCCTTCCATATTTCCTATCTTCTGCCCACAACCGCTTTGTATTTTCACAACCCTAAGAAGCCCCTCCTCTGATTTAGCTATGGCGATGCAGATACTGCAACAACCAGAAAAGGCAGGGGGCTGGCTTTATGACGCCATGGCTCTCAATTTAGGCAGATTTTGCTCCGTTCCATCTATTCATACTGCTTAAATTTACTCCGGCATTCAATAAAATTCAAAGCATCTCAGAAAACACAGCCGCAATAACTAGTTGCTAAGACAGAGATTTAAGACAGGCCTGAGATGTTAGTAGCTTCTGCGGAAAATGTGGCATGGTGGTGCCGGTTAGCAGGTTTGCACAGCGGCCGCCCAGAACAGGGGTGACCGAGAATTTACAGGTTAGAGCAGGTTTGGAGCAGTTTCTGGCATGTCCTAAGCATATTCCAGCATATACTTAGAATATGCCGGAAACCCACATAAACAAGGGCTTGCCCCCCTAGGGGCAACCCAAAAACATCATTTAAGTGATGGAGATGTAACAGATTGTATTTATTATACTAAAATCAAAATATCATGTAACAAGTATAGATGGTTCTTTCTTGTGAAATAAATAATAGCTTTTGTGAACTACTTTGTGAAATAAGTAATAGCTTTTGTGAAAATAATGCTTACTAGATCTTCCAATAAATTAGACCGTTGTGCTTGTCGAAATCCATTTTGGAGTTTGCTAGGGCAGCCACAACATCTTTTTTGAAGGCAATACTTTTCATTTAAGCCCATCAATTTTGGTAATTCTGTGACGGTAGAGTCCCCTAGAAAAGCCTTAATTTGAACACCATTACTAGGATTTTTGCAGAAAGAACTAGATTTACCATCTACCATGATAGTCCTTCTTATGTTCCTTCCAAGACGAGATAGTTCCTTTGTGCATTTTCCACCTTCAATTAAATTGCAAGAATCTCTGTAGAGCTTATGAGAAATAAGGCACTTTTCTGGATCTAGATTCATCAACATCTCATGTGCATATAGTTCGATAGCACATGTAAATACTATCAACTCATAAAATGATGCCATATCCTTTAAAAATTCATAGATATGAGTCAAAAAAATTCATGGACATGAGGACATATTATTACAAATTCATCATTCACACAATGGATGAGAATTTCGTCCATGTCTAGAACCAAGGTGGGCATATCCATACTCAACCTTTGGGCTTCAAGAGAGGACCATTTGAACGCCTCGAAAATGATGATTCTGAATGTACACATGCATTATCACTAAGTTTGAAAACTTCCACGACAGTCATCTCTTTTTTCTTTGTCCTTAGTTCTTCCTCATCTGCTGCTGAAATAAAAATTTGGCAACTACTTTTTAATGCTTTGAATCCTTTTTGCCCTTTTTGCCTCTTTTTAGCCTTTTTTGCTTCAACAAAATTCCGCACCAATCGGCTTCCGTCCAGGTCTAACTCTGTGCTTTTGGTTTTCAGGTAACTTATATTTTTTTTAATGCCTTTGTCCAGGCTCATGCTCATGCGCAGTTTTTTTGCTGCACTATAGCTCCTAATATTAAAACTTGATCTTGCAACATGCGATTCACTTCATTCCCCACAACATAAGGAAATGTGGGCTTCGTATTATTATCCAAAGCTTATATGGTATAAAATTTTTTGCAAGCCCAAAGACTTGTACGCTTCTTCAATCCATGCTATATTTCCATTTTTCATTTCAATTACTTAGAAAGGATATAGATACATATGAGAATACCATTTGTACTTGAGATGAAATGGTTTGAATATTACTTTCTTTTTAAATGATGATTTAGGGCCTGCTTGTTGCTTGTCAAAATGCATCCATACTAAATTGATTTGGATTTTATTGACATTGGACATCTTATTGCGGGGTTTTTCATTTCCTGATCTAGAGAATATTGTTGCATCATGTACTACATTGCTAGATTATGTTGCATCCATCTCTGTCTCAGTTCTCCTAATCAAGCAAAAGGTCTACTTCATTTGAGCATGCTAAGGTATTTCTCCATATGTAATATTCAAATAGATGGGTATCTCTAAAGATCTCCTTTAGCTTTTTCTATACTTGTGGCTCACTTTGAGGAACGTTTCTTAGCTTAACAATATGCAACGGATGCATCAACCAAGAAAAAAGCTCAGTATTGTTAGGTTTCCTGTTGGTATAAACCTCAAGAATAAGTTCGCCCTTTTTCTTATGTCCATTGAATTCTATGGTAAGAGTTATATAAAAGACCAGAATAAGCACACATCGCTTTCCATTAAGGAGGCCCAATAGCTGAGTATTAAGGCGAACTTGATTCAAGCAGGTGGTATACATAGATCACCTCATTTTCTACCATATTTATCAAGTCAAGGTCTGCATTGTCTATGGAACTACTGTTTTGGTTTTTTTTTCGAGGAAGAAAGCATAGAGATGCTCCAGTTCACTAGCTCCTTAACCAAGCAATACCAACACATAACTTGACTTGCCATAAATTGGCCAGAAGTCTACTTTGTGTAGACTTTGCCACTACCTTAATAAAAATCCTTCCTTGCGATACCCTTTATGTGTCAATAATTGTTGTTGTTTATGCCTTTCAAGGCAGACAACTCCAGCTTGGCAGACAAACTTTCATCATGCATGCTTTAATTTCTAATAAATAGAACCAACATTTATCATTCTTGTATTATATCTTTGCTTTATGAAGTGTCTTTTGGACTAAAAATATAGAGTTTTGACTATTCAACTCCATCACAATTTGTGGCATTGCTTTCCTTCAAGATATTAGGGGGAAATCACGTTATTACCAAGCGAAGAATAGAGGGGCTCAAAGTTCGGTTGAGCATGTTTGTTTTGAAAGGCTGACAACTTTATATATAAAGTTTGTGTGTAAGATCAGAGGATCCCTCTTTGTATGGAGCATTAAATATGTGTTGAGATTTAGCTACAGTGTATGGATGGGCTTGGTAGATAAAAATAGATAGATAAGTGTGATTATGGCATTGTCATTATCATAGCGCAATAAATATATAATGAAAAATTTATGTGTAAATTTGAAGAAGTTTATAATAATAGAGTAGAATAGAATAGGTTTTATTGTCCATGGAGGCCAATCGACCTATGGGACCCAAAAGAACGAGTGCCACAAACGTATTACAGCCCGGATTAAAAAACCGTGCCCGAACAGTTTTCGAGGGAAAAATCATGGCAATAATAAGAATGTTGACAAACTGTACAAGTATACATATGAGACAAGACAGATTCAAGTCATGTATGTGTTCGACGAGAGAGTTGGTCACGCAGATCCATTACCTCTTGGAAGTATTAACCCAGCATCCGTATTGAAGCCCCACTGAGCATGAAGTGTAGCGGCTGACCAGACCTGACCAACTCAGAATAATACACCCGAATTTGGTCATACGCCGGACATACTTGTAAGATATGGCATTCATCTTCAACGGCCCCCATTTGACAGCATCTACAAAGCCTGTCCTGCCATGGTTCCCCAATCCATCTTCTTGTCTCAATGCGGAGACGGTTTGCATATGTGCAGATTGAGCCAATGAGTCTGCACCTTTTCATAGGCAGATGGGTATGTAGGTAATGTTGCAAAATACGCTCCAATGAGGGATTCACGTGGCATTGATAATGTGATGTCTCGACCTGTTCAAGAGTCCCGACATCCGAGGACTTGCTGAGGAAGCATGCATCAAGGTACTGCCTCGGGATATAGCGATCTACCTTTGCTTGCATCTGTATGCACCTAGCTCCTGCACATTCCATCTGGCGAGCCACAAAGCTCGTTTTTTCTTCCAACAGGTCTTGAGGCATTGTGGCCCCATTGCGACGGCATAAGCCAGGCTAGGGAAGGCGAGCATCGTGCATAGTGACCATCTTCTGAAAGTAGACGATGTGGAGATCTGGGGCTGCCTTCTGAAGAGGTAAGAAACCTATCTCCTATAGCAAGATCTGATATGGGACCGCGAACTTCACCCCTAGTGCTTGGGCCAAGAAGACTTTGTTTACTTGCTCCAAATCATTCCAGGTAGAGATGGTCACCATGGGGGCCCAGATGTTGACCCCATATAAAAGGACATGCTCCAACAAGACCTTGAACAGGTGCAACTGATGGGCCTAGTCATATAACTCTGCTCTGTGACTGTTGTTCTGCATGGCATACAGTACCTTCCAGCTCTCTACTGGCCATAGACGGATGGAAGCATCCCACTGCATATTAGAGGGGAACTCCACTCCCAAATACTTGTAGGTGGATGCCACTTCCACATTTTGCCATTGATAACTGAAGGAAGGGACCCGTGACTAACGTGAGGATGATATGAGGACCATCTTAGTCTTGGCTAGGTTGATTCGCATGGCTCACCTGGCAGAATATGTCCAGAGCATCGAGATAGCGCTGCATGTCTGCCAGAGTGTAATATCCACATCATCAACATATGAGTTCCCTGAAAATCGGGTGCAATAGGTGAGCTCTGTTGCCCCCATTTTGGGCTAGCCAGCTCTCCAACTGGTCAATGTATGGTCTAAACAATGTAGGAGATGATCATCCTTGGCGGACCCCAATACTGACGTCGAATGGATGGCTTATCAGATGCAACCAGCCTGAATATGTCTCTACAATCTGTACAGCACATTCTGCAAATTTGCAGGGACCCCACAACTCACCCACAACTTTTCCCGAGGTATCGTGTCAAAAGCCTTTGCGAAGTCCATAATGCAGCAATATAGGTCTCGCCGTCAGTTCCTGCTATCCTCAATCAGGGTCCACATTATGAAGATATGATTAATGATTGACTGTCGCTGCGTGAGAGCCCAGATGCATTCTGCCTCTGTCCAAGACGTCAATTGCTGCTCCAGAATGCCGACAAGAAGTTTTGCAAACACCAAGATGCCATGATTTTTGGTAATTGGCTGGGCAATGGGGGTCACCCGCCGTGTATATAGGGACAACTTGACTAGTAGTCCATTGTGGGGGGAAACCATTTTGGAGTGCTATGCTGAACATGGCAGTCAACACTGGTACTATGGACGGTCTTGCCACTTGAGCAGCTCCGTCTGCATACCATCTAGGTGTGGTGCATTTCCATTGGCTAGACGCTATAGGCCCTTGTCTACATCTGCCTCTGTGATTTCTAGCACTGGGCCATGCTGTGAGGGTACCGTCACCTGCGCTCTCGGAGGATCATAAGGCTGCTGCAAGTGTTGTTCCCACTATCCAGACATGATGTTCCCTGTTAGCTGTACTGGCTTACTGGCTTATTGTACATCGATGGGCCACGATGTACCTGGCCTTCTTAGCCTTAAAAAGAAGGTCGTATTATCTGAGGACGTGTAGGCATAGAGCATGGTCTGTGACCTGGAGGAGCCAAGGTTTGTGTTTCTTGCACTCTGCATCAAATCAACGGTTACTCGGGAAGATCGTGGCCCCCATGGTCCATCGGGATGACTTCTCCCAAAGCACCTTGCTACCGCTGTCCCGAGGATGTGAATCAGTCTGTCTGCCTGTTGGTCTAGCATAAGGGATTGCAAAATGTCTGTTAGGTCATCTGTGAGCATCTGGGTGTAAGCCTATGCGTGTTCATAGTCCAGTCACAGCTGGAGCACACGAGAGGGTGCTGCGTAGGAGTTCAGGACAACCTGCCAAGCTAGTAGCAAGTAGAGTGGTAGGAACGAGTTCACTTCCCCATCCTTACTATAGCTTCCCACTCGAAAATGCTTGACAACATGCATATCCTATTCTGTCACCAACACATAGTCTACCACACTAGATCCATTCTCCTGGTTCTCCTGCCTGCAAGTGTGTTTGTGATAGGATGACCACTGTGTCAATCCATTGCAGATTACCAGATCAAAGATACTGCACAACAATACCAATTGCCTACCATATCGGTGACCTGATTGTTATCTAATACCCATAACCAAGCTCCTTCCGAGGGGCGCAGTTGCAACACATCATCAACCAGAGGATCAAATCTCATAGGTTGTTCCATGCTGGTGCGCACATTGAAGTCTCCAACATGCATGACTCTACCGAACTGCATGTGTTGTTGGATGTCATCATTCAGATCAACGTAAGTGTCCAATCTATCCACATCCGTGTGGGTGTGGTAGAAGTTGCTCTCGACATGTGGGAAGTAGCAGGCTACCACAAAGAGATGGTTGTCACTGCAGTGGTGCACGTGTATCCACAGGTAACGATTGTGTCCGTCCCTCTTGACATGGAGACTGACTGTGCCAAGGCTGCCCGGTAGTAGCAGGTGACCCCCCTCCCCTGTGACCCCTCTTTCCAGTGCACTCATTGAAGACAGAGTAGCTCTAGTTTCCTGGTAAGTGAGGTAACCTGTGTCATGCATAATTCCACGTTCCATTAGGAAGATGAGGTCCATATCTGCAGCAATTCTATGTACAGGGTGGTTCCATGCAACTACCTTCCTTGGCATAGAATGGTTGCTCACTCTTGTACATTCCTGATGGTGAATATGGCTACTCGGGGGGTGGTTAGAATGTTGGGCTCCATGGTGGGTTGCTCTGACAATGTGTATAGGTGTATGAAACGTCATCCAAGCAAGGATCTACATCTGAAGCTAGTGGATGAGGTTTTCTCCTGCCTCCTCTACCAGGTCGCACACTACCAGATTGTATCTCCTTCGTCTCTGCTCTTGGAGCTCTCTGAGGTCAAATCGGGCAGGTGCTACTTGGCATGGCATTGGTTGTGGCCTGCGCTGGGGCAGTGTTGGTATTGGGCAGCTTGGTGGTGCACCTGTGGATGGCCTTGACTAACATTGTGTAGGCCGCTGTGTGTGTGGGATGGTCTTGGCCTGTGCACTAGCCTCCCCTTTCTGGAGCCGGGAGCTCATCTCTTATTCGACTCGCTACTGCCTTGCTAGTTCATGCTTATACCGCCGTAGCTTCTGCTTGGAGGCCCTTGCCTTGCTAATGATGGCTGCCTGCAGCTCCTACAATTCTAGATCTCGGGTAGCGAAGTTGTGCTCGAGGTTCTGCAAGCGGGTGTCTAGGCTAGAGTTCATCTCTGGGCACTTCCCGTGTCTTGACCTTACTCTTAAGAGCTCTCAGCTGTGATTGGCTTTCTTAAAAGGCAGCCTGAATGGTTCGTATCATGGTGGCAACCTCCTCAGTTTCTGATTGAAGGCAGGAGATGGTTGCCACTGTCTCCTGTTCTGCATGCTGTCTGTCCTGTGTCATGGCCTCCATGGTGGTGGAGAGGGAGTCCACACGAGTTCGCAAATCGGCGAGGCCCTGCTTCTCTTGTTACCACTCAATGTGCACTAAGCGGAGACCATCTTCTAACTGCTGCGTGCGGGTCTCCAGCTCTGCAACCCGCCGCTTCTCTGCTGTCAACTGTCTTTTGAGCATCCGATGTATCGAGGCCTGCACCTCTTATATCAGGCCTACGATTCTCGCCTCCATTTGCTTCAAGGCCTCAATCGGCACATGGTTTATCGCCGGGTCTGAGTCGCAGTTAGCCCCCTTGCGTGTTGATCTTGTTGCTTGGGCCTTTGTCCGTGCCTCCTTCTGCATGGAAGAGGCCTCTCCCGTATCCTTGACGTTTGCGCTGGGCCTTTTTCATGGTGGCTCACCCATTGCTCCTCCTAGGAGAGCTCGTCATGTGAGGGAGCATCAGGCTGCCAATGTTCCTGGGCATGAGGCGAGGTCATGGAGGGAAAATTAGTCAAACACTCACAAGGATTTGGTTCCTCAGTAATAGTCCAATTGCCCATAATGCTATAGACATCACAATCCTACTTAGGAGACTAGAGTAGAATGACATTACGTGGGACATATAAACTAAAACAACAATTTCAAGAAAAACAACAAGTTCTTGCAGTTGAACTCCATCCATTGTGCTTCTACTTTCACTGCCTCCAGTCACCGAAACAATTGGACATTACATCTCTATCTTCCATCTACCATCTATCTATCATTTGAAGTCCAAGAAATGCATTTCTACCAAAATATTTCGAAATGTTCCACATGATATTACCCTCTAAATAAACCCAGGCCTTTCATTTGTCATTCTCCCCTACATCCTACGTGTCACTTTCTATTAGCAAGCTCAAAAATGATTACTGACTGGGTTTATACTCATCTGATGCCACCTTTAGTTTGTTATCAAACTCATGGAAACAAATGTATTGAGATGTACATGAGTAAATCCAGATCGATCCACACAGTAAGATGAATATTCTCGGGAGAGGAAGGAAGGAAGGAAGGAAGGAAGGAAGTATATTTTAACGTCCACGGAGGCCAACTGGCCTATGAGACGGTAAACACAAAAGAAAACCACAAAAGCCCTATACAATGTGTCTCTACCATCGGCCAACCCCCATGTGGGAGGAAAAACCCTTGTAGTAGGCATTCAAATTCCCTGGGAGGAGCGAGATATATTCAGTCTTTTTGAGTTTTCCTTATTCAACGTTCTTCTCTCAATATTATAGTAGCATTATAGAAACATCTTTCCTATTATCTATCCATGTAATAGAACCATGCTATAGTTCATCCATATGTAATAGCTACTGTGGCTCCATTGATGGCATTTTCTTTTGTATTTTAGTCATCACAATCTCCATAAATTCTAGACTGTAATGGGCCATGGTGATAGTAGAAAATTGTTACGCTCAAGAAGAGAGCTGGAACGAAGTCATCTTCAGCAAAGAGGTCAGTCATACTAAATGAGATACAAGTAGTCTTGCACAAAGGGACATTTTCTCTCTTTGAGTTTTAAACCTGCCTCCCTAGCTTGCTGTATGCCTCGCCCTGGAATCACAATGCCTCAAGACCTGTTGGAAGGAAAACCGAGCTCAGTGGCTCGTCAGATGGAATGTCCAGCAGCACAGGTGCATACAGAATGAGAATGAGAATGAGAATGATTTTTTATCGTCCACTGAGGCCAATCGGCCTATGGGACCCACAAGGAGCGCAACAAACTTATTACTGTCCGGGTTAAAAAACCCCCGCCCCGAAGGGTTTTCGAGGGAAAAACCGTGGCAGTAATAAGAATGCTGTCAAACTGTACAAATATACATCAATGTATATATACATGTCAAGTGTGTGCCTGAGGACATAGCTGATCTCGCATGTCCATAACCTCCTGAAGGTATGATCCCAGCACCCGTACGGATGCTGTGCTCAATGTCACATGTAATGGCCGGCCCCACGACCAACTCAAAGATAAGCGTCCCGGAATTTGATCATATCTTGGCAACTTTGAAGGGTATGAGATTCATCCTCAATGACTCCCATTTGGCAAATTGACAGAGCTCCCCCGGCGTGGCTCACCAATCCATCTGCCCGCCTCAATTCGAAGATGATGTGCCCCCTCGTGCGAATGGAGGCAATGAGTCTGCGCCTTTTCATGGGCAAGTGGGTACGCAGGTAGCATTGCGGGCCTCGTTCCAATGTGGGATTTATGTGGCGCTGATAGTGTGCTGTCTTGACATGTTCAAGGGCATTGGCATCCCAAAGCTTGCTGAGGAAGCAAGCGTCAAGATATTGCCTCAAGCTACGGGCGACTGCCTCTGTTTGCATATGAATGCACCTGTGTTCTCGCACATTCCATCTAGCCAACTATTGAGCTCTCTTTTCCCTCCAAAGAGCCTTGAGGGCGCCGCGCTCCATTGCCATGATATAAGCTAGTTTAGGGAGACGAAGGCCGCCCATATTGACCACCTTCCGAAAATAGACAATGTGGCGATCAAGGGCCGCCCTCACGAAGAGGCAAGAATCCTGTCTCCTAGCGGTAGAATTTGATATGGGATTGTGGACTTCACCCCTAGTGCTCGTACTAAGAAGGCTTTCTGGACCTGCTCCAAGTCATTCCAAGTAGCAAGTGATACTACTGGGCCCCATACTTCCACCCCATATAAAAGGACAGGCTCTACTAAGACCTTGAACAGGTGTGACTGATGGGCCCAATCATACAACTCCGCTCTATGACTATTGTTTTGCATTGCATATAGTGCCTTCCAGCCTGCCGTCACTCGTAGCCGTATGGATGTGTCCCAGTGCATAGTAGAAGGAAACTCCACTCCCAAATACTTGTATGTAGATGCAACTTCCACATTCTGGCCTTGGTAACTGAAGGAGGGGACCCTCGGCTGACGTGAAGATGATATGAAAACCACCTTAGTCTTGGCGGGTTGACGCCAAGCATATCGGTCGCTTGGCGTATCGTGTCCGTGGCATCGAGATGTCGTTGCATGTCTGCTGGTGTGTAAGCTAGGAGGTCCACATCATCAGCATATATTAACTGTCTGATGATCTGATAGAGAAGGTGAGCTCCATCGCCCGTTATCGCCAAAGCCGCTCTCCAATTGATCAATGTAAAGCCCAAACAATGTTGGGGAGAGGGGCATCCCCGACGGACCCGATACTACTATCAAATGGTTGGCTTGTCTGCCGCAACCGAATTCCGAGCATTTTTCATATAGCTCGTTAATCGCGCGTTCTCGCAAATCTACAGAACCCCCCGGTAATTGCGGCCTTGCCCATAGTTTTTCCCCGAGCACGCGATGTCAAACGCCTTCGCAAAATCCACAAAGCAACAATATAGATCCTGACGGCGGTTCCTGCTGTCTTCAATCAGAGTTCGCAACGTGAAGATGTGGTCAATGGTTGAGTGTCGGGGTCTGAATCCTGCCTGGGTGAGGGCCCGCACCTCTGCTGCCTCTGCCCAGCCTGTTAACTGTTGCTCGAGAATCCCAGCAAGCAGTTTTGCAAACACCGAACTGACCATGATTGTTCGGTAAGAAGCAAACAGAGGCAGACTGCCACAGCTTGAGATAGTACCTTGATGCCTGCGTCCTCAGCAAGCTTTGGGACGCCATCTCACTTGAATAAGTCAAGATAACGCTTTACCAGCACCATGCGAATCCCTCATTAAACCAGAGCCCACAACGTTACATGCATACCTATCTGCCTATGAAAAAGCACAGGTTTATTGACACGATCTGCACAGGTACACACCATCTCTGCATTGAGACAGGGAGATGGATTGGAAAACTAGGGTAGGGCAGGATCTGTAGATGCTATCAAATGGGGGCCGTTGAAGATGAATGCCATACCCTACCGGGATGTCCGGCGTATAACCAAACATACCTCAAGGAGGTAATGGATCTGCGGGACGAACTCTGTCCTCGGACATACATATAACTTGAATTTGTCTTGTCTCATATGTAGACATGTACAGTTTGACAACATTCTTATTACTGCCACAGTCTTTCCCTCGAAAACCTTTCCCTTTTAACTTCGGGCAGTAATAGGTCTGTTGCATTCTCTTTTTGGGTCCCATAGGCTTTTGATTGGACTTCATGGACGATAAAAGCCCATCCCATCCTATCCTTAGTTTATTGTACTTTTCCCTTGATTGATAATAAAATTTATCTATTGCCATAAAAAAAAATGGTAGGTAGGTAGGTAGGTAGATAGATAGCAAGACATATTAGCAGAAAATAGGACCTTCAATAAGTACAAGGGCAAAGAAGTTGTATATACTTAGCAAATAACAACAATCTATAGACCTTAGTGCTCAACTATACATCTTTGGTAGTGGAAACAAATGTTGATGCTAGAAAAATACAGCTCTCGGAATTGATATGCAAGTTTGTCAAGCAAAACCATCAATGACATCAAGAAAATGAGTTTCTTTCTCCAAGTCCACAATTTATCAAGGATTCGTACATCAAATCATCTCAAATGACGCCAAATTTCAAAATTTGGCAATAAAAAAGTGGAAAATTATGTGCGAATATCATCTCCGTCATTTGGAACACTGATGTTTGAGTTCGAAAACATATTGTTTCATTTGAAACACTAGTGTTTGAGTCCTTCAAGCCATTCTAAGCCATGGCAAATATGTGTTAAAATGGCTTATCTTCGCTAATTAGAATAGTTTTCTTTGGTGTAGCTAACAATGTACACGTCTACAACATTGGGAGGAACTGCAAGCTTATAGTTCACAACATTGGGAGGAGTGGAGCCAACTTTAAAGCATTAACATATGAAAGTTTGTATTTACAAGAATTATGAGATGTATCAATAAACTTTGTATTTAGAAGAGTTTATTATATGTATCTATAAACCATGGCCAACTTTAATTGCCAAAAAGTCTCAAAATTCATCAAGGTGGTATGGCGTTAAACTAATTAAATTAAATTAAATTTACATATTACATACCAATGGTTACACATCCGACTGTAACAAGGTGGAAGCCGCAACTTATTTCACACAAGCAAATTAGGAATTAGCTTAGACATATGATAGATTAGATACGAGGATGAAGAAAATCCTATTTCACACTAGCAAGTTTCACACTAGCAAGTTAGAGATTAGTTTAGACATATGATAGATGGTGACTCTTTAATAAAAGATACGAGGATGAAAAAACTCCTTCGATTACTACGAAGAGTATAGTATATATATTTATGTAGCTGTGATAATATATACATTTATGTAGCTGTGAGAGTTTATAAGAGTTTGTGTTATACTAAGTTCACACGTCATACATAATCATACATAATAACATATGTAGCCCTAAATGTAAAACATACGTCATAAATGTAGATGGAAGAGTTTGTATCATACTAAAAACATCATGAATAATTAGTGTTATACTCAAAACATATATAACAAATAAACGACAGGTTTTTCCTTGTGAAATAAGGAATAGCTTTTGTGGAAACAACGCTTACTAGATTCTTCTAATAGATTAAATCTCTCAACTTCTCTAATATAACTTTGGCAGCCACAACATCCTTTATGAAGGCAATACTTTTCAACAAGCACATCAATTTTGGCAACTCTCTGTCATTAGACTCCCCTCGAAAAGCCTTAATTTGAACACCATTACTAGGATTTAAGCAAAAAGAAGAAGATTTATCATCTACAATGATGGTCCTTCTCATGTTCCTTCCAAGAAGAGATAGTTCCTTTGTGTATAATCCACCTTCAATAATAGTGCAAGAATCTCTGTAAAGCCTATGTGAGATAAGGCGATTCTCTGGATCTAGTTTCTTCAATGCCCGATCAGCATAAGGTTTGGTAGCACATGTAAATATTACCAACTCGTAAAATGATGCCATCTCTAGTAAAAATTCTTGGGCATGAGGACGTATCATCACAAATTTGCGATTCACACAATGGATGAGAGTTTCGTCCATGTCTAAAACTAAGGTGGGCATACCCATATTCAACTTTTGGGGTTTTAAGAGAGGACCCTTTGGACTCCTGAGAGACCTAAAAGGTCTTGAAACTTCCAAAACTTCCATCACCTTCGTTCTTCAGCGCCTGCTAGAAATGAAAATTTTGAAAACTAACTACTTTTTAAGCGTTTAGCCCCTTTTTCTGTGAAGATTTTTTAGTCTTGAAGCTTTTTTTGGTTTGGGCCTATTTCCCACACTATTTTTAAGCGTTTGAGCATTTTTTTAGTCTGAAGCGTTTTTTGAGTTTGGGCTAGGCTTTTGCCTCATGACTCTGCGCGGTTTCAGTAATCGGGGAGCTGAATAACTCAGCGCTTTGGGTTTCAGGTAGTCGGGGAGCTGAACGACTCAGTGAACATGCATGCATTTTACATTTGATGATTTGAGTCTTTCCGTTTACAGTTCAGACTGATCTTTAAGCAGGAGCTCAATACTATTTCCAGGTAAAGAAATGCATAGATTTTTCTCTTTTTTAAGCTTGAGGAATAAAGAATCTGGAGATCCGCAACTAAAGACGGTTTTTTGCAGTTACTATGGGTCATTTTGGCTGCAACAATTTCCGGTCTCATAATCCAGTCTCTGGCAGCAAGGCTTGGAGTTGTGACAAGTAAGTGTGATTCTTCGGAAAGAAACAAAAACAGATGGAACATGTAAAGATTTGTGGTTATCTTAACCGCAGGGAGGCATTTAGCAGAGCATTGCAGAATAGAATACTCAAGAAAAACAACCATTGTACTATGGTTATTAGCAGAGGTCACAATAGTTGCAAATGACATTCCTGAAGGTATAGTATGCCGTCATGTTCCATAGCTTCCATAGCTTAAAACTCATGTTCAAAATATTTTTTTGCAGTCATAGGGACCGCTTTTGCCCTAAATATTCTTTTCAACTGTCCAATATGGTCCGGAGTTCTTGTGACAGGATCCAGTACTCTTCTTCTTTTAGCATTACAGCAATACGGAGTAAGTTATGTCCTAACTGCGGACCTTTATGTTTTTTGGCCATGAGATAAGACGGGTTTTCACTAACAGACTGCCATGATCATCATCGTCCTCGTGATGATCATGGCAGTCTGTTTATTTGTGGAAAGGGGTTGTGTGAAGCCAAGTGCGAAACAAGTGTTACATGGTATGTTTGTGCCCAGTTTGAAAGGAGATGGAGCCACCGGAGTAGCCATATCTCTTCTTGGAGCCATGATAATGCCGTAAGACTTTGCCATCTTCTCTAGACATAAATTCCCAATTTCATGTCTATGTTTCTGATGTTTTGCCTTTCCAGACATAACCTTTTCCTTCATTCTGCATTGGCCCTGACAAGAAGCATACCCTTCAACATCAAAGCTATTAAGGTGAATATTTGAGCTCTAATCCCACTAAGGTGAATATTTGAGCTCTAATCCCACTTAGGCTCTGTTTAATCATCTCTTTTGTTCTGCAGGATGGCTGCTGGTACTACACCATTGAGACTGGATTTGCACTATTTATAGCCTTCTTGATCAATGTTGCTATTATATCTGTAACTGGAACTATCTGCAGTGATATGGAACTGTCTACAGAAAATCAGGCCAGATATGGAGACCCGAGCCTAGATGAAGCCTTATTTCTTCTGAAGGTCAGATTAATCTGACTTATAGTCTCTGCTCCCTTTATATACTGCTCTAACCTTTCTTTCCTTTTCGCTTTAGAATGTGCTAGGAAAATGGAACAGAATAGTTTTTGGAATAGCCCTTCTTGCATCAGGGCAGAGTTCCACCATAAGTGGCACATATGCTGGACAGTATGTTATGCAGGTAATGTTGAAGCTAGGTGTTTTTCTGGTTTGAACTTTTTCCAAGATGTTGAGGTATTGCAGGGATTCTTGAATCTGCGCTACAAAGCATGGGTACGCAACCTCATCACTAGATCTGTTGCTATTGGAAGGGATTCTTGAATCTGCGCTACAAAGCATGGGTACGCAACCTCATCACTAGATCTGTTGCTATTGTTCCAAGTTTGATTGTTGCAATATTGGGAGGATCCTCTGGAGCTGTAAGACTGATCGTCATCAGCTCTGTAAGTTTCTATACTAGTCACTAATGATCTTGATTCTAATTCACAAATTTCTAACAAGCTTCTTCTTGCAGATGGTTTTGGCATTTCAACTACCGTTTACCCTAGTTCCCCTCCTCAAATTCACCAGCAGTGAAGTAAAGATGGGGCAACATGTTAATCACAAAATAGTAAGGGGACTATTTTCGGCTTCTAATTGCAATTTTATAAGGTTAGAAAAATATATGGTCTGCTAATGCCGCCACCTCCACTTAAGGCAACTGATATATTGGATCTAGATCAAACAAACACAACAAGATCATTAACAAGCCTTGGACTTCTCAGCGTTTGCGGAAGTTATAGTATATATCAATTATCATGGTAAAAAATACTAGTCAACTTAGGGGAGGATATTATCAAACTCACTTACCAAAATATCCCTTTGGTGTATATGGAAAAATCGGTGTGGAGTAGCTCTTGCTAGCTTAGTCAAATCAATAGGCAGAATAAAAAATCAATTCAACCAAGAGGTATCCCTCATGGCCCTAGCTCATCACCGTAAGTTTGGATGCATCTACAACAGAGAGCTAGAGCTAGACAGGATTGGAAGTTTGATAGGGTTTTAATCATTTTTCAGATGCCTTTCAGACTCTCAAGATGGACTTGTGATGAGTCTAAATTACTTTACAATGGGATATTCTTCAACCCAACTTTCTTGAGAAGTGGCTACGAGAACTAGGTAGTATCCCCCCTGGAAGACGAAGGGAGATACTCCATAGTAACCCAGGGGTAGAGAAGACTGGAATTGTAGCCATGGAGTACAAGGGGAACCCTAATTAGAGACTATCCCTAAAAGGGACATCCATTATTGTATAATTTATCTACAATAATAGAATGCATATCCTTACCCTAAAAAAAAGGGCGCAATAAGAGGTTTGGGCAATTTTAGGCATTGGATGCAATTTTGTAGCTGATTAGGTCATTTTCTCGAGGAAAACATGTATATTAGTAAAGAATTATTTGAAATAGGCATCTATATATTAAAGGATGAATTAAAATCATTAAAACTCATATGTTAGGTATTAAATAAAGTATGCATTCATAGTAGGCAAATAGAATGGATTTGGGACACAAGGCACAAGAGATAGACACAACACAATATACCATCTAAATTGAGTAAAATAGTACAAACACAAAGTTTAAAAAAAGCTGCTAACAAAAACAAAGTTTATATGTAAAATCCGGTATATTGGAACTTTAATATATAGGAAATTCAGCATATATAAGCAATTTTTCTGGTTAGATCTCAAATATTTTTCAAACCATGCTCTAGCTCAAATGATCATTAAGAAACGATCTCAAATGATCATCAGGAAGTGATCAGGAAGTGATTTTATTTCTTTTATGCCCACACATCAATACGTACGTCAATATTTCTGTTGTTCTTGAAGATCTATATGCAAAGAGCGCTTCAAAACCATTTTCAAATTTTAAAGGTTTTGAACGGATCTTTCAACGCTCCCATTCTGTTTCAGCACGTTCCAGGTTTTATTAGGTATTTACCATTTCGATTCCGAGTTTTATTATGTAGTTATGGGAGTGAACTTTGACCTCACAAGTCCTTGTGCATAAAAATGATTGTTAGAATCAACTAACAATTGCTCGATTCTTGGAACACATTAGTATGTATGTTAGCAACTATCATTAATGGCTCTGCTTTTATCCCCTTTTCAAAATGATGCATTCCACCTTGATGCTTAGAACCAGGCTCACATCTTAGAATTTCATTCACATTGACTTCTATTTGAGCATACAATTGTACAAAATTTGATGACATATCGCCCAATCATATACATGCTTGAAGCAAAGATTTCTTGAGCTTCATTTGCTTGCAACGAACTTTGCCATCATCCCTCTAAGGAATAAACAGATGTTTTGGCACCAATTTCTCGAAGTGAGTTGAAATTTGAGGCTATTTTACGAAAACTAGACTCCTTGCCATGCATCAGATACAACAAGATAATCAGCTTCCTGCTCATCTACCTTACCAACTTTGTCTGCCACCAATGTTGTAGCTGTTGGTTCAACATCTTCAGTTGTTGCATCTGTACTTTTTACAATCGACACCGAATTCAACTTATCGCCATCTTCTATCCTCATAAGCTTCACACCCCTGACATAACCATAGATAAGTTCGAGCTTCTTGACATCGTAAACAGCTATACATTGCACTTACCTTGCCATTCGGCTTTGAATGGAAATGTCTCTTAGTTTTATCCTATTAAAAAATCCACCTTGGCTTTCCGAGACAACATCTTCATCACTTTCATTATCTAAATCCAAAATCATAAATATAGGATCCAAAGTGCAAAACTAGAAGCAAGCCGGTCTCCTGGTTGGAACTATAAAAGGAACAAAACTTGTTAGCACAGGAACTGTCAAATCACCTATGTAATCAACTATGGGGCACAATATTATGCATACCTTGCATCCTATTATGGCAACTTTATTTAGGTTGTATCTAGGAAATGAGTCAACAGGAACACGCTTGCCATATCCATTTTCTGTGAGAAAAAGAAGCCAGGGCACTGTGAAAAAGTATGTGTCAACATCAACATTTTTGTCATTTGGAATACTAGTGTTTTTAGTTCGGATACATCTTGTTTCATTTACTAGAGTTTGAATCCTTCAAGCCATTCTAAGCTATGGCAAATATATGTTAAAATGGCTTATCTTTGCTAATTAGATAAAATTCCTATAGTTTTCTTCAGTGTAGCTAACAACATACGCCGTCTACAACATTGGGAAGAACTGCAAGCTTGTAGTTCACAACATTGGGAGGAGTTATTAGATGTGGACCCAACTTTAGAGCATTAACATATGAAAGTTTGTGTTTACAGGAATTATTAGATGTATCAATAAACTTTGTACTTAGAAGAGCTATTATATGTATCTATAAATCATGACCAACTTTAATTGCCAAAAGGTCTCAAAATTCAACAAGGTTGTATGACGTGAAACTACTAAATTAAATTAAATTAAATGTACATGTTCCATACCAATGGTTTCCACACATTCAGGTTTAATTGTCTTGTATGATTTTATTTATTAAGCAATTGAATATTAAAAAGGTGGAAGCCAAAACGTATTTCACACTAGCAAGTGAGGGATTAGTTTAAATCATAGCTGAAAGTCAAGTTTTGACAATCAATTCAAATTGCTACTTCTAGACAATAGATGCCATGATTTTATGGAATTGGCCTGAAGAAATCTTTGGTGCTCGACATGGAAGAAGTATTGCAGAAGCATAAGGACAAGTGTAATAGAGCAGAGAAGTCCTTGAAGAACTCTGATCGGGTTTTTGTCACGGAGAGCTTCAAGCATCTGAGGAGCAGGTTTTGTAGAGGAATGAAATATTGATGTATAGCCTAACTCCAAACCTCACAAGGAAAAGTGTTACCCAATGATCCCTCCCTCCCTCCCTCCCTCCCTCCCTCCCTCCCTCCCTCCCTCCCTCCCTCCCGGATTGTCCAGAATTGGCATTTTTCGGGACTGTTGATGGTGTTGGAAATGGCGACCAAGACTAGGGCAAAAAAGGGAGATGGGGTTGGGTCTTCTGTGGCTCCTGTAACAGTGAACAGGGATGCGTCCAAGGATGTTAATGTTACAAATGCAAAGAAAGCATTAAAAAAACCTGTTTTAGCTGTGTCCACATCTGGACAGAATGATTCAGACTCGGATGCCAGTTCCGAAACTGGTGGGACTGTCGCAGATTTCGATGGAGGCATGGTGCAGGATGTTGTACAGCAGGTTGGGCAGCAGCAATATCTGGATTTCGCAGCCCTAAACAGGGGATTTTGGCAGCCCCTAAGCAAGGGATGGTGGCAGCCCCTAAACAGGGGATTCGGCTTGGCTCTGTTTCTACAACAGCCCATGATCTTGATCTAAAAGCGGTGGGTATTGTGGGCGGCCTGGATCCTTCTTCCATGGCTACCTATCAAGCTATGTTCATGGGAAATCTGAAACAAGAATTATTGGAAGCTATGCAAGCAACAATACAAGCTGCCATCAAATTTGCAGTAGATTCGATCATCCAAGATCTCAAGGTGTCTTTCTTGGAGCAAATGAATGCGGAATTGGAGGCTTTCAAGAGTCAAATGAGGTCTGAATTTTTTGATTTTAAGGGACAAATTCAAAATGAAATGGCACAGGTGCATAATGATGATGATTCCAGCACTGACGGAGAAGAAGATGATAGTACAGATCAATTGCAGCAGCAGCTATCTTCGTTAATGGCTGCCCAAGAACAACACAATCAAACACTTGCAGCTTTCATGGAGGAACAAGATAAGCGCAATCGAGCTCTAAATGTCCGTTTGGTGGGTCTTCCAGAAGAACCAAAGGAGAATGCTGGAAAGGTGAGCGCTTTCTTTTCTGAAAAGATGCAATGTGAGGATTGTAGAATTTTGGAGGCATTCAGAGTTGGTAAGCCTGTTGGAAATGCACGGCATATTATGGTTAAATTTGCAAATAGAGAGTCTAAGATGGAAATATTGAGGAAAAAGGCAATGTTAAAAGGAGAGGGAGTCTGGGTGAATGAAGATATGACAAAAGATCAATATGAAGAACATAAAAAGGAACTTTTGAAATTCAAGGAAGCAAAAAAGAATGGTCAGAAGGCTGTTTGGAGGAAGGGACGAGTAGTAGTGGATGGTGCTGCTACTGAGAGCATAGCATAGGAATTTGCCACCGCCAGGGTGATGTGTTGGAATATTAATACTCTGACACAAGAAAAGATAACCACTATGAGTAGTATACTTGCAAATATAGATATTGTTTTCTTTCTTGAGACAGGCGAGCATGAGGAATCTGGTCTGCCTGAAATTAATGGTTTTAAGGTTTGGTCCCCAAAAGGATGGAGACACAAGAGTTACGGTGGCATTGCATGCTTTGTTAGGCATGAATTTGTGCATTTAGTTACAGTTCTTTTTCCAAAAGCAATTTTGCAGTGCATTTGGATTAGTGTGCCAGGGCAATTTGGCAACGTATATATTGCTGGATGTTATTATCCACCGCGAGGGTCTCTGGTATATAATTCAGGTGAAGTGGATAGAGATGATGATCCTTTTGCGCAGTTGGAGCAGGATGTTGTTTCCTTTTGTGATACAGGGGAGGTTTTATTGATGGGAGATTTCAATGGACGAACTTCACAGAGGCAGGCTGCCATGGTAAGTATGGAGGGAGAGCCAGAGTGGGTAGAAATGCTAGATGACACTGAATTGGCAGAATCAGATGACAAAATTCGGTGGCCTTCAGGGGAATCATGTTCTAACATTTTGTAGTGGGTTAAATCTGGTTATTTATAATGGCATTGACATGTTTCCAGGATCAGGAGCACTTACATGCAGAGGGGCAAGTGTGGTGGATTATGTCTTAGCTAAGCCCTCTTTTGTTCAACAAGTTGTAAATTTTGCTATTGGGAAAGATAATATTGAATCAGATCATGAGCCTCTTTTTCTTGACCTTTGCATTGCTGGTTTGCCTAAGCATAAGGTTGTGTCACAAGCACTCCTTAAACCTATTATGAGGCATGATAAATCTGATATGTACAAAGCTTGTTGTGAGAAAAATGCCTCTACTATCACATGGCCAACTAATGCGACAGAACTCAGTCATGCCCTTACTCAGATGGTTCTTGAATCTGCTAATACATGTTTTGTATCGCACAGGTAGAGAATGGGGCTGCCTTGCAATGGTTGGTTTGACTATGAATGCAGGATGCAAAGAAGACAATTTAAATTAGCAAAGGGGGATGCGAAGGCCTTGGCAAGAAGGGAGTACATCAGAATGGTTAAGAGGAAGAAACGGGCTTATTTGCGTAAGAAACATGAGCAGATGGTCACAGAATTATTGGCATATCCGAAGAAGTTTTGGAATAGATTGAAACCTTCCTAAAAACTGAGTACAATGGTAGAGGTTGGTGCTTTAATGAATCATATTAAACATCTCTATCATGTGCCAAGTGTGGACACAAAAATGGACGGGGCATATGAGGAGGGCTTCTGTTTCTCCTTGGAGGACGTGCAGGATGGGCTCCAAAGATTATCCAATGGTAAGGCAGCGGATTCAGAAGGGCTTATAGCTGAAATGTTTAAATGGGCAAGTGATAGTGTGGTAGAAGTCTTGGTAAAGTTGTGCAATGCTATCTTGTTTGAAGGCTTCCCACGCACATGGCAAGTGAATAGGGTGGTCCCTCTTCATAAGGCAGGTGATGAGTCTGATTCAAATAACTACCGTATGATTATGATATGTAGTTTTTATGCCAAACTTTTTGCTAACATGCTGAACGCTAAAATAAGCATATGGTCCGAGGTTCATAATGTGAGAGCAACAGGGCAAGCTGGTTTTAGGGCGAGGAGGTCTACAACAAATCATTTGGTTACCATGAGAGCCATGATTTGGTTACCTTTATATGCATTGTTTGTTGATTTCTCTAAAGCTTTTGATATGGTTGGAAGAGGACATTTGTGGGATAGAATGTCAGCTCTTGGTGTGCCTGTTGAATATACGCATGCAGTGGCCAAACTTTATGATAAGGTATTGGTTCAGTTTCCTTTTCCATACATCAGTGATGAGTATGTTGAAAACAATATGGGGGTTAAGCAGGGCTGCCCACTATCGCACACACTTTTTGGTTTGTTCATAGACCAACTGGAGGATTGGATCTGTGAAAATGGTGGTGATGGAACGCCTCTATATAGGTATGTTCTTCTGCTATTGTTGTATGCCGATGATGTTGTTCTATTATCTAGGAGTGTAGCGGGTCTACAAAAGCACTTGGATGCTCTTGAGGGATTTTGTGACATGAAAAGCATGCGGGTCAACATGGCTAAAACCAAGGTTATAGTGTTTGGAGCTACCAAGGTAGATCATGTAAAGGTATTTTACAAAGGAGAGCCTGTTGACATTGTGGATAGTTATAAGTATCTTGGTCTAATTGTAGACAAAAGTCCCAACTGGAAGATAGCGGCTGAGCAAAAAGCGGATGGTGGGCTTAAGGCTCTCTATGCCATGCAACACAGGTGTAGGAAAGCAGATATATGGGATTTCAACATGAAGAAGCAGTTGTATATTGCTTTGGTGCAATCAGTGGTGCTATATGGATGTGAGGTATGGAGGGCAGGTTTGGCGTTGGATAGATGGGGAGACTTTAATGGGCGTACTGGGAATAGGCAGGCAGCAATTGCAAGTACAGAAGGAGCACCTATATGGATGGAAATGATTGATGCAAACGAATTAATGCAAAGTGGCTGGAATAGAGTTTCTGCAGATGGATTAAGGTGGCCTATCCCTCAAGGTAATCATCTTCTCAGTATGTGCACAGGATTAGATATGGTAATATACAATGGTGTACATAGGTATCAAATTCAGGGAAGCTCACATGTAGAGGGGCCAGTGTGGTTGATCTAGTAATAGCAAGACCACAGTTTATGGAGCAGATTGTAGATTTGGTGATTGGGGATGAAAGACCTGAATCTGATCATGTGCCCATTGTCATCTCTTTACGAGTTAGCAAATATGAGATTTTTCGGAAAGCTGCTAATGATGGCCCAAAAAAAATTATCATGCGTTTTAATAAGGCTGATAAATATAAATCCATATGTGAAGCGAAAGCAGCAAGCATAGTTTGGCCTAATAAGGCGGAGAACATTAGTGCATTGCTTAGTACTATGGTACTGGAGGCTGCTAATAAATGCTATGTATCCCATGGAAAGTTGAAAGGCCTGCCATGTAATAGCTGGTTTGATGATGAATGTAAGATGAAAAGACAGGAGTTTAAAACAGCAAAGGGGGATGATAAAAAGTTGGTTAAGAGAGAATACATGAAAATGGTGAAATCAAAGAAGAAGAAATTTCTATATGAAAGGCACTTGCAAATGATGGGTGAGCTGCTTCAGGAGCCTAAGAGATTTTGGAATCGAATCAAACCGAAACTAAAACACTGTGTTGTGTTAGGGAGGGAAGAATTACTAGATTATATATCTAGATTGTATCACATCCCAGGTATAGAGGACAATGTTTTAGTGCAGTATATGACTGATGGGGGTTGGGAGTTCACGTTGGAGGATGTACAAGAAGGTTTGCAAACATTAGCAAATGGGAAAGCTGCAGACACATTGGGGTTAGTAGCATAGATGTTTAAGTGGGAAAACTTCATGAGTTTTCATGAGTTTTCCCACACAGTTGGCAAGTAAACAGAGTTATTCCTTTGCACAAATTGGGGGATGAAAAAGATCCAAACAATTACAGAATGATAATGATTAGCAATCTGTATGCCAAACTATATGGCACCATGGTAAACAGGAAGATTAGTGAATGGGCTGAAGAGAACAATGTTAGGGCAATGGGGCAAGCAGGATTCAGGCCTAAAAGATCAACGACAGACCATCTGTTCACTTTGCGTGCTTTGATAGACTCTGTCATAGGAACTAGAAAACCGTTGTATGCACTTTTTGTGGATTTTACAAAAGCATTTGACACTGTACACAGGGGGAATCTTTGGGAGCGGATGGAGATGCTTGGGATACCTGGTGATTTGAGAAATGCCGTCAAGATGCTATATGAAAAGGTTTTGGTACAACTTTCATTTCCTTATTGCGGGGTAGGTTCAGATGAGGTAAGCAATAATATGGGGGTTAAACAGGGCTGCCCCATGTCCCCTACTTTGTTTGGATTGTTTATAGACCAGCTTGAAGATTGGGTGGAACAGCTTGGAGGAGATGGTATGGGCCTGGGATGCTATACATTGCGCATGTTGTTGTATGCAGATGATATAGTTATTTTATCCAGGTCGGTGGCAGGCATGCAGAAGCATTTAGATGCTTTGTTTCTCTTTTGTGACAATAAGAGCATGAAGGTGAATTTGACTAAAACTAAATTGCTTGTCTTTGGGGCACTTAAGGTTGGACATCTTAAATTTCTATATAAAGGAGAACATGTAGATATCGTGGATTCATATAAATATTTAGGTATTCAAGTGGATAAAACTCCAAATTGGAATCAGGCTGTAGACCAAAGGGTAAGTGGTGGGCTGAAGGCTTTATATAGTATGCAACGTAGAAGTGCAAATGCTGATATTTGGAATTTTGAATTAAAGAGAATGTTATATAAAGTACTTGTACAAACTGTTGTACTATATGGTTGTGAGATGTGGGCACCTGGGTTAGCAGAATAAACCTGGAAAAAAGTTGAAAAGGTTCAGAAGAAATTTTTCAGAACAGAGTTATATAGGGGCTAAGGCACAAACTCCATATGATATGATGCTGGCAGAATGTGGCATGATGCCTCTAGAGGCAGAGGCAATGTGCAGAACACTTGAATATGTTTGCAAAGTGCAAATGGATATGCATGAGGAAAGCTTGCCTAGGATTGCCATGGATGCAACGAGGTCCAAAGGATGGTACTTGGATGTTCAGGTTTGGATGAGAAAATGGGGACTGGAATGTAATGATTTACATAACCAGCGTGATGATATTAGGGCTTGGGTACAGGAACATGTGATTATGAGATCGTGGTGTGTTCCAGAAGTGAAGAAAACATATTATAAACTGTTCATTAATCCTTCTCTTCAACAGCCAGGATACTTGAGTGAAGGGATATCAGTGAAGTGTAGGCCTGCAATTAGTAGAATAAGGCTCAGCTCACATAGATTGGGAGTGGAAGTGGGTAGATGGAGCAACATACCTCATGAGCTCAGGATGTGTAGGCTATGCGCGATGGGAGAAATTGAAGATGAGGCACATGTTCTCTTGCGCTGTCCACAGTATGCAGGTCTTCGCCGCAAGTACCACATTAATTGTAATGATTTGGTTGCATTTTTTGGTCTTTCGGGAAAAATCACAGGCCATTTTATACTTGAAATGATGGAACACAGGAATAATGTGCTAAAGGTTATTGATGGCGATGAGAATGTGGGAGATGAGGGGGAGAGCTCTGGTGCATTTCTTTCTGAAGATGCATTAGAGGATATTTTTTATAATGTTGAATGTACAGATTTGAACGTCTCATAGACCTGGTGGTCTGCAGACGTATTATCTATATATCTCATCTCATCTCATCTCATCTCATCTCATCTCATCTCATCTCATCTCATCTCATCTCATCTCTCTCTCCTCATCTCATCTCATCTCTCTCTCTCTCTCTCTCTCTCTCTCTCTCTCTCTCTCTCTCTCTCTCTCTCTCTCTCTCTCTCTCTCTCTCGCATCGGCCACATGTGCTCGATCAATTTTTGTCTCTCGTCGTATACGGCGAGAGACAATTTTTATACGTATGTGCACGAGAGATGATGAGAGACAATCATCTCTCGCACACTAACTGGCCCAGTTTGGCCTAGTTTGGCCTGAAATTCCCATACCGGCCGGAATATTTTTTATTGCCTCAGTTTTGGATCCCCTGTTCTTGCGCCCATCCGCTCCTGTGGTCTCTGCTGCTATGGACGCTATCAGCTCTAATTTTTCTCCGGACCTAATTTTTATCAGCTATGGCGAAAGTGAGGCAGCAAAATAGAGGGATTCCCTCTGTTAGAAAATTAGAAAATTCCTCTGTTCATTAGTGAGGAACCTAATTTTGCAGCTATGGCAAAAGAGGGTTTGAGGACCCATCAAATAATCAAGTCAGAACATGTTGTTTTGGCTCTCTTCAATGCCGGAATAAGCATATTTACTACTGTATTCTCGTCTTTTACAAGCCTCCATACAGCCAGCTCTGTTGTTATAGTAACTATCGAGCATGATCCTCTGCAAAGAATGAGCTGTTGTTTACAGATTTGTACAGTTAGAGGAATCTGGAACTGGAGAAGAACCCACTTCTAGTTGTTAAGGTCAGCCTTTTTATGCTGTGTTACAGATGTCTCTGAGCGCAGGGGATGGCTCCAGTTCTTGTTGCTTTGCATTATTCGAGGCTTTTTTGTCTTGACGAATACAAAAGACAAACGCTGTTCTGATTTGGGTCCCTCGTTCTTGGGCCTATTAGCTAGAAATTGGGGCTTCTGCAAACAGACAACTAGAAATTGGGGATTTTGCAGATAAATCCTTATTCAATGCTGCAAGCATCCCTGAACGAATTCCAGGAAGATCTTTTGTACTTCTACACACAAATTTAAATACTGCTGCTTCCTGCGACACACTGCAAGGGCCTTGGCCCCCCGAAACAGTCTCCCGGATCCCCCACTTTGTCGTCCCACTGTTTTCGCTTGCCTTGCACATGGCACAGGTTTCTTTCGGGAACATTAGAACAGGGCCTTTTCTTAACTTCCGGCACATGCACAACTATCAGCTAAAAGGAACAGGGCTTAACGTTCCAAGATCTGCTAAAAGGAAGAAGGATCATGCTATTAAAGAAACGCCATAGCCAGAAGGCTTCCCCCTTTGCCGCAGAAGGCTTCCCCCTTTGCTATTCTAACGAACACCTCAAAAAGTTTCACGGCAAGGGAAGATAATTTCCGGAGGTACTTCCTTAACTATGAAAACCCAATGAAAATGCCCCTCTCTCCTGTTAGGGAGTAATTGTCTCTCGGGATGAGAGTCAAGAAAACCCACTCTCACCCATCTCTCCCCTTCTCCCATCTCTCTAAGTCCGCATGTGGCCAAGGCATCTCTCTCTCTCTCTCTCTCTCTCTCTCTCTCTCTCTCTCTCTCTCTCTCTCTCTCTCTCTCTCTCTCTCTCTCTCTCTCTCTCTCTCTCTCTCTCTCTCTCTCTCTCTCTCTCTCTCTCTCTCGCGTTTTTTGTGAGTATCGCCACTACGTCATTGTCTGGGAACTATAATTCATCCAAAAACTAGCTTGACACTGCGTTCTCTAAATCTTGAATGCCATTGTAGCCTCTGCAGATACTAGCCTGGCCACAGAATGTACTGGCCTTCAGGGTCTTGAATAAGACAACTGGTTTACACTCTAAAAGAAACAAGCATTTGAGCTTGTCAAACACATGTGCCTGTTCAGGCCAGAACTTCAATTCTGCAACATCTTTTTCGCCGCACCCATCTGCAACTAGCAAACAAGGGAACATCGCATGTTCTTTAACCCCGATAATAGCAACTAGCAGGTTGACGTATATGGGTTGGTCATGTGTTGTGCTTAACAGTGACTATATATTTGCACCATCTGTGGGCAATAAGGAAAGCAGAACTTCAAGCCCTTCAATGGGTGTCACCTCGGTGTTCCTTAGAATCTTTATGGTGTTCACACAATCTTCGAACTCGTCAACGAATCTCTCTTTCTTACACCGAATGCAAGTTATTGGGTATGTAAAGGCACCTTTTCCCTAAAATGCACATTATCGGCTATTTAAAGGAGTGGGTTATCGAAGCATTCAAAGGTGTGTGAAGAGATTGACGCATCGATCATCGTCCGTCAAAGTCACGGCTCTGGAGTTCATAACTGTTGAAGGTAATTCCTCTGTTGAACTAAATGTCGTCGTGTAATCTTTATCTTGTAGCATCCTTGTATTCATTCATCGTTGTGTGAATTTCATTAAATAATCTGAGATTTGTAGGCTTGTTAGCCTATTTCTTCATGATAGAAAAAGTTGAAGCTCAGAACTGCAAGTATGTATAATGCACTTAGCTCGAAAAAGCATACACATTTTGGTAGTCCTACAGTCCTTTTTCTTCAAAAAAAATTTGAGATCCTGTAGCAAATGGGATAACTTTAATGAGATAACAAGCATCATAAGATGCAAATCTTGTATAGATTCAAATAAGCTCCCAGAATGCTCCTCCCTTAATCAGATAATTTGCATTTACCTCTGATACCAGAAAAGATAGATAAAAAATAATTAGTTTTTTGCATCTTTAGCATAGAAAAAATGTTATGCCATGATATGTGCTCCATGACTTCCTAAATGAATGAGATAGACAGAAGATTTTAAGGAGCTTACCATTACAAGCTAAGTAACAAAGAATAATCTCAAAGTGTTGCCTTATCCACAATGAATCATCCATCGTACCTTGTTATTTGCAAAGATAAAATGAAATATATAGTGCTTGCCATTATTTCTTGAATTGTTTACAGAGATTAAAGAAAATATGGTCTTGATTCAGTAGTTCTAGCAGGCTATGCTCATTGGCAGAAGTCTTACATGAACAACCCTACACATACCATAGAATTCAATGGACATAAGGAAAGGGGGAAATTTACCCTGGAGGTTTATGCTAGCAGGGAACTTAACAATGTAGTCCTCAGGGAAGGTGCTTTTGAGCTATTTTTCTTGGTTGATGCCTCCGTTGCCTACTGCCAAGCTAAAAAACAATATCATAATAAGGTCACATTCTATTCCAGTGGTGCATTCTGATGCGCCCAAGTCGACTCAGCCAAGAACACAGAATTGCAGTTGGGTTCTTCGATTCTGCATCACCGGCTGTGCAGGTTAGAGATCAAACAAAATCACTGAGTCATTCAGCTCCCCGATTATGATATTGTAGGGGTAACCAATCTGGTCCCCCTTTCTGTTCTTGGTAGGAAATTTCGCGGCTGCCGGTCGCGAAATTGCCCTGCCAAGAACATAAAGAGGTCCCAAATCGATTACCCCTATACAATACCTACAAATGTAGACTTGTAGACGTTGTGTGCCAGTGCCCATGTTCCAGAAAGGTACTGTCTAAGGGGGCTGAAGCATCTTCAAACAGGCACCAAATACCATGCACTAGGTTGAGGAGAACTTTCCAAAGTAGATGATATAATATTTATACCTAATTTGTGAGGTGCATGGAGTTCCATCTGGTTTAGTTCATGAAATGCACAAATGACGTGCTAGCTATACTCGCCACCCAACCACGAGCTCAGCACAGATACTGAATGCCTGATGAGCTCTCCCCCGAGCCTCTTTATAGCTAGCAACCCTCCATGCATGCATGCAACCCCTCTAGGGATGCATGCAACCTCTTAGGGATGCATGCAAATGCATGCAATCCCTCTCTGGACGTCCACGTCCAGTGTCTATTGCATTCCCTCCCCCTTGACATCGCAGCAGTCCTCTGCTGCAAGGGAACTAGAGTCCTTTTGCCATCTTAGCATAATCTTTTCTTGGCCCTCGTTTAGGCCGGCTACTAGAAGCCTCCCCAATGTCTTGCGCCTTCCGGCTGTGATATTCATGCAGAATATCGGAATAGGCCTCTAATAAATTGCCACGAACCCATGAAGCGTCCTCCAAAGGCTTATTGACAAACTTAACCAAATATTGCTTAGAACCACTAGTGGATTTATCATTCAGAATTGTTTCCGGCTCAAAAACTTCGGAATCCTCAATCAATTCTGGTTCGCTTATTCGCCCTAGTTGGGGCAAATCTTTTCCTTGATAGGCTTTTAAAAATGAGACATTAACAACGTCATGCATTTTCCAATCTTGAGGTAATCGCAACTTATATGCATTCTCATTGATAACTTTAATGACTTGAAAGGGTCCATGGAATCGAGGCGCCAACTTAAGGTCTTTCTTGCGCGCGTCCTTCTTAAAGTGGCCTTTGTGAATCCTCATCCATACCCAATCACCTTCCTTAAAAGTCATTGTTTGCTGTATCTTAGATGATTTCTTGAGAAAAGTAGCTTGAGCATCCTGAATACGAGCCTGAAGCAAGTCTATAAGATCTTTATGCTCAAGAATAAAATCATCAGCAGCAGGAACATCATCACACACTCTAAAGAGTGGTTCCCGAACCGGCTGACCATAGACCGCACAAAAAGTGTCATCTTAATGGTAGACTGAACGGTGTTATTATAAACAAACTCAACAAGAGGCAAGTAGGGTTCCCAATGTCCCTGATGTTCATTGACAAATCCTCTTAAGATGGACGAAATAACCTTATTTACCACCTCGGATTGCCCATCAGTCTGTGGATGAAAAGCAGTGGAAAACCGTAATTCAGTTCCTAATTGCATAAATAGGGCCTTCCAGAATTTGCTTGTGAACTTAGTATCTCGGTCTGAAATAATGATCTTAGGGAGACCATGCAGACGAAATATCTCTTTAATAAAAATAGTTGCAGCATCATAAGCTTTTAATTTATTTGAACAAGGAATAAAGTGTGCTTGCTTAGTCAAACAATCCACAACTGTCCAAATCATATTATTCTTCCGAGAACTCAGTGGGAAACCTACAATGAAATCCATAGTAACCTGTTCCCACTTACTTTGCGGAATAGGCAAAGGCAAAGGAATACCATGAGGTTTCTTAGGAACTTTCTTAGTACGTTGGCACGTCACACAAAAACGTATATGAACCATCACATCCCGACGCAAGCCAGGCCAAGTGAAATAGGGTTCAACCTTAGCCAAAGTAGCAGTAAGCCCACGATGACCGGCAGTAGGTGCATCATGGACTTCCCGAAGAATAAGTTGTCTAAAGGCACGAACAATACATAACTTTGGACCCTTATACAAGAAACCATTCGTTGTCTTATACCCAAAAGCGTTACCAGTTTGAGCCATCAACCAAATATCTTTATAATCAGGATCAGTTGCATAAAGTTGTTTCATGTCATCCAAATGATCAGACTGCGCAATAGAAAGAGAACATACCTCATAACCTCTTCTACTTAATGCGTCCGCAACCACATTCTCCTTACCTGGATGATAATCCACTGCAAAATCATACTGCTGCATAAACGAAACCCACTTAAGTTGACGTTCAGATAAATTTTTCTGGGAAACTATATGTTTGATGCTTTGATGATCAGTCAAAATATGAACGGTGGAGCCTAAAACATAATGACGCCAAACCTTCAAAGCATGGATAACAGCCAAGAATTCTTTATCATACACACTATATCTACTTTCGGATTCCAAAAATTTACGACTTTCAAAAGCGATAGGATGATCTTCCTGCATCAAAACTGCACCCAAGGCAGTCCCACTAGCATCAACACACATCAAGTAGGGCACTCCAAACTTTGGTAATCGCAATACAGGAGGGTTAACCATAGCATCCTTCAAAGCCTGAAAAGCAATTTGTTGATTATCACCCCATAAGAAAGGCACATCCTTTTTAATTAATAAATAGAGTTCTGAAGCAATGCTAGCAAAATTCTTGACAAATTTTCTATAATAACTGCACAATCCCAAAAGCGAGGCATAAAGCGATCGAAGGCGGACTAGGCCAACTTAAAATTGCATGTACTTTGCTAGGATCCACTTTGAGACCTTCACCGCAGACAATATGGCCTAAGTATTCAATCTCTGATTGAAAGAATATACTTTTCTTAGTATTGAGCGTGATCCGTTCTTTTCGCAAGCGAGAAAAAACCTCTTGCAAATGCAAATAGTGTTCTTCTAAAGACTTGCTAAAAACTAAAATATCATCCAAGAAAACAACTACAAAATGACCATGCACATTCTCAAAGATTCGCCCCATTAACCTCGCAAAGGAAGCCGGCGCATTTGTGAGACCAAAAGGCATGACTAGAAACTCATAATGTCCAAAAGTCGTTCTAAGGGCTGTTTTATGCACATCTTCTGGCGCCACTTTAAGTTGCCAATAGCCAGACTTGAGATCTAGACGGCTAAAAACCTTAGCACCTTGTAATTGATCAAATAGATCATCCGCACGTGGAATAGGAAACTTATTTTTTATAGTAATCTTATTCAAGGCACGGTAGTCAATACACATACGCCAAGAATTGTCCTTTTTCCTGACCAGTAAAACTGGTGCACCAAAAGGTGAGGAACTATGCCGAATTAAACCAGCTTGAAGTAACTCATCAAGTTGGCGCTTAATCTCAGCTTGTTGCCCATGCATTCTCCTATAAGGAGCTTGATTTGGGGGTTCCTTTCCCGGCAAAAGATCAATTGTGTGGTCTTCTGGCCGCTGAGGAGGTAATGATGTGGCAATGTCATTAGAAAACACATCAGAATGATTCATAAGAAACAAAATTTGACGTTCATTTATTGGTGATGTAATTGACTTATTACACGAAGCCACCAAGTAAACAAAAGGAGATTTCATTGCCAAACGCTTAAATTGAACAACAGAGACCATTGGAATGGGGGCTATCACAAGATCCTTAACCAACTTAAAGGTCTTTTTCCCGCCATCCAAGGCTAACAAAAGAGTACCGTAAAACCCAAATAATCAAAGGATTATACTCTTGATGCCATGGCATCCCAATCAAAAGATCCACACTGCCAAGGTCAGCCACCAAAAAAGTACGCTTGGCGTTAAAACCTTGAATGGAGTATTCCAAATCTTTAACCACCAAAGCACAAGGTGAAAGTTGACCACGAAAAGCGGACGACAAATCCATCGCATTTGTCAATGGAATAGTGGATAAGTCCAACGCCTTCACTAACCTGTCAGAAATCACATCAAACTCACTACCAGGGTCAAAAAGAGCATGCACTTTCTGATCCCGGACAGTTGCCCAAAAACGCAAAAGCTGACTATGTTCAGGATGGTCTAGTGTATAGGAATGACCTACAAAAGCCACCGTCTTTGTCCCGCTTTCTTTCTTCGATTCCGGTGGAACTTTAGATGAGCCTGGTTTTGAATCCCCTTTTTTCTTTGGGGTGTACCTGGGACATTCAAAAAATTTATGGTCAGGACTAGAGCAAATAAAACACTTATGCTCACGACGGAGGCGATTCTTCCGAGCCATATAGGATTCTTTAGGCTCCCTCTCTTGCGAAGACTTATCCTCCTCCCGAGAACGCTTTGCACCTGACCCTAAAGCAGAAAGAGTAGGAACATGATCTCCATTGTTACGCCCTTCACGATGCACGGGTTTAACAAACTTGTGAGAATGACCCGCCTGGGAATCATATGACATAGGTTTAAACCCCCTTTGTGCATTGATGGCCTGAGTTAATGAAAGACCCTCCTCTTCAACTTTTTCTGCTAGTTTGCAGAGGGCCCCAAAAGAAAGGTTTGCAGCTTGAAGATCCAACTTGGCTCGGATCCAACGATGGACACTGCCCATCAACCGGTCAGATTTCTCTGCATCATTTTTGCCAAGCTGGAGACCTTTCTTCAAGACTCTTGCCGAAAAATCACGAACGGACTCCTTGTCTTGCTGGGTCAACTGGTTCCATTCTGCGAGCAAATCCCGCTCCCAATTATGACCCAGAAACCTTTCCTTAATGAGTGTCTCAAACTCTGCAAATGTTGTGATCGGAGTTTCCTTAGGTCGGTGCTTGAGTAGATCAAGCCACCAATCCTTAGCGACCCCTCCTAAATGACGTTCAGCAAAATAAAGCTGAGTGTCATCATCATCCTTGGTCTTGGCGAAATATGAGTTCAGATCCCGCAACCATGCAAAGAGTTCCTCTGCATCATCCGTGGCTGCCAAATAAGGTTTGAACTCAATTTTCACATTCGCGCCAGTCTTAATACTACTGACACGTGGATGTCCTGCATCATGTGACAGCTTCAACTGCCGAACTTCGGCCCGAAGCGAGTCCATGTCCTGAAGCTCCTGTATGCGAGCTAAAGCAGCTTCCAACTTTTCGCTCAAAATCGCATTGTCGGTCTCCAACTCCATTACCCGATCCACTTTCGCAGCGGATTGGTCCATCACAACTTGAAGCTCTGATACCACTGAAATGCACAAATGACGTGCTAGCTATACTCGCCACCCAACCACGAGCTCAGCACAGATACTGAATGCCTGATGAGCTCTCCCCCGAGCCTCTTTATAGCTAGCAACCCTCCATGCATGCATGCAACCCCTCTAGGGATGCATGCAACCTCTTAGGGATGCATGCAAATGCATGCAATCCCTCTCTGGACGTCCACGTCCAGTGTCTATTGCAGTTCATCGCAGTTCAAGCACAGTGGCACTTCATATTTAGAACACAAGTGGAATTTTAAAATACAGTTATTTTTTACGAGAAGTTCATTTTTACAGCACCAGAGAGGTTCATTTTACAGCACCAGATGTGATTTGTTTTTATGTTGATACTAGGCTTTGCAGATCCTAGCCACTGAATCTCGATGAAAAACTTGTGGACTTTATATCTGCCACATATTCTCTATCTATGATTAATCGATGGTTATACAGTCTTCAGCGAGATTTTTCCAAATTAAGTGACCATGAGAATCACATTCTAAATATTATGAACAATACAAATTGCTGCAATGACAGATGCCGTGATCTATGTTGTTGCTTCCGCAGCGGATGCTTCCATCTTTCCTGTAAGTACTTGATTCAGGAATGAAAATTGGAATTTTTGAAGGAAGAGCGCAAAATAGCAGATAAGTTGAGCAATAAGAGGTTATTGTCTAGTGCAGGAGTGCAGTAAATTGCAAGGACCTGAATGAGCTAGGCAAGTCCAACTATTTTGAACTTTTTAGGCAACCGGCTTAATCGTTTATTTGCTGCCCGTGGAATTCTTGTTGATGATGCAAACCAAGCATCTGATAATGTTGCAAGCCCGAGCCATTATATATGGAGTTATCGAATAAGTAATCGTTTAGAGCCAGCTATTCCATAGTGTTATAACACCTTGCTTCACTGGAAACATGGTTGTTCCAAACAATCCAAATTGCATTTGCATGCATTTAAGCCTTAAAATGCCATTTGCTTCTCCTATATTTTCTTACAGCAAATGGCCAAGAAAAAAACCTTCAAGCTGAAAACCCCCTACATGTTTTAGTAAATGCAATTAAGCCTAAAAATGCCATTTGCTTCTATATTTTCGTACAACAAATGGCCAATAAAAAAACCTTCAAGCAGGAAAACCCGCTACATGTTTTAGTGTGCCCACATGTTTTACTCATGCAAGCTGAAAACCCGCTACATGTTTTAGTGTGCCCACATGTTTTAGTGTGTGCACGTGCGTTGCTCTATAATATGGAAACACAATTCCCATTGCATAGAGCAGTTATACATGTGAAGTCTTGTGAAAAGTTGCCCATGCAAAAGAATTAAGACATTGCCTAAGTGACTTGCACATTTATGCAAATTTTGCATTAAGACATTGCCTAAGTGACTTGCACATTTATGCAAAATTGCCGCCAAGATCTGGAACCATGCAACTGAACACAACCAAATTGTTGAGTAAGGTGCCTATAGACGAATCTAAGCAGTTTGGTAGGATATGAATTCTGTGTATTTGTACATCTTGGGGAATAATCAAATCGGGAAATTGAAGTCCTTTAATATCCTCTCTAGGTAGGATAGGCAGTTCAGATCTACTTGAATCTTTTTCATCAATTATAGCCTCTTCTTTGTCCTCACTAGGTGGAATGATATATGTCTTCTGTTTTTCAGTTCGGATTGCAAGGTACGCAACAGCTGTTACATAAAATGCAATTGCAGAAAAACCAAGAATTCCAATTTTTATTCTCCATCCCTTCATCATACTTCCATGTAGAATCCATTGCACAAATGAAGCTGATAAAAAATAGACATTGATCCCCATCACGCCAATTCCAATTAACCATGTTATGATCATAATCTGAAGACCAAAAAATATTTAGTATCAACCTTGTCTTAAAATCTATGTATATCAAACCGTTTTCATCCCCACACATTCATTTTTCCTCTGGACCTACCCTCCATGAGAGCATGTTAATATTCCTCATTATCTCTTGAACACCCTTCTATCCCCTACCCCAACAGCAAGTACTCGGGCTCTCAGTCTAGTCCCCTATCACTTTCCCATAAATGCTCCAACTTAGTGATTCATGCCACATGCCATTTGACGAAAATATGAGGTTGTACTAGTGCTAGTGGAAGCTGATCCTTCTCCCAAATCTATACATTCCAAAATATACTTAGACCTCCACTTCCATGGAGCATCAACCATGTTTATGTTTCGTGGATTATTGTTTTTGCATGTGGCTCTATACCGCCATATCGGATTAAAGTGTGTGGTTCAAATTTAGGAGGTTTATGGTTCAGTTGGTGAATTAAGCTAACTTGGAATATCTAGCACAATAACAGGGGGTTCTTTTTGTGTTTTTGTACGCTTTTCACTAAGGTTTTTCTATGATTTCGTGATGTATTCAAATGGATGTACTAATGCGTACATCTAGAGTGCACCATTTTTGAGCCATTGATTTTAGTCCTTTTTTTTTCCAATGGTCAACAACCAATGGCTCACAACAAAAGCCCCTTTTTTGTGCGTGTGGTGCATAATGGGCACATGAAGGGCCGTTGATTTTAGCCTTTTTTTTTCAATAGTCAACAACCAATGGCTCACAACAAAAGCCCTCTTTTTGTGTGTGGTTCATAATGGGCACATAAGGGCTTGAAGGGCGCATGCAGTGCAGTTTCCCCGCGGCCAACACATTTCTTATCATAACATTTGATCCAGAGCTCTGTTTGAGATGATTTTTATTGCGTTGGAAAGCTCGCTCCGAGATCTTTTTGATAGTGTATAATATGGATATGTTTGGTTAAGTTATCTATGCTAAAACAGCAATTTTTCGGCTGGGTTTGATAGGCTTTCACATCCTACCAGCTGATTAATACAGGATTGCGCTATTGGATATTGTTTTATGGCTCATTCCGAATGAAGCTTGCAACAAATTACCATGAATTTTTAGATTTTGAGGCAGTTATTAAGCAAATTTCAAGGCTTCTAGATCCTTGTGCTAACAAGCATCTCACCACAAGAATCCATGGAGGCCAAAGGCTGCTGTTAAATTTCAGTTGAAAAATGTTTGTGTATGGGTGTTGCAAACTTTATGACTTTCAGAATAATGGGATAAATCTGCTCTATCTTTATGGTAACTTTTACTTATGTTCTATTTGTTTTATTGTGATCAAATTCAAAAGCTACAGGTGATGAAAGCCTCAAATGAATTCTAGTTTTTTTCTGGTTTGAATTCTAAAATTTCTGTTTGTGCCTCTTTATTTTCTGTCCTTTCACTAATCCATCTTGCATTTGGATCTTAGTCATGACTTATCTGTTGGCCGCCTAATGTTTAGGGACTACAATTGGCAAGAAAGCTTGAAACATATATAATTTGGCGTGTTGCAATGAGCAGGTTCACACTTTGCTTAAAGCTGTTTCAAATTAAATTTTTATTATCAAGCAAATGCTTAGTTTTATGTAGCTTCACATTCATTGAGTTTAAATGGTTAGAAAGCAAAACACGTTTGCACTATTGAAACTTCATGTCATTAAGTTTAAATTGTTTGATTCAAAGTTGTTAGTGTTAAAATTAATCACAAGGATATGCTGGGTTCAATCCCCATGACATGATCTAACGGTCATCTTCTTAACAAATGTTCCTTATTCTATTGATAACTCTTCTAAATTACTTTAATAACCTGTTGATCTTTTTTGAGGCTCCACAATTGCTATATATCATTTTTTGTTGTTATGTTGTCCATCTCCAAGGCCCGAAGGGGCAAAAAAAAATTTTAAACAACACAAACCATTACATAAAACACTTTTAAATTAAAATCTCCCTAAAACCCTCTATGGTTTGGGTGCATACGCTGAGGGGGGAGGGACGACGTCCCTAAGGCCACGAAGGGGCCAAATTTTTTTTTTTTGCAACACAAACCATTAACATCCAACATATAAAAAATAAACCCCCCCTAAAACCCCCTGTGGTTTGGGTGCATATTCACACGGGGGTTGACTCCGGGCATCGAGAGCTATTGGATGGGCATATTCATGAGTTATGCTTTGATTTGGACCGTAGATAGCGATCCTCGTTTGTGGGCTATGCTCGTACAAGTTTTTTTTATACTATATAGCAAGACTTGTGAAATACTATAAGGTTTGGTGCAATATACTTAATGGTGTTGATTTCAAACATGTATTATACCATTTTAGGCATTCAGAAGTTTTCAGATATGGGTTTTGACAATCCAAATTGATCAGCAACAACAATAATAAGATAAGATAAGATAAGATAAGAATTTTTACGTCCACGGGAACCCAACGGGTTATGGGACGGCACATGCAAGGGCAACAGCCCATGTAAAACCTGGGGACTAGGCCCCATCATTAAATACAATAACCAAATATTAAAAGGCTACCAAGAATAAAAGAAGATAATGCTAATGCTAGTGATAAATTTATGCTTCTAAAATTATCTAGACATAGCCAATCCAAGGATTGGAAGGCCATTGATCTAGAATAATTGCTGCGCCTCCCCTGTACACTGCCCATTTCTTTTGCAGGCGGGCTGCCCTCACCTTGCAGAGCTCCTCCTTACGGTTACACAATTGAAGAGGGGAGAGGTCCTCCTGTACTGAGAAACTAGTCCCTCTGAGATGGTTTCCATGCTGAAGAACATGTAAGCGGCTAAGAGGGTCTTGAAACCGAACCAAAAGATGGCGGGGACGATCAGGTCTTGCCGCTCCCACCCTAGTAGCGGAGACAACTCCACCAGCCTTCACATGCATGACATCAGTGAAAAAATGCAAAGCAGCATCCATATCAGAAAGGGCATCATCTTCTGCCTCTGCAACCCCTATAATACGCAAGTTCAGGCTCCTAGTAACAGAAGATACTGAGGTAGCCTGCTCCTGTCTGCTAGCGCGGCACTGCGACTCCTGGTCCCCTTGGGATTGTGGAGATGTCTGTACGCCCACCTCAACATGTTCCCTTTCCAATGTCTGCACTTCTGCTTCAACACAATGTTTCTTCTGTGGCTGTAATTCTGTATCTAGTGTCTTCACTTGTGCACACATACTGGGCTTTAGGGTCTGGAACGAAGGCATGTATTAACTGTAATAAGTGTGTCCATCTCTCAATAGACACGATCATAGATGTGGCCGTCATTCCTCCCTCAGAATGAATGAGTCGTACCTGGTCACGAAGTGTAGGCGGAAAACACTGAACTTGCAGGTCTAGAGCACTTTGGAGATCCTCCCGATCTTGGAAGGTAAATGTACCAGGCCTGCTTGTGCCGATATGAAGAGGCCGAATAATGAGAAGACACATACCTGAAGAATTATAAACAAAGAGTCATTTACCTTTACAGGAATTCAAAATCCATGTAGATATAAAATGTCGTCTTCATCTATTACATATGAAATTTTTGAAGATAATGAAGTTCAGAAACATGGATCTAAATTTAAGTCTCAAATTCCGAACCCAAATACAATAGCCTCTACAAGAAATATCTACTGTTGTAACTTAAATAATTGCTTGATAATCGAATAACATAGAATTGAATGGAATAGAATATATTATTATGTCCAAGAAGACCAATTATATAGGTTAGTACAACCATTACTACTAGGATTTAAAAAACCCATGCCTAAAATTTATGTGATAATTTGATGATACCATATATTCCATGGCGTCCCACGGCATTTTCTAAATAGTAAGAAAATGAATATTTTAATGGCCATGATGATGAACATAGGTATGGTTGCCACCTGCCATGATCATACCTCAGGTCGCGGGGTCTCGTCCCGTGCCACTGCGGCTATCCACACTTGATGTCGTGCGCCCGTCCTCCGATCGACTGTGGAGGCCAAGTGTTCCCTTTATGGGGTCCCCGTGAATGTGACCTTGGCATCCCCTAATTGTTATGGTTATGTCCTAAGTGTGAGGCTAGGAACCAGTTATCCCATCTACAAGAACCTTAGCACGAGTGTGAAATCCCTAATCGTGCATGTGAAGCTTCTAAGCAAGCCCATTTGAAAGTCAAATTCAAGGTTAATGCTTTGAATTGGCGCCCAATTTCACATTTGATTGTTGGAGCTTGATTCAATTCACTATCTCTTGCTATAGCTTGGATTAAGATAAAACCCTACTGCATACTTGCAGTGTCTCAACTATCGATAATTGATTGTGAAGCATACGATAGTTATAGTTTTCACAAGGGCACGGGAAGAATGTGATGGTGAAATAAGTTGCAGGGTTCCTACAACCATAAAGTTGGTATGCACACCGAGGAAGAAGACGGGATTGAGCTCAGTGCAACAAGCATTCCAATACCGAGGAAGCCTACCAAAAAATGAGGATAATGGAGAAGGGCACAAATGTTGGTTATCCTTAAAGAGGTAAGTATGTTTGGCATTTTGATTAGGGAGGCATCAAGGCTATTTGGTATTCTAGAGTCCACAATCAAGGATTGGTTGTTAATGGTAGAATGACCCATAAGCAATTAAGACATTAAGCGAAAGAGCTTATTAATTGGCCACTTGGTAAGGCAGAACAAGGAATGGGAGTTATTCTAATTGTTGTCAAGGAGAGGGTAGCAGAGACAGCCAGAGGAAAGGGGGATTATGATTTCTCGGCTCTGCCCTGGGAGCAAGTGGGTGAAGCTTTTCAAGCAAAGGCATCCAAAAGTTGTCATAAGAAGCGCAAAGATAGTTGAGGTTGCACGGGCCCATGGCATGACCCAAGAAAACTAGGACAATTTCTATGCCGGGCTTAGACAAATTTATGACGAGTTCAATTTTCTAGCATCTAGGATATGGAATACTGGTGAAACTGAAATTCAGGTTGGGAAAGTCTGAGGCCTGAAGATCATAGGCAGGAAAAAGAAGAATAGGATAAGTGTGGTGGTCATGAATAGCAAGGAATGGGTTGAGAAGTGAGGATGGTGCAATACAAGCTATTCAGTCTTCAACATGGATGATAAATGAGCTTTTCAAGTCCTAGCTATCACACTTTGAAGCAAGAGTCTCAGGTGGTGTCTCCCCAACTAGGCTTCATCTTATCATATTGGATCGTCATGGCAGCCATGTGGAGTTTGATGTTATATTTGACGCAAAGGAGAAGGACATACACTTTGCCTTGCTACCTACACATACATCCCATAAGTTACAACCTTGGATGTGGCATGCTTTGCTCCATTCAAGGCACCCTTCAAGAGGCTTAGGGCTCCCTCTATGGTCAACAAGGAGGGGACAAAGCCTGAGATGAAAGACACTGCAAAACTGATCTTGTAGTCAACTGAGGGTGGCTTGACATCAAAAAACATTAAGTCAGGTTTCAGTGCAACGGGTATTCGGCCCTTCAATTATGAAAAGGTTCAGCCAGATCTAAAGGATTCAAGCTTTGATAGGGCAGCCCCAGAGGAGAATGCAACAACAAGAAAGCAGGTGGAAGAAGGCAACATTATGCCTGATGACTTGGGAGGGTTCAACATGGATGAAGTGCAACAACTCTGGGAAGCACAACCAAGAGCCATGCAAACTGAAGTTGAACTAGTCCAGCTAATGAATGGACATCTGCCATGTGGAACTGGATGTGAGCACATAGCTGCACATGGTGTTGTTTCCTTCCAGATTCCGAACACACAAATTGGTGACTCCCAAGCATATATGCAGCCATCACAATCCATAAGGGCAAGGAAGAGAGCACTTGCTGCTGATCTGGGAAGGAGAGCGCACATTTCTAGTGATGGTTTTTGTCAAGATTTGGTAGCTGAAAAGGCAAGAAGGGTTGAGGCTGAGAAGTTGAAGCGGCTGAAAGGAGAGGCTGCCAAAAGAGCACAGCAAGTAGGGCAGAAAGGGAGAGTAGGAAGAAGATTGATGCTACCTTTGAAGCAAGTACTACCAGGCTAAGGGACTTCATGTATCCAAGAAGCCAGTCTAGAGTTGTCTTAGATTTTTATTTCCAAAAGACTTTGAGAGCAGAACTAAGGAAACAGAGGCTAGAAGTTAGGAACAAACGGAGGATGAGGCAAGCCCAATCTGAGCTTGCACTCGAGAGGTAACTCCTGGGTTAGGCCAAATGCTTCCATCAACTAATCCTGTCTATAGTCAGCTTATGGATGACGACTGCCAGCCCCAACAAGATGATGAAGACATGAGGTCATGTGTGACCCAAAGGGCACATGCATATGGTCCGGTGATGCTCATGGGATGTAGACGATCATCATTGAGGGGTACGTACCTTTGGTCAGACCTGTGCCAAATTGCATCAGCACAGTTAGGTCAGTAATGAAGATATGGGACTTGGCCAACAAGAATGATGTGATTCTATGGCACCATAGAACCACTGTTCTTGGAAGGCTATCATTGGACTTCCCCTTTCCATCCTGCCTATATATTCAGTCTTCTAAATTTTCATTGCCCTTTCTCCTATTGAGTGTTCTCTTGTTTCTTTGCTTCTAGTTTTTGTCTACATTAGAGTAGTCTATATTATTTTTATGCTTAGCTCAAATTAGCAAATCATTTCTCTTCATGTTCTTGTTTATGTTGCAGATTTGTATTCTTCTAATAGCTTTCTTATAATTTGTTTACTCTCTACCCTCTGAAAATTTATATTGATACACAGCTTTTGATAGTCTGCAAGTCTATTTGAGCAAGTTCCTCCTGCTCATAATCATAAACAAGCTAATGATCACACTTGTGATTGAGAAAGTAGCAGCAGCCTTTAAATGCTCATGCTGCGACAATATCTTGGTAGAGAATCTAAGACATGGGAGGAACCCATGTAGCCTGCAAAGTTTTTGTTGTAAGTGCAAAATACTCACATTCAGCTGTTGCTTATTTTTAACCATGAGGCTTACTAATTCCAAAAATTCAGGCACTATATTTGGTCTATGCCCAACTGTGAAGAGAAATTTAAAAACTAGGGCTATTAATTGAACTCCTTTGGAGTCCTCGAGCAATTATTTTCTTCAAGATAAAAACAAAACAACAAGTTAAAAACAACATTTGCATAGAGGGAAATTACCATTGCCACATAAGTTCGCAATGGCACCTGCTGCAGTCCAAAGAGTTCGCACACCTCTGCTTTGCTTTGTTGTCTTCACTAAGAGAGGGATAACACCTTTTTGTACAAGAAGTAGCTGATTGGTTTCTGCCATGGTTCAGTCCTGAGTTAAATGTTAGTTATATTCTCATACAGTGGAAGGGCATGAGATGGAATTGCAAAATACCAACGAGGTCTCATTAACAAAGCACTTGACCACACTACTTGGTACACAGTGTCTATGTTACTGCTATGAGTAGATAGTTCTCATTAGACTCGGGATCTGGTGAATCCCAATTCAGAAATCCGTGTCATTGATGTTAGGGCGACAAATGATGGCAATGTTTCCATTTGTGTAGGGAAATCCAATGGAAATTGCATTCTCCTTTTCCTGTGTGAAAATGGAAGTCTTTTCATGATGCACAATCCATTTCTCCCTTGTCTTCAAAATGCAGGTTCACGGAGAGTACATGGAAAGAAAATCTAGCAAATGGGAACGAAATTGTTAACATAGAAAGTACAATTAAGTTAACTACAATTTGATTTTAAGTTGTACCAATTAGCTTAAGTATAATCAATCTACATTCAAACAACCTAAATGCCACTCATGCTACTCTGAAATGGTTAAGAATCATGAAATATGCTTCAAACAATCTTAACACCAAGGACCTAGCTGTGTAATAGCTTTTGAGAGCAAAAGAGAATAAAAGAATAATAGAAATAAATAGATTAATAAGTAGGATAATAGATTTGTCTCTTTTCTGGTAATCTCTTTGTTCTAATAAACCTAAATGAATCAAAGATTTGGAAATGTTTGACCAAAGCTCTCCAATATGTGATATGCTGAAAGGACTTTTCTTATTAGAAATAGATAGTCTAGGCCTTAAAAAAAAAACGTTTGATCAAAGCCCTCCAATGCGTGATCTGCAGAAAGGACTTTTCTTATGAGATCTGCAAAATGATGCATCTTCATTTGAAACTTTTCATTTCATGACATTTTTTCCTCATTGTGTATAGATCCATATAACATTGTTACTGTCTTCAACCAGAGTTCGCAACAAGAAGATGTGGTCAATGGTTGAGTGCCGGGGTCTGAATCCTGCCTGGGTGAGGGCCGGCACCTCAGCTGCCTCTGCCCAGCCTGTCAACTGCTGCTCGAGAATCCCAGCAAGCAGTTTTGCAAACACTGAACTGACCATGATTGTTCGGTAATTGGCTGGGCAGTGCGGGTCACCTGCCTTATAGATAGGAACAACTCTGCTATTGGTCCACTGCAGTGGGAAGCCTTCCTGTAATGCCTTGTTGAACAAGGCGGTCAGCACTGGTACTATGGACGGCCCGCCCACTTAAGCAATTCTGCCTGCATACCATCCAGGTCTAGCGCTTTCCCATTGGCAAGACGCTGTAAGCCTTGTTCCACGTCCAAATCTGTGATTTCCAGCACTGGGCCTTCTTGCAGGGGTAATGCTGCATGTGCACCCTGAGGGTCGTATAGCTGTTGCAAGTATTGCCTCCACTGCTCGGGAGTGATATTCCCCGTGGGCTGTACTGGCTTTCTAAGAACCCTTTGCCAGAAGGTCCTGGGGTGACGTTCCAAGAGGTAAAACATTTCCCTTTGATGCGCTGCAATGTACTTGGCTTTCTTACATTAAGCATTACATCAAAGGTCAAATAATATATGGTAATCAACTTGCAAATGCGTTTCCCAACCCTAGTGTGTGTCCTTTTCTAAACCTTTCAATTCCAAATAAGGATGGGTGTTGCCAAAAACCAATAGATGAAGGCTGCTATATGTCCCAAAAACTCATTTTATATCTACTTTCCCTTTTTAATAAAAATATCTGTCAAACTTACGTTTGAATCTTATAAGACACTAGTTATGGTGCCCGGTGTTGCTGGGCTTTAGTAGTATTTTGTGGGGGTGTTTCTTTTGTAGGTTCATTTTGTTTGTGTTCTAATTTTTTATTGTGTTCGATACTTCTTGGATTTGTGCATTGTGGAGAAGGCAATTGCGTTTATTATAGAGGTTATTTCTAGTTATTATATGTGGTATTGTTGGCCATGGAAATGCACACATAAATATAGTTTCATTGTAGGAACTGAACTTAATTTCTTACTTCCAACATTGTCACTGCAATCAATATCAGAGCAACATTATTGTTGCAATTTCAAAAACCCATGGTATGTCTCAGTGCTATGACTTGTGTAGCAAAGCAGAAAAACAACTATGTCTAAGTATGGAATATTGTATTATTTATAACAGAATAAAATGTACTTACAATACATGTAACAAAATCTTGATGTTAGGTGCATTGACACAAGCAGGGTTGTCCCCATTCACAAGGCGGGCGACCCACACTGTCCGGCCAATTACCGGACGATCATGGTCAGTTCAGTATTTGCCAAGCTGTTGGCTGGCATTCTCGAGCAGCAGTTGACCCGCTGGGCAGAGGCAGCAGATGTGCGAGCCCTCACACAAGTAGGCTTTAGACCCCACCACTCAACGATTGACCATATCTTTACACTGCGGGCACTGATTGAAGACAGCCGGAACCATCGGCAGGACTTGTATTGCTGCTTTGTGGACTTCGCGAAGGCTTTTGATACGGTCCCCCGGGAAAAGCTATGGGCTAGACTGCGTAAACTAGGGCTGCCGCTACCGCGCGAGAATGCCATATCTGGTACGTGTGAGAGTTGTTTTGGCGGGGATCACCGAAGCCGGGCCAAGCATTCACCCGGTAGTATCGAGGTCCGGCGGGGCTGCCCCTCTCACCAACACTTTTGGCCTCTACATTGATCGGTTAGAGCCCGGCTTCTTGAGCATGGGGGATGGCATCTGACTTTTGCACCGGGTCATCCGCCCGGCTCATCTATGTGGGCGATGTTGACCTTAAAAGGCCCACACCCTAGAAGCTATCGCGATCTCATCGGATGCCCTAGACACGATGCAATGGGGCTCTGGACATGCGGCGTGAATCGGCCAAGACCGGGGTGGTTCTCATATCCTCTTCCACGCCACCCCCACGCCTCCTGCACTCACATATCGGGGGCGGCACGTGGAGGTCACGCCCACCTACAAGTACCTAGGGGTGGAGTTCTACCTTGCGACAAGGTTTGAACCCATGTTTCGTGCTCTGTTGGGAGGCGTCCATCCGGCTGCTTGCGGGTGACCGGCCAGGCGCTTTATGCCATGCGAGAACAACAGATCACCGAGCAAAGCTCTATGATTGGGGCCATCGGTCACATCTGTTTTGAACCTTGGTCGAACTTTGTCCTTAAATGCGAGGTCGAGGTTTGGGGGCCCGGTCGTCTCTTTGGCGACACGGAATGACTTGGGCGTGCGAAGGCATTTTGGCACGGGCACTTGGGGTGAAACCTTGATCCCCTATCGGATTCTGCTGCAGAACTGGATTCTTGCCGCCGGCCGGGCAGCCCATGATAGACACATTGTCTATTTTTGAAAAGTGGTTAATATGGGTGATGCTCGGCTCCACTTTGGGCTTCTGTTGTGGCAATGTTCCCTTGGCCGCTTCGGGGGCCTGTTGGAGGGGTAAGAGAGATCAATGGTTCGCCCGGATGGAACGTCATCGAGCACAAAAGTGCGTCTTGGTGAACCTGAGGCCGATCGTGGCGGCTGTGGGAGTACACGGCTTGCTTCTTTGCAAGCTCTAGGACCCCGGCACTCTAGAGCAGGTCAAAACGGCCCATTACAAGGAGCACATCAACCCCGTGTTAGCCCGGGACCGCAGCTCTACCTGCGTTCCCAGCTGCCCCCAAAAGCCTTGACTCATTGCCTCCATTCGCGCACAGTGCCCACCATCTTCGCATCGAGGGCAGGCGGGTGGATTGGGGAGCCCCCCGGGATAGGATAGGATCGATCTTTGTCAAGCGGGTGCCATTGAGGATGAGTCTCACACGTTCGAGTTGCCCGGCATTTCGGTCCGGTCACGGGCGGATCACGGCTCCCCTTAGTACGGCCCGGACTTGCCCCTACATTTGCCGATGAACACACCGTCGATGCGTGCTCGGGGTCGTTACATTCGAGAGGTAATGGATCTGCGAGCTCACCTTTGCCCCTTTGGGTGCGTGATCGGGCACTACGGAAAAGTTGTGCATGAGTGTATATATTTGTGTGTTTTTGCATTTTGTATATTGGAACAGTTTGTCAGCAGGCTGATTGCTGCCACGGTTTTTCCCTCGAAAACCCTTCGGGGCGGGGGTTTTTTAATCCGGGTAGTAATCCACTTGCTGCGCTTTTGTATTGGGTCCCATAGACCGATTGGTCTCCGTGGACGATAAAAATACCTTCCTTCCTTCCTTCCTAACATGACAATTCATTGTATTATCATCGAATTTATGTGTTTATAGATGGCACAAATTAATTATGGCTTTATGTATTGAAATAGCAATAGGCATTTTTTTCTAAAAAAATCTAAAGTCTTACGTAAGACAAAGTCATGAGTGGTTTCGTCGAGGAGACAATGGATGACATGTAGAGCAAATGTTAGTATATGCAATCAAACTGGAAAGCGGCACTATGATGAGGGTGAAGGAAGATATTGTACTTTTTGATGCAGCAAATGTTTCTATGTGCAAGAAAACTTGGAAGTGGCACTATCTTGAGATCCAAGGAAGATATTGTACTTGTTGGATGCAAACTACCAGTTCAAGTAATGTGCAATTACAACAAATATGCCATCTCAATTTTCATCCATATATGGTCGAAACACAATAGAATTTGCAAAACCATAAAAGAGTAGAATGTATGAGTTCTTTGATGAACAACATTATTATTCAGGCCAAGCTCTAATGTCTTTTATACCCTTGTATTTTAATTGTGAGAACCACGCTAGTTATGCATGCCATGGTTGCAAGGCAAGCTTTGAATCTATGTTATGATTTTATGTAGATTCTAGATAATAGAATATCCAAAAATATAGAATAGAATAGAATAAAGTTTTTATCGTCCACGGAGACCAATCGGCAGTAAGCGTATTACTGCCCGGGTTAAAAAACCTCTTGTTGTTTGGGGGGAAACCATGACAAAAATACGTTTGCTGACAAATTGTACAAATACAAATATAAATACAAAAATATATATATACAAGTTACGCACCGATGTGGTGGTGCAAAGATGGACAGGCACAAATTCAGTGTGTTTATAGAGTGTTAGGCATTGTTGTTGTTTTAAATGTTTCTGTCAATCAAGGCGCGGGTGAATGGCAAAGTTGTGCCAATTCAAAAAAATTTGAAAAAATTGGAGTGAGTGGTTGTTTATTTGTTGTTAATGCCTTTTTAAGGTTATATTAGATCCTTTTTATGATTCATGCTTATAGTCAAGGTAGTTGTTTATTTTTTTAAAAGACTCTCAAACAATGTAAGGTGATTATTCACTGTCCTAAAAATTTTATCATTGAGCAAGATGGGAAGATTACTTATGCTTGGATTACTTTATTCATATAGTGTAAGTTTAGGTCAACTTGTGGGCAATGTCTAGGATTCAAACATGTCTAAAGTTGAGCAGTTATGTACATTTACTTAACTTTCAAAACATTCTGAAGCATCGCTTGCTCTTAACTAAAACTGTAATATTACAATGCTTAAGGGTGCGATGATAAGACTTTGTCCTTATGTAGGCCTTTAATGTTAGATTGCTCACATGAAATTACCATCCATTTACTTCTAAAATGTGGGAATATATTAGATTGTGTATGTATAATGCGTTATTGATGTTGCTAAGGTAATGCCAATTTGCATTATGTGTTATTGGACTATGTTATGAAATTCTAGACACTCCAAGATCGCATGCATTTGACAATTTCAGCAGTTATAATGGATGGGGGTGTCAAGATTACATGCATTTGACAATAATGGATGGGGGTGTGGTGTTTTGTTTCCTAGACATTCAAGATTGCATGCATTTGACAATTTCAGCAGTTATAATGGATGGGAGTGTGGGGTTCTTTTTCCTTCAAATCAAAAACTATAGTAGCTCAATCTTGAATTCGATCAGTTAATTCCTTGTGTAGAGACGGCACGATCATATATACAGATGATGAATTTAATACAACACAAGAATTCACTTAGTATAACCAAGAAACGAACACATCCAAAATAGTTATCCAAATGCACAAGCTAACCTGCGAGTGATCAATTGAAGATGCGCACTGCTTTGTGATCAATTGGAGGTGTCCGCTCCATGCAGCATAAATCTGCTTGCTCTGTTTACATCCTGTTGAAACAACATGGTGTACTTAAGTTTTTTCTAGAACACGGCTCCATGTCTAAACTAATGTCCAGATGCTAAATCAATCTGATGCATATTTCATAAGTTTAAATCTTCATCGCTCTTTAAAACTCCCATACAAACTCTGCGATAGGCCCAAGCCACAAGAGACCCATTAGAAGATCCTTCACAGAGTTGAATAACTTGCATAACTCTAATTTCTATCCACAGATTACAGGCCAGCTTCCTAATGTACTTCTTCACCGAGTTTACAAATATTTGTCATATCCCATCTTCTGTATTACATGCTAGGCCTTTCCTGCAGCAACTTTGCAGGGTAACAGAAAGAGTATCGGTCTAAAGCAAATGAAGGTTTCCATGATTCTGGTGGAACAATGCGGCAAGACCATAAGCCTTTGCCATAGAACAGGGTTTGATTATGAAACCTGAAGGGTCCTTCGATTCTTCTGCAGTTGGGTAAAATACAGGTGCTTCTAATTCCATATCTCTTTCTTTGTTTCGAAGCCAACCTTCTGTTTTCCAACAGCCTTAGCCCTGAGTCTTCCCTTAACCAGTCTGCCATTAGCAAAGCCGAACCCCTAACATATATCAGACTTAAAACAAAAACCTGGTTTTACTCTGAATCTGGAGACCTGCAGCATGACATGAAGCCCTATAAGTTTTAAACTGACATATGACTTCAGCAGATATGATCTCCGTGGCCATAAAAGGTATGCATATTTGGACGGAATGGCAAGATCAAGTAAACCGCTCCTCGCACAAAAGACCAACGAAAAAATGCAGGCAGAAACTTCGATTGCCGTGAAAGCTCTCTAGAAACATGGCCATGGCAGCACAAAAATTGCATCTCGATTAAATACTCGATCATATCCCTGCAAGAAAGAAATCAAAGCATTCGAGCATAACAGAGATACCTAACCTTTATTAGAGCTTACTGTATCTCAGAAATCAAACTCCAAACTCCCAAATCCAGCTCCGGGGCAAAATCGCGGAAGCAAAGTCAGTCTCGTAGCAATAGTATTTGTCTCTTTACCGTGGAGCCTATATTCGATGCTCTGCCGACTAACCATAAAACAGGATCCTAAAGTCACAAGCTTACAAACAAAAAATCGCCTGCATCTACAAACTCCACTGGCAATCCGGCACACTTCGCCAAGAACAAGAAACGATGTCCTTCCCATCCTCCCAGCCAATCACAGCCACACATCCCGCCACGTGGCAAATCCAAGGGCCCATATTGCCTCAAACAACAAACAGTCGTCCACAGCCCTATAAGAATATATATAAGATATCACGGGGGAGAATTAGGTAAGTGCACGAGGACCGAGCTGATCTCGGCGATCTCGGCGATCCATGATCTCCTGAAGGTATGATCCCAACCTTCGTATCGAGCTCGTGCACAACATGTCATGTAGGGGCTGGCCAGGGTGGACCATCTCAGCATAGCGTATCCGAATGTCATCATATATGCCGGACAACTCTGAAGGATGTGGCATTCGTCTTCCACAGCTCCAACCTGGCAGTGTTGGCAAAGTCTCTCATGACGCGGCTCCCCAGTCCATCTCCTCGTCTCAATCCAGGGATGGTGTGCACATGTGCGGATAGAGGCAATGGATCTGCACTTTTTCATGGGTAGATGAGTGCGCAGGTAGCGTTGCGGGGCCCGCTCCAATATGGGATTTTATAAACGTTTATATTTTCAAGAATAACTATGGTGAGATTGTAGACATGCACTTATTTTGCTTCTGTCGCTAACTTGTTGGACCTTAACACACTTTCCCTCAAGTGTTGCAGCTAAGATCAAATGTCAGATGTTGGATGCATTGGTGTTACCCACTCATAACATATGGATAAGATATCGATGATGCATAAACACCTAGGTTGTTATGCAGGATGGCAAAAAATAGACCAAAAGAAAAAAAAAGGGACCAAAAACTCTCGGGGTGTATTAAGGCAGATAACACCATAGAACTTGGATGTTATGCCCTATTATAATAATGTGAGGGCTCTGCAACTTAACTGTTATAAATAGGGCATAACACCCTTATTCCAAGGTGTTATCCCTGCCATGAAATGATATTGTGAATGACACTGTGCATAAATTAGACATTTTTCTTGTCTTGTTCAACTATTTTTCATATGGTTGATTTCGAAAATATTCACAATTTTGTATCTACTTTCTTTTATTGCTAGATATAACATGATGATCCAAAGGTGGGGACAAGGGGCATGTTTAGGTATTGTTTGTTCCAACATGTAGAGGCAAAAAGAACACTTATTTCATGGGCATCTCATTTCATTATGTAAAGGCTGATTGCAAATAGGTTATAGCTTAACATTCTAGAGCTCAAACCCATGGGTTTGAAGGTGAAAGGAAGGTCTCAAGAAGGCCTTCCTAGAATTCAGAGGGCGCGTAGGTCGCAATCCTCCAGATTTTGATTGCAACTGCCATTCACATTTAGTTTAGGAACTTCCATTTAAGAGAATACCATCTTGTATTGCCATAACCTAGGTTTCCATTTTTTTATATGCATGAAACTGTACAACAACCATTTACATGTAGTTTAAGAACTCCCATTTGAGAAAATACCGTCTTGTATTGCCATAACCTAGGCCTCCATTTCTTTTTATCTAGTGCTTTGTTTCCTCCACAATGGTACACTCCTCATCTAGCAAATGCATGTAATTCCAAAACTCCCCTGCTCTCTTGCATCATTTGCTTGTTGACGCATCCTCATTCATCCAACATGCATCCACGTGAAACATTTTGCAGATACTAAAGCACCTTAGACTATTGAGCTACTAAATACTGAATTGTCTCAAATAAATTATTTAAAAAATCAATCAATCCATGTTTAATGCAATAAAGTCTATTGAATAAATAAATATCATACTTATATGGACATCAGACCTATGATTCATTAGCTTAATTTGCGATGCAAAATGTTAGATCCATTATCACCACAAAAGGTCCCTTTTCGGTTAGCATTATAAACTCCGAAAAGGTTGGCCTTAGTGCATAGCCATATAGATTGAGTTTGTATCTGTCTAGATAAAGAGCTTGCATTATGACATTTATATATTATAGAATTCTAAAAACACACAAAAAATGATAATTAAATGAATGGTATAACATTGGCAAAACTATGGCCCAAGAAAAGTAAATCCTTCATATATGTAATAGTGCATCATTTTGACATTTAATACTGCAGCATTACACAGTTCAGTAAGTCATTTATCAATCCAAGATAGGTGCAATGTCCCAATGCTAATATGGCATTTACACGTTGAACAATTTCCTAGCATTGCCAACGTGCAGAGAAAAAGCTTGAATCGTAAAACATTGGCAAAACCATGGCCCATCAGGCAAAGAAAGGAAGACATTTACTGCGGCAATGATCTTGAAGTACAGAATGAAAAAGCTCTACAAAAGTGGCATATGTAGACTATAATGGCAAATGCAGAGGCTATATAGACATATCAAATTGTTCTAGAGAGCTGTAAAAATGAAGATGCAAGGTGCAACTGCTCTGGGCATGCCAAAGGTCTAAATAGAAAAAACATTCTGCATTAAATTAGTAGCTCCAAAGTATTGAATCTCATGGTACTGGTTTAGATTAGTGTACAATGCAGTTAGAGCTGTCATAAAGAATTAGTATGCATTCCTTAACTATATCTGTTATAAAGAATTAGTATGCATTCCCTCATACCATGTCTTATGCATCAGATAACTTTAAGAATAGAATAAAATAGATTTTTTAGCGTCCACGGAGACCGATTGGCCTATGGGACCCAAACAAAAAGAGAGCAGCAAGCGTATTACTGACAGGATTAAAAAACCCCCGCCCCGAAGGGTTTTCGAGGGAAAAACCTTGGCAGTAATAAGTATGCTGGCACGCTGTACAGTTGTATAAGACAGTTCAATACCGTCCCGGAGGACACAACTGAGTCTGTGCATCCATAACCTCCTGGAGGTATGACCCCAAGAAACCCACTGACGGCGTAGTCAATAACTGATGCAACTGCTGGCCAGGCACTAGTAATCGAACATATCGCTCTCGAATATGGGCAAACGCTGGGCAGATCTGAAGGGCATGACATTCATCCTCAATGGCGCCCTGGTGGCAACACTGGCAAAGCCTTTGTTCTCGTGCTTCCCGAGCCCAACGTCCTGTTTCACGGAGGCAATGTGCACCCGTGCGAATGGAAGCTATAAGTCTGCGCTTCTTCATGGGCAGCTGGGTGTACAAGTACTGGTGTGGGCCTCTCGTGAGCCTAGGATTGACTTGCTGCTGATAGTGTGCCAGCTTAACGTGCGTCAGAGCATCTGCATCCCAGAGCTTGCGAAGGAAAGTATCATCTAGGTACAGCTTAAGTGCCTTGTGATCTTTCTTTGTCCTTACATGTACGCATCTGTTTGCCTGTACACCCCAGCGTGAGAACCACTGAGCTTGCTTGTCCTTCCAGCAGGATTTCAGGCGTTGGGGACCCATCTGGCCAAAGCAAGGTTGGGCAAACATGTATCAGCCATAGCGACCACCTTCTGGAAGTAAATGATATGGCATTCCAATGCAGCCCGTTGAAGGGGCCTGTCTCCTGGAGTAGGATCTGGTATGGAACTATGGACTTCACCCCAAGGGCTCGTGCCAAGAAAGCCTTCTGCACCTGCTCGAGGTGCTGGAAGTGTTAGAAGTGCTGTAAGTGCTGAAAGTTTCTGTAATTCGAACGAAAAATCAATTCATCAGGTGTTAGAACCTGAGTGCCTCCTTGCATAAACGCCGTCAAAGTATCAGAAATGAATGCCACTTGATGAAGTGTTGCTACATTGCCTGAAAATGGGGAGACGAAGGCCACATCAAGATATCATAGCTCAATGGCTGAGGTATCTATTAATCCTTGCTTGGAAGGTGCTGGAATATCAGAAATTGGCATCCATTTATTGGGTGCTACTGCATTGTCTGATATCCAGAAAGTAGAAGGATCTAAATCCACTACTTCATGCTTACTAGGAAGAGATAATCTGCTGCCAAGGTGCTTCTCCTCCTCATCGTGCTCATCCCTATTTAGGGTAGATCAAGTCCTTGAATGCCCTGCTGCAAAGAGAGTGGCATGACCATCTTTACCTGCATCTTGCCTCATCGTGATCTTCTCCTTAATAGAAGTGATTGCTTGATGGAAGTCCATATCTTTGTCTTGCATGAAGCTGCTGCACAAAGAATCAAATGCATTAGGTAATGACCTAAGGAAGAAAAATAGTTGCATCGATTGTGAGATCTGATGCTCTTCTCCAAAAGCTTCAATCTGCTGGAAGGCGTGCTTCATGTGATCTGAGAACTCGTCAAGACTTTCGGCAGTCTCGTCCCAGCACATATCCATCACCTCTGCATACAAGTGCCCAATCTTATGGGTCTTTTGGTCATGCTTCTCAATGAGAGCATGCCACAAATCGTGACTATTCTCCTGCTGGAACTCATCAAGGATAGAGTCAGCTAAAGAGAGTCCGATATATCCCATTGTCTTGTCATCTTGGCGCTGCCAAGCATGCAAATCAGCAATATTCTTGGCATCCGGTGCAGGTTCTTGTTAACAATTCCCCAAACTCCTTCATCCTTGAGAATGAAGATCATATTCTGCTAGAAACCTGTGCCGTCAAAGATTTGAATCGCATGACCGCCAGGGAAGGTAATCTGGTTGTAGCTTACATCCTTCTCCATTGCTGTGTTGATCTTGAATCAATCTCAGCACACCTAGTGCTCTGATACCATGTCAAGGTTGCACCAAGAAAGGGAGAGAAGGGGATGCACACCAATATCCGAGAGCGCAAGCTCCCATAATAAAGGCAAATTGGAATTGTATTAAACATATGTGAGAATACAAGATATATAGAAGGGCAGGCAATATTAATTGCTCCCGTTACCAACCACTCCTAATTATGCCGTAGCTAATTATGACAAGTGGTGGGCCGTTGCTAGACTCTGATAAAGTGCTTAGCCAGCACTTATGTGCTGAGTGCTATAAGTGCTGTAAGTGCTGATACACCACGTCTAACGGCAAGATGGTGATCTCGTTATCATATATCTCGACACTTGTAACATGCATTTAGAATTCCTGCCATTGGTTAAAATAATGCCTTGTTCTGTAACAAACACTGTGTTATTACCAAACAATTGTTATAAATCTTAAGGTCCAGTGAACCAATTGCAACCCATCCTCCCGAGCCAATAGTTTTATGTACCCTATTCATTTCACTACAGGATGTGGAACCACGCAGCCATTACCTTATAAATTATTGTGCACGCCATAGTCTTCGTATGAAATGGATGTTTTGTAATGCCAAGAATACACCTTTACATGGAGCACTCTGTAAGGAACCTTAGGACAAAATAAGATATATGTTTATACATGTATTTGTATAGATGTCTTTTGATTCATGTCCTTTCATATGGACAAAAGGCCACAATTTTGTACATTTTTGTTAACTTGGAATAAGAGATGTAGTTTAGGTACTCCTACTCCCTTCATGAATGCGTCTCTTGTTCCTTGTTCATTACAATTGGTCAGAAGTACCTAAATCACATTTCTTATTCCAAGTTAACAAAAATGTACAAAATTGTGGCCTTTTGTCCATATGAAAGGACATGAATCAAAAGACATGTACAAAAATACTTTACAAATACATGTATAAACATATATCTTATTTTGTCCTAAGGTTCCTTACAATACCTTGCAGGATTATAATGAAGCTAAGAAGTGCCTTCAAACGAACTGTCTTCAGATGCTATAAATTTTCAAACGGATTGCTTGGCCATAGCTCAATTCCATAGAGAGATGATATGCTGCAAATTTGGGTGGAATATGAACCAAAACATAAAGAAGGTGAGTAATAAAAAGTTTACATAGTACGAAAGCTAAGACTACAAATAGGAACAATCCCAGACTCTCTACTACTTGAATATGAACATGGAATAGAAGAGGAAGGAACATCAGAACATGGAGAATCACATGGAACAGAAGAGGGCACATTAGAAGGAACATGGATAAACACATGGAACAGAAGATGGCACATTAGAAGAACACGAAGCATAGAATCCAATAGAACATGGAACCTCAAGAGCATATGGCATCGGATAGAGAAGAAGAGGAATGAACACTACCAGCCATTGCAAAAACCAAAAACTATCTAAGAAACACGGACCTGCAATCTGAAACTATGATGCCATTAGCTGCGGGCCTCCTTTTATACAATCGGGCAGTGAAAATCCACATCCACGATCCAATTGCATGGCAAGAATTGGACACCCGGAACCTCCAACTTGCAATCTCGGATAGTGGATAGGAACTTCAAATTGGCTGATCGTGGAAACATAGGAAATCACCGTGCATGCAGAGGAAACCCATAAACCCTGGAATATCTTCGAAGACCATTGCTTCCAATTTTTGGAATAATGGTAAAACATTTCGGCCACCAAAAAAAAACAACAATCTTAGAAAATGAAGTTAAAAAAAAATCCAAAAACCTTTTCTGCCACACCGGATACTTTCAAATTAACAAGATTGATAGGCAGAACTGAGAGGCCACATATATGATCATGAATTCCATATGTTGAAAGTATAAAGAGAGAGAAATATTATCATGCTTGATTGTAAGAGCAGGATTGGACTCTTCCAAAATTCCAATCACATTTGCTGGGGTACCTGCTGCAACACTAAATACCAAGATTGAAAATTAGTAACAGACTTGCTGCAGGGGATACTGGTACAAGTTTCTTCTAAGGGCCCTATACAAGAAAAACACATTGCTAAAGACTGGTGATCAATGGACACAGCCAAGCAGAGACATAATCTCCAACATTTGCAAGAGCTGGAAGCTCAACAAAAGCCTCAAGACAAATGAATATATATAAGTCTGAGGTCTTTGAGCTCTGTCCCTTGGGATGTGGTGATACTGAAACTGCAGTTCATATCTTCATTTATCATTGATTGCAACCTTTCTGGGCATGGATACATCCTTTTCTAGGAGACATTCCTGCAGATGAAATTGGTCTCTTCCACTTCTTGAACACTGATTCTAGATTCCAAGGCACCATCAAAACACTTTGTTGCTGGGCCACCTGGAAGCACAGCAATAATGTGGCCATAACATGCTCTAATCCTAATCACAATGAGCTTAGAGCAACCTTGCAATATCTGCTCATGGAAACTGATATGGCATATAAACTCAAAGCAGGCTCTGATTATGATGTCAATTGGAACTCTATTGGAAAATTCTCTGCGTTGTTTCTATTTTTTAAAACTTATTTTAATAATCTTGATGATCCTCATGCAGATTACTTGGTGAAGAAGCACCATGAAGGAGGACCCCAACGTGAAGTTGATCCCAATACAGTCATGCTCTTCCAGCAGCAAGCTATAGAGTGTTTACACTTGGTTCAATCTGAGGTGATTGGCTGCATGACCTTGGAGCATGTTTTAAAGAATAAAGACATCTGGGAATTCAACAAGGAAAATGTATTTTGAAGAGAAGCTGCACATTCTGCAGAACTATCGAGATACTTGGATCCTACACCTACTTGATTCAACTCCCTATGGACTAGCAGAATTCGACAATCTCATGTTCCAGCACACCAAAGGAGCATTCTCTATCATCACATTGGATGGAGTACTGGACTTCTAAGTAGAGTTGAGCCCTCTGGTTTCTTCATAAAAACTTATTATCTGTTTCTGCTAACTATACTACTGTTTTTTAAGTATTTCAATATTTAGAGTGTTTCTAAGTATTTGACTTTGCTCCCTCCTTGTTGAGATGATCGTAACTGACCTGTTCAGCTATGTTTCCCGATAGGATCCCTCTTATCCAAATTTTGTACAACATGTAATTTTTTGCATGTAATTTAATACAATACCACTGTCGTTTCTCCCAACAAAAAAAAGTATTGGTAGAGTACTGCCAAGAAAATTAACTTCAGCTTATCCATCTGTCTGGGTTGCAATTTTCTTGCATTGTAGCATTGCTTATAAATGGCCATGGAGATCATGGATATCGGTAATAGATCTTACCTGCCGCTTGAATATGGTTGGCATTCTCCAGGAAAGATGAGAAGGTTTTACTTTCTGGCATTTCAATATCAAGTACCCGCAATCTTGACTTGTCGAAGCAAGAAGTATTGGATTATACAACACATCGTGACTAAACAGCCTGGTTCCTTAGGAAGTTGCCCATCGATAGCAATTAAAGACTCCCAATGATGGAGGTTGAAGTTTCCATGCAAGCTATATTTATGGCAATCAAAGTTAGCGCCTCGGCGAGGATGAATTGTAGGAGCATTTATGTTATATATGGGCTGTCAGTTATAATATAAGGGGGACTCTTTATAAAGGATGGACTTAATATGTGGCCAAGCAAAGAGAAGCAAAACTTTTAGTTCGTAGAAGATCATCAGGATGAGCTCATTCTCATATACAGATTGTATCATCATATGCACAATTGGCAAGTTTGAAAAGATGGGCCCGAAAATGTACAGTTGACTGAGATTTTTCAGTAAAAGATCACTTGTACATATGAATTAAACAACTCTTTATCTAGGGAATAGTACTTGCATATAAACTAGCACATTCCTTTTCCATAAGGTACAATCTTCTCACATGATCCACATCTTTCACCCTGGATATACTAAAGACACCAGATGGAAAACTTAAGCCACCAGATAGCCCAACTACAATACAAAAAAAGCAAATAATCATGAACTCAATCTTTGAGAAATAACTCTAAGGTCTTATAAAATCTTACCGTTAGTCTCTTTAAGCTTAGTTGTGGACTGCCTTTTCTTGTTTCAACATATTAAAAAAATATCAGACACCTAGAAATCACAACAAGGAATTCTAGCAATGATAAATTCATGAAGCTCTTAATATAACCAGCATATTAAAAAAAATATCAGACACCTAGTAATCATAACAAGGAATTCTAGAATGATAAATTCATGAAACTCTTAATATAACCAGTCTCAATCCCATCTCAAACCTGTGGTGTGTAGTCATTTTATGAACCATATTGCCAGGTCTCCAACTTTGCTTATACTCCGTCTGCCAACACACAACTTAGCATTGTTTTCACTCAAAGGGCACCCCAAAAGTTTTATCAATTCTAATTATGTTGAAAGCTAAGAGAAATAAAGAAAGATACGTTGGTTTATAGTACAAGTTATTTATGGTTACCAAATATAAGAACAAAGTAAAAGATCCCTCTTTGATTTGTAAATGTGATGGGGCTAGGAATTTGAGTGATCAGTATGCAATAACATATTACAACATCCGTTTAGCAGCGCATAGATATAGAACTGGAATGAAGAGGTCAAATATTGGGATGATTGCAACTTTATCATATATGAAGATGCCCTCCATAATCACTAAAATGCATGAAGCATTCGCCTAAAAGGAGCTCCATAGGATCATATTTCCTAACATTCAGCATCATTATGATATATAAAATGACAGATATCCTTCAGATGCTTTGAAGGATTTGTTGACTTCACGTGGCAAATGTCTAAGTAGGAATAACTTTTAAACTGTTACTGATGGAGCAAAATATATCATCTATAGACTTCCACAGAGATGATGCAATATAAAATATAAGGTATAACGTCTAAATACTGCAATGGTTCCCTTGTATAGAACATGTATTAGCACCATATTCCACCGTAAATGTAGCTTGTTGTTCACAAACATAGACATCACAGAATGATCCCTAACAGGCTGTTGTTTGTAATTACAATGGTTTCCTCGTCAGTTACCATGCATGTTACGTAATGTTATAGGATAAATTCTTAGCCAAATTTGGAAAAACTGGGATTATATCAATAGAGGTATATGACACTGTACTTCTTATAGATGCATGTGGGGAATTGGCAATCGGTATATGACACTGTACTTCTTATAGATGCATGTGGGGAATTGGCGCTACTGTTTTCTCTCCATAACAATTCCCTTGATTCCCTTTGGTTGGTCACCAATGTTCGGACAAATTCTTGGCTTTGTCTGCTTCCTCTGGTGTTTCTTAGGAGCAGAATAACCAGAAATCCACTGCGGGAACAACATTGACGGAAAACAGGAGTGACCGCCAGTTTACTTGCAACAGCCAGTTTTTGGCATATTTGGGCATATTCCAGCATATAATCGAAAATGCCGAAAACCCACATGAGCAAGGGTTTACCCCCCTAGGGGCAACCCAAAAATACGAGGATGGGAAAAATCCTTCGATTACTACGAAGAGTATAGTATATGCATTTATGTAGCATGTGAGAGTTTGTGTTATACTAAGTTTAAACATCATACATATAACGTCATACATTATAATATATGTAGCCAGTTGTAACAATGTGTGTTATGCTAAATGTAAAACATATGTTATAGATGTAAAACATATGTTATAGATGCAGATGGAACAATTCGTGTCATACTAAAAACATCATGTAACAAATGTAATATCATGCCATATATAATGGTCCATTGGTTTTAGTACGTATGGATCATTTAGATTGGAATATAGATTGGAAGGACACATGTCATTTTTTTTGTGCATGTCAGTGGAGAGAAAAGCAATAAAAAGGACAATCATGGACGTTCTGTGGGGTGACGAATTGGATTGCAGTTTCTGACCAAGGCAAACAGTCAGTCTGTGTGACAGATCAATCATTGAATGCTTGTATCTTGGTGTTGACCAGTAGAGGATCCCGCTGCAGGTTTCGCAGCTACTTGTTCAACCCAGAAGTAGGATTCCGGAAGAGGTCGGTTGGATTGATTGTATGTGATACTCTGATTCTCTATTGAAAACGCAGGTGCAGGATCGATTGGATTGAAGAGCGATGCAGTCATCTTGATGTTAGAACTCAGTCACAACAATTTAGTTGTTGTTTAGATAGAAGCGTTTTTTTAAAGCACTGTGATTTACTCTTGATTCTGGCAGAAGGGGAACTTAGTTTTGATATTTGGAGATTCAATCCTAACTGGTAAAGGCATTGTATTGATTTCTGAGTACATAGTTTTACAGTCAGCATTGTTTTACACTTGGTTTTGTCAAAGAAATTTAACAGTGATATCAGAGCAGATTAAAAATCATGACTACCAGGTTCGGAGCTGCATTGCTTAATGCAATTGAGGTGTATTCTGGTGGTTCCAGTTTTCAGGTTTGGAAAACAAAAATAGAAGAGGTACTAAATTCAGAAGGTTTAATGGATATTGTTCAGCCACTGAAAGGACAGGATTTAAAGGAGACACTTGCAAAGCTTGGTAAAATGAAGATTGGAGAAGGTGGGAGTAACCCTACAGAAGGTTCTGGTAAGTCAGAAGCTGGTTCTGTGTATTCTGGTAGCAAGATTAAAGAAGCAAGAGGAATAATTGCATGCAAGGTTGGACCTAGTATCTTGTTAAGAATGAGAGGTATGAACCCACAACAAATGTGGACATACCTTATAAATAAGTATGAACAAAAATCACCATCATAGTTGGATGTTTTAGACAGAGAACTAAGGCTGTTAAAATATGGTAAAAACGAGAATATCACTGATTTTTTCTCAACGATAGATAATATTTTTACCGATCTAGATGCAGCAGGAGCTAGATTAAGTGATGAATTCCAAGTTTTAGCAATAACTCGTGCATTTTCAAATTATGATGTATTGTCAATCATGATTAGAACCACCACCAAGAATCGTGATGATGCAGAAAGATTAATGCAGACAGAACTGGAATAAAAGAAGATAGTAAGTGAAATAGAAACCTGGTTGGGATAGGTAGGCTCAAGAAGCTTTCCCCTTCTGATGTCTTGTTTGTGGGGAAATCAAAAGGGAAAAAGGAATATGTAGAAAAAACCATTGGTCCTTGTTATTACTGTCATGAAGTTGGACATCTAAAAGTTGATTGTCCAAAACTAAGTAAAGAAATTTCTTGCTATAATTGTGGTGGCATGTTAGGAAAGTTAACTAGACTGCCCTTTAGCAGATCAAAGAAAAGAGCTGCAGGCCCTCTTGACCTTGTGCATACCGATCTTTGTGGACCTTTAAATGTAGAAGGAAGAACGGGTAAGAAATATTACATATCCTTCATTGATGATTTCAGTAGAATGGGAAAATGCTATCTGCTGTCTTCCAAAGATAAAGCACTTGATGCCTTTACACAGTATGTTAGCGAAATGGAAATACAAACAGGGCGTAAGCTTAAATGCATTGGAGCTGATAGAGGAGGTGAATATGTAGCAGCAAAGTTCAAACAATTTTGTGTTAAACATGGAATAATAAGGCAACTAACATGTAGGTATTCACCATAACAAAATGGGGTTGCTGAAAGAAAAATTCGAACGGTTCTGGATGCTGTAAGATCAATGATAAAATTTGCAGGTCTGCGTAATTATTTGTGGGAGGAAACGGTCAAAATGGTATTCTTTATACAAAACAAGTTGCCATCAAGCAGCATAAATGGTAATATACCTGAGGTAATTTGGTCTAAAGGTAAGCCAGGGTATGCATATGATTACTTCAAGGCTTATGGTTGTCTAGCGTATGCTCATGTACCTGAGGAATTAAGACTGAAATTGGATGATAGGGCAGAAATAGGATTCCTAGTCGGTTATGATGAGGAATCAAAGGGTTATAGAATCTTTATACCTAAAACGGGAAAAGTGATAATTAGTCGAGACATCATTTTTGACGAGAACAAATTTTATAAAGATAGGCATGAGTTTACAAACCCCAAGATTGAAAGTAAATATGATAGCACAAGTATTCACAATGGTTCAAACGAGACTGACATTGTTGACACAGATTCAGACCAAGAAGATGAAGCAGTCAATGAGAATGTAGAAGGACATGATGATGGAATACAACCATCACAAGCAAAAGCTATACCTATAACGCAACGAAAAAGGAAATCGGAGGTAGAAAAACTCAAAGATACAGGTATAAACTATAATCCCGAAATGTATGGAAGATATGGTACAGGTGAAAGTAGGAGAATAGGAAAGCCCCCAGTTAGATATCCTTCCTTGATGGCTGTATTTGAACCTAAGATGTCTAAATCTTTTCATGATGCCATAAATTCAGAAAAGGGACCTGCATGGTTGAAAGCAATGCAAAAAGAGATGGAATCTTTTAAAGAAACTGGTACGTATGAACTAGTAAAATGTCCAGCAAATAAAAATTTGGTTGGAAACAAATTGATTTATAGAGTCAAAACAAATGGTGATGGGTCAAAAAGGTTCAAGGCAAGATTAGTTGCTCAAGGTTTCTCTCAAAAGAAAGGAATAGACTATGATGAGACGTATTCTCCGATTGTGAAATTAACAAGTATAAAAATTGTTTTAGCACTAGCTAATGCTATGAAACTTGATGTATATCACATGGATGTAAAAACTGCATTTCTAAATGCTAGTCTGCAGGAAGAAATATACATGAAGCAAGCTCCAGATTTTGAAGAAGAAGAAAATATGGTTTGGAGGCTAAAACGTGCAGTTTATGGATTGAAGCAAGCACCTAGGGAATGGTACAGATGCATGGACAAGTATTTAACCGAGCAAAAGTTTGAAAAGCTTAATAATGACGGAAATATATACATGTTGAGACATAAAGGTAAATTCTGCATTATTGCTCTGTATGTTGATGATTGCATAATGGCTGCAGATAGCATACAATGCTTAGAAAAATGCAAGGAAGTTCTAAAGCAAAGGTTCAAAATGACTGATCTGGGGGAATTGAAACAATTCCTTGGAATTGAAATGAACAGAGACAAGGAAAATAGAATGCTTAAGCTCTGTCGGACAAAGAACATAGAGAATATGATAAAAAGGTTTGGACTAGAAAATGCAAACCCAGTAAGTACTCCTAGTGTAGCAGGATATAAAATCTCAGCCAATCTTTGCCCATCATCGGAATATGAAAAGAAGGAAATGGAGAATATTCCATATACAGAACTTATTGCGTGTCTTCTTTATGTAGCAAACTGCACTCGTCCAGATATTTTTTATGCAGTAAATTTGTTAAGTAGATACAATAACAATCCAGGAAAAGCTCACTGGATTGCAGCTAAAAGAATCCTGAGATATTTCAAGGGTACGAAAGACTATGGAATTACATTCAATTCAGATAATCTGACCTTATTTGCTTACATAGACACAGACTGGGCAGGAGATCTTGATGCCAGAAGGTCTACTTCAGGTTATGCTTTAATACTTGCAGGAGGTATAATATCATGGAGGAGCAAAAAACAATCATGTGTTGCCATGTCATCTGCAGAAGTAGAATATACCACATCATCCCTAGCTGCAAAAGAAATTGTTTGGGTAAAGAGATTATTGATTGAAATAGGTATACCTCAAACTGATCCTACAGTGCTTCTGACTGATAGTTTGAGTTGCATTGCTATAGCAAGAAATCCTGTGCATCACGAGAGGACTAAACATATTAAATTACATATTCACTTCATATGAGATCTTATTACTAAAAATGAGATTGTCATGCAATATGTGGAGACTTCATATCAAACAGCAGATTTGTTCACTAAAGCCATAACGGAAACAAAGCTTACGCTATTCAAAGAAATACTCGGTATTAGGTAATATGGCATGAAGGGGAAGTGTTAGTATATCATGCCATATGTAATGGTCCATTGGTTTTAGTACGTATGGATCATTTAGATTGGAATATAGATTGGAAGGACACATGTCATTTTTTTTGTGCATGTCGGTGGAGAGAGAAGCAATAAAAAGGACAATCATGGACGTTCTGTGGGCTGACGAATTGGGTTGCAGTTTCTGACCAAGGCAAACAGTCAGTCTGTGTGACAGATCAATCATTAAATGCTTGTATCTTGGTGTTGACCAGTAGAGGATCCCGTTGCAGGTTCTGCAGCTACTTGTTCAACCGGGAAGTAGGATTCTGGAAGAGGTCGGTTGGATTGATTGTATGTGATACTCTGATTGTCTGTTGAAAACGCAGGTGCAGGATCGATTAGATTGAAGAGCGATGCACGTCTTGATGTTAGAACTCAGTCACAGCAATATTAGTTGTTTAAGTTTGTGCAGACAGAAGCGTTTTTTTAAAACACTGTGATTTACTCTTGATTCCGACAGAAGGGGAGCTTAGTTTTGATATTTGGAGATTCAATCCTGACTGATAAAGACCTTATATTGATTTCTGAGTACATAGTTTTACAGTCAGCATTGTTTTACACTTGGTTTTGTCAAGAAATTTAACAAACGAGAGGTTCTTCCTTGTGAAATAATAAATTAATTCCTAGGATGGGTCCTATGATAGGCATATACTGGCCGATTGAAGTGAAGTGGTGTTCTCATTGAGCTTTGTAAAACATTGAGTACAAATGGATCCCTCACTAGGGGTAGATAAATTTGGAAATATAAACTTTAAATGCTCCAAAACTAGACAATCATCGAGAGCATATAATGATACTAAAAAATACAACATAAAAGATGGTTTTATCCCCCAGTCGGTCGATGCAAAGGTGAGAAGACCTGATGACTGCTTCTCATCGGGAAGAAGAACCACGCCTTCTCAGGTTTGTGAGGAAAACCCAAGCAAATAGTTGAAGCACGACCCCACGCACTCTGACAACCACAAGACCTTAAAAAATCCTATAGAGTCCAGGCTGAAAGAAAAATAACCCATCAATGAGTTAGAGGCCATAGGTAAGAAGACTCGGAGGCTCCAGGGCCACGCCGAGAAAGAAACAATAGCCGACCAATCGGGAACCGTCAACGAAAAATGACCCTCGCAGGAAAAACAACCGATTAGTGCTGCCTCAGAGGCTACGTTGCCACACCGAGAGAAAATGAAAAAGAGTTATGCCTCCGAAGCTATAGTGCCATGCCGAGAAAGAGTAAACTAATAAGTATGCCTCAGAGGCTACAAAGCCATGCTCAGGAAATAAAGAATGCAAATTTAAAGGACATAGAAAAGAAAAGGAAATAACGAACATGATCAAGTGCAAATAACCATCAAGAGAGGGAGGGTGAGAGAAACTGATAGGATAGAGAAGAAGGAGAAATCTAGCTCAAGAGAACACCGATGATAGAACAATGAAGAGAGGCTGAATAAATAGGAGGAGTGACAAAGGGACGTTCCCATCCAAGGAATGTCGGTTCTATTGCTGTCGCAATACAACCGCGGCAATCTCTGTACTCGTCTAATATAATTTTGGCAGCCACAACATCCTTTTTGAAGGCAATACTTTTCAACAAGCCCATCAATTTTGGCAACTCTCTGTCATTAGGATCGCCTCGAAAAGCCTTAATTTGAACACCATTACTAGGATTTCTGCAAAAAGAAGGTTTATCATCTACAATGATGGTCCTTCTCATGTCCCCGCGAAGACGGGATAGTTCCTTTATGCGTTTAGAAATAAATGCTTTGCCATCCTCTCAAGAAGTTGCAAAAACAAATTACCTGGCATAGACAACCAATACAATATGAAAATGAACAGATAAGGCTTAACGCATGCAATGGCATTGTAGAATGCATTTGCCTTTTCTGTTTGCTTATATTCACTAAACTATTCACTCCTTGACAGGCCCCTGTCTTCATCTCAATAAAACTTCTGAGTCCTTAGTCCCTTCTTCTTAGATATCATTGGAGGGCATTGCTTTAGACTGTCAGTAGAAGTATTATGGAAACATTCAAACTAATTGTTGACGCCTTGTCTTGCTCATATGGTTGACAACACACAAGACTGCCTTTGATCATCATCATGGCTCTCCTGAGAAGCCACATTGTTCTTGCTAGAGTCAGAGCAACTGCTTTCACCTGATAACTTTATGGAAGCAAGGTTGCGCAGATTCCCATCGTGAAGTGCAAGAATCTTTGTAGAGCCTATGAGAAATAAGGCAATTCTCCGGGTCTAGATTTTTCAACACCTCATCTGCATAAGATTTGTTAGCAGAGGTAAATATTACCAACTCGTAAAACGATGACATCTCTCGTAAAAATTCCTGGGCATAGGGACGTATTATTACAAATTTGGCATCCACACAATGGACGAGAGTTTCGTTTATACCTAGAACCAAGGTGGGCATGCCCATACTCAAGCTCTGGGGTTCTAAGAGAGGGCCGTTTGAACGCCTTGGCTGACACCTAAGTCTGAAAACTTCCATGGCGGCCAGCTCTTCTTTCTTTATCCTTCGCTCTTCCACACCTGCTACTCAAATCAAAATTTCCGAACTCCTTTTAAAAGCGCTTTGGGTTGCCCTTTGGGTTGCCTGTGAGCCGCCTGTGAGCCTTTTTTGGGTTGCCATGGATGGCTGGGCAAAGCGATGCGTATGATGCGTGTGAGCCTTTTTTTTCTTCTGTTAGCCTTTTTTTTCTTCCGTCTGGGCCTTCTTTTTCTTCAGTCTGGGCCTTTTCTTCTCGAGCCTTTTTTTCTTTTGATAATCTGATCTGGGCTATCCGCATAAATCGCCAGCAACAAACATTCCTTCTTGTTCCGACTCTGTGCTTTGGGTTTCCAAGTAATTTATGTTTTTCTTTATGATTTTGTTAGGCACTGATGCTCATGCTAATATAGCTTCCAATAATATTAGAACTTGATCATGCGACATGCAGTTCTCTTTATTCCCAGAAGGTAATGTGGGCTTCGTCTATCGAGAGCTTATTTGGTGTCAAATTTTCTGCAAGCTCAAAGACTCTTTAGCACACTAAAGATGGCATGTAAGCTTCTTCAATCCATGCTATCTTTCCGTTTCCGTTTCAATTGCTTAAAATGGATATGAGTACAGAATTGTATGAGAATAAATTCAGTAACATGTATGTAATGTTAGGTTATTTCGAGAGAATGATTTTTGGCATATTTGTTGCTTGTCAAAATGCACATTTCCATACTAAATTGCTTTGGATTTTATTGTCATTCCACATCTTTTTGCAGGCTTTTTTTATTTTCTAGTCTGGAATATTGCTCCATTAAGCTGGACTAGGTTGGATCTAGCTTTGTACCAGTTCTCCTAACGAAGAACAAAGTCTATGCCATTTTGAGCATGCAGGTACTTCTTCATATCATATAAATATTGAAATAGACTGGAACTACTGTTTTAATCTCTTTTTGAAGAAGGATGTACAGAGATGCTCCAGATCATTAGCTCCTTAACCAAACAATACCAACACATATACATTTTCTCAACGAAGTCCAGGTGAAAACTTAGTGTTTGTATATTGCGAAGTCCTCTTTATGAATCCATGTGTTGTCAGCATTATCAGGTGCTCATCCTCTTTGAACACACTTACTGAATATTGGGATTCTCTCCCCAGGAGAAATTGGTAACATCTGCAAAGGATTAATCTTAGTAAGAAGTTTGCTCCCTCTTGAAAGCTCTTTCCAAAATGCTATCTTTAGATATGATGCTCACCATATCTGTGCCCCACACCTTGACCGCGTGCCGAAAAGTCTAATGTTTCTCGTACAGTTAGTTCTCAAATGTGCAGGCCATGTTGGTTAATGTATGCAGATGTTCTCTCAGGAACAAACTCAGCGAGTTCATGGCCATTGTAGATAACCCTGCCAGATACCTGAACAAGCAAAGTCTTTTGAATGAGATTTAAATAGGAACCACTTTGAAATAATGATGATCTTCTTTACCTTCAGATCGTTGGAGAGTTTTCCTGCCAATGCCAAGAGTAAGGTGGTCTTTCCAGAAATGGGAGGCCCCAAAAGCAACAACAACCTGCAGGGTACATACCAGATTTATGGCAAGGGGTGGTCGTTTGAGAAAGTTAGCAGAAAAAAATGTGTACCTGGAAGGTTTTACTAGGCCACTGACATCTTGGAGAGCAGTCACGAGTTTTTTCTTTTTGGGTGAAATGTGAAATGTCTCCAGCATGCTCTGCTAAGGAAGATATTTGCAGAAAAGTTTTTTAAGGGGAGAAGAAATGGCATTTTTTTAAGGGAAGAAAAGGATTTCTTTTTGAAAAGAGGTTTACTTCAAATATGTCTGCAGTAAAGTTGAAAAGGGTAGGAAGAGCTAGATTGCCAGTCTTGGCTTCAACCTGCACATTGAGGAGCTCGAATCTGACTTCGATTGTTGGGAGCTTAATTACAACACTACAAGAAACATGGATAAACCAAAGGATTCAGTTACTTCAAGTCATATCCATACAAAGTTCTAAGAACATGATGAACCAGTGCTTCAACTCCGACGATTGAGTCCTTCAATTCAGTACTAAACTGAAAAGAAAAAACCACATATGTAAAAATCCAATACTGCTATAAAATAAGCCATTTTGGATAAGCCAAAGGATTTGATAATACAGCTCAGTAAGATGAATAAGGGATTCAGTGCTTCAATTTAATATTGAATCTTTTAAGGAGCACGCACTTATCCAATCTTCCTCTTCCCATTTTTGCAATATTTGCATGCACACTCTCTTCCGAACTGCTTGCATTGCTTAAGGACATTCTGTGCCTGATTATCTCAGCCTCAGCTGCTGGTGCAGAAAATGTTGCCAGCTCCATTTTAATTCCTCTAGCAGACAAATCCAAACAATCTAGAGACAAACAATAAGTAGGATATTTAATCTCATTGAATGAAGTTTTTTAACGTCGTATTCTTCAGCCTGTCTCTGACACCCAGAAAAACTCATTTATACATTAACTAATGCCGTTGTACCATCGATGCAATGCATGTTATTGCAACAGTCTGTGGCCTGCAGTTTACAGTCTGGATCGAAATTGTTAAGGGGAAATCTTCAAAGCTGAGTGCCTGAGTACTCAATGGAGGAAGGAAATAAATAAGAAGGCAATACCCATGATTCAGAATCAATCGGAATGGAATTTTTTAGAGCAAATTCGAAGCTTCCTCTTTATCACCATCTCAAAATTTGCCTGTAACTTTTCCATCTACGCGTTCATATATGTTTGATTGAACCAGGTCAATGGTCCCAGCACGTTGGCATGTAGATCAACAAATATTGTCGTGGAAGATGAAGCTATGGAGGAATATTATCTAAAGAAACAGTATTGCCTCATATATTATGTTTGACATGACCTTGATGACCTTAATGCAGCACACTCGAAACAATTGAATTTCTAGCTAGTGGCCGTGTTCCAAATTTTTGAATCAGAATTGAACTTCGGGGTTGCTTACTTTACTTTACAGAAAAGGATATTTGAAAATTGTGCTTTTCCATATATCATACAATTATGAGTATTGCAATTTTTAATGGCAAGAAATGGTTTTATTGGCTAATAGGTAGGTAATTATTGCAGGCATAGGCTACAAATTGATGTCATATGGTCTATACAGTATAATGATTGAGACAAGCACAGTTTGATCAAATTATTTTATTAACGCCACAAACTTAAATCCATATCATTGCCATGATGGCAACAATATATTTATGTGTCTATTTAATACAAAATCAGGGTTTGGAATTGAAAGCATTAATAGAGCAACATCTGAAATATACGATTTGAACCCAAATGATGTTAAATCGAATGTGCATATATAAGTCAAAAAGCTTTGTTTGTCATTTCTCTTTTAACCACCTTAAATGGTTGAGGTTGAGTCATTGAGTTGAATAAAATATTGTATGTGCTCAAAGCAATGTTGACATATGGAATAACGTGATAGAACTCTGGCCCTTTCCAGAACTAGAATAATATTTTAGGGATCAAGGGTGAAATTCTTGTTGAAAACAAGAATCAAGTATCAAGTATTGTATTGTTTTGAAGTAGCAATTTTGATTGATTGTGAAAACATGACTTTGAAGTATGATTTAAGCCACTTCACCCTCGAGTCACGAAGGGCAACCCTCTGTGTGCATGAAGGGTTGCCCTCCGGTATCCTGAAGGGATGTGCGCATAGTCTTTGATGCATAGTGCTCTGAACTAAGAATAAGTTCATGATTGTTTAACTTCGTTGATCTCAACAAAGCTAATGTTAAACACAGATGTTACCACCTCGTAGCACACTAGTCCGGCTCAAAAATTAGAAGTTTTGCAAGTTTCGGCACAAAAATCTGGCTTAATAAGCTTTGCAAGTTGAAGCTCTGCCAAAAAACATATGTGACAACCAGAAGCTTTGCAACAAGAAGTTTTGCTAGGTGTGTATATTAGCGGTGGCAGTCTGCTAGGTGTGTATCTCTGCAAGAAGATCCAAAAGCTCTGCAAGAAGTTCTGTAGAAAGCTCTGCAAGAAGCTCTGTTGTTGTTTACTTAGTAGCTGTTTACCTTAAAAAATTTCCAGTTGTTTACCTTCTCTTTTAATTGTTCCAACTCTTCCATTGAACGAACTGAAAACGGCTGTTGTGAGGATTTCTCCTCTGTCAAGCAGCTTGATTGTTGAGAAAATTCCTACTCTCTTAAGTTTGGTCTCTTACATAATGTTAGTTTTTAGTAAGGCCTATTTCAAACCATTTCTGATTCTTTCCAGGCATACAATTTATGTTGTTTGATCTGCAAATGCATTTGAACTAAATCTGCAATAGTGATTTGCAAATGTCTCCCTCCTTATGTATAAAAAAATAACATGATACTGAACCAGATTTACTTTGACTATTTGATCCAAAACTACAAGTGAAGATCAACGAAAAAAATGACATATTTATATGACTGCAATGTTGTGTTCTCCAAAAGGTAAGTTTTTAAAATCTCTCAACAAAGTGAGCATCCAACTGCAATAGTTCTTTGCCTTTAAACAAAGAGAAACACCATGTAACAAACAAAAATGCTCTAAAACCGATTTGTACAAATCTACATAAATTAGAACCCAACAATCCAAGAGTTTCTTCTGTAATAAACCCATCACTTTGATAAGAAAATTCTTATCTTGCTTTTGTACAATGCATCACAATGCATGAATGACGAAACAAAGATGCGAGATAGTTTGGATGCTTTAATGCTAGGCATAGCCCACTTAATCTGGCCTTCAACAGTTTCTTCTTACGTTAGAATCGACCAACCAGGGAAATGCATTTTAGGGCATGTTGGAAACAGCTATGCTAAAACCTAACACGAATGCAATATTCGTGCCGCATCCTAAAACAGAATAAGAAGGAAAAATAAAAAGCTTACTGTTTGTCATCACCCATACAATCAGCTATAATTTGACAGATCAGCCCATAGTTATAGCTCAACTCTGATGAACCATGATCATAAGTGGAATCTACAACATAATAATAGGTCTGTGCAGCCCATGAAATCTATCGCTACGGTTGCAATCACAGGAGGTAACCATCTTACAGTTCCTAAGATCATGGCTGCAGGATTGGGTGTTTCTATGATCACCTTTGCTTTGAGAATTACTGGACTTTGGATAATGGACACCTTGCACATTGCTTATCTTTTGCCTTGAAAGTTGTGGAATACATCCTCAAGAATCAGAATTTCTCCAAAGGAAAAGCTTCTGGACATAGGGTTTGGTTAGGGTTAGATGATAGATTATTAGCCATTCTTGTTTTCTGCTTTATTGTTCTGATCAGTGGCGTTGGAGGGAAAATGGGGTCAAATTGTTGTGACGTGGTTCGTCAATGCAACAAGCCCAAGCTCTATTCTAAAACCAAAGACTATAAAGCCATGCAGGATCAAACAACAAATAATACCTTGATAACTGATACCTTGATAACTGGAATACACGGCCTTTCTCCTTCTTCCGGTTGAAGCAAGACTGCTCCTGAATGAATCTGTTCAGACCCAGTTCCAGAATCGGCTTTAGGGCACCAATTTGAAACAAAAATCAATCCAATCTGATACCGTCTTTCACCATTTGCGCTCTCACAAAACACTTATCATCTAATAGCCTAAATGAAAGTTATCCACAATAAAATCAGTGGCATAGCCCGGCTAAGAAATTTAAAGTATCTTCAGAAACAAAGATTGTAAGGGTATTGCAGCCGAACAAAAGATGCTAGAACTAACAAATTATACATCGAAGGTGCTTCCAATTCTTACCTTGCATTAGGTCTATTAAGATAATGGAGATTATAAACTGAATTAAGATGAGGTATCTTCACAGAACGAATTTGAAAACCTTAATCATCAGCAAAAACACCTTTCTTCTATTATCTTGGCCAGCCCAAGCATCAAATCAATTGTCTATCCTTGTCTTTACCGTGAAGCACTCCGCCCTGTTCACCTGTGCTCCGTCATCCTCTGCTAGCTCAGATCGCCTTATGCATAATGCTGCTACTGCTTTTGCCCTAAGCCGCCACCTAGTCACCAGCCTCCACTCACATCTCCTTTTTTTTTTCTTTACTCTTCAAATCATGCATAAGCACTATTACATATATTATGAAACAGCAATTAATACTCTAACATCCCTCTTCAGAATATATGTGATAGACTAGCAGACTTATAGCCATATTAGACTTGTTATTGCCACTCCATTGATTGCACTCCAACCTTTTGCTTTAGAAAATTAAACTTTGTTGAGCTAAACGCCTTTGTGAGTAGATCTGTAATTTGCTATTCTGTCACTATGTGCTTTACTTGCACTAAGCCTTTTTATACAATCTCTCTTACGAAATGCATATGTAGCTCTATATGTTTAGTCCTTTCATGCATGAATGGATTTTTTGTCATTGCCACACAGCTTGTACTATTTGAGTATAGATTTATAGGCCCATTCAATTCCATATTCAGCTCCTGCATTAAGCTTCTAATCCAAACAATTTCTCTTGTGACCAGAGAAGTTGCAATATACTCAGTCTCCGCAGTTGACAAAGCTACAGAGTTTTGCTTTTTGCACTTCCAAGAAATAGCACCATTATTAAGCATTAGCAAAAAACCTAAAGTTGATCGTCTACTATCAAGGTCTCCAGCCCAGTCTGCATCCGCAAATGCTTCCAGTTTCATATCAGCTCCTTTATACACAAGACCATCATTGATAGTGCCTTTTAAATATCTTAGAACCCTTTTTCCTGCAAGCCAATGTTGTCTTCTAGGATTTGTGCAAAATCTGCTCAACATATTAACTGCATATGCTATGTCTGGCCTTGTACCATTAGCTGCATATTAACTGCATATGCTATGTTTGGCATATTAACTGCATATAGTAGACACCCTACTAATTCTTGATATGTTACTACCTCCATTTCTTCAACTTCAGCTATTGTTTTAGGAGACATATCACTGCTTAATTTGTGCCCAGGTATTATGGGTGAGCAAACTGATTTGCAGCTCCGCATCGAGAATCTATCAAAGATTCCTTGAATGTTTCTACTCTGAGTGATAGATAGAATTTTGTTCTTTCTATCTCTTCAAATCTCCATCCCAAGAAACATTCTCAATTCACATGGATTAGTCATTTTAAATCCTTGCTTCAGAATATTTTTGTTCCTATCCAAGCAACCTGTATCATTGGAAATCATGATACAATCATCCACGTATAGGGCTATAATACAGTAGTTTTTCCCTTCACAATAAACATATAAGTTCCCATCATTCTTAAGATTCTGAAACACACGATTACACAAGAAGGCATCTATATATTTATACCATTGCCTGGGTGCTTGCCTTAGACCATATACAGCTCGCTTAAGCTTCCATACAAGATTTTTTCCTTCTTCAAAGTCAGGTGGTTGCTTTATATATATTTCTTCCTCAAGCTCAGCATTAAGAAATGCTGTACTAATGTCCATATAATGCAGTTCTAGATTCATGGCATTAGCATATGATAGCAACAATCTTATAGTCTGCATCTTAACTATAGGTGAGAAAGTTTCCTGAAAATCAATACCCTGCTTTTGCGAAAACCCCTGTGCGACCAGCTTGCTTTATATTTCTTAAATACTCCATCAGCGCCTGTTTTAATCTTAAAAATCAATTTGTTATCTATAATATTTTTACCTTTTGGTTTTGGCACTAATTCATACGTACTGGTTGGTTTGAAAGAGTTCAGCTCATCCATCATTGCATCTTTCCAGCACTTTGCATCCTTTGCTTTAACTGCCTTCTCATATGTATCGAGAACATTTGGTTCCAAAATAGCCATTAGTGAGATTATACTATGCTCTTGTTCAATTTCTCTTTCTGCTATTCTTTTACTCCTTCCTGATTCCAATCTTCCATATTGCGAGCTGTCCATACCATATTCTGCTTGCAACCTTTCTGCTTCACTCCTTCTTTTTCTGATAGATTTTATTGGCTGCTTAGGATACTGTGCTACTTGATCATGTGTATCACGATCTTGACTTTATACTTCAGAAAAATCAGCAAATGCTTTGATATCATTTATAACATCATCGTCTTCTATTATGTCTGAGTTTATTGTCTCTTCTTTACCCTTTGTTTGTATAACTTTTCTCTCCCGTACACTAATACTGTCACAATATAAGATTCATCAAATTGTACATCCCTGCTCACAACAATTTTGTTAGTTTCTGGAATAAATAGCCTGTAACCTTTCGACTCTTTATCATACCCAATTAGATAACCTTCAATGGCCCTGTCATCAAGCTTCTTTCTTTGTTCAGCATGAACATGTGCATATGACAAGCAACCAAAGACCTTGAACTTGCCATAGCCTTGTGACCTGCCACTCCATACTTCATCCGGCACTTTCCCATCAAGACTTGTTGTTAATAATTTATTGTGAATATAGACAACAGTTTTTAGAGCTTCATCCCATAATTTATTGGGCAGACATGTATGTATTAACATAGCTCTTACAGAATTGAGAATTGTTCTATTGAACTGCTCAACAATTCCATTCTGTTGTGGCGTAAAACTGCATGTTAATTGTCTCCTAATTCCTCTTTCTTTACAAAAGTGTTTGAACTTTCTTGACAGATACTCGCCTCCTCTATCAAACCTCAAACCTTTTACCTTATGTATTGTATCTATTTCCACTCAGATACAAAGTTCTTGAAGGCATCCAAAGCCTCAGCTTTTCCACGCAGAAGATAGCATTTTGCTCTCCTGGTGTAATCATTCACAAAGGACACATAATATCTTTTGCCAGACCTAGATTGCACATTCAAAGGACCACAAAGGTCACTATGAATCAATTCCAAAACCTCTCAGGCTCTTTTATTAGCACGTTTAGAAAATGGCAACCTGCTATGCTTTCCTAGATACATCCCCTGCATATAAATTCTCCTTTATTTTTCTATTTTTTTCCTTTTATCAGCCCATCTTTCATCATTCTTCTTATTTTATTGAGATTGGCATGACCCAACCTTTCATGCCAAAGTTCTGGCAATAGCTGCACAACCATATTAACCTCACTAACATTAAGCAACAGCTCAAATAAACCAGAAACACGTCTTGCAAGAAACTTGAGTTTATTATTTTTGAACACTTTACACATGGACTTATCAAACAACAACTGGTAGTCCATGTCTACCAGCTGTGCAACAGGAATCAGATTTCTCACAACTCCTTCGACACACAATACATTTTTCAGATTTACGGGTTTACCATTGAGATCGAAAATCTCAAGCACTCCACTCTTATCAACCTTCTTCAGCCTTCCATCTCCTAGCTGCACACGTCCTATTTTGCTAGCTCCTATGACCGTGTGCTCGACTACACTATCTATAAGAAAATAGTTAGATTTAGTCCCTTTCTTATAAGCCACGTTTGCAATCACATCAGTATTATTTACATCATCTTCAGAGCTTGCTCTCTGTTCTTGCTCTTCCAAATGACTCACACTGTATGCTGCCACACGCCTTTCTTTGCCTCTAGGCATAATTCTCCCTCTTGCTTCTGCTCTATTGCTTGCACTTTTACCTCTACCTCTACCTCTACCTCTACCTCTACCTCTACCTCTACCTCTACCTCTACCTCTACCTCTACCTCTACCTCTACCTCTACCTCTACCTCTATCCCACCTCTACCTCTACCTCTACCTCTACCTCTACCTCTTCCTCTATTGACACCTTTTGGAGAAGGGCATTCAAAGGCATAGCGACCTATATTTGGCCTAGTTTCAGATTGCTTAAACAGCAGACAATTGTAGTTAATGTGCCCCAGCTGACCACATTTGTAGCACCTAACTTGCTTACTTTTATCTTTCTTTGCAGCTCTTTCCTTCTTTGTTATTAATATCTCTAATGTCTCTTCTTCCTCATCTAGTATAATTTTCATCTGTTCAAGTTCTGTCCTCGCCACACGAGATTTTGCAATATTTCTAATAAGCATGGACAAAATTTTATGTGCTGCAAACATTCTAGAAATTGCATTGACTTGAGCTTCAATTGATAATAGATTGTCTGCTGCATCAGGTCTGCCATTATAAGATCAAATTTCTGAAAGAGATCAACAAGCTCAATTGTTTCATTATGTCTGAGCTTCTTCAGCTCCTTTTCTAGTATATCCATCTGAGAGAAGGATTTAACTTTATAAGTTTTTTCTATATAATCCCACATCTGCTTGGGATTCATCTCTCTCATCTTGAGCATGGTACTTGGCCCTACTCTGCTTGAAATAATTATCTTGCCCTCACTAATTTTTGCATTCTTCCTACCTGATGCTTCACCTTTCTCCTTTTCTTCTTTTACTTCTGATTTAACTTTCCCTGTAGAAGACGGTGGCTCTATTAATTCCCAGAGGCCCTCTGCAACCAACACTTCCTTAACCTTCTATTTCCATACCTGAAAACCGGCCCCTCCTTTATAAATCTCAATTGAGATTTATAAAGGAGGGGCCGGTTTTCAGGAGTTGCTCCAAAGCGGGTTGTCATGTCTAATATAGCTCTGATGGATCTGATACTAATATTAAGATAATAGGGATTATAGACTGAATTAAGATGAGGTACTTTCACAGAACGAATTTGAAAATCTTAATCATCAGCAGAACCATCTTTCTTCTATTATCTTGGCCAGCCCAAGCATCAAATCAATTGTCTATCCTTATCTTTACCGTGAAGCACTATGCCATGTTCACCTGTGTTCCGTCATCCTCTGCTAGCTCAGATCGCCTTATGCATAATGCTGTCACTGCTTTTGCCCTAAGCTGCCACCTAGTCACCAGCCTCCACTCTCACATCTCCTCTTTTTTTTTTCTTTATTCAAATCATGCATAAGCACTATTACATATATTATGAACAGCACTTAATACTCTAACAAGGTCATGGACCTTGAATCATGCAAAAACTCTTGAAAGGACATTCTAAATTTTGCTGCATCTTTGTCTCGACTTGCATATAAAAGATGACCCCAAATCTTGCCAAAATGTGCATGCAGAGATTTACCTCTCAGAATTTCATTCGTAGAGAAAATGAGATTGATATGCAGAAAAAAGAATCGACATGTAACTTTAGTATCTTTAAGGTAATCAGGTCTAAATTTTCTGAGCGTAGAGAAATGATAAAATCACTCGTTAAATTTGGCATGTGATGCAGATTTGAAGAAAATGGAACTACTCTCACCATGTCAGAAAAAACAACCTTCACCTATTGCAGGGCATTATTTATTTGAACACAGAACTTTCGTCATGCAATCTGCTAGGAACTCTTTCTTCAGAGTAAAATGGGCAGACCACTATAAAACTATTAAGTCAATTCTAGAGCAATAATTTGCAGTCAAAAGGAATTGATAGGGCGAGCATGCAAGCGCAACATATTTATTGCCTTTGCACATAGTGAAACTCTGTGCCAGCATATGAAAGTTAAACAAAACTTATTAGGAAGTATCAAAATATGTGGTTTATTGATCATTAAATAATAGCTTAGCTCAAGAAGTACATCCTAGCATGCATTTATAAACATTTTAACAGCATGTAGTAGCTTGCAGTGTTGTTTACTATTATCCATTATATTTAGCTAACAAAAAAGATCATCATTGATTCAGATTGTTTCCTAGAACTAATAGGAGTAAAGGCTTTTTTAAGAACAGAAATCAACATTTATGGTCTGGTGCTGAAATGAACTGAGCAGGAGTGTTGAGGACTTACACATTTAAAAAATGAGAGACAAGATAGAATTGCTGAAAGTAAGAGAGAATTGCGGCTGTCAGGCAGTGAGGCTCCTATTTCAATAGAAATGCTTGGTAAACATTTGACCTTGACCATTTTATCATTAACTTATAGATTTGATTTCTAAAATTTTCTGGAATAGATAAAGCATAGATTTATTAGTCCATATCCAAGCCCATATTCATGAAGGAAATGACTCAATAGCATGAACGCATGAAGAATAGAATGAGAATTCTGCAAATGGATGCTAAATGATACATGCAAATTTGAAAAGGTTTTCAACTTTGAATTAGAACCTATAGGTTTTGAATGGCATTAAGAAGAAGAAACCACAAACAAGAGTCTTACATATCAAGAAAGGTTCAAATATGAAGCTTGAGGAGCCAAATTCCCAAAAAGAGCCGCTTAGATATACAATATCTGCTTTTTTCTCCCTCGATTACATCTCACCACAACGCATAGACATCTTTCGCTTCAACTTGCATCCAAACCCTAGGAAAAATAATCGCCACTCCTTGGCGATATTCCCAAGTAAGACCGTCGGAATAATTGCATGTCCTAACCTAATTCTTTTAGAGGTGCCATGTCCTTTGAAGGAAGACTCCAAAATAATGAATCCAAAACTAAACGATGCCTCTTTGAAATAATCAAAGTCGAAAACATTCCACGTTGAAATAATGAATGGACATTTTAAAAATGGCACGTTGCTCCTATCGTCTATTGCATACTCCCGAATTGGACAGAGTAGAGATGGAGAAGATATCGTGAAGCGAAGAAAATACTCTCAAGAAAATCGATCATGGTTGTTTGGCGTGCATTCACCTAGCTCGAAAGTGCAAAATAATAACCGCACATCTAACGGATAAAAATAAAATTGCAAAAATCAATGGCTGAAAATGCGCACAAACTATCATCTTATTTTGCTTTTAGTACTATATATAGATAGATATAGATATCCATTGTATTCATAAGAAAATACTCGTAAGAGCATCCTCATCGACTTCCTCCCTCCAATTGAACCCATTCTTGTATGGCAGCAATTCTTAATTACCTTAACTTGAAATTGTCAATTCTTCTAGAAAATAGGAAAACAATGAGATATCTTCCCCATTTGCATGAAGCTTCTTATCTCAGCCATGCTTCTCCAATATTCTTACTGTAGACAATTTTGGTAGTCAAATTGATGGGTTTCTTTGCCAAAATCAGAAAAAACTGAGTTCTACCCTGGATTTTTGCAAAAAATCGCATCAAATCAAATTTGAAAACTGCAATTTGGCCATCAATTTGAAGGTTCTTTGGCCAATCCCTCTTCACGAAGTCCGTGAGCCTGAAGTTAGTTTTGAGGGAATCATAAACAATCTTCTTCATTATTACCTGCTAATAGTTCAACTGTCATAATTAGGATATCAGCTTTGGGGGTACTTTTTGCTCAAGCCTGCAGGTTTGGGAATCGGATTGGAATCAAATTCGTGAAAAGCTGGGAGGGCCCTTAGCTGATCTCATGAAACATCTAGTGACGCGAAAACTTATGCCCAGATGCTCACAGCTGACCTGAGGGGAATTCTACAGCTTCTCACACCACAACAACAAATGGATCAATTGGTCAAAGTGCTAAAGACTGTTGGTGAGAGATCCTTTGGTAGAAGCCACCCATGGAGGACATTAGGGACCACAACCTTTCTTCGTAACTAGTGGTTTGATGCTTAATGTAGGAAGTTTAAATGCTAGCTTCGACAAGTCACTGAACCTGCTTTGTCCCTTTGCAATCAAACAGTAATGTCTATTTTTAAAGGGCAAGACAGTCAGATGCATTGCGGAGCACCAGAAAAATTCTTCTACCTCCTGGACTGGCATTCCAAGACGTTCTCGAGGAAAGCCTTGCATAAACCCCTGCGGCCCATAAGAAATATCGGCCCTAACCAATGGGTATAATACTTGCTCCAACTCTATGATCCTCTTGCGATTCAAGCAGATGTACAATCAAAGATGGACCCGGTGTTAGAAATCACAGAGGCAGATGTTTTTCAAGGCCTGCAATATCTCGTCAATGGCAAGGCGACCGACTCGGATGGAATACAAGCAGAGCCGCTCAAATGGGCAGGGCCACCGATAGTGCTCATCCTGACTGTACTATTCAACATGGCATTACAGAAAGGGTTTCCCTAATAGTGGACCACTACCAGGCTAGTCCCCATCTAAAGGAATGGGACACAACCCTGCCAATTACAAAACAATCATGGTCAGTTCGTTCTTTGCAAAGTTGGTGGTCAACGTTCTTGAGCAACAATTGACAATGTGGGCAGAGGAGACAGAAGTGCGAGCTCTCACACAGGTAGGATTCATGCCCCGACACTCCACCACTGATCATATTTTAATACAACGCATCTTGGTTGAGGATAGCAGGAACTGCCGACATGACCTCTACTGCTATTTCGTCGACTTCACAAAAGCTTTTCACATTGTGCCTCAGAAAAATTTGCGGAAGATAGTTGGGAGCCCTATGGACTTGCAAAATGTGGCGTACAGGCTGTATGAGACTTGTTCAGGCCGATTGACACCGACAAGACAACCTGTCAACAATAGTATTGGGGTCCGACAGGGATGTCGTGGTTCTCTCCAACGTTATTTGGCCTCGACATTGACCAATTGGAAGGGTGGCCTACTGAACAAGGATGACAGAGCTCACCTTATGCACTAGATTATTCAGCAGCTCATATTTGCAAATGATGTTGACCTTCTAGCCCACACCAAGGAAGATATGCAACATCACTTGTATGTCCTGGATATTTTCTGCCGAGCCGCTCAAATAGGGGTCAATTTGGCCAAGACTACTCGTCTTCATACCAGCTGAGACTTCCTTCTTTCACTTATCAGGGACAAAATATGGAGGTAGCACCCACCTACATGTACTTGGACATAGAGTTCTCCATTACCATATACTGGGACACTTCCATCCAATTATGGGTGACAACAGGTTGGAAGGCATTGTATGCGACACAAAACAATAGCTACAAGACAGAGCTATATGAAAGGGCTCATTTGTCACACTTGTTCATGGTCTTGGTAGAACCCGTTCTTTTGTACGGGGTCGAAGTCTGGAGTCCAATCATATCCTTGGCCACTTAGAATAAACTAGAGCAAGTACGAAAAGTTTTTTTAGCTCGGGCACTTGGGCTAAAATTCACAGTCCCCTACCAGATTCTTCTACAGGAAACATGTTTCTTACCTTTACAGTGGGCCACACATGACCGCCACATTATCTACTTTTAGAAGGTAATTGGCATGGACACGTCTCTCCAACATGGCTTATACAGTGGCCATGGTTTTGCTCAATGCATGTGATATTAAGCACGGCTTTAGTGTGCTTGCTGGGGTCATATCTTCAAGAGATGATGGATATGCACTAATCCTAATGTATTATTGTACAGTCTCTCAACATACCTATTACTGCCAAGGTTTCTCTCTCGAAAACGCTTTAGGGTGGGGTTTTTTTTTTATCCTAGCATACGTCTGTTGTATTCCTTGTTTGAGTCCCAAAGGCCAATTGGTCTCCAGTACGATAAAAATCAATTCAATTCTATTCTATCTATTCTATTTTTCTAGCCCTATGATGTATAAATTCAAAGATCAATGGATAAGATTAATTATAGCTGATGTGATAGGGCACGTGGAAATGCTAGAAATAGGATATCTTTTACTTGGGGTTAGGCAAATCTGCTAACAGAAGGGAACATAAGCCCCTACCTTGCTCTTCATGTACTAGATAGACCAATACCTTAATAGATCTCCATTATCATCATAATAGAAATGGGAAAACGAGAAAAGAACAAGCATCTTCTAAGAGATAAAGAAGAAATAAATAACGAAAACACAAAAAACACAAACAAGTGTCTTAGACCCACATGATAGAGCATTTTAAAGACGAAAAACACTATACAACTAGTGATTAACCAATGATCATCACATGACAACACAACAACGAAGCCATGTCTATGTGGGCTTCACATGGGCAAATGACGATGGGCTAGCTGAGAATCTGCTGACTCCATGCTGAAATTGAAATTTTTAGCCCCTGTTGAGAGGCTTCAGCTCTCAGGCCATGCACGACGCGATGCTGAAACAATACTTCAGCTACTGCCCCTTGCTGACTCAGCTTAGTTTCAGTGTTGAAGAAAAAATAGCTCATGTGAGTCACCCACTAGTCATGTCAATTTCAAAATACGAAGTCACATGGCACTTAGCTAGAGTTTAGGGCACATAAAAAGAAAAGTATATTTAATTAATAACTTATATAGCAATGCCTTCACAGGTAGCAACACAACACAAGGGTAGCTCCTGTTATGGAACTTTACCAAACATCGTACGATAAGAGCTAATGGCAAACTATACAAGACAACACCACAACCCCTACAAAAGTTTGCTCTTGTTATTGGTTGTAACCAAGAACTAATGACAAGCCATGCAACACATGTACTGATTGGCATGCTTATTTATATTCAAATGCTCAAATTGAAAATAAGAAAGCACAAACTACAGTATCATCATCGAAGACCTACTAAAAAAAAATCACAAGTATAGGGGAGGGTGCCCCTCTTCCACCCACTGCCCTTCAATGGCCCACTTTTTGACCTTTAATGGCCCATTTTTTACCTTTTAATAGCCCACCTTAACCTTTAATAGCCCTACAATAGCCAAAGTTAAAAAGTACTAAAAATTGAACTAAATGCATGGTCTATTAATGGGCACTTGTGGGCCAATGAAGGTCAAGTGCGAGCATTTGGCGGTCCATTAAAGGTCTTTTAGTGGCCCATTGAAGGGCATTTGGTGGTCTATTGGGGCCAAAATAAGGTTAGAACTTAAAATCTTCATAGCAAGCTTTCGATTTGTCGAAACAACTCGTGTTTAGTACCAATTGAAAGCTAAACTTTGAAATTTTATTGTGTTACATCAAAATAGGTAATACGAATTAAACCCATCATAATATAATTTTTACCCTTAAGTGGGCGCTTTATGGGCACCCTCCCCCTATCCTTCAAAACCATTGGGGAATGGTTAAACAAATGCACGCAAGCCATGAATGCATCCAAGGTATTCTTGAGTATATTGCTTGACAAAATGTTGTAAATGCACGCACTCTTTAGAATACATAGCCCCGAGTTTATTTGCCAAACTTGCCACATTTTAGGATCACCGGTTAAAAAAAGAAAAAAAAAGGAATGGATATTTAATGATGGGGAAAGAACCCCAAAATAAATATTGTTGGAGCTAATTTTCAGCATCCTTTCGAATTGAAATTCTGATTGTCCTGGGAGAAGAATCGCTGTACAAAATATATATTATTAGAGCTTTTTCTCAGCATCATTTATAATTGAACTTCTGATTGTCCTTGCAACCATTCTAGAAACTACTCGTCCAGCCAGCAGAGCTGGAAGTACCATAACCTTCTGTTGAACAGAGAAAGGTAGCTGCTTTAAAAAATTACAGTTAGAAACCTATTTGACTACAAAACTGGCTTATATTAGTGAAGGAAGATACCTCAAAAATAATTGAAGAATTGCTTGTTACATTCCTAAGCAAATTGAGAATCTTAGCCTGCATTTTGTCAGTGTCATCATTTCCCTGCATAAAACCTTGGAACTTACATATCAAAATATTCTGTGACATTTGTCGGGATTAAAAATGCTGATAAAGTACTAGTACTGCTATATGTTTGACCCAAAAAGGCTCCTGATGTTGAAGTCATCAAAGATGTACCAACCAATGATGACGTCGCTCTACAAGCAGTTCAGATGCAAGGGGGAGCGGAATTTCACTGGACTTGCATAAATCATAAGACAAAGTTTGCGCCAGATTATTTATTTATATGTCAATAAAGGCAACGGCAGAATGTTGGCAAGTAAAATTCGAAGCCTGGTAAGTATAATTTCAAATAAAAGTTTCTGGTTTTCACAAGTTGGTTGCAAATTCTAAATCTTGAGGCAGGCATATTGTCCCCCCCTCTTTTTTTTTTGTCATGGGGATCATGTTTGTTTTGGGTGGGTGGTAGATAGAGAGGAGGGATCAGCAAATTCTGAGAACATTGAAGGTGACTTACATCATCATCATCTTGGCTGCTGTCAGTGTTGGAGATTAAGTTCATGATCCGCTGGAGAGTCATGAGGTTTTTCCTGTCTTGTGCTTCGAACAACTGCCCTGAAAATGGGAGTGTTACTGGGACACTTGAGTTGGCGGCAACCATAACTTGGTCTAAAACGGATCGATTCAAGGCATCTAAACCCTGCACACAACAATGGTCATCTTTCTGAACATCGATTGAAACTTTTTTTTACCACGATCGGTAGACAACCTTTGCAAGCTCATCAAGCAAGACATCTCTAATGTAGTCTCCCTGGAAGATAAAGAAACGTTGGATTGTGAAAAAACAAACCTCTGAATAAAGACAAAACACGTGTGCCAAATAGAGGAAAAGATGACATTTCACCTGGTCACCAAAAATGAGCATGATTAGACGTTTACTATCTCCGGAACCATCGGTATTCATAAGGCTCTCCGCACTTAATGATTTTGTTGCCTGTTAAACAAAGACCTTTATGAAAATGGATCAAAGAACATTCTGTAGATCATTTATTATGACAATTGATCCACATAAAGATATGAAACATTTTTTGTTAAGACTATGGATCTAGGTGACTGAGGAAGATCAGAATCTGGAAAAGGACAACTGCATTGCATAAGAATAAGGAAATAACAATGTATCAAGATGGATCAGACTCATATAGCCAAGATCAGGAACCAAGACGCATACGAATAAGGAGATACAAATGAACCAAGATGAATCCGACTCATATAGCCTCTATCCCAACAAACTGTGATTATACCTGACTAATGCAGACGTTGCATGCCATGTCAGCATATGAGTCTTACACCAGATTCCAACTTATTTAACATTTTCTATTCTGATATTTAACATTTTTATAAAGTGGCATCTCTTATTTCAGCATATTGCCGATTTGTGCACAAAGCAACAGGGTTCTCTTTTATTAATTGAATTGTCATTCAGGAATGTTTTTGTGCCCATCAAATAGGTTATGTAATCATTGAGAAATGACTTGATACAGTGCGAAATGGAAGAAAATACTCTCACCTCCAACATCAAAGACTCAAGACGATCAATCCTGAAGGTACCATCCTTTCAAAAACAAAGTCCACAGATTTTGACTTGATGAGATCGAAAATACATGCAGTAGAAAATTAACAATAGTTTTTCTACCTTATACAGAAGTGACTGTAGAGTTGAACGGAGCTGAGGAGATGAGTCTGTTAGAACTTTTCTTGCAATCCATGGGTAGGCATTCCCTAGGATCTTGTAGTCAGGATTGACATTTATTGCAATGCCCTCAAGTACTGTCAAACTTAAATTAAAACCTAAAACAATGTCAGATAAGAATCAGAAGAAATATACATTCAAGAGATCTATCTGAGCACTATACTGAATAAATGGAGCCCTTGGTTCAAATTATGAAAGGTGGCGGTCAATAAACGAAATTCTATTCTATATAGTCGAACAATGAAATAACATTGCGATCTATAAACATTGTTACAAAGTTGAACATGTCAGCATAGACATGTCAAATCGCAGTTATATATTCTACTCTAAATATTCCAACAGGGTTTAAGAATCTATTAGAGCCGTTCAAATATATTTTCCTGGCCCATACCCCAGTTACTTTTCTAAATAGGGCATCCCGGCTATCATCACTGCCTTCAGAGTAACATTTTATCCTTCTAAAGGACTTGATAGCGACCTTATGGATACTAGAAGTAAATTGAAATCCTCTCATTAATCTCACATATTCTATCAATTTTATTGCATTGAAAACCTTTTTGAGATGAAAAGAAGTATGATACAAAGTGCTTATAAATTATGACATTACCTTCGAATAACAAGAGAAAAGTATGATGGTATGCCAAATTTGAACCTATACCTGGAAAAAGTAAGAAAAACCCTTTCAGTCTTAAGTCTTCAGCTTTTTCCAATAAGCAAGTACTTGTGACTACTACCTACATTGTACGTCCAAGATTTCCAGCAAGATTACCAAAACGAATATTACGCACCCCTTCATTTACTGCATTCTGAAATACACCTAGCCAAAAGTATTTTGCATTACAGCAAAGTTAGCACAAAATAGGAGTGTTCCTCTGCTGTACAACTTCTGAATTCAAATATAATTACAATAGTTTTACCTGTCAGGGCTACAGAAACATCAGTCATCTGGGCTGTTGGAGGTAAAAAGCTGGAAACAAGGAATACTGATTCAGATGCAACATACAGATTTCAGGATCCATCAACGGATGCTATGTGTCATAAATTGTTTGATTGCTTATTTTTTAGATATGTGCAGTCAGGGAGTCGAAAGTGCCTTACCCCAGAGTGACGAAGTCATCTGCTAGGGCATCAAATTCACGGTTGATTAGGTGTAGTGCAGCCTCAATTATAGCGTCCTTTCTGTCTTGCTCCATTTCTCCCATCATTCCAAAATCTGCAAATTAGGGTAACGTGTCTCACTGCTTGACCAATCGCTAAATAACATTTCATGTTCCCATGCAACTCCCAAAATATACGATGAAAGCTTCCCTTGAAATGAAGTGAACCGACATTATGTAACATATGGAAAAGAGGACACAGATATACTTTAATAATAGCACTACATATGAGTATATGACAGAAGATGTCTCTTAGCTATCCATACCGGCTATGCATCCACATAGGACCATGTGATTTGCGTTGCACACATTTTATTTCCATATGCTTCCAGCTGAGTGGGATGTTAGTGACTTAGTATGTTCACATGCTGCTCTCCCAACTGTTGTCGCCATATTTAGAATGAAAGCCAAAACTAATCCTTCATCTTCTTCAACCTTTCTCTTCCTGTTCTTCTGATCATTCTAGCCTAGATTATATATTTTTTCAGTATATTAAGTATACTGCACTGCACCCAAGATCTGCAGGGTAACAATGCAATTGGGAGGCAAACTGCCAACCACACTTTTAAGCAACCGCTAACATTACCACTAGCACTCTGGAACTAACCTGCATTATGAGCCCATGACATCCAGGTTGACGTTGACGGTCACAGGAAAACCAAGGGTGAAAAGGAGCCATAAAGAATTGGACCCAGGGAAATGGACGCCCAAGCCAGAGCAAAGCCTGTTAAATGTAGATTTGAAAATCTGAGGCATATTCTTCGGCAGCCATGTATCATTGTGGCATCCAATCCAAGCCAGAATGCCCCACAGCTGTACCACATTCTCTTTGGGACATGTGGGGTGCAAAAACTTGTCACCAAATTTGAGATCACTTTAAAACATGCTTCTTTGTAATAGTAATTTCATGAATTGTACAAGGGATCCCTCTCAACTAATCCATGTTCCACCATTGAGCTAATCCGCTCCCCAGGGCTCTCAATACATTCAAAAAATATCACTAAGGAAGGCTCTTGGTCAAGAAAGACTGAAGGCAAGCCACCAAGAAGTTCCATACAGCCAATGTAAGGAATGCTCTTGATCAAGGAAGACTGAAGGCAAGCCACCAAGAAGTTCCAGATAGCCAATGGTGAAAATCTCCAAAATGTAATCACAATTCTCTATCATCCAAGCCTTCTCAAACAAGCTCTCAAATTCCTGACCAATGTTCATTTCCAGAAGGTTCAAATATCAACTCAAAACACTGGCCTCAAACCAGGAGCATACCATATCGACAGAACTAAGTGGAAGAAAGAAAGAGAGATGTGCTTAAGGAAGAGAGAACATAACTTGAACTGAAGAAAATGCGCTAGAGTTTGATTTGTCCTGCACTTTGCAGAACCCACTTCAATAGTGCCTTTCAAATGGAAGATTATATGCATAGCTAACCAGTTTGCTTGACAACAATTCAAAAGGTGAGAAAGAAAAAGCGGAGTTACCCAAATATGCCAACTTTCCATCCTGGGTACGCATTAAGTTTCCAGGATGAGGATCAGCGTGGTAAAACCCGTCTTGTAATATTTGCACCAAAGAACAATATGTTCCAACCTGGAATGATAGATTTGTAGATAATTGTCTTACAACTGGAATCTCTCAGCAATGCAACAAACAATGCCCTGTTTACCTGCACAAGATGTAAGTCTTTTGCTTCTTCCAGTTTTTGCCCCTGCAGATTGTTCAACTTATCTTCCAGTTTTTTTAACTTATAGTGTAAAAAAACTCAAGTAAAGCAAGTTAAACAATCATTAATAGCTATATATAGTAATAAATGAGGACATTTGTAACCTGTACCTCAATCCATTCCATAATGAGCACTTTCTTACTTGACAGATCTTTGTACATCTCCGGAACCTTCACCTCCGGTAATTTACCGAAAAGCTTCCTAGAAAAACCATATGGAACTTCAATCATTAAACAAGGTAATTCCGTCCCTAACTTGGCATCCATGTGCATTTATGTAGCTTCATCTCCTACACACCAAAAACTTGTAACTTATTGCAGTACCGTACTTCATAATGAACAACAACATACCTGAAACGAATACCATTTTCTGCTTCAGCTGTATAATCCATCTCCTGCATCATCAACATATTCGAAGGAAAATAAAACAATCAAAAACCTTTGAACAACCTTTCGCTTTGAGAGGCTCTCATCCAACAGGACGGGACTCCTTATGAACAAATTCTATAGATTACTAGACTGACATGTCATATGCCATTAGAGAGAGTGTAGTGAGACTGAACGCTTCAATGTTGAAGATCTCTGTTATCAATAAGGACATACATATTAAATAGTAATGATTCATACTTGCTGGATTTAAAGACACCAAACTATGCACTTGTGACAAAGCATTAACAGAACCGGCGAAGATTAAGGTTTTTTGGCAGTATTTGTAAGTATAATAGTGTAATTTGGCAGCCAATTTCCGCACCCAATAATCAGAAGCACCTTTTGATCAGGGATTGACCCTGAAATTTCTTATCACTTCTTATTGTTCTCGGGTTATCATGTCTTGTCGATCTAGGGTTATCATGTTGTGTGCATTACGACTATAGATATAAGTTACGTAATCTCCAACGTACACAAATCCAACGAAAGAAATGTACCTAAAAACGCATTATACAAAAAAGCATCATAATAAAATGAAGAAATGAAAGAAAAGAGTCTTTATTCTGTTGTGTTACCTTGAAAAGACTAGTGGCCCACTCATCCAAAACAGCCTGCAACAAATGTTCGCAGAATGGTTTATATGAATAAATGTCCAAATTCAACAGCACGAAACCAAATAGCTTTGCTTTAAACAGAACCTGTAGGTCAGTATTTATCTTTGCTGCTGACCGGAGATAGCCAGCAAGTGTGCGAAGGATTAGGATATCTAGGGCAATTGCTGCCTTTACACCAGGTCTCTGTACTTTTACAGCAACCACCTTCCCATTTGGACGAAGCCGGGCTTGATAAACCTGTTCGTGTTATTATAGTTACACAATATACAATTGCATGCAGCTAACGTTATGATGCAAAGGACACCTGACCAAGAGAGGCTGCAGCAACTGGCTGTGGTGTTATGTCCGAAAATAGTTCATCCACAGGAACCGCAAGTTCTGACTCAATTATGCTAATTGCTATGTTGGTCGAGAAAGGCGCTATCTTATCCTGAAGAAGTGATAATTCCTGGATATAATCTGGTGAAATCACGTCCTATGCAAACAAGTTCCCTTAGCTTCAGATAAACGTTCAAGAAGAACTGGTATGGAAATACACTAGCTAACAAAAACACTTTAGCAAGAGGGAAGGAAGAGACATGATGTACTTTTGACAAAAATAAGTTCAGATTCCATTATGTTAATTGCTATGTTTGTTGAGAAGGGTGCTATTGTATCCTGAATTTGAAATGATGTCCGATGTGGTAAGGAAGAGACATGATGTACTTTTGACAAAAACAGCACTACTTGTATTACTTATAACAAACTGAGATGGACTGGCTGGGTATCAAAACCAGGACTCTTGCTTGCAAGCTATGTTCCTTTCTCTATGGTCTCACTACTAGGGCCCTTTTGCTAACTCATGCTGTAAAATCAGGACCCCTGCTTGCAAAGCCATGTAATCTAACACCACCAGCCCTTTTTACTAGGGTCTTACTATTGCAGCCCTTGTTACGAAGACCATACATATTCCAACACTTCCCATTAATGGGCATAACACCAAAACCCTTTGCTCCTCATCAGTCACATATGGACTGGATTGGCTGGGTATTGAACCCACGACATCTTGATTTAGATTATTTGGGGGTGGACAGATATGCTGTCATGCTTAGCTGGGACTGCATATAGTCTGTGCATTGCTCATAGCAGAACTTTCATCGTCCTCTTATCTTTTATTAATGAGCCTCTAATATGATCCCTAACCTCCTAGTCTGAAATAAATTGTAGCTTTAAGGCACCTTTTGAGCTTTCCAGCATTGCATTGTCCCTGAAAATAGTACAGATACACTGCCAGCTGAATAATTGCTGCACTATAAGCAAACTTGTTTGATTGTAGGTGCATGTTATATTTCCCTAAAGTCTGGTTGGTCATTATCCATCCAATACGTGCGTTACGTATAACTCATCAGCTCAGATAACTCCAATGGTGGCTATTGGTCCAACATGCTCGACCATACAAATAGATGGTACAAATGTCAAATGGAATTGTTGCCCCATTTCTTATATTTTTTTGTCAAATTCGTTAAAATGTGATAGCTCAGAAGGGCACTTTGTCTGATCTGCAGCATATCCCCAGTCGCTGCAGAAGGCATCTATTGATTTGAGAACTTTACTTGTCTCTCGGCGCATTCTTCAAGGGAGCAGTGCTGTCCCAAATGTGCGAAATGGAGACTTCTTGAAGGCACCACCTAATAATTAGCTTTATTTCCAATCGGCTGACCATCATAATAGGTTTGAAGCACCCCCTATAAGTTACTGAGTAACATTGTTTAGCAAATGAATGTTGTGTTTAGGTAGTTTTGGGCAACCTAGTAATAAAGCTAAAGACGTTCTGATGGAATTAAAAATAAATACAACGGACTGACTCTCTTTACAGAACCTAAAAACATACAAGTTACTTACTGGTCTTGAAGAGACTGCTTGAGCAATCTTGACAAAAGTCTGCAGTTGAAGGAGAGTCCAATTCAATAAGGACTTATAAAGATGTACTTTGGAATTCAGTTAAGACTTACAGGTCCCAGCTCCACAAGGGCCATTCGTAACTCTGCAGCTCGTGCCTGCAAAAGAAACATGCCTGAATTAGCATTCGGAAAATAGAGAAGTGACGTGGAAAACTCACCTTGAATTTCTTTTCAGATTGACCTGAAAGAGAATCGACATATCTGAGCGCAAACCAACCACCCAGCTTCAGAATAATTTGACTAAACCTTCTTAATAACAGAAATGGACGATTGCCGTAAAGCTTCTCAATTTTTGCAATGTCATAATCATTCAGCTGCTCTACTTCAGGCACAGAAACCTGTGCTATGTAGCCAGAGTACTTGGAAAATGTGTCAATTTCTAGTTCGTTCAGGTCAGGATAGAGAACTTGGTTTGAAATAGCAAAATTGGCTCTGACAGCCTGAAAAGATCGGGAAGTGGTTGTGAAGGCAGGAAATTTTAAGTTGGGGATGAAGCAATTGGCAGAAATAGAAGGTATACATGCACCAGGGACCCTGGCAGCTAAGGCCATATCCTAAAAAACCCAGCAAACTATTAAGTTTGTTGAGGTATATGATCTCCTTTTTACCATTGGCAAACTATAAGTTTCTTGAGGTATATGATCTCCCTTTTACCATTGGCAAAAGAAAAATTTGCAGCCACACACATATCCCTCTCTCTGAGTGGCTATACTTTGTTCACACGAACCTCAATACGAACAGAGGCGGCTACACTCATTGTTTAAAATCTAGTCTATTCAATAAATAATATATTTTAACCCAAACCAAAATAATTCAAAATGTCAATGCAACATTTTAAGGTGAAAAATCCTCGACATTGCTTTGTTGAGGTAACCGTCTACTAGTGAAGTGCTTGTGATAGAGGAATTTCCATTAATCAGGCCTTGGAAACATTGTAACGTTCCTTACTCCCCATCTAAAACATCCAAATGTTTATATAGGGAATCCATTCCCACCCTCTTTTGGTGGTATCATGAACGTGATGCACCACAAACAAGTTAATAGGATTCTTTCAGGTGGATGTAACAAACTTCATTGATATTATGGTAGAATTTGTGGAATTTGTGCTACTCTTTATGGCTAAGATTTGTGAAAACATTCAAGTTTTGCCCAGCAGTTTAGAATGGACAAGCCTTATGCTAGATATTTCTTTCAAATGTGTCCAGCATAAATTATGCTACATATTTCTTTTGGTTATATGCAACGTCCTTCCCAAGGCCCAAAAGAGCCAAATGCCTTTTTCTTTAAGACAACACAAACCATTACCCTTACAATCTTAATTAAATCCCCCCTAAAATCCCTCTATTTTTAGCAAGTTTGCACAAACGCAAGTGGACACTTTGAAGCAATTCTAGAGTGTCCACGTTGCTGCCAACTAGGACTTTTTTCCACGTGGATGCACTTTCCATCGTTAGATTTAATCGACGGTCAAGAAAATTAAGGGAAATTCCAGCGTGTATTGGGCGTTCCACATGCCGGAATGGCGACTTTTCCTCTCGATGTCGATGTCGATGGTGCTGGGGCCGAAGATCTTAACCCAGTTGTCAGAGACAAGCTCTTGCAGTAAGATGGCATTTGCTCTGGGTAATGTTCGTTTTTAGATGTTTTCAGTCCTTCTGAATGCATCGTTCCATTCTGGTAAAAACCTCATCTTTCCTCTCATTTCGTTTCTCTTCTTCTAGAAGTGTATGTTGGTGAAAGGCCGAAATTTTCAAATATTTTTACGGACCTGTAATCAGTGAGATTTGGCAGCCCATCATTGGAGTTTCTTGTGGTAATTTCGCACTGTTAAAGTCACATGAAATCTCGCAATTCCCAAAATAATGCAAGAGCTTCCTCAATTTGCCCAATTCTGACATGAAGAGCGATCATATGGCACAGTCTCTTGAATGGCATTTGTTCGAATATCAGAGTTGCTTCATTAAGAAGACCATTCTCATTATATGCTACAATCTTCTGGAAATCTTAGCAAAATATCCTCAAAATCTTGGCAGATCAAATCCGTGTTTGAAATGCCCTGACTTGATACATTTGTTGGCCTAATATGAATTCTAATGCCGTGAGATCTGAGCATGATTTAGAACCCCAAGGTGTATGTCTCTGCTTTCTATGTTTCTCATGCAAGCACATGCTTTCAAACCAGGTATATGTAACAGTATTAGGGATGATTTCCTCCCGAGCCATTTGATAAAAACATCTGAGTGCTTCCTGACGAGGCACTAGATTGTTTTAATGAGTCACAACTTAACGGCATATCCCTAAATGCAGTCACCATTATTTATCCTAATAGTCTCACATCAAGAGATAAAGTTAAGGAAATACAAATCTAGCTTATAGGAATGGGAGAAAAAGATATTTCTTTCAAGAATATTCTCCTACGCATGTGTGGTAAATATGGTTCAGTTAATGAAGCACACGATTTTCTTCCCTTTAGATTGTTGATATAAGAACCTGAACTTAAACCCCAAAACGAACTTGAACTTGAACTTCATCCAAGGAGGCTTGGTACAAGAAGAGGTCTGACATTATATTGTATTCAGTCCACATTTGTCGTTCACTTGCTTCTCACTTTCTTCTTCCAATAGTATGATTAAACTTGTGTGGAAGTTTCCATTTAAGCATTGAACCCTGATGAAATTTTAAATTGATGCATAAGAACTGCTAATATATCTTTGTACTAAATCTAAAACAACAAATATTAATTTCTGAACTGTCTAATGGCACAGGGACAGTATGCCTTTTCTCATCATTTGCTTTTTCATTCTGTTGATGAACTTACAGTTTGTGCTGCAATGCTTCCATGCATGGAGAAAGGCAAAACATCCTAGGTCATTTCCTTTTTTATGCAGAAGTATATATTGGTTTATATCTGGATTTGATGGCGAGTGCTATTTTGGTATTATGCTCCACTTTCTTGTTTTGATAATCATGCTGAAAACATTTGTATGATTGGGGTAAGTTCAAAATTTGTGCACATGCTTGGTTTGCAGTCTTCTTCGCTTCTTGCAATCATACTCAAGAGTAGACTTTCTTCTTTTATGCTCGGAGTAGGCTTTTGTCACCTTCTATTGTTCTTTGTAGGTCATATTGTTCATGCACAGAATGAACCTGCTTTTGTTGCAGGACCTACTTACACGTCATGGAAGTGTTATTTATGAATATCATATCTATACACTATAATTAGGGGAGATATGCTTGGCATATTAAATGTTTAATTGAGACTCACTGTGGGACACAAGTTTGGCATCTCTGGCTTGTAGTTCAACCTCCTTGTCGTTTTTTTCTAGCAAATGAATCAGGAACATTAGATGATAATTATGTTCATCCGTGCATCTTAAGCATTATAGTTCTCTCATCTTTGAATGTGATGGAACAGTGTAGACTTGTCCTAAACATCCAATTTAAAGCAGTAAAAAATAATCCTGGAGAAGACTTTGGCAGTTTATTCTAATCCTTCTGCAATTATTTGTTAAATTGAGATTCTAACTCTCTCTTTCTTGTATATCTGTAGTTTGCAAAGAGGATGGAATCTGCTAACACAATATTCTCATTTGTATGGTGGATTATGGGATTTTATTGGATCACTATAGCTGGGCAAGTGCTAACACATGATTCTCCAAGACTATATTGGTATATTTATTTCCTTTTTCTGTATGTGCCTCCTGATTTTGGTTGGATAATTACTCACTATTTTTTGTACTGCATGCTTTATGTGGTGTTTTTGGCATTCGATGTATTCTTCATCGTATTCTGTATAGTCTTGGCCAGTGCCATTCGAATTGTTGTTTGTTCCTGCCTTCTTTGTATTAATAACGTCTTATATGTTGTTGTAGATTAGATATGCAATTTACTAATTAAGCTTAATTCATGCTTTTGTAAATATGCGCATTTCGTAGTGTCGCTATGAAGTCACTCTTAAAACTTAATTGAATTGTGTACTTTTATTCAGGAAGGTGCCTCAGAAGAAGATATACGACTATTACCTAAATCTAACTTCAAAGCACTAATAATGGGGGGTGTGATGTTATATGTAGGAGCATCTGGTCCTGCTAATGAACAGATGTAATCATCTGAAGATGTGGTTAGGATGTTGTAAGTTGCAAAAACTCGTGATAAAGTACAACTTCAAAGCCTGGTGCTGAATCTAGTCAATGCATCTGTTAGACATTAGAGACTCCCTAGGATATGAAGGTATTTGATAATGATGAAATTTGCTCTATGCTTGTATATAGTAGTCTAAACTTTATCTTGATACCGCATTCTACTTGCAGGATTCTTTCTTAAGAGAGGATTCCTTCTTAGGAGATGATTCTGTTGAATGCTAATTACTAGGTCTGATGGCAGGAGTACTGCATCTGTTTATCATCATATGAAGATGGTGCAGAACTTCTTGAACTTCCCATCCATCATTCTCATGGTTTGTATAGGGAAGTGGCTGCGAGTAAATACTACATACCCATTATATAAGTACAACATTATCCACAAAAATGACAACAAGGAGGAAGTATAAGTTACAAAAGCATGATGAATGCTTCCCGCTTCCTTTCTGATCTACATTATTTTTGCATTTTGTGAGCAGGCAAAAAAAGGTGCCAAGCCTTTTTGCTTGCAAACATGCTTTTTTAGCCCATGGAGAAAATGGGCTATCTTACCAACGTCAACCCCATAGAAAGGGTGCAACAAGCAAGCACAAGGATAAATTTATGTTTGGCCATGCATTGCCTAAGTGTATGTAATATTGGACGGCATACCTTTGTCAAGCAAACAATATGTAAGATTAAAGGTTAGCGCTTCCATCAGCAGGCAAATGATATGGCAATTTCTTACTCAGGATGCAACACTATTGACAATTTTAACTAAGCAACTTGTAAATTATGCTTGTCAAGATGTAGAGTATAAATCTATTCAGATGACATGTCAATTCTGTACTCTAATATCGTCATGTTTATGAAGTGCTTCAAAATATTTGTACAATATGGATTGACTGGTTGTGGCATGTGCAAGTAATGTGTCAAACCTAAAGGTATGGAGAATGCACTAAAAGGTTTATTGTCAAATTTGAACCTCTTGGATCATGTTTTCCTGCTGTTGCTACTACTTGCGCTATGCCCACTACTTGCCCTGTCAGTTTCGCAGCTACAATCACTTAAGCTGCATAAGTTACATGAGAGTTTATGTGCCATTTTTTTTTCAAATGCCTTACCTCCTTGACTATCTCCTGTGGTATCTTCAAATCTTCACATCTGGCATGATTACTGTGAGCATCTTGACATTCTAATTGTGTTCTTTTTACAAATATATCCCCAATTAACAACCACAACTGGCCCCAAAACCTCCCCTTTCTGCATGTCTTAGATGCAACTTTGACTGAATTTGCAGTCAACACATTATTCTTCAAGCTAGGGTCACATAAACTGTTGTGTTTATTATCTCTGGCTTCATCTCCTGTGATTGTTGCCAATATTTTACCTTTGTTATGCTTCCCAACTCTCTCAGATGTATCTATCTTATATTCCTTGTCTTGAGACATGGCGCCATATACGAACATGCTAATTCAGTGATTTTATTTCCTGTCAAGCCGGCACTCTTCTTTATAAGCATCTCCAAGAGCTAAATAAGATTCACCAAGCATCGAGAACCCGCTCCTTCAATTTACGGACCATTCTAAATCCAATCTCACTTGCCGAGATGTCATAAAACCGTGATGCAATCTATATCACCACATAGGCACAAAGGAAACTGGCGAGTGTGCATATTGCCATGTTCTTGAGATCCAACGTCGAAGTATTACCTTTATCTCGAAATATCATTAAAATCGCCTTTGCCATCTAAGAGATATTATTGCTTGGGAGACATGATGAAGGACCGCCGGACAAGCGACCCTTGAAATGTAATGACCCATCGCGGTCTACTTGAAGCATCGACAATTGGCGGTTCAGAAATGATCTTCCACACCCGGCTTGTTCGTTATTTTTCTTTGTCTAGATCAATCGTCGATATATCGGTGTCTTTGAATCATTATTGAAAGCACTTAAATCTGCCGGTGTCTTGTTACGAGCTCTGAAGCTCTAGATCGGGCAGTTCTTGTATAAATATGTTACTAAGCGTGGCCCTATATTGGAGTCTGGTAGTCCAAGGTCAACAAAATCATGAGATGCTTGAGCAGGAGTTGTAGATAAGTTTTCTTTTGTGTCAACTGGTGCTCTTTCTGCATTATAGCCTTCTAGCATCAATGGCATGGTTTCCAACCCTTCCTCCTTATTACACTTCATAATAAGCCTTGCCACCTGCTCATGTGCAAAAGCTCGAATGACCAATTCTAACACCAAATATTTCTAACACCAATTTTGCATTATACAACTCAAGAACAACATTACTTTCACATATTAGCTGTCCCAAAAATTTACCTTCTCTTTTCCTCTTGCACATATCTTAAAAATGCTCATGTCCACTAGTCCAAGCCCATGACAGGTGCTCTTAGCAATTCTTGTTTGGGCTGCTACTTTCAAACTGGACATAGGACCTGAAAATCCCACCCCAAAGGTACACGTAAGCTGAGTGAGAAATAGGACACTGACTTAACTAGTATTCTTTGTCCCACTCTTAGAGAGGAACACAAACCTGTCAAGGAGCTGTCAGAGTTTTGACAATGCCCCGGAATATGGGATAAGGTCCAATGTTGCCATTTTATGTCATTTTGGAATCAAAAGTTCATTGTATGTATATGGCAAACCTGCATTTGCTACAAGCCCATCAAGTATTTTTTGCTCAAGCTTGATTACGTATCTAACCTTTACGTACAACCTCCGAACAATGGATTTATAGAACGCCCGCCAAAGATGGAAGATAATAATGAAGACAACTCACGTGCTGAAGATCTTCCCATCCTCAACCCTATCGTAAGACAAAATTTTCTGTTGCATCAAAAAAGAAAAAGCATCAATTAACAACATGCTTTTATTTTACAGGCGCCTAGTAATAATGATACATACAATGTGATTCAAGACATTGCTCAGTTGGAGCAATCCATCATAGATTTGCATGGTTCAATGACGACATTCCAAGTCAATTTGGAAGAACGTCCAAACATGACCCTTTCAGAACTAAATACACTCCAAGCTATAGTTCTGCAACACTTAAGAAAACAACAATCGCATATCCATAGCATACTCTCATTTTTGTCATTGATAGAAAAAATGAAAATCCAACTGCAACGAAATTCATAGTTGTTTACATGCTTGGATAACTCAAACATTCATTGACAACAACTAAACCTTTTTGTATTGTAGTTTGTACTACAAATTGTTGAAAAATCTGATGCGTCTGTGTTATTAAAGAAAGATCTCTCCCACATAAAGATGCATGGAATAAAGAATCGATCCCAATTACAAACCTTTCATACATAATAATAAGAGAAGATATTGGTATTTGAAATAATAATAATAATGGGATATGAACAATACCATAAAGTCATTGTACATCATTGCTTTAACATCATGAAAAGACCTAGCATAATGAGCTTGAATCTTTGCTAAAAACATCTTTTGCTTTAAATACTACCAGAAAAGTCATTGTACATCATTGCTTTAACATCATGAAAAGATCTAAAGCAGCAAAGGCATTCTCGAGTCTAGCATGTCCTATAACGACACTATACATAGATATTGCACACTCCACCAAGAAAAAATGTAGGTAATTGTAGTTGTTAAAGCTAGCATATTGGAAAAACAACCAATTTTGTTAAGGGGTTCATGTCATCCCTCCCTCTTGAGGTTGAACATCCTCATTGGAAGAGAATGCCGTTACATGATGAGCTTGAATCTTTGCTAAAAACATCTTTTGCTTTAAATACTACCAGAAAGTCATTGTACATCATTGCTTTAACATCATGAAAAGACCTAAAGCAGCAAAGGCATTCTCGAGTCGAGCATGTCCTATAACGACACTATACATAGATATTGCACACTCCACCAAGAAAAAATGTAGGTAATTGTAGTTGTTAAAGCTATCATTGCTTTAACATCATGAAAAGACCTAAAGCAGCAAAGGCATTCTTGAGTCGAGCATGTCCTATAACGACACTATACATAGATATTGCACACTCCACCAAGAAAAAATGTAGGTAATTGTAGTTGTTAAAGCTAGCACCAATTTTCCAGATGTTGCAAACATGTCAATGAGAGTAATGGCCAATACATCAACTGTTTTAAATCCAACACCAACTTCTTTAGCAATAATAATCGCCTCTTCTATGGGGACAATGCATGGTGTGAAGTTTGCTACTAGAAACATTTGAAATGAAAAATATTGCACCCTGTTATATATCTCTGAGATTTCATCTATAAGGTTTCATGTCTAAGCCTGTCATATCTTATTGTGCAGATTCACCTCTAACGATTCAAAGAATACATTTTTTTGAAATATCCTTCGAAAAGGTAAACTTTGACTAATGCACATTTAAATCTGGAGCCCAAAATTCATATGTTTGTTATAAAATAAGTACCTGTTACATGAAACATTAACTAGAAACAAAAAGTAAATTGGGAAGTACATGAAAAATAGTGTTGCTTCAGAGAAAGCCAAGCCTCAGTGGAAGACCATGGTAATAGACTTTTATAGATTAAGCAGGCCTATGGGAAACAGTTTACACCAAAGCAGTGTATAACAAACCTTTTTTTCCCAATAGGAAAAAAACCTTGTGTTTATAAAATTAATAGGATTATATAAGTTTGAACCGGATTGGCCCTTTTGTTACAAAATCCATTAGGAACTTTCTTGTAACAAATATTTATAAAAGGGTCAACATGAAGTTTCTTTTTTACAAAGAATCCTGTAGTAGACTTGTATGTAATAAGAACTCTCTTTACAAGGACATACAATGGAAACAAAATCAAACTTTTCTATTTCAGACCATTGTACAAGCTCATCAAGTGTTGTAGTACATTGCAAAACCTATAATACATGCACTATATGATGAAAAAATGTTTTAGAGGTGGTCGTTTAATATGATTTAATATTGTAGGCGTATATTAAATATAATATTTTCATTCCCTATATAAAAGTAGCTTAGTAAGAAAATCCTACTAGTATAAAAATATAACAAAAAAAAATCCTAGGACCTATGGCTTTAACCGGCCCAAATCCTTATACGCCATTTTTTGGACCGGCCCGTATATCCTACAATATTTCATATGGACCGGAACTTTTTAATTTGAACCGGATTGTTTGATTCAATCCTAGGACTTTGTTGCACATTGCACCACAGTAAATGTGTTTCTAAAACCAAGATTATATGAACAGGGATGGAAGAGGAAGCCCTACAAAATTTAAATAGGAAGACCACCCTACGAAGGAAAAGAAATGAAGCACGAGCTAGGATGTTTAAAAAAAGACGAGTTGCTTTAAGACCAGCCACGTCTTGGCTAGAAATTCAGTCATTGCAATGCCATTGGATAAAAGACACAGCTAGTCTCATCAAAAACATGCAAATTTGCGCAATTTGTGGCAAGACATCCTACAGCCAACCTTCTATCATGCAGCCGAATTCCATTATCATGACAACCTACATCCTCCTCCATTTTGCTTGATTAACCCTTTTTTGTACAAGCACGCTAGATACTACAAATGTAGCAAGTGCAATCGTTCAAATGGCACCACATCTACAAGTCCAGCCTACTCTCCAATGTACATCAGACAAGTACTTACCTTGCCAATATTTTATACTCAGTTGCTATCGTTGATAGACATTTCCATAGTTGTGAAGAAGAAATTCAATTCTATAGCTCTTTGGATCTAGTCGACAAAAAGGAGCCTCCTTGACAATCCCCTTGTAAGTTGGGGTGACATAGACGACTGTCTCAACAATGACTCACACAATAAAACAGTTGCAAGTTTGCTGGGGTTCTTACTGAACAACAACATGTTAGTCAAGCAATTCCTAACATTGTATGAGAGACCAAATCCAAGAACAGGACTTTGCATCTTACCAGCAAGTGTTGTTCAAAAAATAGCAGAACGATCAAAAAATGACCAAGCATATGCATCAATGCAACATATGAACATACGTGCCTACTCTATTTTGGAAGACATGTCGTCCTATCAAACAACCCAACCATTTTCAGAGGGCGATGTTTATGAGCTCCCAAAGCTAGTACCAAGACAAACATCTACCACAAACAACTACCCAACCTACACAGATGTTACTGGCCTTGTGATTAACAGAAGTATTATTGACAAAACTGCGCAAGAGGTGGCATTCACACTTGAATCATGTATATTCCCATTCCTCTTTCCCCATGGAACAATGCAACAAGACAAAGACGACATTTTCCAACACCTAAAAACACGTATTAGTTGTCTCTTCTCCATTTTTACACTATACAAACCATACCTTCTCATGATGTTTCAAGTTAGACAATCTGTCCTTCTCGCCAACTCCATAAACAACTGCTACTTGGACCGAGACATGCTAAAATACAAAAGAGAGCACCCCACGTCCACAGATATTGAATGCATGCGCCATGTGATAAAATATAAAGTGCCCAAAACAATCCCCAATTCCCCATCATGGCACCGCAAGCATTTAAAAGACTTATTAACAATGGTACAGTACTGGGGAATTCCAACATTGTTCTTGACTTTGACATCAGATGAGGTTTCCAATACGAGATGGCCAGAAATTGATGAAATCGAGAAAATAGTCCAACAAATAAACCACACTTTCATGTGGATAGATTGTCCAGTGGAATGTGCCTTGTTATTCCATAGTAGGCTACAAATGTTCCTCAAATTGTACGTGTTAAAGAGTAATGGAATACTAGGAAATGTCATTCACCACGTCATACGATCTGAGGTGCAAAAGCAGACACTCCTTGCATGCACATCATCCTTTGGCTTGACAATGAAGACGTAGACCGCATCACAAATGAAATTGTTGCTTACATTCCCAAGCCATCAAACGATCAATTTGAGAAAAAACTCCACAACTTAGTTGTCACAAAACAAATCCATACTTGTAGGGACTCATGCTACCTAAATGGAAAAACGAGGCATTGCAAATACGGTTCCCATTTAAGCCACATGTTCTCCATAATGCCCAAATTGATGAAAAAGGTGAGAGATGGATATACTATCGCCCGGAAAAGAACATCAAAGAGTAGTCCCATATCACCCAACCGTACTAATGTTGTGGGCTTCCCATATGAACCTTCAGAGAGTAACAAATGGCAATTGGTCATTTTATTTGTTAAAGTACGCTATGAAAAGTGAACCCTATGGTCATTTAAACTTGAATGCAGATGACATAAAAAAATTGGGGTTGCCTGGTTTGGATGATACAAAGTGCAAGCTAATATCCGCCATGGTTCTCTCAAAACCAATATCGACAATGAGCGAGCGGCTCACATGCTTACAAATCCCAACGATCCAAAGATCAGACACAGTCACCTTCATAGACACATCCCCACTTTCAACAAGGCAACGTCTCATACGTAGGGGTTCAAGCCCTACACTCCATGCAGTTGTACGCTGCAAGACCAAGCTCTATGCAACACCTAACTTACAAGGAATTTTGGAAGAACTATTGTGTCCATCCTCCTAGCAGCAAGAAAGATCCTTATGCCATAGACAACTATGGAAACAAGATATGCAAAACAAACCAAATGGTTAGATTCACTGACTACCACCCAGTTCATCATATGGAAGAATTCTGTTACAACATCCTACTTTCAGAAATCCCGTGAGTCCGAACTAATCTCTACAGAGAACACTGCAGAATCATACATCCTTGAATGTCAGCTCCGCGGTATTATGAATTGTGAAGAAGACATCATCAAGCACATTGATTCCTACATTGAGTATCATCTACTAGAAGACGAGGAGCAAATGCAAATGCTTCATGCAATATTAAGCAAGACACTCACTGCAGCAGAGACATCACTGTCCTCACCAAACATAGAAAGTTACTTCAACAATAACACATTGTTACATGAACATCAACTCAATCACCCTCTAAAGGATGCACAAGCTGCAATCTTCGAAGAATTGAAGGGCAATCCACACGGTATTCACGTAGTCTCAGGAAAGCAATTGCAGCAGCATTACAAAGATGCCGGTAAGCGTGTCCTCATCACTGCAACAACCGGAATAGCTGCATGCGGAATATCAAGAAGAGCAACTACTGTGCACAACCAATTCGCCATACCGGTGAAAAACCAATGGCCCTCAACTTTGTCGAGATCAGACATAAGGTATCAGCAAATAAATAGCTTTGACATCATCGTAATAGATGAAATGTCCATGATGACAAGTGTCACATTCAATATGGTTCTACGCCAAATATCAGAAGTATTGTCTCTTCAATTGATGAAATACTTCTCACAAGAACAATACTCCTGTTTGGAGACCATGCACAACTTCCACCAATTTGCTACCACAAGAAAGATAAAGATGAATGTTGCTCAGCATGCTTGCTATCCAATTCCATTCACTTTCAAAGAGCTCGTAAATACCACCTTCACCAATCCATAAGGCATTCATTGGACCCCTCTTATTCTACATTTCTCAATATCATTCGCACCAGAGAGCCAACAAATACAGAGCTAGTAAACAACCTAAAAAATAACATCATTGACAAGGCAGAAGCTCTGAAGTTATCAGAATACTACAGTATTATGCTCCCACAATGAGGACGTTCTCTTCTACAATAAGTTTGCAATCCTGAAGCTGTTCTCGTTAAACCAGCTAGTGCAAGTCCACATTGACACAAATGCCAAGGAAGAGGACAGTGTGGAACCATGACTTTCAGAACCTACTTTCCATGAAATCCCATATGTCGCAACGGGTTCTAAGGTCATTATCACATCAAACTTAGACCTCCAATCCTCAATAGCAAATGGCACAAAAGCAATAGTGACATACATTGATATCGACGACAACAACCAAGTTCAATCTATTGTATGCAGCATAAATGATTCTCTTCAATACGTCACAATTAAAAGGACAAAGATGGTTCACAAATACCATAACGGCAAGCATTTGTACAAAAGGACATTCCCATTAGCACTAGCATATGCAATGACTAGCCACAAGTCCCAAGGGTCAACAATAGATCACAAAGTGATTGTGGTTGTTAGAAAGGCATTTACACCAGGCCTGCTCTATGTGATGCTCTCAAGAGTTAGAACCTCACAACAATTGCATATAATTCGTCCAATCAAGCCTACAGATTTCAAGCCAAACAATGCTCTGCTTATGCATTAAATGCAGGTACCAGCCTTAATAATATTTTAATCTCATAACAGAATGACAACACACCTTTATGACAGATTAATAACAAATAGAATGGCTCCAAAAAACAATTCAAATGCAAACGCTGGGAAAAGGAAGAATGAGGTGGAAATTACAGAGGTACTCAACCCATTGTGCAAATAAACTTGTGCTCTATATACTAACAAACTCTCTAACCCTACACCGCTAGTTGTGGGAGCATTACTTGCAAGAAATAGAGAAAGAAGATGATATCAAGAACGCATCGTCCAATGCAACGAAACACACTTTAACAAGCCAAGTAATGAGACATGTTAACCTATGTGGAATACCACCAGAAGACTATATACAAGGGTGGGACACAAAGCACGACATGATCGAATTTAAAGAAACAGCAAGAACTTACAGAAACGACTTCCAACGGGACAACAATGAAGATCCTGCAGAAGGTAAACCTAAACAACTTGCTGGTTTATATCATCGTAACATTGAGCAGCCTTGATCAGATGCATATTCATAGGTATCCATGCATAAACCCAATAAATAGCTTCCAAGTTCTGTAAAAATGATCGTCCCATTCTTGGAAAAAATGCTTCCAATAGATATCATATAGCCTTGATCAGAAGCATATCCATAGGTATCCATGCATAAACCCAATAAATAGCTTGCAAGTTCTGTAAAAATGATTGTCCCATTCTTGGAAAACATCCTTCCAATAGATATCATATATCACTCAAGGCATGTCCTGACCAACAAACCTCAAACATCATCTTAATGAACAATTTCAAAAATCCATTGCATTCTAGTTCTCTTATGTCATCGGTTAAGCTCATTTCAATTTGATTTGTTATATGGTTCAGTTAGTCAATTATAAGACTAATGCATCTTCAAGCTAACCATTAGCTTTAAGTTTTCTCGCTAAAACTCTTCGCTTGTTAAAACCCGTGTTTCTTGAAGTATTTTCTAAAAGCAAACAATGTTGTCGCTGATTATGCAAAGTTAACTAAAACTCAAGGCAACGAGCTCCTCAAGAAAATATCTAACTAATAAACTCATATCAAATGAGCATCCTACATTTTGGCTACAACGTCCGGATCCCAAATACTTTCGCTTGAAAAGGCCACCGCACAAAAAACCGATGGAGAAAATGATGGGATCATGCAACCATGACCACAAAGAAAACAACCCCATGACAATTGAGAAGGTCACCCATATATTGGATAGCAATCAATCGTTAGAACTATCACGGCAACATAGAATTCTTCCCAAAAGGAAGCATTCAACGTAATTGAAATCTCAGCTTAAAAGACAATTGATACTCCAATGCAAAATAAGCTTGCTTTTATACAATCTATATAGTGGCTAATTTACATTCATCATAAAAACACCTGGCATTTAACAATTAAATTACCTTAGACGAACGTTCCATGTTCTAAGGTTAATAAAATATATTACATACATGACAAAACTAACTCATATTGAAACAGGTGCAAAACCATCAAAACAAGACAATGCAATCAAAATATACAAGATAACCTGCATACGAAATAACAAAATGTACATTGGCCAATCCAAGCATCCAACAAAAAGGTTCTTCCAACACCTAAAAAAACCAAACATGAAAATGATTCATGACACAAATCTCTATCATCCAGCAATACAAAATTTCAAATTGGAAATACTCCATCAAACACAAGACAAAAAAGAGGCAAACAAACTAGAGAAAACTTACATCACAAAATTAAACACAACAACGCATGGATACAACAACTTACAGAGCAACCCATCCAGTTCTAAGAAATACTGGTACTTAAAGCGTAGGGGAAAAATATGACATTCGATGTTTTACAAAATCAACAAGACCATAGGAGTTTCATTCTACTGCACGTGAGCTAATGCATTTTGTACTTGCCACTCTTTCAACAACGTACTGTTTCAAAGACGTATTATTCCTGCTTAATTCAAAAATTTCCATATGTTTAAGTGAACATTGATACAAGCATCTTTTCAAACATGTAATTTCTGTAAAAAGTAATCAAACGTGCTTTTGACTAGATTTTTTATTTTCTTTTTTAGCAGGGTTGCCTAACCCCCTGCACGATTTCCTGTATTCCTAGCTATGCCACGTGTCGTGCCACGTCACCTGAAATCGTCTTGAGCCGTCCGATTCTCTAATTTCCAATCCTAGGGCCAGGGAAATTAGAAACTTCAAGTAAAGTAGTCGCCGCTGTTAACTGTCCAGATCCTTGGCCAGATCCTTGATGCATGCTTAATTGTCTTTCTTCTCTTGTATTTTTTGACAAAGATGAGGGTTCTTTTGCAAAGCGAAGGATTTGGAAGACTCCTCCGTTCTGCTAACAATTGTGACGAGTCTTTAAATCTACCAGTAATTCTTGACGATTCTTGAATTTTACCGCAGAGCCCGGTATGAGCCAACGATACAAATGCGACTCCATACAATCCGCATGTAAGTTTGCTCTGACCTAGGCCTCACTTTTCGGGATACGGACCAGATTCGAGGATAGAACTGCTCAGCAAATAGGATTATCTTGCTTGCCTGCCTATCAAGGAATATTAATATAGAATAGTTTATGGGTTTTACGAGACCGGTTAGTTTACGTAACTTTTCCCCGCAACACTTGTTCCGGATCCGAGAAACATCTGTTAATGTGTTGGAAGAGGTTCCGCTTCCCCGGTTAAGCATGCAATATCTTATCGCTCTCCTTTAAAGTCGTGAAACATGAATCTTCACCGTGCATACTATTAGGTCCAAATCCTCTTATGCTCTTATGGAGCATGCATTATCTTACCTCTACAACTCTCTCTCGAGCAAATAAAGCCCCATTCTTCATCGTTGCTTATTTTCAAATCCAAATCCTCTTACGGTTTAATGGATATTCATACTTCTCGAGCAATTCATAATTTAAGTCGTTTTATTACTTATGATTTAATGTACCAGAGAATTGTCAATTAATATTATGCTTGGACTGCAGAAACACAAGCATGATTCCATTCGCACTCCATCGGCGGGCACAATATCTATATGGCGTGTTTTGACCATGAAAAATCCAAAGTCCCGAGGAAGAGGTGGATTCCGATTCATCGTCGCCACATTTGCAAATTCCGCATGCGGTGAAATCATGTGCTTGAACGGATTTGCTTATTTGGAGCTTTGATATTCGTGTACTTATCCTCATGGTTTTGCTATTTAGGCATGATAATTTCTTGAACAAAGGGACATGAATAGTTTTTTCAATTTTCTCCTCTTAACGGTCTCCCAATCAAGCAAACCCAATCTCAATGTAAATGCATCAATAAGAGGACTAGTAACATCAAATTAGTTCTTGATGTCATTGTTTTGGCTTGGAAAAAAATCTTATCTAACCAAGAGGCTTACAATCCGACATTGTCATCTCAAAAGAAATAAGCTAATGCCCAACGGTTGAAGTTGAAAAAGCATCAAAGAATTCTAAAATACCGTTTATCTTATATCGCAACTTGGGGACACAATCCTGCACATAACCTATTATATAACCTATTATGGCCCTCTCAAAAACCTCTGATGGCACAAAGATAGTATCTCCATATTAGAGACTAGTAGTCCTGAATGTAACTGTTTTTTCCTTAAAATAATCCCTGGGAATGGTGGCATACTCATGCTATTTGAGCATAATAGCCATCTATGGCACTTAATCTCACATATAGTGTTTGGTCTTTTGCTATACTAGCTTACATTGAATTTCGTGGTCTTACATATGTTGTCATTCCAGGTCCTCACTGCCCTCTATGAACTCCATGCAACAATGGATTGGAGAACCCATACAGCAATTCTTTGCAGGCATTTCTAACAAACAAACGTGGGTATCCTTTCCTTCCAAAAAGCCTCCAAAACTTGATCACATTGCTTTTCGATAACTCTGTACAGGTATTTTACAATAGTTGTCCTCTTAGTGTTTTGCAAAAGGAGAGGAACTATATATTAAAAGCAAAGTTTTTTCTTGTTGCACAAAGACTCAAAGACCTTCAAAGAGTAGCAGGTTTATTACTGATGATTTAATCATTCCTCCTTTCTCTACCATCAAGAGCATAGATCTGCTTAATTCTTTGAACGGGCATTATATGTCGGATCTCATGAGCCTGGAGCTTACTGTTGGGGAAAATGAGGTAACATTATACTGCACAACTTCTTAGCCTTTAGTTATTTATTTTTTCTGTAAACCATTGGTTTTGGTTTGATATGTGATGGCTATTGCGAAAGCTTCTCTCACTTCAAAACTTCTCCTTTTAGAACTTCTCCTTTTCCTTTTTGTGTTGCTTCTCTCACTTCCTCAACTGTCGTCAATGATATCTTCAAGTCCAAAATCCACTTAGTTCATCGAACAACATAGTCGGCTAACGAAAATCCGTAATTCTAAGCTCTTAGTTTTATCACAACGATTTGCAAAATTTCTTGCTTTTAATCATGTGCTTTGCATGCTAAGATGTATTATCTTTTTTATTTTGATGAACTTTCCTACATAAGCCATACTGTGTTAGTACCATATGAGGTTTTGTCAACCGTGTAACTTAGATTGTACAGTATCCATTTCCAAAGAACCATATTATGTAATAACAGCAGTCCATGAGAGGAAATTCACGAAGATATATTATGCCCATCAATTATGCCCTTCATGAGATATTCTCATGATATCTTCATGGCATTACCAGTATGTAACATCATCTTATATGCACCTATATGTTCATAATGCTTTTATTTGAAACACACAGGGGTTGTTTATATTTTACAAACTCCCATCCACTACTAGCATTGGGTTGCTGTCATGCCTTATGGTTACTATCATGCAGTAAGAGCCTTTTTTCCGTTTGTTATAAGAGCGATAGCCTTATGTGGTAGTCTCATGTCGCCTTACCATATCAGCTATGTTTGAACTATTGCATGTTGCACACATTTATGCTTGTTGTATGTCACTATTACCAGCTTCCTCCTTCAGTTCCAGTATGGATCACATGCAAATAAATGATTCTATGGTGGAGTTAAGTTTGTTTTCATTATGGGTGGTTCATGCAATAAAAGCTTACACACTCTAGGTAGGCATTTTGTTCTTAATTAATTGCGAAAGTAAGCTGAACTTGTTCTGTGGCTACACTTGTCGTTGCAATCTATGGCTGCACTTGTTGATATTTCCAAGCAGGCATAGGTATACAAACTTTATGCAACAAAATGAATTCGCAATTACAAGCAAATGATTTTGAACATCTACAACGAATTGCACCATGGGGCCAAATATTCCATGTATTGAGAGAATTTCAACATTATTTTGGAAAGTTCAAATTGAGTATTTATCTACAAATCTCTAAAGGAGGTTTCCATAGGCATAGGCACATTGTTATGTAGTAATTGTCCTGGAATCTTGTGGAAATGGTGTGCACACACATTCTACTTTATTGTTTATTTCTTAATGTTTCATTTTATTACTTTCGTAACTTTGAAAATGCCATTCAAGTCATCCATTAACAACATGGCAACTCCTCCAGAATGGAAAGCGGCAGAATAATTCCGCTCAAGCGGTCAGCTGCAGGTAAAAATCAACCAATCCTCCCAGTTGCCATGTTGTGGTGGCCTGGAAGTGGGTCGTCGATTCCAGACCTGCTCTCGTCGGTCGCGGGGCCCCTAGAATCGGCTTAATGTTTCATTTCGTAACTTTGAAAATGCCATCCATTAATGAGATGGAACATGCTAAAACATTGTGGCTCACATATATAGGGGGTTTAGATGTAAGGCTTGCTAATGGATAGTGCCACTTGCATTCCCCCATACCATGAGGTACCTCTTGCTTACCATAATATGACTACATCTTGTAGATGAATTATTTGGGATTGGACTATGTTACATTAGATTATTTTTAACATTTCACTTAAAAAATTCAACATCTTCCCTTTCTCTCCCTTTTTGTCTCTTCATAAACAAATTAATTTTGTTCATACCATCTCAACAAGGTATCATGTGAACCTAATGCACAATTAGCAAGTTGCATAAAGCGCAACTTTTGAAAATCAAAAGTTTTTTTCAATCTTGGTGGTGGGCAACTAGGGATATTGGCGAAGTTACAAATGCATCCAAAGGCAAGTCTAAGACTTTGCAGGCAATAGTTCCTTAGTGTGCTGCTCACCTATTACTATCTAATCTTAATCAATCTTTCTTTCGGTCTTTCATTACTCCCTAACTTCCTTTCTTCATCTATTAATGCATATTCTCTTCGCATGCCACTAAAATTCAAATTACTACAATTAAAATTTCAACCCAAATCCATCTACCTAGCCTTCTTCCCAACCCTGCAGTTCTGCTAGTTATTTTCTTTTTTGGACAGTCTTCCTCTGTTTGCATAGGAACATAATATCAGCACTCTCGTCATGTCCATATATTACAAGAAGGAGGCTATTGAAGTGATTATTAGGCATGGAAGATCAGCATTACAATCACAATTGGCAATCTTGGGACAATCTTCCGGCGCTCAGTAGATATACAACAAGATGCAGTGGAATGGCGATGGAATGGCGATGGCGGTGGAATGGCGGTGGAATGGCGGTAGAATATGAATGCCAGAATAAGAGTCCGGCGAAGTGGTAAGGAAATGGTAAGGAAAAACGGATCGATGCAGGATCCCAGCTTCATTCCGAGCACAGTGTAGCCTGGATTCAGTGAAGCTTGGGAATATAAACTTGCTGGTATCATCCTAGATAGGTCGGGCCTTCGAAATCTTAGGATCGAGAAGCTCCTTTATGTTTAAAACTAGCTCTGATTTTCTATGAATACATCTCCGAAAAGGAGCTGAAGGGATTTCTCACATATTTTCTGTAAGTGTAGGCAGGGGGACATAGATATTTCAACGGCCAGAGCTGGAGGTTTGAAGTGGAAATACGAAATCGGGAGGGTCTTCGGCTACATCACATTCAGAAGCTCATTTTCTGCTTGAATCAGGGCACACCAAGAAGGGAAGGAAGAGAGCAGATCTGGGGCTCCCAAAAAAGCCCAAATGGGCTGGTATGGCAGCAAATCCGATGGCACCCCTGTGGAAAAGGAGGCATTTGCACAGGCCCAAGATCTGTGCAACAGGGTCCATTTTTTTGTTAGCCCTAATCTGGAAACCAGATTTATGAAGCATATGGTATGTCAAATCCGAAGCAACAGGTATGGTTTGCTCGATGATAATTCTAGTATGAATCGTTTGATTTTGCTTGGAAGCAAACAGGGCACACCAAGAAAGGGAGGAAAACCTAAAAACCGCCGGATTAGAGAGCAGAACTAGGGCTCACAAAAAGCCCAAAAGCCCAAATGAGCTGGTATGGCAGCAAATCCGGTGGTGCCCCTGTGGAAAAGGAGGAATTTGCACAGGCACAAAGCATTACGGCTCCATCTCCGAACTAACCACCATGCATCCTTGATCCTTTCCTGAATTTGTTTGAAGACAGATTTCTTATTCGTAACTGCTCTTTTTTATAACTTGTCTGCATTAAAAGATTGCTGGTTTAAGGTTTTTGCAGCATAAAAGTTTAGTTCAAGGCTTTGCTTACAAGGGATATCCATGGGATCGTCATGCCCGGAATGGAATTTGATGCCCAGGGGCGAATATTGTAACAGACTGAGTCTGGACCAGATAATACATATGAAAGGCATGGGTTTTGAATATTTGAACATAGAGCAGCCGGCTATCAGAGGCCCTAGTTGTTGAGCGTGAGGGGAGTCCAACTAAGGACCTTCAAAATCTGGGCAGACTCCATAGTCAGAAATGTAGAAATGGGGGGCAGGCGATGGCGGTAGGGTCGAGAGGCAGCAGGCTGTGGGGACAGCGATAAAAAAGCAGGATAGAAAGCAGAATCCAAAATCCAGAATGATGATGAATGGTAGCATGGGAATCCAAAACCCACCAGATGGGGAAAGGATGTGGCAGTGAAAATCCAAAATCCAAAATGATGGAAAAGGATCTCATAATAATTTTGTGCATTAGTGAGCCCATTACTATTAAGGTTTTTCCCCGAAAACCCTTCGGGGCGGGGTTTTTTAATCCTGATAGTAATCGGCGTCACTAATGTAGTCCAGGCCAGTGTCACTCTGTTGCCGCTGGACACCACTATTGGGCACCAAGACTATGCATAATTGTAAAAAGGGAAAGGAACTAAGTGTCGGGACAGTGAGGGACCTCCGACCGACCACCAGGATAGAGTGGGTTCAACCTGCCGGCTGGTGTTCTATTTCCACACTCGAGCTCTGGTGCGCCAAAAACTTAGGGTTCACAATCTGACCCACTATTATGGGACAGTGGAATCCACAATGTGTACAGCTCAAAGTTGTTGATAGCGAAGCAATCTCGCATGGCCACGAAGCCAAATATAAGCGGGGTGCTGGTATTAATAGAAACTAAGAAAAGCCTTCAGAAAAGGCTACAATACACCAGCGTGATGTGCTGGTAGTACCCATCAGGGAGCTCGCCCATGCTACATAAGTCCACGGGCCTCGGGGCACAAGGGACAATAATGTATCTATCTATCTATCTATCTATTTGGGTGCCTATTCATACGAGGGGTGATATAGGGCAGCAAGAGCCTACCCTCATGTACTTGTAAAAGCTAGTTAGTATGGACAACACTCCCCTCCCAAACCTCACCTATACCATGGTCATGGTTCTGCAGTGCTCCAAAGCTTGCTGGAAGGAGAAGCGAACTAATTGGCTCGAATGTGCAGGAGCACAGGCGCTAGGAAAAAACAAAGGGGAATCACAATCACTTGAACTAGTATATCGACGGATGCTTTCTCCTCAAGCTTTAGGATGCTTGGGATTGGTAAAAATCGCATACAACAAAAGCCAAATCAATCTTGCGCTTGAGCTGAGCCCACAATGGTATCTACGAACACATTTACCTCTGAAAAAACACAGACTCATTGTGTCCATCTACATTGGTGCTCATCGCCTCCGAATTGGGGCATGCGGATGGACGTAGGCTCTGTCGGCGTTGCTAGCTAGAAGTTATTGAGGACGAGTGCCACGCTCTTTAGAACAGCCAAACATTTGGATCTATTAGTGCGCTATGCTGAGTTGGTCCCGCCTAGCCAGCCGTTCAATGTGATGTTGCACGCTGCTTTAGTAGAAATATTGGGATCATATCTCCAAGAGGTGATGGATATGTACACTCAGTTGTATTTTCAGAGACTCCATTGACATGTAACATTGTACAATCTATCATCATGCTTATTATTGCCATAATTTTTCCCTCGATAACCCTTCGAGGCGAGTCCTGGACAGTAATACATTTGTTGTGCTCTTTATATTTAGGTCCCATATCCCTAAAACCCATTCAATTCAATTCAATTCTAATTGTACAATATATATTTCAAATTAATATTATTAGGTTATGACGCACAACTTATGAATATGCCATCCAAAAGCTCTAGATGCCCAAAGGCACCCTTTTTGTGAATGTGTAGCACAATAACAAAGGGTTCCAGAGGGATTTGAGATGGTTTGATATAGATGCACAAATTACCATTCCAGAGACCATAGACCATACCCCTAAAACACTTGAATGGGTTATTATTAGAAAAACATAGATTCAGGAGAAAAAACAGGCACGTTATGATAGGTTTGTCAGAAAATATACGTATCCATATTTTTCCACCGTGACGAGCATAACGGGTAATTGCTCGTCGTCCTGCTTCCACCTGTCTGGATGTGATCCAAGCGCCAAAGACAGAAAGTTCATAAGGTTTCCCCTTCTTGGCTTTGCTGGCAATGGCAGTAAGATCCTTAGGGCTCTGTTTGTTTAATACTACATACTTCTTAGGAAAACAATTGAATGGATTATTATTAAAAAAAAAAACATACATTCAATAGAAAAAATAGGCATGCTGGCTTATTGGTCCCATTGATTAAAGCATTTTTATTAGGATATTGAATTATTTTAGTAGAGGTTCGAGTCTCCATATTTCATATTCTAGAACGTTAGACGAACTTGTATTTCATATTTCAAAATCATAGGTTCCCTATGAAAATGAGAGACACCCAGAGGTTCCAACATATGATCTGGGCCATAGGATACCAAGCTAGTCTAGGCTCACCTTGTGAAAGACAGGAAAAAAAAAAAAACTAGCATAATAACTTGGTAACATCTCATGTATTTTGTACTATTTTTTAAATGGTCCAAACGAGGTGCACCCTCGACTACCTCGGTCATCGGATCTGTCAATCCTACGGCCCAGTCTGTATGTTGAGGCCTTTCAGTGCCTCTTGTCTCGATTATGTTCATTTATTTGGAGGCATCTATAATTTTGAAATATAAAATACGGGTTTTCTAAGGTTTTGGAATATCGCACTCATTCATCCAATGTTCTAGAATATGAATACGAGGACCTGGACCCCTGTCAAAACAATTCAATGTCCTAATAAAATGCTATAACCAATAAAATTAGCGAGCTAACATGGTTATTTTTGTGGCATTTCACGTATTTTATATATAATACGTACAAAATACATGACACATCACCAGAGGTATGTAAGGGTATATTGACCATTTATGTGTTAACTTAATGGGGTAGTACATTACATTGACTTTAGGCATACTAATTAACATTAGCTATGTTTATGAGTTATGGGGAACCTAGGTGCCACGTGGCATTAATTGGTTGGACAAGTTAAACTTGTCATTTGCAAAAGCCCTAAACCCTAATTCAAAATCAGAATAGAATAGAATAGAATAGAATAGAGTTTTTATCGTCCACGAAGATCAATTGGCTTATGGGACCCAAAAAAGAGGTGCAACAAGCGTATTAGGGAGGCATATATTATCCAATTAATAATCAATTTAAATAGCAATATTATTAATAGTTTAGTTTAGGAAATTGCCACCTAGCCCAAATTGATTAGGCAAAGGAGAACTGTCAAATTTGGTTCAGCCAAATTGGGGCTTCATCCCCAATTTGCTCGAAATCGATTTGGAGGGCAATTGGAGAAGGAGGAGGAGCCTATTCACTAGTAGAGCATAGAGAACTTGAAAGATAGTGGATGTAGCTCAGATACCGGTTACTAGGTATAGATAACTTGAGATTCTAGTTAGAGATTAACCCTTGCTTGTTTAGATGGATGACAAATCTCCTATTGATGTTGTATTCGAAGTTATGAATAGATTTACAACTTATGGTAGTTCCTTTGCTGCACCTCTTATGCTTGTGGGATAAGGGAGGGTAGAGATCTAAAGAATAGAGATGTTTCTAGCTAGAATCCCATAAATTCCAATAAATGCGACCCATGCACAAGAGCCCACCTGATTGTGGATGTTATGTTGTGGTTGAGCAGCAAACAACGGAAACAATGGTGATATGGATGTCGAGCTTTGCTGATGGAAGGTTCCCTTAGTGCGCTAGGCTTATAGTCGGTTTGTACTGGCTGGGTATAGGTCTGGCACCCCCTGAGTCTTGCAGGTGTGTGTTGCCAGTGGCCTCACCATCCTCTAGCCACCCATAGAATCATTGTACTTCATGAAAGGACGTATCCCATTCCTGCCTCATTGGACAAGGGAGATAAAACCTGGAGTAGTCTCATAGGATGATTCTATGGGATTATGTCTCCAAAAGGCTACAATCATGCCATAGCATGTTTCAGTCTATCTGCAATGTGTGCACAGGAGGGGCGGATGGAGTGGATGACTCTAGCCATTGTTCTGTGCAAGCCAATGCCATTGTCATGATTCCATTGTTGGTATCCAGAGACCCTAACTGTTAGTCGACCCCCTTGAGTCTGAGCCCGGTGTAGAACCCTCATTGTTTATGCATTTTATATGTTATGTTGGTATTATGTCGTTGTTCATATTGATGATGGATGGGCCATCCTTTGTGGGTATATTATTTTATGTGTATTGTTGCTAATGCTAAAATATATGTACGCTTTTGCAGTATAGAATATCCTAGAGAAGGCATGGGGCGAATGACACCTCCGTGTCCTTCACTCGGACACTTGACCATCCCAAGTGGTTCAAGTCAGATGCTTCCCCTGGTAATTGAATTGCCATGGGAGGGGAATTTCCCGTATTTATATGATGGAAGCATCATATAGGTTCGGGGAGTGTCAGAATGGTATCAGAGCCATGATCTCGATAGACTATATCATAGCACTGGCCATACACTAATAAGTTCGATCAAATAGTTGGTAGTGAGAGATAAAGTAAGAAATCCTCTTAAATTCCTATGTAATATGCCAAGCAGCTTAGATGCATGAGAGATGAGATAATTAGGAAGAAAAATGTAGGAGAAAAAGGAGAGGCTATGTTGAGGTTTTGCCAGAAAGAGGTCACTTGCTAACTTTTTGTAGAATGTTCAGATGGAGGCAATTTTGGAATGATTTTGTAGAAGACCCTCGAATTAGTTAAAAGCCCCAAAAAGCCCCGATTGGGAGGTCTAGATAAGATATTTTTAGGGTTTTCTTAAGTGTTGCGCCCCCAAACATTTTTGAGTTTAGAATTCGATTTAAAAGGCAAAAAACATCATGAGCGCAACAATACGGGCTTCCCGCCATATTAATAAAAAAAATACATAAAAAAAGAAAAAGAAAAAGTTTTAAATAATTTTAAGTTTGAACGCCTCTAACGTCACTTTCCTTTTTGTGTCCTTTGGGAAGCTCCAAGCCGCCATAACCGCCGGATCTTGGAGCTAACCATGCCGCCATAGCCGACCATCGCCATAGCTGGCCGCCTCGCGCCCTTGCTGTAGCTGACGCCACTGTGCCATCGCTAAGACGTCGTTGGAGTCTAGAACATTCCACCTCTGCTCACACCATCCTTGAACTCTGCTCATGACTTTCCCTTTCTTAAGTCATGATTCACATCAAACACATCCAGAACCATGAGACTCTCAAAATACCACAGATCTTTGCTGAGCTAGGGTTCAGACTAGCAGGAGACCCCCACATGATTGATTTTCTCCTTGATCAGCTAGACGATCACTTCATGCTAGGGTTTTAGATACATTATCCCATGTTCCATCTGACTGAACAACTTTTGCATAAGCTCAACGCCATAATCACTAGCTACACTGTTGTGGGACAACCAGATCAAACCCAGATCTGTCGGACTCGTGCATCCATGGCAAGTTGGGAAGATGCTAAGGGTTTCCTATTGTCATTGGGAAATGGTTCTCGCGGTATGACGAACCCTAGCGGTCTACCATGAGACCTCCACGTGGATCTAAAATACTTGGAGACATGTTACTAATCTTTTCCTTACACGGTGAACCCAATTTGTCTCGCAGAGACAACGGCCAGACACAGGCCCAAAAGCCGACTCATAACCATGTTATAGAACTTTGACGATGAGAGTTGGAAGAAAACTCCTCTAAGCAAGCTAGAAACCTCTAACCTGGATTCTAATACACTATCACCTCTGACATTCATTAGGCGAAGGCAATGATGTTGAGTTATCGACATTTCAAACCCAAAGCTTTAAATATTTCTCTTTTTTTTTCTTTTTTCTTTTTTTTGAAGGCAAGGTGGTTCTCTATTAATATAGAAAAGATTACAATATTGATCTCTAAAGATCAGATAGGAAGAATAAGCACAGTGAAGCCCTGTTGGCCTGATACATAATATGCTCAAAAAGCTTTCGTACATCAGCATCTGACGAGAAAGTACAATTAACAGATAACGTATACTTTTCTCAAAAACATTTTGCAACCAGATTTAAACCTGTAAGCAAAGGATAACAGAATGCAGGCTGAAGTATAACAGTCCTCCAGCTGCCCTCAAGCTTAGTAGTACTTGAGATTGACACAGGCATATCAGAACCTGGTCTAAAAGTGCTGCAAGCATATCAGTACTTGAGCATATGATTGGATATCAGTATCCACATAAAAAATGTTCAAGCATAGCAGTACTTGAAACATTTTAAATCCCTAGCATGCACAAATTAGAGAACTTGATATCAAAGAGTCCCATACCTCCGAGTGTATCATGCACGCTAATCAATGCAGCATTGTCGGGATTATCTTCTGCATCCTTGATATTTACAAGAAAAAAAACTGATTGCTCAGCATTGATATGAAGAATAAGTCACCTGTCTCATGAACTGCCTCTGCCAAATAACAAATGCTTCCTGCTAGCAAGGAAAGAAGCTAAAAGAACTTGAAAAATTTTCTTCCAAAAAACAGTGTATGATATTCCCTGCTGGGATCTGCATATCCAAATCCTACTTTACATAATCGGGAGTTTCTATCCCCTTCGCTTTATAGGCCAATATCCCAATCTGCTGGGCTTACCCTTTCAGCGTGTCTAGAACAGACATAGTGGGCATACAAGCAAAGAACTTGTCTGCTACCAAAGGAAGATGCCACGTTAGTGGATTACCTAAAACAACCGATTATGGCCGCCTGAAAGAAGGAAGGTTACACATACAACCAGCAGATCCGATGACTGTTCTTGAGAAGGCAGAACAAATCCAAGTCCTGCTAGCACCCAGATCCCTGCTGGTTTGCTCCATACTCCGGTGGTTTTGAGCGGCAAGAAAGGGAGGCAGCCGCCTGCCCTAGCCGCTTTCGCCTAACCGTCCGCCTCCCATCTCAAAAAAGTTTTCTAAATATTTCTCTAGCAGATGTTTGGGTAGCAATTTTTGTTCACCCTGCCATAATTTAATCTACCCTAAATTCCTGTGCTTTATATTATATATTATTCGACTCCATACATTGGGGTCAAGTATAATTCAAAGAGACAACCATAGCTAACGCTATTTTCTATAGTGTTTAAGCATTGACTCGTCTCATTTTCTAGGAAGGGGAGTTTTTATTGGCCTGGCTAGCTAAGGACTTCCATGCAGTACCCCCTCTAGACCATGGGTTTGTATTTTAATCCATCACCCTTCAATACTTCTTCTCAATGGTCATGCTCCTTTTATAGATCATTCCTCCAAGTCACGATACATATTCTATAAGACCTAGTGACTTCTTGTGTCGAGACCCCACAAGAATGTCAAGACTTTGCTTAAAATTATCTAAATTGGTACTATTTTGTGCAAAACTTCACCACCTATTTGTAGTGACTATATGGCTGCACCACACGCCTGTCAAATTGACGGGTGGCCAACCCTCTTTCGGAGTTGTTCTACCGTAACAGTCTGATGGTATGCAACCATTGTTGACTAGCCACCTCCTTCTAGGGTACCTAGATTTGGTTGGGGCAAAGTGTTTCCAACCATTACTTTAGTACTTTAGGGTCATTAAGTTCCATAAATAAGCTTACATATCCCAACAGATTATATAGATATCCAAAAGGTTAGTACCACTTAAGGACCTTTCAAGAGAGGCCCCTTCTATTAAACGGTTCTCTGTAAATCGATTGTTCACCATGTCCCCTAAAAATTGGAACTCTTCTCCCCCTAAGCCACATATTAAATCTTTGACAGGCTTTCAAGCCCCTCACTGCCTTTCAAAGCGACACAGCAGTATTTGATCAGTTTTTACCAATTGTAGAGCCAAAATCTATCCTCGCCTACTAATAGAGAGCATCCCTCAAGACATGCAACCCATCCAAAGGTTGTGAAGGTAATAATCTTCCCAATCAAGTGGCCTAAACATAATGCATGATGCTCCTTCATTCTTTCCTTCTTCTTTAATATGTTCTCTATGGCTATGGTCGATCCCCTTTACCCCGACCCTTGAATGGTGTTGCTGATTAATTCCAACATTACTCATCAACTATACACTTGATATTCCGTAGGGTCATCAAACCCCCCCCTTTTTTTTTTTTTTTTTGGGACGAAAAACAAGTTTATTAATCACAGATAAACATTACAAGATACAAATCTCATCTAAATGTGCAAGCACAAGACAATGCTCCCAAAGCACGAGCCGAAAGCATTATGTACTCACTCCAGCATAGGAGACTAATGATAAGAATTAATTTGGAGATAATGAATCCAAATATAGTCTCTCACCTCTTCCCTAAGGGAGAAAGAATTGTAAGCCATCAGTATCTTAGCCTGAGCTACAACAATGACTCTACGAACAGATGAATAAATGTCTTGGAAAATATGCAGTCTACAACGCCTCCAGAGTGACCATAATTACCAACCGGACCCGAGATGAAATGCCTTCCGTTTATCTGGAGCCCGTGCATTTGAATAGGACACTAGGAGAACAGATTGGCAATACAGTATACTGTTAAATAATGCTTGTAGTCAAAACCATGCTGGTTGAAGTTTCGGACAAAAGATGCAATGCTCAAGTGTTTCGACATCTGAAAGGCAAAGGGGACATGTTGCAGAGTTGCGAGGACCAAACAATTTAACCCTTCAGATATTTTTAACCCTCTTGTTGTTTTCTGTCTTATGATATAACAGTCTATGTTCCAAGGTTGCTTTCAAATTCCCATATGTATTCTAAAACTCATATCAATTAGGGTTATGATTTAACGTCCATATTGACCTTAGAACTGTTAGTTGTTAGGGTTATAAATGACTGTTGTGGGATTATAAATGACTTGGCATACTCATATAAGCCATAGTCATGCCCTATTTTAGGGAGTGAGCCTTCTTGAGAATCGTAAGTTATCTAGAGTAGGGCGTCTGCCCTACATTTTGTAAATCTTCTTAAATATCCACATTTGGTATAACACAGGAAGTTAATACCCTACTACCTTGACTTCTGTTGACGTTCTAGCTCTATGTGCTCTAAATTACAACTCTGTGTAATCCATTCGGTTCAACTATATATGACTCAACTAAGGAACATGTTTGATGTCTATCCTTCAGTGTTTATGCAAGACACATTTGAGCTTCTAGTAGCTAACTGCTATATGCCAACCCAACAAAGTACTGTACTATAGTACCATCCAACCCCATCATTGTCCGTTGCGATTTATTTTAAATGCTGACTACAACCTCCTACCTTGGTATTCAGTAGATTGTATGTTGTCTGCACATTCTAGAGGGACTCCAGACCCTTCAGTGGTAAGTTTGGGGTTCACTTGTCTTTCTCGTTTCACTGCATTGATTACTCCATCAAATTATATATACATGGTACATATTGCTTTAACTTAGTTAACGCGTAACCTTGCTAGTTCCCTGAAACAAAACCTTACCTACCATTATAATGTGGCTAAACCACCGGCTTGTCAAATGAACGTGGCCAACTCTATATTGGAATTGCATAAGGTGCATAATGGGCCCCCAAGGTATTTCAACCATCCCTTATTATGGCACTTTAGTCACATAAATAAACTATGATTCCAAATGGGATTATAGCAACAACAAAAAAACACGGTCAAACCTAGATCCCTAGGCCAAACATCAGCCCTGGTCAATCCCAGTAGCTGTATTATCAATCGGGATACGAAATTTCGTATGAAACCGGTACTAATATCCTTTAGCCTCAAGCACCCCAATTTGTAAATACAAGTCATAATAGACTATTGCTACCAAAGAAGCCTATAGTCAATATAAGCAAGCAGAATTAAATTTTAATGGTTCGAGATACAAACTCCAATGGTCTAAAGCCCTTATTCCTACAACACATATATCCATGCACAATCTTATCCTTACAGTTTCATTTCCCCATGCTTAATTACATTCTTAGACCATTTGTGCAGTCCATTCCAGATTTTCAGATAGATAGATAAGTAGATAGTATTTTAATGTCACGCCACTAGGCAGCATCCAACTGGACATGTGAGCCCTGCCCCCAACCACCTTACATTGCGTCTGTTAGGATTTGACCCCCAACAGTACCGAGTGCGATTCTGGGCAGTCTCGAACTCGAGACCACATTGCTAAGGAACTAGTGTGTTACCACTAGACCAAACGCCCAGACATGTAAGGCTTAAAACATTTATCTCAATAGTTACATACCCGCATAGTGCTTTCCTCCATACCCTCTTCTGTTATGTTATTTGCAGCTTTAAGAGCAGGAACTCCAACCATAAATTGCGCTTTGCATTTATCTTCCTCCATGGTCCACTGGTATATTTTTTCTGGCAGATTTTCATATAAAGCATTTACTACTAGGCTAATATCCTAACCTATAGCCTTGTTTAGGTAAAGAAAAGCCTTGATCCACTCACTGCAACCCATATGTGATACAGCCGAGTAGTCCCCTGGCTTCCTAAGGGCCTCCTTCTCATGTATCAGCTCATGAATATCACTGTTTTTAATGCAACTCAATATGGTCTGCACTGCCCTATTTGGGCACTCCATTTTACTAGCTGCATACCCCAAAGCAGACAGCTCACTATTCCATGTATGTTGGATTACTTCAAAGTCCATTGCCTCTAAGTATCTATTTTCATCCTGAAATACAGCCAGTTAAGTTGTAAGAACCCTGCTCAAAAAACAGTTATCTATTACTTTATATGGACATTAGGGATGAGGCTAAAGGACACAAGCAACCCTGGTTAAACCAAGGAATCGAAGTGTCTAAAAAAACCCGGTCAAACCTAGATCCCTAGGCCAAACATCAGCCCTGGTTACGAAATTTCGTATGAAATTGGTACTTAATATCCTTTGGCCTCAAGCACCCCAATTTGTAAATACAAGTCATAATAGACCATTGCTACCAAAGAAGCCTATAGTCAATATAAGCAAGCAGAATTAAATTTTAATGGTTCGAGGTACAAACTCCAATGGTCTAAAGCCCTTATTCCTACAACACATATATCCATGCACAATCTTGTCCTTACAGTTTCATTTCCCCATGCTTAATTACATTCTTAGACCATCTGTGCAGTCCATTCCAGATTTTCAGAGAAATAATGCGAGTACATGTAAGTCTTAAAACATTTACCTCAATAGTTACATACCTAAACCTTGGTTACATACATGTAAACCTTTAGCACAACTCTATAGCCTTAGGAGGAACATTTTAGAAGAGGCAATGTCCCATAAGGGGAGCCATTTCCAATACCAGATCCTAGCAAATTCAAAAACTTCAAGCAAAGAAAAGACAAGGGCAGGAGAGGTCCAGTACCGGCAGCCAAACATCATGACATTAGCAAAATATTGGTAATGCACGAAGGGCCAAAAGGTACAGCGAAGCCTCTCGGTTTATAGCCGATCAGCCCTTGTATCCTCTTGCCCAGTTAGAGAAATAACTAGAACCTAAATATATAACGAATTTCAAGTAACTTTGATATTTTGGTTGAAGTACTAACTTACAAGTCATTTCCCAGATTTCTGTAACTCTTTGTACTAAGCATTATAAGCCCATTAATTTAGATCTTAATTGCTGCACGTCCACATTTATTTTGAACAACAATTACCTGAAATTCGTCCTGGTCAGATGCATATTCTTGTTGCAGTTGTGTTTCTGGAATACTACAGTCTCCAATATCCAAGTTCCCAGCACTACTAGTGTGCATGTTTTTTGCTCCAAAATTGCTCTTCTTATTGGTATATCCTCCTCTGGAACCATTTGCTTCCCTCTTTGAGTTTGCAGCATTTCTTTGCATATCTCCCATTGTGTAGGTGCCCTTAGAGCATTCAGATAAGGAAATACAGGCTTGGAATTCTTCCTCTAACCATTTATCATTCAGTGCTTCATATTCAGAGTCGGAACTAAGGGGTCTGCCGTCTGAATCATATTCCCATTCCATATTTCAGAAAGATCTAGATATCTAAGGACTTAACAACAACTATTCAATGGGATATTTTCTGCCATAAACCGTGCAGAGCTTTCTTTAAGCGGGAAACCTATTCCTTTACATGTCTGCTGTCTATAGGTTTTGACCCAAAATTCTTAGAAGAGATCTAGGATGGAGGATTCACTTACCTTGTCTTGCAGTTGCTTTATCTCTCATGCTTGAAACAGAGGTATTCACTGCAGATTTCGGACTGCTCCCATGTGTTTAGCTGCAAGATGTCGCCAGCCATCGCCATCGAATAGGGCAAGGTGAGTTTCGGAATAGGGCAAGGTGAGTTTCAGACAGTAGGATTTTTGGTTATTAGCATCAAGCCTATTTCCAGACAAACAATATTTGACTATCTTAGGGCCAATATCTAAGATATATATATACAAGAATTTAGCGCTGGCGGAGCCAGCGCCTTATGTCAGTATTGCAATCTATGATGCAAGAGTTTTATCTTTTTTTGGATAATGGATGATATATTTGTGGATATCATTGATTAGATGCATGACAAAGATTTGTATCTTCAAGTTAGCTTATATATGTTGTGGGAGTTTTTTGTGGATTGTTATGAATATGATAGATTTTTTATTGACGAAATGTGCATGTGCTGATCAAAGGCTGCGGCGTAGCACTTTCATTTTTCCCAGGCCTCTAACATAGAGAATGAGATGAAATCGACCTGCAAGAATGTGCACCTTTTCAACTCAGCCATATATTAAGCTTTGTAGATGCTTCTTGCAGCATTGAATTCAAGCAAAACACACGTACCATACTATTTTGGTCCTCTTGCAGATCCTCTAGGATCTACATTTTTAGAAGTAAGGGCATTGCCAATGCAAGTCAATTTGCCAAGCTCCAGCCATGAACATTGTGGCATGCAATTGCAGCATGCATCCGTCCAGCTGACCTCAATAGTTGTTAGGGTCTGCAAAAAGTATGTGGACAATAAAGAAATCATTTCCCGATTGTCTGCATAAACTTTTTATGGCTTGCATTGTATATTTTGCAGCAAACATAGCTTGGATGTGCACACACACATCACGAAGGATAACTAATCAAAAAATAACTGTAACCATTTGCTATGAAGTCAACCCTCCCTACAAAGATTTGCAAATGAAAATATTCCGAGATATGCATTGTGCCAAACCTGGACTCCAAGCTAGTTTCAAAATGACACAGTTTGTTTTTCTGTACACGGGTAACAGTGCATGTATTTCTGCATGACATTTACATGAGTGAATGCATTAAGCAAAAACCATGGAAATAAATAGAAGCACAAAGATCGTAATGATCCTCAAAATAAAAAACTATTACACTGCAATAAGCTTCATATTTCTTAAAATTGTCTAGCAAGGATAGTATCTTAATGCAAGATTTAGCCCTAACCTGCAAAGCAAGGCTCTGTTTCATTAGCAAGAGTATCTGTTGGAAAGCTTGCAAGAAGATCTAAAAATAATGTTAGGCACATGATCTTCAGATTTTCATTGTAACTATGTCGAAAATCACAAAATCACAAAATCCGCTTGCTGTCCTACTTTGACAACAGAAACAAAACTGTTTTCTAGTTTTGGCCATAACTTGCAAAGTAGACCTCTGTTTCATTAGCAAGAGTATCCCTTGGAAAGCTTGCAAGAAGATCTAAAAATAATGCTAGGCACATGAGTTTCAAATTTTTATTCTAACTATGTCAAAAATCACAAAATCCGCTTGCTGTCCTACTTTGACAGCACAACGTGTAAAGGGTATAACTTTGAAAAGAAAACTCTGCATTTTATCCATGACCATTTGCTGGAAAGCTTAACGAATGTCCTACAAAAGCATTTAGGTGAACGCATTACCTCCAGTTCATGCTAGTTGCAAAACTGAACGTTTAAACAATAATCTTTCAAAATGTGAAACAACATAAAGGCTCAATTAGCTAATCAACGCTTAAGGTTAAATAATCGTAGATACCTATCTTTGCATCACTGCCTGTCAAAGAACTCCAGTTGATAATGCTTAAAACCAACTTAAACGTCAGAATCCCTTCCAGCATTGATGAGCTGCATCTCCTTGTAATGCTTTGGTTAGAGATCGTATCCCTTTATCTTTTTCTGGATAGTGGATGATATATTTGTGGATATCATTGATTAGATGCATGACAAAGATTTGTATCTTCAAGTTAGCTTATATATATTGTGGGAGTTTTTTGTGGATTGTTATGAATATGATAGATTTTATATTCACGAACATAGGAATATTGATTTACATTCAGGAAAAAGTCGCATCTCCTGAAGTTTTAACTTATGAGACATTAAAAGCTCTAACACACACGTTTTTTACTCAAAGGTCAACATCAAAGGTAGAAAAATGGTTTGGATTGTTGGCGTAGTTGCTTAAACTTGAAAAATTTTAATAATGATTTGAGGAATCCAAGTGTTGGTGTAATCAGAGGTTTGAAGTCTATGACTATTAAGACAGTTGGTGATATTGGTGGGAGGTTCATGGGTTCTAAGTACAATGATTATAAAAAAGTGTTGGATGGGGTCAAAGGTGAGAGAATTTGTTTTTATCACAATCTAGATTTGGATCTGATGGATGTAGACGGCTGTTGAGAATGTAAAAGTTGTACAAATGGCCATCTTAAGTATGTCCTATCTCATGATATTGGCCATAACTTGCAAAGCAAGGCTCTGTTTCATTAGCAAGAGTATCCGTTGGAAAGCTTGCAAGAAGATCTAAAAATAATGCTAGGCACATGATCTTCAGATTGTCATTGTAACTATGTCAAAAATCAGAAAATTCGCTCGCTGTCCTACTTTGACAGCAGAAACAAAATTGTTTTCTAGATTTGGCCATAACTTGCAAAGCAGACCTCTGTTTCATTAGCAAGACTATCCGTTGAAAAGCTTGCAAGAAGATCTAAAAATAATGGTAGGCACATGATTTTCAAATTTTTATTCTAAGTATGTCTAAAATCACAAAATCCGCTTGCTGTCCTACTTTGACAGCACAACATGTAAAGAGCATAACTTTGAAAAGAAAACTCTGCTTTTTATCCATGAGCATTTGCTGGAAAGCTTAACGAGTGTCCTACAAAAGCATTTAGGTGAACGCATTACCTCCAGTTCACCCTAGTTGCAAAACTGAACGTTTAAACAATAATCTTTCAAACTGTCAACAACAACACAAAGGCTCAATTAGCTAATCAACACTTGAAGTTAAGTAATCGTAGATACCTGTCTTTACATAACTGCCTGTCAAAGAACTCTAGTTGATAATGCTTAAAACCAACTTAAACGTCAGAATCCCTTCCAACATTGACGAGCTGCATCTCCTTGTAATGCTTTGGTTAGAGATCGTATCCCTTAAATGTTGCTGCAAAGTAAAATCAAAGAAGAGTGAAAGCTTATTCTTACCATTAAGATCCACGGGGGAGTTTGTTCAAATAGCAGAAGAAGCTGCAGTAACGGTGTATCAGGGGATCTGCATAATAGGGTAAGGAATTAGATTCTGAGATAGTCGAAAGTAATATACAGAAGGGGATTTTACCTTGGAGCTAGTTGTGACCCAATATTTGTGTCGGGTCTACTTCTTGGAGCGCCCAAAGCGTCCCAGAAACAGCTTCCACTTGTTCCACTTGTGGAGCACCACATATACTCCAACCATTTCTCGATGCACCTTTTCCAGCTAGCTTCTTGATGTTTCAATTCATTGTCATCAACTACATCCAATAATTTGAAAAATGCCACGATTACCATGTTTAATTGTACCAACCCAAGAGTTTAGCTGAATATGCAATGTAAAACATGGCGACCACACCTGCTACTGCATTCCAACGATAATTTAAGCATTCCAACGATAATTTAAGCAACGTCTCGCAGCCAAACTTGTGCAATATTCATCTTTTAAATTCTAATTCATGAATTCCTGCTGTTGAATTGTATCATCTAATCTACCTTGATCACCAACAGCATGTTCCTAAGATCCTGTACCTCTTTCACAGCTGCCATGTAGTCCATTCATGCCAGCGAGGTTATGGCTATATTCTGATGGATACTTGATAACCTATAGTCTGAGAATGTTCCTTCTCACAATGGTCTCCAGGATGAGCTACATGCCATAAAGTTCTAATGAACTCTTATTTTAAAGTAGCAGAGACATAGCAAAATGTAAGATTGTTAAACATGACTTCAAAAACACAAGAAAGAATGTAAAGACAGTATTCACTATCAACCATATTGTCCTTTCTCCTTTGCCAACCTTGTTGTGTGAACCGTCTAGGAAGGCCTGGACCTAAAATGCAGGACGACAATCAGTTTGTATAGCATGGCTTGGAGCAATTTAGGACCCATACACATAGCAGAGAAGGATACCACCTGTAACGCCTTCATCCATGTTCATCTGCAAGTGCACAGTATAGAATGAAAACCAAATTGTATAGTCCTTGTAGTTTTAACCAAATAACGCAGGCCATGTAATCTGTTCACTTACCACTGTATAAAACCGAGCTTCCTAAAGAAAATTGTGTCATTTTTGTTAAGTACTGCTTGTTTTTGTGCCAACAAACTTCAGCTAAAATCGCCCAGAACGTCCGTAGCCTTCAAATCATCATATGTTGGAATGTCCTAGGAATAGAGCAAAATTGAGAGCCACACTGCAAAAATCAAAGCATGCAATAGGGATGCAGCTAGGCAGGGTAATCCAGGAGCACGGAGGCGTTTGTGCTCACAGAACCCAAAAGCAGGAAAGCCCTCTCCAGTTTGGTCCAAATGTAATTTGTCTCTTGCAAAGTTTGCCCTTTCCCGCTAATTTTTGGCAGAGGAAATTGTAGAGGAAGCTTACCACACAAATTTATTCCACTCTTCATATCTAAAAATGGCCGATTCTGCTAGCTCGAGCCGTTTGCATAGGGCAATCTAATTGCCAGCTTCCACATCTAGTGCCAGCTTCCACATCTAGAGCAGTACGGGAGGACCTTGGGACTCTCAAGACCAGAAAAGAAGAGCGTTAAATCTAAAGGGGAAGAGGCAGCGATTGAGGCTTCAACTCATACACAGAGAGAGAAATCACCTTGTTCAGGCTTAGAGGGAAAAATGAACGTGAAATGCCGCATTAGAAGTACGCGGCAAGAAGAAAACCTTGTGCCCACGCTCAGCCCCCAGTCCTTAGTTAAAAAATAAACGGAGTAGATAGCACTTGTCGGAGAGCTTCTACACGGTTTCAACCGGAAGTGGGCTTTGCACAAATCCACGGTTTACTCCGCTAGTGTAACCCAGAATCACACGCGTTTTGCAGGAGAACTGTGGGACACAACACCACAGAGAAGCCAGGAAATCCAGAGGGGAAGAAGCAACGATAGAAGCATAGTCGGGGCTCTCAAGCTACGAGCATGTGCTCCCGGAAATAAAAACGTCGACCAAAGGCCAGAGCTAAACCCAGAGGAGAAGAGGCAACGAGGGCATAGCCATGGCGTGTAGACGATAGCTGAAAGAGGCCCGTCGGAAAGAAATAGATAATTCCGAAAACAAATTTTACTCTGCATTCTGCACGCATAGTTCTGCAATGGCTTCCTGTGCACGTCGGAAAGGATAGCCGGAAAATGATGATAATTCTAAAAATTTTTCCGGTTCGCATAATCTTATATTTAGTCAGATATATTTTTTTAAAGGCCTTATGGTTCAGATATGCCTTGGTTTTTATCATCATCCATCTCTTATTGTTCTACCAAGATCCTTAATCCAATTTTATCAAGCTATTTCATACTCCACCTAGATTATATGCCCTAGATGTCGTTATTTATTTGCTATTGTATCATCCATACAGCAAATTTTTAAATATCCTCAGCACCACCACTAAGGTTAACTATCTTTTATTGATTCAACTTGGGGCACTATCTGCCAACTAAGTCTTGAGATACGTAAAATCAGGGTGCCCTAGATTCAGCCTTCTCATCCAATAGCGCCGCGCCACGTGGCAACTATTCTTTTCCTGAATGTTGCCCTGAATTGTAGCAAACATTCTGGACGACATTCTGCATTTCCACCTGCTATTCTTTTGTCTAACCGTTGGATGGCCGCCACGTGGCACTGAATCTAGGGCACCCATGATTTCACGTTGCAAGAATGGCTCTGCGCCTTGGATTCCGGCGTGGAAGAAGTGCCGACGCGCTCCGGAATCCAAGGCGCAGAGCCATTCTTGTATACAGATCTAAATACCTTAATACCTCTTCATGGCCAGGGAATACTCTATATATCTTGTTCTCTTTTTTTTTTGAAAATCATTTTTTTCCCTTTCCTTCTGAGTCCCGATCACATTATATTTTCCATGAGGCGCCCCTAAACCTGATCTATATTGTTTCCCTGCAATATGAGCTATGAACATTTTACATGTCTTGTTTTCTTGCAGACTACAAGATGTTCCCCTATTTTCTTTCTAGGTACGTTCAATTATACTCTTCACGAGGAACTCCTGGTTACGGACCATCATGCTTCACAATCCATTCACATAGGTATAGAATTATCCTACCATATCTAAAGCAGTATCGCATTTCTGTTCACACCTAATTTCTTTCTTCAAAATTACCAAAATATGACACGTGTGCACTCATTGATTGCAAGGCATTAATTTGTGTTTAGACGCATTTATGAGCATTTATGGCGTATAAAATATCTCCCCTGTTTCTCTCCGGTGTTTAGCTATGGCGCCTCAAATGTATGTTTTGCAGGTTCTGATTATGGCAAGAATGACGACATTCCGGTAAGTTTTGCGCTGGATTTGGTTCTGGGTTATGGTTTTTTTTTTAATGCTATAAGCTCGTTTGTTGCAGTTCGGTGTAGAAATTCCAATGCCGGAAATGGATTTGGAAGAAACGAAAAGCGGACAGAAAAAGTCGCCCAGTGTGATTGCGAAGCTAATGGGTCTCGATCCAATGGCGGTTCAATCCCAGAAAATGGGCGGGCCGAGGAAACCTGTCAAAGATTCTACAAAAAGCGGGCCTCTCAGGCCTTTGTCCCGCCTTGGCTCAACAAGGAATTTGAAAACAGAGCAGGAAAACATGGAGCCAAGGAAAAGTGGAAGTGATGAGGTCTGTTCACAGATTATCTCAACGCGGCTCTGTTGTAAGGCAAGTAGCAGATCCAAAAACGGCCAAGGATTTTCTGGGCGATTGGAGAGCATTCAAGTTCTAGCAACCCAGACTGCCGGATAGGGGTAGATTTTGAGACAGAGGGAGCAGGTTGTAGGGAGCGGGATGAGATGCATATGACTAGCGATGGCACCCTTAGAACCTCGTTTTGATATCAAGATGAAGTAGCCAATGATCAATATAAGTTGAAGATATTGTGTAATAAAAACTCAAAAGAAAAGCACAGGTCGCATAAAACATTAACCGCAAACAAACAAAATTGTTGGCTGGATGCTGGCTGGAGAACAGAACCCACAGAAAGCGAAGAAGCATTCTGTGCAGAGGAATTGATGCTTTTGCAACTGCTTGATTTAGCGGAGAAAAAGAAATGTGCTACTGGAGTAACAGACGAGAGCAAAAACAGCGGCATGGATGAAAGGATTTAGGCGACAAAGATGATCGAATACCTGGCCAGTGGCAACAATCACAGGATCCTTCATCACCTCCAAAGAAATGGGGCAACGGAAATCATCAGGAAGGGTCGGAAATCCTTGTTTATCAACCGATGACCCTATTGTATAGGGGAATGGAGGTTGGGGCCTCCATTCCGGGTTTCCAGGTGGGGTCCCGCGACCGGCGTTAGCCGGGAGCGGGTCACCTGGAAACCGGAATCCGGAATGGAGGCCCCAACCTCCATTCCCCTACAATATAGAAGTTGGGGACGTTTTTTTTTCTTTCTGCAGATCCAACAAATTTATAGGGCATTCTTACAGCAGACTTACAGCATTCTTACAAGATCCGACAAGGTTTCGTGAAGATTTGAACAGATCCGGCTATAAACTTGCGATTTTTCGAACCTTGAAAGATCTGCTACCTGTGCAGAAGTAAAAAATACATGCAAACTAGGTCGAAGAGCAGGCATTGGGCCGAAGAACGAGGCCATGGCAAGCATTTCTTCTAAAAAATTGGGCGTTGGATCAAAAACAGAGCCTATTACGAGCTTCAAAATGCTCTGTTATGGCAACGATGGCAAGCGCAGTAAGAACTCCGTCGATCTGTGAAGAAGTGGCGATGGCAGCAAGCACTCCGGTAAACCTAAAACAAAACCTAAGCGATCTGGGAAGAACTGGCGATGGCGGCGACTGTAAACCTAAAACAAAACCTAACGAAGCCCTAACCGGTGCAGCCAGTCAATCGGAATAGGTGAAGCCGACTTCCATTCCGCGTTATTGGCTAATGCCACGCGTCGGCACCAAAATGCACGCCACTAAAAAAAACGGACCCAACTTCTATATTGTAGGACGAGCCATTTCAAGATGAGCCTTATCAGCTTCAGGCGTGTTAGCAACAGCAATGGCATTTAGGCTAATTTTCTGAGAATGGAAGCAACACATTCTAGTGTTCTATCAATATCTCCGCCTTTGTCTATAATCATTGCTTCAATCGCTTGGGATTTCTGTTTCAGATCTGACATAGTCTTAAGGTGAAGATTTTCTGCCAACCTTCTCAAGAGAGTTTGATCTGTGTCTCTGTCACATTTATTATCCAGGATAGACACCGCATCCTCATAAAGCTGAAGGCCCTGCATGTTTGTGCACAAGTTCAACCTATACACAAGAAAACGACTGCACATAAGCTATATCACAAGCAATAAACTAGGAGTATAAACTGCAAGAACAGATAGGTGCAGCATATACAGCATTTCACCAGCATAAATAGGCTCCCTACCTTTCAAATCTAGATGCTAGAACTTTTGTTTTCCTATGAGTAGAAGAGATCGGCCCCCTGCTTCAAAAATGTCAAACCTTAGATAAACGATCCTGGGCACCATTTTTGTACTAGCAAAAAAATAAAAACGCAACCCTTTACCGAATAAGACCCATGTTTTTCCACTATAAGCTATTTTCATTCTAAGAGTATAATCTTAGGACCTTGACCAAATAATCACTAATTGTAATTCCCCTCAAAAAATCTTATCAATAGCATTAATTATAAGCCACTTTGACACCTCCACGTAAAACTCAACTTATTACAAGAATCACTCAAAATATCAAAATTTTAATATTCCCAAAAATTATCCATGACATGCATTTTTACTTTCCAACACTTCCATCTTGCACTTTGAAATCTAAATATTAGTATGATATCATACTAGGAGAACATGCTAGCAACATTGTAACTTTTCTAACATTTATGCCCAAAAGTAGTCAGCCTCATCTAATGGAGTTCATGATTAAAGAAAGCAGAACTTACCATTGAAATGACATTTTTTCTTAGATTCGTTTAAATGTAAATTATCATGTAACCATGTCCATTTAAGGTCTTCTAAAACACATAGAGAACTTCCGAAGTGAATTCTGCAATTTGAATTCCATTCTGAGATACACTCTGAGCATTGTGGTTTGAGATCCAGCTAGAGATGTTTTTCACCCCAGGTCCAAGGTGACGCAAATTCCCCCGCAGTGAATTTAGAAAAAAGAAATGTTCGCAGCGGCCTTCCATCAATTCCATTCTTACATATTCTATACACAAAGTTTCTTGTGTGTAGAATATTCCATTTTGAACTTAAACATTGAAATTAGGCATAACTATTGTTGTAGGAAATACAAATGATGCAGAGGTCATATTTACATGATCAATAAGCTTCTTCCACCAACACAGGAACTCAAAAGGAACTTGGGGAGGTATCTTTGACCCTGGCCCTCTTTAACACTGTTTGGGACTTAACACAGATTCTCCATGATGAATTTGAAAAAGAGAAATGTTCGCGGCGGCCTTGGCCGCCGCGATAAATTTCTTGTAGTTATAAAGCATGCTCACTATTGTTTCACTATAATTTGAACTAGGCATAGTATTACAAGAAATTTATCGCGGCGGCCAAGGCCGCCGCGAACATTTCTCTTCATCCATCTTTGCCACCACAAACATTTCTCTTCATCCATATTACCTACATGTACATGATTGGACATGCATTTCCTCACCTTGTGTTCTAAAAGAAAATAATGTGATTAAAAAGTGACAATGTAAAGTTAACTGTTTCTTCAAAACCGTGAAATTGGACCCATTAGTAACGAAATTCTATCAATACAATGCTGTGAAACACACTCAGATTAGAGATATCTTTGCCTCCCCATGAGTATACTAAAACTACGATGGCTCGTAAATAGCATTCGATCTGATGGATTTCTAACAACTTTATGCATATGGTATTATATTAATCTAGTTCTTAGGGCGTTAAACTAGCAAGGCTAGTATTGCAAAAACTTCAATGTGTTAAATGTCATAGGTCGCCATTGACTAATGGTCTAAAGCCTTTCTTAGTTTTTTCAATAGTTCCTTAATGTCTCATCGAGCACTACATTTTGTTGTTCAAGGCAGAAGACATTTCCCTTTCCTTTAAATTACTCTCACCCCATTGCCCAGTTTTGATAGTTGACATCACATGCTAAATAATGCATTCTCAAGTATGGATTCATATACATTAGTGTATGCCAAAATCTTATGCAACCTCTCGTCCTAGCAATATTTATGCAAAAATGTTTATTTGTTTTTGCTAGCCTTTCTATAGAATCATCAAAATGCAAGCCTTTCTAATTTGATTATTTCTTCTAGACGTTGTTGTTGATTTCTTGCACCATAAAGAGTTAGACGTTACAATGCTAGTGCCACACATTCGGAGTTGTGCATATAGAATAGTAAAAATGCAAGGCTTTCTACATGCAATGCACTGTTTAGTTCACTTACTTGCAAAAATTAACAACAAAGAGCAAGGTAAACAATGGTACGATATCACTGTGAGACATGCACAGTTTTAATGTAAGTTTAGGCTAAGGAAAGTATGGTTATTTAATCTAAGGGTTGAGATTGAAAAAAAGTTTGATTTAAGAGCTAGGAGCAAAAGCCCCTTTTGAATGGAAGAGCACGAAGATATATATTCGAGGACACAGATTAAGGCGGCCACGGTTGGAGGAGGGGACATATCAGAGCAGGGAAGCGGATCAGAAAGGGCATTACGAATCTTCAAGGAGTATTGAGTATTGAGGAAATCTATGGAATCTTCAAAAAATCTTAGAGAATCTGAAGTGAATCTCAAGGAATCTTGCATAATCTTTCAATTTTCTTGAAATGGAAAGGAATCTTGAGAGAATCTAAAGGAATCTCAATAAAGACTTGATAGATTCTAAGGGAATCTTTAGAGAATTTCAAAGCTGATTCCTAAGGCATGAATGGACTAGATGGAGCAAGTCTTCTAGCCAAACATTGGGTTTTCTTTAACACCTGGTTGCCTTTCACATTGGGCCTTTTTTGCACCATTCTGCAAAGACATATTCAAGGTGGCCTTGGTTGCCTTTTACATTGGGCCTATTCTGCAAAGACATATTCAAGGTGGCCTTGACAACCGTGATATATTTCTTCTTGTATGTTTACAATAATTCGTTCCTTGCAATATTATATAATCATGTTTGATCCTTGCAATCTTTAAGTAGAACAAATGGTGTGCTATAGAATTTCCTCAAATGCCAACTACACTATCTCAGCAAGCGTTCTCTTCTATATGTAGCCAACATAAGTGGGTACTACTAACAGAAAACTACATACTTCTCTCTTCTATTATGTAGCTTCGGATATGGTACTACTAACAGCAAATACATCTGCCAGCAAAATGCTTGGAAGTGGATAGCTCTTTTTTCTGCTTATTATATATATATGACTGACTTATGGGAAGGTGGAGCACTGGAAAAGGTACATCAGAAATGGTTTTGAGGAAAACATTCATGTTGCATAAGACTTTGAAAGCTTCAAAAATGAGCTGCATCAATAAAAATGCTATTGCCACACTCCAAAATCACACCATACCCCTCAAATTCATAATAGGCACCACTATGGAGTACATCCTAACTATTGACCCCGCCACTTTTCTGGCAAACGCATCTTGAATAACTACCTTTGGCCTCAAATTTCGAGACATCTCCATAAACTTCTTTAAACAATGTTACAATGATCAATGTCGTTAATCATGTTACTTCGCAACCTTGATGAAAACAATTCCTGTCATTCTGTAGGCTCCAAAACGAATAATGACAGAGATGAAGCTATATGAACTGCTTGTGAATCTCAGCATCAAGCTGCAGCCAGCATTTTCATCGAACAACTAACACCATGCATGCAAAAGAATCGCATGTAGGAAAAGTATAAAAGCCGTCAATTTACATATAATGAACTGTCATAATCAAATACTTTTGTAAGCACCTCCACTTTCCAAAACCTGGGTTTTTGCCCTGACACTATGCTAGCTTTATAATCCTTTCTAAGTCAATACACCTTTCCTTGAAATTTACAGGGCCATTAGGGCAAGGCAATGTACAGAACATCTAAAATACAGCTTCCGTAGCATGGTTTTCATCTGCCAGCATCCCCTTTAGGCTTTTTGTTAGCCAAATAGCAGTTTCTCTTGGAGATACTTTGCTATGTCCGAAAGGCCTTAGGACAACCGATAGCTCCTCAAGCCGTTGCTGAGATAGCAACTGGGCACATAGTTCTAGCAAGCCCTCCATCCTAATTGCACATACTAATACAATTGCTCTGTACATACCTCCTATTATTGTAAACAAACTCGCTGTGTACTCCTAAATGCACATACCATGAATTCATTATCCAAACAGAAAGCAAATAAAGAGAAACTATCATATACCTTTTTAAACCAACTATGTAAAACATGGAGCAAAAAGAAAGGGCAGCTACGAAGAAAAAGCCGAGTGAAGCTTAAGCCAGATGGGTAATTCCTGCCCTTAACAGCCTTCACAGTCTGCTGACATAGCTGAGTGAAGAAATTTTGATCCTCTTGCCTAAAAGTATGAAGAACACAAAAACATCTAGAGCAGAGCAGGAAATTCAGTTGAAGCATTGTCTGAACGCGTTACTGATATTCTGAGCTTCAGTAGAACTCCATGATCACGACTCCATTCAGAGATCAGAGATAAGTTGTTCTATGTTTTATAATAAGAATCTGAACTATGATTCCTTTGAATGCAATATCAAAATTTCAACTTTGTATAATAGAGGTTCATATGGTGAAGAAACCAACTTGCGAGGCAGAGAGGCGGAGAAAGGAGACTCCGTGGATATTGCAGAGGAGACTGATGCAGACCATATTGTTGATGGAATTGCCAATCTCACCTACTTCTTGGCTATGGCGTCATTCTATACCTAAATGCCTACATCTCACCTCAGCTTGGCTATGGCGTCAGAGTGCCGGAGCAGACCTCACGTCTTCTTGCTCAGAAACTCCATAGAAGCAGAAGCCGATGTAGAAGCAGAAGCTCCAAGAAGCTCCACAGAAATAGAAGCTGCATCTAACCAATCAGGCAGCACACAAAATATCATAAGAAAAGCAAATCCACCTTCGGCACAGATCTATTTTCCATCATCTGCATGCAACTTCCCCTCCGTTTGTGTGTAGATTTAAGAATGAGGAATGGGATCGCCGGAACATTGAATAGCTACGCTGCAGGGGAAGAGACGGGAGGAATTCCCCACAGAAAAATCCAACGCACAATATGAGCGAAAAAAGGAGACACACGTCGGTGCAAGATGGACCAGGGATACGTGTCGCCAAAATTTGCATTTGGATTGCGGCGGAGAAAAAATAGAAGTGCAGAACAAAAAAAAAAAAAAAAAAAATGAGAGACTCCATTATATATGTGTGGATAATTAAAAAAAGCCTACCTCCTTCCGTAGGACTAGGTTGACCAAATTTTTATGGAGGCTGTATCATAGGGGTGGGTTGACCCCTACTGCACAGCAGAGGTCAGACCCATCCCTATCAAAGAAATCCATATTAAAGAACATAAACCCACGGGATATAGAAATTTAATACGTACCAGTTCAGTATTGGTTGCTGATTATTTGAATCAGAACTTGAAGATCGTACTTAAGCCCGGGGAAATCATTACTACGCAAATATATCAAAGTCTTCTTTTTAAGCCTGTAGCTGTCAAAACCATTTGCTACAAATCTGTTGATGATACCTATGATATCCTTTGCAGCCATGATGGGGCACGAATTTATGTATAAATATGGCATAATTTGAGAAATTATCACATTCCTAGCTTGATAATAAGGGCGACAACTGTCAGCACGCACATATTTAATTGCCTTAAAGGGCAATTTGTCTCTTTTGTCATACTTGTATGTCCTATAGAATCCCATATCTCTATTGAGTACTTCTATGATCATGTTTAGAAAGTTTGCCTTATACCCAAAGCATCTTGTCGGGTCCTCCTCATATTTTAATGCAGTCTCTTCCTTGATCCCCAAGGTTTGCATATCATAAATTCTTAGGGTACTCATTTTAGGAACTTGTACGCTGCTGAGAAACTCTTTGATAATCGGGCAGTTGACTGCTAGCAGATCATCCATATACCGAAATGTATATCTAAACTTTTCAATATCCTTGTATCTTCCTTGTTTTGCTAAGTTTTTTATGAATAATACTTCAAACCAGGCCAGGTATAAGTTACACCAACACGGGCTACACGAGAATCCCATAGGGATGCCACATATTTGTTGCCATGCCCCACTTCCCATGACTATGATTGACCCCTTTCATATAGTCCCAAGCGGCCCGGCTTACTTGCTTCATAACATGGCAGATTCCATTCTCACCTTTTAGCGGAATGTTTTCGTAGCATCTGTAATATCAGCTACAAAAAAGCTTAAAAGATATGGGAGGCTATCAAATTCAAAGTCAACATTGCCAATAAGATTTTGTATTTGGTCCTTGGTCTTAATCTTGATTTGCTCATGTTGCTCTTCAATGAGCTGGAAGTCTTTGCTGCTTAGTCTTCTAATGGCTAGATCTCTGATAAAACTTGGGCAAATAAATGCCGCGTTATTAGAAGCCTTGTCCACGCCTGAGATGTAGAAGTTATGGCACAACCACTCCATATTTCTGATGACTGATACATCATTGAATGCAAACTTCCTTGTGCAGTCCTTCTTGCATGCTTTTTGTATTTCCATTATAGCGCAGTCTGAGATTATATTTTTAATGATCAGTCTATCATTTTCATGTATCAGACAAGTGTGCTTGTGCATCTCAAAAAGGGTATCACACAAACCTAAACCTTGGTTACATATATGTAAACCTTTAGCACAACTCTATAGCCTTAGAAGCAACATTTTAGAAGAGGCAACGTGCCATGCATGCATGCATGCAACCACACATCCCTTGCATGTCAATTCTAAGCTCTAAAATTTGACTAACACTTGCCCATATGTTGCCCATTGCTTGGTTGCATATTACAGAATTACACCTTAGACAATTAGTTCCAGATTACCAACCTGCTTATTCCTCATGGCACTTTATTCTTTTCTGCTACAGCCTTCTATACATGGGCAGGACATCCTGTTTTATAACTTCAAGGAGGCAGCATGTTTAAGCACTAAAATGCCATACAATTACTTAACCTGAGCACGTATTTATCGCACCATCCTATTGTACAAGGACCCTGTATTTTTCTTTTAGCCACTTCAAAGTGGATGCCTATTTAAACACTTATGCACTACTTTTACTTTGCCACCAGTCTCTTTTGCAAGACTATATTTAAAATTTTAATACATGGCATAACTCATAGACACTAGTTTTCCATAACTATATCCTTGTTCTTAAAAATAGAGATTGTTTACAGGTTTATACCAAAATCAGAATTCCATTACTGTAATAACGATAACTTATGACATAATTCTACCTTTTCCATACAGTAAACAAACTTTGAGTACATATCAAGTACATATTTTGTCTATTGTTTATCAGAAAATTCACATATGCAATACAACCTGTATTTAGACGAAAAATAGATTGATATCAAACCATGTTATGCTTGTGGTGCTTGCAAAAATATCTCCAATCATTGATGTTTTCCTAGAAAGTAGGGGAGCCATTTCCAATTCCAGATCCTAGCAAATTCAAAAACTTCAAGCAAAGAAAAGACAAGGGCAGGAGAGGTCCAATACCTGCAGCCAAACATCATGACATTAGCAAAATATTGGTAATGCACGAAGGGCCAAAAGGTACAGCGGAGCCTCTTGGTTTATAGCCGATCAGCCCTTGTATCCTCTTGCCCAGTTAGAGAAATAACTAGAACCTGAATATATAACGAATTTCAAGCAACTTTGATATTTTGGTTGAAGTAATTTCCCAAATTTCTGTAACTCTTTGTACTAAGCATTATAAGCCCATTAATTTAGATCTTAATTGCTGCACGTCCACATTTATTTTGAACAACAGTTACCTGAAATTCGTCCTGGTCAGATGCATATTCTTGTTGCAGTTGTGTGTCTGGAATACTACATCTCCAATATCCAAGTTCCCAGCACTACTAGTGTGCATGTTTTTTGCTCCAAAATTGCTCTTCTTGTTGGTATATCCTCCTCTGGAAGCATTTGCTTCCCTCTTTGAGTTTGTAGCATTTCTTTGCATATCTCCCATTGTGTAGGTACCCTTAGAGCATTCAGATAAGGAAATACATGCTTGGAATTCTTCCTCTAACCATTTATCATTCAGTGCTTCATATTCAGAGTCGGAACTAAGGGGTCTGCCGTCTGAATCATATACCCATTCCATATTTCAGAAAGATCTAGATATCTAAGGACTTAACAACAACTATTCAATGGGATATTTTCTGCCATAAACCGTACAGAGCTTTCTTTAAGCGGGAAACCTATTCCTTTACATGTCTGCTGTCTATAGGTTTTGACCCAAAATTCTTAGAAGAGATCTAGGATTGAGGATTCACTTACTTTGTCTGGCAGTTGCTTTATCTCTCATGCTTGAAACAGAGGCATTCACTGCAGATTTCGTACTGCTCCCATGTGATTAGCTGCCAGATGTCGCCAGCCATCGCCATCGAATAGGGCAAGATGAGTTTCGGAATAGGGCAAGGTGAGTTTCGGACAATAGGATTTTTGGTTATTAGCATCAAGCCTATTTCCAGACAAACAATATTTGACTACCTTAGGGCCAATATCTAAGATATGTTTTTTTTTTTTCTTAAAAAGCTTATATTTCGGATATGCCTTGGTTTTTATCATCATCCATCTCTTATTGTTCTACCAAAATCCTTAATCCAATTTTATCAAGCTATTTCATACTCCACCTAGATTATATGCCCTAGATGTCGTTATTTATTTGCTATTGTATCATCCATACAGCAAATTTTTAAATATCCTCAGCACCACCACTAAGATTAACTATCCTTTATTGATTCAACTTGGGGCACTATCTGCCAACTAAGTCTTGAGATACAGATCTAAATACCTTAATACGTCTTCATGGCCAGGGAATACTCTATATGTCTTGTTCTCTTTTTTTTTTTTTAAATCATTTTTCTCCCTTTTCTTCTGAGTCCCGATCACATTATATTTTCCATGAGGCGCCCCTAAGCCTGATCTATATTGTTTCCCTGCAATATGAGCTATGAACATTTTACATGTCTTGTTTTCTTGCAGACTACAAGATGTTCCCCTATTTCTTTCTAGGTACGTTCAATTATACTCTTCACGAGGAACTCCTGGTTACGGACCATCATGCTTCACAGTATAGAATTATAGTTATAAGCATGCTGACTATTGTTTCACTATAATTTGAACTAGGCATAGTATTATAATTAAAAAAAAACCTACCTCCTTCCATAGGACTAGGTTGACCAAATTTTTATGGAGGCTGTATCATAGGGGTGGGTTGACCCCTACTGCACAGCAGAGGTCAGACCCATCCCTATCAAAGAAATCCATATTAAAGAACATAAACCCACAGGATATAGAAATTTAATACGTACCAGTTCAGTATTGGTTGCTGATTATTTGAATCAGAACTTGAAGATCGTAAGCCCGGGGAAATCATTACTTCGCAAATATATCAGAGTCTTCTTTTTAAGCCCGTAGCTGTCAAAACCATTTGCTACAAATCTGTTGATGATACCTATGATATCCTTTGCAGCCATGATGGGGCACGAATTTATGTATAAGTATGGTATAATTTGAGAAATCATCACATTCCTAGCTTGATAATAAGGGCGACAACTGTCAACATGCACATATTTAATTGCCTTAAAGGGCAATTTGTCTCTTTTGTCATACTTGTATGTCCTATACAATCCCGTATCTCTATTGAGTACTTCTATGGTCATGTTTAGAAAGTTTGCCTTATACCCAAAGCATCTTGTCGGGTCCTCCTCATATTTTAATGCAATCTCTTCCTTGATCCCCCACCTAGCGATGACATCATCGAACGTGACCTGCTTTTCTCTCTCTCTTCGCAGCACCTCCCCTTCCCTTTTTACTCACACCCCCTCTATTTCCTGGATATAAGGCCGGTCTACGGTCTTCAAATAAGGCAGCGACCTCAACAGCCTGCCTATCACCATCATCCAGCCCACTAGTGGCAGCCTCGGCACTTCCATTTGCAAGCACATCTCCCCTTGAGTCCTCAGCCCGCTGTGCATCACCCCAACTAAACGCTTCCCAAAATCTGACATCCCCATCGGCAACGAATTCCATGCTCCATGTCCCTCTTGCTCCCCATGTTACAGCAGGGCTCTTCTCTTCGCCACACTTCCTTCTAGATTCTCCTTGCTTGCTCATCTCAGGCCCTCCCAATCCAGACTGAAATAGCTTTTCTGCATCCCTGCTTCTGCAAATGCCACAACAGACATCCGGAAGCGGCACCCTGGGAATGTGCATATGATACATGTTCACCTTTAACCTCGCTGCTTAGCGTAGATGCATATCCACCGCTCCTCCCACAGAATTCCTTCTCGGGCCCCCCCTCCTCACTAAATTCCAATGCTCACCGCTTGGATTTCTCGCCTGGCTCCCAAGCAAGATCACAACAAATAGAACAATACAGCCGAGAGCTTTTGGGTATCAGAGACCCCCTGGTCTAAATTCCAATGCTTCTGCTTGGATTCCGATCTCTGCCCCTGGGCACAACAAACAGAACACCACAGCCGATATCAGAAACAAACGGAAATATACAGCTGAGAGCTTGTGCGTATCAGCAAATCTCTGCCAAGCTTCTACACCAATAGCTCCGTTGAAAAACAAAAGCAGGAACGAGACCCAATTGACTGTAGAATCCTTCTCCTTCTATTCGGAATTTGCAAGCATCTGTAACGTTCTAACCGACATGCCCTTAACCAACTGGGCAAAACCGTCTAGACGTTTATGAGTAGTCGCTTCTACCCATTTATGCCGATATCTCGGGAACGCCCCACAGGCACATTAAAGGATCGAATACTCGAGCAGTCTACCATGGGCCCGTTACAGTCTCTCCCACTAGAACTATGCTCGTCCTCGAGCATCCAAGGCTATACCATGTCTATATCATACCGTCACAGTGATTACCAAGTCTTGGGAAATTATTCATGCATATAGGCACCCATGGAGACTCGAACTCGAGACCTGCTCTGATACCAACTGTGACGAGCCTGCCGAGTTGACCCTCATGGCAACTCGGGATCTTGTCTAAACTTGCACTAATTCTAGGTTGATAGCGTTGCTGAAGAATTGAATCTTCTTATTCATAATAATAAGAGATCAACCATAGTATATCCGTTATCAAATACAATAATATTCAGAGAAAACACTATCCTCAATACATTCACAAGATCTAGCTGAGCAATTTAACACAAGAGCCCTCCTCTGGAACTCAACCACGATCCCTGGCTACACTGCTGCCGCTAGCTTGACCACTGCTTGCTAATCTACTGCACAATGCACTCAAGAGGGTTAGTCCTCGTGACTAAGTGGGGATCCCTGGCTGCCTCTGCATGCATAGAACATCTTGCAATCTTGGATAACAAACATAACAACTCAAAGACACAAGAACCTATGGTGCAACGCTAGACTATGACAATAAAGGAAACATCATGAACATCAAGAGCAAAGAACATAACCAAAGTACTAAACCATCATAAACAAACTCCGGGACAATGGGTAGCTCAGCCAGCCTACATACAGGCCATGTTAGCCAGCTTACATTCCAAGCCATGTAGCAGGTGGTGGGTCTACCATTGGCCCGTTACAACATCACAAACAACGAAGCCCAATATCTTTCCTTCCACCCAGAACCTCTGACTATTAGCAAACCTCTCCCTTGACCGGAATCACCAACAACAGCAGTCCACCTCTCCTCTTGAAAAGTATAACAAAACCACAATCCCAGGCCGATCACCTCTCCTCTTCCTAGTCACAATTCCGGCCCTCCCTTCCATGCCACAGAAATCATTCCATGCACAATTTCTCTCGCTCATTCCAGTGACAACCAACAGCTCACATAACACCATAAAGTCTATGCAAGCCTACAATTCCTACTCACAAAACAAAACCACGGCCAACATTCACCAGCATCATCCATGGCGCTCCTGCTATTCGAATCCGTCCAAAAATTACCATCGACATACCATTCCAGATACATACATCCCAGAAATCTAGGCAAAACCATGCGTGAAATACGCTCCCCAAATACGAAACGAAATAATTATAAGTTTATTGAAACCCACAAATATAAAGGCAGCTAGGAGTTTTTATTGGATTTTTATTGGACAGTCGAAAGATGTCCAGATGAGCTGCGAGGCCTGCCTGACCCAGGTAGACTGTTGCAGGAGGTGATGTAATTCTTGGACTCATAGGTTTGCTTGATCTTAGTAAGCTTCATGTGCGTGAGATTGAGTTTGTGCTTGATTCTGGAACATAAATATAGATGCTTCACCAGTAGATTGTGTTGAATTAGCCATAAATTAATTTTATCTGGCTTTTAAGTGTATATACATAGCAAAATTTACACTATAAGAGAAATTGCTACTTCGAGTGGAGGAAAGACATTTTAATATTTTCTATAAGGGCACCTTTACAATTACCCAACAATACAAGGGTATCTTTACAAAGTTCTCTTCATTTTTAAAAACATGTGGTGAGCCCAACGCCTCCCAAAGCTTCCATTGAATTCTTGGAGGCACCCTATAACTATATATGTGTTCACACACTATCTTTCAAAAGCGGTTTCTCAACATGATGTCAATACCGGGCTAAACATTTCACATCAACATTAAAATAATGTAGATGGAATATAAGACTGGGTCCTTAGTCCCACATAATTATGAGGTCAACTTGTATGGTGGTTTTTTGGAATGGAAAGATTCAAACTGCTTCATCGCCATAAAATATGAAATATGGATGTCATAATCATCAAAAGGTAAGATGAGGATTAAAAGCAGAGGCTTCTCTCCATATCATTGACCTGATCTCATCAACATTCAAATTGGGAGGATAAGCATCCTCAAAGCCAAAATTGCCCTTATATGTGGGTTCATCACTAGGATCATGTAGAGCAGATAAATAAGGATGATCCAAAGCCTGATCTGCAGTGATCCTCTTTGCAGGATCAAATCTGAGCATCTTCTCTGCCAAATCTAATGCACAGGCATTTGCATTTGGATATCTGCTTGCAAATGGTTTTTTCTCCCTGCCCTTAAGGGCACTATGAATCTGAGATCTGACCTGCTCAGGAACTAAAAATTCCAAATCTGATGCATCTGGTGAGCCAACAAGTTCTGTGATCATTTTCAAATGATGCACAGGATGCTCTTCCCTGTTTCTGACTGGAAATAGGGGATTCCCAGTAAGCATCTCTACAAAAATCACCCCTGCAGACCATATATCGACAGATGCAGAGTAATCCCTGCTTCCAAGTAGCAATTCTGGTGACCTGTAGGGTCTTGTCACCACATATTCAGTTAAAAAATCCCCTTCTGTAGAGATTCTGGACAGCCCAAAATCACAAATTTTAAGAATACAATTACTGCAATTTACAAGGATGTTGCTTGGTTTAAGATCTCGATGAAGAATATTACCAGAATGAAGATATTTAAGACCTCTGAGAAGCTGGTAGAAGAAATACTGTACATAATCTTCTCCAAGGCGCTCTTCATACTGGAGAAGCTTATGTAGATCCGTCTCCATGAGTTCTGTAGCAATATAAACATCTTGGAAAGTATCTATTGTTCCAGGGAGGATCAAATCCTTGATAGGAATTATATTATCATGATCTGTGTTCCGTAGAACGGTAATCTCCCTAAGGGTTCGGCTTGCTATCATCCTATTCTGAAATGCATTGGGGATTTTTTTTATGGCTACCTTTTCCCCTGTTTCTTTGTTGGTAGATGCGCAGACTGATCCGTATGCTCCACTGCCAAGCATATTAAAGGGTACATATTTTGGATAAACATCAAAATAGCGATGGTAATCCATTTCCTTCTTTCCAGAAGTTAAACCCTGATGCTCCATATCAAATATCAAGGATCTTTCCGTATTATCAAACCCTAAGATAAATTACAGGTCCACAAAAGCCTTTCTAGGATTTAAGTTGCAAACTCGGGCGCATAATTGAACACTTCTGCCGTAGTTAAGACCCCAAAACGAGAAGCTCTAGAAAAAACTCTGTCTACCTACCAATTCCTTGCTAGATCGAATTGGGGCGGCATGCCCGCCAATAAAAGAAGATTACTTCTATGATCAAAATGGGGGCAAAAATTTCAGGCGGCAACCGCCATATCCAAGTAAATTCAAAATAGAAGCAAACCTGATAGATCGAGAAAATGGACGAAGTTTATATCGACAAGTTGACGAAGCAGAGACGTAGAAGATGCGTAATTCAAGCAGAGATACCTCAAAGGAAAGAAAAAGAGCATTAGCATATTTGAGCAGAAATTGCTGGGTCAAATGCACGCGCTCCAATTCCGAAGAAGAATTCGTGGGACCCTAATTCGAAGAATGGAACTTGCCTTCGAAATATCCATTGCCCCTTTCTACTCAATGCGTGCACGATCTTCGTCTAGATTTTGGTCCACGTGGCAAGCCACGTGGCCCTAATCTTTAACAGCACATTGGTCATGGTAGGCCTATATGCTTATTTTATTTAGTGAGTGGCTTTGACCCAGTCTATCACAATGGAACCTTGTGTCGTTTGGCCCATGTTAGAAAGAAGAGACGTATGTTAACCGTCGACCACAAAAATTCTACTCTGTGGTGTTGCCATGAACCAGTATTCAAGTGTCAAAAACATTGACTACTTCTTTCTCACTTATTGTAGATTTCTGCAGATAGTGCCACCTTACTATTCGAAAAGGTTGATTGTTTCTTTGCGCAAATATAATCATTAAGACTTCTTACAAAGAGACGACTAATTCCTCTTGTTCTTTCCCATGCGTACGTGTGTTACTGGTTGTAGTAGCCGAGCAAAACTCTTTAACTGGCATGCCACCTAAATGTGCCATATGGCAAGATTATTTGCAATCAAGAAGATAGCCAGATAAACTGGCAAGACAGAAACAATGATGGACATGCAATGTAAGGTGACTTATCAACAATATTGTATTGTGTGTATTGCTTGTAGACCAAAAATTCTCCTCTCTCGTTTCCCACAAATTGGTCTTGCCATGAACTTACATTCCAAGTGTCAAAACAATGATCACTTCTTTCTCAAATAGACATCTGATGTAGATTCCGTAGATAGTTATCAGAACAATATTGATTGATTCTCTGCACAAGTATCTTATGTCCCGCAAATGATTGACTTCTAATGAAGAGACAACCAAAACTTCTTATTCTTCTTATACAAATGGCCACTAACATCTAATCCCACTTCTACTTGCAGTAAGTATATGGTAAGTACATGATCATTGCCATCAAATGGTAGATACGCATTTCCTAATAAAACTGAAAAATTTTACCCTAAAAAATAAAAATATTCTTTGAAGCGCCAAACAGGAAAAATAAAACTACTTTGTGGATAATAGATCGCATTGGCATTTACTTCTCTTCCTTTTCTTTTTGCAAGCAAGCTATTTGTATTTCATTAAAGTAAAATGGTATAGGGCATGTAAAAGGGGCTTCTCTTTTTTTTGGTTGCCCTTAGGGGGGCAAACCCTTATTTATGTGGGTTTATGGCATATCCTAGGTATATGCTAGAATATACCTAGGATATGCTGATGACTGCTCAAAACCTACTATTCGGCCAGAAACTCTCGGTCACACCGTGTTCGGATCCGGGATGCTCCAACCGAAAACCGGCAAAGCGCCAGAAGGTTTTCCTTCGTAATTTATGTCCGCAGTTGCAAGGATCGGAGCAGAAATAGAGGTTGTGGATCTTGTGGAACTTGCTTCCCTTTAGTTCTCAAGCTTGTTGGCATCCCGGCATCACCGGGTCTATCTACGAGCAAAATGTAAACGCCTTTACAATTGCTTATTGAGCCCGTGGCAAATCCTTCCATTATTTTTATGGATGAGCCAACATCCGCAATGGTACTTCGGATCCGTCCGTAGCATATACGCCTATGGTCTTATCACTTCCCTTTGCATTCGGGACGCTTAAATTTCCGGTGCCTAGACTCTCCTAAAATAAGCCATTCGTGATAGATATGATTGTGGGCATAAACTAATGGGTCAAAGTTGATTTTTTGGTGAAGGTCAAGAGAGGATCCGGCAAAGGCAAGTTAGGGCTCTTGCTTTTGCATTGCTAGATTTAACTACCGCTTTATGAGGAACACATAACTATTATCCTCTGGTTTTTTTTGTAGTGTTTAGATCAAAGCATCGAGCATGCAACATTTTTCTCAGATGTAGATTCGCTCGTTCATGCGCCGAGATTCGAACTCAAGAGCACAAAACGAGGTATTTCTCTGCTTGCATTCTTTATATCAACAATTTGTAGCGGCTCGAGTTGTGCCGCCACCGTGGATTTCCAAAGATTCCATTCCTAGTTTATCCTATGCGCTTGTGATTGTAGATAGGTAGCTTGTGGTCGTAGATAGGCGTGCAAGTCGGCAATGCTTGGAACAGGTGATGCGAGGGTGCTCAAATGGTTTTGGCATGGTACTTTGCTTATGAAAACAAGCTGCTGCAAAATGTTCTTTTGTCGGATTTTAGTGCTTGTTTGCGCAAGCAAAGAAGAATTGTATAACAGATTACAAAACCGGTGAAGGCAATTGACATGGAACTTCGCATCTGAATCCTTTGATCGAAATTCGTGTGTCTCTCAGAGGTCATCGAAACAAAGGAATGACATTCCGGCATAGTAGTCTTTTGAATATAGTAAAATTGGGATCTGATGCCATCTTATACTGCATTGTATTTTCCCTATTTTCATTTGCTCCAAGCACTATATGTTGTATTGCCAATTTAAATCAGAAATTAAATGCCGGTTTTGCACTACCTCGGTCACGATTCGAGCCACCATTAGACTGCAAAATCCATTTTGTGGCTGATCATGGTATCCATCTTAAAAAGAGTTAAATTTATATGGACTTACGCATGCCCCGTAAGTCATTATGATATTCTTTTCAAAGATTGGACAGCTACCAACATGAGAAATTTCATTTGATTTTGGGGATTTAAGGCCCCGCATTTTGCATTTGTTTGGTAGCTTTTAAAAGCCACAGTAGAATGCCTTTCAAGTCTAATGCCATCATATTGATAGAGTTACAACTACAACTCCGTATTCCACTTTTTGTTAATAGTTTTATTTTCCATGTCATCAAAAGCATGTTTGGATGTTAATTTTACTAGTGTTGTTGACATTTTTGTGCAGGTTAACAAATGAGGAGTTGATTTTTTGTTACACATGGGTTAGATGGACTAGCTCAATTTCTTGATGTTGAAGCTATGGTAAATGCTCTTCTAACCTTATTTATTGTTCTATAACGATTGCTGTAAAGCAGTGCGTTTTTTGAAATGCATTACATTCATTATTGAGTGCAAGGATCCTGTTGCATCTAATAGAACAAATATGTGCATTAGTTTTCCTGTTGAAATGAACTATTTGAAAAAGTTATGATAGAGGAAAGTCAAACACGGTTGTGTCAACTGGCTAAAGTGCAAGATTTATGAAAGTTGACCTTTAACTTCTCCGTTCTTTATACTTCCAGGCAAGATGATCAAGATTTCTCACTCAGCTATGTTAGCAGAGTTTGAAGGCTGTCAAGGGCAGGACATTACCCATCTACCCATCTGGCTTAAGGTTATGGTGAACCTGGCTTTTTCTTCGTAGCTGCCCTTTCTTTTTGCACTTCATATTTTGCATAGTTGGTGTAAAAAGGTGTATGCTAGTTTCCCTTTATTTGCATTGGGTTAGGATAATGAACTCATGGTGTGCACATTTAGGAGTCCACAACGAGATTGTTTACAGTAATAGGTATGTACAAGTAATAGGAGTTATGTACAGAGCAATTGTATTGGTATGTTCATTTAGGAGTAGACAGGAAGATTGTTTACAGTAATAGGAGGTATGTACGGAGCAATTGTCCAGCCTAATGTATTTTGTAAGCAACAAATCGAGTTGTCTTTTGTGAGCAACCTCTTTTGCAATAATGTTAAGCCTTTCATTAGAAGGTTGCTCAAGTCATTCTATAATCCATGACATGGCAGAGATTCAGTGAAGCAGCTATTTAGACCATCGCTTGGCTTGCTGGGATTGCAACTCCTAAGCAAGTAGGACCTTTGGCCACTACACTATAGGAATCACATATTTCTAATATAATAACAGCCTTTCTACTCACTCCGGCATCTTGAAGTGTCTAAAAGATATGATACTTTTAACAAGGATGACTAAATGGATTATGTTTTGATTGTTCGTCATTAAGACTGACTGCACTATAGAATCGGGTAAGTGATACAGGTAGAATCATGTAGAAATTGTTAGTGGAACTTAATCTCTGCATAATTTTAATCATCGCTGGTGATCACAGTTTTTGCAAATTGTGTGATAGTATGTATAGCTGAGTTTTTTTGCGTACTATCACAGTTGACGCATGGCTGTGTATAACATACTTTTGCACATTGTGGAATATAATTTAAACAAGGAATTTGAAGCGCTCGAATGATAGCCATCGTTCTTCTTTTTGCAGAAGAGCAAGCTGTGATATGCTCATTGACAATAGAGACAAGCATGCAAGTGTGTACCATATTGTAATCTGCAACTTGCTACAGTTTCTCGAGTTATTTAAGTCTATTCAATAACAAGTCTATTTGTATGTATGTAGAAAAGTAGCCACATTCATCGCAATTGTAGGTTTAGAGGTCTCCATTCGCACCTCTACTTTATGCGACTTACTACATTTCTGACTCCAACAGTTTGTAAAGCATATTGGAATGTTTTTGAATAGCCCTCGTACAGCCATAAAATTGGATCATCTAGACAACAAATGCTCTATCTATAAGTTAATGTTCGTATTTGTGATGGTAGAGCTATCTAGAAACAACATCAAATGACTCGGTTATTTTTACCAGCTCTGAAATAACCACATGAACAAATTGTTTAAATAAGAGCAACTAATTACACATGTACATTGATTATATCGCCCTTCACAATAGACATAATTGCATAGTTTAATGTGATTGAATCATGGTGTAAAAGAACAATCATATGATGTATGCAACATTTCGATCATGTGTGTACCCCTAATAAACAAGTTGTGTTAATGTCCAATATGCAATAAACATATAATTTGATGCCAAGGATAATTACATTCTTAGAGATTGATATACTTTTCTATTTTGCTACCGACATACAGATATAGAGCGCAGCCTTTATCAAACATTGTTGTAGAAGTACTTATATGATTTTGCTATAAGATTTTATCATTTAGCTTTTGTCACGTATTTGCACAGCTTTATAGACATACTGATTAATACTTTTGCCTTTGGCTTCTTCAGCTAAAGTTTGACTTCTTTAGCAATTGATATGCGATGTTGAGTCTTAATAATCACGCTTTATTTGTCTTGCAGGTTATTTTTGGCCTGTACAAAATTTGCCATCATATATGGATGCCTCGATATTGCCCAAGATGTACCTTGCTATAGGAAGGTCCTTAAGATCGTGTGTTTATTGATATTCTGCCCGACGTTCATTAAACATCTTGGAACATCATAATCTGCATTTTATTGACAATAATAGGTCTGTTTGCATCTGCATCTTGATGCAACTTCTTTACCAATATTACCAAAGCACGAATTGGTCCTTTTGTACCATTGGGTCCTCTATTCTTAATATTTGTATGCATTCACTAAGAAAATGAAAGCATGTATTCATACAGGCCCTGTACAATTTCCATTACTAATATAACTACAAAAAGCATTCTTCATAAATGGCTAATATGTTTTAGACAAAGATCATAATCACGTCAATCCTAATTGGTCTAGGTAATGAGCTTTGCAGCCTCTTCTTGGTCCATGTACAATTCATAAACAAAACAAAACAACACAAAACAAAACCCCACGTTCAAACCATTAATAAGCCCCGACACACAAAATGACCCAACAAGAACCATGAAAAAGAAACGACAACAAGAAACATGAAAACACATTCTCGGGCCACCGTAGGGCAACCCTCCGTGCGCAGCACCTTGTTTTTTTTTTTTTTTTCCATCCATTAGCAGCACTTCAATCATTCTATAAATTGGATGTACACAACCTAAGATAAGGGTCTAAAGCCGGTGCTGTCATAACCAAAGCAAAAAGAAGAACTAATACGCTGGAGCTAGGGCCCTTGCAAACACATGAGGGCCTAAAGAGAGCAAAGTTCATCCCGTGCGCTAACTTGGCTTGCACTATCATTCTTCATGGTGGTACTATAAGATGCATGTCTTTCCACTATGTTGAATATCCATGATCCTACCTAATAGGATGGTCTATTTGCACCCTCTACACGTCCTAACCTGCCATCATAGACCCTAGTTCCTGCTCCAACTAATACCTGATCTCTTGCCCAAGGTTTGCTAGAACCTCTGCTCATTTTGATCTTCCTATTCTTGCACCAGCTTGTTGAATCTAGTCTTTCTTTACTGGGATAGGGGATGGTTATCAGCGAATGAACTCCACGCCCTTATAAATTTAGAGTGCAATAAGCTAACATAACCACCACATGGAAAGTGGACTGAAAGTAAATTCTATAGTGCCACGTGGCATATCCCTTCATTTTGGAATGGAAAAAAAGCAAGCCCTACATCACACAATGTTATCTCACTCAAAGTTTATATGCAAACTTTTAAGACCCAAAGTTCCAATTAAAACTTTCACATTTAACACGCAAAAGTTTCACAATGAACTGAGGTTTTATATATTGAATCAAGTTCATTAAAAAAGATCACACTAAAGATTATGACAGCTGAAGAACATCACATTGAAAAAACAATCCAGTCACGCAAGTAAATTTCCATATTGCGGCTCGATCAAAGCTGAACAAAAATCTGCAAACAAACGAAAATATTAATAAAATAAGGCAGTAACAACTTAGTTTAAATCTGTCTAATGCAAGCCTAACCTGCAAAACTCAAGGCAAATACCTTCAAAGACTTACATTCAATTGACTGGGAAGTACCTCTAATCTCCTGCGCATTATTAGCACCATCGTTATATCTAAAACAAAAACAATAATCAGAAAAGAAAAACTACGCATGGAAAAAACAATAATTTAATTACTTAAAACTTCTTCATGAAAGTTCCTACATCAGACAAATTATAACTTGAATGATAATCTTGCCAAGTTTATTACTGAAAATGTAACTTTACCATCAGAATTTATAAAACCACGAACGATACTTAGAAAAAGCACTGCTTAGTGCTGAACTACATAAAAAACAATGTCCAAATTATTACGAATAGTCATCATCAATTTTAACAAGTAGATTCAGACTTTCAACATTAGAATGGGCCAACCAAGCCAATAGCTTTCCCAGAACTCAATAACCCAGTCAATCCAGCATCCAAATTCTCCACATTACTATGAAATGCATTAGTGTCAACTTTAGCATATTGCAGGACATCCATTGCATATGCCTTTGTGACAATACCACTCTGATCATAATGCTTATAAGAGTATTGACTCTTGTGACCTGTAATAGCCATTCTGACTTTGATACAGACATTTGAGTAATCACGGTCGATCTGCAACTCTTAATTATGAAATTACTCTTGATTTCACAAATATCTGTGATCTCTTGCAGCCAAGAAGTGATACTCTTACTACATGTATCTTTTAAAATAAACCACACTCAAGTCATTAATGGACTGCAAAAATATAAATCATTCGTCAATTTTCAGCTCGGGGGGGGCTATATCTACGGCGCAGCCTAGTGGAGTTCCCGATAGTCTTTCTCGACATCATGGCCACTGGTATTCGTCCTCTTCACGATATATGCACCCCAATCTTCATGAGCAGTTGCAGTTATCTTGCGTCTTAGGTTTATGAGGAGAGCAGTAGATTTGCGAGGAGAGCAGAGTTCTATTCTTTTTGGCCAGTCTTTTGGTGTGCGTATTTTGCGAGTCCTCATCACAAATACAAATCGTCCACACCGTAGGATCGATATTCTCGTGAGAGGGCGAGCGATACATATTTGGTCTTTTCGCGTTTCTTCTCATTCGACGTTCTTTTCCGCAAAGAAATAGTAGCATTAAGCAACCCCCAACCCTTCATTTTTCCTTTTATTTGTGGATCATTGACTCAGGTATCGGCTATGTTAAGAAAATGTAATAATGTCTCTTTTTTAAGAAAGTTATTGTTATTTGATGGTATTCATATCATATGTGTATATTGTAAAATATGTATTTTACTATGGGCCACGAAATTTTGCACGTGACCTTCTAATTGAATGATATAGAAGAAAGTCTGATACGGACGGCGACCAAACTATCTGCAGTAAAAGAAAGAAAAGAAAAGAAAAGAAAAAAAGCATCTGGCAGTTCTCTGCTTGAGCCAAATTTGGTTGTACAAGTCTGATTGTGCTGGTCGATTTGGGTAAACTGTATGATGCAGTGCCGATTTGTGATGTGCCAACCTGTGTATGTGTTGTGCGGCTTTGTGTTGTAAAGCTGTGTATGAGAGCTAGAACATGGCAAGCAGGCTTGGAGCTAGTCTTTTGAATGATGTGGATGTTTACAGATATGGACCTGGGTTATATATATGGAAGGAAAAGATTGAACATATTCTCAAGACAAAAGGATTGTAGAGTTTAGTGGCAGATTCTCAAACTTCTAGTACCGCTTCCTCCACTTCTGGTAGTGTAACTACTGGGAATGCATCCGCATGATCATCAACAACAGCAGCGGTTAGTGATAATGATACTATGTCTGAAAAATCAAAGTACTTACAAGCACAAACAATTATTATAAGCAAAGCCAGTCGTTCAATTCTTCTGAAAATCAGAGGTAAGAATCCTAGAGAAATGTGATCTTATCTTTTAAAGCATTTTCAAGTTAAGACTTCTTCTCAATTAAATGTTCTGGATAAAGAATTGAGGGAGATGAAGTTGCATGATAAAGATAAGGTAACCGAGCTTTTTCCAGAATTTTGATAGTGTAGTAGTAGACTTGAAAGGTGTTGGAACTATTCTTGCTGATGAGTTCCAATTACTGACAATTTCAAGATCTGTGGAAGATGAGTTTGAGAATCTAGCTACTTTGATCAGAAATATTGCTACAACAAGGGAGAATGCAGAAGAAATGGTAAGGATAGGGTTTGCGAAGAAGGCTTTGTTTCAAAAAGAGGAAGAAAAGCAAGAGGTGCTATATTCTAGCAGCTATAAGTCTCGTGGTAGTTCCAGGGGGAGAGGAGGACGTGTTAGTTCTTGTTTTAATTGTGATCTGTATGGTCACTTGAAGGTGGATTGCCCCAAACTTAAAGAAATTGAATGCTACAATTGCGGAGGAAAGGGGCATATGTCTGCAACATGTTCTAGCCCTAATAGACAAGGATCTAGGGGAAGAGGAAGATCTGTCCAACGTGGTGGAATTTTTCATTTCATGGAAGAGAAGGTAGGAAGAATCTGGTTGTGAGTATTACACAGGAAGCTGCAGAGGAAGAGCAAGATGACGATGCTGAGGTATGTAATGTTGTTATTTGCTAGAAAAAACCATATTGCTGACAGATTTGGTGATGGTTTTCTCATCATAGATAGTGGAGCTGAAAAAGTGTAATATCTTCAGCTAAATTGCTCAAGCAATGTACAAGTCAAGCTTCAGGACATATCCAGCTTGGAGATGGCAGTTTGCAGAGTGTAGAAGACACTGGTGTCTTGGAGATCTTTGATTTGGAAGGCAGAAAAGTTGATCTTAAAGATGCCTTGTGTGTACCTGGGCTTGTATGAAATTTAAAATCTGTTGCCCAGCTTGTGGATCTAGGCTACAAACTTTTGTTTGATAAGCTTGAGTGTAAAATCTTTCTTGATAACAAGTATGTGGGAAAAGAGTTGGAAACTTGTTTTGCTTCAGTTCTAGCATAGCAGGAGTAAGTAAGGTCACAGTAACTTCAATGAAGTTGTGGCATGAAAGACTCGATCACACTCATATCAACAATGTGGATTATATGGTTAAACATAATCTAATTCTTGCAGGAAACCAAAGAATTTTCTATGTGCTGGTCGTATGCTTGGAAAGCAGTGCAGAATCCTTTTCCAAAGACTTCAAAGCGCGCTAAGAAGATTTTAGATCTTGTGCACATAGACTTATGCAGTCCAATAAATGTAGCAAGCCTGAGCGGCAGGAGATATTTTGTAACATTTATTGATGATCACATCAGAAGAGTAAAATGTTATTTTCTAAAAACAAAAGATCAAGCATTTGATGCTTTCAGGTACTTCGCCACATAAGTGGAGAATGGGACTGGAAGGAAAATAGAATGTATATGTTTTGACAGAGGAGGGGAGTACCTTTTGGAAGATTCGAAAAATACTGCTTGGATCATGGAATTAGAAGAAGCTTACAGTTAGCCATACGCCTCAGCAGAATAGGGTTGCAGAGATGAAAAATAGAACCATTCTCAATGCAGTAAGGGCAATGCTAAAACACACTAGGCTGTCAAACTTCCTTGGGGAGCAAGCTGCCAGGATAACCATATTGATACATAACATTATTCCCTCCTCTAGTTTGAAAGGGAAAATACTGAAGCCTTTGTGCTTAGACAGAAATATAGACTATGAGAAGTTAAGGGATTTTGGCCGCTAAGCATATGCACATGTTCCAAAGGAAGGGAGGAAGTAGAAGGGGTGGAAAACACCAAAAGTATTGCCCATCTAGAATGGCCAACTGCCGAAATTTCTCCATGCAAAACGCCATTTTGATTTTGTTTTGTATGTCCATGCAAGAAATATTGAATGGTGATAACATATCCAACCCACGCTGTAGATGGCGGTGGGAGCTCAGTTTTTTTCTTTTTTTCTATATAATTACTTCTAATTAGCATATGTAAGTAGGACACATATGGTGTTTATGGGGAATAACTAACATGATGCATAAACTATTTCAATGTCTTGTGCTTAAATATGAACCATTCTTTTAATATATTGATGAGACAGTTCTTCAAAAAAAAAAAATATGAACCAATTTGTTTTTGAGAAAAAGAGGATTAATACTATAAGAATTGTATAAGTGGGCGGAACACCTAGCCTGGGTTATTAAATGCCCGAAATTAAGGATATCAGCTGTGGATATCCCTAATTTCTAGCAGTGTATATGAATCAAGAAAGATACTTGACCCTGAACTTGGGAATATTGTACTTGGCAGAAAGATGGCTTGACCCTGAACTTGGCAGTACTTGGTAGTTGGGGGGAAGAACTGCAAGCTAGGCTAATAAGATGGGTTACGACCCCGGCAATGAGTCGGATCAATTTGAGGCTTGTAAGGTGCTAAATGAGCATATATTTAATAAAAAAATGCAGTGGTGCTCCCTGAATTCCAATTTAAATAGGGTTTATCTTGATAAAATGAGTTAAGGCAGAGGCTTTGATGCCAAAACGACATTCAGTGAAAGCAACACTGGGCAGTTCACCCAAAGGTCGACTTCTTTCAGCAGAAACAAGCAACAAAATTACAAGAATAGTGGCTCATCCAGTTGTTTTGTCCCAAAGACACAATTTTACGAGGATATGGACGAATTCCAGGTATTTAACATGTCAATTTGTAATGAACAAACAAATGAAGTAGGAATAACATGCTGATAAGTTGCATGTGTAAAACAAATGCTGATGTTACATGTGTTTAGGAAAGACTAAAACTTTGGTTTAATATGTATACAGGAATCAGCAGCTGGATAAGAACACATATATCAAAATCTGACATATAATACCTGGTATATCAGCAAGCATAGGGGTTTTGTCCCTTTGTATGAAATAGTGGTGGTGTACATGGTATTTGACTCTGACATAAGAAAAGTTTTTGTTATGTTTGTATCCTTTATAGTGCTTCAAAAAAACTTAGTGTATATCTAGGATTATTTGTCCTTTGCTAGTGCATTTGGACAAGGGAAAAAATGTACAAAATGTGAAGGGTGATAAGCCGAGAAACACCATATGTACCTTTTGGGCCTTGCGCAGTTACAGGATTACTGCTAACTTGTGATGGTTGGTTGCAGGTACGCGTGGTTCTCCTCCTTTTGTATGCATTTTGTTTTCCCGTTCAAATGGGTAGCCGAGGATATGGATATTTCGAAGAGTTCGTATGGTTAAGGATATTTGGAGCGACTTATGCACTAACTACAACACATTTTGGCAATTATGCCGGGAATTAGGTTTATTCTGAATGGACAAGATCAAGCATAGGGAGATCTCTGTAGTCTACTATACTTAAATCTTGTAATCATACTTTTTCTGCCATTTTTTGCATTTACTAGATGATGGTTTATCATACTATAATATGGAAGATCTTCTCCAGCAAACTAAGTTGTCTATGTTGTATGTTTTTTGCAACACAAACAATTAACATCCAACATATAAAAATTAAATCCCTCAACACATAACAACCAACATATAACAACCATTGACATTAACAACCAACACATAACTACCATTGACATTAATTAACACAACCATTGGGTCCAACACATTTAAATTAAAATCCCCCTTAAACCCCCTTTGGTTTGGGTGCATATTCACATGGGGGGTGACGTAGGGCAGCGAGAGCCCTCATAATTGTATTTTGCACGTACGAAATCAACACCATATAATATCCCGCTTGAAATCTTATAGTATTTTGCGAATCTTGTTATACAGTATAGCAAATTTTGTACTTGCATACCCCACAAACGAGGAACTTTACGTATGGTGTAGATTAAGGAATAAGGGGTGAATATGCCTATCCAACAGCTCTCGTTGCCCGGAGTCACCCCCCATGTGAATATGCACCCAAACCAAAGGGGGTTTAAGGGGGATTTTAATTTAAATGTGTTGGACCCAATGGTTGTGTTAATTAATGTCAATGGTAGTTATGTGTTGGTTGTTAATGTCAATGGTTGTTATATGTTGGTTGTTATGTGTTGGGGGATTTAATTTTTATATGTTGGATGTTAATGGTTTGTGTTGCAAAAAAAAAATTTACGCCCCTTCGGGGCCTTAGGGACGCCCCTCCCCGGTGTGACAAAAATTTTAGAATTCAAACCAGAAAAAAACTAGAGTTCATTTGAGACTTTTATCACCTGTAGCTTTTGAATTTGATCACAATAAAACAAATAGAACATAAGTAAAAGTTACCATAAAGATAGAGCAGATTGATCCCATTATTCTGAAAGTCATAAAGTTTGTAACACCCATACACAAACATTTTTCAACCGGAATTTAACAGCAGCCTTTGGCCTCCATTGATTCTTGTGGTGAGAAACCAAAGTGGGAAACTTTTCTGCTTGTTAGCACAAGGATCTAGAAGCCTTGGAATTTGCTTAATAACTGCCTCAAAATCTAAAAATGCATGGTATTTTTTTGCAAGCTTCATTCGGAATGAGCCATAAAACAATATCTAATAGCGCAATCCTGTATTAATCAGCTGGTAGGATGTGAAAGCCTACCAAACCCGGCCGAAAAATTGCTGTTTTAGCATACATAACTTAACCAAACATATCCATATCATATAATATCAAAAAGATCTCAGAGAGAGCTTTCCAACGCAATAAAAATCATCTCAAACAGAGTTCTGGATCAAAAGTTATGATAAGAAATGTGTTGCCGACGGGGAAACTGCACTACATGCGCCCTTCAAGCCCTTCATGTGCCCATTATGCACCACACACACAAAAAGAGGGCTTTTGTTCGGGTGGGCAGCCAACCACCCAGCCAAACACCACCAAGTCGTGTGGGTAGCCAAGCTGATCGATCAGACCACACGACACGACCAAGTCGGGTGGGGAGACAACAACGGCCATCCAAATCCTCGCCAAGTCGGATGGGTAGCCGACAGAGCCATCAAGTCGAGTGGGCAGCCAACCACCACCAAGTCGTGTGGGGAGCCAAACACCACCAAGTCGGTTGGGTAGCCAAACTAACCGACAGAGCCACCAAGTCGGGTGGGCAGCCAACTAACCGAACCAAACACCCTTGAGTCGAGTGGGGAGCCAAACACAACCAAGTCGGGTGGGAAGCCAACAACGGCGGGCCAAAGACCCGACCAAGTTGGATGGGTAGCCAAACACCACCAAGCCGTGTGGGCAGCCAACCACCACCAAGTCGCGTGTACCCAAGTTACAGAGCCACCAAGTCGGGTGGGCAGCCAACTAATCGAACCAAACACCACCGAGTCGGGTGGGCAGCCAAACAACCAAGTCGGGTGGGAAGCCAATGACGGCGGGCCAAAGACCCGACCAAGTCGGATGGATCGCCAACCACCGCCGAGTCGTGTGGGAGCCAACCACCACCAAGTCGTGTGGGGAGCCAAACACCACCAAGTCGGTTGGGTAGCCAAACTAACCGACAGAGCCACCAAGTCGGGTGGGCACCAACCAACCGGACCAAACACCACCGAAGCCGCCTCGGAAACACCACCGCCAAGCCGGTGGGGAGCCAAACACCACCAAGTCGGGTGGGTAGCCAAACAGATCGATCTGACCACACTGACACGGGTGGGCAGTCAACTAACCGAACTGAACACCACCGAGTCTGGTGGGCAGCCAAACGCCACCGAGCCGGGTGGGGAGCCAACAGTGCCAACCGGGTGGGGAGCAACTAACCGAGCCACAAACGCCATCAAGCTGGGTGGGCCGCCAACCACACGACACCACCAACTCCAGCATGGGAGCCAAGTAACCAAACCAAACACCACCAAGCCGGGTGGGCTGCCAACCAACATAGCCAACCAAACGACACCACCAAGTCCGGCATGGGGGCCAATTAACCAAACCCAACACCACCAAGTCTGGTTGCTCCATGGAATCCCCCCTCGGCAGCGGCTTGGAAGAAGGAACCTCTAAGTGCCAGTGCCTTGCAACCCTCCCCAGGACTTGGGAGAAAAAATGACCGTGTGCCACGAGTAACCCTCCCCAAGCAGCTCGGGTGGAGAAAAAATGACCAAGTGTTGGGTTCCTCCACTTGATCGGCCATGCTTGGAGGAAGTGTTGGCTTGCAACCCTCCCTAGCACTTGGAGAAATAAATGACCAAGTGCCATGACGTAACCCTCCCCACATACCTAGGGAGGAGAGGGACAAATCGCAAAGACAAGAGGCCGAACCTCAACGGATCGTAGCGGCAAGGCTACTCTTTCGCTTCCCTCCCAGCAATTTCAAGCACTTTTTAACTCTCTTTTCAAAGTCCTTTTCACCTTTCCCTCGCGGTACTTGTTCGCTATCGGTCTCTTGCCAATATTTAGCCTTAGATGGAACTTACCACCCACTTAAGGCTGCATTCCCAAACAGCCCGACTCGTAGAGAGCGCCTCGTGGAGCAACAGGGTCCGGGCCTGACGGGGCTCTCACCCTCTCAGCGCCCACTTCCCCAGGGGAACCTCGACCGCCCGCAGGGGACGCTTCTTCTGCACTACACCAGCAACACGTAACGCCCGCGATTCTCAATCTGGGGCACCTTCCGGTTCATTTCAGCGGTTACTAGGGAAATCCCTGTTGGTTTCTTTTCCTCCGCTTAATGATATGCTTAAACTCAGCGGGTAGCCTTGCCTGATCTGAGGTCTCTTGGGTAGTGGCCACACAAGGGAACCAGTCGCACTTCCTTCAAGAAGCTCACAGCGTGGCCTTGGTGGCTCGAAATTTTTTTTGCATTCTAGCCAGCATTGAAAGAGTAAACAAAACTTCAAGTGCATACCTCTTTGTGTGCGACATAGACATCTCGCAGACCTGATTTCACCCATCTTGCATTTCAACAAGCATTTTGCATATCTGACTGCATCAATTGTGGACAAGGGTTTTACCATTCCGACACTGTGAGTTCATGAACTTCTATAGCAAACCACAGCGGCCATCAGAAGTGAAAGGAAAAAGACTCAGCCATAACCAACCTTGACAAAAGCCAACTAGCGCTATTACATATCTTTGTCAATCCCTTGATACTATTAACTTCCCATATACAAACTGAGCTCATTTTGCAATGGAACACCATCACCAAGACATTAAATCTATAGTTAGTTTATCATTCCATAAGATCATAAGCTACAACCAATAGGACATTTTATTAGCATGCTGCCTTTCGAAGTCTATATGATATTGCAGCCTGTTGACAATGAGTTCATGTCTCAGAATTCTGCCATAATATAAAGAACTATTGCTTTAAGCTTCACCCATTTACACATTGTTGTTTTTAATAGATAAAGTAAAATACCTTGCAACCTTTAGTATGCTCATCAAAATTAGAATATTATAAGCTTGTTCATTAATCATTGATTCAATACATCCACTGCCATTTAGGCTTACAGAAGATGGTTCCTATTTAGATAGGTGTAATATGCATTGTAATATTCATTAAACATGTCATCATTAGCACCATATACTACTGTATTGTGTTAAGCCCATATGTACACAGGAAAACTCCATTTAATCAAGATTTAGACAGTTTACAAAATGTTGTTACAAGCTTGCATAAATACGTCCATAGCATAATGCTTGCTAGACTATCCTAATACATTAGGCTAACTCATATATATGTTCATACAAAAGCCCCCATATGTAGCATAATAACAGGGGGTTTTCTTTGTGTTTTTGTACGCTTTTCACTAAGGTTTGAATCCTATGATTTCGTGATGTATTCAAATGGATGTACTAATGCGTACATCTAGAGTGCACCATTTCTGAGCCATTGATTTTAGCCTTTTTTTTTCTCAATGGTCAACAACCAATGGCTCACAACAAAAGCCCTCTTTTTGTGTGTGTGCTGCATAATGGTCAACAACCAATGGCTCACAACAAAAGCCCTCTTTTTGTGCGTGTGGTGCATAATGGTCAACAACCAAATGGCATATAACTTCACTTAGAGCATATCAAAGTGAAGGTAAGAGAATGCATTCTAAGATCACAAACTAGCAAAAACATATGCAGATATGTAAATGACAGATAGACATGTTGAGAAGGATGACATGGAGTAAAGAAAGAGAAAAATGAAATTAGTGCCAGAAAGAAGTTAGCCCCAAGATGGGGCGTATTCAAGACAATTAGAAAAAGTAAGGAATCTTGCTTACGAGCTAGAACTCCCACCACACTTAAAGTCCATAAAGTCTTTTATATTAGATTGCGAAAGCACCATGTCCCTAACAAAGCGGTTGTTTTGCTAAAAAAATTTCTCTTTTTTCTTTAGCACATTTGCAATACAAATATTCAACTAGAAGAAACATACACAAAATTACAATGGCTATGAATATGTCTATATGCATCAACTTGGACCTACAAAATTCTCGGTGAAGTACCACAACCACAAAGCAAGAGCTTTCGCTACGTGGAAGGAACAAAAACAAATGCAACAGATTCAATATCTTCTTGAGCTAAGAAATGGAGTAACTTTTAGCGCATGAATTTCCGAGTAATGCTATCACAAAATCTAAGATTTTACAAACATGTCCAATAAATATCCTAGAGCTGAAAAAGTTTAGCAAGTAGAGACCTTGACCAGAAGGACAATGTATAAGGAATACCTCATTAAACATGAAGTTGCAAGTGAAAAGAAGTTTCCTAGCAAATGGAAGTTGATCTCAAGAAGGACTTTTCCTCTTTTTGTGCATTCAAAACGTAGGAACTATGCTATGTAGTTACCATTGTAAATGTCGATGAATTAACTCCTCAAATCTTTAAAATTCTTATTGATGAATTGCAAGATTACGCAAGTAATATCGTGTTATCATGTTTACACATAAACTTCTTATAAATGAGGTGTTCTATACGAGATGCGCCGTGGATTGTCTCAGTCGTTGGATCTGTCCATCCTATGCCCCAACTTGTATATTGGGGCCTCTGGGCGCCTCTCTTTTTTATTATGATCATTTATGATTGCGGGCGCCTATGATTTCGAAATATGAAATACAGGTTTCCCTAAGGTTTTAGAATATAAAATATGGAGACTCAAACCTCTACCAAAATTATTCAATATTCTAATAACAATGCTTTAACCAATGCAATCAGATAGGTGCTGCATAGAAGCCTCCCTAGTGAATTTGACGTTCTGGGTGATTTGAAAACATCAGTGTGATGTGACTCTGGGTGGCCAAGGTATCTCCATAATGATGCTAAAAAACTCCTTCAATCTGGAGGTTATACTGATGGCATTATCACATCATAGAAAGAAAGGCACAAACTACAACAAGGGACTTGACAGATTAGGGACTCTTGTGGGGTTCTACTCCCTTTTTAAGTGTCATTGGGTGGATAATGATAGTATGGGAGATGATGTTGCCACTGGGAACAATATAGATAGCTTACCTATCCAGAACTGAGAATTGCTTGTGGGATCCTACTCTGGAATGGAGCTGCCTCTCTCTATAGTACCTACTCTTCGGAGAAGATAGGTGTTTTCCCTTATAGTACCCCGTCAGTGGGGAAGACGAGATGATGCTCTCTGTAGTACAGGTGTATTCACTTCCCAATCAACCTTATTGGCTGTGATTTACTCACCCTTTAAAGGGTATCTGTTGTACATACTTCTTCAGCTTTAATACACATAAATAATCTTACCCTCAAAAAAAAAAAAAAAAAAAATGTTTTTTTTTTTGAAGAACTGTGTCATCAATATATTAAAAGAATGGTAATGTTACAAAGCAAGTGAGGAGGAAGGAGAACTGCCCCAAAGAGACAGCGATACCTCGACACTCCACAACAAACTCATAGAAAAACTGCAACTCTACTGCTGTACAAACCGACCATCACCATCTACAACACCCAAGAAGTCCCGCCAAATGGCAAACTTCCGCTCTACTAATCCCCGGAACACCAGAAAGCTTTGAAATATCTTGTACCTAAGTCGAGGAATCAGAGAGGCTGCAGGCTGCTGAATCCCCTGAAAGATCCACAACCGCCGCCGCTTCCAAATCAGCCACACCAACCAAGCCACGCACAGATGCAAGGCTTGCTGCCGCAAGAGCCGCCAACCACCGTGATACACATGAAGCGGCAAGAATGGCGGCCTAGTCAATCTCACCAAACAGCCACGACCCAATCCCAGGTAGGCTGCAAGTGAGGGCATAAAACCAGACAATGCTCCACAGTCTCACGATGAAGGCCACAACAAGAGCAGAGAGGGCTCAAACCCCGCCCTAAACCCGACTCACAAGGGCATTCACCCTAATCTGGCGGTGCACCACCGCCCGCGAAGCACCCTAACCTTCTGGGGGGGAAGTGAGCTCCATGTCCACGTCCAAACCGAAGCCCATCGAGAACGGAAGGCTGCGAGACCACTTGCCCCGGAAGGGGCGAGTGTCATGAATAGCCAAAGACCCGGTAACAAGACCGCACAAAACAAGAAGACACAACATCCGGATGAACCTTCCAAACCTGCACCACCACATCATCCTGAGGGACTAGAGGTATGTGTAGCGGAATACTCCCCGCCACTTGTTCCCAGATAGCCCGGTCACTGCCCCTCAGGCGAAAGCGAGCTCAAAAGAACTCCCACGAAGCTAGCTGACCACCCCAATACCAATCCTCCAAGGTGAGCACAGCACCTCGCCTCCAACGGGCCTGCATCCGAGCATGCACAGTGGCAGCCAAGGGCAAGTGCGCAGGGGGTAGAGGAACCCACAAGAAAGGAGAAGAGTGGTGATAAACTGAGGCATAATCTGGAAGAGCACACGCACATGATCCCAAGCCTGCAACACCCCCGTGACAAAAGGGGATGCATGTAGGAAAGGTCAGAGACCATACAACAGTGCCCAGGGCAACTCCACATGCACAGACGGCTTCCCAAATGCCACACAAACAACAACGTCGCATCAGGAGAAGATGCTCCATCCTGCAGAGTGCTCCAAACAAACTTGGAGACCAACACCTTACTATGCAGCGCCAAATCCAGAATGGCCAAGCCCCCATCCTCCCGGGGACGGAGACACTTCCACCAAGCCACTTTAACAACCGCCCCTTCATCATCCCCGCCCCACACAAAATTTCGAACAATCTTATCCAAAGCTTGTATCTTACCCTTAGGAGCTAACATCGCAGATGCTGTATACACATGAGTGCAACAAAGTACTGACTTGGCAACAGTGATCCTACCTGCCATGGATAACTTGCTACCCTTCCACCAATTGAGGTGTTTTTCGCAACCCCCGCAAAATCTGGCCCCACATCCTCCCCAGGAAACATCCCCTCCAAAGGGAATACCCAACAGCCTTAGTACACACATTACCGGAAGCACCTTCCAAGGAATAGAGCCAAACAAGGGGAGGCGGAGTCACCGAGCCCCATAATGCGAGCATTTACCCCAATTAAGAAGAATGCCCGAGGCCAAGGAGTAAGTATCCAGCCAGACCCTTCACATTTCGCAGATTCCTCTTTCGCCACCAAGAAGAAGGGAAAGTGTCATCGTGAACGGTTAATAATCTGGCTGGCTACCATCCCGCATCCAAGCCCATCCACCACCCCTCCTCCACCACCGGTAAAAACAATCGAGACAGGGGCCTCCGCCACAATCGTAAACAAAAAAGCGGCCAAAGGGCACCCCCGACGACGCACCCCTCTACCTAAGGAGAAAAAGACGAGGGTTCCCGGCCGGCACACCACCGTAGTCCGTGGCCGACCTATGCGGCTTCATGATCTCTCAGAAAGCGTGGACCACAGCCCAACGCTAATATAATGGCAGACAAGAACTCCCAACGGACACTATCGTAAGCTTTGGCAAAGTCAAGCTTAAGATGGGCAATGCCTTGACCTGTTCTCCTGCCCCAATAAAGGCCCTCATAAGCTGCGGCAACATTAGTCAAAATGTTCCTCCCAAGAACAAACCCAGACTGCACCTTACTAATGGAAGAAGTCAACACTGGCTTCAACTTCTCTGCCAGGGCTTTCGCAATAATCTTGTACACAGAGGACAACAAGGAGATAGGCCTCCAATCATTAATGGTAGAAGGCTGCTTAACCTTAGGAATCAGGGAAATGCATGCAGTATTCAAGATCCTATCCATTTGAGAAGACCGCAGAAACTCAAGATACACCTGTACCGCAGACTTCGCCCGACCCACTCCCAATAAGTCCGAAAGAACTCCACGGGATGCCATCCAGCCCGAGGACATTTATCCTTGGCCATGCACATACATGCCTCCGCTAAATCCTCTCCTCGAGAGCTCCTCGCCCAAGCTCTCACGCCGATGAGGCCCGAGAATAGATGGCTTAACAGCCCCCAAAACAGAGCTCCCCATCTCCTACTCATAGGGAAGAGTCTTGGCTGTCACGAAAAACCCCGAGAAATGAGCATGCACATACCGCTGCAAATCAGCGGGATCCTCCAAAGTGCGCCATCGAGCAAAGCAAGGGGCGCCATAGATGCCGCGCATATATCGCCACGCCTAGCCGCTTCTGGAAGAACACCGACGAACTTGTGTCCCCTTCCTTCAACCAGGTAAGGCCTTCACACGCCGCCTCACGACTTTAACCCGCTCCAGAGCACCAATACGCAGCAACACTGCATTCTCCCTAATGCCATCAGAAGGCTGCGCCCGAATGTTCTCCAACTCCCGATAGAGACCATGCAACTCCTGGCCGCCCTGCTGCACACGTTGCCTACCAAAGACCTTGGCAAAATGCTTCACCACGGCCAACGCGGTCACCATACCGGACATACCCTTCGGAGATGAAAGGTATCAAGCCACAACTCCCCTGCACCGGGCCGAAAATCCGCGCTCGGCCCCGGCCGGGGTGTTCAAACGGAACACCATCCTAGAGGGTCGAGAGGCAACCGCACCCTGACTGGACACAACCTGAGGGTAATGATCAGAAATGGAGGTAGACAAAATGTTCCTCCAACAAGAAAGAGGGCACACCATCCAAAGGCGCATGGGGAAGCATAGCACCGGGTCATGCCTCGCGATACGCTGGCCCGCACCAATCGCCTATTACAATAGGTGAAAGACAAGTCCCCTGGGGACCTCAACCAAGGCCAAATCCTGCAACAAAAACGAGACCACCGGTCCCTCTCAAACCCATGCACAACTGGTGCGAACCGAGGCGATCCTCTACTGCTCTACCATATTAAAGTCCCCAACAAAGAACCAAGCAACCTCGCAACCCACCAAGGGCTCAGAACTTATTCGGTTGTGGGCCATAAAGCACCCCGAGAAGGCTGATTAGGGGCATAAACATTAACAATCCCCCACTCTTGCCCTCCCTCCAACCACTTAATTATTGCCCACCGACCAAACCTGTCTGCTGCAGAGTAGGTGACCTGCACATCCATCCTCCAAGCAATAAGAGTACCCCCACTAGTCCGCCCAGAAGAAGAAGCAATAGAAACAAACTGCCTACCAACCATATTCATGAGCCTAGACATATCACCCCTGTGACACTTATGCTCCTGAATGCAAACAATATCAGGACGCAACTGCCGAAGTGCCAAAGAAACACGGGCCCTCTTACTACTAGAGGACCGCACCCCCCGCACATTCCAACTGAGGATCGACCTATTCATCCCGGAGGAGAAGTGTCAAGCCCCACATGCCTACCCACCAGGCCATCAGCCAACTCCACATAGTCATCATCTAGAGCCAGAGGATTAATCACAAAGAAAGTGACCCACGGCCCATTTACCAACGTAACACTCCACTTCCAACACGTGTTGGAAGTCCCCCAGGCACTTCCATAGAGTCATGGGCCACACTAGTCTCTACCTCCAACCGGGCTGCTCCAGCCACCTCATGCTCATCACATACCGCTACCTGGACATCCCCAGCAGGATCACCAGCCCCTCCCACAGCCCTGTCCTCAGACCTAGCCACAACCAAATAATCATCTGAGCCCTCCCCTGAGGCACCACGTCCCCTAGCCCTGCCATCCAATGGGCGGCCAGCAGCAAACCTGCCCCGGCCTCGTCCCACACCACCTCTCCCAACCACACCACCACCTCGTCCAACTCCACTCACTGCACCACGGAGTCCTCCTCCTGTTGCCTCGGAACAAAGGAATCCTCGGGCCCTCAATAGCACCCGCAACCCCTACCACATCACCAAAGACCAAAGGGGATCATCGATGTGGTCGGATGGCAAAGACAATAGATGGAAACATCCACTGGATCTCGAGCCATTCAAAAGCTTCAATCGGAACGAGAAAATGCCGGGACCACTACGCACCGGAAGACAAGTGGGCGAGGCCGCAGCGCATGAAAGCAACACGCATCTTGGGGACTGCACAATAGAATGAGCCAAATATACACCCAGGCCATTAGCCATAGAAACCAAGAAATCAGGCACCATCAGATCAGGAGGAAGATCCTGAATCTGGAACCAACACGTGATTTTAACCATTGTCAAAGAACTGGTGGACATTGCTGGAGTATAATACTGATACAACACATATGATTCACCCAAAGTATCCACCCCCCGACTAACCAATTGCCGCACGGAAGACTCAGCCTCAAACATGATTATGAAAAAATTATTTGGTAGGAATTTCAGAGACTGATACCTGGGCAAACCAATCCGCCTCAGATGTCTAGCAAGCCAAGAGCTAAACCTCCTCGTGTCCAATATGTAACCCGTGAAGTAGCCCAGTACTGCAAATGAAACTAGATTCTCAATGGTCTGAACATGCCTGGTATGATCAATATCTATTCATGGAGTCTCTGGAAGAGCTGCCTGCAGGTCAACATAGTGATGATCCTCCACAAATTTCGTGAGCCTCTTGAACACGGGCAGTCCTACACTCGAGCCTTGCGCTTGATCCAATCAAAACCCCAAAAAGTGATGCGAAAGCAACAAGTGTCATTACTCCGCCAGGGCAAGACAGAGTTGGGGGCTGCCGCCTCGCACCCCGAGAGGTATCCGGGGCACCCCAGAGGCACATCGCCTACATGCACCCTAGAAGAGGGCGATCACCAAAGAAGTGATCCCTTCCCAAGCACATGGGAAGAGGGCATTACTGATCCGGTTCCAAAGGGGCATGCTTGATGGAATCAAGACCGAGTCTCCAAAACACAATCATCGGGTCTCGGGAATTATATTGAGAGGAAGAGCAATCCACATACCTCTCAACCGAAGGGGATTCCAAGAGCTCCCTCATCTCTGCCACCAATTGCACGCCACTTCCTACAGCCCGTGCCGCTTCATGCATGCCGAGACCCGCGCCCTTCCCCTTTACTGGAGGATTCTTTCTCCTCGTCATCTCCCTTGGCTTCAGCCCCAAGCCATGAGGCTCAAACGATCCCCCATCAGCCTGTCTGGCAGGAGCCATGACATCCGAACCAGTCTGGAAATCAGCTGTTTGAGGCAACAAACCACATGCAAAACAGCTAATGCTATACACCTCCGGAAATAGCTCAGAGCAAGCTTTCCAACAAGCCCAAGCACGCCGAAAACTGACACCAGATAAGAGAGATATCGCCGATCAAAGTTTCGCCGCCAGAACCCGAGCTCCAGGCGCCAGCGTCATCTCTATCATGGTTTATCTGTATCTATTGAATCTATTTTCCCCCCCTAATAATAACCCATTCAATTGTTTTAGGGGTATGGTCTATGGTCTCGGGAATAATGATTTATGCATCCATATCAAACCCCCCTCGATCCCCCTATTATTGTGCTACATATTCATGCTGTTTAGATTAACTTGTTCGACATCGAGGATAATGCCCATCTTCTTTAAGAAAAGAGTATACACTCCACTTGTCATTGGTCCCTATATCTATCCTTTAAAGAGGATATTACGGTCTCTATGGTAGCCAAAGGACACTTTTATCCGTATATGCCCATGATATAGAATAGAATAGAATAGAATATGATTTTATCGTCCACGGAGACCAACAAGCACATGAAAATCTGACACCGGATGTGAGAGATAGAGTCCGTCGAAGTGTCTACCGATTGCCACAGAAACCCTAGCACACAGCCCGGAAAAGTGCCAATTTGAGCACAGAAACAAAGCCAAGCATGCAGGTACCATACACCGTTGGAAGGATCTCTAAACCAGCTTTCCAACAAGCGTTGTATATATGTCTGTCTATTTGAACTCCCACTTTCCCATTTCAAAATTCTTCACATTTGCTCTCCGTGGACGATAAAAATTCTATTCTATTCTCTTAAGCTTCTCCCTACCATTCTTGCATAGAAAATCAATCCCCACTATCCTTAGATATAGATCTTCCCTTCTAGCATCTTTGCTAGCGTATTTGGTGTGCTCTCCATGTTTTCTTCACCCTTCTTAGGTAATCTTTATCCATGGATGTTGCTCTTTATTAAATGGATGCATGTTAGTATTGTTCATCACTTGAAATGATCTATGACATTTATGCTCATGGTGCAACCTTAAGCTAGTACTTACTGGTCGGAAGATGTAAAAGGATGCAGCATCAGTAGTTTGCTTCTACTCTACTTACCATTGAAATATATTCGGCTCCTATGTCCGATTTTGGTATCTTTTATATGTGTTTGGCCCTAGTCATATTCTAGAAACTAGGGCATCTGATGACGATCGGCGATCTAAAAGCATAACTGGGTCAATCCAGGTACATAATACCGTGAGGAAGAATGGAGTATTCCCATCTTTGAGAGTCCCTGATGGGATTATCCTCTCTCTAACGAATAGTGCTCCTTAATAGAGGTTGGTATACCAATCTTATCCATCTTGGAGAACTAAGATTGTGCTCAGATTGGGTTGCCAAGGTAGATGCTAGCGAGCCCTTGGACTCATGGGATAACGCTTTGGGCTCTGAGCATCATGGTCATCATGCATCAAAGTCTTTTTTCCAATAACCATGGTCGATCTTAACTACAAAGAGATTGGGAGAGGGGCAGATGGAAGTGAAACCTTAGCCATTTTCTCTCTTATACCATATTACAATGGACATTTTGGCTTTGGTTTATACTCCTGCAGCTTAGCCCCTGCTATGAAATCCTTATAGTATCAGTTTTCTATATCTTGTCCTTCAAAAACCCTTGGAAGGGTTTTTGTTTTTAATCTTGACTAGTTATGGTGCTCGGCGTTGCCGAGCTTTACTACAATGTGAAAGGGTGGTTGTTTGATTGTTGGTTTGGTTGGTCATGTTGATACATATTTATCAATCCATATACATGTAGTAATGGTGGGCATGCACATGCATCTAGATGTAACAGAAGACATGTTTAATAAAAAAAAAGAAAAATGTAATGACTAACAACTCTCCTTTCTAGTAGTATAACATTCAAGCATCTCAAATTTGACATGTAGTAAGGGGTGCCAGCATGTTTGGAAGCGTCTATGAGAAAGGTTGAACCATGTGTAGGGAACTCTAAATTTCAAGTCGGTGCTTTCTTTTTCACTACTATACTGGAAATAACCATATCAAGATAGCATTTAAGAACCTCAAATCGAGTATTCTGACCTATATGCATGAATCAGAAGCTAAGAATATGTAACCAACCCCTTTAATTTGGGATTTTCCGGTAAGGAAGAAAAACTATTTGGAATTCTCTTTAAATTATTAGGTTTTTATACGAACATATGAAATTAACAATCTATCCCCCTTGTTTGTGACCTAACGCATGTAGCTCGTGGTTATTGATAAGTGCTACTTTCTATTCCATACAGAAAATGGCATTTTATTATTTCCATTAGCTATATTAACCATAAATAAGTGGTACTTCCAATTCCATGAACAAAATGCCATTTTATCGATTCTATTTGCTACATATGAACCATAATCTTAATCATCAACTTCACAAAATTGACCTAACGACCAATCTTCGATAATCATGTGACTTGTCAACCCTGTGACTTGTCAACTTCATCGTCAGTCAGCTTCATTGCTAGAACCTAAGTTCTAACTGCAAATACTATTCCTTGGTCAACTTCATTGTGCGAACCTAAGTTTTAACTACAAATAATATTCCTGCCAAGGCTTGCATACTGGTCTTGGGATGTAAAGTGAAGGGCTACAACGAAAATCTGTAAGTGAATCTTATCATAGACTTGTCTTGTTGTCCAAAAGACACATTTTTTATTGTCTATGCATTTGGCAAAACAAACAAAGCTAGCTTTAAAATTGTGCCTCCGAAATGAAACATATATAAACTCATGATTCACCTAAGTCAACATATAATGATCGTAATTCCTATAGGAAAGCTAGTGCATTGAACTTTCCAAACATAAAGTTTCAATACAAAAGAAGATTTAATGGAGAAGCAAGTGCAATCCTCAAATTGTTGGATCTATCTCTTATGCTTCAGGCCTACATACTTGCGCGAGAACATCGTTGAAAGAAAATCTGCAAATGCAAGGAAGAAACTATCAGTTAACAGAGACAATGGTTAAACTGACAATTCTGGGCCAAATTGTGCTCTAAAAAATACTACAGAAGGAATTGAAACTCAGCTCAACAAATTAGCTGCAACTACAGTTGATTTTAAATATACAGTGTATCCGTTCTAAATATCTAATAGGTGTTGAGATGGGCCTCTAGTTTAGTTTGAAGCACATGGGAATGTTACATATAAATCCCAACCAAGCAAGCCATAATCAAAACAACGTTTTCTCTATAGCATTTTTGCACACAATATAATTACTCAAATGCTTGCAAAACTCTTAAGTGACTAATGACAATGACACTGGTAACATGCGGCCTCCAAAGTGAAGCGCCTTGCAAACAAAAGTTTGCAAATATGTGCAACCTACATCTCGTATAGAGCCTATATCCTGCCAATCAGCCTACAACATGTTCATGAAGGGTTGTTACATGGCTTATCTTCATGCGAACTCCAAATATCTTAAATATGGTTTTGCAAACTCCAATTTACTTACACTTGCATTAATATCATGGATCGATGGGCATTAGGTATAGCCATTTAAAAGATTCAAATACAAATCAGCAAACTTCTTATTCCACGGGAGGATACCTAGAACATCAACAAATTAATATTCTTAAACATATACCCTTCCATGTACATAGAGAAGAAGTGCATCAATGAAGTATGTTACCTTTTCTCACAGCTAGGCACTGCGCAAAAGCTGGTTGGCCTTTTTTGACACTGTTTGTACGAAAGCCTGAAATGAAAAAGCAGATTAAATCTAAACTTCTGCTATGAATGTTATTTAACAACATTGAAAATAAGCATGTTGTTCCTCTAAGACCCCAATATTCTAATTATTTATGGCACTATCATGTTCCTCAGATCACACATCCAAGCGGCTACATATTGTACGTAGCCAAGGGGCCAAAATGATGGTAGCATCCATGCACACAATTTTCAAATCATATCACAGAAAGACATAATTTCTATCATCGCAAAGCGAATGTGATTCTTGGAGGCAATGTGCTTTACCTTTTGTGATTCTTTGTGGCAACCAACGTATAGCTTAAAAGCACATAAATCCAAGTTCTGACCACTTGAGAAGATGAGAGAAACATATCCTGCTGTTGTACCTTAAACAAATCCCTTTGACATGACCATCAAAAACAGAAACATATTCTAGTGATGTTGTTTAGCTTCACTGTAACGTGATACGACTTGCTTCTCTTGAGCGACAACAATTTAATATGCTTGAACGTATATCCTTCTAAATACATGAAGAAGAATAGTGCATCAATGAAGTATGTTACCTTTTATGATCTAAGACCGCTGGCCCCCGCTCAAAAAACCGATAGCCTTTTTAAAGCCGCTTGTAGGAAGTCCGACCGCATAATTCTAGTTCCCGCAAGTAGCAAGGGAAAAAAGCTTAATGAAATCTAGAAACCTTTGCCATGAATGTTATCAAGAACATGAAAATAGACACATTATTCCTGTAAGAGCAGCTTGTTTCCCCATTACATCTTCTCCATATTTGGGGTGAAGCTTCTATTAAAGATAAAATTCTGATAATGATGGCCAATCACAATTAATAATCCATCACCAAAGAAGAATATAAAGCAGCCCGATGTAGCGTAAAGAGTGGCCAATCCCACATTCAAGAGCTCAAAAAGGTATGCATGTTGTCGCCATGATAAGGGTTTGCTATCTTCATGATCATGCACAGAGGTATGAAATAATGTGTTAACTTTGAGACCCTAATGTCTCACATTGCTTCTCAAGTTCTCAGGACTTGAGCCCATAAAACCCCATCTACATGCTCCTGAAGTATTCATTTTTTTCATTTTTTTCTCTATCTACTAAGGCCTATGAAATGATTAGTAACATGAGAGCCATTGGATCATAAATCTAGGATCAGATGGGACATAAATCCAATGCAAAGCCCCGATTGAGATGCAATCACATTAGAAAAAACAATAACTTGTTTGTACTATTCAAGGACTATAGAACAAAGAAAAACAATAATATGTTAGAATAGAACTCGTTGTGGTAATATCCTTTGATGGCAAAGAAGTGCAGCAAATTGGAATGGGCTTGTATGCAAATCAATCCCATGCATCAGAAAGATACTTCCATGAATTTTGAGGCTAGAAAGATAATCACAATCTGCCAATATAAATTCTCCAGGAGAATTTATATTGTGATTATCTTTCTAGCCTCAAAATTCATGGAAGTATCTTTCTGATGCATGGGACCTTCAAAATGCCACATTTGGCTCTACCTCTAATCACAATTGTGCATACCAGGACAATTCACCATAGGCAAAATAGAATGGTGCAATAAAAAGGATAACCTACTTCCCATGTTGTTTGTTAAGGAAATCATATGGGACCTGATTCCAGTGTTGTTTATTAAGGAAAACACATGACAAAAAGACTAAATGGCATCCAATTGGAGCATGGATCCACCAGATAAGAAGATAATGTAGATGAAGGTTTGAGCATGAAAAGGAGGGCAGACTATGCCATGCAAAATCAGATGGCTCTTTCTATTCACATTCCACAGCATAGATGGCCTACATATGGAACCTTTGACTTGAAAACAATAGCTTTCTCAACTTTATATAAAGTATAACCAAGAGCACCTTCTAACCTATCAAATTTGATCGGGAAGCCATTTGAGTGCAACTCCAGAGGATTAGTTACCTGCACATAACATGTAGGTAGAAATTAGAGCATGCTTTATAGTCAGAAATAAAACAGAATTGTGCTTGCAGATATTCACCTACAAAGGAACCAAGAAGTAAACTGCTATCAGCATATTAGATGTCCACTCTTGAAGAGAACTGTATACAGGTTTACTGCAAGACATAACTTACACATTGTAGAACTCAAAGGCAACAACCTAAACAATAATCGAATATCTAAGCAAGTGCTTTTGCACTAACATTTCATACCATCTTGTCATAATCATAGCAGATCCCTGCATATATGCCCCTGCAAATATGCCCCAAATAGAAATCAATGTCAAAAAGGGAAAACAAAAGAGTAAACTGCCATAGTTATTGCAACATCGAATTTGGCACACATATTTGCTGACTTTTCTTGGCTAATGGAAATGACTCAATGTCCATGGGACCATTGAATAGCTAAAACGAAGATAGTCTCTTCATACGAATCCCATCTTAGACAACCATATACATGACATACATGTTAAATATACCAAGTAGCACTGGACATGTAACTTGCAGTCATAAATTGCTACACATAAATTGATGCCATCAGTTCTGCACAAAGCATGGCACAAGCAAAAATATAAATTGTTCCAGGCATGTTTACCATCGTGGATATGTATTGGAAAAACCCTGGCATACAACAAAATCGAAACTAAAGAATGACAGCTAATCCTTCAGAGAAGAAGCCCTAAATGCTCTCACCTGCAGCCGAACTTCATGCACCCATATTTGTAAACGATCCAGCTCCTGGTAGAAAATAGAGGCAAACAGATCATGAGCAACAATGGCACACATGCCGCAGAGAAGACATTCATTTGCCTGATTCATAAGATGCCGACCGCTTGAGCAATCATGGCATGCATGCCGAATCTGGCACCACCTCTTCCGACCATTTTAGCATTTCTATCTAAGAGGCATTTCTATCTGCAAAAACCCAAAGCCCAAAATATTTCCCGATTTTTGGAGTGCCAGGACTTTTTTCCGACGGCCAAAACTTTGAAAACCTTAGGAAATTAATCTTAAAAAAATTCCAAAAACTTTTTTGGCCATATCGGATAATCCCAAATTAAAAAGATTGATAGTAATAGGTACAGTGTTCTATTATATTGGTCCCATACATCTTTTGGTCTCTATGGACGATACAATTCATTAGATTCTCTAACTTTCTAGCTTTGTCAGTAAGTCTCTATTGATAACCTTGCCCCCCATGTTAGTAAGAAAGCACTTGCCTCTACCATAAGGTCACAACATCCGGGGAAGAGCCAGATGGAGCGAGAGTAGCGTAAGGTGGCGAATGCTAGGACCACCTGGCTTGCTTGGGTCAACAATGATAATTTGGTGAACATGAGATACATAAAAGGTGGTGCATATGGAAAAGTTTGTAAGTGCCAAATTCTAGGGTTCAGCTTTCTCACGGAATAGGCCTATGTGGTTACGTTCATGAAAGACGATGATGGCACATCTTAATATTCCAACTCGCTCGATAGTTAGAGTATAACACGTAAGCCTAACACATCATATTCTTCTGTGGACTTTCTTGTTATGGATGCTCTTTGTCAGTTGTAAGCTATGCGTTGTCCTTGGGTATGCAGGCTCTGACCATCTACGAAGTAAATTGTTACAAATTGGCACTTTCCCACGTGAGGAGAGTGTTTCAATTGCTTTGGATTCTGTCCCAAAATATCTTTGCATTTCCTGTGTGGCACAAAAGGAAGCAAGTTCTGCTCTGTGTGGATGCCCAAAGGAAATAGTGAAATATCTGTAACACTGAAATTTAATATGTTTGAGCAAGTGTATTTTAATGCTGTTGTGAACTTGTGGCGGCGTTGGAAGCGGCGCCGCCTAGAAACCCCAGGGCAAAAATTACCCATTTTAAACAAATAGCAAAAAATCGAGGAATTTTTGACTGCCAGTGGTTTACGTTGTAGTTTATTTTAGCTTTGAAGTGAGTTGTTTTCTTAACCATTGGGGGTTGAACGGTTTCTAGCACCGAACAAAAACTTTCCGAAGGTGTTGCGGACCTGGAAAATGGCGTTGCAAAACATCCAGAACCAAGTGTGCAATGTGAACAAAGCCATTTCGGGACCCACTCGCACATTTGCTTGTTTGTATGACTCTGTTGTTTATCTATGTATTGTGCAGGCAGGGGCGATGCTTCTTCCTCCTCTCATCGCGTCGGAATACGGCGCTTCCCCTTCCCTTCTCAATCTGTCCAGTCCTGCTGCACCACCTTGTTAAATTTGGGCCCCTGATCTCCCATCATTTGCACCAGATTTGATTTGAGCATGACCATGATGGCACCGGCTCTTGACGTAAGCACTCGTTTCCCCCCTCTTTTTTATTGAATCTGTCATGTAATGTGGTTTGTTATAAGAAATGTAGCGTAAGTTTGGAATTTAACGTGGATTAATATGTGTAGTTGCCATATGTCTCGTTGGACTGTGTGTTAGAGATTGATTTAGGGTTGTTGAGTTTATGCAGGAAGAAGATGACATGCTTGCTCCTCCAGGATATAATGATGGGATTGAAGCAGTGGAAGGTTAGTTTTGGTGCTGTTTATTTTGATCATAGAAGCGTATTGATGATTTTATTGAGTTTAGATGCAGGGCAACCAGAACGTAGCATTGTTCCTATCGAGAATCAGATAGCAGATGATCCTCAGATGGGGAAATTCACCTGGCCTATAGAGAATTTTACCAAATTATCTTTGAAAAAGCTTTACTCAGAAACATTTATTATAGGGGGATACAAATGGTGAAGTTCATTTTCAATCCACTTAGCCTATTTCCATTTTCTTGTAGAAGATCACGTCTTGATGCCTTACTTATTGTGGTTTCACAGGCGCATATTAGTTTTTCCCAAAGGGAACAATGTGGATTCCCTCTCTTTGTATTTAGATGTTGCAGATGCGCCAAGTTTACCCTATGGGTGGAACAGATTTGCTAGATTTAGCCTGACTGTGGTCAATCAACATGATCCAAAATATAATATCCGCAAAGGTGAGACTGTGCTGCTTGCATCTTCGGTGATCAGTTTCTAACTAGTATTAAGCTCTTTGCTTCTTAAACTGTAGATACACAACATCAGTTCAACGTACGAGAGAATGATTGGGGATTTACCTCGTTTATGCCTCTACATGAGCTTTATGATCCGTCAAAAGGGTTCCTTGTCAATGATACACTTGTAGTGGAGGCGGATGTAAATGCACGAAAAACATTTGACTATTGGGCATATGATTCTAAGAAGGAAACTGGGTTTGTGGGGCTCAAGAACCAGGGAGCTACATGCTATATGAATTCACTCCTTCAGACACTTTACCATATTCCATACTTTCGCAAGGTGCATTGCATGCTCTTTAGTGTTATCTTTTAACTGGTAATGACTCTAATGTCTGAAATTTTATATATGAGCAGGCAGTATACCACATGCCCACTACCGAAAATGATGTTCCTTCAAACAGTATTCCATTGGCTCTTCAGAGTCTTTTTTACAAACTTCAGTACAATGATACCAGGGTTGCAACTAAAGATCTCACCAAATCATTTGGATGGGATGCCTACGACTCTTTCTTGCAGCACGATGTACAAGAGCTCAACCGCGTTTTATGTGAAAAGTTGGAGGATAAAATGAAGGCAAGATCTCTTCTTTTCAGGCCTTGACTCTAGGTGGAGTATTTATTAACAAGAACTTTCGATATGCAGGGAACAGTTGTTGAGGGCACTATACAACAGCTCTTTGAAGGGCATCACATGAATTATATAGAGTGTGTTAATGTGGACTATAAGTCAACACGGAAAGAGTCCTTCTATGGTGAATATTCCGTTTTGTGAAATGATTTTTCGTTGTTGAAGAAGCTAACTTGCTATTCTGTTTAACATGCAGATCTTCAACTTGATGTAAAAGGTTGCAAAGATGTATATGCATCATTTGACAAATATGTGGAGGTGGAGAACCTTGATGGTGAGAATAAGTATCATGCAGAACAACATGGCTTGCAGGTATTTGAGACCCTTAGTTCCTTCAATAATGAGCAGAAAAGCATGACATATACTTATGATGATCATGACCAGGATGCTAGAAAAGGCGTTCTTTTCATTGATTTTCCCCCGGTCCTTCAGCTCCAGCTCAAAAGGTTTGAGTACGACTTTGCACGGGACACAATGGTAAAGGTATGAATGATATTGGGTCGGAAATGAAGGTAATTACTGGTCGTATGGTGACCTTTACATGCTATGCAGATAAATGACAGATACGAGTTTCCTCTGGAACTTGATCTTGATAGAGAGGACAGAAAGTATCTATCTCCTGATGCAGACTTGGTCGTACGAAATCTATACCATTTGCACAGGTATTCTTGTCTTAACACTTAAGGTGATTTTGGAATGGCACAGATTTTGGTATTAACATTGTCAATTCTGCATCAAAAAGCATACTCTTCTATGTTTTCAATGTTTTCATTAGTAGGAACACTGTCTCATTGTTGAAGGTGTTACCAATGTGTTCTGTTTTCCAGTGTCTTGGTTCATAGTGGGGGTGTACATGGAGGGCATTACTATGCTTTTATCAGGCCAACATTATCTGATCAATGGTATTAACTAGCACTCCTTTATTTTATATGATTCAGAAATTAAATGACAGATGGCATTCTGAACCCATGATAAGGAAAATCTGGAACCTGCGCATTAGACCTCGTTGACCTGGAAATTTTAAGGTAGCTAATTTAAAATGTGTGTTGGCGTGCGGGTGATGTATTCAATGGTCATTTAATCACCATTGAGAGTTATAATGTTAGCAAAGAAATGCACCGGTCACATATTGCCAAAGGATTAGATCGCTGCAGAATAACCATACAAGATATTCCTTCATTAGACGAATGCAAATCTTTGGTGTTAACGTCATGTGACAGTCAACATACAGACATGTGGCTGAAGAATACTGTATGCTTATTCTGATGTCTGGTTGAGTCTAGACCTTTATCTTTTGAAAATTTGGGTGGTAAGAAATTTTTGCATGATACAAATTTGCTTAAGTAGGTCCATTACTTGGAGATGTGAATGCTGTGGTCTTAGGATCACATTATGTGGTATAAGAGTATGAACAACTTTTCAGTCAGGCTTGCCTTCCTCAGGTACCCTTTGTTGCAATTAAGTGCTTGTTTATGGAGCTGGTTTTGTGTTAATCAGCATGTTCCACCAACATCAAGTTTTTGTAAATTTGCTGTATGCCCTGGTGTTACAAAGCATTAATCAATCCCATAATGTAGTCAGGTGGTCAATTGGTTTGCATGTTGACACCTGAGTGTTTGGAAAAGTTAATATAACATCATACTTCTATTCCAATGTTGTAGTTCTACAGTTAGTGTGCACAGGAAATTTTTGATAGAAAAGCATTTTATTCAAGGACTCAAAAGCCTACTTTGCGATTTAGATTATTCGTTAAAACCCTTTTGTGTCCTAGGTACAAGTTCGATGATGAACGCGTCACAAAGGAAGAGACAAAGAAGGCTTTAGAAGAGCAATTTGGGGGTGATGAAGAGGTTTCTGTTTATATAGACAATTGTATTTATTAAGGTTGTGGCTGTTATTTTTGTTTTTACGTGTTTTTACATATGTATTGCAGTTGCCTCAGACCAATCCTGGCTTTCCCTTCAAGTTTACCAAGTATTCGAATGCTTATATGCTTGTTTATATAAGAGAGTCAGATAAGGAAAAGATTATTTGCAATGTTGACGAAAAAGATATTGCCGAGCATCTCCGGGTAAGTTGTGGTATGTGGTTTTTCTTGAAATTGGATTTATTTATGGCCATTGAGCTTTCTATGCACTTTCCCAGGTGAGGCTAAAGAAGGAGCAAGAAGAGAAGGAGAAAAGAAAGAAAGAAAAGGCAGAAGCACACCTGTACACAATTATTAAGGTGGTAGAAAAAATTTGCTTTCCTCTCAGTCTCAGGTCCATGGATCTTAATTATTTTCTAATTCTTGCTAGGTGTCAAGAGATGAGGACCTTATGAAGCAGATAGGTAAGGAGATTTACTTCATCTTGTTGACTACTTATAGGTTCATAGCTTTGATCCAAAAAGCAGAAACCATTCACTGAATTTAAGGTGAGATCATGTCAGATGGTGGTACACATATTTAAATGTCTAATATTCTTTTGATTCACTCATTGTTGTGTGCAACGTGTCATTTGTAGGAAGAAGTTGCAAAGGAGTTCGGAGTTCCAGTTCAATGCCAGAGGTTCTGGTTATGGGCTAAGCGGCAAAACCATACGCACCATTCCAAACCGACCTTTGACTGAACAAGAGCAATTGCAGAGCGTAAGTTAATTGTTAGGTGACCAGGAATTTTGTAGTAGTGTGCATTGTAAAAGGGAGCTATAATTGGAAGATGTGTACATCGTTGCTTTTTCTGCAAATTTCAAGTTGAGAGGACAGGTTGGCCTTCCCCATTAGCAAAATGAAGCAAGACAAATCTGTTAATTTTACTTGGGATCCTGATCGTTAGGTCTCCATCTGGAAATAGCATTTTCTCGATATAACTGCTGTGCTTACAGGAACCCTATTTGTTGATATTTGCAGGTTGCATTTCTGAGGGAGGCCTCTAACAAAGTTTATAGCGCAGAGTTGAAGTTGTTTCTAGAAGTTCTTCCACCTCAGGTTCGTTTTTAGTGCATATGATTGCCCATTCGAAATTGAGTTTCCTATTATTGAAGCCATGTGACATTGAGAAATGCTAAGTCGTAGTTTTTACATGTCCTTCCAGGGGCAACGTGTTCAATATTCTCCTATTGATAAAACAAAGGAAGATATCTTACTTTTTTTTAAGCTCTATGACCCTACAACAGAAGAGTTGCGGTATGTTTTTTGTTCTCTTGTGAGCTAAGGTTGTGAAAATGCATGGGTATCAGGATCATCAGATTTTTATGCACCATGTCTCTTTACAGTTACGTAGGCAAGGAATTTGTGAAATCTTCTGGAAGACCAATGGAGATTATACGAAGGTTGAACGAGTTAGCCGGATTTCTTCCAGATGAAGAGCTTCAGCTGTATGAGGTTTGTGCATAAAGATTGTAAAAATTATAACTGTCTGGCACCAGATTAGAAGCCTTCATCCATTGGCGGTTGAATGTAAGAGAGGTCTACAGGTTTGTAATTAACAGGGCAGTATGATGCACTATTGAAAAAGGGAAGAAAGTGCCCTTTTTCCTTTTGGCTGGGTTGGTAGTGACATATACTGGAGGGAGGGAGGGAGGCGGGGAGAGGTCTGTCTTAGGAAATCGAACTTGGCAGGGATGGCCCATCTGCCATTCGAGCCACTCTAAAATAGGCCATAAGTCAGCATTAGACCTGTTTTATTTTTTTCTGCTGCTGTTCGCTTTATGTTCTTGGACAGTGCTGATGTTACCTCTTCAGAATCAGAAGATTTATTTTCCGTATCGAGTCCTCAATTACCCAGTCATCTGGTAAGGGCCTTAGCTGAGAAAAATAATGTTCTCTGCTTGTCTTGAACCTCTTGGTTTAGTTATCCCTGTGTTCGAATATGCTTCTCTGTTCAAAGAAAGTTCTTCAGACATATTGAGATATACATTTACCTCAAACTGCTGTGAAGATATTGAGTCTCTAAAGAGGCAATAGTGTCTTGCTCTTATGATATAGTAGGTCGAACAGGTAAAGATGGAACACTCCTCAGATTCAGCCATATTCAGATCATACAATGGACAATTCTTTGTCCTCGTGGGTAATATGCTTAGCCCTACCAATCTCAATCCACAACTGGTGAACGGACGTTCTAAATTGTACCAGTGGATTTTATCTTGTTTCTTGAAGTAACCAGGTCCATCAGCTGAACTGTTCAAAGAAGTTCGTATTTTTTTTTTCTCTGGTAGGATTATTCATGTATTTGAGACATAAAGTTGCTCCAATGTAAGCTAATTGATCTGGTGCTGCATGAGTTTCTGATTAGGTGTCCGAAGTATCTCTAGAAAGACTTGAATGCAAGATCACGAGGTCTATAAATAAGATGTTTCGACAAACAAGTCAGAAGTTTGTCACTCGATAAACTTCCATGGACAAGCACATTTACATCTCCCTCATCTCCTTTAAAAGCATTTGAAGTTGTTGATCCTTTACTCATCTCTCTCATTTGCACTTCCCTAGGTAGTCTCTAATCGTAAATGCAAGCAGACAAAAAGATAGTTAGAAATCAAGCCGTCATACTTGTGACGATCTTTTATGATAGCTTGTTTAATTTTACAAGCCATTTGTCCAATTGTGTTGCATTGGCAACGCCTATGAGACCAAGTACAAACATCATCTTTATCTTGCAAGGAGGCCCAATCTTCAGGGGCATTAATATAAACTATTACAGACTTGCACAAAATGCAAGAAAGCATAGATATCAAAAGCTGTTGCAGAAGGTTCAGCTTGATGGAGATGTCCCACTTGATTGGTGGTAGAATTAGTCCCTATTCGTGTTAGCATGAATTCCCTTCTGTTTCTTATCAAGTTTCATCTTCTAAAAGGACTGTGTTTTGCTTTTGTGTTTCTATTTACACAGCTAATGTTGCTCCTTTAAGACCAGGAAGCTCCCTTTTCTTGGAGAATGGTAACACTGATATTTGCATGTAAAATATTTTTAGAACATAGTCAATGCTGTTCCTTCAAGATCAGGAGACTCGTTTTCTATGGAGAATCGCGACAGTCGAATTTGCATCTAGAATCCTTTTTTGCACATGGTTCTTGACTTGTTCTTATTTAAATAACTTTTCACCAACTTTCATTTTCCCACCTGTTCTGGCTTTTATATGTATTTTTGGCCAGTGTTCTCTATTGTTCTCTATTTTACTTTTATCGTGGATTGTTTGTTAGATTATTTATTTTTCTTAATTATGTTTGGTTTGAAATTATAGGAAATAAAGTTTGAGCCCAATGTTATGTGCGAGCATATGGACAAGAAAATGACATACAAGATTAGCCAGGTAATGTAATCGATTGATTGTATTGTATCTGACACTAGATAGCCATTGTTTGGAGTAACTCAGACACGAGGAATTTGTTCTAGTTGGAAGATGGTGACATAATTTGCTATCAGCGGCAACTGAGAAAAGAAGAAGAAGATTGTTACAGATATCCAGATGTTCCTTCGTTCTTTGAGTATGTTCGCAATCGACAGGTGAGGCTCTCTCCTCATGGAACATGCATCTTATGCTGCTTTGACTATTCGTTTTTGGCTTTCCATTCAATCATCTTGGGGCCGAATTGCTAAGCACCCTCTTTGTGTTTTTTGTATTTTTGACGCTTTGCTAGATCTTCTGAAGATTTAGATACACCATGCCCATGATCTGTAGGAGATTATTTTCTTCTGCAGTTCTTTTTAGGCGGGTTGCCTAGATATTATTATGCCAGGCAGTCTTATATAGATGACACTTCTAACAGAGGAATTGTTGGACTTAATGAAAATGCTCTTTAATGATTGGCTGGCTTCTAACTCCTCTTTGTGTAATGGGAAGATTTTTCTACTTTAAATAATAAATTGTTTTGGGCCCTTTACTTTTAACATTTTTTGATATGGTGTCTGTGGTATGTGTGTTATTTAAGGTTGTTCGGTTTCGGAGACTTGAGAAGCCAAAAGAAGACGAGTTCTCTTTGGAGCTGTATGTAACCAATTTATTGGTATCATTATTAAGAATCTATCAACAAGTTTCTAGTCAACAAATTTGTTGTTTTAGCTTTTCTACATTCATGTTCTAATCTGTGGTCGTCTTTCAACCAGTTCAAAACAGCACACATACGATGATGTGGTTGAAAGAGTTGCCCAACACTTGGGCATGGACGATCCATCAAAAAATTAGACTTACGTCCTCATAATTGTTATTCTCAGCAGCCCAAACCACAGTCTATCAAGTATCGTAGTGCAGAGCGCCTTAATGAGATGCTTGTCCACTACAATCAGGTCTGTTGATGATAGGTAATGCTCATCCTGTGGATTGTACGTTATTGTGCCGACTTTTTAAGAAATTATTATTTGGCAGACAACTGATATTCTTTACTTTGAGACTCTCGATATGCCACTTCCGGAGCTACAGGGTCTGAAGACTCTGAAGGTGGCATTCCACAATCAACGGACAGAAGAGGTGAATATTGGATTGATTGTATTGTAGCTCTTTGGCAGTTGGTAACGGAAGAACGTATATGCAGGTTTCTGTGCAGAGCATCAGGTTGCCAAAGCAAAGCACAGTTGGTGATGTTATTAATGATCTTAAAACAAAAGTAAGGCTAGATAAATTTATGTTTGTATAGATGAGAGGAATATGGTGTCTAACCTTTACCGCTTGTCCTGAAGGTTGAGCTATCTGATCCTAAAGCAGACTTGAGAATCTTAGAAGTATTCTATCATAAGATCTACAAGGTAATGTCACTGTTCAGGAGTTCACAATTCTCGAGCTAGTAAGACACTATATTTCTCATTCTAATCCTGTGGAGTTTCAGATCTTTCCTTTAACAGAAAAGATTGAAAACATTAATGACCAGTATTGGACGTTACGGGCTGAAGAGGTTTCTTTCTTAGGCTGAATTTGTTTTTGTTACTTTTATCAGTATTGCATTCTTACAGAGCTAATGGGCATCAGATTCCAGAAGATCAGAAAGATCTTGGGGCTCAGGATCGCATAATTCATGTCTACCATTTCACTCGTGATGCTTCTCAGAACCATGTGGTATAGTGGCCATGTTCTCCACTTCACCTATTATGATTTTATACTAATTCTGAAGCATACAGGTACAAAATTTTGGTGAGCCTTTCTTTCTAGCAGTTAAAGAGCATGATACATTATCTGATGTCAAGAACCGTATCCAAAGCAAGTTACAAGTTAGCTTAATTTCAGGAATTCTCTAAGGTATTTTTGGAACTTTCATATCTTAAGCATTTGTGGTGCAATTCTGTCATGTAATGCTTGTAATGCAGTGGAAGTTCGCCTTTGTTTCACTGGGACGATGCGAGTATCTTCAGGACAATGAGACAATTGCAGCTCGTTTCCAGGTTCTTTCCAGATCTTTAGTTTTCTTTTGGTAAAGCTTGTTTCTGGCATATTGGAGACTAAGTTGCAAGGTTTGAAAACAGAAGAGGGATGCTTATGGTGCATGGGAGCATTATTTGGGACTGGAGCATGTAGATAATGCTCCTAAGAGGTCATTGCAGCTGAACCAGGTTGGATTATATTTTTATAAGATGAGCAGCCTACTATGGTTGAAACATGTTTTGTTGATACTTTAGTACATGCAGAACCGGCACCAACTTGAGAAGCCTGTGAAGATATATAACTGAGAAAGTGCTGGCGTATGCTGAACGGATCCCAAGGTGTTGTGCTGGTTTTGGCAGCCTCTCATCCCAAGGAATGCTTATATAAATGTTAAAGACGAGGGCGACATTAGTGGATCTATTCGATTTGGTCCGTTGTTGGCGTCATTTGACCAGACTGCCGATATAGCATGCATACAAAATGCAAATTGCTTTCACAGTTTACCCGATGAATTAGCAATTATACAGGTTCTTCACCACACTTCATTGTGCGCCATAATTCTTTTGTACTCCATTCTTATTCAAAGGAGTTCCAGGAATTCCAATTTTTGCTGGTGAAGCTATGTAAGATTATGAAAGATATGCCACAGATTCTTCAATGTATGAGAGTTGGGACATTGTCGTCTACTTTTGAGTGTGTACAAATGTAACTTCCCTTGTCATATATACATACTTTTCAGTAGCTGTTCGTTCAGGATAGTTCAAGGGCATATTGCCCTTTGTGTATTTGAGAATCATTTTTGGCCGTGCACATTTCCTCTACATTCGAATAATTGTTTTGCCAAACGGTGTTCTTATGCGACAGATTTTGCTATTTACATTTTTGATAATGAAGTTCGAGTATGTGCAATTCTGGTGGGCAAGTTTCTTTCCTCACAGCATCCAAGATTTACTCATCCTTATCTCTTGCCGTTATATTATGGCATAAAGGGACTTTGGTGCACTTACTAAGATTATGGTCTTTTTAAATCATGTAATAATGTAACGTGGCCGAAATCACAAAGCATACATTTATTACCTAAGAAGATTGTCTAAGGTTTTCGACTGTATTAGTATGAAAATATGTAGCTTGCTGATGCTGGCATGGTGGATTCCAAATAGAAGCTTTTTCTGTATTTTTTTTTTGTTCCAGAAGGTTTAGGGATGGAGGTTCCATGGCCACAGTATTCTTGTAGGAAGGCGACGATGGGTCTTTTGGAGGTGGCCAGGCCTCTACCTAAGTTTATAGCTTTAGTTGCATGTTCGGCCATAGCCATAGCTAAGCTTGCAGTTTTTCTGTTGCATGTTTTCGATTTGGGAAGCACCGCGGTTAGGCTTAGGCCACGCTCCACAAGGCATACCATAGCAAGATCGACGGCCACAGGGCTCTATCCGCTTCTTTTGCAGTGTTTGAGTAAGAAATGAGGTTTTCATAGAAGAAAACCTTGTTAGGGCTCAACCTTGTTAAATCCGGCAGATTTGTTGTTGAGCAATGGAGAAGGGTCGATTTGCAGCCAAGGCTGGACTGATTCTTCTGTTTCTTATGGGGTTTGTTGTTGTTGCTCTGTTTTCTATTGTGCATATATTTTTGTTGTGTCTTCTAGTGAAACACGATGTTCAATTCCTCAGAAGAAATAGAAACAAGAAAGGTTTGATGTGAGAAGTTCAGTATGTTTGCTATGTTGTACGCTTGATGACTGTCATGGAATATTCTGCGAGATATTGCATGATCTAATGGTCACAAAAAATTACATTTTACAAAGAGTCCTTGTAGGCTTTGGGCTCTAAAACAACAGTATGTCTAACCACCAAAAATGGCAGATGAGGAACTCCCCTATTTTTGAACCGTGGTGGCATAGCTCGGCAGTAATAATACTAAATCTTGAATAAATTAATAACACTAAGTCCTAAATCCTAAAAGTATTCATCTAGTATAGAAATTCAGGGTTTTAGCTTTGAGTTATATCTACTATATGGATAAACAAGGAACACTTTGAGCCATGGACCAAATTATAATTTTGTTATATAATATGCTAATAAAGCGCATATGTTACAATGGTATTCTAAGAGCAACTACACCAGACTAAACATACATCAACAACATGTTTGTTTTACTTACAAGGAAAACTAGAGTAACAACATGCAGGTAACATGACTGGTTGAAGAAAATTTATCCTTAGCTCAACATTGAGGTAGAGGGGCCGGATGGTTCACCAATCATCCGACAACCGACATACGTAAATGATGTGGATCTCTTAGCTTTAACCCCAGGAAGTATGCAAAATCATTTTGATGCATTGAAGACACTGAATGGGCGCCAATTTGGCCAAGGCCAAGGTGCTTCGACGCCTTCTGACAACAAACGCACTTTGATTCACTTATCAAAATCAAAATGTGCAAGTGATGCAAACATATGAATATTTCGAAGTAGAATTCACTACTACCACATATTGGGATACTTGTATTTGACAATGGGTGACGGCAGGTTGGAAGACTTTATATACAAATGCAGAACAACTGTCACATAATAGAGCTTTATGACTGGCCCCACCAGTCACACTTGTTCCGGGTTTTGATGGAGCCGGTTATTCTATATGGAGTGGAAGTATGGGGGCAAATAATATCATTTGCCACCCCGGATGACTTTGAACGGTTCCAAAAAGCCATTCTGGCTAAAGAACTTGGAGTCAAGTCTACAGTCTCATATAAAATTCTTCTACAAAGGTTCTTAAGCATTGCTCTAGAATGTTACAAATTATACTATTAGAAGGTGGTAAATATAGAAGATGCTCGCCTTCGAAATCTCATTTATACAATGGCATGGGTCAACAACATCTTAAAGCCCTGCCTAAAGCATACTAGAATGAGAAACAAGACATTCGGTTTTCCAGATGGAATGTGCAGGAGCATGGGTGTATATAGGTACAAAACAATGATCTTATGAAGCAATGCCTAGACATGTGCTTCCTAACTAAGCTTGGGGATGCCAAGATTTTAGAGCTGATAAAGACAACACTACAAAAACAAGACTAATTTTACGCTTGCCAGTCATCCACAACAATGATGGCCTAGGAGGGCCATAAAGCCTTGAATTACTTATTCTGGCGAGATCCCTTAGTCGGCCTGAGTAGGATGTGTTAGCTATGTAGTAGATGCAGATTCGCCATTTCGTAGTAATTTAGTGGTAAAAAAAAGATTGGAATGGCCAATTCATTATTTATAATTAAGACTAGAGATCCAAGGGAGAGAAGGGAATTGCAAGTGGAACAAAAATACACATACATATAATGAAATAGAACATATCAAAGATCGGGCAAAAGAACATAACCAAAATAATTTAAAACATCATAACCATAGCTCCCGACAATGGAAAGCTCACGCCTACATGCAAACCCCCCCGTTAGCGGTGAGAAATGCCCGCCACCACATTCCAAGCCCTCAGAGCAAGAGCTGGGTGAACCTCAGATAAAGATACCCTTCCCAAACCCGCCCCGCACCGAGGACCTCTTACCATGGAGTCACGAGAGTTGACATGCATCCCTTTCCCCTCCGATGCCACGCCCGTCATAATGCACAAGAAAATATCAAAGAAACACGAGATGGCATGAGTAATGCCTAACAACCCGTGACACCAACATGGAAGTCCGACTCGAGGATCCAAGGGATATCAAGATACCAAGACAACAGGTGATACAAGACCAAAGATCAAGACATGCGAAGTTCATTAGATATTTGCCATACACAAGTGCCTAGATTTTACCCTTGCCGGGGTTGCCTATACAACCTACTCATGTTGAAGTAGCGAGCTCAGTGATGAAGACTAGAATTGCAATTCAAACATGAAGAAATATCAAGTCTTGTGATCCCATTGGTGTAAATCCAACATCATGCACTTTGTTGAACCAAATAGAGATCTAAGCATTCTCCAATATGCAAAGCTTACTTTCGAAACATTCATACACCTCATGTAAAGTCCCCGAACTATTCCTTGGTAGCCCAACAGTGACACATGCCATAGCCATGTTCTGGAAGCCCCCCATAAGCTTCTCACGACTCTCTCACACTCAAAAGTCCCCATGATCCATCTCAACGCACATTGTTTACTATAATGCATTTAGGAAGGTTTTTAATATTTCATATTTAAAATCCCACTTTCCATAGCTAGCATTTAAAATGACGCAACTAATATGAGCATTCATAACTCCATTGTAGACCTTATTATTGTTGATGCCTGAGTGACCGTTTATGCTCAGTATTTATGCTACACCATTCCCTAACATATGTCCCATCTCTAGGACCCAATAAATACGTTTTCTTCCAATCCTTAAAATATTTCACAAGAAATTACAATTTTCCTTAGTTAGACCATTATTTAAGCAATGCATAATGCATATTCTTGTTGTACTACAAACCCAGATCTCTTACAACTAATCTATTCGTGAATCTTACCAAGATCAATACCATGGCCCTTAGACTTCTTGTATTTTCGTTACCATTAGTTAACGTCAAGGTAAGTAGGTATTGATTCCTACGGATTCAAGAATCATTCTTATCTAGAATGAAAACTGGCATGCAGAAAACTGGGAGAATCAGGTTGGGGCTTACCTTGACGTAGTGGAGCAGGAAGGGGTCGAGCATTCTTGCCAGCCCCCTGACCTGCAGAATTCGGTCGCGCCTCAACGGCGCTCTCGGATTCTGCAGGTCAGGGGGCTGGCAAGAATGCCCTCCCCCTTCCCGTTCCACATAACAACATGTTATGAAGAGCAAAACAAATAGACGGATAAGCAAAAGTTAACACATTTAGACAAACAAGAATAACCGACACAAGATAAAGAATGGAACATCTGTTTTCATTCCGATCTTGCCTTCTTGGAGTTCTACATGCTGAGTCAACACTTCTCAAACCCAAGCCGACCCTCTCCAAGCAATGTCGACCTACTTCATTATGAATCTGAGCCCTGTCTGATAGATCCAAAAATTGGAGCACAAGTCTCTTATCCTTTCCTTCCCAGGGCAAATCAGCCCCTATAAGCCCGAATTGGGCTCTTTAAGGCAATTGTCGGTTCTAATTTGGACATACAATTTACTGTTTTGCATGTTTACCGGCAGACTCTCAGTGGACCAATCCCTTCCAAACCACTTCCAGAGGCACCAAACATATTTATTGGCTCTTGGACCATGGGGCATATGCATGAAAAAGTTCTAGCATAAATACTGAACATAGAGGTCACTTGACATCAACGATAATAAGGTCTGCAATGGAGTTTTGAATGCTCACATTAGTTGCGTCATTTTAATTGCTAGCTATGGAAAGTGGAATTTTTAAAGTGAAATATTAAAACCATAGCTAAATGCATTATTGTAAACAATGGGTATTGAGATGGATCATGGGGACTTTTGAGTGTTAGAGAGTCGTAAGAAGCTTATGGGAGCTTCCAGAATATGGCTATGGCATGTGTCACTGTTGCGCTACCAAGGAATGGTTTGGGGACTCTACATGAGGTGTGTGTAGGGGCAATAATCCGAATTGGAGAATTCTTAGATCTCTATTTTGCTCAACAAAGTGCATGATGTTGGATTACATCAATGGGATAACAAGCCTTGATATTTCTTCATGTTTGAATTGCAATTCTGGTCTTCATCAATCGCTCTCTACTTCAACATGAATAGGTTGTGGGGCAACCTCGGCAAGGGTAAAATCTAGGCACTATGTATAGCAAATATCTAATGGACTTCATATGTCTTGGTCTTATATCACCCGTTGTCTTGGTATCTTGATATCTCTTGGATCCTCTAGGGTCGGACATCTAGGTTTGATGACCTGTATTGTTCCGACATTACTCATGCCATCTGTGTTTCTTTGATATATTCTTGTGCTTTGTGACACCGGGCATGGCATCCGGGGAAGGGATGCACATCAACTCCTCGCGGACTCCATGGTAAGAGGTCCTCTAGTTCCGTGACGTGGGTTAGAAGGGGTACGCCAGATACGAAGCTTCACCCCATCACACCCGCCACAGGCTTGGAATGTAAGTTGGTCAAGGCATTTCTATGTTCTTTGCTTCGATGCTCATCATCTTTCTATTTTATTTGATCATGTTGTTATTATCTAGCACTGTACTCACATAAGATTTCATATCTTTGCTTGTGCTTATGTTCTTGTATCCAATATTTCCAAAGTATTTCCATGCACGTAGAGGCAGCTAGGGATCCCCACTTAGTCACGGGGACTAACCCCAGTGAGTGCATGTACTATGAATAAGCAAGACAATAGCAGCAGTGGAGCTGAGGATCGTAGTTGAGCAAAACTTCTGGGTTGAATTGGTCAAGGTTAGATGTTATATATGTTAAGAATAATGAATTATTTGGATGTTAACTTTATATAATCACATTGAATTCATAAGTATTTGCCCATTGAATTTGAAGTATATAATTTCAACTGTGCAATATGAAGATTCAATTCTTCACCAATATTATCAACCTAGAATTAGAGTAGGTTTTGGCAAGATCCCGAGTTGCTAGGAGGGTCAGCTCGGCAGACTCATCACATGTTTTCATATCTTTCTTATCATGTCTGGTTCGAGCAAGTCCATCTTGGCTTCATGATGGTTGGACATACACATGATAATATTGATGCTCTTTCCCACCTAATGATTGTGAATCATGATGGGCACTTCATTTCTTAGCACCACACTTATCATTGTACTTGATCGCATTCTAGTGGTTTAATACATTCCTATATTCTTCAAAAATATTGATGCTCTTTTTGAAAATTACTCCTACTAAGAAGATCATATGCACTTAAAGTTCACGTGATGGTGCAAGTATTTAGAGAATGTAGCTCAAAGGCACCATCACTTTATCTTGTTATTGAATTCTAGAATGGGACTCAAAAGAAACCAACAAAACCGCCGAATAGATAGGCTTCTCATTCATCTCAAAGAAATTTTCTACAATGGGGGGATAATGGTAGCCACACATCTGCGAATCCACCCATGAAAAATAAAGGGAAAATCCAATTATATCATTTGGACCCCAAAACAAATACAATGCTAATAGATGAGTGGCTGATGTACCCGCCGAAAGCTTATCATCTGGATTAAAAACCCGCCTTTCGGGTTTTCGAGGAAAACCCTAGTGATAAGCCTTCCTCAAGGGGCTTAGACAAACGTAAAGGCATAGAATCGCCCCAAAAACCCCCGCGATGGAGAAGTCGAACGATGCCGCCGCCAACCCGCACCGCACCGCACATCACCAAACACAACAAACGAAACATACCGTAGAATAGCATCACCCAAATTGGTGGAAAAGCATCACCCAAATGGGTGGAAAAACATGATAAAACGTAACTTGTACAAAATATAATAAACAAAAAGAAGGGGGGGGTGGGTTCAAAGAGAATAAGGTACTACCGAGAGAAGAGGAAACGCCGATGAGACGGGATGCGAAATGCACCAAAATAGGAACTCCCAACCACGGGCATGCGCCGCCAAGGATCGATGCGATTCTAGAATGGGACTCGCAAGAAACCAACAAACCGCCCACTACCGCAGAACTTCCTTACAAACTAGGATCGAGGGACGAAGGTCACAGGACGAGGCCAAAGGCCGGTAAAGGATAGCAAGAAAGATACGCCAAATTGGCTAAACCAGGCAGGAAGAAGCCCCTCCCCTGCCTGGAAACAATTCAAAGAGAATAAGGTACTGCTGAGAGAAGAGGAAGCGCCGATGAGACGTGGATGCAGAAACGCGCCTGAAATAGCGAACTCCCAACCAAAACGGGCATGCGCCGCCCGCATGCATGCATGACATGCATGCTCGTCCCATTCTAGAATGGCGATCCGATGTCTCGGATCGATGCGATTTCTTGACTGGAAGGCCTTTACGAAATCATACATTTCAGATAAGTCTGAGTATTTTATTGGTCATCTCAAACCTCTCTTCTTCAAATTTTATATAATGGGCCACTCATGCTTTAGAATATGAGGCCAGACGTCATGAATGGTTGCCTAAAATTGGGATCAGGATGTGGAAAGAGGAGGATAAGTGTTCCCTATGATCCCTACTAAATCACCTAAAGCAATTCAATTATCAAGATGTAAAGAAGGGTATGCGCCTATTAGTAAGACTAGCTGACTCGTGTCCTACATGATTAGCTTATGCCGAAGAGGATCATGGACATGACCCACAACTTCACATGAGGAGGTACTAGTCTCCTGGTGAGACTTCTTTATGCACAAAGGTATATCAAATGTTGGGATAAGAAGTGAAGATCAAAGCCTAATAATCAACCATAGTACCAACATGTGAAAACAGACTGTGGCTGGTCCGTTCAGAGTGAACTATCAACAATAATGATTCCATTTGTCAACCTAAGTGAATGTCACAAATATTCTGCCTTCGTGCAGTAACGACACTAGCCTTAGCTAAGTCTGCAACATCTACAAGGACATTATAACATCTACCAACTACAGCAATAACCTTACGTGCATCATCCTTCTTGCACTTGTGTTCTTGCAAGCACACTATCGGAGTCAAATCGAGCAAGGACCATATATAATAAACTCCATTTAATAGGGGAGAAGGCAACCCTTTGTACATTCTAAGAAATCATCTTGAAAATGTGCAAGAAACATATGGGTTTCTTGGCCCATACTGGGCCGCGGCTAGGACTGGTGGTTTGAGGTCGGGTCGCCCCCTTCCTCCATCGAATCGCTACCATTCTTGAAGCAGGCGAATATGTGTGGTTGCTAGCAAGGAAATCGACAGCTATTTTTGAGAATCATGGCTTTGTGAGAAACCAAACCTGAAGCAACATTAGGTAAGCCACTAACGCTAATCTTGCTCTCTTGCTTCACAAAGCATTATGTGTTAATTTTGAGTTCTTGGCATACGCCTTGCAAGCAAGAGCTAGCTTATGGCTGCCGGATGCTACAAGCCCGCCTTTGCTCAAGGTATGAAATAAAAAAGAGACAAAATATGCACAAAGAATATGGGAAATGTGCGCCAAATGAGACTCTCCAAATTTGAGATCAAATCTGAATACATCCGAAGAGGCTCTGGTCTAATATAGTGTAGATCGCAAATCTGAGCAACGACATCTAGCTAAATCTAAGCCTTACACTTATGCTAACCTAAACATGTCAAGTGTAGTCCGCCTGTGGTTTCACTCTATACAATCCATATAGACCATGTGCATTAACAATATGGGTTTTTTTTTAGTAGTTTCATATCGTATACATAGGAGTAAAATATGGTTTCATGGATTTTGAATGCAGACGTGCATGAAAAGGGTTTAGATGTTTGGTGGGATGAGCACTTCGTATCGCACGGAGTGGATGGGCTAATTTCTGGCAAGATATAGGAGGGAGCTTATATTTCATGTTCCAGGAGTACAAGGTTCTTCCTTTACTATTTGTAATTGTTTCTTTGAATATTGGTAATTTGTATTGACCCATTGCATAGATCGATTTTTCCTGTTAACAATCCTCCCCAGTCCTTCCCAAGTGATCAAATTGGGTCCGAGTTCAGTCCAAATGTGAAGTGATGTAAAAAAAAAGGATATTAATTGAATGAACAAAGGTGACGGATGCTAGGCTAGATTTCAGATTTTAGGTTGGAAAGTCTAAGATCTATCTTGAGATGGCACATTTGGAATGTCCGATGCTGGGACGCAAAGTGAAAATGGATATTGGTTTGTTCATACTGAGTCACAAGCCCTCAATTCAAAGTTGGAAATGAATAACAAAATGCAATGGAGTTAGTCAAGATGATGCAAAATGCAAAATAAATTCGCATTATTTGGCATTCTTGGTTTAAGCCACAGATTATGGTTCATCTTTAAGGAAAATTCACTCAATTTACTGATATATTTCATTCTATCTTAACAAGGGTATTGGTCGATATTCTCCAAAGCACTTTGCCATTGTCGGCCCTAGGACAGACTAAAAATCTTAAGACCACTCTCTCAAGAATCGCACTTCTTCTCGATGACAAATATCGATCTCGTGATTTTGTGTCCATATCATCACAAATAAGTATTCACATGCTAGCATATAGTTATCTAGTAATATGTATAGACAACAGCATGTCTTCATTGCTCTCAATACATGCTAATTTTCAAGGTAACACCATGTAATTACGATAGCTTAATGAAGCAAAATATGACTGTGTCAACGTAGGATAATTTAGTAAGTGCAGAATGGAATTTTACCAATTTCACATGTATCTAAGGATGGGATGCACCATCTAAGTTAGCCTTCATTTGCCAATCCTGCACTTAAACCCGGAGAAAGATAGTGCACAAGTCCCCGAAACACCAATGAATATATGGAACCATGCAAATCCCGAGAAAGCACATTGTGCACCTCACATATTCTTTTCTCCGAGTACCTCATCTTGCTCAATAAAATATTATCCATCGAACAATCCAAGATATGCTTGAACATAACTCAAAATGGAAACTTTATCTAACTAATGAGTCACATATGCACAATGTTTTGTTTCTAGGAATTTGCTTCAACATATATTCGCGGGAGCCAACAGTTTGACGTGCATCTATGGTCCTGATAGTTCCTTAACAAAAACTGTTGTTGTAGGTTAGCCTACTTTTTCTTTTGAGTTGAAGTACTAGTTATGAACCATGGTCGGGCTAAAGTCATGTATTTAGAGTCTTGTTTGACAGCCGTAATCTGTTCACTTGTGGGTCGACTCAAGTTCATGGAAACCATCGCCTCAATTCTACAAGACAGCTTTGATCATACACGCTTTAAAATGTGCTCTTGTTGGCATCTTTTCCAACGTATCTGATCCTTAGTTTGCAGGCAGAACATTCAAGTAAAACGTGATCAATAAGGACTGATGTCATTTTTGTTTCAGGCAGAGGCAAAAGGAAAGAAGATTGGTTGGATCAATTTCAATGATATTAACGTAGAAGAGTATGAATATTTCGAAAGGTGTTGAATCCTTATTTCTTTCTCATTATGTGTTTTCAATGCTAATATATTAGCATATCTTAGGTAGATCACCGAAATCTTGAGTGATTATCAATTTTTTCTGCGGACGAGAAATGTTATATTCACTATCACCATACTTAATAGCTCTTTAATTAAGCTCTAAACCATCTAGGCAGTCTGGGAAACATGTTTCCCATATTGAAAGGGTCATTTCAATGTTCCGATTGCTGTATTCTATGGTTGTTCTTAGTGTATTTGGTCCCTTGTATTTCATGTTTTAGAATAGTGTGCATATCCCGTACCATATATGTACTCAATTCCCATAATTTCTTCTCACCGAGAATGGAGATCTAAACCGATGGTCCCTAATAAGCCGCTTGCATTCGTGGTCCATCTTCTCAAATCGGATACATGTATGCTATCCCCAACATTGTTTTGGAACTACTCTAAGTATCATGAAATACATATATAGATGTATTTATCAAATGGATCGAGATCAAAGTAAATGTCTCCATGGCCATTCGTTGGTCCATTGAGGTGCATAAGGTGTTAATGTGCGTGAGAAATGGCATGGCCATTTGCTGGTCCGCCTCCTAAAATGCTCCGTGATGGCGTGACATTCTATCACAACCCTCCGACCGGAGCTACTCGCTGGGATAAACTTGGTATCAAACACACAGCAGAGGAAACTCGACCTATAAGTGAATTCGAGAAGGAAAAAATAGAAAAAAAAAAAAAGCATAAGAATAGGGTAAAGATAAAATGAACCGGCCAAAATGGTGGAATAATCCAAATTGAACTTGATCTTAACAAAAAACAATCAAATTCATAATGTAGAATCACTCAAACAATGAACGACCAAGAAATGAGCTGATGCCTTTATGATGAAGGCTTAGTACTTTTGATTTTCTAACCTCTAATATTGAAATTAGGTGGAGATTTCCTAGAGGGCTTGGGTGGATCGTTTTAACATTATAAATTCTCGCTCACAAGTGTACTTTTATCTATTCATAGATCATGAGCAAACATCAAGGCGGTCTTCATTTACTTGGTTGATGGAGGAGGGAGCGAATCGGTTGGACTTGTGAAGGTTCATGAAGGGGCAACCTATGCCGAATCAAGGCCAAGAAATCGAAAGTGATGAGTTGCAACCAATCAAAGATCGAGATTGGGTTTTTCTTGGTGATCGCTGCTTGGTAAATATCATCAAAGCAGAAGAGAAGTACTCTTTGATGTAGAAGAAATACACGCCAAATTTGTGGACAAATCCAGTAGAGAAGAAGGCTAAAGCAATGGTAGATGAGTCACATATAAAAGCAAAGCAAAGGGGCCTTTGGGTAAAAGTAATAAATCAAGCATGATAGAGGGTCGATGATGGAAATCAGATGATGTTGAGGAAAACATAAGGAGAGTGTTGCTCCATTAGTTCAAAAGTAGGTTACAAAGCAAGAAGGCAACAAAGGCAGAGGTTAACGACGACAAAGGTACTTGAATCAAAAGATGGCTGAAATATATTGAATCATAGCGGCAGAAAGATCGTTTAAGAGTTAATGTCCTACTGGATGTAGGCAAGAAGGCTGAATTCTATGTTTGGTGCTTAGAGTGTGAAATGCAATATGAAAGAGGTAAAACATAATACTATATATACTATGTCAAACATCATCAGAAGACTCCTCGATCTCATATTAAAAATTATGAACCCAATCATCGTGAAAGTGTGAACATGATTATTGGTTCCGAAAGTAACTATGAAAACATCCAAGAAAAACAAGGCTGAGGTGGGATTCTTGTATGTCGATAGAAGTGGCAAAGATTGAGGAAATAGGTGTTCCTTTTGAGCTTTATGAAGCTACAATTAATAGCTATGCAAACTTAGGTGATATACACATCATTTGCCGTGTATGTTTGAAGACTTTGTCTTTGTTTCACGCCGGTGGTGACCTTTCTTGCAACTAAAGGATACACATCAAGTCATCTAGACACGTTATAAGTGCAATGGCTCATGAGAAGAAGGCAACAAGCAAAGATGTGAATAACGTTGCTGGCCGACCAAGGAAAGATGTAATAGATCCAAAACAATCAAGTCTATTTTCATTTATTACACGAGGTATGCAAAGTTATCGTGTTTGGTTACTAACTTTTGCATATGCATCACATCGTTGAAATAATATGCAGGGTGCTTCGTCGAGAACATGAGAAGTTGGATCGACATCAAACAGCGGCCATACATTCTCTAGACTTTGCAATTTACTATGATATACAATAGAGTAATAGAGAATAGTTTATTGTATGATTTTCAGAGTTAGTTTCATTAAGCAAGTTTTGTGTTGAGGATACCATCAAATGAAGTACCTAGATGCCACTAATGTAAGGGATTTGAAACCATTCTGATGAAACGAAGTCTGGAAATCATTGGTATCGGGAACCCGTGATTGCATGTCAAATTTACATGGGAAGGAGAGGTGATAGAACAATGGAACATTTAGGCATGCAAATTTGTAAAAAGAATTTCAAAGAAATGGAAAGTTTGATAATTTTCAATGTTCTGGCTTTGTGCTTCTATACCAAAAGAAATGGACTTTCATGAGGGTTCTTTAGACAATATGATGGTAAACAAACCGTAGAGGTGCGGAAGCAATGGAGGCAGAAATAAGAGTAGATTATCCGACAAGTGCGTAAATAGGTGACTTTAGCCACCTGGAGATCGTGAAGCTAAAGAGAGAGTTATGGTTGACTAAAAAGAGCCCTTTGACTTTCAATGAAGGCAAGATCTTTGCATGAGACTTTAAGGTAATCTATGAACCGTAAAGATGTGTCAAAATTTGGTCGTGATATAGTAGAGGCACATCGCCTAGATAAGTTTGATGGGAGAGAAGTGTTGTGGGAGCTTCTTAACCGATATTGCACGTAATATCATCTCAATGGGTCAAGAAAAGATATACTGAGACCACAAAGGCTTTTTGGAGACAATTAAAGTATGGGAGGCACCCGTAATGCATAACTTTTGTCCCTTTAATTTTAGTGGTCCCAGCATTTCTACAACCAAAAAGATGTACAAGATGTAACTTTGTTATAGGCGGCGTTCAAGAACAAACTTTTATTCATCTTGCCAAGATATACAAAAAATAAGAAAATGTAATTTACATTATGCTTGAGTTCTTATAGTTAACCCTTTGCATGTGAAGTTGCCAAGGTTGTCCAACCGACGCAACAAATTTGACCACTCTCTCGAGATTTCAATGGAAAACATTAAGAATATTGGATGTTAGGTCCCATAGTCCACAATAGGGCATGCATCGATGGAGATGGAGGCGTAAAGCATAGTCTAGTTCACAATAATCATGAAAAGCTAAAGGGTTGTTATGTTATACCATGGGAAGGAATGGTTTTCAACGCAAGCATAGAGAAGATGGTGGCGTATATGGCTTGCATGATCGGATTTTATTAATATTGGTAAAACTTATAAATTCAATGGACAATGCTTCAAGGAGGTTGTACCTTTGAAATGATCTCGGTGAACTTTTGAATGATGTGTGGCATGTGGTTGACAATTGCCAGGTGAACATAGATTTACACAGGTTGAATGATGTGGAAAGAAAAGATAGGCAAAATTGGAGGGCAAAGACTAACGATTGCATCTAGAAAAGTGCAAAAATGTAGAAAACTTAAACCGGCTTTTAAATGGCCCACCAATGAGAACTTTAGGTACGTAAAACATATTTAACGGTGATGACATTGTATATTGATTGATCTTTCTATCACCACAATAGATTGGCGGATCGAAAGCAAAAAGCGCTTCAACCGCATGATCGAAAAAAAGCCGAAGCTCTTAACCGGTTCTTTTCTTTCCGTATTTTTGGATTTCACAAACATTTTTTTGGAAGCAAATTACTATAGCCAATTAACCCATAAATCATAATTTGATAAGTTATGGAGGTTGTGGATGGCAGATCATGATGACTGTATTGTTTATCAAAGAATTTTATTAGTCAAGAAACTTCATGGACATTCGATCTCATGCCACTATGTTGTTCTTATTAATCGGATATTTTTTAGAGGCAATTTTAGGCATCTTGTTATTCCATTGAATCTGCTGTGATCTGATGTTTGTGAGAACTTTTTTCTAAAATTGGGGCATGGTGAGAAATGAAAGATGTTACATCAAAAGTTGATTTACTAGAGAGTGCAAGTGCATTGAACCGCTGTGGCTAAATTTCAGAGTTTGGTTCTGAGTTGCTTTTCCTAAGGCATGCAAAACAAGAACACATTTAGCATTAAGGAACCGATATTGATGGTGTGATCGACTATGAATCATAAAGATTAAGTCAGATACTGAAGAGGATTTAATTAAAATTTATACCAGTTTAAAATTAATATGGTCGGATAAACGGATATAAGTTTCTTTCATCCGGGACAAAAGGATAAACGGATATTAATGGAAGTAAATAATGATCGATAACCGAAAAGTGATTACAATCGATTAAAACGAGGTATTGATAAACTGTCGTCAAAGTGAAAGTGAAGTCGGTCGAAATAAACTCGTCGACAGATCCACTGGTTAACCATTAAAACAATCTTAAATTAAGGATAGATAAAGTCATATTAACCATCAAAGAAGTTAAATATTGAATTGGATTCAGTTATCTTTATATTGTTTGATCTCGAAAATAAATTACATCAAATTAAGTGTCGTCGAGTGTTAAGGCAATGGTCGTTAATCACATAAATTAAGGAACCAGTTGGAGTGACTTCATTCAATATTACAGCGGGTTTAACGGTGGTTTTAAGTTCTATGGTTAATGACAATCAAGTTATCGACAGATTACAAAGATTTCGCTTATGTTTGTCATTATGAATAAATAGGTTATCGATAGATAGATTACGAAATAAAGGTATAGACGTTTATTGGGTATATTGATATTTAGTTTATTATCAGTCGTCGTCGTCGTCGTTAGTTCTTGTCAGCGCCATTAAGCCGGTATCGTAGACGTGTGATTACTTCGACGGTACTGGTTGTTACCGTATTAAATCTTGTTTAGGTTATTTCGATCGAAGTCTGATCAGGGGTCGGACTTCGAATACGATTATAAAGGCAGATTAATATTTTGAAGAACAAAATGGTTGGATAAAGTCGATTTCATATTGGTTAGTGATTTCTTTAGTTGTTTCCGATTATTTTATTGATTTAAATTGAGCAGATATTAGCGTGGTGATCAATTATAAAATAAATTGGTTATTGGATGATTTCTTCAGATTCACCGTATTTTATTGATTGAAATTGAACAGAGATATTTTCGGATGCTTCAGCCGGTGGCGTAAAATTGATATCTTATATTATCGTAAAGCCGGATAAAGATCGTTTTAAGGTCGATTAAAGCCGAGATTATCGCGTCGTGATTGATCGTAAATCAGCAAAATTAAAATGAGTCTGGGGAAAAGAAATTGAGGATAAAGGAACATGCGTCGACAGAACTGAAGTCAAAGGGGAAAAGTCAGGATGCGATGAAAGAAGTAAAAGTCGATAAAACATAGACAAAAGGACATAGGAGAAAGAGATTGATCAAAAAGGGAGAAAATTAAAGGGAAGGTGGACAGATTAGATGAAAAGGGATGGGAGAAGAGAGCATAGAAAAGGAAAAGGGGAACTGGAGAAGCGGGAGAATAAAGGGGAGAAGAGGGAAAAGGGAAAGGGAGAATTAAAGGGAAAAAGGGGAAGAGTGAACAGATGGAAATAGGGAAAAGGAGGACCAGGGAGAAGGGAAGAGCATAGAAAGGAAAGAAAAAGGGGAAAAGGGACAGGAGAAGTGAGGGAGAAAAAGGGAATTAAAGGAGGAAAGGACAAGAAAAAGGGGGAGAGGGAAAGGGTCGTGGGGAGGTGAAAAGGCCTCCATGAAAAAGAGGAGAAGTCTGAAGGTCGAGGAAGATTAGGGGAAGAGGAGGAAAGGGGAAAAGAGTCGGAAAAATCGGAAGTCAAATTAAAGTGAGTCGGTCGTCGTAAAGGGGATGGGAAATGATGTTGAATGCTGGCAATGGAGGTAGTTTGGGTTATTCTACCGTTCTTCTGATATATATTTATAGGTTAGAACATCTTGCGGCAAATCTTTGAGCTGCTGTTCTAGTTATATAAATGGAGTGGGATGGAGTGTCATATGATTGTGTGTTTATGCAGGGTATGTTTTACGTATAAGAAGCCCCTCGGGCTTGGTCAGGAGGAAAGTCGCTATTCCCTCGAGGACCAAGCCCTGAGGGCTTCCCTAACGAAAAGATGCCTGGAACCAATCCAAATAGCATACATAGGCGCAAAATCGCAAGAGCAGGTAAAACAACAGAATAAAGTGTAAAAAAGCGAGAACGTCGCGGTAAAAAACGGCAGAACGGCGAGTAAAAGTTTTGGACGATTTTCAGATAAAGAACAAAGCGACACGTGTCGCGAGCAATGATTGGACGAGAAGGCTGGATTGTTTCCGGAGGCGTCTTTTCCGTGATGCATATTTATATTTATACGAAGTGGGGTCATCAATATTGAGAAAACTATGATACAATATGCGATTGATTTGCGGCAAGAATACTGCGTGCTTATTTTTATTTTGTAACTGAGCTAGAATTAGAGCAAGAATTGGTGGGCAAGAACTCAGAAAGCAGTGCGCTTAAGCTGAAAGATAAACTGTTTTAGAAAGCCCAAAAATAGCTGTATGCTCAGTTATGGCGGCCTATTTCTTTGCCTAAACTGGGTGCTTCGGTATGGCAAGAATGGCAAAGAATCGGTTTCAAAGGTGTAAAGGACTGAATCTGGATGATCTGTGCTGAATCTGCTCCCACTGCTTCTAAAAATGTGCTTTCAAAATTGCTAAGTTCTCGTGTATTTGCAAGATGCCTCCGCCGGATGAGTATGCTGAGGACGGCTGTGACGCATAAGGTAAAATTTTTAAGATATATATGCTTCGACTGTTTGTCTGGGTGATTGACGCTTGGGCTTAAAAGGTGGGCCTTCTGAAAGAACTCAATAAAGAAGTCGACTTTATTTGATATGGCAGATGGAAGAAACAGCTACAGAAGAGGCTTGGCCAGAAAAAATTGTTGACTAAGGCTTCTGCTCCCTGCTTTGTGCAGATGAGAATCTTGAAAACTTGGCTGCTATAGGATCGTTAATCATAATATTGGAGGCTAAGCCAAAGAGCTACGGCCCTCTAGAAAAAGCCAATAAGAAGTCAGAGTATGTAAACCCGCAATACTGTAAAGAATTCTCTTGCCAGGTTTTGTGAAAAAAAAGGCTTTTCTCACCGCCGAAAACTATGCTGTGCGAAAACTAATTTTGCCTTAGGGCAAATATCACGAACTGGAAAATATGGCGATGAAGAAACAGACGAAAAATATATTGACGAAGAACAGCAGGTCTGGAAGACTTTGTAGAAAAACAAAGCTCTAACTCGCAAAATATTGCGAAAATGCAAGAAGAGCATTGGGTCGCGTGTCTTGTTCTTGCTGGTATGCACAGAAACATGAAAAGTAAAACTTCTTTTGTTGTGCAGAAACAAAGTGCATTTTTTCCATAATAAAAGATAACAAACGGAATCAAGGAGTTTTTCTGATAAGCTTTTTTTTGTAGAAAGGAGGATGTCACTAGTCCAGAAATCCTTGATACAGAAGTCGGGCTTGTTTGCACCTTAAAAAGCGAGAGTCTTGAGAACGGATGGACAAAAAATTAAATTGATCACCGGACGGACCATCGCTTTTGAAAAACAAGGCCTCAAAGCGCGGATACATGAATCCCGACTTGGTGCGGATAAACGAAGGGAAATCTAAGGATGGAGAATAATATACAAGAAGTCTTGAACGGGAGAAGCATGAAAGAAAGTAAGTCAACAATAGACAAGGCTAAAGAATGATCTTGAGCTAATAATCTGTATAATGGTTTCAATTAATTTTGAGTTCTTGGCATATCGCTTGCGGCAACAATCCATGGATTATTCGGAAGCCTCAGCTTGCCATGCTAATATTATGAAACAAAAAGAGACAAAATATGCACAAAGAATATGTAAAATGTGTGCCAAATATGAGGCTCTCCAAATTTGAGATCAAATCTGAATACATCCGGGTTATACGGGTCTAATATAGTGTAAACCGCCGTCGAGCCCCTACATCTAGCTAAATCTAAGCCATACACTTATGCTAACCTAAACATGCCAAGTGTAGTCGCCACCACCGATACACAAGATGTACATTTATGTTAACCACTAGGTGGTTAACATTATGTTTTTAAGTCAAGGATGAGATGGGTATCTAGCATCTCCTTTGATGTTCATTGTCTTGATTGTTCTCCATCAAAACACAATCAAAAGTTCGCGATTCCTATAAGGTTGAGCGGGTATGTGAAAGACTATGAAGTTTGAATTTGGCAATGCTTGTTTATCCATATCTTCTTTCACGGTTGGTTTCTTCCTTTTTACCCTCGCTTCCTGAAACGCCTCGGCATCCGAGGCGCCAGAAACATTACTGTGGCGGCACAAGAGGCGTAGCTCGAACTTCCGATTCGACCAAGAATCCGTCGGGCGGGCCAGCAGGCAAGCTTGGGGCCCAATTAAAAGCGACATCCGTGACTTCCATTACACGACCATATCTTACGTACGCTCATACGGCTCTATCTGGCTTCTTTCCGACCGCCGCCCATATCATACATTTTGCTCCGCGCCCGGCCTTTCTGCCGTTGGCATCGGATAGAGTTCCTCTTTGCAAAAGGCAGATTCTTGCATCGTGTCGAGTTCTTGCAATCTTTACGGTATGATAACATATCTTTCCACGGACGTTTGCTTTGGCGATCGATTCGGCCCGTCGCGAGGCCTTTGTCACTCATAACCTCCCTTGAATCCGGCCCGGCTACTATTTCTGCATCGCCCTTCACGGCTCCATACGACATGTCGACATCCTACAATTCCCATTCCTTGAAGGTTTGATCGGCGTAGTGCGTCCGGATCAAGCGTATGGCGAAACTTCGTAAAGAACCTCGTTAAGTGCCGGAGCGGTTTGAATAGACCTATGATCAGCGATTGCGGCATCATATCTTGAGCCCATTATTATTTGGGCCCCGGCGCTTCTCTTGGCGGAACCCGGACACGCAGAGCAGCGATACACTCAGATATCTTTAGGTACTGCTGACCTTGACCCAAGATTGATGCTTTGATCATTGTTTGCGCCAGTTGTTGGTTGGGATCCGCCTGCGATCAATCGGCAGTCCACCTCTGAGAGCCCGGCCCGATTACCCTTGGGAAGTTGGGTATACGTAACACAACATCAGGATAGACCTTCCAAACTGCACCACCACATCATCACGAGGGACTAGAGTATGTGTAGCGAATACTCCAGCCACTTGTTTGAATGGCGGTCAGCACTTTCGAGCGAGCTCAAAGAACTCCCACGAAGCTAGTAGCCACCCCAATACCAATCGCACTCAAGGTGAGCCACGGCACCTAAGCCTCAACGGGCCTGCATCCGGCATACAGTGGCGACCAAGGGCAAGTCTTGCTTGAAGTGAGAACCCACAAGAAAGGAGAAGAGTGGTGATAAGCGGGGCATAATCACAGGAAGAGCACTGCGCACATGATCCCAAGCACGCAACACCCAGTGACAAAAGGGGATGCATGGCAAGAGTCGAAGACCATACTACTTGATTACGGGGCAACTCCACATGTACAGGCGGCTTCCAAATGCCACACAAACAACAACGTCGCATGAGGGAAGATGCTCCATCCATCTGATGCTCCAAACAAACTTGGAGACCAACACCTTACTATCGGCGCCAAATCCAGAATAAGCCAAGCCCCATCCTCCGGGGCGGAACACTTCCACAAGCCACTTTTAACAACTTGGCCCTTCATCATCCCACTTCACACAAAATTTGAACAATCTTATCCAAAGCTTGTATCTTACCCTTAGGAGCTAACATCGCGGATCTGTATACACATGGTGCAACAAAATCTTGACTTGTACTTGATGATCCTACGCCATGGATAACACTACCCTTCCACCAATTGAGGTGTTTACGCAACCCCGCAAAATCTAGTCCCACATCCTCCCGAGAACATCCCTCCAAGGGAATACCATGACTTAGTACACACATTAGGAAGCACCTTCCAGGAATAGAGCCAAACAAGGGGAAGTGGTCGGTGAGCCCATAATCACGGACATTTACCCCAATAAAAGAAGCTGGGGCCAAGGGTAAGTATCATTGGACCCTTCACATTTCCTGATTCCTCTCTTACGCCACGAAAGAGAAAGTGTCATGTTGCTGGTTAATAATCTGTGGCTACCATCACTGCATCAAAGCCATCCACCACCCCTCCTCCCGCTGCGGTAAAAACAAGCGGGGCAGGCCTCCGCCCTGATAAATAAACAAAAGCAGGCAGCCAAGGGCACCCCTGCGCACCCCTCTACCTAAGGAGAAAAAAGCGGAGGGTTCGCCTACAGCACACCAAGTAGCCGGTCTTTGACCTATGCACGGCTTCATGGTACATCTCTGTAAAGCGTGGACCCACGGCCCAGCTTCTAATATAATGGCGGAACAAGAACTCCCCAACGGACACTATAAATATAGCTTTGGCAAAGTCAAGCTTAAGATGGGCAATGCCTTGACCTGTTCTCTGCCCCAATAAAGGCCCTCATAAATTTGCGGCAACATTAGTCAAATGTTCCTCCCAGAACAAACCAGTACCTTACTAATGGAAGAAGTCAACAAACTTCAACTTCTCTGCCGGAGCTTCGCAATAATCTTGTACGAGAGGACAACAAGGAATAGGCCTCAATCATTAATGAAGTAGAAGGCAGCAACGCCTTAGGGAATCAGGGAAATGCATGGATATTCAAGATCCTATCCATTTTGAGAAAGGCTGCGGCAACTCAAGATACACAGTACAGACTCGCATGACCCACTCCCATGATGCAAAAGAACTCCACGGGGATGCCATCCAGCCAGGGACATTTATCCTTGCCCATGCACATACATGCCTCACTTCGTCCTCTCACGGAAGCTCCACTCCCGACTCTCAAGTGATGGCCCAGAATAGATGGCTTCTGCTGACCCCCAAAAGCAGCTCCTGCATCTCCTACTCATAAAGGGAAAGAGTGCGGTGTCACGAAAACCAGCGAGAAATGAGCATGCATGCGCTGCAAATCAGCGGGATCCTCCAAAGTCTTGACCATATCGCAAAGCAAGGGGCATCATAGATCTTTGTGATATCGCCACGCCTAGCTTTGCTCGGTTCTTGGCGAACACCGACGTTGGCTTGTGTCCCCTTCCTTCAACCGGGTAAGGTCAGCTTTCACATCGCCTCCTGCCTTTGAATCCCGGGCGTGAGCAATTCAATGGCGCAGAACACCAGCATTCTCCCTAATGCCATCGGAGTTTGGCCAATGTTCTCCAACTCCGATAGAGACCATGCAACTCCTGCCCGCTCCTGCTGCACACGTTGCCTACCAAAGACCTTGGCAAAATGCTTCTACGGCCATGGTCACCATACCAGACATACCCTTGAGAGATGAAAAGGTATCAAGCCACAACTCGGCCTTTGGGCGAAATCCGCATCGGCCGAAGCGGGTGTTCAAAGCGGAACACCATCCTAGGAGGTTCGAGAGGCAACGCGCACCATTGGACTATTTGAGGGTAATGATCAGAAATGGAGGTAGACAAAATGTTCCTCCAGGTGCCAAGAGGGCACACCATCCGGTGCGCATGGGAAGCATAACCGCGGTCATGCCTCGCGCTCGCTGGCCCGCACCAATCGCCTATTACAATAGGTGAAAGACAAGTCCCGGGGACCTCAGCCAAGGCCAAATCACGCAACAAAGCGAGACCCCTTTGGTCCCTCTCAAACCCATGCACAATGCCAGGTGCGAGAACCCAGGCGATCCTCTACTCGCTCTACCATATTAAAGTCCCCCAACGACAACCAAACAGCACCTGCAACCCACAGGGCTGCTTACAATCGGTTGTGGGCCATAAAGCACCCATTGAGAAGGCTGATTAGGGGCATAAACATTAACAACCCCCACTCTTGCCCTCCTCCAACCACTTAATTATTGCCCGAGGCCAAACCTTTTACTGCTGGGAGTGGGTGACACGCACATCCATCCTCAAGCAATAAGAGTACCCCCACTAGTCCGCCCGAGGAAGAAGAAGCAATGAAACAAGCGCCTACCAACCATATTCATGAGCCTAGACATATCACCCACACACTTATGCTCCACAGATGCAAACAATATCGGGGCCTTAGGCGCGAAGTGCCAAAAAACCACAGGCCCTCTTACTACTAGAGGACCCCGCACCCCGCACATTCAAGCGAGGATCGACCTATTCATCCCCGGGAGGAGAAGTGTCAAGCCCACATGCCTACCCACGGGCCATCAGCCAACTCCACATAGTCATCATCTAGAGCCGGAGGATTAATCACGACAAAGTGACCCCGGCCCATTTGTGCGTAACCTCCACTTCAACACGTGTTTGGAGTCCCCAGTACACTTCCATAGAGTCATGGGCCACACTAGTCTCTACCTCCCAAGCAGGGCTGCTCGGCCACCTCATGCTCATCACATACCTTCGCTGGACATCCCAGGGGATCACCCGACCCCTCCCACGCCACACGTCCTCGAGACCTAGCCACAACAAATAATCATCCTGGCCCTCCCCACGGGCACGTCCCCCCTAGCCACCATCCAATGGCGGCCCGGCCCGGCAAACACTTGCGGCCTCGTCCCCACACCACCTCTCCCAACCACACCACCACCTGCGTCCAACTCCCACTCCTTGCACCCGCGGGTCCCTCCGCTTTGTTGCCTCGGGAACAAAGGAATCCACGGGCCCCACTGCGCAGCACTGCAACCCCTACCACATCACCCGGCACCGGCGGGATCGCCAGCGAGTCGGATGGCGGCACAATAGATGGAAACATCCATTTGGATCTGAGCCATTCAAAAGCTTCAATCCGGGCAAAAATGCGGGGACCACTACGCCTTGGAAGACAAGTGGGCGGAGGCGCAAAGCCGGAGACAGAGCAACCGCAGATCTTGGGGACTGCACAATAGAATGAGCCAAATATACACCGGGCCATTAGCCATAGAAACCAAGAAATCGGGCACCATGGATCGGGGAAAGATCACGAATGGAACCAACTGCGTGATTTTAACCATTGTCAAAGAAGCGGTGGACATTCTTTGGAGTATAATCTTGATACAACACATATGATTCACCCAAAGTATCCACCCCGACTAACCAATTGCATACGGAAGACTTCGACCTCAAACATGATTATGAAAAATTATTTGGTAGGAATTTGGAGATGATACAGGCAAACCAATCCGCCTCGGATGTCTAGCAAGCCAAGAGCTAAACCTCCTCGTGTCCAATATGTAACTTGGTGAAGTAGCCCGTCTTTTGCAAATGAAACTAGATTCTCAATGGTGCGAACATGCACAGTATGATCAATATCTATTCATGGAGTCTCTGGAAGAAGCACTGCGAGGTCAACATAGTGATGATCCTCCACAAAATTTGAGCCTCTTGAACAGGGCGGGTCCTACACTCCGGAGCCTTGCGTTTGATCCAATCAAAACCCGGCAAAGTGATCGAACAGCAGCGGTGTCATTACTCGCGGTAGGCGCCACGGGAGTTGGGGCTGCTACAGCACCACGAGGAGGTATCCCGGGGCACCCGGGAGGCACATCTGACTACATGCACCCTAGAAGAGGGCATCACCGACAAGTGATCCCTTCCCAAGCACATGGGAAGGGGCATTCTGAGATCCGGTTTCAAAGGGGCATGCTTGATGGAATCAAGACCGGTCTCAAAACACAATCTCTGGGGTCTCGAATTATATTGAGAGGAAGAGCAATCCACATACCTCTCAGCAGAAGGGATTCAAGAGCTCCCTCATCTACGCCACCAATTGCACGCCACTTCCTACAGCCCGTGCCGCTTCATGCATCACGAGACCAGCCCTTCCCTTCTTTGGAGGATTCTTTCTCCTCGTCATCTCCCTTGGCTTCAGCCCCAAGCCATGAGGCTCAAGCGATCCCCATCAGCACATGCGGCGGAGCCATGACATCAAGAACCAGTCTGGAAATCAGCTGTTTGAGGCAACAAACCACATGCAAAACAGCTAATGCTATACACCTCCGGAAATAGCTCGAGCAAGCTTTCCAACAAGCCCAAGCACAGCCCGGACACGGATAAAGATATCGCCCGATCAAAGTTTCGTAGCGAACCCAGAAACTCCGAGGCGCCCGGCGTCATCTCTATCATGGTTTATCTGTATCTATTGAATCTATTTTCCCCCCCTAATAATAACCCATTCAATTGTTTTAGGGGTATGGTCTATGGTCTCGGGAATAATGATTTATGCATCCATATCAAACCCCCCTCGATCCCCTATTATTGTGCTACATATTCATCTTTGTTTAGATTAACTTGTTAGACATCGAGGATAATGCCCATCTTCTTTAAGAAAAGAGTATACACTCCACTTGTCATTGGTCCCTATATCTATCCTTTAAAGAGGATATTACGGTCTCTATGGTAGCCAAAGGACACTTTTATCCGTATATGCCCATGATATAGAATAGAATAGAATAGAATATGATTTTATCGTCCACGGAGACCAACAAGCACATGAAAATCTGACACCGGATGTGAGAGATAGAGTCCGTCGAAGTGTCTACCGATTGCCACAGAAACCCTAGCACACAGCCCGGAAAAGTGCCAATTTGAGCACAGAAACAAAGCCAAGCATGCAGGTACCATACACCATTGGAAAGATCTCTGAACCAGCTTTCCAACAAGCCCAAACACATGAAAATCGACCTTGGGATGTGAGAGATATGACCGATCAAAATTACCTTAAAGAGGCGAGACCAATCGAATACTTACTAAAACATACGCCAATCCCTATATTGGTGTGGGACTTTCATCAACAACACCATCGGGAACTAGGGTATGAATTAGTAAAACATTCTAAGTAACCTTTAATAAGAGTACAACACACACCTTTCAACATCGGCGTGGCCAAGGCCAACAAGCGGCATCGGTGAGGGCTATACTTCTCAAAGAAGGAAGAAGAAGGGCTGCCACAAAAACCCTAGCACACAGCCGGAAAACAGCAGATTTGAGCACTGAAACAAAGACAAGCATGTAGGTATCATACACCGTTGGAAAGCTCTCTGAACCAGCTTTCCAACAAGCTAAACTTACATGAAAATCGACACGGATGTGAGAGATACATCCGTTGAAGTGTCTCTGGAGTTGCCACGAAACCTAGCACACCGGCCGGGAAAAGTGCCAATTTGAGCCGCAAAACAAAGCCAAGCATCACGGTACCATACACCGTTGGAAGGATCTCTAAACCAGCTTTCCAACAAGCGTTGTATATATATCTGTCTATTTGAACTCCCACTTTCCCATTTCAAAATTCTTCACATTTGCTCTCCGTGGGCGATAAAAATCTATTCTATTCTCTTAAGCTTCTCCCTACCATTCTTGCATAGAAAATCAATCCCCACTATCCTTAGATATAGATCTTCCCTTCTAGCATCTTTGCTAAGCGTATTTGGTGTGCTCTCCATGTTTTCTTTCACCCTTCTTAGGTAATCTTTATCCATGGATGTTGCTCTTTATTAAATGGATGCATGTTAGTATTGTTCATCACTTGAAATGATCTATGACATTTATGCTCATGGTGCAACCTTAAGCTAGTACTTACTGGTCGGAAGATGTAAAAGGATGCAGCATCAGTAGTTTGCTTCTACTCTACTTACCATTGAAATATATTCGGCTCCTATGTCCGATTTTGGTATCTTTTATATGTGTTTGGCCCTAGTCATATTCTAGAAACTAGGGCATCTGATGTGACGATCGGCGATCTAAAAGCATAACTGGGTCAATCCAGGTACATAATACCGTGAGGAAGAATGGAGTATTCCCATCTTTGAGAGTCCCTGATGGGATTATCCTCTCTCTAACGAATAGTGCTCCTTAATAGAGGTTGGTATACCAATCTTATCCATCTTGGAGAACTAAGATTGTGCTCAGATTGGGTTGCCAAGGTAGATGCTAGCGAGCCCTTGGACTCATGGGATAACGCTTTGGGCTCTGAGCATCATGGTCATCATGCATCAAAGTCTTTTTTCCAATAACCATGGTCGATCTTAACTACAAAGAGATTGGGAGAGGGGCAGATGGAAGTGAAACCTTAGCCATTTTCTCTCTTATACCATATTACAATGGACATTTTGGCTTTGGTTTATACTCCTGCAGCTTAGCCCCTGCTATGAAATCCTTATAGTATCAGTTTTCTATATCTTGTCCTTCAAAAACCCTTGGAAGGGTTTTTGTTTTTAATCTTGACTAGTTATGGTGCTCGGCGTTGCCGAGCTTTACTACAATGTGAAAGGGTGGTTGTTTGATTGTTGGTTTGGTTGGTCATGTTGATACATATTTATCAATCCATATACATGTAGTAATGGTGGGCATGCACATGCATCTAGATGTAACAGAAGACATGTTTAATAAAAAAAAAGAAAAATGTAATGACTAACAACTCTCCTTTCTAGTAGTATAACATTCAAGCATCTCAAATTTGACATGTAGTAAGGGGTGCCAGCATGTTTGGAAGCGTCTATGAGAAAGGTTGAACCATGTGTAGGGAACTCTAAATTTCAAATTGATTGCTTTCTTTTCACTACTATCTTTGGAAATAACCATATCAAGATAGCATTTAAGAACCTCAAATCGAGTATTCTGACCTATATGCATGAATCAGAAGCTAAGAATATGTAACCAACCCCTTTAATTTGGGATTTTCCGGTAAGGAAGAAAAACTATTTGGAATTCTCTTTAAATTATTAGGTTTTTATACGAACATATGAAATTAACAATCTATCCCCCTTGTTTGTGACCCTAGCATGTAGCTTCGTGGTTATTGATAAGTGCTACTTTCTATTCCATACAGAAAATGGCATTTTATTATTTCCATTAGCTATATTAACCATAAATAAGTGGTACTTCCAATTCCATGAACAAAATGCCATTTTATCGATTCTATTTGCTACATATGAACCATAATCTTAATCATCAACTTCACAAAATTGACCTAACGACCAATCTTCGATAATCATGTGACTTGTCAACCCTGTGACTTGTCAACTTCATCGTCAGTCAGCTTCATTGCTAGAACCTAAGTTCTAACTGCAAATACTATTCCTTGGTCAACTTCATTGTGCGAACCTAAGTTTTAACTACAAATAATATTCCTGCCAAGGCTTGCATACTGGTCTTGGGATGTAAAGTGAAGGGCTACAACGAAAATCTGTAAGTGAATCTTATCATAGACTTGTCTTGTTGTCCAAAAGACACATTTTTTATTGTCTATGCATTTGGCAAAACAAACAAAGCTAGCTTTAAAATTGTGCCTCCGAAATGAAACATATATAAACTCATGATTCACCTAAGTCAACATATAATGATCGTAATTCCTATAGGAAAGCTAGTGCATTGAACTTTCCAAACATAAAGTTTCAATACAAAAGAAGATTTAATGGAGAAGCAAGTGCAATCCTCAAATTGTTGGATCTATCTCTTATGCTTCAGGCCTACATACTTGCGCGAGAACATCGTTGAAAGAAAATCTGCAAATGCAAGGAAGAAACTATCAGTTAACAGAGACAATGGTTAAACTGACAATTCTGGGCCAAATTGTGCTCTAAAAAATACTACAGAAGGAATTGAAACTCAGCTCAACAAATTAGCTGCAACTACAGTTGATTTTAAATATACAGTGTATCCGTTCTAAATATCTAATAGGTGTTGAGATGGGCCTCTAGTTTAGTTTGAAGCACATGGGAATGTTACATATAAATCCCAACCAAGCAAGCCATAATCAAAACAACGTTTTCTCTATAGCATTTTTGCACACAATATAATTACTCAAATGCTTGCAAAACTCTTAAGTGACTAATGACAATGACACTGGTAACATGCGGCCTCCAAAGTGAAGCGCCTTGCAAACAAAAGTTTGCAAATATGTGCAACCTACATCTCGTATAGAGCCTATATCCACCTTGTCAGCCTACAACATGTTCATGAAGGGTTGTTACATGGCTTATCTTCATCACGAACTCAAATATCTTAAATATGGTTTTGCAAACTCCAATTTACTTACACTTGCATTAATATCATGGATCGATGGGCATTAGGTATAGCCATTTAAAAGATTCAAATACAAATCAGCAAACTTCTTATTCCACGGGAGGATACCTAGAACATCAACAAATTAATATTCTTAAACATATACCCTTCCATGTACATAGAGAAGAAGTGCATCAATGAAGTATGTTACCTTTTCTCCACATGACTAGGCCTTTAGCAAAAAATTTGGTTGGCCTTTTTGACCTTGTTTGTCAGAAAGCACGAAATGAAAAAAGCGATTAAATCTAAACTTCTGCTATGAATGTTATTTAACAACATTGAAAATAAGCATGTTGTTCCTCTAAGACCCCAATATTCTAATTATTTATGGCACTATCATGTTCCTCAGATCACACATCCAAGCGGCTATATATTGTCAAAGCCAAGGGGCCAAAATGATGGTAGCATCCATGCACACAATTTTCAAATCATATCATAGAAAGACATAATTTCTATCATCGCAAAGCGAATGTGATTCTTTGAGGCAATGTGCTTTACCTTTTGTGATTCTTTGTGGCAACTAACGTATAGCTTAAAAGCACATAAATCCAAGTTCTGACCACTTGAGAAGATGAGAAGAAGAGAAACATAGCCTGCTGTTGTACCTTAAACAAATCCCTTTAACATATTCTAGTGGTGTTGTTTAGCTTCACTGTAACATGATACAACTTGCTTCTCTTGAGCGACAACAATTTAATATGCTTGAACATATATCCTTCTAAATACATGAAGAATAGTGCATCAATGAAGTATGTTACTTTTTATGACGAAGACTGTTGGCCCTGCTCAAAAAACTGGATAGCCTTTTTTAAAGCTGCTTGTAGGAAGTCTGGACCGCATAATTCTAGTTCCTGCAAGTAGCAAGGGAAAAAGCGAATGAAATCTAGAAACCTTTGCCATGAATGTTATCAAGAACATGAAAATAGACACATTATTCCTGTAAGAGCAGCTTGTTTCCCCATTACATCTTCTCCATATTTGGGGTGAAGCTTCTATTAAAGATAAAATTCTGATAATGATGGCCAATCACAATTAATAATCCATCAGCTCAGCAAGAATATAAAGCAGGCCTGATGTAGCAGAAAGAGTGGCCAATCCCACATTCAAGAGCTCTGAAAAAGGTATGCATGTTGTCGTCATGATAAGGGTTTGCTATCTTCATGATCATGCACAGGAGGTATGAAATAATGTGTTAACTTTGAGACCCTAATGTCTCACATTGCTTCTCAAGTTCTCAGGACTTGAGCCCATAAAACCCCATCTACATGCTCCTGAAGTATTCATTTTTTTCATTTTTTTCTCTATCTACTAAGGCCTATGAAATGATTAGTAACATGAGAGCCATTGGATCATAAATCTAGGATCAGATGGGACATAAATCCAATGCAAAGCCCCGATTGAGATGCAATCACATTAGAAAAAACAATAACTTGTTTGTACTATTCAAGGACTATAGAACAAAGAAAAACAATAATATGTTAGAATAGAACTCGTTGTGGTAATATCCTTTGATGGCAAAGAAGTGCAGCAAATTGGAATGGGCTTGTATGCAAATCAATCCCATGCATCAGAAAGATACTTCCATGAATTTTGAGGCTAGAAAGATAATCACAATCTGCCAATATAAATTCTCCAGGAGAATTTATATTGTGATTATCTTTCTAGCCTCAAAATCATAAATATCTTCGATACATGAAGTTCCTCAAATACCACATTTGGCTCTACCTCTAATCACAATTGTGCATACGGGACAATTCACCATAGGCAAAAATAGAATGGTGCAATAAAAGGATAACCTACTTCCCATGTTGTTTGTTAAAGGAAATCATATGGGACTGATTCGATGTTGTTTATTAAGGAAAACACATGACAAAAAGACTAAATGGCATCCAATTGGAGCATGGATCCACCAGATAAGAAGATAATGTAGATGAAGGTTTGAGCATGAAAAGGAGGGCAGACTATGCCATGCAAAATCAGATGGCTCTTTCTATTCACATTCCACAGCATAGATGGCCTACATATGGAACCTTTGACTTGAAAACAATAGCTTTCTCAACTTTATATAAAGTATAACCAAGAGCACCTTCTAACCTATCAAATTTGATCGGGAAGCCATTTGAGTGCAACTCCAGAGGATTAGTTACCTGCACATAACATGTAGGTAGAAATTAGAGCATGCTTTATAGTCAGAAATAAAACAGAATTGTGCTTGCAGATATTCACCTACAAAGGAACCAAGAAGTAAACTGCTATCAGCATATTAGATGTCCACTCTTGAAGAGAACTGTATACAGGTTTACTGCAAGACATAACTTACACATTGTAGAACTCAAAGGCAACAACCTAAACAATAATCGAATATCTAAGCAAGTGCTTTTGCACTAACATTTCATACCATCTTGTCATAATCATAGCAGATCCCTGCATATATGCCCCTGCAAATATGCCCCAAATAGAAATCAATGTCAAAAAGGGAAAACAAAAGAGTAAACTGCCATAGTTATTGCAACATCGAATTTGGCACACATATTTGCTGACTTTTCTTGGCTAATGGAAATGACTCAATGTCCATGGGACCATTGAATAGCTAAAACGAAGATAGTCTCTTCATACGAATCCCATCTTAGACAACCATATACATGACATACATGTTAAATATACCAAGTAGCACTGGACATGTAACTTGCAGTCATAAATTGCTACACATAAATTGATGCCATCAGTTCTGCACAAAGCATGGCACAAGCAAAAATATAAATTGTTCCAGGCATGTTTACCATCGTGGATATGTATTGGAAAAACCCTGGCATACAACAAAATCGAAACTAAAGAATGACAGCTAATCCTTCAGAGAAGAAGCCCTAAATGCTCTCACCTGCAGCCGAACTTCATGCACCCATATTTGTAAGCGATCCGACTCACGGTAGAAAATAGAGGCAAAGCGGATCATGAGCAACAATGGCACACATGCCGCCGAGAAGACATTCATTTGCACGATTCATAAGATCTTGCAGGCCAGCTTGAGCAATCATGGCATGCATGCCGAATCTGGCACCACCTCTTCCGACCATTTTAGCATTTCTATCTAAGAGGCATTTCTATCTGCAAAAACCCAAAGCCCAAAATATTTCCCGATTTTTGGAGTGCCAGGACTTTTTTCCGACGGCCAAAACTTTGAAAACCTTAGGAAATTAATCTTAAAAAAATTCCAAAAACTTTTTTGGCCATATCGGATAATCCCAAATTAAAAAGATTGATAGTAATAGGTACAGTGTTCTATTATATTGGTCCCATACATCTTTTGGTCTCTATGGACGATACAATTCATTAGATTCTCTAACTTTCTAGCTTTGTCAGTAAGTCTCTATTGATAACCTTGCCCCCCATGTTAGTAAGAAAGCACTTGCCTCTACCATAAGGTCACAACATCCGGGGAAGAGCCAGATGGAGCGAGAGTAGCGTAAGGTGGCGAATGCTAGGACCACCTGGCTTGCTTGGGTCAACAATGATAATTTGGTGAACATGAGATACATAAAAGGTGGTGCATATGGAAAAGTTTGTAAGTGCCAAATTCTAGGGTTCAGCTTTCTCACGGAATAGGCCTATGTGGTTACGTTCATGAAAGACGATGATGGCACATCTTAATATTCCAACTCGCTCGATAGTTAGAGTATAACACGTAAGCCTAACACATCATATTCTTCTGTGGACTTTCTTGTTATGGATGCTCTTTGTCAGTTGTAAGCTATGCGTTGTCCTTGGGTATCACGAGGCTCGACCATCTGAGAAGTAAATTGTTACAAATTGGCACTTTCCCACGTGAGGAGAGTGTTTCAATTGCTTTGGATTCTGTCCCAAAATATCTTTGCATTTCCTGTGTGGCACAAAAGGAAGCAAGTTCTGCTCTGTGTGGATGCCCAAAGGAAATAGTGAAATATCTGTAACACTGAAATTTAATATGTTTGAGCAAGTGTATTTTAATGCTGTTGTGAACTTGTGGCGGCGTTAGGCGGCGCCCTAAAAACCCCAGGGCAAAATTACCCATTTTAAACAAATAGCAAAAAATCGAGGAATTTTTGACTGCCAGTGGTTTACGTTGTAGTTTATTTTAGCTTTGAAGTGAGTTGTTTTCTTAACCATTGGGGGTTGAACGGTTTCTAGCACCGAACAAAAACTTTCCGAAGGTGTTGCGGACCTGGAAAATGGCGTTGCAAAACATCCAGAACCAAGTGTGCAATGTGAACAAAGCCATTTCGGGACCCACTCGCACATTTGCTTGTTTGTATGACTCTGTTGTTTATCTATGTATTGTGCAGGCAGGGGCGATGCTTCTTCCTCCTCTCATCGCGTCGGAATACGGCGCTTCCCCTTCCCTTCTCAATCTGTCCAGTCCTGCTGCACCACCTTGTTAAATTTGGGCCCCTGATCTCCCATCATTTGCACCAGATTTGATTTGAGCATGACCATGATGGCACCGGCTCTTGACGTAAGCACTCGTTTCCCCCCTCTTTTTTATTGAATCTGTCATGTAATGTGGTTTGTTATAAGAAATGTAGCGTAAGTTTGGAATTTAACGTGGATTAATATGTGTAGTTGCCATATGTCTCGTTGGACTGTGTGTTAGAGATTGATTTAGGGTTGTTGAGTTTATGCAGGAAGAAGATGACATGCTTGCTCCTCCAGGATATAATGATGGGATTGAAGCAGTGGAAGGTTAGTTTTGGTGCTGTTTATTTTGATCATAGAAGCGTATTGATGATTTTATTGAGTTTAGATGCAGGGCAACCAGAACGTAGCATTGTTCCTATCGAGAATCAGATAGCAGATGATCCTCAGATGGGGAAATTCACCTGGCCTATAGAAATTTTACCAAATTATCTTTGAAAAAGCTTTACTCAGAAACATTTATTATAGGGGGATACAAATGGTGAAGTTCATTTTCAATCCACTTAGCCTATTTCCATTTTCTTGTAGAAGATCACGTCTTGATGCCTTACTTATTGTGGTTTCACAGGCGCATATTAGTTTTCCCAAAGGGAACAATGTGGATTCCCTCTCTTTGTATTTAGATGTTGCAGATCGCCAAGTTTACCCTATGGGTGGAACAGATTTGCTAGATTTAGCCTGACTGTGGTCAATCAACATGATCCAAAATATAATATCCATAAAGGTGAGACTGTGCTGCTTGCATCTTAGGTGATCAGTTTCTAACTAGTATTAAGCTCTTTGCTTCTTAAACTGTAGATACACAACATCAGTTCAACGTACGAGAGAATGATTGGGGATTTACCTCGTTTATGCCTCTACATGAGCTTTATGATCCGTCAAAAGGGTTCCTTGTCAATGATACACTTGTAGTGGAGGGATGTAAATGCGAAAAACATTTGACTATTGGGCATATGATTCTAAGAAGGAAACTGGGTTTGTGGGGCTCAAGAACCAGGGGCTACATGCTATATGAATTCACTCCTTCAGACACTTTACCATATTCCATACTTTCGCAAGGTGCATTGCATGCTCTTTAGTGTTATCTTTTAACTGGTAATGACTCTAATGTCTGAAATTTTATATATGAGCAGGCAGTATACCACATGCCCACTACCGAAAATGATGTTCCTTCAAACAGTATTCCATTGGCTCTTCAGAGTCTTTTTTACAAACTTCAGTACAATGATACCAGGGTTGCAACTAAAGATCTCACCAAATCATTTGGATGGGATGCCTACGACTCTTTCTTGCAGCACGATGTACAAGAGCTCAACCGCGTTTTATGTGAAAAGTTGGAGGATAAAATGAAGGCAAGATCTCTTCTTTTCAGGCCTTGACTCTAGGTGGAGTATTTATTAACAAGAACTTTCGATATGCAGGGAACAGTTGTTGAGGGCACTATACAACAGCTCTTTGAAGGGCATCACATGAATTATATAGAGTGTGTTAATGTGGACTATAAGTCAACACGGAAAGAGTCCTTCTATGGTGAATATTCCGTTTTGTGAAATGATTTTTCGTTGTTGAAGAAGCTAACTTGCTATTCTGTTTAACATGCAGATCTTCAACTTGATGTAAAAGGTTGCAAAGATGTATATGCATCATTTGACAAATATGTGGAGGTGGAGAACCTTGATGGTGAGAATAAGTATCATGCAGAACAACATGGCTTGCAGGTATTTGAGACCCTTAGTTCCTTCAATAATGAGCAGAAAAGCATGACATATACTTATGATGATCATGACCAGGATGCTAGAAAAGGCGTTCTTTTCATTGATTTTCCCCCGGTCCTTCAGCTCCAGCTCAAAAGGTTTGAGTACGACTTTGCACGGGACACAATGGTAAAGGTATGAATGATATTGGGTCGGAAATGAAGGTAATTACTGGTCGTATGGTGACCTTTACATGCTATGCAGATAAATGACAGATACGAGTTTCCTCTGGAACTTGATCTTGATAGAGAGGACAGAAAGTATCTATCTCCTGATGCAGACTTGGTCGTACGAAATCTATACCATTTGCACAGGTATTCTTGTCTTAACACTTAAGGTGATTTTGGAATGGCACAGATTTTGGTATTAACATTGTCAATTCTGCATCAAAAAGCATACTCTTCTATGTTTTCAATGTTTTCATTAGTAGGAACACTGTCTCATTGTTGAAGGTGTTACCAATGTGTTCTGTTTTCCAGTGTCTTGGTTCATAGTGGGGGTGTACATGGAGGGCATTACTATGCTTTTATCAGGCCAACATTATCTGATCAATGGTATTAACTAGCACTCCTTTATTTTATATGATTCAGAAATTAAATGACAGATGGCATTCTGAACCCATGATAAGGAAAATCTGGAACCTGCGCATTAGACCTCGTTGACCTGGAAATTTTAAGGTAGCTAATTTAAAATGTGTGTTGGCGTGCGGGTGATGTATTCAATGGTCATTTAATCACCATTGAGAGTTATAATGTTAGCAAAGAAATGCACGGTCACATATTGCCAAAGGATTAGATCGCTGCAGAATAACCATACAAGATATTCCTTCATTAGACGAATGCAAATCTTTGGTGTTAACGTCATGTGACAGTCAACATACAGACATGTGGCTGAAGAATACTGTATGCTTATTCTGATGTCTGGTTGAGTCTAGACCTTTATCTTTTGAAAATTTGGGTGGTAAGAAATTTTTGCATGATACAAATTTGCTTAAGTAGGTCCATTACTTGGAGATGTGAATGCTGTGGTCTTAGGATCACATTATGTGGTATAAGAGTATGAACAACTTTTCAGTCAGGCTTGCCTTCCTCAGGTACCCTTTGTTGCAATTAAGTGCTTGTTTATGGAGCTGGTTTTGTGTTAATCAGCATGTTCCACCAACATCAAGTTTTTGTAAATTTGCTGTATGCCCTGGTGTTACAAAGCATTAATCAATCCCATAATGTAGTCAGGTGGTCAATTGGTTTGCATGTTGACACCTGAGTGTTTGGAAAAGTTAATATAACATCATACTTCTATTCCAATGTTGTAGTTCTACAGTTAGTGTGCACAGGAAATTTTTGATAGAAAAGCATTTTATTCAAGGACTCAAAAGCCTACTTTGCGATTTAGATTATTAGATTAAAAACCTTTTTTGTGTCCTAGGTACAAGTTCGATGATGAGCAGCGTCACAAAGGAAGAGACAAAGAAGGCTTTAGAAGAGCAATTTGGGGGTGATGAAGGGTTTCTGTTTATATAGACAATTGTATTTATTAAGGTTGTGGCTGTTATTTTTGTTTTTCGTGTTTTTACATATGTATTGCAGTTGCCTCAGACCAATCCTGGCTTTCCCTTCAAGTTTACCAAGTATTCGAATGCTTATATGCTTGTTTATATAAGAGAGTCAGATAAGGAAAAGATTATTTGCAATGTTGACGAAAAAGATATTGCCGAGCATCTCCGGGTAAGTTGTGGTATGTGGTTTTTCTTGAAATTGGATTTATTTATGGCCATTGAGCTTTCTATGCACTTTCCCAGGTGAGGCTAAAGAAGGAGCAAGAAGAGAAGGAGAAAAGAAAGAAAGAAAAGGCAGAAGCACACCTGTACACAATTATTAAGGTGGTAGAAAAAATTTGCTTTCCTCTCAGTCTCAGGTCCATGGATCTTAATTATTTTCTAATTCTTGCTAGGTGTCAAGAGATGAGGACCTTATGAAGCAGATAGGTAAGGAGATTTACTTCGATCTTGTTGACCACGACAGGGTTCATAGCTTTCGCATCCAAAAGCAGAAACCATTCACTGAATTTAAGGTGAGATCATGTCAGATGGTGGTACACATATTTAAATGTCTAATATTCTTTTGATTCACTCATTGTTGTGTGCAACGTGTCATTTGTAGGAAGAAGTTGCAAAGGAGTTCGGAGTTCCAGTTCAATGCCAGAGGTTCTGGTTATGGGCTAAGCGGCAAAACCATACGTACCGTCCAAACCGACCTTTGACTGAACAAGAGCAATTGCAGAGCGTAAGTTAATTGTTAGGTGACCAGGAATTTTGTAGTAGTGTGCATTGTAAAAGGGAGCTATAATTGGAAGATGTGTACATCGTTGCTTTTTCTGCAAATTTCAAGTTGAGAGGACAGGTTGGCCTTCCCCATTAGCAAAATGAAGCAAGACAAATCTGTTAATTTTACTTGGGATCCTGATCGTTAGGTCTCCATCTGGAAATAGCATTTTCTCGATATAACTGCTGTGCTTACAGGAACCCTATTTGTTGATATTTGCAGGTTGCATTTCTGAGGGAGGCCTCTAACAAAGTTTATAGCGCAGAGTTGAAGTTGTTTCTAGAAGTTCTTCCACCTCAGGTTCGTTTTTAGTGCATATGATTGCCCATTCGAAATTGAGTTTCCTATTATTGAAGCCATGTGACATTGAGAAATGCTAAGTCGTAGTTTTTACATGTCCTTCCAGGGGCAACGTGTTCAATATTCTCCTATTGATAAAACAAAGGAAGATATCTTACTTTTTTTTAAGCTCTATGACCCTACAACAGAAGAGTTGCGGTATGTTTTTTGTTCTCTTGTGAGCTAAGGTTGTGAAAATGCATGGGTATCAGGATCATCAGATTTTTATGCACCATGTCTCTTTACAGTTACGTAGGCAAGGAATTTGTGAAATCTTCTGGAAGACCAATGGAGATTATACGAAGGTTGAACGAGTTAGCCGGATTTCTTCCAGATGAAGAGCTTCAGCTGTATGAGGTTTGTGCATAAAGATTGTAAAAATTATAACTGTCTGGCACCAGATTAGAAGCCTTCATCCATTGGCGGTTGAATGTAAGAGAGGTCTACAGGTTTGTAATTAACAGGGCAGTATGATGCACTATTGAAAAAGGGAAGAAAGTGCCCTTTTTCCTTTTGGCTGGGTTGGTAGTGACATATACTGGAGGGAGGGAGGGAGGCGGGGAGAGGTCTGTCTTAGGAAATCGAACTTGGCAGGGATGGCCCATCTGCCATTCGAGCCACTCTAAAATAGGCCATAAGTCAGCATTAGACCTGTTTTATTTTTTTCTGCTGCTGTTCGCTTTATGTTCTTGGACAGTGCTGATGTTACCTCTTCAGAATCAGAAGATTTATTTTCCGTATCGAGTCCTCAATTACCCAGTCATCTGGTAAGGGCCTTAGCTGAGAAAAATAATGTTCTCTGCTTGTCTTGAACCTCTTGGTTTAGTTATCCCTGTGTTCGAATATGCTTCTCTGTTCAAAGAAAGTTCTTCAGACATATTGAGATATACATTTACCTCAAACTGCTGTGAAGATATTGAGTCTCTAAAGAGGCAATAGTGTCTTGCTCTTATGATATAGTAGGTCGAACAGGTAAAGATGGAACACTCCTCAGATTCAGCCATATTCAGATCATACAATGGACAATTCTTTGTCCTCGTGGGTAATATGCTTAGCCCTACCAATCTCAATCCACAACTGGTGAACGGACGTTCTAAATTGTACCAGTGGATTTTATCTTGTTTCTTGAAGTAACCAGGTCCATCAGCTGAACTGTTCAAAGAAGTTCGTATTTTTTTTTTCTCTGGTAGGATTATTCATGTATTTGAGACATAAAGTTGCTCCAATGTAAGCTAATTGATCTGGTGCTGCATGAGTTTCTGATTAGGTGTCGGAAGTATCTCTAGAAAGACTTGAATGCAAGATCACGAGGTCTATAAATAAGATGTTTCGACAAACAAGTCAGAAGTTTGTCACTCGATAAACTTCCATGGACAAGCACATTTACATCTCCCTCATCTCCTTTAAAAGCATTTGAAGTTGTTGATCCTTTACTCATCTCTCTCATTTGCACTTCCCTAGGTAGTCTCTAATCGTAAATGCAAGCAGACAAAAAGATAGTTAGAAATCAAGCCGTCATACTTGTGACGATCTTTTATGATAGCTTGTTTAATTTTACAAGCCATTTGTCCAATTGTGTTGCATTGGCAACGCCTATGAGACCAAGTACAAACATCATCTTTATCTTGCAAGGAGGCCCAATCTTCAGGGGCATTAATATAAACTATTACAGACTTGCACAAAATGCAAGAAAGCATAGATATCAAAAGCTGTTGCAGAAGGTTCAGCTTGATGGAGATGTCCCACTTGATTGGTGGTAGAATTAGTCCCTATTCGTGTTAGCATGAATTCCCTTCTGTTTCTTATCAAGTTTCATCTTCTAAAAGGACTGTGTTTTGCTTTTGTGTTTCTATTTACACAGCTAATGTTGCTCCTTTAAGACCAGGAAGCTCCCTTTTCTTGGAGAATGGTAACACTGATATTTGCATGTAAAATATTTTTAGAACATAGTCAATGCTGTTCCTTCAAGATCAGGAGACTCGTTTTCTATGGAGAATCGCGACAGTCGAATTTGCATCTAGAATCCTTTTTTGCACATGGTTCTTGACTTGTTCTTATTTAAATAACTTTTCACCAACTTTCATTTTCCCACCTGTTCTGGCTTTTATATGTATTTTTGGCCAGTGTTCTCTATTGTTCTCTATTTTACTTTTATCGTGGATTGTTTGTTAGATTATTTATTTTTCTTAATTATGTTTGGTTTGAAATTATAGGAAATAAAGTTTGAGCCCAATGTTATGTGCGAGCATATGGACAAGAAAATGACATACAAGATTAGCCAGGTAATGTAATCGATTGATTGTATTGTATCTGACACTAGATAGCCATTGTTTGGAGTAACTCAGACACGAGGAATTTGTTCTAGTTGGAAGATGGTGACATAATTTGCTATCAGCGGCAACTGAGAAAAAGAAGAAGATTGTTACAGATATCCAGATGTTCCTTAGTTCTTTGAGTATGTTACTTAATCGACAGGTGAGGCTCTCTCCTCATGGAACATGCATCTTATGCTGCTTTGACTATTCGTTTTTGGCTTTCCATTCAATCATCTTGGGGCGAATTGCTAAGCACCCTCTTTGTGTTTTTGTATTTTTGCTTTTGCTAGATCTTCTGAAGATTTAGATACACCATGCCCATGATCTGTAGGAGATTATTTTCTTCTGCAGTTCTTTTTAGGCGGGTTGCCTAGATATTATTATGCCAGGCAGTCTTATATAGATGACACTTCTAACAGAGGAATTGTTGGACTTAATGAAAATGCTCTTTAATGATTGGCTGGCTTCTAACTCCTCTTTGTGTAATGGGAAGATTTTTCTACTTTAAATAATAAATTGTTTTGGGCCCTTTACTTTTAACATTTTTTGATATGGTGTCTGTGGTATGTGTGTTATTTAAGGTTGTTCGGTTTCGGAGACTTGAGAAGCCAAAAGAAGACGAGTTCTCTTTGGAGCTGTATGTAACCAATTTATTGGTATCATTATTAAGAATCTATCAACAAGTTTCTAGTCAACAAATTTGTTGTTTTAGCTTTTCTACATTCATGTTCTAATCTGTGGTCGTCTTTCAACCAGTTCAAAACAGCACACATACGATGATGTGGTTGAAAGAGTTGCCCAACACTTGGGCATGGACGATCCATCAAAAATTAGACTTACGTCTCATAATTGTTATTCTCAGCAGCCCAAACCACAGTCTATCAAGTATCGTAGTGCAGAGCGTCTTAATGAGATGCTTGTCCACTACAATCAGGTCTGTTGATGATAGGTAATGCTCATCCTGTGGATTGTACGTTATTGTGCCGACTTTTTAAGAAATTATTATTTGGCAGACAACTGATATTCTTTACTTTGAGACTCTCGATATGCCACTTCCGGAGCTACAGGGTCTGAAGACTCTGAAGGTGGCATTCCACAATCAACGGACAGAAGAGGTGAATATTGGATTGATTGTATTGTAGCTCTTTGGCAGTTGGTAACGGAAGAACGTATATGCAGGTTTCTGTGCAGAGCATCAGGTTGCCAAAGCAAAGCACAGTTGGTGATGTTATTAATGATCTTAAAACAAAAGTAAGGCTAGATAAATTTATGTTTGTATAGATGAGAGGAATATGGTGTCTAACCTTTACCGCTTGTCCTGAAGGTTGAGCTATCTGATCCTAAAGCAGACTTGAGAATCTTAGAAGTATTCTATCATAAGATCTACAAGGTAATGTCACTGTTCAGGAGTTCACAATTCTCGAGCTAGTAAGACACTATATTTCTCATTCTAATCCTGTGGAGTTTCAGATCTTTCCTTTAACAGAAAAGATTGAAAACATTAATGACCAGTATTGGACGTTACGGGCTGAAGAGGTTTCTTTCTTAGGCTGAATTTGTTTTTGTTACTTTTATCAGTATTGCATTCTTACAGAGCTAATGGGCATCAGATTCCAGAAGATCAGAAAGATCTTGGGGCTCAGGATCGCATAATTCATGTCTACCATTTCACTCGTGATGCTTCTCAGAACCATGTGGTATAGTGGCCATGTTCTCCACTTCACCTATTATGATTTTATACTAATTCTGAAGCATACAGGTACAAAATTTTGGTGAGCCTTTCTTTCTAGCAGTTAAAGAGCATGATACATTATCTGATGTCAAGAACCGTATCCAAAGCAAGTTACAAGTTAGCGACGAGGAATTCTCTAAGGTATTTTTGGAACTTTCATATCTTAAGCATTTGTGGTGCAATTCTGTCATGTAATGCTTGTAATGCAGTGGAAGTTCGCCTTTGTTTCACTGGGACGATGCGAGTATCTTCAGGACAATGAGACAATTGCAGCTCGTTTCCAGGTTCTTTCCAGATCTTTAGTTTTCTTTTGGTAAAGCTTGTTTCTCGCATATTGGAGACTAAGTTGCAAGGTTTGAAAACAGAAGAGGGATGCTTATGGTGCATGGGAGCATTATTTGGGACTGGAGCATGTAGATAATGCTCCTAAGAGGTCATTGCAGCTGAACCAGGTTGGATTATATTTTTATAAGATGAGCAGCCTACTATGGTTGAAACATGTTTTGTTGATACTTTAGTACATGCAGAACCGGCACCAACTTGAGAAGCCTGTGAAGATATATAACTGAGAAAGTGCTGGCGTATGCTGAACGGATCCCAAGGTGTTGTGCTGGTTTTGGCAGCCTCTCATCCCAAGGAATGCTTATATAAATGTTAAAGACGAGGGCGACATTAGTGGATCTATTCGATTTGGTCCGTTGTTGGCGTCATTTGACCAGACTGCCGATATAGCATGCATACAAAATGCAAATTGCTTTCACAGTTTACCCGATGAATTAGCAATTATACAGGTTCTTCACCACACTTCATTGTGCGCCATAATTCTTTTGTACTCCATTCTTATTCAAAGGAGTTCCAGGAATTCCAATTTTTGCTGGTGAAGCTATGTAAGATTATGAAAGATATGCCACAGATTCTTCAATGTATGAGAGTTGGGACATTGTCGTCTACTTTTGAGTGTGTACAAATGTAACTTCCCTTGTCATATATACATACTTTTCAGTAGCTGTTCGTTCAGGATAGTTCAAGGGCATATTGCCCTTTGTGTATTTGAGAATCATTTTTGGCCGTGCACATTTCCTCTACATTCGAATAATTGTTTTGCCAAACGGTGTTCTTATGCGACAGATTTTGCTATTTACATTTTTGATAATGAAGTTCGAGTATGTGCAATTCTGGTGGGCAAGTTTCTTTCCTCACAGCATCCAAGATTTACTCATCCTTATCTCTTGCCGTTATATTATGGCATAAAGGGACTTTGGTGCACTTACTAAGATTATGGTCTTTTTAAATCATGTAATAATGTAACGTGGCCGAAATCACAAAGCATACATTTATTACCTAAGAAGATTGTCTAAGGTTTTCGACTGTATTAGTATGAAAATATGTAGCTTGCTGATGCTGGCATGGTGGATTCCAAATAGAAGCTTTTTCTGTATTTTTTTTTTGTTCCAGAAGGTTTAGGGATGGAGGTTCCATGGCCACAGTATTCTTGTAGGAAGGCGACGATGGGTCTTTTGGAGGTGGCCAGGCCTCTACCGGAAGCGATAGCTTTAGTTGCATGTTCGGCCATAGCCATAGCTAAGCTTGCAGTTTTTCTGTTGCATGTTTTCGATTTGGGAAGCACCGCGGTTAGGCTTAGGCCACGCTCCACAAGGCATACCATAGCAAGATCGACGGCCACAGGGCTCTATCCGCTTCTTTTGCAGTGTTTGAGTAAGAAATGAGGTTTTCATAGAAGAAAACCTTGTTAGGGCTCAACCTTGTTAAATCCGGCAGATTTGTTGTTGAGCAATGGAGAAGGGTCGATTTGCAGCCAAGGCTGGACTGATTCTTCTGTTTCTTATGGGGTTTGTTGTTGTTGCTCTGTTTTCTATTGTGCATATATTTCTTTTGTTGTGTCTTCTAGTGAAACACAGATGTTCAATTCCTCTGAAGAAATAGAAACAAGAAAGGTTTGATGTGAGAAGTTCAGTATGTTTGCTATGTTGTACGCTTGATGACTGTCATGGAATATTCTGCGAGATATTGCATGATCTAATGGTCACAAAAAATTACATTTTACAAAGAGTCCTTGTAGGCTTTGGGCTCTAAAACAACAGTATGTCTAACCACCAAAAATGGCAGATGAGGAACTCCCCTATTTTTGAACCGTGGTGGCATAGCTCGGCAGTAATAATACTAAATCTTGAATAAATTAATAACACTAAGTCCTAAATCCTAAAAGTATTCATCTAGTATAGAAATTCAGGGTTTTAGCTTTGAGTTATATCTACTATATGGATAAACAAGGAACACTTTGAGCCATGGACCAAATTATAATTTTGTTATATAATATGCTAATAAAGCGCATATGTTACAATGGTATTCTAAGAGCAACTACACCAGACTAAACATACATCAACAACATGTTTGTTTTACTTACAAGGAAAACTAGAGTAACAACATGCAGGTAACATGACTGGTTGAAGAAAATTTATCCTTAGCTCAACATTGAGGTAGAGGGGCCGGATGGTTCACCAATCATCCGACAACCGACATACGTAAATGATGTGGATCTCTTAGCTTTAACCCCAGGAAGTATGCAAAATCATTTTGATGCATTGAAGACACTGGAATGGGCGTCAATTTGGCCAAGGCCAAGGTGCTTCTGACGTCTTCGGGACAACAAACGCAGCCTTGATTCACTTATCAAAATCAAAATGTGCAAGTGATGCAAACATATGAATATTTCGAAGTAGAATTCACTACTACCACATATTGGGATACTTGTATTTGACAATGGGTGACGGCAGGTTGGAAGACTTTATATACAAATGCAGAACAACTGTCACATAATAGAGCTTTATGACTGGCCCCACCAGTCACACTTGTTCCGGGTTTTGATGGAGCCGGTTATTCTATATGGAGTGGAAGTATGGGGGCAAATAATATCATTTGCCACCCCGGATGACTTTGAACGGTTCCAAAAAGCCATTCTGGCTAAAGAACTTGGAGTCAAGTCTACAGTCTCATATAAAATTCTTCTACAAAGGTTCTTAAGCATTGCTCTAGAATGTTACAAATTATACTATTAGAAGGTGGTAAATATAGAAGATGCTCCGCCTTGAAATCTCATTTATACAATGGCATGGGTCAACAACATCTTAAAGCCACACTAAAGCATACTAGAATGAGAAACAAGACATTCGGTTTCCGGATGGAATGTGCGGGGAGCATGGGTGTATATAGGTACAAAACAATGATCTTATGAAGCAATGCCTAGACATGTGCTTCCTAACTAAGCTTGGGGATGCCAAGATTTTAGAGCTGATAAAGACAACACTACAAAAACAAGACTAATTTTACGCTTGCCAGTCATCCACAACAATGATGGCCTAGGAGGGCCATAAAGCCTTGAATTACTTATTCTGGCGAGATCCCTTAGTCGGCCTGAGTAGGATGTGTTAGCTATGTAGTAGATGCAGATTCGCCATTTCGTAGTAATTTAGTGGTAAAAAAAAGATTGGAATGGCCAATTCATTATTTATAATTAAGACTAGAGATCCAAGGGAGAGAAGGGAATTGCAAGTGGAACAAAAATACACATACATATAATGAAATAGAACATATCAGCATCAGAAGCAAAGAACATAACCAAAATACGAAAACATCATAACCATAGCTCCGGGACAATGGAAAGCTCAGTCAGCCTACATGCAAACCCTGTTAGCAGAGAAATGCCCGGCCAGCTCACATTCCAAGCCCTGTAGCAAGAGCGTGGGGTGAACCTCGTATGCGCATACCCTTCCCAGCCCTCGTCTGGCACTGGAGGACCTCTTACCATGGAGTCACGAGAGTTGACATGCATCCCCTTCCCTCTGATGCCACGCCCAGTGTCATAATGCACAAGAAAATATCAAAGAAACACAGATGGCATGAGTAATGTCGGAACAACCCAGGACACCGAACATGGAAGTCCGACCCTGGAGGATCCAAGGGATATCAAGATACCAAGACAACAGGTGATACAAGACCAAAGATCAAGACATGCGAAGTTCATTAGATATTTGCCATACACAAGTGCCTAGATTTTACCCTTGCCGGGGTTGCCTATACAACCTACTCATGTTGAAGTAGCGAGCTCAGTGATGAAGACTAGAATTGCAATTCAAACATGAAGAAATATCAAGTCTTGTGATCCCATTGGTGTAAATCCAACATCATGCACTTTGTTGAACCAAATAGAGATCTAAGCATTCTCCAATATGCAAAGCTTACTTTCGAAACATTCATACACCTCATGTAAAGTCCCCGAACTATTCCTTGGTAGCCCAACAGTGACACATGCCATAGCCATGTTCCTGAAGCCCCCCATAAGCTTCTCACGACTCTCTCACACTCAAAAGTCCCCATGATCCATCTCAACGCACATTGTTTACTATAATGCATTTAGGAAGGTTTTTAATATTTCATATTTAAAATCCCACTTTCCATAGCTAGCATTTAAAATGACGCAACTAATATGAGCATTCATAACTCCATTGTAGACCTTATTATTGTTGATGCCTGAGTGACCGTTTATGCTCAGTATTTATGCTACACCATTCCCTAACATATGTCCCATCTCTAGGACCCAATAAATACGTTTTCTTCCAATCCTTAAAATATTTCACAAGAAATTACAATTTTCCTTAGTTAGACCATTATTTAAGCAATGCATAATGCATATTCTTGTTGTACTACAAACCCAGATCTCTTACAACTAATCTATTCGTGAATCTTACCAAGATCAATACCATGGCCCTTAGACTTCTTGTATTTTCGTTACCATTAGTTAACGTCAAGGTAAGTAGGTATTGATTCCTACGGATTCAAGAATCATTCTTATCTAGAATGAAAACTGGCATGCAGAAAACTGGGAGAATCAGGTTGGGGCTTACCTTGACGTAGTGGAGCAGGAAGGGGTCGAGCATTCTTGCCAGCCCCACGACTGCGAGGATTCCAATCGCGCCTCAGCGGCTCTCGGTTCTGCGAGAATGCTGGCTGCCCCTTCCCGTTCCACATAACAACATGTTATGAAGAGCAAAACAAATAGACGGATAAGCAAAAGTTAACACATTTAGACAAACAAGAATAACCGACACAAGATAAAGAATGGAACATCTGTTTTCATTCCGATCTTGCCTTCTTGGAGTTCTACATGCTGAGTCAACACTTCTCAAACCCAAGCCGACCCTCTCCAAGCAATGTCGACCTACTTCATTATGAATCTGAGCCCTGTCTGATAGATCCAAAAATTGGAGCACAAGTCTCTTATCCTTTCCTTCCCAGGGCAAATCAGCCCCTATAAGCCCGAATTGGGCTCTTTAAGGCAATTGTCGGTTCTAATTTGGACATACAATTTACTGTTTTGCATGTTTACCGGCAGACTCTCAGTGGACCAATCCCTTCCAAACCACTTCCAGAGGCACCAAACATATTTATTGGCTCTTGGACCATGGGGCATATGCATGAAAAAGTTCTAGCATAAATACTGAACATAGAGGTCACTTGACATCAACGATAATAAGGTCTGCAATGGAGTTTTGAATGCTCACATTAGTTGCGTCATTTTAATTGCTAGCTATGGAAAGTGGAATTTTTAAAGTGAAATATTAAAAACCATAGCTAAATGCATTATTGTAAACAATGGGTATTGAGATGGATCATGGGGACTTTTGAGTGTTAGAGAGTCGTAAGAAGCTTATGGGAGCTTCCAGAATATGGCTATGGCATGTGTCACTGTTGCGCTACCAAGGAATGGTTTGGGGACTCTACATGAGGTGTGTGTAGGGGCAATAATCCGAATTGGAGAATTCTTAGATCTCTATTTTGCTCAACAAAGTGCATGATGTTGGATTACATCAATGGGATAACAAGCCTTGATATTTCTTCATGTTTGAATTGCAATTCTGGTCTTCATCACTGAGCTCTCTACTTCAACATGAATAGGTTGTGTGGGCAACCTCGGCAAGGGTAAAATCTAGGCACTATGTATAGCAAATATCTAATGGACTTCATATGTCTTGGTCTTATATCACCCGTTGTCTTGGTATCTTGATATCTCTTGGATCCTCTAGGGTCGGACATCTAGGTTTGATGACCTGTATTGTTCCGACATTACTCATGCCATCTGTGTTTCTTTGATATATTCTTGTGCTTTGTGACACCGGGCATGGCATCCGGGGGAAGGGGATGCACATCAACTCCTGTGACTCCATGGTAAGAGGTCCTCTAGTTCCAGACGTGGGTTAGAAGGGGTACGCGCATACGAGCTTCACCCCATCACACCCGCTACAGGGCTTGGAATGTAAGTTGGCTGGGCATTTCTATGTTCTTTGCTTCTGATGCTCATCTGTTCTATTTTATTTGATCATGTTGTTATTATCTAGCACTGTACTCACATAAGATTTCATATCTTTGCTTGTGCTTATGTTCTTGTATCCAATATTTCCAAAGTATTTCCATGCACGTAGAGGCAGCTAGGGATCCCCACTTAGTCACGGGGACTAACCCCAGTGAGTGCATGTACTATGAATAAGCAAGACAATAGCAGCAGTGGAGCTGAGGATCGTAGTTGAGCAAAACTTCTGGGTTGAATTGGTCAAGGTTAGATGTTATATATGTTAAGAATAATGAATTATTTGGATGTTAACTTTATATAATCACATTGAATTCATAAGTATTTGCCCATTGAATTTGAAGTATATAATTTCAACTGTGCAATATGAAGATTCAATTCTTCACCAATATTATCAACCTAGAATTAGAGTAGGTTTTGGCAAGATCCCGAGTTGCTAGGAGGGTCAGCTCGGCAGACTCATCACATGTTTTCATATCTTTCTTATCATGTCTGGTTCGAGCAAGTCCATCTTGGCTTCATGATGGTTGGACATACACATGATAATATTGATGCTCTTTCCTACCGACAGATTGTGAATCATGATGGGCACTTCATTTCTTAGCACCACACTTATCATTGTACTTGATCGCATTCTAGTGGTTTAATACATTCCTATATTCTTCAAAAATATTGATGCTCTTTTTGAAAATTACTCCTACTAAGAAGATCATATGCACTTAAAGTTCACGTGATGGTGCAAGTATTTAGAGAATGTAGCTCAAAGGCACCATCACTTTATCTTGTTATTGAATTCTAGAATGGGACTCGCAAGAAACCAACAAACCGCCCGAATAGATAGGCTTCTCATTCATCTCAGCAAATTTTCTACAATGGTGGACAGTGGGTAGCCGCACACATGCGAACTACCCATGAAAAATAAAGGGAAAATCCAATTATATCATTTGGACCCCAAAACAAATACAATGCTAATAGATGAGTGGCTGATGTACCTGCCGAAAGCTTATCATCGGGATTAAAAAACCAGCCCTTCTTCGGGTTTTAGGAAAAACCCTAGTGATAAGCCTTGACAAGGGGCTTAGACAAGCGTGGGGCATAGAATCGCTCCCAAAAACCCCGCATGGAGAAGTCGAAACGGATGCCGCTCGCCAACCAGTACACGCACATCACCAACACAACAAGCGAAAACATACCGGAGAATAGCATCACCCGGTGGGTGAAAAAAGCATCACCCAAATGGTGGAAAAACATGATAAAATGAAACTTGTACAAAATATAATAAACAAAGAAGGGGGAGGGTGGGTTCAAAGAGAATAAGGTACTACGAGAAGAGGAACGCCGATGAGGCGTGGATCTTTTAAAATGCACCGAAATAGCGAACTCCCAACCACGGGCATCGCCCCCATGATCGATGCGATTCTAGAATGGGACTCGCAAGAAACCAACAAACCGCCCACTACCGGAGAACTTCCTTACAAACTAGGATCGAGGGCGAAGGTCACGGGGCGAGGCCAAAGGCGGTAAAGGATAGCAAGAAAGATCGCCAAATTGGCTAAACCAGGCGGGGAAGAAGCCCCTCCCCCGCTCGAAACAATTCAAAAAGAGAATAAGGTATGCTGGCGAGAAGAGGAAGCGCCGATGAGACGTGGATCTGGCTTGCGCGCTGAAATAACGAACTCCCAACCAAAACGGGCATGCGCCCGCATGCATGCATGACATGCATGCTCGTCCCATTCTAGAATGGCGATCCGATGTCTCGGATCGATGCGATTTCTTGACTGGAAGGCCTTTACGAAATCATACATTTCAGATAAGTCTGAGTATTTTATTGGTCATCTCAAACCTCTCTTCTTCAAATTTTATATAATGGGCCACTCATGCTTTAGAATATGAGGCCAGACGTCATGAATGGTTGCCTAAAATTGGGATCAGGATGTGGAAAGAGGAGGATAAGTGTTCCCTATGATCCCTACTAAATCACCTAAAGCAATTCAATTATCAAGATGTAAAGAAGGGTATGCGCCTATTAGTAAGACTAGCTGACTCGTGTCCTACATGATTAGCTTATGCCGAAGAGGATCATGGACATGACCCACAACTTCACATGAGGAGGTACTAGTCTCCTGGTGAGACTTCTTTATGCACAAAGGTATATCAAATGTTGGGATAAGAAGTGAAGATCAAAGCCTAATAATCAACCATAGTACCAACATGTGAAAACAGACTGTGGCTGGTCCGTTCAGAGTGAACTATCAACAATAATGATTCCATTTGTCAACCTAAGTGAATGTCACAAATATTCTGCCTTCGTGCAGTAACGACACTAGCCTTAGCTAAGTCTGCAACATCTACAAGGACATTATAACATCTACCAACTACAGCAATAACCTTACGTGCATCATCCTTCTTGCACTTGTGTTCTTGCAAGCACACTATCGGAGTCAAATCGAGCAAGGACCATATATAATAAACTCCATTTAATAGGGGAGAAGGCAACCCTTTGTACATTCTAAGAAATCATCTTGAAAATGTGCAAGAAACATATGGGTTTCTTGGCCCATACAGGGGCGTCGGCGGCTAGGACGGTGGTTTGAGGCTGGGGCTGCCCCGCTTCTCTCCATCAGAACTGCTGCCCATTCTTGAAGCAGGCGAATATGTGTGGTTGCTAGCAAGGAAATCGACAGCTATTTTTGAGAATCATGGCTTTGTGAGAAACCAAACCTGAAGCAACATTAGGGTAAGCCACTAACGTGCTAATCTTGCTCTCTTGCTTCACAAAGCATTATGTGTTAATTTTGAGTTCTTGGCATACGTCTTGCAGCAGCAGTTTATGGCTGCCGGATGCTACAAGCCTGCCTTGCTCAAGGTATGAAATAAAAAAGAGACAAAATATGCACAAAGAATATGGGAAATGTGCGCCAAATGAGACTCTCCAAATTTGAGATCAAATCTGAATACATCTGAAGAGGCTCTGGTCTAATATAGTGTAGATCGCAAATCTGAGCACGACATCTAGCTAAATCTAAGCCTTACACTTATGCTAACCTAAACATGTCAAGTGTAGTCTGCCCAGGGGTTTCACTCTATACAATCCATATAGACCATGTGCATTAACAATATGGGTTTTTTTTTAGTAGTTTCATATCGTATACATAGGAGTAAAATATGGTTTCATGGATTTTGAATGCAGACGTGCATGAAAAGGGTTTAGATGTTTGGTGGGATGAGCACTTCGTATCGCACGGAGTGGATGGGCTAATTTCTGGCAAGATATAGGAGGGAGCTTATATTTCATGTTCCAGGAGTACAAGGTTCTTCCTTTACTATTTGTAATTGTTTCTTTGAATATTGGTAATTTGTATTGACCCATTGCATAGATCGATTTTTCCTGTTAACAATCCTCCCCAGTCCTTCCCAAGTGATCAAATTGGGTCCGAGTTCAGTCCAAATGTGAAGTGATGTAAAAAAAAAGGATATTAATTGAATGAACAAAGGTGACGGATGCTAGGCTAGATTTCAGATTTTAGGTTGGAAAGTCTAAGATCTATCTTGAGATGGCACATTTGGAATGTCCGATGCTGGGACGCAAAGTGAAAATGGATATTGGTTTGTTCATACTGAGTCACAAGCCCTCAATTCAAAGTTGGAAATGAATAACAAAATGCAATGGAGTTAGTCAAGATGATGCAAAATGCAAAATAAATTCGCATTATTTGGCATTCTTGGTTTAAGCCACAGATTATGGTTCATCTTTAAGGAAAATTCACTCAATTTACTGATATATTTCATTCTATCTTAACAAGGGTATTGGTCGATATTCTCCAAAGCACTTTGCCATTGTCGGCCCTAGGACAGACTAAAAATCTTAAGACCACTCCTGCAACTGCACTTCTTCTCAGATGACAAATATCAGATCTCAGGATTTTGTGTCCATATCATCACAGCGTGCATTCACATGCTAGCATATAGTTATCTAGTAATATGTATAGACAACAGCATGTCTTCATTGCTCTCAATACATGCTAATTTTCAAGGTAACACCATGTAATTACGATAGCTTAATGAAGCAAAATATGACTGTGTCAACGTAGGATAATTTAGTAAGTGCAGAATGGAATTTTACCAATTTCGTCACATGTATCTAAGGATGGGATGCGACCATCTAAGTTAGCCTACGAGCCAATCCCAGACTTAAACCTGGAGAAAGATAGTGCACAAGTCCTGAGAAACACCAATGAATATATGGAACCATGCAAATCCTGAGCACATTGTGCACCTCACATATTCTTTCTTCTGTGAGTACCTCATCTTGCTCAATAAAATATTATCCATCGAACAATCCAGTATATGCTTGAACATAACTCTGAAAATGGAAACTTTATCTAACTAATGAGTCACATATGCACAATGTTTTGTTTCTAGGAATTTGCTTCAACATATATTCGTGGAGCCAACAGGTTTGACGTGCATCTATGGTCCCGTGATAGTTCCTTAACAGCTTGTTGTTGTAGGTTAGCCTACTTTTTCTTTTGAGTTGAAGTACTAGTTATGAACCATGTGGCTGGGCTAAAGTCATGTATTTAGAGTCTTGTTTGACAGCCAGAATCTGGTTCACTTGTGGTCAGTTCAAGTTCATGGAAACCACTGCTCTCAATTCTACAAGACAGTTTTGATCATACACAGTTTAAACAGGCTCTTGTTGGCATCTTTTCCAACGTACCTGATCCTTAGTTTGCAGGCAGAACATTCAAGTAAAACGTGATCAATAAGGACTGATGTCATTTTTGTTTCAGGCAGAGGCAAAAGGAAAGAAGATTGGTTGGATCAATTTCAATGATATTAACGTAGAAGAGTATGAATATTTCGAGCAGGTTGAATCCTTATTTCTTTCTCATTATGTGGTTTTCAATGCTAATATATTAGCATATCTTAGGTAGATCACCGTGAAATCTTGAGTGATTATCAATTTTTTCTGCGGACGAGAAATGTTATATTCACTATCACCATACTTAATAGCTCTTTAATTAAGCTCTAAACCATCTAGGCAGTCTGGGAAACATGTTTCCCATATTGAAAGGGTCATTTCAATGTTCCGATTGCTGTATTCTATGGTTGTTCTTAGCTGTATTTGGTCCCTTGTATTTCATGTTTTAGAATAGTGTGCATATCCTGTGCCATATATGTACTCAATTCCCATAATTTCTTCTCAGCTGGAGAATGGAGATCTAAACTGGATGGTCCCTAATAAGCTGCTTGCATTCAGTGGTCCATCTTCTCGTCGGATACATGTATGCTATCTGAACATTGTTTTGGAACTACTCTGCAAGTATCATGAAATACATATATAGATGTATTTATCAAATGGATCAGAGATCAAAGTAAATGTCTCCATGGCCATTCGTTGGTCCATTGGAGGTGCATAAGGTGTTAATGTGCAGTAGAAATGGCATGGCCATTTGCTGGTCCGCTCCTAAAATGCTCCAGATGGCAGGACATTCTATCACAACCCTCTGACTGGAGCTACTCAGTGGGATAAACTTGGTATCAAACACAGCAGAGGAAACTGACCTATAAGTGAATTCAGAGAAGGAAAAATAGAAAAAAAAAGCATAAGAATAGGGTAAAGATAAAATGAACTGGCCAAAATGGTGGAATAATCCAGCTGGAACTTGGATCTTAACAAAAAACAATCAAATTCATAATGTAGAATCACTCAACAATGAACAGACTGAAGAAATGAGCTGATGCCTTTATGATGAAGGCTTAGTACTTTGATTTTCTAACCTCTAATATTGAAATTAGGTGGAGATTTCCTAGGGCTGGAGTGGATCAGTTTTAACATTATAAATTCTGCTTTTCTGCGGCAGGTACTTTGCGTTATCTATAGATCATGAGCAACATCAAGGCGGTCTTCATTTACTTGGTTGATGGAGGAGGGAGCGTAACTGAAGTTGGACTTGTGAAGGTTCATGAAGGGGCAACCTATGCTGAACTGCGCCAAGAAATCGAAAGTGATGAGTTGCAACTAATCAAAGATCGAGATTGGGTTTTTCTTGGTGATCGCGGCTTGCAAATATCATCAAAGCAGGAAGAGAAGTACTCTTTGATGTAGAAGAAATACACGTCAAATTTGTGGACAGTCAAGTAGAGAAGAAGGCTAAAGCAATGGTAGATGAGTCACATATAAAGCAGCAGCAGCCTGGCCTTAAAAGTAATAAATCAAGCATGATAGAGGTCGGATGATGGAAATCGAGATGATGTTGAGGAAATACATAAGGAGAGTGTTGCTCCATTAGTTCAAAGTAGGTTACAAAGCAAGAAGGCAACAAAGGCAGAGGTTAACAGATTGCAAAGGTACTTGAATCAAAAGATGGCTGAAATATATTGGAATCATGGCAGGAAAGATCGTTGTGAGTTAATGTCCGCTGATGTAGGCAAGAAGGCTGAATTCTATGTTTGGTGCTTAGAGTGTGAAATGCAATATGAAAGAGGTAAACATAATACGCTATATAACTATGTCAAACATCATTGTAAGACTCGATCTCATATTGAAAATTATGAACCCAATCATCGTGAAAGTGTGAACATGATTATTGGTTCCGAAAGTAACTCTAAAACATCCAAGAAAAAATAAGGCTGAGGTGGATTCTTGTATGTCGATAGAAGTGGCAAAGATTGTAGAGGAAATAGGTGTTCCTTTTGAGCTTTATGAAGCTACAATTAATAGCTATGCAAACTTAGGTGATATACACATCATTTGCCGTGTATGTTTGAAGACTTTGTCTTTGTTTCCACGCGGTGGTGACCTTTCTTGCAACTAAAGGAGCACATCAAGTCATCTAGACACGTTATAAGTGCAATGGCTCATGAGAAGAAGGCAACAAGCAAAGATGTGAATAACGTTGCTGGCCGACCAAGGAAAGATGTAATAGATCCAAAACAATCAAGTCTATTTTCATTTATTACACGAGGTATGCAAAGTTATCGTGTTTGGTTACTAACTTTTGCATATGCATCACATCGTTGAAATAATATGCAGGTGCTTCGTCGAGAACATGAGAAGTTGGATCGACATCAAACAGCCATACATTCTCTAGACTTTGCAATTTACTATGATATACAATAGAGTAATAGAGGAATAGTTTATTGTATGATTTTCAGAGTTAGTTTCATTAGCAAGTTTGTGTTGAGGATACCATCAAATGAAGTACCGGTATGCCACTAATGTAAGGGATTTGAAACCATTCTTGGATGAAACGAAGCCTGGAAATCATTGGTACTGTGAACCCAGATTGCATGTCAAATTTACATGGGAAGGAGAGGTGATAGAAGTAAATGGAACATTTAGGCATGCAGCTTGTAAAAGAATTTCAGCAAATGGAAAGTTTGATAATTTTCAATGCTCGGCTTGTGCTTCTATACCAAAAGAAATGGACTTTCGCATGAGGGTTCTTAGACAATATGATGGTAAACAAACCAGAGGTGCGAGAAGCACGGAGGCAGAAATAAGAGTAGATTATCTGACAAGTGCAGAAATAGGTGACTTAGCCACGGTGGAGATCAGGAAGCTAAAGAGAGAGTTATGGTTGACTAAAAAAAGAGCCCTTGCACTTTCAATGAAGGCAAGATCTTTGCATGAGACTTTGGCAGAATCTATGAACCGTAAAGATGTGTCAAAATTTTGTCGTGATATAGTAGAGGCACATCGTCTAGATAAGTTTGATGGGAGAGAAGTGTTGTGGAGCTTCTTAACCGATATTGCACAGAATATCATTCGACCAGGTCAGAAGAAAAGATATACGGAGACCACAAAGGCTCTTTTTGAGACAATTAAAGTATGGGGAGGCACCAGAATGCATAACTTTTTGTCCCTTAATTTTAGTGGTCCGAGCATTTCTACAACCAAAAGATGTACAAGACAGAACTTTATTTATAGGCTTGGCATTCAAGAACAAACTTTTATTCATCTTGCCAAGATATACAAAAAATAAGAAAAATGTAATTGCACATTATGCTTGAGTTCTTATAGTTAACCCTTTGCATGTGAAGTTGCCAAGGTTGTCCAATTGACGTGTAACAAATTTGACCACTCTCTCGTGAGATTTCAATGGCAGGAAATATTAAGAATATTGGATGTTGGGTCCATAGCAGGTCCACTAATAGGGCATGCATCTGATGGAGATGCAGGGCGTAAAGCATGCATAGTTCAAGATTACACATCATGAAAAGGCAAAGAAGGTTGTTATGTTATACCATGGGAAGGAATGGTTTTCAATGCAAGCATAAGAGAAGATGGTGGCGTATATGGCTTGCATGATCAGGATTTTATTAATATTGGTAAAAAACTTATAAATTCAATGGACAATGCTTCAAGGAGGTTGTACCTTGGAAATGATCTCGTAACTTTGAATGATGTGTGGCATGTGGTTGACAATTGCCAGGGTGAACATGGGTTACAGTTGAATGATGTGGAAAGAAAAGATAGGCAAAATTGGAGGGCAGCACAACGTATTGCATCTAGAAAAGTGCAAAAATGTCTAGAAAAACTTCGTACTGGTTTAAATGGCCCACCAATGAGAACTTTAGGTACAGAAACATATTTAACGGTGATGACATTGTATATTGACATCTTTCTATCACCTACAATAGATTTGCGTGATCGAGTAAAAGCTGCTTCAACTGGCATGATCGAGTAAAAGCTGCTTCAACTGTGTCTTTTTTCTTCAGGTATTTTTTGATTTCACAAACATTTTTTTGGAAGCAATTACTATAGCCAATTAACCCATATAATCATACTTGATAAGTTATGGAGGTTGTGGATAATAGATCATGATGATCATTGTTTATCAAAGAATTTTATTAGTCAGCAAACCTTCATGGACATTCAGATCTCATGCCACTATGTTGTTCTATTAATCGGATATTTTAGAGGCAATTTTAGGCATCTTGCTATTCCATTGGAATCTACAGGATCTGATGTTTGTGAGAACTTCTTCTCTAAAATTGGGGGCATGGTGAGAAATGAAAGATGTTACACTGGTGCTGATTTACTAGAGAGTGCAAGTGCATTGAACCGCGTGGCTAAATTTCAGAGTTTGTCGGAGTTGCTTTTCCTAAGGCACATGCAAAACAAGAACATATTTGGCATTGGAAAGAAAAGTTGATGTTGATGGAAAGTAGTGTGTGATCTCTCTGACTATGAATCTGTAAGCACAGATGCCAAGTTAGTGGATGCTTTGAAGGAAGGATTTGCAATTGCAAAAGATTTATATAATGCGGTTGGAATTCAATGTAGTAACAAAAATGGAAGGAAATGGTGGGACAAGCCTTGGATGCATGAGGATTTCTTTCATCCAGACTATTATACGCAACTAGAAAGCAACCATATAGGGGATGAGACAGATATTGTGGAGGTAAGTAATGATCTCGATGGCCCAGAAGAAAGTGAAGAGGTGATTGCACAATCAGAGCTAAGACAGGTATTTGATGAGCTATTAGATAAGAGTGAAGTGAAGATCGATTAGAAAGTAAATATAGATGGGAAACAGATCCACTTTGGTTAGCCAACTAAATGGTAATCCTTGGCTGTCTAAGGATAGATATACAAGGGTAAAAAGCCATGCATATTTAACTTCATCCAAGAAGAAGTTAAATGCAGCAACATCATTACGAATTGGTTCAGATTGTGCTGTATTGTTTGATGTAGAAGAAGATGCATGCATAAAGAAAGGAAAGCACTCAAACAGAAAACGAAAGCGAGGAGAGGAATCACATGCAAATAGGTGCATCCAGAAGCATTGGTACGTAGATAGAGTGTTGAGCATGAGACGTAAAGTGGGTAATGCATGGAGAGAGAGTAGGGAACCTATTGATTTGAGTGACATACCATCATTCAATGTACATCTTAACCTTGCTTGGTACGCTGAACATGAAAGTTTGACAGCTGGAGGACAAACATGGTTCACCTATGATTTGACTGACAATCAAGTTATCGACCTTGAATCTATAATTTCGCTTGTATGTTTGATATATCATCCAAACAAAAATAGGTATACCTTGAATATAAATGATAGGTTGCAACTCGACAACTTTGTGAATGGTGCAACTACAAATGGTATGGACATTTTACATTGTAGATAAGGTATATTGATATTTTAATCATTTGGTTTATTTGTCTATCAGATAGATAGATAGATAGATAGATAGATAGTAGTTTTAACGTCACGCCACTAGGCAGCATCCAACTGGACATGTGACCACACACCACACGACATTGCTTGGTTGGGCCCTGCCCCCAACCACCTTACATTGCGTCTGTTGGGATTTGACCCCCAACAGTACCGAGTGCGATTCTGGGCGGTCTCGAACTCGAGACCACATTGCTAAGGAACTAGTGTGTTACCACTAGACCAACAGAGAACAAAGGAAAGCAAATGATTGGATAAAGTCAGTACCATATATTTCACTATGGAAGGTGTGGATTGTGATTTCTTCCAATTGTTTTACCATTATTTTATTGATTTGAAATTGACTTGAAAGTGTATCTATATTTTAGGATGCTCATGGGAAGTGGCGTAGGTGATCTATTATATAAAATGGAGTGGGATTTGTGGATTGTGATTTCTTCCAATTGTTTCACCATTATTTTATTGATTTGAAATTGACTTGAAAGTGTATCTATATTTTAGGATGCTCATGGGAAGTGGCGTAGGTGATCTATCTTATATTATAATGTTATACCGTAAGCCCTAATTTGAATGGCCAAGATCATTTGGGTGCATTCAAAGGCCGAGATTTATCGCACAACTTTCCACGTCGTGATTGATCATGCTTTGATCACTTAAAGGGAAAGGGTAAGGAAAAGGGGAAAAAAGGAAAAGGGAGGAGAAAAGAGGGAATGTGAAGGGCAAAAAGGTACGGGGAAAAGGGAAATAGAGAAAGGAAAAGGGGTGGGGATAAGGGAAGGGAAAAAGACATGGAAAAATGGAAAGGGAAATAAGAAAGAAAAAGGGGAGAGGGGAGGAAGGGGGAAAGAGAACTTGGGAAAAGGGCACGAGGAAAGGGGGAAGAGGTAAAGGGAAAAAGGGAAGGGGAATAGGATACGTGAAAAAGGGGAAGAGGGAAAGAGTAAAGAAAGTGGAAAAGGGAGGCAAAAAAGAGCATGGAAAAAGAGAGGGGCAAAAGGACATGGGAAATAAGAGAAAAGGGAAAGGGTGATAAAAGAGGAAAAGGAAAGGAAAAAATAGCCCAGGAAAAGGGGAAGGGAAAGGGAAAGGGAAAAGAAAAAGAAAGGGAGAAAGGTAAGGGAAAAAGGGGAAGAGTGAACAATTGGAAAAATGAGGAAAAGGAGGAAAAAAGGGATGGGGAGAAGGGAAGAGAAAAAGAGCATAGAAAAAGGAAAAGAAAAAAAGAAAAATAAAGGGGGGAAAAGGGAACTTGGAGAAAGAGCAGGAGAAAAAGGGAAAGAGAAAAACAGGTAAAGAGAAGGGAGGAAGGGCAAGAGAAAAAAGGGAAGAGGAAAAGGGTGAAAAAAAAGGAAGTGAAAAAAGGCATAAAAAACAGAAAAGGAAAAAAAAGGGAGAAGAAGAAAGTGCGAAGAAAAGAGAAAAATAGGAATAGGAAAAAAGGGAAGAGAAAAAAGGTGGGGAAAAGGGCATGGGAAAAGGAAAAGGAAAAAGGAAAGGAGGGGGAAAAGGGGGAAGGAAAAAATGTCACGGGAAAAGGGAAAGAGAGAAAGGGTCGGGAAAGAAGGAAAATGGAAAGGAAAAAGTCCGTAAGGAAAAGGAAAAGGAAAAGGAAAAGGAAAAGGGAAGCGGGGTAGAGCAAATAGTAAAGGGGATGGGAAATGATGTTGAATGCTTTGGCAATGGAGTAGTTTTGGGTTATTCTCTCATTGCTACAATATATTATTTATAGGTTCCCAGCTTATGCCCAGCAATGCTGGGCACTGTTCCTGGTTATATAAAATGGAGTGGGATGGAGTGTCATATGATTGTCATGTTTGTACAAGGGGTATGTTTTTCTGTATAAGAGAAAGCCCCTCCGGGCTTGATTCCGGAGGGGAAAGCTGGCCGACGCGCGGAGCGCGGAGGCCATGCTTGACCCTCCGGAATCAAGCCCGGAGGGGCTTTCACCTAACGGAAAAGATGCCTGGAACCAATCCAGCGCCGCCACATGGCAACAAAAATCAGAAGAGCAGGTAAAAACAACAGAATAAAGTGTAAAAAAAACAGAACGTGCGGTAAAAACGGCAGAACGGCGAGTAAAGTTTTTGGACGATTTTCAGATAAAGAAACAGCGACACGTGTCGCTATACGATTGGACGAGAAGGCTGGATTGCTTCCAGGCGTCTTTTCCGTGATGCATATTTATATTTATACGAAGTGGGGTCATCAATATTGAGAAAACTATGATACAATATGCGATTGATTTGCGGCAAGAATACTGCGTGCTTGCTATTTTGTGCAACTGAGCTAGAATTAGAGCAAGAATTGGTGGGCAAGAACTCAGAAGGCAGTGCGCTTAAGCTGAAAGATAAACTGTTTTGTAAAGCCCAAAATAGCTGTATGCTCAGTATGGCGGCCTATTTCTTTGCCTAAACTGGGTGCTTCGGTATGGCAAGAATGGCAAAAGAATCGGTTTCAAAGGTGTAAAGACTGAATCTGGATGACTGTGCTTGAATCTGCTCCCACTGCTTCTAAAATGTGCTTTCAAAATTGCTAAGTTCTCGTGTATTTGCAGATGCCTCCGCCGGATGAGTATGCTGAGGACGGCTGTGAGCGCATAAGGTAAAAAATTTTAAGATATATATGCTTCGACTGTTTGTCTGGCAGATTGACGGAGGCTAGCCAAAAGGTGGGCCTTCTTGAAAGAACTCAATAAGAAGTCGACTTTGATATGGCAGATGGAAGAGAAACAGCTACAGAAGAGGCTTGGCCAGAAAAAATTGTTGACTAAGAGCTTCTGTACTCCCCTGCTTTGTGCAGATGAGAATCTTGAGAAACTTGGCTGCTATAGGATCGTTAATCATAATATTGGAGGCTAGCCAAAGAGCTGGCCCTCTAGAAAAAGCTTCAATAAGAAGTCAGAAGTATGTGAGCCCGCAATACTGTAAGAATTTCTCTTGCCAGGTTTTGTGAAAAAAAGGGCTTTTCTCACCATGAAAAACTATGCTGTGCCAAAACTAATTTTGCCTTAGGGCAAATATCACAGACGGAAAATATGGCGATGAAGAACAGACGAAAAATATATTGACGAAGAACAGCAGGTCTGGAAGACTTTGTAGAAAACAAAGCTCTAACTCGCAAAAATATTGCGAAAATGCAAGAAGAGCATTGGGCCGCGTGTCTTCTTGCTGGTATGCACAGAAACATGAAAAGTAAAACTTCTTTTTGCTGTGCAGAAACAAAGTGCACATTTTTTCCATAATAAAAGATAACAAACGGAATCAAGAGGTTTTTCTGATAAGCTTTTTGTAGAAAGGAGTGATGTCACCAGTCCAGAAATCCTTGACTGTAAGCTGGGCTTGCTGCACCTTAAAAAACAGAGTCTTGAGAACAGATGGACAAAATTAAATTGATCAGCTGATCGAATCATCAGCTTTTTTGAAAAACAAAGGCCTCCAAGCGGATACATGAATCGACTTGGTGCGGATAAACGAAGGAAATCTAAGGATGGAGAATAATATACAAGAAGTCTTCGAAACGGAGAAGCATGAAAGTAGCAAGTCAACAATAGACAACAAGGCTAAAGAAATGATCTTGAGCGAACACCGGTATAATGGCGCCACTGTTAATTTTGAGTTCTTGGCATACGTCTTGCAGCAACAATCCATGATTGTCGGATGCTACAAGCCTGCCATGCTCAATATTATGAAACAAAAAAAGAGACAAAATATGCACAAAGAATATGTGAAATGTGTGCCAAATGAGGCTCTCCAAATTTGAGATCAAATCTGAATACATCTGAAGAGGCTCTGGTCTAATATAGTGTAAACCGCAAATCTGAGCCCTACATCTAGCTAAATCTAAGCCATACACTTATGCTAACCTAAACATGCCAAGTGTAGTCTGCCACCACTGATACCTAGCATGTGCACAATGTTAACCACTAGGTGGTTAACATTATGTTTTTGCGTCAAGGATGAGATGGGTATCTAGCATCTCCCTTTGATGTTCATTGTCTTGATTGTTCCTCTGATCAAAAACACACTGAAAAGTTGCAGATTCCTATAAGGTGGAGCAGGTATGTGAAAGACTATGAAGTTTCAGAATTTGGCAATGCTTGTTTTATCCATATCTTCTTTACAGTTGGGTTTCTTCCTTTTTACCCTCCTTCCTAGGCGCCACCGCCTCAGCATCCAGGCGCCACCGGCGCCAGCCTAACAGGCAGCACAAGAGGAGAGGCGTAGCTCCAGAACTCCGATTCCAGCCAAGAATCCGCCGTCGGCCAGGCCTTGGGCAAGCTTGGGGCCCAATTCGCCAGCATCCGGCAACTCCGGCCACAGCCATATCTTTCTGTCTGCTCCTTCAGCTCTATCTAGCTACTCCGGCCATAGCCATATCCTTCTGTTTGCTCCCTGCCTTCGGCTCTGCTCTACCGAATTTGGCATCAGATAGGTTCTACTGCAAGCTGGGTTACTGCATCGTGTCAGTTCTTGCAATCTTTCTGGTATGATAACATATCTTTCCATTTAGTTTGCTTTGGCAGTCGATTCAGCCCGTCGCAGGCCCTTTGTCACTCATAACCTCCCTTGAATCCGGCCCGACTACTGCGCTCTGCTTTCTTTGTATCGCCCTTACGGCTCCTTACGTTTTATGTCTGTTTTTGTGGTCAGATCCTACAATTCCCATTCCTTGAAGGTTTGATCGGCATGGTGCGTCGGATCAAAGCGTATGGCCGAGGAAAACTTCGTAAAGAAAAGAACCTCGTTAAGAGGCTGCGGGGAGCGGTTTTGAATAGACCCTATGATCCCGCGATTGCATCATATCTTCGAGCAGCCCCATTATTTGGGGCCCCGGCGCCTATCTTGGCGGACCGGACACACCCCCAGGGCGCGTCACGCTCTAGATGTATCTTTGGTCTGCGGCCTTGACCAAGATTGATGCTTTGATCCATTGTTTGCCTTGATTTGTTGGTTGGGATCCGCGCGATCCAATCGGCAATCCACACTTACGAGGAGCCGGCCCGATTACCCTTGGGAAGTTGGGTCCAAGCTTCTAGAGATGTTGCTACGATCGGCGAGTTGATTCACCGCAGCATGGCAGTGCTCCACCCGTACCTTCTGAGCATGTGGATGCTACACCTCAGACCGGCGATACCACACCTATGCCCACACAGCCGTCATCCGAGGATTGCTTGCCCACGGCACAGGTCCCGCTTTCGCAGCCTGACCAGGCCACAACGCACCCTTTAGCCCTGAACCTACGCATTGTGGGTTTGGAGGAAGCAAGCGACACTCACAGGGCAGGTGAGGCCACCCGCTTTTGAGAGGTGATGCACTTAAAGGCGGATGGCATTCTCTCGGCTCGTCGAGTTGGAGCAGCGCAGCCTGATCGCCCCCGTCATTTGCTGGTCCGTTTCAGGGATGCTTTGTCCCGGCTGCACATCCTCCGCCATGGCAATCACTTGCAAGGGACCTCCTTCTCCGTCCAGGAAGACCTTACCCCAGCACAGCTATGTCGACGGAAGGATGAATTGTGTCGAGTTCGCGAGGCTCGTCTGCACCGGAAGTGGGCTGTGTATAGAGGCGGCCAGGCTATCATTCGGGATCACTGGCCACTTGATCCATGGGCAGTGTCTGTGTAGTGGATTTGATTCCGATATCTGCTTGGGCTTATGCCCTCTTGTTTTGTATTATTTTAGTATTGTGATTTGCTATGGGGCATAGTCCCCTGAGTTCTGTGTACTGGGGCCAGTCCCCACGTTTGATTTTGGCTTCGGCCTTTTTGGTTTGGTCACGGGGCTTCGTCCCCGACTTTCAGTCTGGGCTTCTTGCCCTCTCTTTTGTATTGGGTCCCATAACCCGATTGGGTTCCGCGGACGTTAAAATTTCTTCCTTCCTTCCTTCCTTCCTTTCTTCCACCCTTTCTTTCGAGCAGAAAGGTCTAGAAAAGTATGTTTAGATGATCAGAAAGATACTACTTGAATAGTAGATTATCTGATTTAGTACAGATTTATGGAATTTTGAGTTGAAACTACAAAGAAAACAAGTTGTATGATGGGTTTGCAAATATATGGATTATTTAAGCACTCGGTTCTTAGGTACTACTATGCCAAGAGCCTCATAACCAAACATGTACTGATATGCTTGAATGGTTGGTTGTGCTCAGATACTGATATGTCTTAGTGATGGCTTACCTCAGGTACTGATATGCCTGAGTTCTATTCTTGTCTGTATCTTCATGCAGATATGAAATCTTGCTCTAAGCAAGATCATATATTTTCTTTCTTATTCTCCATACTTTAGGAAGATATGATGATCCATCTTGACAGGTTGTATCATTCGGGAAGCTATATGTTTTGTTCTTGTATTGTCACTTCTTTTCTAATTATCAAGTGGAAGGAATATATGAGCTTCAACTACATCAGGCTGGTTAAGGCAGTCTTTTAAGCAAGAATTAATTAATGAGAGAAATTTCGTTTTCTCATTCGACAACGAAATAGGTTGTAGTATTCATCAGAAATATAATTAATTGTCCTAATTTAGCTAGATGCAGTGTCTGAGAAGGCTAAATCCGAACAATAAAATGTTTAATGCGAGAATCCATATTATGCCGACATATATGCGATGTGGGACCACAACCTCTACAATATGAACTGAATTGCTCGAACAGATCGCCATAGCGATTTATCGAAGAATTAAACATATTAAATTGGCATAACATTGTGGTAAATCAATAGAAATACGATATTAGAGAACGTTGGAAAATATATTACATGCCGATCATTTACATTAGCAATTAATTACATGTATCTATTAGGCCATGGAGAAATCGAATATCATATTTAAGAAAAGAGGTGAATATAATCGCCATGGCGATTTCATTGAGTCTCTTGGACGGAATCTGGAACAACACCAAGCTGCTTTGATATTCTTGTAATATGTGCCTGGCTTGCAGCTATAGCCTACGGCAGTTCCATTTCTGTATATCTAGTAACAGTAGGCATGTCCACTTCCATTGCCTCAGCCAATTTCCTGACGTGTTCAGAGCCCGACGACAATTTGGTCTCTATGCTGTCTGTACCTCCTAATAATTGACATTGTAGCAACTGGATAAATTCAGGACTGCCATTCTTCTTTAAACATTTGTTGTTACCGTCCTTTGCCTCGTCATCAATCTCGAGCTGATCAGATCCTATATATTCAAATGTCGAGCAAGTGCGCTTTTCGGCTGATTTTCCTGTGAGGAGGGGCAATGCTGCATCAAGCTGTTGTTTTAATAATTCTAGCTTCTCGAACTTTGGATCAAGCTCTTCGCATTTCTTTTCAGTTCCTTGTATGCGGGCCCTAGCTTCTGTTGTCTCTCTTCATAGCCTTTGGCATCTAATTTGTCTAATATGACATCCGTATGCTGAGTAATATTAACATCGGGCTGATCCGTATTTACTTGGTCATCACGTACATTTTTTTCTTCCTCCACATGGGGGCTTGGCCTGGCCATCTTCTCCAATGTCTCAAAAAATGACTCAAGGAAATGGCATACTTTAGAATCATCTTTGAACGACACACTCCGTTTTCTCTAGATCAAAGCCACCCTAGAGGCTATACCCCCCGAGAAAAAATCAAGAACTGTCCCGTCAATGGGAACTAGTTCATTAACCATGTGGTAAAATAGATGAGGTCTTGGCTTGACTTTTCAAAACAAAGTCACCGTCCATGTTCGTCCAAGAAAACTTAGGCTTGCCTGTGAAGTACAGCATGTATTTTTTCTTCAATTTTTCATCCTGCTCCTCGTTGCCTGTAATTTCGTGCTTTAGAATGGGAGTGCTTTTCAGAGCGTTGTTCACCTGTGTCAATCTGAGTTCCACGCTAGGCTGGGAATCACGCGAGCCTCACTTCTGTTAATGGTCACATGTGTGATGTAGTAATGGAACTCCTTGACCATTTTCTTGCTTACCCAGCCCTGCTCTTCATAAGCACGAATGGATACATGTGAATAACCTTGCACCTGACTTTGGCTATATAAGCAGTTAGGAAGTTGACCTGATCTAAAAAATGTGACAATGTGATAAATCTTGGAAGCTTTCATGCTAGCAATCCTGTTGAAGAGGTCCAGATATTTCTTTACATTCCAGACTGTGGTGTATCTCCTCATGTCAATGAACACCATTGTCGCGTTTTGAGGCTCTGGTGCTTTTACAGGTATTCCGTGCTTGGTCACCCTGTAGACAGTATTTCTGGTGCTTTTACAGGTATTCCGTGCTTGATCACCCCGTAGATGGTATTTCTTTTCTTTTTCAGCTTATTTGCTTCCTCCGGCCTAAGAATAGACCTGATTGCTTCAAGAAAAAACCTGGGAGATTCCCCTGCACATGGTCCTTGTTGTAATTAGCTTAGATATACTCAAAATCAAACCCTGCGATGTCAAGAAGGCGCTGCTCCATAAACTCTGGAAACTTGCTTGCAAGCTCTTCAAAACTAGCATAACAATCGTCCATAATGCTATTAACATAAGACAATGTTTCTCGACGCATAAGAATGAGTGTCCTGATGTCGATTGCCCTTTGCTTATAGTCGAAATAACCGGCATATCCTGATTGCACTTTCAAGAATGTCCTCCCTTTGAAAAATCTCATCCATAAGCTGGGAAACTTCGGCATTCGACATACCACGTAAGTAGCGCAAAAATGTTTTGCTGAAGAAATCTTTGGTGGGCCTATTTGGCAATTCACCATGATCATCGACAAGTTTCCTACCCATCCACTTAGAAACAACCTGCATGAACTTCGACCAAGGCTCTTCTTGCATGAACATGAACTGCTTTTCATCTTTTAGCTCCTTCACCTTCAATGTTGTGGTTGCCACCTCAACAAAATCCTGACAAATAAATAAGTCATAAGGATCGCGGTGGCGATCTTGCCAAGCAAAAAACAAGTACTTACCTTCCATGCACTGTTCCTGTTGGTCCTTGAGGTGGACATCCATAAGCTTTGTGTTGGTTGCGAAGTTGTTGGAGCTTTTCCACGATGGGTTCCTTATACACTATGTTAGCAATTAGGTCATTACATTGTATAGACAATTGTATATACTCTTTGTCAGTCAGATTCCCATTCAACATGCGAGTTCTCCTCTTCGCATATGCCTTTGTAAATTCTAATCGTTTCTGAACATTACCGATGTGGGAGCATGGAAATTGAGCAGCAAATATACTGTGATTGCTGGAAATAACATAGAATTTTCTTTCCAGTTAGGTCCTCTGGCACTGATCACGTGACCTTCCTGTTGCACATGTCAACATATCAGCTAAATGCAACACATCATAAATTCCATCATAAAACAAACATCTCTTACCTCGTAATTGGATCAAAGAGCACTATGTCTACAGGCATTAGGACTTCTGTAGGGCAAAATTTAAAACTCCTCAGTAATGTATGGACATGGTCGTTGGATCGAGTTCTGTGAGTCATATTGGCCGATGCAGATTCATAATAAAAAATACTGACTTTAGTAAACCAGTTGACCCCCATAGGATAAAATCTCTTGAACTCTTCTAGTTTTTGAGTAGTTTTATCTGCCAACTTCTTTTCCTCCTCAGGATTAAATTTCAGTTCAGGAGGTAGGCGTACTGCACTAGGGTAGATGAGAGCAGATGATGAAGCTATGGGAATATCAGAAGATGTAGGTGTGGTGGAAAAGAATGTTTTTCAAATGGGTCTGTATTTAACTTTCTCAAGTTAATCTTAATTTTTTTAATTTTTGGAACAGAGGCTCTTCCGGGCTTATCAGTGTCTGCTTGAGGTGGAGGCATAATTCGTCTTGGTTCAGAGGGATTCTCTACTACAAAGAATAGAGGATTACCACTTTGGACCTGAGTTTGTTCCTTGGCATGAGATGGCTCACCGAGAGTGGCCAAGGGAACCACTTGCCTTTTCTTAGCCACGGCTCTCAACCAATTAGTGTCCATGACCTGAGGCATCTTGTTATCCTTCTTGGCCTTAATTGCACAAGAAGGGGGTTTCTTATCATTTGCCAAGCCATTCTTACATTTGCTAAAGCCAACCAGCAGATCACGATTTTCTTTGATGCCAAAAAGAGAAAGGGAGTCGTATGGGGTGAAAGCATGCTAGGGTGTACCATCTAAAGTTCTTTTTAGGGAGTGCGAAACTACCCAGAAAAGTACCCAACACTGGGTACTGGGAACTTGCATTAATGTCTCAATAAACAATAAGTTTGAGAGTTTATTCATCCATTTTAGTCTCTAATAGTATTGTCATCCTCTACTACTATAGATTGATATGTTATTGACCTTCAATTCAAAATTTTTGGATTGATTTTAATGGAAAGAAAAAGTAGAAAGTACCAGTTTTAAAAGTACCCAGTGTAGGTACTTTTGAGGGTTCCAAAAGTGGTACACCATAGCATGCTTTCACCCTATGATGGAAGACTCCATCCGTAACCCTTGGCAATTGTCGGAACGTTCTTCGCATTAGGTGGTTTATTCTGCTTGGTCGCAATCATTATACTAGGATCGTAACTCCACAAACTGCAGTTGTTGAGTATCTTCCACGCTGCATATGACGGCATTCTCAATATTATTTTTGCATCCTTCCCACATTGCCACTATAATGCCCATCTGTTCTATGTCCTCCGACCCTTTCCCTGTTCTAAAGAAAAGACACAAGTCCTTTCCTCTGTCTCATTTGGTCTGCGGTATTGCCTGAGCTATCTCCATGGCCCACTTTCGGCTTGCAGAAGGGGTTACTATACGTATAGGCTCCACGTCTGGACCATGGAACAAGTCCAAAGCTGCAAGAAATACTCGATTTTGTTAGTAAGTGTCACTGAGATCGTTGTCGCGATCTGTTCCAGTAGTTTGAATGCATACTACTATAAAGAATTTGGAAATGTAGCTATAAGATAATCGCGACCGTGATTATATCTACTACGTAGCCAAAATGCAGTAAGTGTCACAGAGATCGCGGTCGCGATCTGTTCTATTAGTTGGCATGCATACTACCATAAAGAATTTGGAAATATAGCTATATGATAATCGCAACCACGACTATTCGTATTAGTAGCCGAAATGAAATAAGTGTCACAGAGATCGCGGTCGTGATCTGTTCCAGTAGTTGGAATGCATATTACTATAAAGAATTTAGAAATATAGCTATGTGATAATCGCGACTGCGATTTGATTTACTACTCAGTTTAAATATAACACTAGATTCATGTCAGCAGGATCGCGGCCGCGATCCTGTGATGCTCTTACTATATTCAATAACATATGAAAAGTGCTCATTGTAAGAAGTGCTCAAAGAAAGCGCGGAAAATAACCTAATTTGAGGGCATCGCGTCTGCTAACAGTGGTCTTCATTTTCTCGAAGGCGCTCGAAACGACAGCTAAGGCCTGTGTTGAATCACGTCAGGAGAGGGAAATGACGATATGAATAGACCGCGTATTAATTGGGGGTATTTATGGGCGTATTAATGGGTTTTATTAATGGCGGCGTATTTATTAGTGACGGCATATTTATTGACGAAGGCATATTTATTGGCGACGGGGCATATTGAATGGCGCCATTAATGCCGATGGCATTTTTATAAACGATGGAGAGCAGCAGGTGTGCATATGATATCTGATTGGTATAATAATCAAAGGAGTTGCTGACATGGGAAGAGTTTAGAGCTAAGTTCCTCCTTTTAAGGTGGGATCGAGCTATTTGGCAGAAGGTGTCTTCAATTCTTCCTCCAGTAGCACAAGTGGATGATCCCCAGCCTTGGGTAGTTCATGAGCGTGTCAAAGCAGATAAGTTGGTGAATTCCATGTACAAGGTCTTGCTTGATGCTGACGTCTTGCCTCCTTCGTCCAAGTGGCCTTTGGTCATTCCTAGGGATCGGAAGAAAGCAGTATGGAAATGGGTATGGGATAAACTACTCCATCCCAAAGTATCTGTTTTATGGTGGCAACTCACTCATCGTTGTCTGCGCGTTAATATTCTAGTGCACAGATTTCGTCCAGAGGTATCTGCACTTTGTCCCTTATGTGCACAGAGGGACGAGACAATTGAACATTGCTTTTTCCTGTGTAGACATGTCAGACATGCTTGGTTGTGGCTTCAAGGCCTCTTTCATTGCAATTTGAATAGCCAGCAGGTGTTATTAGCAGTCTATCCAAGTAGTTGGGATAATTTGGCAAAAAGAGCATTTCATTTGGCTTCTGCATGGATCATTTGGTCCATTTGGAAAAGAAAGAATCTTCTCATATTCAAAGGTCTTGCTTGTTCAGATGCACAGATCCTTCTTGATGCCCAGCACGAATTGTCAAAGCATTCAGGTGCTCATCAATTTGCTAATGAGGTGAAGAGCCATATTTGGGAGCACTATCTTCAGATTCATACTTAGAGTTTTTGCTTGCTCTTCATAGATGTTGTATTTGAGTGGGGTGGTCTTGCTCTGGTGGACATTCTCTCCACTGAGTTATTAGTCCCCATTGTACTCTGTAACTTTCTCTAGATAATAAAAGCTCAAGTCCTTCAAAAAAAAAAAAAATTTATAAACGACGGCACTATTTATGTCGAGGTCCAGTTAAAGAAGTGCCGTAATGAGAAGATTTTTTAATCCCGCCATTATGATGGACGAGACAACTATGTTAAAAAAGTGCACCATGAAAGTGACACTTTCCGAAACAGACTCCATAAAGTGTACGGCGAAAGTGACATTTTCTGAATTCGTGTCCTACCTGCCATGAACATAAATTCCACGCAAAATGTGGTATCCTAAGACACCTGGCAGAATTGACCTGCCACCTTCCAGGCCTAATTATTGTCCGAGCAAGAAGAGTATTCAAATTCAAAAAATGTGGATTTGGTTGCATTGCAATTCTTGCAGCAAGAAGTAAGGCGCTTCCATTTCATACATAGCGCCTGAAGGTTTTGGAGGACTGGGCGCTTTTTGGAGCCGATCGCCTTGTAGATCTTCGGGGTGCAGCCGATCGGCCCTATCGGGCTTCCAAATTAATAACTCGTTTGTTTATTCAATCACAGCAAGGAAGGCAAGCTCCAATTCTCAGTGCATTTCTTCTTTCTTGATGCCGACTATGGCAACAGGTGTGATTCCCCTTAAAAATACATCTTTGTTCGAAACTGGATTGTTAATTGCCTCGAAAAGTATGTTTGCAATGTAAGTAAGCTACATATGACTATTGGTGTGATTCTGTCTAATATTACAACTGCGTACAGTCTAGGAGATTGCTTAGCTCTTATAGTGAGTGCTTTTCTCTTCTAGTAAGTCTGTTAAATGCTGGTGCATAGTAAATACCTAATTCGATTCACTAACTGCTCTATATCGCTACTTGCAGTGTTCCAAGCCAAAGGGACAGCTTCTCAATAAAATCGCGACTGCGATCTCTTGCATAAATGCCACTGCTAACTTCTCCATGAGATCGCGACTACGTTCCTTCTGAGCATTTTCTTGGTGACAAAAGGCCCACTGCTTCACATATCTACGTGGGCTGTCATTGCTTGACAAGATTGTGGTCGTGATCGTTCATACCGATTACTGACTAACAGAGTGCTGGAGAATGGAGATGAAGTCCATGCTTATCAATGGCAGGAAGGTTGCAGAAGGGAAGGTGCATGATTTTGTCAAGCATCACAATTTGCCCTTGCCTGAAGAATGCGCAGTTGTGTCCCTGGAACGTATTTTGGAAGAGGAACTCCCGTTGCCGTATCTGAAAACAGGGGATGCTATTGGACTCCAAAGGTGCCTTCATTTTATGGCCCATTAAGGACATAGCTAACATAGCAACCGAGGTGCAAGAATTTTCTACACCCCAGCACAGATCAGGCGCATAATATGGCGAGACCTCGTGGAGCAGATTCATCCATGTGATGCGGATGTTCCTAAGGCCATTTCAAGGTATGACCTTCTTGATCGTGCATGTACGCTGGTGCATGAATGCTCTGACATCCCATATGCCACGGGCGTGATTGTTTTCACTGATCCCAACCATGCGATTAGGCGAAGATTGTATAGCTGCTACCATAATGAGCCTGCAGCCTATGCTAGAGAAGCCATTGATGAGGTGTCAAGCTTGTGCTGAAATGCCAGAAATGCATGACTTGCTTCATTGTGTTGCTTGAGGAGATGTTGTGCCAGCTTTTCTTTCAATGAGATTAACATGAAAGCAGCTGACAAGACTACGTTTGCTAAAAATATGCTAGATGTTTGTTCATTTAATGGGCAGGTCAAGAAAGTCATATTAAATAATAAGGAAGTTTGCTTGAAAGCATGGCATAGGGCCTACGGCATACCAATGTCTACTTTCTACAAGTGGAGAAAATTTTTCTTGGGTGGTCACAGAGTAGCTGAGCATGGGAATATCGGGTCAAAGAAAATAAGATCTCATACACTGGCAGGTAATGCTGTGCTATCTATGTACATAGACGAGAACACAGAAACTATGCCTCATAGATCCAAAATCACAGTTGATTGTGTGAGGGAGAATGTGAAAAGGCTACCTTCTGTCTTGACTAAGAAGAACATACATTTAGAGGTTGATGCTAGTGTGATAGACATGACTAGAAAGCATGTTTCTCTGTCCTCTTTCTTGCGCAGATGGAAGGAACACCATTCAGAGGTAGCAATAGTCAAAAGAATTGCATTTTCAAAGTGTAATACCTGCATTGTCATAGAAGAGAAAATGACAAAGACAAGAGATCCAATGGAGAGAAGAAAGTTGCAAATGGAGAGGAAGTCTCACCTGGCAGCCCAGATCTCTTGCAGAAGTCTTTACTGGTCTTGGAGAGCACTGTCACGCCGTTCCCCTGAGCAGGCCCTTACTATCATACATGACTAGGAACGGTGCCCAGCGTTGCTGGGTATAAGCTGAGAACTTGTAAATGATATATTATAGTAATGAGAGAAGAGAGTACTCCATTGTTAAAATATGGATACCGTTTCTCTTTTCCTTTGCCTATTACACTTTTTTCTTGTCCGTTTTCCTCGTTTTTCCTACTTTTCTTTTCATTTTTCTTTTTTTCTCATATTCCTTACATGTTTCCTTCTTTTCTTTCCTTTTTTTTCCTTTATTGACACCCTATTTAACTTTCCTTTTTCTGATATACTATTTTCTGTCCCTTTCCCTCATTTCGCCACCCTTTCCCTCTTCCCCTTTTTGACGTGCTCGTTTCCCTTTCCTTCCACATTTTTCCCTATTTTCCATACCCAAAACATTTTTCCTCTTTGTTTTTTTCACACCCTTTCCCTCTTCCTTTTTTTTTTTTCTCTTTCCCTTTTTCCATTCTCTTTTTTGCTTCCCGTTTCTCATTTCTTCACCCTTTCCCTATTCCCCTTCTCCCATTTTCCTCTCTCTCTTCCCCTTTTCCTTGTGCCCTTTTTCCCAGGTTCCCTTCCACCTCTTCCCCCTTCCCTTTTCTTTTCATTTTTTGACATGCCCTTTTTCCCTTACCTTCTTCTCGCCCTTTTCCTGTTCCCCTATTCCATTTTCGGACTTCCCTTTTCCTCCTCTCTCCACCCTTTCCCCATCCCTTTCTCGTCGTTACATTTCCCCTTCCCTTTCTTTTCCTCGTGCCATTTTTCCCAAGTCCCCTTTCACCCTTTCTCTCTCCCTTTTTTTTCCTTTCCCGTTCCCTTTTCCCCTGACATTTTCTTTTCCATTTACCTTTCCCTTTTCCTTTTCCATTTCCCATGCCATATTTCTCTTCCCTTTTTCCCTTTCCTCACCTTTTCACTCTTCCCCCTTTTTCCATGCTTTTCTTCACTTCCTTTTTCCCCTTTCTTCACCGTATCTGTTTATTTCTTTTCCCATGCCCTTTCCCCCTTTCCTTTTCCCCTTTCTCTCTTCTCTTTTTTTTCCTCGTGCCTTTTTTACTCGGTTCCCTTTTCCCTTTCCCGTCCCCTTTTCTTTTGCCTTTTCCTTTCCCAATGGCCTTTTTTTGCTTCTTTGCTCCTCATCCTTTTCCTATTTCCCCTTTTCCCTTTCCTTTTTCTCCTCCCTCCCCCCTCCTTCTTTTCCTTTCTCTTGTGCCCTTTTTCCCCTCCCTTTCCCTCTCCCTTTTACGCTTCTCTTTTCCTTTCTTTGTTTTTGTGCTATTTTTCCCTTCCCTTTTCCTCATCCTTTCCTTCATCCCCTTTCTCCCATGCCCTTTTTCCCTTCCCTTTTCTCCTTTCTTTCCTTTTACCTTTTCCCCTTGCCTTTTTTCCTTTCAAATTTTCAGTTTTCTCCTCCCTTTTCCTTTTCCCCGTAAGAGATTAAAGTATGACTAATCGCGGTGGATGTGCAATAAATCTCAGCCTTTGGATGCAATCAAATGATCTCATCCACTCAAATTAGGGCTTGATGCAACACGCTATAACATTATAATATAAGATAAAATAGACCAAAACAAGACAATGATACCTAGGCTGGAGAAGCTAGTAAAATCAGTATGGAGGGGGGAACGGTTAAAAGTTAGCGTGACTGGTGCACTGATGCATGGGCATGGCACAGGTGCATTGGGTCAATCGATCTTTGGAAGGATGATTCGAATTTTTATGTTGGTTCTTTGAATCATGCTATCAAAACGTTGAAGGATACTTCTGAAGACAACTAGGGCCATTTGAGAGAAGAAGGTTGCCCCGAATGCATTTGGGGATCAACACTTCTTAATAGCGTGGGGTTGAGAACCAAAAAACTGAACAACACTGGCCATGACTTTCTAGCACCTCCACGGCAACGGGCTCAACTTAAGAAGCTACTCAGGAGGCTCTACTTGCAGTTGGACAACTGCTCAGGCCAGAACAAGAATAGATATCTCTTCTCTTATTATCTTGTTTGGTTGGGTATCTTCGAACAAATACAACTAGGTTTTATGATGGTTGGACATATCCATGATGATATTAATGCACTCTTTGGTAGCTACTCCACTTTAATGCGCAGGTCGGATGCACTCACTATTCCAGAGCTAATGCAACTCTTTTGAGAATGTAGCACTAAGGCACCAGCACCATACCTTGTTACAGAGGTTCCTGATTGGATGTCTTTCGTGAAAGGATACATTTCTGATAAGAAGGATCGCTTGATGGTCATTTGGAGCCCTTATTGTTCAAGTTCTGCATGAAGGATGGGTGGCCACTAATGTAGTATAAGATGAGACCAGGCCATAGAGAATGGTTGCCAGTAAGGGTATTCGGATGTGGAAAGCAGATGACAATGGTGTGCCCATGATACCGATTAGCTCTCCAAAGTCTGTTTAGTGAAGTTATTGACTACTGGTCTGATCTGTTGCGTGTCCTAGGGATGTTCCCTCTGGCAATACTGAAATAAAGAACTTCTGGCCTCAAACGAGGCAAGAACTGGTAGCCGAGGCAGATCCAATCATGGTTGATGAATGCAATGCTCCCCCACCTTACGTGGGACCTGCAAAGGATAAATCTAAAAATGCCGTTGAAATATTCGACCCATACCAGGATGTCCAGAAAGGCATGTTCTTGGTTGTCAGGCCGGGAGATGTGCGTCCTGCATGGGTAGCGTATCCTGTACAAGACTCGGCTCTTCCACATTATGAAGAGGTGCTTGAGCGGACCCTGTACAAGACCCAGCTCTTCCACATTATGAAGAGGTGCTTGAGCAAATTAGCTGTGCTTGAAATTCTCAAAATTGTAATTCTGCTTTTTTTTTCCATATGCTTAAAGTTTATCTAGCTGTCAGAGCTCTCAATAAGTTTCTGCATGTAGAGGGTGAAGATGTTAAGATTACTCCTACAGTAATTCTTTACGTGTTTGAAACATTGTACTACTTATTCTGATATAACACGAGGGAGGGAAGGCAACCATACCCGATGTTGGAATTTTCAATGTTAAATTAGAAAGAGTTGTGAGATGGGCTAGCTCCAATTCATGCCCAATTGGCAACTTAAGCTGTCGTCCTAAATTCTGTTGCTTCAAAACGTTACGATATTTTAGAGCCTTTTCACACGATGTCTTATAATATGGCTGTCCCATTTCATATGAGACATCATTTGTGACTCCGAAGCAAAAAATAAGACACACAAATATAAGTTGTTTTCACACTACAGGGTGTCTTATGTAAATGAGACACTAACAAATACTAGTGTGAAAACCATCACAAAATAAGACCACCTTTTATTTTGAATATGATTGGTCAATAGAATAAAATAGAATATAATAAGTGGTGTCTTATTTTATGGCGGGGGAAGTCCCCCGGTATAAAATAAGACTCCATTGCCCTTACCGAACCTATCCAAACCTACCCGAACCTAAATGGGACATGTCTTATATGGTTCCGTGTGAAAACCAGTTCTTCTTAAATGTTGACATGGACCAATAGCATGCCTTAAAATATAAGACACACTAGTCGTGTGAAAAGCCCCTTATAGCCCATTCCTTTTAACTTCTGCATCGTGGTTCAGATCCAATTCTCTTTCTAGCAGTTCAAAAATTTGTTGTTGCAAGAAGGATTCAAATTTCATACTGGAAAGGAATTCCGAGTGTTGTATTGAGCGATCAGTGTCAGCGATCACTTTCTTAAGTAAAAATGGTACAACATTCTTCTCCTTCTTCTGCCTCCGAAACGTTATCCAAGGGGCAGGAACAGGGAGGAGGTTTTAAACCAAAAATGAAACAGACCATTTCTTTTCTTCCTCGAAAATTATTACAACGAAAACCGGGCCACATTTGCTGGATTCTCAGAGACATGGTCGCTTTTTTGAAGATTTTTCTAACTCTGTATTTGCTCCACTTTGTCCCATTCCTTGCACATTTGGAGATACGATATTGGAGGGATTTCTCCCATGCGGATGGCTTCTTGTTGTCTCAAGTTGTTTTTACCCAAAAGAGATGGAGAATGCAAGTAATCCTGCACTCCAGAAGAAGCCGCAGTGCGTTTAAACCATTCTGATATGCATGTACCTGGCACAGTAAGCTTTCCTCGACTCTCGTTTCCTTTATATTGCACTCTCAATCTTCTGAGCAATGCTGCAAGTGTATGCCCATTCCTGTCATAGCAGGATAACAACGGTAAAGTGACTTGCATGTTATTTAGCTCCATATTCATATAGCCCATCACACAACGTTAATGCCCCATTTAAGCTGTGTAATGACTTTCTTACCTGCTTGAGGCGTTGATAGCTCTTGAGACATTGTTGTTCTCGTTGATCATCTTCTTCTCCACATTAAACTTTATGATGATGTTTGGTAGCTTTGCACCTTGCAGAGAAAAGACCGTGCCATATTGCTTATGAATAGCTAGTTATCAGGTCTAATATTTTATGAATGTAGTAGCTAAGGTCTAACCTGTTGCATGCCTGTGCTTGAGAGCTTTAACTATTGTAAGTATGCAGACCTGTAGGGTCAACCAAATTTGGTAAAAACCACCTAAAGAGAAACTCATCATGGCTAAGTTAATTGAATAAGAAATAAAGGATAGTAACAAACCTCAGCAGCACATGAAGGCATCAATTCAGCATCAACAACAACTGGACCTTTGGTAAAAGAAAAGGTTGGAACAACACCCATTGCTGCAGCCTCCTGTTCAAGAGAATCAGAAGTAATAAGATCACTCACAGATTATGACAATTTGCAAGTGGCGCTTTGTAGTATGATTTTACATATTAAAGAAGTCTTCACTGCGAATATTAAAAACAAGGCAAAGGCATATTATAAAGGCATGATACAGTCAGCCATTTCTCCATGTTCTGTGTTCTTCCTTTTTCTTTGTTTTCTCTGCATTGCTCTTCAATTCAATTATGTGTCCTTGTTTATGTTCAGTAAGTGGGATGCCAACACAAATCTCCGATGCTTGCTCATGGTTAGTCACAGAGATGCAAAGCCAATTGCATTTGCCCCATTCAGTCAGTGAACTAATTTCTTGGCAATTAAGTGAGTTCACTTTCGCTTTTCTCCATCAGTGGTACATGTGAGTTCAGATGAATATGTATTTTCAGTCTAAAATGCAAATGAATCTTGTTTGACCTCGAAGATGGCCGATGCACGTGGATCATAGATGTCAAAGCCATCCACTGAAGGATTCTGTCTTGGAGGCTGTGAATTCCCAAAGGTATACGGTCCATTGTAGGCATCAGGCAAAGATGGTACTTCTGGCAGGCGTAAGCAGCCAAAGAGTTGAGAAAGCATTCTTTTTGTTGGAGTAATACCAGCTGAGATGGCTTGTCGGTAGGTAGCAAGAGCCCAAGATGCCCTGCAAGACACGTTGTGGAATTAGTGCTCAGATGTGTGTCTGGACGTGACTACATAATTTAAAAGTGCAAGGAAAGCTATGAGTGTATCTACAATCAAAGAATCTATTCAACAGGGAAATATAAGGTAATCGGGTAGTCTTCGTTTTGCAGCCCCCCCTTTGACGTGGCATTATGTCAGCCCTTGATTTGCAGATTGTATGGCCTGGATCCGTGCCACCTGACGTCAGGTGGGGGGGCTGTAAAACGAAGGTGTCCCAGGTAATCAAGCAAGAAGGCGTGAGGAAAATAACAGATATTTTTCGAGGTGATTTTCACAAGTTATATAGTCCCTGAATGCCATTTGAGAGCAAAATTTTACTGAGGACAAATCTACATTGGTTCTGAGAGTTAATAGATCAAACATCATGGCTGAAAAATGTGTATAATGCAGCTTACCACTGCTGGTAGGGCGTTTCTTTTGGTAAGAAAGGAGGTCCAAATGGACATGCTAACTTCGGGCGTGGATCACATCTTTGTATTCTTCTTAAACATAAATCTGCATCATAGTAGAGATAAGATTCTTGTAATTGTTGTTAAACCTCTGATAGACCGATACCAATATATTTCGAAAAATGCCAACCATACCTATTATGCTCTCACACATAGTCAGATTTGGGAGCACATTGTCCTTCATTGCTGCGAGGTAAAGCTCAATCCCAGCTTCATAGTCATCTTCCCTGTTCATTAATAGATATTAGAGGATAACTTTTACCTACATATGCTTTATATTTCCTTTAATTGAATCTTACTTTTCACAAGCTTCTAAAAGAGCACTGTAAGTAATTTGGTTAGGCGCAATGCCAGCCTGTTTTGCTTCAGTTAAAGCCTGAATAGACTGCCGCAACTGATTTCCTTTGCCTAAAGAAGAGATAATTAAATTGCCAGCTTATAGAAATGCTTGAGACATGAATACAGTTATTTTATACATTCTCATTGACTTACAGAGAGCCGTGATCAGGGCATTTAAGGTGGAGACAGTGGGTTGCATGTTCATCGCCTGCATGTCATTATAGAGGTCCCAAGCTTTTTCCCAGTCTCCTGTCTATGCAAATCAACAGACAAGAACCATCAGTACTGGTTGTCCTCTCAGCATGGCTAATAAAAATACTTGTTCTACAGATCCATATAGAATAAATAGATTATACATACATTGCTGCAGGCTCCCATTAGTGCACTATAAGTAATGGGGCTAGGTGCCATTTGAATCTTTTCCATTTCTTCTAAAACGGAAAAAGCAGTGTTAATTTGCCCAGCGTGCCCAGCAACATCGATCAATGCGCTAAAGAATACCTGTCAGTATAGTAATGTGAGATCCTTCAATATGTTCGGCAGATAGAGTGGGTTTACAAACTAACAAGGCTTTATGTAACATACAACAATGAAGGTAGGTACCAAACACTCTGGAACAATTGCAAGCTCAGTGAGAAGGAAGGAATGCTACTGCGAGTATGGTTCAATTGCAAAATCATGCTGATGAAATGAGAGAGTTTGTCACTCCTTTAATTAATAGTTCTCGAAGAGTGGAGTTTTGCATAAAGAGATGGACTAACAAAATCATTCTGGTAGGTATTCACTTAAAACGTTTGTCCTGTATGACCAGTTTGAAGACTGCATGAATGTTTCCTTTGTACCAGGTTACTCCTGCATTCCTAACACATGTAGCCCAACTATACTGTTGTTTGAAACCAGAAATGGATGCATATAGCTTATAATTTATAGGGCCCCTACATACCTCATCTGGTTTCACATGGTCTTTCTTCATGTCTTCATAAATCCGGAAAGCCTCTACAACATTTCCTTCTTGGCTGCATGCATGGACAGCTATGGTGTAGGTTTCACAGCTTGCTTTTACTCCATCATTCCGCATCATATGATAAACATTGAGTGCATCTTCAGCCTGGAAAAGCACATAAAAGAAAAGGATCAACTTTCCTAGTATATTTTGCAAGACTAGAGATGGTATGGCCAACTGAAACAAGTTGCTAGGACATTGTAAGGAAGATACCCTATTAGACCGTGCGCATGCTTTAACCAATGAACCCATTGTAACATGATTAGGTTCAATAGGTTTATTCAAATTTTTCATTTCAGATAGCACATTTAATGCACGCTGAACATCTCCTGAATGCCCGCATGCGTTAATAAGGGAATTATATATAACTCGATCAGGTTTGATTTTCTGAAAAACATAAGAACGTCTCCTGTGAAAAGACAAACACTAAATAAGCACCAAAAACGAGTATCTTGTTTTACCTTTGATGTCATGATCCTGTATACACCAAATGCTTTTGCAGTTTGACCAGATCGAGCACAACCATCAATCATTGCACCATATGTATAAGCATTTGCTTCAACACCTTTAGTTTCCATGTCGTGAAAGACCTGCAAAGAAATTTATCAAAATTCTTCATGATGGGAAAAAATGAATTTTAATCGTCTTTCGTAGATCATGCCTTGAACATCAGGTCAACTTCACCAGCTTTTGCACAGGTAGAAAGCAAAGTGGTAAAGAGCATACAATCAGCCTTAAGCCCTGCCTTCTCAACCTCAGCAAATGCCCTGAATGCCCCTATGGAAAAGCAAATCATAATTATTTACACTTGAAGAAAGACATGCGTAGCATGGCTATAGTCATAAAACAAGTCTAGCTTCCTGTCCAATATAACATGAATCAAATTCTGCCAGGGTAGTGGCTTTTATGTCTACATTTGTTGATGCTACGGTTCAGGAAGCTGAAGCCTTAAGCAATATAGTGTCAATGGTTGGATATCTGAAAGAAGGCTGTCAAAGAAAAATTGTGGCAGCACTTGAGCTAATATAAAGAAATTCTTGAGGCAGTTTCGCGTTTCTACAAACATGCAGATGCTAAAGATGAGATGCACAAAGGATAATACAAAGAAAGTGGAGCATGCACGAAGACGTACCATCTACATCAGCTGCACTACAGCAAACTGAAAGAACTGCATTGAATGTTCTTAACGATGGATTTTTTATTAAGTGCATGAATCTAAAAGCACAATCCACGGCCCGCTGACGTTTACAAGTTTGGAAGAATCTTGCATGATAAATCTGCAATAGAGTTTCAAAATGTTAGATTTTTGAATGGCTATATATAAGCTGCTGTGACAAACGTTAAGATCACCTTATCCATATCTAGCATTCCCTTTCTTTCCAGATCTTCAAGAAGGTTTAGACAATCCCGCAGTCTGAAATACCACCCTAGTCACAAAAGGATCTTTATAACCTATTAAACAGAAAGAGAAAATTTGCTGCTAAGACATGCACACCTGCCAGCCCTGACAAGCATCTCATACGAAGCAAGGGCTCTGCCTGACTCATTCAGTCCATATGCAGCACCATTTATGTCCTGTCTTTTATCTTTTAAAAGTGCCCCGTTCCCACTGTCTGTTTTCGATTTCCTGTCTTTTTTGCTGTTTAAAAGATGCGCTGTTCCATTTTCCTTTGTTCCATTAGGCAAATTCTCTTGATCTTCCCTTGGTTTTGAAGTGTCCTTAGTATGCCCCTTTTCAGTCAATTGAAGCAAACCCTCTTTCTCTCTAAGTGGGATATGAGCGAGAAGAGATCCATTGATGTTGGCTAAGCCATTGGTTTTGTTATATCCAGAACCATGCTCCAATTTTGGCAAGGCAGATGGAGTTCCATTTTTGCTGCCATTGACCAATGGTGATGGTAATGTACCATTGGAGTTTGGAGTCCCCAAATCAGAGGAAAGATATTTGTCAGACCATTGCAACTCTAGCTCCCTCCTTGCATAAGAGGTAGAAGGAGGTGCGCCATTCCCCTCCACTACATCCACCTCTGGATTTTGATGCTGTAAATGCATGGAAGCCTCTGTTGTCTCCAACTCTCCATTCTCATGATGCACCACAGCAATGAGCTCTGCAAGCTACACAGCAAGAGACACATGCTGAATCAGCTCTCTAGTACAATATGCATTTCTCTATTTCTATAAACATAGGTGCTGTTTATCTGTAAATGCCATGTGCATGCACAAAGTGGCCCATGTTTAATTTTTCTCTGGTTTAGTTTAAATATTAACATAGAAATCCTTTCCACCCTACTATTAGAACTAGCAAGAACCATGCATTTTTTATGCCAATATAACAGATATGTTGCACCAATAATTCATCTATCCCAAGCTGATTAAAGTTGCATCAGCTTCAGGGCACCAAAAGGCATGAAATTTCAAAAGTTTGTCCATGTGAATTAAGGAATTGGGAAAGAAATAATGCATCTTCATTGTCTTGTCCACATACCCACAATATGTATCTGGTTTACGTAGAAGCTGCTTTGCCTTTGACAGATCACACATTGTGCTTATACATATACAGAGTGCCTCATTAGAGTACTCAATGGAATTTTCATGCATGACAGTGCAGCTACTGGTGATCGTCTGTCAATAAATAACTGGCAATACTAGCTAACAAAACACAACTTTTATCTGTTTATACTTTTAAAACGCATTGCCTACATTGTCCTGAACTAGTGTACTAGAGATGAGCTATTGCTATAGACCTCAGCCATTAACAGACGAATTAAGCAGCTTCAAATGCAAAATACTGGTGCAAATTATTTAATTAAAAAATAAACTATGGATTTTAGCCCTCATAAACTGTATATGAAGAAAACAATTTGGATACTTACTTCCAGGCCATTGTGCTCTTCTAGCCAGCTAAAACCAGAAGCTGAAGCAACTGATTCTGCGCAGGTTCCATTCTCAATTCCGCTACTTCCTGACTTCACACCATTGATTGCCACAGCTGAATTAACGTCTGAGTTCTTGCCGACAGCAGTATCTACCACAGCCTTGACGTTGGCAATTCTAGGGTCACTATAAGAAAGCTGCTGAGAATTACCAGAATTCAACGGCAAATCAGGAATATCCAGACTCACAATTATACCACTACAACCTACATTTTCCGTGGCTGAAGAATTTGGTAATGATCCACTCTCGTGATCAGAAGCTGAAGCTAAGCATGTTGAAGACTCGGGATTTCTCTTTTTAATGCAAGAACAAAATGATGGAGCTGCTGCTACCATAGCTGTATCGTGCATGAAACTGCCATCAGGAAATTCGAAATTTCTTTTACTCTTTCTTCCTCTATTGCATGCAGCAATCTGCCATTGCCCTTGTTGCTGTAGCTGGGCCTTTGGAATCCATAGCTTGTCTCCTCCTAGAGCTCCAGCAGAACCCATTTGGCATTGGGATCGCATCATGTAGAAACAGCCGGAATTAGATGGAATGATCACCCATCTAGCTTCCCCCATGCTTAAAATGCAGATACAGAATTCATCAATCTAGTCTGTGGGTTCGTCGAATTCAGAATAAAACTAAAAATTCTTTTCAGAAGATGCAAGAAATCTAAAAAACTCTTTATAATGTAGCATAGCTGCCATGCCTGGGTCGGAGGGAAGGACAGAGCCCTTCCATAGCTGCAATGCTCAGCTTCGTTCCGACACGAGCGTTAAAGGGTGGCGATTTGCTAAGATTCCTATGGCTCCTATCTGGACGTCCATGCTACGTGCACCCTCTTTATGCCACGTGGAAATGTAAGATAAGTAAAAACGGGCCACACAGTAGCAGTATTTTGTATCCACAATGATTTGGATATTGTGGGAATAAAACAAAAATTCCTATTCTTAATTTTTGAATAATGTTCTAGCATCATGTGCCCCATACACGTACCCTATACTCATCTTCTAATCTCGTCCCTATCCCAAAAAGTCCATGTCATGTAACGGGTGGTGATCAAATTGCTTCATGGTTCACTGACGTTCCTATCATCATCTTTGTAATTGCGTTGCCTCTTCTACAGTTATGTAATTTTATCGAGATACTTGGTTCAGAGTAACTAGCTCAAGCATGGAATGAGGCTAACAGTGATCCAAACATGCATGATAGCATCATAATCAACTCCAATAGGATCATTCAACCAATTCAGATCTTGCTAATGTACAATCATCATGAGGCAACTCAAAGATTTCTTATTTCTCCCAAACATATTCCGAGTTTGATCAAATTATTATATTTGCTAAGGTCATAGGTTCAATGCCTCGTTGGGAAAATGGTCATGCATTGTAAAGTTAATGGAGGGAGGGCCCACTTTAGCCATTGTATAGTGGTGGGGGCGGTACCCATCTTGGTGTGTTGCATAGTATCCCATAAGCTATGGTTTCCCATTGACATTAAAATTCTATCATTATCATCACCTTGTATTTTTTTTATTTTTTTGTTTGTATCGTCTCTTCGTATTGGGATTCGCTTTGATTTAGAGATAGGGTGTAAAATCACTAGTGAAATACACTTTTTGATGAAGCATTTATGCACTTTGAGTGCTGAAAATTGCGGAAGTCAAAGCCTGTTAGACCCTTATCTTTCTCCTTTTCTCGGCGCGAGAAAACTCGGCGGTTTGGAGGACAATTAATGATGGAATAATGGAGCGATGCTGCTTTTCACAGCTCAAGGGGTCTGTGCAATTCTGGGATGAAGCCTTAGGAGGAAGAAAATTAGTTGGAAAATGTTGTTACGAGCGAGATTAGGCATCTATTTGGATAAGGAAGCTGAACAAGAGAAAGATAAAGTGTCATTGTGCAAAGGGGCATTTTCAAGAAAAGTTGGAAACACTCTGTCGAAAAATCTACAGGAATTATAAGAAAGTAACTGATCTTTGCTTTTGCTTTTGAAATTGCACTATATCAATACCTAAGCTTGAAGAACACAAAGTAAACCTCTAAAGTACAGAAGATGACATTGGAAGAAGTTGAGAATAGTTTAAGACAGGCCACAAAAGTTTTATCCACAAAACAAGAGGAGTTCAAGCTTAATCCAAACTGTGAGTTGGAGATAGAAATTAAATTCGGAGTAGATTGTCCAAATTGAATCTTTGCACAAGAACAAGGTACAAAATGCATTGAACTCTACATCTATTAATGAGCAGATCATATGTAAAAACAAACTTGAAAAGGAGTTAAAAGATCTAGAGGAAGACCAATCACTTTTGCATTTCTACTTAAGCAATTTGTGGAAGCTGAAAATGGATACTACTGCAACATTTAATATCTGCACTATTAAACTAGATAAGTTGTTGGTGATATCCTTGTTCATGGTTTTCTGTCACTCAATGGGTGAAATGGTTTCAGTAGAGTTATATCGTGTATGAGGTAATGCCGTCTCGTGATTCTACCTTTTATGCTTCTAGCCAGTTATCATATATCTCTTCTGCCAATTCCATCAGTCGGATTGCCTCCATTTCGCGATCAGTAATCTTAACTAATGGTGTTTATTTGTGGTGGGGCTGGGTTGAAGGACCTGTTAATGAGCTTTGGGCAACAATTCTAGATAACAGGTCTCTATTTCTAGATCAGTTTCATTGCCTAGGTGGTCTGCTGATTCAAGGTGATCCTGCAGTTGTTCGACGTACCATTAGATTTCTACTCTTTGCTGATCCATCAATCCTTCCATCTCAAGCATTGGTGGTTTGCCCCTCTTGGCTTGAAAGCTCATATTGGTTGGAACTTTATTGATGACGACGCCAAATGAGATAATTGGAGGGCTGAAGACTATCCCTTGTGTCTCTGATCTTGAAGGTCCTCCAGCTGACCCAGCAGATGATTGTGTTTTCCTGCATATTCCAGAGGTAGCAGACCGTATTCGTCGTCTCGAAAGCTTGGTCTCATTGGTAAGATCATAAGAGGAAACCCAAGCCTTCAGGAAATCACTAAGGTGCTGGAACCGGTGTGTAGAGCAAGGTTTCCACCTAGGCTCTTCTGGCTTGGCAATCTGTATTTCATCATAATAGCTGCTACGGAAAGTGATGCTAACATTCTCTTTAAAAAGGGCGTGATCTCATCTATGAATGGCCAGTTCCTTCTCCAAAGGTGGCACGAGGAATTTGATCCATATAACCCAGATGCTTTATACTTTCCAGTTTTAGTCTCCCTTATCAATTTAAGGTCCGAAATTGGACAGAGAAGGCCTTCAAATCAATTGCATTCTCTCTTGGAGAATACATCTCAATGGGTATGAGCAACAATGAGGCCCCGAGGATTTGTATATCCATGGATATCCTGAAGACCATCCCTGAGCATATCGCCTTTAATGGCTATTTAACGGTAAAAAGGTTCTGTTTAAGCTGATGACTTCTGGCCTGCCACCTCCTTGTACTATGTGTGGGGCAGTGGTTCATGCTTCCACAATTTGTGTTGTCCCAAGTGACCCCAGCAGGTGGTACCAAATTTAACCATCTCCACAGGGAAAGGTGCAGCTGTAACAGATGATGAAGGTTTCACTCTAGTTCCTGCATCCACCAAAGGTAAAGGAAAAGGTTATTCTAATGCAAGGAAAGGCCGAGGTGGCTATAGTCTGTCCATAAAAAATCCTGACACAAATTTGCAAGTTGGAGAATGTTCAGTCACTAAAAGCAGCTTGCAGGAGGACTAGTCTAGTGAAGCTCTTGATAGTATGACCCATGCAATTGGTCAAAAGGAAGTAGAAGAATGTGATGATGGCAACTTTAAGGTTGCAGCAGCAGCAGAGGGATCTCAAAAGGGACCCTTGATACTCCAAAGCAATGCTCTGAATCTATCCCCAGTGGTCTCTTCCCTCCCTGGTCCAGACATTGACCTATCAGTCAATGGAGAGATGACAGGTCTACAACCAATATCGATGCTGATACCGACCACCCAGTCAGCATTGACTGCTGCCAAGTCAGCGTTGACAATCACCCAATCAACTTTGGTGACTGCTCAGGTGGACGTCTTTACCCCAAATATTGACACCGTGCCACAGAATATGATGATGCATGGAGTTGCACACTCTGATACAAAAGTTGACAAACATGTGGCAGTAGCAATAGAAGTGCAACGAAATGAGATGGTAGATGGAGCCTGTAGCCAGGATCAGGGTCTGGCCCCTCTGAAGGTAGCAAATGAGGTGGTAGATGCTCCATGCCACCAAAATCAGGCCCCGGAATCAGCTTTTGAAGAGGAAGGTGATGCCATGGCCCCTTGTCCGGTGTACTAAAAAAGAAAAAGGGGAAACAACAGCAAAAGAAAGTGTCTTTTGTGCCGGGAGTAGTTGCGAAGGTTCTCCATGAACATTCTCTCGCTCTCTCTGAAATCAGTCATAAGGGACGGAAAGGATGAAGCATGCAATGCTTCTAGTATACCTATAGCGGGAGCATTATCCCATATGCAGCATGTATGTTTTGTTAAGCGATTGGTGGGAGTTTCATCTCTTAAAAGAGGTAAGTTTTCCCTCAGCTCCTACTCATGCTTTTGCCTGAAATTATGCATCATATATAGTCTGTTAAGGTTCAAAGTATGTTTGGCTAAACTAAGTGTTAGACTAGTGTTTGTTACTGGAAACCTGGGTTTATGGCACTAAGACTACAATATATATGGGGCTGGTCTATGGAATTCAGCTCATAGCAGCACAAGCACGACTAAAAATACTCAGATTGCTAGTACGGCAGATAGTAGGATTAGCACTGGTATTGGACAGTTCATGGAAGTTGGAATTACTACAGTTCCTTTGCCTTCTTTAGGTAGAAAGGCACACCAGAAGGGTAATAGAGAAGCTGGCCAGAAGGTTCGAAACATAAAAAGTGGAGGAATAGATGAAGAATATGGGCTGAGTAGTAGGATAGCCTGGGCAAACAGGAATGTAATAGTATGGGACAGGTTTTGGAGTATATTTTTGTATGGTTCAGCAAATATTGTAGATGCAAACATTGTAAATGATGTTACTGCTGAAATCAATGACATGCTGTTGAACCTTAATTTGTGTTCTATTGTAACAATCAGTTCAATATGGTTTAAAAATGCCACAATGGAACCAAATTACCCTTTCAGTTCAAACAATGGAATATGGATGCTCAAATTATGGTCAAAATTTTCTTGCTACAAAAAACAGCTAAAAGGCTATGACTATGACAATTTGCTAATAATAGAGATAGGGGAATGGGACGGTTGGCCTTTTATCAAGCAAAATATAGAGACATGGGCCACTAGAAATAAGGAATTTACATATCTAGCTATGACACCTCTAATAATTTGGAGAGGTAGTCGATTTGGTGGGTTTTACAGGGGTGGGAGCCCCCCACAGCATTGGCAAGGAGGGGAGCGGCTTAAACCTCAACATAATGGATGGGATATTACCCTGTTCGCCTGGGAAGGGGATAGGGGCTCCTTAATTGGTTGGGGTGCAATAGGGCTAATACAGTGGTCTGGGTTGATTAAAGAGTCATTCCCTATAAAATACCCTCTATGGTGTAAACTTACCCACCATTGTGTCATCGGGCCCTCACAAAGATATTTGAGAGGGAAATAAACTGACACATACCATAAATGGCTACGACTAAAGGATAACAAATCTAGCCTGCTCTGCCATCCTGACAAGAGGGGAAGCGACAAGGGGTGGTGTCACTTGAATAGATAGCTTATGAAGATTGTTTCGTGGAACCTTCGGGGAATCAAGGGTCCTCTAAAGAGAGCTAGAGTGCTAGCTGCAATGAGATCAATGAATGCAGATATCCTACTTGTACAAGAGCATAGGCTTCTAGACTTTGAGGCTAGCTCCTTAGGTGCTTGGGTAGGTAACCAGTACTCCTCTTTTACTTGTGCTGCCAGAGGCACCAAAGGGGGTACGGGAACTTTATGGAAGGGTTTAACTAGTAAATTGCAATATGCGGGGACAGACGGTAGGTGGCAGGCTGTGCAATTTGATACAGACGGGACCCAGTGGGGAGTGATTAACATATATGCAACAAATAAGCCTGCAGAAAGAGCCATCCTATGGAAGGAAATTAAGGACTGGGTGATCAGTCAGCCAGTGGCTAATTGGATACTAGGTGGTGACCTTAACATGACAGATATTTGGGATAAAAAAATTGGCCTGTACAGGAACCTACTAGGTGAGGAGCGACTGGCATGGGACTCTCTTCTCAACAATTGTAATACTCCCTACTCGTGGTCTAATAAACAAAAAGGCATGGACAGAGTTTATTGCCTACTAGACAGATTTTATGTGGCTAACAGTTCAGCCCCCTTCATGGATCGGTGTCATGTGGAAGGGGGCCTTGCATTTTCCCAGTCAGATCATGTCCCACAGAAACTTGTATTTGAAGATCTCCCCTCGGCCAGACGAAGAGGTAATGACCCCTTTAAATTTAATACAGGGCTTCTAGGGAAGGATCTCTTCTGTACACCATTTAGGGAATATCTTCTTACCCAGTCGAGGTATGAGGGTCTTCCTAGTATGAAGGTTTGGATCAGGAAGAATGCCGATATGAAATGTTGGATAAAAAATTGGGGTAAGCTGCGGGCCACCAAAGCTAAAGCAATTAAGGTTGGCCTATGTAACCAAATTCGGCAAGTTAGACAAGCTTTGATTCTAAACCCCTTCAATATTGTCGATCAGACACTTGAGGAAGGGCTAGAGGTCAGAATAAAAGCGATAGAAGAGGAAGAGGCCCGAGGAGCTGCAATTAGATCAAAGACAAAATGATATGCAGAGGTTGACCACGAAAGCTTTAGGTGTTTCTTTAGATTGGCAGGAGCAAGGTTGGCTGAGAACAGTATCACTTCGGTTATAAATGATCAGAATAAAGTTTTTAGAGAGGAGGTAGAAATTAAATCCTTCTTCAGAGACAGTTACGAGAGGTTGTTCAAAGAGGACCCTCTCCCAAATGACTACTATAGCACATGCTCCGAGTGGCTCCCCCTCCTGAGACAAGGCCAGCTTGTGACAGAAAGAGAAAATGTGCTTCTACTTCAAGAGCCTCAAGAGGTAGAAATCTACAAGACTCTGTGTTCCTTAGCTTCTGGCAAGTCTCTAGGACCTGATGGGTTCCCACGAGAGTTCTATATAGAATTTTGGGATATACTTGGGCCATTCTTTACTGCAGCAGTCAGGGGTGCGTGGGCAGCTAAATATCTCCACCCGGCACTAGCCACTAGCTTTATCTCGTTGGTTCCAAAAGTTAATAAGCCCCAGGTGCTAAGTGAATGGAGACCAATAGCGCTAACCAATGTGATGTACAAAGTAATCATGAAGGTCATTGCCAATCGTATGAAACCAATCTTAGCCCGTCTGATTGGACGTGAACTATCAGCTTTTCTCCCAGGCAAGTACATTTTGGATAACTATCTGGCAGCCAGAGAGGGGCTCCATTGGTGCAAGTTATCCCGTCAGAACTATGTGATGTTGAAGCTAGACTTCCGTAGAGCCTATGACTCTCTCATGTGGAGTGGGCTAAGGCAGGTGATGGCTCATATGGGCTTTGAGGTAAAATTCATAGAGCTAGTCATGGGGTTGAACAAGTTGGCATCAACAACTGTCCTGGTAAATGGACAACCGTCTAGTCTCTTCGAGCTCAGAAAGGGGGTCAGGCAAGGGTGTCCCCTTGCTCCTTACCTTTTTCTAATCATGGCAAATCTCCTAACTTGTATGGTGAAGAGCTTGATGACCAGGGGATTGCTAAATGGATTACTCCCTCCAGGCATCAATCAAGAATTGGCTATCATGCAATATGCCGATGATACCTTCCTTTTCCTAAAGTACGACGATGGGAGTTTTCATGCCTTCCAACAAGTTTTAAAGTCCTTTTACTCTATCTCTGGGATTGGGCTGAATCACGCTAAGTATGAGATCATATGGCCTTTTGAAGAAGACATTGATACAAGGGTTAGGGCATGGAACTACCATATAGTGACAGCTATGGAGACTACTAAGCTCTTGGGTATGCCACTCAACCTTGGAGAAAATTTGACAGGTCTCTGGTCACCGATCATAGAAAGAATTCGGAAAAAGGTTAACCTCTGGTCTTGCAAGTCCTTGTCCACTATGGGGAGAGTGACAGTAGCCAATGCAATCCTCAACGCTACTCATATCTATTGTTCTTCGGCGATTGTGGCACAAAAGTATATATACGACCAATTACTAGTAGTTATTCGCAAATTCATTGGGGGGGGGAGGGGGAGATAGCTGGGGTTGCGTGGTCAGAAATGTGCCGTGATAGGAAAGATGGGGGATTGGGATGTAAAGACCCAATGGTTCAAGGGAAGGTTCTAGCAGCAAAATTTGTATGGAGGGCTATTCAAGAGGAAGCATCTCCGGCTATTGCCTGGCTGAAACATGGGAAGATAAAGGGGAAACCTTCAACCCCTAGAGATGAGGTTGGTTCCTATTTCTATAAATTTTCAATGGGCCGAGGTCTGCCCAATAATGTGGAAAATATTAGAAGCTTGGCAAGATGTGCAGAATCTCTTTAGCTTAGCGGTATGCTCCGATGGGAGGGGGGCTAAGCATATTTTGGAACACTAGGATTTGGATGAGGAATACGCTTCCCCTTGCACTTATACACCCTCGTGTGTTCATTAAATGGCGGGCCGCTGGAATCTGCAAGGTAGAGCAGATGTGGGAAAATGACAGATGGATTACGTGGACAAGATTTAAAGTTTTAGTCCCAGGTGCTGGTGAAGGGGATAGGAAGATCTTCAGGAAGATTATGGTGAATATAAATATGCTTTCTGGTGTCGTGGGGGGAAACGACAGATGGCTATGTGATGATGGAGCAGAGTATATAGTCAGGAAGTTGTATGGATTGCTAATGCCACATTCCGCATTAAAGGCTGCAAGCAGGTTGGGATTAGACCAGACAGAAACCAAGGACCTACTGGCCATGTCTTGGTCTGCCCTGTGCTCTAAAAAGATAGAATTCTTCCGCTGGATCAGTCCAAGAAGGAGTTTACACTATGACATGGTTGATGAATAAGGGAGTGGTTCAACATGATCTTTGCCCTCTCGGTTGTGGAGCCTCAAAGACAATGGATCACTTATTCTTTTGGCCAACCATAGGAGACTTCTGGAGATGTGTTTGTGGTACAAGTGTGTCAGCTATCATGGCCCGCCATTCTAGCCAACATAGGTGCAGACATGATTCGATTCACGTTAACCAATATATCACTGTGGTGCATCTGGAAGCATCCATGTGGTGTTGCTCTTGGTGGGTTGTCTCCTTCAGTAATAAAGATTAAGAGTTAGCCCTCATGGCCCTGGCCCACCATCGAAAGTTTGGTCGTAATTACAACAAGAACTTGGATAGAATTGGTAGTCTCAGAGGATTTTACTCTTTCTTTAAGTGCCATTGGGAGTTGGACTTAAACAATGTGCAGTAGAGGCAGATGGCCTGCCTGACATCTGTGTGTCCGTAGGAGGTTCTTCATCTTTAGACAGGCTTGCTCCTAAGGTCTTGTTGCTTGGAACTGGCTACTTGCTCCATATAGTATCTAAGCCTGGATGAAGACGGCCAATCCTCTAGTAATCCAGGGCTAGGGAAGACTGGAGTGGCAGCCCCCTTAGTACAAGCCTTGACTCTTATGAGTAATGCCCGCTTGGTGACAATTCTTTCTATCAATCCCATGTGGGGATATCATCTGTAAATTATTACATATTAATACAAGTCCCTTATTATTTAAGGACTGTATGACTAAATCCATTGCATAATAAACGTTCAATAACTGCAGAGGCATCTATGGCCCCTGGAATTTTACCAAATAAAGATACCAACTGCAAAAAAATCCTTTAAATCTCCTTGGGCGTGCGCTTGAATCCACTCAATATTCGACTACATTCTCTGTAAATTTGACCATCCAAAAGTGCATGTTGATCCCTTCATATGTGTCTTCTATAAATTCTACGAGATGCAACACAATATCATAATTGGATTGTCTTTTTTGTCGGTGGTGTAATCTCACGTCGACACCTGTCCTATGCCAATATAACGGAATAACAATTGGGAGCACAAATTCTCGATGACCTGTAGAGCCGGTGGCGTTTTGCACAGAAGCGACCAGCAGACAGATCCGGCTATGGTGGTTCCAGATCCGGCGATGGGGTTTCAGTGGCGATGGCTTTTCAGATCCTGCAGGGCTAGAGAGCTAATAGACGCCATAGCCAGGAGCTCAAGCCAAAAATAAAAAAGAGCAACACAAAAAACAACTCCCCAATTATGGTATTGTTATAGGGTAAGCTAACTGGTCCAAGATTCCCAGTTTGCTGCTTCTGGCTCCGCCGGTCGCAGCTAAACTGGGAATCTTGTCCCAGTTAGCTTACCCTATAACATTCTTAAAATTTAGACCAGCAATAGTGGACATAGGAATTTGCGCAACGTTATCTAGGTTTTGTAGGTTAAGCTAACTAAATCCACAGTTTAAATTAACAGATAAAGCAGAATATATTCTGTTTCCAACTCGAATAAAGCAGAAGAAAGTTTATATAGAATCTTAAATTTAATCGTAGTTATTAATCTTTTTTATAGCATGGCACTCGTGTATCTTCAAGAACATTAGCTCGAATAAACTATATAACTAGACAAAGCAGATCATAAATTGTTGCACCTAAGATCACGATCATGAATTGTAAGTGCAAGGCCAAGATTGCAAAATACAGATCATAAGTTCTTGCATTCAAACCTAGTATCATGCACCAAGTCCAAAGATGATCTGAGGAATCCCATTGTAGGGAAGAAAAAAGTCATAGGGCTGTGTTGCGGCACTTCTTCTCACATACACTTTCAGTTGATTTTTTTTTATGAATAATGGACATTATACAGAGAAGCAAATGGTACTAATCCAGCAATTAATGGAATCGAAATATTCCACAAAACTAAAGAGAATATATCCTAATGGCGTCTTTTAGAAAACCAACTTTTTTGAGGTCCACCACTAGAGGTTTTAGCACATGAAATAACAGTAGCATACCAAATAGGCCTGTTACTACATGGTAATGTTCCAATAAAAAGCTCTAATTTTGCTCCAAGCTTGGATTTGGTCTCGCAACTCATCAACCAACCAGAGTCTTCACTTCTTGAACATAAATGTTGTGCTCCAAATTGTTGAGCCTTAGCCAGATCGCGAATCATATCTGACAAACTTATAGAAGCAGCCTAACCTCTATGGTATAGCAATGTCTCAAACAAAAATTGAGAACATGACATGTATTCCATTTGTTATAAAACTCAAAATCCCTGGTGAGAATCACAGAAAGGCCAATTAACAATCTCATAACCTGCTCACCACAGAGAAAGAGATGATACATGCAAAACATGAACTTCGAAAAGAAAACCTTGGATGCCGAACTCAATATGGCCTTATGGATGACTTAAAAATAATAAATTGCAATGTCATTACGAAGTAGGACCATTGCAGCATGACATTTTGTAGATACATATTCTTACCCATACAACTTTAGGCTTCGCTGAATCCCTACAAAATTATCCATGCATATGGGGAAGAGAGAACTAATCTGACATTCGTTTATCGATACAGCAAGAACATGGAAATCTCCTCCAATGCCTCCTTTGATAGCAACCCATGAAAATGGAAAAGAAAAAGGGAAATTAAAAAGATTTAGAAGAGATGCTTGAGATTCTGTATCCACAATGCAAAAGAAGAAAATTCCTTGAGGGCGCCAACTAGATAGAAGGATTTTTGTCTCAAGAAAGTACGATTCAGATGCTTTGCTACATCTGAAGTAGACATACTATGCAATTGCAGAGCCCTTAAGAACTCATAAACAGAAAAAGTTCATTTTAATTCCTCCATTGGATGATATGAGTTGGGGCTTGGCCACTTCAAGGTCTTAGAGTGTAGTGGTGCCCTAGATCTTTCTGGCAGTTCTTTAAGTGTTGCAATATCACATTTTCAATCTTCGAAGCTAAGTCGATTGCAATGAATTCAAAATCTATTGGAGTAAACTGAAGAGAATATGCAAGCACACCTCATACCCAAATCGCAATAATTTCATAATACTACTGAAGTAAGATGAATAGAATATGCAAGCACTAAGACCATGGTGAATTTAATGTTTTAATGAGATACCATGCCATTGACCATTGAAATACCTGATTGCCATGTGTTGAAGCTATGTTATCCTACGTTCACAAAACCCACGAGCTTTAATAGCTGCAACACGAACCGCACCATCGGACTTGTTTACAATTGCAAGTGCTTCAACAGATCTTTCTTCTGCAAAGCAACCTGTAGAAGTCCAATACAAAAACACAATAGAGAAGTTGCATGGTCCACAGAGATCCAGATTTACAATAGATAGTATGTCTAATCAGAGCACCTTGATACAGAGTTTAAGGATATTAAATATGTTGCATGTACACAATTTATGGTCCTAACAATGCAATGTCTTGAGCATATGAGTTAATCGGCATCCTTGGTAATTGTGCTGCAAATAAATTTATGCCATTTAAAATGCATGTAGAAACCGGATCGAGATTATAGCTCAAGGGGAACTTGCAAGGATGGAAAATAGTGCAATTGCAACAACCCCGCAATAAATAAAACCGAAAGGTCAAGTTCAAGATGTAATACATGTACCTACTCTAGATTGCACATCCTAACAATTAATTGGTTTCTAACATCTAACTTAATCATCTTAGAACGCGAATTTCTTCAGAAATCCAAAGCTTTGGTTCGGAGACCTCTATCACATCTAACAATAGTGTCTAGCTGAAGAAACATAATTGGTCGTACGCATTCATACATCTATCCAATCTTCTTTTATCAGATGTCTCCTTTCACAAGTACATATGACACCAGCATCTCCAACAAAATTTCAAGTTGCATACATGCAACAATGTCTGCGCTATCAGATCAAGCTATGAATCCTGCAAACAGATCCAGAAGCATAGAAGCATGAATAGATCCTGCACCTGCCCATCTCTATGGCAAGCTTAGTTTTCAACCTCTTTCATGGGAGCAGAGGCTTCAAATTTTTATGAGGGTTGTACTATGAGGGACTATGCAAATTCGACTGGAAGCCAATGCATAGTTATTCAATGCATATTTTATAAAGTTCTATAAAGATTCCTCCTAATTCTTTATGATTCTATCAAGATTCCCCTAGATTCTCAAACATTTTACGAAGATTTCCTTAGATTCTTCTATTCTCACAAAGATTCTTTTTAGATTCTCCTAGATTCTCAAAGGTTATCCCAGTATTCCTCTAGTTTTTGCAAGATTCTATGTAGATTCTCCAAGATTCTATAGAGACTCCCCTAGATTCTATGAAGATCTCCCTAGTTTCTCCAAGATTCTACCAAGATTTTTTTAGATTCTTAAAGATGCTATGAACATTCTCTACATTCCCCAAGATTCTCTAGATTCCTCAAGGTTCTATGTAGATCTCCTAGATTCCTATAGAGAATGAGTTTAACCTACGAAGAAGTTTGTGGGGGGACGCTTGTTATCTGGATTGGTTATTGCACATAACGTGGAGGACTGCATTAGATTCTACACGTTGGTATACACATGATATTATTGTTTAAAATGTATTTATTTAATCTAGAAATAATCATCATCAAAGAAGAGGCAACTAATAAGCTCACCTCTAGGTGAAGCTGGGATAACATCCTCAAATGCCACAAAAATTGGAAATCAATAGACCATTTGAAGACCATGTTTAAGCATAAAAGAAATAGTCCTAAATGTTTTAGAACCCTTTCTTGTCCTTCGTGTTCATGGCACTGCAAATCATGCCATTCAGTCTGCAGCTTCCTTTTGCAACCTAAACATGTCATTCTGGGGCATCTACTATTATAGGAAGGCTATACAATAGTTATAGCTTGTTCATTTCTAGGCTAGTGTGATAAGAAAATGACAAATAAAGATTCATTATACCTAAAAGAATGCATGAAGTGTATCAAGGAATGTAAAGCAACGCATGTATTGCAAAATATTAGTGCATCAAATTGGGAATGAGACTCAATGTTGGTCCACAATGGTTGCAATCGAACTGAAGTTGTCAATGTCTAGACGAACGTTCTTCGCTATATTGTCTCTTTTATCTTTGCTCTGACATGAATAATTTAACAACTTTTTTGCTTTTGGTGATCATTGTATTATGGTTGGAAAGCACTAAAAGATTGCTTTCAGAGTTCCAAAGGCAGATATATCACCATCTTTGATGGCATGTCATTTATTTATTTTTTCTATAAGCTCTCTATGATGATCCATTCACGGTTAAGTCTTCTACCAATGAGCATTTGTTTGGAAAGATATGCATGCTAGATGTGGTCCAGTAGGATTCCAGAAGATGGAGTTAGAACATTATTCCGAATGCCACCACATTTGTTTTAAACCGAGTGACGGCAAAGGATCGATCCAAAAAATATACACTGGTGTTGCACAGATGTCATGTGAAAGATATCTGTTTGTTTGACAGCACTTTGATGTAGGCACACATATGCCATGCGATCTGATGGTCAATGAAGTGAGTCATTCATTAACACCTGCCCACCAAAAGTTTGTTTCCAAAAATTAAGACAACTCATGAACTTGTATCATTAGATGTTCCCAGTCTGCATCCATGCATCTAGTCGATTTGGCATTGCTCAATAGCTTTTGAAGCTATAAACTGCAAGCATGTCCAAGTTCAGAAAAAGAAAAATAACTGAAAATATAAACATGTAAGGAAAATTAAACATCAAGTTTAAGTAAATGGAACTAAAATAATGTTCAAATATAAACCAAGCCAACCTAGAAGGAGAGACAATGAATTGTTGATAGTAAGCTGATGTATTCAGAATATTGTACCAGCTAAGATTATACAGGAAATTCTCAAAAGCTGCTAGAACTTTCAATTATGCAGACCTATCTTAGAGCAAATCTATCTTGTATATGAGGCACATCCACGATGAGCTGCTAACTCTGCTAGAACCACTGAGCGTAGCAAATGCTCTAAACTCGTTGAAATATTTACCACTTACATTAGAAACACTAACAGCTCTATCAGATTCTTTAAAAAATCACTTTAGGTTCAACATATGGAATGAAGCAGTGCACTTACACTAAACATGTCTGCTATTATAGTGCAAGGTTGTAAATAAGAGTCTGGACGAGATATATGAAGTGCAAGCACACCCATTTTTTGATGAAGATGCAAAAAGCTCGAGAAAAGAAAGCCACTCTCATGAGTATCTTGCCAACATCATTGATTTAAACCCACAGGCTAACACATGATATCTAAATCAAGCTGATGTTTCTTCAGAGAAAGAGCATCTTGATAGTTACCATCGTTAATTCATCTAGTGCAGACCAAGACGCCACATTTTGCACAAATTTCTCAAGCAAGAAGGTACACGTTTTCATTTACTTTATAAACTGCTGCAAGGGTGTCTGAATCAAACCAGACATCTGATGAAACCACACAAGGACAGAGCAGAAATGCATACCTTTGCAAAGGGTTGCAAGAATCATTTATTATGAATGAGAGCTCCAACAACCCATGCCACCATGCCGTACAATTAAAGCTGCACAAATGCCAAATGATGGATTTTAGTACAAAATAGAAAGAAAAAGAATGCCCCCTCATGCACATGGGTTGTGCATGAGGGGGCATGAGAAACCCCCCTCATGCGAAGTAACTAAATTAATATTAGGACATGAGCCTGCAAGAAGCACTTGATTGTCGGGATATCGAATATACGTACATAGATTTTTGAAGAATCTATTAGGATTCTCCAAGATACTGCCAGTATTCCTTAAGATTATACAAAGGTTCATTTCAAAAATGATATACCAGATGTAGTGTATCAAGTCGACTAGTCGTTTTTTTTTATCAAAATTGATGTATGAGGAATTTACAAAGGCTAGTTCGAGATTCCTTAAGATTCTCTAAGATTATGTTCGTAATATGAAAGAGTGTGTCAAGTTATTCCTGCAAAACACACACTTAGATTCAATAGAATTCTATGAATTCCCCTCAATTAACTTAAGATCCCTAAAGACTCTATAAAGATGGGATTTCTTTCCAATGAATATGTTATGTCAATTATAATGTCTATTTTAAGAGTTATAGACAGATGCAAAAGCCTTATAGGTTGTCAAGTGATTCAAATCTAACACTGCACGAGGTGAAGGCTTACTTCCATAACTCTAAGTTGAGACTTAATGGAATGAGACTCAAGCAATAATCCAAGCCTTTGCTCACAATTAAAAATTTTATAAAGTGCGTAATGTGTTGATAGAGCTCACATTATTAAGGGCTTGAATTCCACAATAGAGACAACATATTTGGTCAACATTTTATGATCACAAGCATGTGAATTGCACAGGGGTTGTGACAATCTCAAATGCTAAGAACTCACTTTTGGCTATATTGGTGAATTGCAAATTATTTGCTCCATTGGTTTCTGTTGTCCCATAGGTGCCTGCAACAGATGCACAAGAATAATACAGAACCAGATTATCAAGGTTATATACTTTCACAAGTTTTGAGAAGAGTTCAAGAAGGCTGGTATTTTCTAGTTCTAACTACGAGTGATCATCACATAATGGCTAAGACAAATTGAGCATGCCAAATGTGTTAAGGTATTTTGTATTTGCAAAGTTCATCCTAGTTGTATAAAGATCCAAACATCTTGTGCCATTCTTTGCTCACATATATTGGAGTATTTTTCGTGTTTGAATAAACATTTTTGTGCTTTGTGTGCAAAATGTATAGTAAATGATGTTAATGCTTCTATTCAACATATTTTCAATCTTCCTTTCTTCACTGGTCTATGCCTCAAATGCATGGCCTGGTGTCAATAGCAAATATATGTGCAAACCATTTTCTTTTTCATTCAAGAATAAAATCTGCGGCATTTTGTTTGGGTTTACCCTTATTCATAAGTGAATTTACATTTACAAAGGCACTTTATATAAACATAGCACCTTCTTTGCGTGTTCAAAACCGAAGAATACAGGGGCATGTCACAGTGTAATGATCAATAATTCTGATGAATAGCACAATTGCTTGGAGCACAATGGGAGCCATATTATAGTCTGGAAAAAGTTCAAGGTGCAATATAGAAAAGCCCAAAGAAAATGCATGCATAGAGGCTATGAAGATGTACAGAAATATATAAAACAAAAGGATTCCACCAAAATAAACTGGTTAGATCTAGAAACATGGACTTATGACGAAGAGAAAAGTCAAACAACTACTTGAATCATCCCAAATGCAAAACCTTTTCTGACCAATTTTTTGAAGAATACGGTTTCTAGTGATCCGTCATGAATATAGCATATGTGAAGAAGTGCTTCTTGAGCACCTACCATGGCTGCTAAAGAATGACGACCAAATTGTTAAAATCTCAACATGGACCCTATAAATTCCATTCACATCAAATCATATTATTATTTTGAGACCCCTGTAATAACACAAAAGTTCTATGCCATTCTCTGTTCAGTTCAACAAAACCATCCATACCATTTTTTATTTTGTATACAAACCATCCATACCATTTTTTATTTTGTATACGAACCACAGCATTTCAATCACAGCTTATGCTCTTACCCATTCACAACATTTGAGATATTTGCTAGCATACCAATTGAACAACACCTGAGATTCTACAAAATGACAAAAGGTTTGAGCTGCACAACTCTTGTCATTCATCAAAAAGCAATGAACTGCAAATATTAAATATTAGTCTGTTTCACTGTTAATCCTTGCCGTTTGTTTGTCTTTGCCAAAAAAAAAGCCTTTGGAATTGACATCCTAATTTTATGTTGGCTCCAAATTGCAACTATGACTCCAAAAAACTTCACCCTCTATGCACAACTTAGGAAGCAACATGTTCAGCTGCCTTCACCTCAGAAATAGAGCTCTGATCAATTTTTCCGGAGCATCTCGGTATGTAGACTACACATTGGATATCCAACACAATGAGATTAACAAAGACTAGGGAACAAAAGTGTAAAAGCTATCATCCGTAACATTGCATGCAAAAATGGGTTGAGTCTAATTTCAGCTTGTTTCTAAAGGAATTGTAATGCATCCAATAAAGATACAAAAGCAGTGCATATGAAATGTGGTACACTAACAAAACCATCATTAGGAATCAGCAGAATAGAAATTCGAACAGCAGCCTAACCATGGAAGTGAGAAAGGGTTGTAATAAAGCATTTCATTACTTCTCCCAATACAACATATTTCTGGTACCATTGATTTTTTGTATGCCTTGTTTATAGGTCAGACATACTAAAGTTCCAGTTTAAGTGAGCCACACCCTTTGTGCCTAGGCAACTGCAACTCATAAGATATGCAAAGTGCGAGGTCTTCTGTATACTTTTGCAGCTGAGAAGCGTGACTGCATGCAAGCAGACTGCAGCTGGTCAGGCCTTAAATGCTTGTCAAAAGTCAAGTTCCTTAGGCGTAGTTTCTTCCTGACATGAGATTTTAGATCATCAATTTTCACCTCTTCCATCTTGAACTTTCTCCCATATTTCAAGGCTTCTTTTCCACCTTCTTCAATGAATTCATATATACTTGCTATATCACCCCAGATAGGCACAGCCACATACGCCATGCTTTCATCTATTGAAAATGCTTCTACAATGCAACTTTTATTGTTAGAGGCAACATCTATGATGCGAATTGGAAGTTCATAGAACTTTCCCCCTCCTACAGCCCTTTCTTTCTCTGCATCTCTCAGGAGGTGGTCAAGGAAAGACATATATTCATCTTGGACACCAAGTGAATCATTTGCAAAAATCATTTCAACCTCCATTAAATGAGCCAGCTGAAATTCCTAAAACTGTATCAGTTTTCCTGCAGACCTCCGCGACTCTACTGCATGCACGACTCTACTGCATGCACGTTCACCTCATTAAGATAATCTATCCATTGCTCAGCATGACTGCCATAATCAAGCCATAAATTACCCAGTGTATCCATACCATAACAGCTACCAATAACAATTGTGCAACCTTTGAGTTTAGTTTTTGTGGCAGAGCTTAGTCACACTTTTCCGATGCAACTATAGTAGGCCTCAAATTCACTGTGACTGGGTAGCCTTTCTAGAAATCTGGATACACTGTGATTGTGGCCAAATGATGCTAACTTACAGCAGTAACACCTTTGCAATAATCCACGCATAATACCATCTCCAATTCTGCACCATCAAAATGCCTCTGAAAGGAAAAGCTGCAAATTAGTGATTTTATATGTTAAAACGATGGGAAGCTAACAATAACCAAGAAGCTCATTTTTACACTTAGCACCAACTAGTCTCTGGATGCTACGACAAACCAAGCATATGTATCATTATTGCATTAGAAAACTTTAAAAGTTCCTTCACAAATTTGTGCTTTATGCTGCAAAACAAATCTGGCAGCCAAAGAGCCACGGTGCTGCAACGAGCCACCATGCTGCAGCTACTTCATAAACTTTGAAATCATATTTTCATATCTTGAGAGTGAATTCTAGCATATAAAATAGAAAAACTAACATATACCTCTAGTATTTCAACGAACCAGAACTCGAAAGATGTCCAAAAAATGAACAGAAAGATGTTGAGAGAAAAATGTCCATAAAATGAACAAACTAAATGGAGTTGAAAATGGCTGGAGCTTTGTTATACATTCCAAATTTTATCCTCATGCACCAAACAAATGGTTTTCAACGTAAGAAATGCTGGCATATATGTTTACATTAATTCATCTAATTTCATGAGATGAATGCACATAACTTTGTCAGGGCTTTTACACCTGCTCTCAATAAAAACCTTCTGCAGGACAGATCTGAGGCGCAGTAAATATGGGATTGTACCCTTGCATAGAAAGAAATAGACCAAATTTCGGCAGCCATATGGATGGGTACAAAGGCTAACCTTTCATGGAACGCAGATACTATAAACTAAATCCTGCCTGGAGGCACGCATTTAATGTTTTTCTGAATGATATGGTTCTCTATCCAGTTTAGTTTCCATCAACTCCTTCTTTTTAAAGGCTGGCCTTCTCACTCAATGGCTTGTTAAAGCTCAATTTCTTCTTTTTTTAATATTTTCGTTGCTCTATGCACATAAATATCTCTGTGAACCATATACAGAAGCAAGGAAGTGGAGTCTTACCAAGCATGGCGGTGGCACAAAATACCCATCTTTGGGGTCTGCAGCTCCATCAAAGTTGTAGGATATCGTCGAAATGGATGCCACTCTGTATCCAAAGGCAAAATGAGGAATCAATAGTTTAAGATCTTGCAAGAGGCTGCTGCGGCCATCGAATATTTCCTGGCATCACATACCACATAAATATTAAATTATGCCAAGTATATGCATGCATATAAATACCCACAATGGTCTGCAATCAAAACATATCCTAGAGCCTTACCTGAATCTAGAGAAAAGATTTCATGAAAACAGTGCCTCCCTAACTCTCTGTGTCTATGCATTCTGCAAGCAATCGTTAGTGTTCTCTAGCCATGACAACTTGGCTACAATAAACGTCTTCAGCTTGCTTCAATAATACTACATGGCCTAGAACATCAACTGCATAACTACAGTGGATTGCAGTGGATTCCATAACATTCCTTCAGATATTTCATATGCCCTGCCTTCATCAACTGAGCTTGCACGACTGCACACACAATTCTGCATTACCATGCTCGGGATATCCAGCAATCATCGCCCCCACATCATTATCATGATTTAGCATTTTATTGAAGACCTGCATACTTCCTCCATGATCCCTCCATGATCCCACAAGTAACGAAACGAAATCATTGGCTATCTCACAGAAAATCTCTGTAGGTTTTGGCCATGCCGGAATGCTCTAGGACTCCTAAAAATAAAAATCCTTCCATGATTCTGCCTCAGCCGCTCTGGGTAAAAATATAGATTATGTTGCATTCGTATTTTAAACACATTTAAGAACTAAATGATAGTCAGATGAATTAACCAAATTCAGCAATGGAACTATCACAACATAACATTGCATTACCTGCATGGATTAGAAGCGTACTGAAGATCAAGAGAAGCTCTTCAATGCATTTAAAAACCTGTTCAAATCAAAGCATGATCAGGAAACAAATATTTAAGCAAACTGTACTATCTCCTGCGGATTGATGTAAAGCTAAACCGAACCTCTAACTAACTCAATAAAAAGAACTGGATGTATTTCTGACCTTAGCTTTTCCACTTGAATTCTAGCCTGGCAAATATGGGATCAAAATGCATTCTCTGATTTTGCTGGAGCTACGCCAGAGAGCAGATACAAATATCTATGTTATGAGCTGCAAGGAGTGATCTCAAATGTGTCAACCTATGTGCATGAGTCAAACATGGACCGATTATCATTATATCTTAAACATTTATGCGTCATGTTTTGAGTAGCCCAAAGCATGCAGTGTAAAAGCAGTTCTTCGAAGGACAAACGCAGATTAATACGTTGGATTGGTACCTCTTCATAATGTGGTAATTGACATGCTCAAGAAATGTTTTACCCATATGCAAGTTAAGGAAAAAAAAAGACTCACATAATTCAGTCATAAAATGTCCCTGCGCACATGAGCTCATGCCTCCTCTACTTTCCCTTTTGAAAATAGCACAGCAGTCAGAAGCTGGGAATGCACTAGCAGATCCGAGAATGCTGATTTGGAAAGATTTCTTGGTTGAAATTGCTCGGAATGGTGCTTCCTGCATTCACTATTTCTTACTGCAGAGACTGAACGGAGAAAAACAATCCAAGCAAACGCTTTTCTTTCCAGAAATAAATAAAGCATAGCAAACGCTAAATAAAGCATAGCCTTAAATCTGTACACTTGCAGCGGCCAAAACATTAGTCATTGAAACACCAGCTACTTTTTGTACACAGTTAGCCCTCACTGTAGGTCTGAAGCATTAAACTAACTAGTATCTTGTATCTAAGAGCAGAGATCAGAAACATAGATCACAATAAATATATGTCTATTTGCAAGCGAGAAGATAGAACCCTTACAGACTTCTTCAATTATTTCAAACCCATTTAAATTTGTCTCCACACAGAAGTGCTCAGACATTTAAATTGACTAGCTGACAATCAATAATGTCAAGCCGAATTGTCTCCAAAGAACAATTAAAATAATTGAACAGTCTACATAACTTCATTCAATAGACATAGGAACAACAAACAACGGTAATGAAATTAGATATACCTTTCTGGTCTTCACAAGCTTGTTTTCCAGCTCAGCCTTTGCTCGTATCTGCCTCCGCCTTAAAATTCCATGATATTGCTTTGCATTAACGTAAACAGGTTCCTCCTCCATCATCTCAGAGGGCAAGGGCATACGGCTATGCTGCATACCCAGCAACTGTGGGTGCATCTTGTATCAAAGAGTCACAAAGATGCAGATTTCAGGCAAATATTACATTTGAAAACCCAATAAAGAAAAACAGAAATTATCTAACCATTGCTTGAGGCCCATATGCTGCCACAATACCTCCAAAATACTGCTCTGCATATGGGTATGCCGCCCGAACCTGGAATTCAAGATCAGTTATATAGCTACAGAATATTTATTACCACCAGCCGAAGGTAGAAACTAATTTCAATAGGTCATCTCTGGTAAATGCTGCACATAGTAGAAAAGAGCTAATCAGACTGTTCTTAACCAGTTAGACTCCAGAATAAAGATGTAAACTACTCAGTTCAGAAACCACGTACAATGATACATACCATTGGATGCCCTAACTCAAGTTGTGGATGCCGTAACATGTATTCGCCTGGAGGAGGGACGACTGTAACTGGAGTCTGCTGGCTGTCATCAGACCCATTTTCTTCAGAGCCTACAACAGAAAACATGAATCTTTGAGGCGACCCATATTCACAAGTATTGTTGAGTACTACATGCACAAACCCAACACTAAACTAACAATCTATCCAAATCAAAATGGCATAGATATTGTAAAAGGAAAAATCAAGGGCAAGATACACTCAACCAGCTTTACCTTTTTTCAAGGAAAAGGTGCAAGAAACTATAATGAAAACAAAGGGCTTTGTGCTTACTTTCTAAGGGCAACAGCCAGAAACATCAATTCATCAATCTTTCAGCATTAGGACAGTTTTCCAAAGCACTTCAAAATCAACAAATTCCAATCACGTTATCGCACTCATAGGGAAAGAGGCTGGCAGGTCAGAGCTATGAATACACAAGTGAAACATGACTTCTTCTATCTGTCAATAATAGCTACTTATAATATAATCCTGACAACATAACCAAACACATTAATTCTTAGTGTGTTGTTTAGAATTGGACCTGATTCTCATCACAACCATGTTAGGCCAAGGAAACCTCTTTTCCAATCAAGCCTCCGCTGGCTGACCTACCTTCATGGGATTTCAAACACAGGCGTCCCATTATTTAATAGCGTTAGCAATTCTTCAGTATGTATCAGACAGGAATTAGAAGACAAAATATACCAGGCTGGGTTGCAGAAAACTTTACGAAAAATATGCACAAGTGCCACATCTATCTACGTCCAGGTGCCACGTCTATTGCGACCTTTCTCCATGCACAATTCAGTAATTGATTTGAGCCATATCCAACTATATAATAGACTTTTATACAATGATGGGATGGAACTTACTATATGCAAGTTCTTGAGAATTAACTTCGAGAAATTACGACGTTATTACCTCAAAGCCAAGGTTTAATGCATGGAAAAGATATACTTGCAATTTTCTAGCCTTCAAGTTTAATGCCTGGTAAAGATTTACTTGCAATGTTATAACAACTAAGCCTATGAATTTAAGTTCTTGAGTTAATGGGAGGATACCACAACTAATAAAGACCATCAACCAGACCGCAGACCCTGAAGGGAAAAAAGACCTGAATAGAACATGAAGGAATAATTGAGCAGCGTCAGCAAGAAATCAGACCTGTCTTGCATGAGCTTGAATGCGGCTAAGCTCTCAACAGATTCGCAACATTTCTCAGGATTTTGATCTGGACTTGGCTTTGCAAAACGCACTATTGTTCATGGTAATCTGTGGAATAATTCCTTTGTTTTGTGACAGTCATTAAGTGCCAACTCCCATCACAAAACTCAAAGAAGACAGCCATGCTGAACCTCTAAAATATTTGATCAGAATGCAGTTTAGAGAATGAGGTAAAGTGCATCAAAATCCGAGTAAAGCATAGATAGCAAATAACCTTTGTAAAGAAATGTCCCGAGTGCTTCTGGCTAAATAACCTTTGTAAAGACAGGTTCTGCTGCACAACATAGTAATTAAGTAAGAGAGATAATTAGAAGATTTGACATTAAATTATAACACATGACAGTTAGTTATTAGGTGACGCAATCTATGACACTGAATAAGTAAATCTTCTAGTAAAATCCAAATATCAAGAATACTGGTACTGATTATCATTAGCAGACTTTAAACGACTGGCATCCCCTTAAACAAATCAGTTTCTAATTCTATCAGTTTCATGGACATGTAAACAGTTATGGACGTCTAACAAAGCATTGCCATAAGATCGCTTCATGAATGAGCTGGAAAAAAGATGAAAAATCTGACCAAATACAATCAGAAAAAAAATAAAACCCCTCAAGCAGTCATTCGCATAAGGAGACTTCTATTACTGAGCTACATTGTCCAGGGATTGAACTGTGAGCAAGAGCATTTTACCAAGAGCATAAGCAGACTAACGCGCCCACAACGACCGGATTGATGGATTCCAACAGCTGCTCCGCTCCAAGCGCATGACCTGAGTGATGGCCCAACTGTTTTAGTTCAAGCAAATACAAATCTTGAAGCAAATAGTAAACGTGTGCAAATCCGGAAGCACGCCGGTGCAAATCCTGAAGCACGGAAAGCAAATAACCAGCAAACCTTACCCAAAAAAAATGCTCGAGTGCTTGTGGCTTGTTGCTGCTTCTGCTCTAAAAAAAACCCTGTAAAAACTCTGTAAGAAACCATCAACTTAAAAGCTCTATGCCTCTGAAGTAAAGAACGGTTAGGCTAATACCTGAAGCACGCTTGCCATCGGGAAGCCACAATACCAGGAGATCTATCTCTTTTGAAAATCTGTTCCCATTGTGAACTTTCTTGACAGAAATAGGAGCTGGAGACAATATTGTAGGAGACCTAGGCCTCTTGGATGGATTAAACAGCGAACCACGCATCTGGATTGTTCTTGAAACTCCAGGACTCTCACAAACACGCCCATCTCCCTCCAAAACAATTTCATCCTCAATAATTAAACGTGTTTACTTTGGGCCCTTCATGAAATGGCATAGCATTCACAGGTAGTCTCTGATGAAGCTATGGCTATGGTGGATTTCGCCCTTTTTGTATCACATGCAAACGTCTATATCTCCAAAATCTTGTATTTCTGAAACCTTCGTGCAATTTTTTCCCAATTCCCTCGTCACATATCTTCCAAAAGCCGGATTATCATGTAGCAAACAAATATCCTGAACAATATCGACTTGTTTCTTGCATTGCAGAACCTACGAAGCTCGAAAGTCCGCTGCACCCGGCTATGGTGGACCTCATTAGCAGGAAGAAAAACGCAACCCACAAACCTAAAGACAAATACTTGTTTATGAACAGAGTGCTCTCGATACCAACGAAGAACAGAGACCTGAAAGGATCGACGAATTTCGACGGCCAAGGTTAAAGCCCCAAATTCCCATCGAAATGAACGTTCCAGATCAAAAGCCCTAATTTTCATGTTAAGAAGAGTCTCTTCTAACGAACAGCCAAGATAGAAGCCCTCTTCCTAAATTCTAATGTTCCAGATCAAAAGCCCTAATTTTCACACCTTTCTAAAACCTCCCCTGCATCTCCCCATCCAGAATAGACGGCCAGGATTCGCCCTGCCCCTTCCATCCTACGGCTTAGGAGCATGGTTCATAACTCCATCTATGACCATGCATCAGCCCATCCATGCATCCCTATGAACTGTCAAGATCTTTACCATTCATGTTTAAAGCGGACGGTGGGGATTCAAGGGAGTCCATGGGGTATGCATGCACATGGGTTATGCAGGAGGGGGCATAACAAACCCCCCTCATGCGATATAACTATATTAATATTAGGATATTAGTGCATACTCTTACCCTCAAAAAAAAAAAGAAAAAAAGAAAAGAAAAAATCCTTTTTATACATTTTAGCATGTGGTCTAGAATTTCTTTAAAGCTTACAGCTTAAGTTTACCACCGAATTGCCAACATGAGTATCATATAGCTTGTTCATTGTTGAGAGGAATATGCATCTATAGTTCTATGGGCAGGTGCCAGAAGGTGTATTTGAATAGCTTGGTCTTGGCCATCCTGCTGACATTCAAGATTCTTCAAACACTACATCAAAAAAAGGGACTCACTGGAGTCTCACTCTATAGGGTCCAAAGAAGGACAATCACTAGAGAAGGGGCTTTTAGCGACGTCAGTTTGCGACTTAAGCCTTGACATCGTAAAATGATCATGCGTTCCCACAAAGTCGCTAAGATTTTTTCAAACCGTCGCAGGCGCGACGTGCAACATCGCACCACAGACGTCCAAGCAGACATCGCTACGGCCTATGCGCAATGGCAATGCGCCACGTCGAAACTGGAATGCGCCACATCACAGGAGCTAGTAAAACGTTGTCACTACAACGTGGTCGCAGACCAAAAGACCGGCGTTACTTATGCGACGTCGCGTTGAATGTGCAACGTGCCACTTTGTATGTTCGATATAGAATGTAGCACATTTTATGTCACATCGAAGGTGCGACATCCTGTACATTTTAAGTGTGATGTCACGTTTGATACAATTTTTTTCAGTAGAACCCTAATAAAAACCGAGACTTATTTTCCTTTGTATGCTTAGCTTGCGCCTAGAAGAGGCTTCTATTAATGGATGATAGTGTTGCTCCGAGTCGCGCTGATCGTCGAGTACAACGTACTTTGAGGATTATGGAGGAGGTCAGCAGAAGCGAGCCACAAGATGAGATTCCTCTTTCAACGGTAAGAATTCATTGCTTTTAGTTATTATCTTCAAAGTAACTATATCATTTTTTCCATGAAAAAATAAGATCATGTGTGATTGCAAACAATGTGTGGGCCAAAAAAGGTGCTTCAGATCAATTGCCACGGATCATCTCATTAAACAGGGAGGACACAAAGCCCCAACTACATCTATGAGGTGCTTATCTGAACTCTAGTTTATATATGATTTTAGTTATGACATAGAATTTATATTATCTTCTCTTGTAGGTCATTCAACCCGATCCACGGGTTCTCAATCCCAAGCATAAGAAAGCTTTAAAAAGTGCAATGAAAGAAGAACAAGAAACACTAAAGGGTGCTCCCTCTTCTTCAAAGTTTCGTGGCGAGGACCCAATGATGGATATGTTAAAAGCTCTTAGTCTTAATGTTGAATTGGATGATTTAGTGTACGAGGAAGATGTTGGTGATGGCGGAATGCACTTGACTATTATGGTAATGATTCCATAATGGTGGAGGCAGAGACAAATCTATTTCCAGGCTCTCAAACATCTAAATTGTCTGCTAGATTATTAATTCTCAATTTACAAACGAAGTACCAATGGAGCAATACAAGTGTATCTGACCTTTTAAAGTAACTTAATTAGTTTGTTGGTTCATATAGGCTTTTCTTTATTATCTTATCAATAAACGTTATATGTTGAACTCGTCTTCATGGTCTTAGAAACAATTATTAATTGGCCATTTATCACATTGGTTATGTAGGTTATTGCACGAGAAGATCCTTCTAGAAGGGAATAAAGTCGCATTTAATTAAAATGGGTCTCATTCCATTCCCATCTTTTTTTTGGAACCCTGTTATTTTACACAAAAAGGACGAGGGAAAATTATTCGGACTCCAAAACTGTCCAGAATTTGAATATTTCTGTGCTAGGGTGCGTCCAATCTTTCCCCCTGTTTTCTCGGATCGCGAGTCGAGAACAAGAAGAATACAATGCAAACAAAGGAATTTCATTACAGATTGAAACCAAAGTTGTAGTTGAAAAAGAATTTTTATTAATAAATTGAATAGTTACAATGTATTTTACATCGGACGCAGAGACCATGGCGGTCTTGCTGTCACTACAGTTACATCATCATGGTAGGTGGTCCACCTTAGGGGAAGAACGTGTGGGGCTTCTTCTTGCCGTCTGTAAGCCTTGGGGGCAACCTGAAGAACGTGGAATGCCTCACGAGGAGGTGCCTCGTGAGCCACCCGCTGACCTGTCCACCCGATTTCTCCACTCTCCTCTCGCATCTTTTCATCAATCGCTGGGTCGAATATGCTCATTCCCCAACCTCTGTGGATGTCATGCAATGCTTGCAAGATCCTTTGAGCTTTCTGGACTTGCAAAATGTTCTTCCTCTCTTCTTCATCCCTTGAGGTCCCATAGCGTCTGCAATCACGAGCAAGCTTATCCCAAAGCCCTGGCAAGAGTGTAGCCTGAGCGGTATCTGTCTGAACCACCTGGAGCAAAGAAAGTCCATGATTAACAATTACGGTGCCCTATTAGTCATAACGAAGAAAAGAATGGAGAATTCAAAATAGATTGGAGAGCATTCATTCTATATAGCTACATCCAATCACACAAAGAAGCATACAAATGGTCTCATCAACGGGACAAGCAGTGCCTTTCTCGACTCGCGAGTCGAGAAAGGCCCTGGAAAGTCAATGTACAAGCATTTTCATTACAGAATATGGCTGCATCCAATCACACAAACAAGTATACAAATAGTCTAATCCTTGGGATAGGCAGTGCTACTGGCACTGCACAAAGACTAATAACCGAAGCCAACCAGCAGTGCTTATAGAGAACTGGACATCCATAAGCCTTTACATTTCATGGTGCTCTAAAAGTCTCATGTATCAGTATATTTCTTCTTACAACAATGGTCTTCATCTTAGATTCTTCGATATAGAATGTTTCACACGCTTTTCTTCACTTAGTACCTTCTTCATATATTCATAAATTCCTTTCTTTTTTATTTTTTTGTTTTCTTTTCTTTTTCTTTTTTCTTTTTTATTTCTTTTCCTTTCTTTTCTTTTTTCTTTTTTTGTTCATTCTCCAATACACTGGGTGCCATGCACTTCGGATTTCAAGATCCGGTATTAATGGTTCACTCTCCTTCTCTCATTATCTTACCACTTTTATAATATTTAGCCCGCTCCTACTTAACGTTGTGGCTTTGTACATCTGCTCTTAGCCTCGGGCGGCACACATGTGTTAGTTACTCAGGATGAAAAGTTCTAGATAAGCACACCTATTAGCCTCAAGCTATTAATCCCCTTGCAAGGCCTACAAATAATTAATTGGTTCTGGCCTGGTCAATATTGATTACGCTAATCATGAAGCATCATCCTCTCATAGTTGTGCAATATAACCCCTTTTAAATGCCATTGTGAATTCTCTAGAATAATTCTATATGATCATATTGTTACTACCCTCCTTATAACCACATCCATTTATCCCTTATATATTCGTCTCTCAATTAGCACATGGCTTAACAAAACTACAACTCAATAGGAAGGATCACACTTGTCATGCTCAGATTTCGTATATCCTTCTCTTTCTCTATGATTTGACTTCTTTTTACTCCAAATATTAGTAGTTACACAAGAAAACAAGTAATTTAAGCAAAACTTAAAAAAAATTCCCCCTTCAGCTATATTACATTTAGTCCCCTCAAACTTGGCTCGACGTCGCGACGAGCTTTATTTTTGTTTCGTCTCTTTTCCTGCAATCCCAAACATCAGTGCGATTGGGCAATTTCAGATTTAGACTCATAATATGGTTTTAACCGTGCACCATTAATTTGTGAAGGTAATTCCATGCCACTTAAATCTTCAAGTGTGACAGACCCATTTTCAAATACTTCCTTAAGTTTCTAAGGCCCTAACCACCTCATTCTTAATTTTCCTGGTCTCTTCCAATATTTACTATCATAGAGCAACACTAACTCTCCGAGTTTGAAATCCTTCAATTTCAACCATTTATCATACCAAGCCTTCCTTCTCTTGTGAGAAAGGAAAAGTATCTCACTTCATCTTCACCAGTAAGGTAGCATTGCAGCACCATTGGGGTGGGCAATGCCTCACCATTACATGAATACAGCTTCGCCATTATGGAGACCTGCAAAACACATTATGAATGCACCATTCAAGCTCTGGTATCACGGGTCAGCACCCCTTGACTTTGAAGGTAAATTGCAGGCAGTAGTTTAAGTTTTAGAAAGTAAAGAGAATAGAATTAGATTGAATAGATCTTGGAGAACACATCTATATAATCATTTTAGAAAATGACCTTGTGTGGACATTTCTAGAGAAGTTTTTCTCTTAAGTTCACCATTGGTGGGGACTCCACCTTATCCATCGTGCCGGTGGCCTAGTGGTTATGCTATTGGTTATGGGCAAACCCCACCCATGCCCAAAACCCGCTGACTACCATTGGATGGTGGAAAAAGAAAATAAAAAAATGAAAAAACCATCGTAGCTGGCGGCCTAGTGGTCGAGCCATTGGTTACAGGTAATCCCCACCCAGGCTCAAAACCCACTGACTACCACCGGATGGTGGCCAATACATAAATAAATAAATAATAAAAATAAAAATTAATCAAATAGAAATAGAAAAAAAAAATGCAAAAATGCCACAATAACACAGTGTTCATGAATAAGAGGATTTTTCCCGACCATGGCTTCTTGTACATTTAAAATAATTTACAAAAATCAAGAGCATGTCAACCTTAAAGACCCAGTACTCTTATCAAGATAGACGCCGTCATTAATTAAATGATGCGCCATTGAGTTGCACTCTTACCAAGATAGACGCCGTCATTAATCAAATGGTGACGCCGTCATTAATTAAATGGTGCGCCATTGAGTTGCACTTTTACCAAGATAGACGTCGTCATTAATCAAATGGTGCGCCATTGAGTTGCATGTCACACTAAAAACCAAAACTAAAATAAAACTAAAATTAAAATTAATGAAAACTATTCCTATTTTCTATTATTGAAAATAGGAAGAGTTTCCATAAAGCTATGAGCTGGTCGACACTCTCTTTGGACCGAGGTCTATTCCTGTAACTGACGGCCTGCCTGGCTCCTTCACAATAGCCAAGTCTCCAAGGCAATATGTGCTTGCTAGTGGCCGATGTAGAATGAGGTTCGCATGGTCTTCAAGGATTTGAAAAACTCAAACAAGATTGAATTTAGCTTCAAAATAAAACTTAAATAGAATAATGAAAATACAATGTGCTCCTCTCTGGTCAAGGATGGCAGAATCGGAGGATCTCTTTTAGCGCCTTCCGTTTGAGGAGGAAGCATCTCTTCTCCTTGCCTCTTCATTGTTACGCCCCAGTTGTATTAGATACCCTAATTTCTTTTAGCTTCTTTAAGCCACAACGAAACCCACAATACAATACAATACAATACAATAAGCACAATACAATACAATACAGATTCAATATAGAATGGCTAAAAAAAAAAAAAAGAAGCTCTCTACAGATCTATTTTTTATTAAATCCTTTTCCCTTCGACCAAAATTTTGTGAAAAGCATTTGCCAACGTAATCCCAAAGCAAGAAATTCGGATGGGTTTCCATGGAAAACAGAAAAGGTTTCATGAAAAAACAGGAAAGGTTTCTATGCGAGGTGTGACGTCCGCTACTCCTTATACGATGCACACATCGTATCAGAAGGCGGAGCATTCCCCCTGACAGCCAAACTGGCAGGGGCCATCCACCTGACACCACTCCCAGTGGAATGAGTTAGCAAGGGAAGAGTGGATGTGTCATTCACCCATCTCCCTTCGGGTCGATCTAGCTATGTAAGCGTGAATAAACATGAGCATATAATAACAATATATCAATACAAGGGCCACTGCCCTTATTCGACTTGAACTCCATGGAGAGTGATGCATCACTCCAGGAGTGTCGAGCTCATGCCTTGCCCACACGTAGTGGCAAGCCATTAAGCCTAGCTCACTAGAATCCCTGGTAGGCTTTACACACCAGAGGGATTGCTCTGTGTTGGGACAAGTACCCCCTTGTTCTGCTGGTCTAGCCCCTCCACCTTCAACCCGGTGGGCTCTTGTGTACAGGCCGCATGTATTTGGGAACTAGTAGGCTGTCTAGAATCATCTGCTATACAGGCTTTAGGCCTCTACCCCCCTTCCCAATACATGAAGGTCACAGAGTGAAATACCAACATCATCACAGAACTGAAATGAAGAATAACATCTAATCTATCTACCTAAACATCCAGAGTTAGGTTCCTTTGTTAGGGCTTATGATCTCAGGATCTATAAGGCCTTTAAAGCTGAACTAACATGCTAAACCAGTTCATTGCCAAGCTAAAAGGCAGCTTTGCACAACAGAATGACCAATTACCTGGCACCTGACTTGCTCCTGATCCTCGGAATGCGTCCATGCCTCTGATCCTGCTGAAGATTGTTGTTACTCAAAGATCTGTTGTGCAAGACGGCTTTTCAGAGCCTGGCAATGCGAATTGGGGTCTTGGCTTGGCCGAAATGGCTCAAGAGAACCCTAAATGCGAGAGAAGGAAGGGAGCTTAAGGAAAACCCTAAATGCAAAGAGAAGAGAAGGTTTAGGGTTTAAGGGGAAAGCCCTTATATAGAAACCCTTAAGGTTAGGTTAGACATTGGCCAAATGGGGTTTAGCCATTTGGCAATGGGGTCCATGGGGTTTATAATTGTGTATGTTTATTTAACATGCACAACATTTGAGGTTGCCCCCCTAGGTGCAACTCTTGCCCCCTAGGTGCAACCCTTTACGGCTTCCAAGTACATGTCATTCGTGACATGTACGTGTGACGTGGCAATATAATATACGTATTCGGACCGTATATTATGCTGGAACGTCACACGAGGCCAATCAAATTGAGCTTGATTTTGCTCGTTAACACATAATCTAGATTCAAGGCCCTAGTCATTAGAGAATACAAAGCATGGGGCATGTTTCCCAAGACCAATATAGCATGCCCAATTCGTTTTGTATTGCGGGGGGGTATTTTGGCAGTGGTTGAATAGAATAGAATAGAAAGTTATTAACGTCCACGGAAGCCCGCATGTTGAGGCTATGATTTGGGTATAGTATTGTATCAGAAATGGTATATTTTGCCATCTGATACAATGGTTAAATGGTCTCTTCTATTTTGGGTGATGTACCTGATTCCTGAATGCTTTTTTTGTAGCAGTTTTTCCAGAGGCCAAGTTTGGAAATAGACAAGCCTTTTTGCGGGCGTGTCTGATATGCATCGCTCTGATCTGCATCGGCCACCTGTGCGGCAGCCAGGCTGAGGGAACCCGGTGTGCATGGCTCAGATGCCCGAATTGCTGCCCACATCGTGTCTGCAATCATCGCATGAGGATACCCCTGCGATCAGAAGGGCTGCTAGGTGATCCGGCTGCAGAAGCTCCAGGGAATCAGCGGGAGGAAAAAAAAACGCCATGCAACAAATTTTGTTTTAGCGTAAATATCACAATGCATCCAGCACAGCAGTGATGGTTACTCCATAATGCAACGATCAAATTTTGCAGGGTAGCTTCTATTTTGGAAGGGCAAAGTTTGAAGCCCCCATCAGCAACAACAAAATCTAGATTTTGGTGCTTGGCTTCATGAGAGTTTGATATACAAATCTGTATGCGACTTAAAGTTTCCCGCAGGTCTGATCCAGAGCTTGAATTCATGTACATGTTTGAGGGGAGTTGCAGGTTGCTTCGCAAGTGTGGATTTCTGTCGCCCAAATTCTGGTGGGGGGCTTCTTGCTTGCTTTTACCCAGGGCAGGACAGCTATGAGCATCCTTCGCATAGCACATTCCAACATTGCCGATGTCTATTTTGAATCGTCCTAGACGAGCTTGCTGATCTCTTACTTATTATTCTTGGCATACATTAGTAAAGCTACATGCATTGTTTCCATAGCAAATCTACAACATGCACCCGAGATACTTTATGATCCGCTAGCACAGCTTCAAAGATTATTTATTCCGGCAACACAAGAAGCGTAGTTGGGTTCAACGCTGGAACGTAGTTGAGAGCAACCGAGCAATTAATGGAGAAGAGTTCGTAAATAATGTTGCTTGTCTAAGTTAGCTTGTGGTTAGAAATCTTTGGGTTATGTAATTTACATCTAAACATATATAATGCAGTCCCCATTTCTGTTTGAGGGTAATATTTTTTCCCCAGCAAAAAACCCTGGGAGAGACACGTAATTTTGAAAAAGAATAAATGAAAATAAGAAAGAAAATTTGACGGGCTCCGGATTTCTTGCTTTGGAAGCAATCCTCTGCTCTGGATCTGTCGCGACAGCTTGAAGGTAAATTAAATGACCAGTCTGGCGGTGGATAGCTTGATCCGGCATTTGCCATATAAGAAGTGTTGCCCACTGTATAATTCTGAAATCGGTTGCTCAAATCGGCTCTGCCCCTTTGATTGCTTCCAAGTAAGTCTACTCTTACTTCCAATTGAGTCTAGTTCGATTCCTTCTCTTTTTATGCAATGTTTTCCTTGAATCCAAACACAAACCCTTGGTATGGCCGTTGCTATGGCGTTGGTCTGCGCACTAAGGGCGTAAATATATCTTGCTTGTGACTTTTTGTTCAGAGATCTTACCTCTTTATGGAATCAAAACATGAACATGACACATTGGAAAACCGATTTCTAAGATTATAACTGGAGATAAAATAAGTTCCAGCTCTCTCTTTTGGAAATACTGAACCCATAATCAAAGGAGCGTACCTGCGAGAAAAAAGGCAAAAAATAAGCTAGGCAGGCAAACATGACTCTCTAGGCACATACATTGAAGTTTGGGCTTCGCCCTGTGCAAAACGACGATGTTTGAAACTGGCTATGGCGATGGCCATGGCATGGAAGGAAAAAAATGGGGCTGGCGGGAAGATGGAATAGGTCCAGATGCCGGGGGCTTAGTTCAGATCAATCACTTTTTAGCACATTACTTAGAGTTATGAGTTCTATCCAATTGCTAGGTACTGCCAGACTTTTAGAATCTGTGGATAATAGCATCGTATGTGATATACATCAGGGAAATCCCCTTCTCTATTGTTTCTCGGAATAGATTGAATGCCAATCGGGGCCGCTTTAGCATAGATGCAAGCCCTTAATAATCCGCAGCTTTTCTTTGAAAATGAAATAGGGATGTTAGCTTGTTTTGGCCCAGAAGAGTAAAGGACTTTTGAACACAGTAAATTTAACTGTATCCATGAAGGCAACAGACAACAGGCAACCGGAAGAGATGTTGGCCTTTCTAAGATTAGTTGCACTTGGTGGGAGCATGTATTTATTGTTTAAACTGGCACCTTTTCTTGTTGTAGGCCTTGTTTAGGAATGTTGTATGGGGTCATCTGAGCTTACCAATTAGCCATGACAATGAAGAAGCATTATATCAAGCGATGATTGAGGGATGTTCCTCTTTCTTAGCAGGATATTCATCTACAATAGACGAGGTGGATGTTTTTTTACCTGGTTCTCGTCTATGACAACAATAGTTTTAATCTCATGCTTCATACATTAGATATTTTGGTCTCTTAGGGTTTCTATGTGGTACACAATCATATATTCTAAAGGCAAACAAGTTTTCATTATTGGCATATAGCTTTTTTGCCATCTTTCCCACTGCACAAGTGAAGCCCATGGTTGCATTTAAATTTTGATTGGATGACATTTCTGGGAAAAAGGATTTCTTGAATTCGAAAATTTACATTGTAATGTTTCCTGTCCATAAGTGAGTTTGGTGCAAAAGCATTATTCATGGTTTACATTGTATCTTGGATGAGTAAATGATGTGTCCTTGACGGGATATTTCTAGTTCCTTCTATGTAGTTGGCCACTGGCACCATATTTCAAACCCGCTCCAAAGTTCTTTGTATGTGAATGAAACCCTCCTATGGAGTGCTGAACATGGTTATGATGTTTGTTTATTATTTGTTATGTTGGTAAAAGTGCGTTCAACATATATTCTGAGTCATTAGTCTGAACACTATCAGGACCTTGCTCTTATTGGGGAGGATACACTAAGGCCAAGAATGATGATTGCCACAGTTGTCCGCTTGGGCGAGAAGCAGGTTCTACAGGAGCTCTTGATCTGGTTTGAGAGGCACATGGAGGAGCTGGACAGGCTTGAATATTATGCAAAGAGAAGACTAAAGAGCCTTGGCCTTATGGATGAAAGAAATAGTCTTACTGCTTGGGTAAGCTTTATCTCTTAAACATTAGGGTCATTTGTCTCTTACGCCTATTAAAGTGGATGCATTTACTGTCATGTCACAGATGGAGTAGGAGCTTGGAGAGAAGCTTTACTCGTGGGCAAATGATACATACCATTGGATGGAGGACGCTGGTAATGAGCCACTGGTATTATGGTAAAAAGTACTTCTTAGATACCCTGGAACCTTGGCAAACACTTGGGGACTAAACAGTTGATTTCTATCTCTAGGCCTAGGTATTTACACTACACACACAGGATCAAGGAATGGTGATCATGGGCATTGGAAAATTGTCAACCGTTGCTAACCACAAACAATGAACACAATAAACTGTCTAGACAATAAGACTACTCTATACAATATACAAAAAGGTTGATTCACCACGGTTAGGAACAATATGCTTTGTTCATAGTCTTACCAAACTGACAATCTATGCTCAATCACGTATTGCATGACTTAACAAGTCCAATCCATCCGTGAGTTTGGCATGGCATTTCTTCCAAAAACTCAAAATTGGCAGAGCGTTTAGGCTCGTGTCAGAACAGGTATGTTCTTCTCGAACATCATGCTTGTGCATTCAAAATTCAGGACCAATCACAAGGCTGCCCATCCCACCGCCGCACATGGCGCCACACCATCTTCCAAATCCACTGCTCTGATAACTGGCTCTGCCTAAAGCAATATAGTGTGGTGTGTGGTCACATGTCCAGTTGAATGCTGCCTAATGGCATGAGGTAAAAATACTATCTATCTATTGCGTTGAATAGTTTGGGATTTGCACTTTTTTTTTTCCTGAATGGTTAAACATTGATGAATAGTTTGGGATTTGCACTTTTTTTTTCCTGAATGGTTAAACATTGATATCTAGGTTTATTAAGAATAAAGATGACACTTAACTAACTACCTGGATTGACTTTCAAATGTCTAAAAAATAATGTTGTGACTTAGAATAACTGTTTATGCATCTTTTGTCAGAGGAATTACTTATTACATAATATAAGAGACTAGAATCTTCTATTGAACCATCAAAAAACGCAAATAAAATGGAGAAGCAAAAAAAAAAAATGGACAGAGCCTTCGAGGAATCTATGGATCAAGAAGATTTTTTGTCACTGCATCAAGTCGCTCATTTGTTGTTCTGTCTTGCAAAGTTCTTATCATAGCCATACAAGTTTAGATACCCGAGTTTCTATGCATCCATTAGATCTTGCATGGTGAGGTCAGGAACAACATTTCATATAAAAAGATTAAGCACTAGGTCCAACTTTTCAATGGTGAACATAGTATGATGATTATGGAAGTATCTAAGGTTGAAAAAAATGAGAAGTTAAATGTCAACTCTAGATCGCATGTTCTAAATCCATAGTCATAGCAGCCATAGGTATACTGGGAATACAATGGTCCTTGATCGCAACACTGGTAAGTGATTAGGTAGAGGACAGGGGATTGAGAAAGAGAAATGTTTCTTGTGTAAAGTAATGATATAAATGTTTTCGACCATAATTGCACCATTGGAATCTTGCTTATCTTTTTGAATCAAAATGTCAGCCGCCGATCTGGAATAATCCACAGAATATTCCACAGATCGGCGATGCACAATAAAAAATAATTAAACTTTGACGAAAGCGTCAGATACGTATCTGTAGCCCCTGTAACCATTTCGTAGAGTATACACGGTATCTATAGTATAACATACGCCCCCAGCATTTCTGTTAGCCGCTGCAGCAGAGTTCTTGTAGAAGGCGGCCATGCAATTGCAATCTTTCAAGCAAGAATTTTGGCATTCATAAGAAGACAGCCCACCAGTGCCATCGGAAAAATCATTTGCAAAATAATCCAATCCGCCCAGCTTCAAGAGCTTGGACCGCTTCGGATTTTTGCAAGATGGCAAGGCTGATTTTCTGTAACATCCTTTGCTTGGCCTGTATTTATCAATTGGGAAGAATCCATTGATGCAGCTGCATTCTCCATCTGTGCAGATCCCATATCTGCCGCAGGAACTCGGCAGGCTGCAGCTTTCTGTCGTCGTTGCAAAAAATCCCTCGCTTGTCAGATCGTATTGCATCGTCCATCCCTTTGAATACCCCCAATTGTACAGTTGGATCCGGCCGGAGGGCTCCAGCTTCAAATATTGAATCGAATTTGCCCCAAATGCAGGTATTGCAATGCTTGAATCGGGCTTGGAGGCCGAGCTTGCAAATAAATCTATGCTTTCGTTTTTATAGATCGCAAAAGGGGATTTAATCGTGCTGGCAGCTTGGGTTTTCTGTGCCCAATAAATCTGGGGCTTAGAAGCGGAAGCATATGCAGCAAGCTGGTTTTTCTCCATCGCCAGATAATAAGGTCCCTCGCTGTAATTAGATGAAGAAACGGATCCATACAATTTGGCTCCCGAATTGAGAATTTGGGACGGAACAAGGGCATCAGATGGGTGATTAAAACTCTGCCAAAATATATTCTGGCCATCGTGAAGAACCAAATTACCTGTACACAGAGGGATTTACACACCAGAGGGATTGCTCTGTGTTGGGACAAGTACCCCCTTGTTCTGCCGGTCTAGCCCCTCCACCTTCAACCCGGTGGGTTCTTGTGTACAGGCCGCATGTATTTGGGAACTAGTAGGCTGTCTAGAATCATCTGTTATACAGGCTTTAGGCCTCTACCCCCCTTCCCAATACATGAAGGTCACAGAGTGAAATACCAACATCATCACAGAACTGAAATGAAGAATAACATCTAATCTATCTACCTAAATATCCAGAGTTAGGTTCCTTTGTTAGGGCTTATGATCTCAGGATCTATAAGGCCTCTAAAGCTAAACTAACATGCTAAACCAGTTCATTGCCAAGCTAAAAGGCGGCTTTGCACAACAGAATGACAATTACCTGGCACCTGACTTGCTCCTGATCCTCGGAATGCGTCATGCCTCTGATTCTGCTGAAGACTGCTGTTATTCGAAGATCTGTTGTGCAAGAGCGGCTTTTCAGAGCCTGGCAATGCGAATTGGGGTCTTGGCTTGGCCGAAATGGCTCAAGAGAACCCTAAATGCGAGAGAAGGAAGGGAGCTCAAGGAAAATCCTAAATGCAAAGAGAAGAAAAGGTTTAGGATTTAAGGGGAAAGCCCTTATATAGAAACCCTTAGGGTTAGGTTAGACATTGGCCAAATGGGGTTTAGCCATTTGGCAATGGGGTCCATGGAGTTTATAATTGTGTATGTTTATTTAACATGCACAACATTTGAGGTTGCCCCCTAGGTGCAACTCTTGCCCCTTTACGGCTTCCAAGTACATGTTATTCGTGACATGTACGTGTGACATGGCAGTATAATATACGTATTCGGACCGTATATTATGCTGGAACGTCACACGAGTCCAACCAAATTGAGCTTGATTTTGCTCGAAGGCCTAATCATTAGAGAATACAAAGAATGGGGCATGTTTCCCAAGACCAATATAGCATGCCCAATTCGTTTCGTATTGGGGAGGGGGGGGAGGGGGGTATTTTGGCAGTGGTTGAATAGAATAGAATAGAAAGTTATTAACGTCCACGGAAGCCCGCATGTTGAGGCTATGATTTGAGTATAGTATTGTATCAGAAATGGTATATTTTGCCATCTGGTACAATGGTTAAATGGTCTCTTCTATTTTGGGTGATGTACCTGATTCCTGAATGCTTTTTTTGTAGCAGTTTTTCCAGAGGCCAAGTTTGGAAATAGACAAGCCTTTTTGTGGGCGTGTCTGATATGCATCGCTCTAATCTGCATCGGCCACCTGTGCGGCAGCCAGGCTGAGGGAACTCGGTGTGCATGGCTCAGATGCCCGAATTGCTGCCCACATCGTGTCTACAATCATCGCATGAGGATACCCCTGCGATCAGAAGGGCTGCTGGGTGATCCGGTTGCAGAAGCTCCAAGGAATCAGCGGGAGGAAAAAAACGCCATGCAACAAATTTTGTTTTAGCGTAAATATCACAATGCATCCAGCACAGCAGTGATGGTTACTCCATAATGCAACGATCAAATTTTGCAGGGTAACTTCTATTTTGGAAGGGCAAAGTTTGAAGCCCCCATCAGCAACAACAAAATCTACAAATTTGTATGCGACTTAGAGTTTCCCGCAGGTCCGATCCAGAGCTTGGATTCATGTACATGTTTGAGGGGAGTTGCATGTTGCTTCACAAGTGTGGATTTCTGTCGCCCAAATTCTGGTGGGGGGCTTCTTGCTTGCTTTTACCCAGGGCAGGACAACTATGAGCATCCTTCCCATAGCACATTCCAACATTGCCGATGTCTATTTTGAATCGTCCTAGACGAGCTTGCTGATCTCTTACTTATTATTCTTGGCATACATTAGTAAAGCTACATGCATTGTTTCCATAGCAAATCTACAATATGCACCCGAGATACTTTTTGATCCGCTAGCACAGCTTCAAAGACTATTTATTCCGGCAACACAAGAAGCGTAGTTGGGTTCAACGCTGGAACGTAGTTGAGAGCAACCGAGCAATTAATGGAGAAGAGTTTGTAAATAATGTTGCTTGTCTAAGTTAGCTTGTGGTTAGAAATCTTTGGGTTATGTAATTTACATCTAAACATATATAATGCAGTCCCCATTTCTGTTTGAGGGTAATATTTGTTTCCCAGCAAAAAACCTGGGAGAGACACGTGATTTTGAAAAAGAATAAATGAAAATAAGAAAGAAAATTTGACGGGCTCCGGATTTCTTGCTTTGGAAGCAATCCTCTGCTCTAGATCTGTCGCGACAGCTTGAAGGTAAATTAAATGACCAGTCTGGCGGTGGACAGCTTGATCCGGCATTTGCCATATAAGAAGTGTTGCCCACTGTATAATTCTGAAATCGGTTGCTCAAATCGGCTCTGCCCCTTTGATTGCTTCCAAGTAAGTCTACTCTTACTTCCAATTGAGTCTAGTTCGATTCCTTCTCTTTTTATGCAATGTTTTCCTTGAATCCAAACACAAACCCTTGGTATGGCCGTTGCTATGGCGTTGGTCTGCGCACTAAGGGCGTAAATATATCTTGCTTGTGACTTTTTGTTCAGAGATCTTACCTCTTTGTGGAATCAAAACATGAACATGACACATTGGAAAACCGATTTCTAAGATTATAACTGGAGATAAAATAAGTTCCAGCTCTCTCTTTTGGAAATACTGAACCCATAATCAAAGGAGCGTACCTGTGAGAAAAAAGGCAAAAAATAAGCTAGGCAGGCAAACATGACTCTCTAGGCACATACATTGAAGTTTGGGCTTCTCGAACATCATGCTTGTGCATTCAAAATTCTGGACCAATCACAAGGCTGCCCATCCCACCGCTGCACATGGCGCCACACCATCTTCCAAATCCACTGCTCTGATAACTGGCTCTGCCTAAAGCAATATAGTGTGGTGTGTGGTCACATGTCCAGTTGAATGTTGCCTAATGGCATGACGTAAAAATACTATCTATCTATTGTGTTGAACAGTTTGGGATTTGCACTTTTTTTTTTCCTGAATGGTTAAACATTGATGAATAGTTTGGGATTTGCACTTTTTTTTTCCTGAATGGTTAAACATTGATATCTAGGTTTATTAAGAATAAAGATGACACTTATTGACTTTCAAATGTCTAAAAAATAATGTTGTGACTTAGAATAACTGTTTATGCATCTTTTGTCAGAGGAATTACTTATTACGTAGTCTTGCAAAGTTCTTATCATGTCCATACAAGTTTAGATACCCGAGTTTCTATGCATCCATTAGATCTTGCATGGTGAGGTCGGGAACAACATTTTATATAAAAAGATTAAGCATTAGGTCCAACTCTTCAATGGTGAACGTAGTATGATGATTATGGAAGTATCTAAGGTTGAAAAAAATGAGAAGTTAAATGTCAACTCTAGATCGCATGTTCTAAATCCATAGTCATAGCAGCCATAGGTATACTGGGAATACAATGGTCCTTGATCGCAACACTGGTAAGTGATTAGGTAGAGGACAGGGGATTAAGAAAGAGAAATGTTCGCGGCAGCCTTGGCCGCCGCGATAAGTTTCTTGTGTAAAGTAATGATATAAATGTTTTCGACCATACTGGTCAATGTGCACCATTGGAATCTTGCTTATTTTTTTAATCAAAATGTCAGCCGCCGATCTGGAACAATCCACAGAATATTCCACGGTATCTATAGTATAACATACGCCCCCAGTATTTCTGTTAGCCGCTGCAGCAGAGTTCTTGTAGAAGGCGGCCATGCAATTGCATTCTTTCAAGCATGAATCTTGGCATTCATAAGAAGACAGCCCACTATAGTGCCATCGGAAAAATCATTCGCAAAATAATCCAATCCGCCCAGCTTCAAGAGCTTGGACCGCTTCGGATTTTTGCAAGAGGGCAAGGATGATTTTCTGTAACATCCTTTGCTTGGCCTGTACTTATCAATTGGGAAGAATCCTTTGATGCAGCTGCATTCTCCATCTGTGCAGATCCCATATCTGCCGCAGGAACTCGGCAGGCTGCAGCTTTCTGTCGTCGTTGCAAAAAATCCCTCGCTTGTCAGATCGTATTGCATCGTCCAGCCCTTTGAATACCCCCAATTGTACAGTCGGATTCGGCCGGAGGGCTCCAGCTTCAAATATTGAATCGAATTTGCCCCAAATGCAGGTATTGCAATGCTTGAATCGGGCTTGGAGGCCGAGCTTGCAAATAAATCTATGCTTCCGTTTTTATAGATCGCAAAAGGGGATTTAATCGTGCTGGCCGCTTGGGTTTTCTGTGCCCAATAAATCTGGGGCTTAGAAGCGGAAGCATATGCAGCAAGCTGGCTTTTCTCCATCGCCAGATAATAAGGTCCTTCGCTGTAATTAGATGAAGAAACGGATCCATACAATTTGGCTCCCGAATTGAGAATTTGGGACGGAACAAGGGCATCAGATGGGTGATTAAAACTCTGCCAGATTATATTCTGGCCATCGTGAAGAACCAAATTACCTGCAGAAGTAATATTAAGACCCACAGGCCGGAACAGAGTACCGGAATTCCAGACTAAGGTACCATCGTGATCATAAAGCACCAGGTTTCCATCCCGGCGGAAATCCAGAGTTGCATTTAATCCAACAGGGCGGTTTCGATTTGCAGCCCAGATCAATTGTGGAAATGCGAAATTGGGCATCACAATCCCGGATGCGCTGTTTGTTACTACTATGAAAACTCCAAATAGATACTGATCGCATGATCCTGAAGAGGATCCGGCGGTTTTGCAGTAGAAACCTGCGGCAAAGCTTGGGCCCAAATTTCCACTTAATAATATGGCCCTGATCAAGCTTCCGTCGGTGAAGGAGATAGAATGGGGCAGGGATGGATTATTGATCCATTTCGTGCCCTTTACTGCAGATGGGTAATCGAATTGAAAGCTGTGGATGGAATTTGCATTGAATAGGATGAAGCAGAGGACGAGCATTTGCTGCAGAAAAGCCATGTTTGCTTTTGTGTTGAGATTTTTGTTGGTAGGTTGTTATTTATTTAAATGTGGTAGCATTACGCGTTCAAAATGTGGAGGCTTAAATGACAGCTCTGCACGACATTTTAGCACTATGAAATAGAGACATTATTCAAAAGCCAGCAGTTTGTGAATTGGCGGTTCCTTGTAAAGGCTTCTAACAATAGGAACCTTCGATAACACGATTCGGAAAATTTGCACTCTAATCTTTGGCAAGGCCATGGTAAGTTCCCATGGAGGCTGACCCAACTTCAATAATTGAAGCTCAAGTTAGAAGGGGAAACTTTCGGGCGCTACTGGTGATCGTTTGTCAATAAATAACTGGCAATTCTAGGGTCACTATAAGAAAGCTGCTGAGAATTACCAGAATTCAACGGCAAATCAGGAATATCCAGACTCACAATTATACCACTACAACCTACATTTTCCGTGGCCGAAGAATTTGGTAATGATCCACTCTCGTGATCAGAAGCTGAAGCTAAGCATGTTGAAGACTCGGGATTTCTCTTTTTAATGCAAGAACAAAATGATGGAGCTGCTGCTACCATAGCTGTATCGTGCATGAAACTGCCATCAGGAAACTGCCATTGCCCTTGTTGCTCCTCCTCCTAGAGCTCCAGCAGAACCCATTTGGCATTGGGATCAATCTAGTCTGTGGGTTCGTCGAATTCAGAATAAAACTAGAAATTCTCTTCAGAAGATGCAAGAAATCTAAAACACTCTTTATAATGTAGCATAGCTGCCATTCCTGGGCCGGAGGGAAGGACAGAGCCCTCCATAGCTGCAATGCTCAACTTCGTTCCGACACGAGCGTTAAAGGGTGGCGATTTGTTAAGATTCCTATGGCTCCTATCTGGACGTTCATGCTACGTGCTCCCTCTTTATGCCACGTGGAAATGTTAGATAAGTAAAAACGGGCCACACAGTAGCAGTATTTTGTATCCACAATGATTTGGATATTGTGGGAATAAAACAAAAATTCCTATTCTTAATTTTTGAATAATGTTCTAGCATCATGTGCCCCATACACGTACCCTATACCCATCTTCTAATCTCGTCCCTATCCCAAAAAGTCCATGTCATGTAACGGGTGGTGATCAAATTGCTTCATGGTTCACTGACGTTCCTATCATCATCTTTGTAATTGCGTTGCCTCTTCTACAGTTATGTGATTTTATCGAGATACTTGGTTCAGAGTAACTAGCTCAAGCATGGAATGAGGCTAACAGTGATCCAAACATGCATGATAGCGTCATAATCAACTCCAATAGGATCATTCAGCCAATTTAAATCTTGCTAATGTACAATCATCATGAGGCAACTCAAAGATTTCTTATTTTTCCCAAGCATATTCCGAGTTTGATAAAATTATTATATTTGCTAAGGTCATAGGTTCAATGCCTCGTTCGAAAAATGGTCATGCATCTGTAACGTTAATGGAGGGAGGGCCCACTTTAGCCATTGTATAGTGGTGGGGGCGGTACCCATCTTGGTGTGTTGCATAGTATCTCATAAGCTATGGTTTCCATTGACATTAAAATTCTATCATTATCATCACCCTTTTTTTTTTTTTTTTTTTTTTTTTTCATTCTCGCTGACAAATTCAATTCAATTCTTTTCTCTCTCTCTCTCTCTCTCTCTCTCTCTCCCCGTTTTTTCTTAGCACATTTTTCTAGACAGGAGTGCACCTTCTTTGCATTGTGAGGCTATCCATGTTGCAAGCAGGTGGAATTTTTAGCAAGTGGATGCTTTTTTCACTCTTTGATTACATTTAAGAGAAGTTACAAATTCGTTATACAGGTGTGGGGGTGGACTACATTGATTATCTTGTTTGTATCGTCTCTTCGTATTGGGATTCGCTTTGATTTAGAGATAGGGTGTAAAACCACTAGTGAAATACACTTTTTGACGAAGCATTTATGCACTTTGAGTGCTGAAAATCGCGGAAGTCAAAGCCTGTCAGACCCTTATCTTTCTCCTTTTCTCGGCGCGAGAAAACTCAGCGGTTTGGAGGACAATTAATGATGGAACAATGGAGCGATGCTGCTTTTCACAGCTCAAGGGGTCTGTGCAATTCTGGGATGAAGCCTTAGGAGGAAGAAAATTAGTTGGAAAATGTTGTTACGAGCGAGATTAGGCATCTATTTGGATAAGGAAGCTGAACAAGAGAAAGATAAAGTGTCACTGTGCAAAGGGGCATTTTCAAGAAAAGTTGGAAACACTCTGTCGAAAAATCTACAGGAATTATAAGAAAGTAACTGATCTTTGCTTTTGCTTTTGAAATTGCACTATATCAATACCTAAGCTTGAAGAACACAAAAAGATGACATTGGAAGAAGTTGAGAATAGTTTAAGACAGGCCACAAAAGTTTTATCCACAAAACAAGAGGAGTTCAAGCTTAATCCAAACTGTGAGTTAGAGATAGAAATTAAATTCGGAGTAGATTGTCCAAATTGAATCTTTGCACAAGAACAAGGTACAAAATGCATTGAACTCTACATCTATTAATGAGCAGATCATATGTAAAAACAAACTTGAAAAGGAGTTAAAAGATCTAGAGGAAGACCAATCACTTTTGCATTTCTACTTAAGCAATTTGTGGAAGCTGAAAATGGATACTACTGCAACATTTAATATCTGCACTATTAAACTAGATAAGTTGTTGGTGATATCCTTGTTCATGGTTTTCTGTCACTCAATGGGTGAAATGGTTTCAGTAGAGTTATATCGTGTATGAGGTAATGCCGTCTCGTGATTCTACCTTTTATGCTTCTAGCCAGTTATCATATATCTCTTCTGCCAATTCCATCAGTCGGATTGCCTCCATTTCGCGATCAGTAATCTTAACTAATGGTGTTTATTTGTGGTGGGGCTGGGTTGAACTGTTAATGAGCTTTGGGCAACAATTCTAGATAACAGGTCTCTATTTCCAGATCAGTTTCATTGCCTAGGTGGTCTGCCGATTCAAGGTGACCCTGCAGTTGTTCGATGTACCATCTCAAGCATTGGTGGTTTGCCCCTCTTGGCTTGAAAGCTCATATTGGTTGGAACTTTATTGATGACGATGCCAAATGAGATAACTGGAGGGCTGAAGACTATCCCATGTATCTCTGATCTTGAAGGTCCTCCAGCTGACCCAGCAGATGATTGTGTTTCCCTGCATATTCCAGAGGTAGCAGACCGTATTCGTCGTCTCGAAAGCTTGGTCTCATTGGTAAGATCAAAAGGGGAAACCCAAGCCTTCAGGAAATCACTAAGGTGCTGGAACCGGTGTGTAGAGCAAGGTTTCTACCTAGGCTCCGGCTTGGCAATCTGTATTTCGTCATAATAGCTGCTACGGAAAGTGATGCTAACATTCTCTTTAAAAAGGGTGTGATCTCATCCATGAATGGCCAGTTCCTTCTCCAAAGGTGGCGCGAGGAATTTGATCCATATAACCCAGATGCTTTATACTTTCCAGTCGCGGTCTCCCTTATTAGTTTAAGGTCCGAATATTGGACAGAGAAGGCCTTCAAATCAATTGCAGTCTCTCTTAGAGAATACATCTCAATGGGTATGAGCAACAACGAGACCCCGAGGATTTGTATATCCATGGATATCCTGAAGACCATCCCTGAGCATATCGCCTTGAATGGCTATAACGGTAAAAAGGTTCTGTTTAAGCTGCTGACTTCTGGCCTGCCACCTCCTTGTACTATGTGTGGGGCAGTGGTTCATGCTTCCACAATTTGTGTTGTCCCAAGTGACCCAGTAGGTGGTACAAAATTTAACCATCTCCAAAGGGAAAGGTGCAGTTGTAACAGATGATGAAGGTTTCACTCTAGTTCCTGCATCCACGAAAGGTAAAGGAAAAGGTTATTCTAATGCAAGGAAAGGCCGAGGTGGCTATAGCCTGTCCATAACAATTCCTGACACAAATTTGCAAGTTGGAGAATGTTCAGTCACTAAAAGCAGCTTGCAGGAGGACCAGCCTAGTGAAGCTCTTGATAGTATGACCCATGATCCAAGTGGTCAAAAGGAAGTAGAAGAATGTGATGATGGCAACTTTAAGGTTGCAGCAGCAGCAGAGGGATCTCGAAAGGGACCCTTGATGCTCCAAAGCAATGCTCTGAATCTATCCCCAGTGATCTCTTCCCTCCCTGGTCCAGACATTGACCTATCAGCCAATGGAGAGATGACAGGTCTGCAACCAATATCGATGCTGATACCGACCACCCAGTCAGCATTGACTGCTGCCAAGTCAGCATTGACAATCACCCAATCAACTTTGGTGACTGCACAGGTGGACGTCTTTACCCCAAACATTGACACCGTGCCACAGAATATGATGATGCATGGAGTTGCACACTCTGATACAGAAGTTGACAAACATGTAGCAGCAGCAATAGAAGTGCAACGAAATGAGATGGTAGATGGAGCCTGTAGCCAGGATCAGGGTCTGGCCCCTCTGAAGGTAGCAAATGAGGTGGTAGATGCTCCATGCCACCAAAATCAGGTCCCAGAATCAGCTTTTGAAGAGGAAGGTGATGCCACTGGCCCCTTGTCCGGTGTACTAAAAAAGAAAACGGGGAAACGGGGAAAGAAAACGGGGAAAACGGGCAAAAGAAAGTGTCTTTTGTGCCGGGAGTAGTTGCGAAGGTTCTCCATGAACCATGCAATGCTTCTAGTATTCCTATAGCGGGAGCATTATCCCATATGCAGCATGTATGTTTTGTTAAGCGATTGGTGGGAGTTTCATCTCTTAAAAGAGGTAAGTTTTCCCTCAGCTCCTACTCATGCTTTTGCCTGAAATTATGCATCATATATAGTCTGTTAAGGTTCAAAGTATGTTTGGCTAAACTAAGTGTTAGACTAGTGTTTGTTACTGGAAACCTGGGTTTATGGCACTATGATTACATCATATATGGGGCTGGTCTATGGAATTCAGCTCATAGTAGCACAAGCACGACTAAAAATACTCAGATTGCTAGTACGGCAGATAATAGGATCGGCACTGGTATTGGACAGTTCATGGAAGTTGGAATTACTACAGTTCCTTTGCCTTCTTTAGGTAGAAAGGCACATCAGAAGGGTAATAGAGAAGCTGGCCAGAAGGTTCGAAACATAAAAAGTGGAGGAATAGATGAAGAATATGGGCTGAGTAGTAGGATAGCCTGGGCAAACAGGAATGTAATAGTATGGGACAGGTTTTGGAGTATATTTTTGTATGGTTCAGCAAATATTGTAGATGCAAACATTGTAAATGATGTTACTGCTGAAATCAATGACATGCTGTTGAACCTTAATTTGTGTTCTATTGTAACAATCAGTTCAATATGGTTTAAAAATGCCACAATGGAACCAAATTACCCTTTCAGTTCAAACAATGGAATATGGATGCTCAAATTATGGTCAAAATTTTCTCGCTACAAAAAACAGCTAAAAGGCTATGCTAATAATAGAGATAGGGGAATGGGACGGTTGGCCTTTTATCAAGCAAAATATAGAGACATGGGCCACTAGAAATAAGGAATTTACAATCTAGCTATGACACCTCTAATAATTTGGAGAGGTAGTCGATTTGGTGGGTTTTACGGGGGTGGGACCCCCCCACAGCATTGGCAAGGAGGGGAGCGGCTTAAACCTCAACATAATGGATGGGATATTACCCTGTTCGCCTGGGAAGGGGATAGGGGCTCCTTAATTGGTTGGGGTGCAATATGCTAATACAGTGGTCTGGGTTTATAAAATACCCTGTATAGTGTAAACTTACCATTGTGTCATCGGGCCCTCACAAAGATATTTGAGAGGGAAACAAACTGACACATACCATAAATGGCTACGACTAAAGGATAACAAATCTAGCATGCTCTGCCATCCTGACAAGAGGGGAAGCAACGAGGGGTGTATGACAAGGGGTGATGTCACTTGAATAGATAGCTTATGAAGATTGTTTCGTGGAACCTTCGAGGAATCAAGGGTCCTCTAAAGAGAGCTAGAGTGCTAGCTGCAATGAGATCAATGAATGCAGATATCCTACTTGTACAAGAGCATAGGCTTCCAGACTTTGAGGCTAGCTCCTTAGGTGCTTGGGTAGGTAACCAATACTCCTCTTTTACTTGTGTTAGCCTAAAACCTGGAATTTTAGCCTAACCTCAAAGGAATCTTAAACAAAGCGGTTCGAACCTCCAGATCACTTAGGGTGATCAATCCTTGTCATATGAAACCAGAAAATTCATTTTTAAAGTGCTAGTTTTTTCAAAATCACTAGAGTCCCTGAAACTGAAAAAACTGTCAGAGCAAAAACTGAACTTGCTGACACACCTTGAGAGATTTTGAAGATTTGATTGGTGTTATAAGTGGTCAACAAGCAGAGGAAAATGGTGGAGAAGATTTGACTTGATTTGAATAAGGGAATGTCAAGAAAAACGAGGTCAAAGGCAGGTCAAAAAGTTGGCCAGTGCCAAAACAGAGAGCCAAATTTGCAGATGGAGTTTGATGGGAAATTTTGGGTTGGGATCTGTGCAAGCAACTTCAAAATAGCCTCTAGATCACGTGCAGAAGGTTTGAATAGCAAAAGGATATTTTAGTTTTCCTGTAAATAGACAAAACCTCAAGAAAAAAATCAAACTCTGTAACAGTTATGAAAAGAAATCTTTTTATATGTTTTCTTTGAATGTATAGGTTTCTAGGATTTCTATAAGGATGAAATACAACTATCTGAAGAAGATACAATCTATGAGTAAATAGGTTTGGTCTTGTTTTGGTTTTTTGCTTTTTTTTTAAAAGAGCAATGCAGAATTACAAAAAATGGATGTACAATGGAGAAAATGATTTTTCAGGCAAAGACTATGCATTATAGCAATGTGATACAGAAAGTTTGATAATGTCAACAGGGTATTACCAAAGTTTCGAAAATAATAATGCTTGAGTAATAATGCTTGAGGGCAATTCCAAGACTGTATGAGTCTTTCAAGGGCTTCAAAACTACCAAAGAAGTAATATGGAATGATTTTTTAAGTTGCAATCGAGGTGCCTCAATGCTGACCAGTCTCACAAACGAACCTGACTTCAATCTCGAAATTTAAATAGAGCTGGAATCGAAAGGTAACGAGCAGCAAGGTGATATCAAAAATTTGAATGCGCCAAAATCCACGAGGTATATCTCCGAAGGGGCGGTCGATTTGATCCGTAATGCCGGTTTAAGAACTGCTTCCTCTCACAAAACTAGCTCTACCGAAAGTGAATTTAGGCCTAATTTGAGCAATTTCTCACGGATCAAATGCCACGAGGGGTCCCCAAGGTCTCGGAAAGGTTCAGGAGTTGATCTCGGGGAAAATTGGGCGGGATTCAATCAAATTTAGGCACGAATTGGCGGGATTTAGCGTGTTCCCCTATTTCTTACTTGTTCATCAAAAATTCTTAAGGGTGATATATCCCACGTGCACTAACGAAGTCCGGGCAGCCGTATATAAGGAATAGTGTTGACCCCACTATTAAATTTACGTGCCACGCAGGGGGACACCCACCCCGTGTCGCCCCCACGCCCTGCCGCCCGTGGAAAAAAAATTGGGGTGACCGAACTATCTGCGTAAATAGATAGGGTAGATAGGCTAGAATAGGTTTTTTATTTTTTTGGCACGCATCCCAAGAATCCAATTTTGAAGGCCTTCCCAAGGGTTTTTTTCAAATTTAAAAAGGCCATGTTAGCTCTTTTTTGCCAAGCTTTCCATCTAGAAGGTTTTCAGATCAAACTGAAACATTTAAATTTTTGTCCATTTTGACCCATGGTCAATGAATATTGCAACATAGGGATGGTGAAAAAGTCATGGGAAAAAGATGGGAAAAGGGTGTAAATAGGCTATACTAGGGTTTAGGAAGATGAAATGAGAATGAGAAAAGAGTTTTCTTGCCTTTGAAGTTTTTCAAGATCATTAGGGAGCAATTCTCAATTGAAGGTAGGATCAATAAAAACATGGGTAGTGAAATGATGGGAAAAGGTCTCAAAAGTGAAAAACATGGTGAGAGAAAGGTTATAAAAGGTTCATAGGACATAAAAAGGTGGATATGGAATGAAGACAAGATGGGTACCTCTGTAGCACTTGATTTCATCTCAGATTGTCTCTAATGCTCAAATCATACCTCATAGTGAAGATACATTTGCTCAAAGCCTAAGGGTCTTCCAAACTTCTATAAGGGTCTTCCAAACTTCAAGGCTAGAATAAGAGCATGTTTCACTTCCAAGATGGCATCCTTATATGTGTGACTTCAAACTACTAATGAAACTCAAGCAAGCTTCATAAGGTTGAGCTTTGGTAAAACATCTTGTGCTTCCTTGATAATCTTGCTATAGCCTTTGCCCGGTCTTCAAATCAAAGGAAAATGTTAAACAAATGGGAATGTGTCTAAAGGTATTTTACCTCAAGGAAAAGATTAGGCTATAAAAGGAGATCCCCAATGCCTTCCAAACTTGGTCAAATGTCTTCCAAACTCTAATGGGATCACAATAGCCCTTGAAACTTTTCCTTAGAGGAAATATGGATGAAACAAAAGTTTTTGATAATAGATGCTAGTCCATGTTGCCGAAATGGGCAACATCTCCTCAAAGGAAAGAATAGGCTGGTCCCCTCAAAATAACAACAGATGTAGACTTAGACCGAGGATCTTCAAATACACGGGTGCAGTGACGTAATGATGTAGAGTAATGAAATGAGTGGTATGAGTGTAATATGAACTCTGCTATGGTGGAAATGTGGTGCGCGAGCATTGTAGGGAATGAAAATAAAAAGGATAGAAGGCTGAAATGGAATGTAAGGCAACTTATAAAGCGCATCGAAAATGGAGGAGAAAAGAATGAACACATATGACAAGAAATCAAGGTTAGCATGAGTGCCAAGCAAGATGTGGAAATTTATGTATGGATAGCACTCTAGAACTCCAATGGAGAAGCAAGGTCTTATGAAGAATAGGCCGGTTTAGAAGACAGATGAAATGTTTTAACAAATGGTCCCATCATGACAACATAGAGCCCATTAATAGGTAATAATCAAAGTCTTCATCCCTTGTGGTCACATTCCTGCAAGAGCTAAACGTAAAAAAATCACAATATTAAACCTCAAAGGAAATATGCTAATTAAAAGAAATATTAAAACCTCAAATTTTGAAATTATAAACTAACCTATTCTAAGCTAGAACAAATGCTTATATAGAAGTGAAGAGGCTCAAGCGGGCATGCCGAGGCCAATATCTTTTAAGGTGTTGAATATTAATGGGATTTGAAAGTTCTAATCCCGTACCAAGATCCGCCAACCTATAAGATGAGCAAACCAAAGATCTCCTAAAATTTGATAGGGACCTTCCCAAGGATTTTCAAACTTTGAAAGCTTCCCTTCATCTCGCAAAGATTCCACTTTAAAACTAATTCCATAGGTGCAAACTTGTCTTGTAGTTTGTGAGCAGCCTTGAAAGTCTGCTGCACTCTTAGCCTTCTTCAGAGAAGTTGTAATTCTCTGCAACAAACCTTTCTTCATCTAATTTTAACAGAACTTCATACACTGTGCTTTCAAGGCTTCGAAAAACTCCAACTCAAGCTTGAGTGCCATCCTTAAAGAAGGTATCTCTAACTCGACCGAATAACTCCGCCTCTACTCCATATACTAAACCGAAAGGTGAGGCATTAGTAGTCGCTTTAGAAGTAATTCTATGAGCCCAAAGAGCATCATATAATTTCAAGTGCCAATCCCTTTGGTTTTGGCAAACCGCTTTTCTGCAAAATACCCTTAAGCACTTTGTTAGTAGACTCGGCTTGGCCATTTCCTTGAGGATAATAGGGTCGAGCTTTTCACATGCTTGATCTTGAGGCTTGAAACAAGGAAATTAATAACTTCATTAATAAAAGTAGAGCCTCTATCACCAAAAATTTTAAAAGGAATGCCAAACCTAGAGCAAATATTCTCATGCAAAAATCTAGCAAGAGTATGGGCATTTGCTTTCCTTAAAGGTGCCGCTTCACCACTTGGTGAACAGACCAGAGCCACAACAATGTATTCATATTGGGCTGAGGATGGGGATTGATAGGGCCAACATAGTCCAATCCCCAAACTTGAAATGGACCAGGGAGATGATTCCCCAGAAGAGGAGCAGGATGCAAGATTCTTTTGCCAAAGATCCGCATTGATGACAAGTCTTTATAATATCATAACAATCTTTAAATAAATGAGGCCGAAAATAACCAGACCTCAATATTTTCTTGCGGTTGTGTTCGCACGAAAATGACCACCACAAACACCTTTGTGATTTTCAAAGAAGCACCGGCAGCTTCATCTTCATCAACACATCTTAAGAGTACACCATCCCTATTTACCTTGCACAAGATGTCACCAACCAAGGAGTAAGTCAAACATTTTAACTTAAACTTGTAAGCTTGACTTTTGAAAATTCGAAGGTATCTCCCGATCATCAAGGAACCTCCTAATAGGTTGTTGCCAACCTTGAGCTGATATAGTTGACAAGTCCTGCTCATTTAAAACAAGGTTAGTCATTTCTTCTTCTTGTATCAACTCCTCATGTTCAAAGTAGGCAAAAGCAGTAAGTATAAACTTCGGGTTGTTCAATACATGAATAACCTTTACCTTTAAATCATAAGATTGAAGCCTACAAGCCCACCTATGAAGCTTAGGGTTTTTCTAATTTCTTACCATACAAAAAGGCATGGGGTTCTCACAGATGTAGATAGTGGCTTGGGATTTTTGTAAAAGATGACCCCGTCTCGATCAAAAAATGAGAGCAAAGAAAGACTCCTTTCTATCTTAGCATACTTCTCCTCGGTTTGAGACCATTGTTTGCTTGCAAAAGCAATAGGGTGTCTATCCCGCAAAATGGCAACTCCAAGAGCCTTTTTAGTGATAGTTATGTAAACTTTAAATGGTAATGAAAGGTCTGAGTTTTTAAAAGTGTAGAATGGCAAATAGCCTCTATGATCTGCAAAAAAAGCTTTTTCACACTCATCACCAAACAACAGCCTATATTTACTTTCTCGTTTACTAACTTGGCCTACTCTAGTCAACTTAGAGATAGGACTAATAAGGTGAGAGAAATTAGGCACATACACTCTTAAAAAAGAGGTCATTCCCATAAATCCCTTTGACTTCTTTAATTGTCCCTGTGTTTGAAGCTTTTTTAAAGCTATGATCTTCTCTTCAGCTACTTGAAGGCCTTTAGCGTAAAACCTCATGGCCTAAGAGCTGGCCTTTGGATGCCAAAAGATGCACTTTTTTGGGTTTAGATTAACTCCAGTTTGTGCGCACAATGTAAATATCCTTGTTAGCTCTGAAATATGATCACTTGTACCAAGCATCTAAGCATAAATCATCAAGATAAACTCAAATTGCTCAGAGTCATGTTTGCAAAGACAAGATCCATAGCTCTCTAAATGTAGCAGGGGGCATTCATTAAGCCAAAAGGCATCCTTTTCATTGCATAAGTTCCCCATGGAGTAATGAAGGATGTCTTTGGTTGAGCTTCCTTTTGATGCTAATCTGATTAAAACCAGAGAAACCATCCAAAAATGAGTACATAGACTTGCCACCACCAATTGCATAAAGTATTTCTTCCAAAAAGGCAAAGGGTAACAATCTTTGACAAGATAGCTTTATTTAGATCTCTATAATCCACACATATTCTTAGAGAACCATTCTTTTTTAGAACTGAACAATACAAGAAACCCAAGAAGGGTTCACAATGTCAACTATCAAACCTCGACTCACGCATTTTGAATAATTCCCGCTTGATAAGATCTAAAAAGTGAGGAATTAATTCTTCTCAATCTCTCGCATGACAGGGTTTAGTATCTTCACGAACTTTTATCTCAAACTCACAAATGCTCCTATCAACCCCTTTCAATTCTGAATATTCCCATGCAAAAACATCTACCCAATCTTCAAAGTACTTAATCATTTTACCTTTGCAATCTTCATCATATAGATCTCCCATTTGCAAAGTCCCGGACATACCTCCTTTGTGCACTTCAAGTTCTTTGTGTGATTCCTCTTGTGCTAGGTTGATGGTCAAGATAGGATGAAACCGAGAGAGTTCATCTTCATCTAGGACATCTTCCTTGATAGCTCCCTCGAGAGAGATGCTCTAAGAGTGTTTTCCTGCACAAAGAATCAGCCTCAAAGTTTTTAGACCTTGGAATATGATAAATTTCCCAATGATCAAAAAAAAAAAAAATTAGCAATTCTCGAGCTTGTGTGTTCAGATCCTCCATATCTTGATGTTTTGTTTGGTATTCTCCTGAATCTGTTTGCAAACAAGTTGTGAGTCTCCATAGATAACAATATGGGAAATATTCATAAACCTTGCTTCCTGTAGGCCCTGCAATGAGGGCCCTATATTCTCACTGCATTAGAAGAAATATTAGGATGGATTCTCCCTATCTTAGTCATCACTTAAGATCTGCATCCTTCGAATAGCAAACAGAAGAAGCAATCCCTAATTTCTTAGACATACCTCCATCAAACCAAAGGTAGGCCTTGTTTTCTTTTGGATCGGGGACTCTACATGAGCAAAGTTGATAACTCTCGCATTTATATCAACATCTAGACCTAAACTCAAACTCCTAACTCCTCTTCCTGCAAAATATCCACATCTATGAATCTAATGTTAGCGTATGGGTCAGCTTTTGGTTTACCAGTTTTAATGGAAGTTGCTCCATTTGAAATAGTGCAAATACCTTCGCACCATATATAGGCCTAGCATCTACTTGTTTTCATCCACCTTCTTCCCAATAATAAATTATAGATGTTAGCATGGTTAACATTCTCAAAGTCAACAACCACAAATGTAGCTAAGACAATGATTCCCCAGATAATGGGACACATTTCTCACCACTCCCTTTGGTACTACCTTAGCATTGGAAAAGGATTTTAGAACAATAGAAGTGTTGTCTTCTACTTTGAGATTCAGTGTTTTCATAACATGATAAGGCATGACATTTAGGGAGGAACCTCCATCCAACAAAACTTTATCTAAATGGGAGGTACCTATAGTAGCACTACAAATAAAAGCACCCGGATCTTCAGTGTGCTCAGGTAAGGTTACAGAAACGTTGTTGCAAGTTTCTGCAGCAATTTCTTCAACATGTTGGGTGTTCTTGATAAGCTTTTCCCTGTATGATGGTGCAATCCTTAATAAAGTTAGTAAGTCTACAGTAACCTTGGAGTTTTTCATGAGCAATTCAAATTCATCAAGCTCAAAATCTTTCTGTTTATACCTTTGAACAGGGGAAGGAGCTATATCCTGAGGATTTGGCTGAAATGTTACCTTAGGAGCTACAATTGGTGGGACAGAACTTGCAGATGTACCTGAATGGAGCCTAGCACGTGTTTGCACAACCATAACATCTTGTTCTTCTTGTTCTTCTGCACAAGTCTCAATAAAACTAACATTGGACACCTGTTTACCTTTTTCTTGCTTTGCAAGGTAATTCTTGACACTGCAGAACTTCTCTTCATGACCTATTTCTTTGCAAAAAGAACAAACAGGACATTCTCTACCAAAATGGCCCCTTTTGTGGCATTTAGGACAAGATCTTGCAAAGCAATTTTCAGCTCTATGATAGGGTTTACCACAGTTTGTGCATTCAGGTATGGCAGAGCTAGAAGAAAGAGCATTATTACTATTTTTTAACTCCATGAGTTGTTTGGTAACTTCTAAAAGAGCTTCAGACACCTTACTTATCTCAGATTTCACTTCTAAAACCTGAGGGTCTAGCTCTTCAGCTTTTGGCTTTTTCTTTTCCTTCTGAACTGCATACACAGGGGCAGCATTAGCATAATGTAACTCGTGCTCAGTATCATGATGAGGAGGGTAGAATGGATCCCTGACTTCTTCATCAGGCAAATAGCTTAGCATTTCTACTAAATCTACAGCCTTTACAAATGTCTTATGGATTGAATCTAGCTCACCAAACTTTTGAAGTTTTAATAACTTTCTATAAATCTTAGGCCTGGTCATCAAACCTCTGATAAAGGAAGCAACCAGATGCAAAGTTGGGTGGGAAACATGGTTCCTATTACACACCAGCAAATAAGAGTTAAATCTTTCCACATACTGTTTCACACTTTCACCAGATTTAATAGAAAAGGAATTTAGCTCAAAAACAAGATCCTGGGGTGAAGTAGTCTTACCAAACCTTGACAGAAACCTTTGTTCCAATTCATCCCACTTAGTACCTATTGAAAGTTCAAAATCCAACCAGGATCTGGCCTCATCACCTTTCATGCATTTGATAAACTCAGCAAACCTGGTACCTTTCTTCTTTCCATGCTCCTCATAATATTCTTCAAAATTCTTCAAGAAATGGTTAGCATTCATGGAAGAATCATAACAAGGGGAAGAAACAGGTATAGTGAGCTCAAATTGGTAAGGAGCTTGTGGAGGAAAAGGCAAAGCAGAAACATTTGTAACATTTGCTGTGGAACTGGTAGCCACTTTCATGCTTACCCCTACTAGATCTGGTTGACCTGTTACCTCAGGTTGCTCAGCAGGCTCAGCAGTCTTTCTTGGTGCCATGGAGTTCAACTTCCAGGTGAAAATCTCGGTAGAACCTCCAAAATGTTAGCCTAAAACCTGGAATTTTAGCCTAACCTCAAAGGAATCTTAAACAAAGCGGTTAGAACCTCCAGATCACTTAGGGTGATCAATCCTTGTCATATGAAACCAGAAAATTCATTTTTAAAGTGCTAGTTTTTTCAAAATCACTAGAGTCCCTGAAACTGGAAAAACTGTCAGAGCAAAAACTGAACTTGCTGACACACCTTGAGAGATTTTGAAGATCTGATTGGTGTTATAAATGGTCAACAAGCAGAGGAAAATGATGGAGAAGATTTGACTTGATTTGAATAAGGGAATGTCAAGAAAAACGAGGTCAAAGGCAGGTCAAAAAGTTGGCCAGTGCCAAAACAGAGAGCCAAATTTTGCAAATGGAGTTTGATGGGAAATTTTGGGTTGGGATCTGTGCAAGCAACTTCAAAATAGCCTCTAGATCACGTGCAGAAGGTTTGAATAGCAAAAGGATATTTTAGTTTTCCTGTAAATAGACAAAACCTCAAGAAAAAAACCAAACTCTGTAACAGTTATGAAAAGAAATCTTTTTATATGTTTTCTTTGAATGTATAGGTTTCTAGGATTTCTATAAGGATGAAATACAACTATCTGAAGAAGATACAATCTATGAGTAAGTAGGTTTGGTCTTGTTTTGGTTTTTTGCTTTTTTTTTAAAAGAGCAATGCAGAATTACAAAAAATGGATGTACAATGGAGAAAATGATTTTTCAGGCAAAGACTATGCATTATAGCAATGTGATACAGAAAGTTTGATAATGTCAACAGGGTATTACCAAAGTTTCGAAAATAATAATGCTTGAGTAATAATGCTTGAGGGCAATTCCAAGACTGTATGAGTCTTTCAAGGGCTTCAAAACTACCAAAGAAGTAATATGGAATGATTTTTTAAGTTGCAATCGAGGTGCCTCAATGCTGACCAGGTCACAACGAACCGGGACTTCAATCTCGAGAGAAATAGAGCTGGAATCGAAAGCGAATCGAGCAAGGTGATATCAAAAATTTGAATGCGCCAAAAATCACGTGGGGTATATCTCTCGAGGGGCGGTCGATTTGATCTGTAATGCTGGTTTAAGAACCGTTCCTCTCACAAAAACTAGCTCTACCGAAAGTGATTTTAGGCCTAATTTGAGCAATTTCTCACCGGATCAAATGCCACGAGGGTCCCCAAGGTCTCTAAAAAGGTTCAGAGTTGATCTCGGGGAAAATTGGCGGATTCAATCAAATTTAGGCACCTAATTGGCGGATTTAGCGTGTTCCCCTATTTCTTACGGTTCATCAAAAATTCTTAAGGGTGATATATCCCACAGGCACTAACGAAGTCCGGCAGCTTACAGATATAAGGAATAGTGTTGACCCCACTATTAAATTTACGCCATGCCACGCAGAGGGGACACCCAGGCCAGAAACCGCCCCCCGCGCCTGCTGCCACGTGGAAAAATTGGGGGGGGGGTGACCTGGAACTATGCAGAAATAGATAGGGTAGATAGGCTAGAATAGGTTTTTTATTTTTTTGGCACGCATCCCAAGAATCCAATTTTGAAGGCCTTCCCAAGGGTTTTTTTCAAATTTAAAAAGGCCATGTTAGCTCTTTTTTGCCAAGCTTTCCATCTAGAAGGTTTTCAGGTCAAACTGAAACATTTAAATTTTTGTCCATTTTGACCCATGGTCAATGAATATTGCAACATAGGGATGGTGAAAAAGTCATGGGAAAAAGATGGGAAAAGGGTGTAAATAGGCTATACTAGGGTTTAGGAAGATGAAATGAGAATGAGAAAAGAGTTTTCTTGCCTTTGAAGTTTTTCAAGATCATTAGGGGGCAATTCTCAATTGAAGGTAGGATCAATAAAAACATGGGTAGTGAAATGATGGGAAAAGGTCTCAAAAGTGAAAAACATGGTGAGAGAAAGGTTATAAAAGGTTCATAGGACATAAAAAGGTGGATATGGAATGAAGACAAGATGGGTACCTCTCAGAGCACTTGATTTCATCTCGGATTGTCTCTAATGCTCAAATCATACCTCATAGTGAAGATACATTTGCTCAAAGCCTAAGGGTCTTCCAAACTTCTATAAGGGTCTTCCAAACTTCAAGGCTAGAATAAGAGCATGTTTCACTTCCAAGATGGCATCCTTATATGTGTGACTTCAAACTACTAATGAAACTCAAGCAAGCTTCATAAGGTTGAGCTTTGGTAAAACATCTTGTGCTTCCTTGATAATCTTGCTATAGCCTTTGCCTGGTCTTCAATCAAAGGAAAATGTTAAACAAATGGGAATGTGTCTAAAAGGTATTTTACCTCAAGGAAAAGATTAGGCTATAAAAGGAGATCCCCAATGCCTTCCAAACTTGGTCAAATGTCTTCCAAACTCTAATGGGATCACAATAGCCTGAAACTTTTCCTTAGAGGAAATATGGATGAAACAAAAGTTTTTGATAATAGATGCTAGTCCATGTTGCCAGAAATGGGCAACAACTTGTGCTGCCAGAGGCACCAAAGGGGGTACGGGAACTCTATGGAAGGGTTTAACTAGTAAATTGCAATATGCGGGGACAGACGGTAGGTGGCAGGCTGTGCAATTTGATACAGACGGGACCCAGTGGGGAGTGATTAACATATATGCAACAAATAAGCCTGCAGAAAGAGCCATCCTATGGAAGGAAATTAAGGACTGGGTGATCAGTCAGCCAGTGGCTAATTGGATACTAGGTGGTGACCTTAACATGACAGATATTTAGGATCAAAAAATTGGCCTGTACAGGAACCTAGTAGGTGAGGAGTGACTGGCATGGGACTCTCTTCTCAACAATTGTAATACTCTCGTGGTCTAATAAACAAAAAGGCATGGACAGAGTTTATTGCCTACTAGACAGATTTTATGTGGCTAACAGTTCAGCCTCCTTCATGAATCGGTGTCATGTGGAAGGGGACCTTGCATTTTCCCAGTCAGATCATGTCCCACAGAAACTTGTAGACGAAGAGGTAATGTCCCCTTTAAATTTAATACAGGGCTTCGAGGGAAGGATCTCTTCTGTACACCATTTAAGGAATATGTTCTTACCCAGTCGAGGGATGAGGGTCTTCCTAGTATGAAGGCCTGGATCAAGAAGAATGCCGATATGAAAGGTTGGATAAAAAATTGGGGTAAGCTGCAGGCCACCAAAGCTAGGGCAATTAAGGTTGACCTATGTAACCAAATTCGGCAAGTTAAACAAGCTTTGATTCTAAACCCCTTCAATATTGTCGATCAGACACTTGAGGAAGGGCTAGAGGTCAGAATAAAAGCGATAGAAGAGGAAGAGGCCCGAGGAGCTGCAATTAGATCAAAGACAAAATGGTATGCAGAGGTTGATCACGAAAGCTTTAGGTGTTTCTTTAGATTGGCAGGAGCAAGGTTGGCTGAGAACAGTATCACTTCGATTATAAATGATCAGAATAAAGTTCTTAGAGAGGAGGTAGAAATTAAATCCTTCTTCAGAGACAGTTACGAGGGGTTGTTCAAAGAGGACCCTCTCCCAAATGACTACTATAGCACATGCTCCGAGTGGTTCCCCCTCCTGAGACAAGGTAGAAATCTACAAGACTCTGTGTTCCTTAGCTTCTGGCAAGTCTCCATGACCTGATGGGTTCCCGCCAGAGTTCTATATAGAATTGGGCCACTCTTTACTGCAGCAGTCAGGGGTGCGTGGGAAGCTAAATATCTCCACCCGGCCCTAGCCACTGGCTTTATCTCGTTGGTTCCAAATGTTAATAAGCCCCAGGTGCTAAGTGAATGGAGACCAATAGCGCTAACCAATGTGTTGTACAAAGTAATCATGAAAGTTATTGCCAATCGTATGAAACCAATCTTAGCCCGTTTGATTGGACGTGAACAATCAGCTTTTCTCCCAGGCAAGTACATTTTGGATAACTATCTGGCAGCCAGAGAGGGGCTCCATTGGTGCAAGTTATCCCCTCACAACTGTGTGATGTTGAAGCTAGACTTCCGTAGAGCCTATGACTCTCTCATGTGGAGTGGGCTAAGGCAGGTGATGGCTCATATGGGCTTTGAGGTAAAATTCATAGAGCTAGTCATGGGGTTGAACAAGTTGGCATCAGCAACTGTCCTAGTAAATGGACAAACATCTGGCCTCTTCGAGCTCAGAAAGGGGGTCAGGCAAGGGTGTCCCCTTGCTCCTTGCCTTTTTCTAATCATGGCAAATCTCCTAACTTGTATGGTGAAGAGCTTGATGACCAGGGGATTGCTAAATGGATTACTCCCTCCAGGCATCAATCAAGAATTGGCTATCATGCAATATGCCGATGATACCTTCCTTTTCCTAAAGTATGACGATGAGAGTTTTCATGCCTTCCAACAAGTTTTAAAGTCCTTTTACTCTATCTCTGGGGTTGGGCTGAATCACGCTAAGTGTGAGATCATATGGCCTTTTGAAGAAGACATTGATACAAGGTTTAGGGCATGGAACTACCATATAGTGACAGCTATGGAGACTACTAAGCTCTTGGGTATGCCACTCAACCTTGGAGAAAATTTGAAAGGTCTCTGGTCACCGATCATAGAAAGAATTCGGAAAAAGGTTAACCTCTAGTCTTGCAAGTCCTTGTCCATTATGGGGAGAGTGACAGTAGCCAATGCAATCCTCAACGCTACTCATATCTATTATTCTTCGGCGATTGTGGCACAAAAGTATATATATACGACCAATTACTAGTAGTTATTATTCAAAATTCATATGTGGGGATTAGGCGGGGTTGCGTTGGGGTTGTGTGGTCAAAATGTGCCGTGATAAGAAAGATGGGGGATTGGGATGTAAAGACCCAATGGTTCAAGGGAAGGTTCTAGCAGCAAAATTTGTATGGAGGGCTATTCAAGAGGAAGCATCTCCGGCTATTGCCTTTGTGAGTTACTGGCTGAAACAGGGGAAGATAAAGGGGAAACCTTCAACCCCTAGAGATGAGGTTGGTTCCTATTTCTATAAATTTTCAATGGGCCGAGGTACCTCCCCAATAATGAGGAAAATATTAGAAGCTTGGCAAGATGTGCAGAATCTCTTTATCTTAGCAGATGCTCAGTGGGAGGCGGGGGGGCTAAGCATATTTTGAAACACTAGGATTTGGATGAGGAACTCATGTGTTCATTAAATGGCGGGCCGCTGGAATCTGCAAGGTAGGGCAGTTGTGGGAAAATGACAGATGGATTACGTGGACAAGATTTAAAGTTTTAGTCCCAGGTGCTGGTGAAGGGGATAGGAAGATCTTCAGGAAGATTATGTGAATATAAATATGCTTTCTGGTGTCGTGGGGGGAAACGACAGATGGCTATGTGATGATGGAGCAGAGTATATAGTCAGGAAGTTGTATGGATTGCTAATGCCACATTCCCCATTAAAGGCTGCAGGCAGGTTGGGATTAGACCAGACAGAAACCAAGGACCTACTGGCCATGTCTTGATCCTCCATGTGCTCTAAAAAGATACAATTCTTCCGCTGGATCAGAGACAATGGATCACTTATTCTTTTGTTCGACCATAGGAGACTTCTGGAGATGTGTTTGTGGTACAAGTGTGTCAGCTGTCATGGCCGGCCATTCTAGCCAACATAGGTGCAGACATGATTCGAGGATGATTTAGTGTATGAGGAAGACGTTGGTGATGGCGGAATGCACTTGACTATTATGGTAATGATTCCATAATGGTGGAGGCAGAGACAAATCTATTTCCAGGCTCTCAAACATCTAAATTGTCTGCTAGATTATTAATTCTCAATTTACAAACGAAGTACCAATGGAGCAACACAAGTGTATCTGACCTTTTAAGGTAACTTAATTAGTTTGTTGGTTCGTATAGGCTTTTCTTTACTATCTTACCAATAAACGTTATATGTTGAACTCGTCTTCATGGTCTTAGAAACAATTATTAATTGGCCATTTATCACATTGGTTATGTAGGTTATTGCACGAAAAGATCCTTCTAGAAGGGAATAAAGTCGCATTTAATTAAAGTGGGTCTCATTCCATTCCCATCTTTTTTTTGGAACCCTGTTATTTCACACAAAAAGAACGAGGAAAAATTATTCGGACTCCAAAACTGTCCAGAATTTGAATATTTCTCTGCTAGGGTGCGTCCAATCTTTCCCCCTGTTTTCTCGGATCGCGAGTCGAGAACAAGAAGAATACAACGCAAACAAAGGAATTTCATTACAGATTGAAACCAAAGTTGTAGTTGAAAAAGAATTTTTAATAATAAATTGAATAGTTACAATGTATTTTACATCGGACGCAGAGACCATGGCGGTCTTGCTGTCACTACAGTTACATCATCATGGTAGGTAGTCCACCTTAGGGGAAGAACGTGCGGGGCTTCTTCTTGGCGTCTGTAAGCCTTGGGGGCAACCTGAAGAACGTGGAATGCCTCATGAGGAGGTGCCTCGTGAGCCACCCGCTGACTGTCCACCTGATTTCTCCACTCTCCTCTCGCATTTTTTCATCAATTGCTGGGTCGAATATGCTCATTCCCCAACCTCTGTGGATGTCATGCAATGCTTGCAAGATCCTTTGAGCTTTCTGGACTTGCAAAATATTCTTCCTCTCTTCTTCATCCCTTGAGGTCCCATAGCGTCTGCAATCACGAGCAAGCTTATCCCAAAGCCCTGGCAAGAGTGTAGTCTGAGCGGGATCTGTGCGTGAACCACCTGGAGCAAAGAGAGTCCATGATTAACAATTACGGTGCCCTATTAGTCATAACGAAGAAAAGAATGGAGAATTCAAAATAGATTGGAGAGCATTCATTCTATATAGCTACATCCAATCACAGAAAGACGCATACAAATGGTCTCATTAACGGGACAAGCAGTGCCTTTCTCGACTCACGAGTCGAGAAAGGCCCTGGAAAGTCAATGTACAAGCATTTTCATTACAGAATATGCACAAACAAGCATACAAATAATCTAATCCTTGGGATAGGCAGTGCTACTGGCACTGCACAAAGACTAATAACCGAAGCCAACCAGCAGTACTTATAGAGAACAGGACATCCATAAGCCTTTACATTTCATGGTGCTCTAAAAGTCTCATGTATCAGTACATTTCTTCTTACAACAATGGTCTTCATCTTAGATTCTTCGATATAGAATGTTTCACACACTTTTCTTCACTTAGTACCTTCTTCATATATTCATAAATTCCTTTCTTTTTTATTTTTTTGTTTTCTTTTCTTTTTCTTTTTTTTTATTTCTTTTCCTTTCTTTTCTTTTTTCTTTTTTTGTTCATTCTCCAATACACTGGGTGCCATGCACTTCGGATTTCAAGATCCGGTATTAATGGTTCACTCTCCTTCTCTCATTATCTTACCACTTTTATAATATTTAGCCCGCCCCTACTTAACGTTGTGGCTTTGTACGTCTGCGGCACACGTGTTAGTTACTCAGGATGAAAGGTTCTAGATAAGCACACCTATTAGCCTCAAGCTATTAATCCCCTTGCAAGGCCTACAAATAATTAATTGGTTCTGGCCTGGTCAATATTGATTACGCTAATTATGAAGCATCATCCTCTCATAGTTGTGCAATATAACCCCTTTTAAATGCCATTATGAATTCTCTAGAATAATTCTATATGATCATATTGTTACTACCCTCCTTATAACCACATCCATTTATCCCTTATATATTCGTCTCTCAATTAGCACAGGGCTTAACAAAATTACAACTCAATAGGAAGGATCACACCAGTCATGCTCAGATTTCGTATATTCTTCTCTTTCTCTATGATTTGACTTCTTTTTTCTCCAAATATTAGTAGTTACACAAGAAAACAAGTAATTTAAGCAAAACTTAAAAAAATTTCCCCCTTCAGCTATATTACATTTAGTCCCCTCAAACTTGGCTCGACGTCGCGACGAACTTTATTTTTGTTTCGTCTTTTCTTTTCCTGCAATCCCAAACATCAGTGCGATTGGGCAATTTCAGATTTAGACTCATAATATGGTTTTAACCATGCACCGTTAATTTGTGAAGGTAATTCCATGCCACTTAAATCTTCAAGTGTGACAGACCCATTTTCAAATACTTCCTTAAGTTTCTAAGGCCCTAATCCACCTCAATTTCAACCATTTATCATACCAAGCCTTCCTTCTCTTGTGAGAAAGGAAAAGTATCTCGCTTCATCTTCACCAGTAAGGTAGCATTGCAGCACCATTGGGGTGGGCAATGCCTCACCATTACATGAATACAGCTTCGCCATTATGGAGACCTGCAAAACACATTATGAATGCACCATTCAAGCTCTGGTATCACGGGTCAGCACCCCTTGACTTTGAAGGTAAATTGCTAGAGAAGTTTTTCTCTTAAGTTCACCATTGGTGGGGACTCCACCTTATCCGCCTAGTGGTTACGCTATTGGTTATGGGAAAACCCCACCCAGGCCCAAAACCCGCTGACTACCATTGGATGGTGGAAAAAGAAAATAAAAAAATGAAAAAACCGGCCTAGTGGTCGAGCCATTGGTTATGGGTAATCCCCACCCAGGCTCAAAACCCACTGACTACCACCGGATGGTGGCCAATACATAAATAAATAAATAAAAATAGAAATTAATCGAATAGAAATAGAAAAAAAAAATGCAAAAATGCCACAATAACACAGTGTTTATTTATGAATAAGAGGATTGTCCCCGGCCATGACGATAAATTTCTTGTACATTTAAAATAATTTACTAAAATCAAGAGCATGTCAACCTTAAAGACCCACTCTTATCAAGATAGACGCCGTCATTAATTAAATGGTACGCCATTGAGTTGCACTCTTACCAAGATAGACACCATCATTAATCAAATGGTGCGCCATTGAGTTGCATGTCACACTAAAAACCAGAACTAAAATAAAACTAAAATTAAAAATTAAAATTAAAATTAATGAAAACTATTCCTATTTTCTATTATTGAAAATAGGAAGAGTTTCCATAAAGCTATGAGCTGGTCGACACTCTCTTTGAACTGAGGTCTGTTCCTGTAACTGACGGCCTGCCTGGCTCCTTCACAATAGCCAAGTCTCCAAGGCGATATGTGCTTGCTAGTGACCGATGTGACTGAAAACATGACGCAGAATGAGGTTCGCATGGTCTTCAAGGATTTGAAAAACTCAAACAAGATTGAATTTAGCTTCAAAATAAAGCTTAAATAGAATAATGAAAATACAGTGTGCTCCTCTCTGGTCAAGGATGGCAGAATTGGAGGAAGGACGGATCTTTTTTAGCGCCTTCCGTTGGAGGAGGAAGCATCTCTTCTCCTTGCCTCTTCATTGTTACGCCCCAGTTGTATTAGATACCCTAATTTCTTTTAGCTTCTTTAAGCCACGATGAAACCCTAGGAAGCACAATACAATACAATACAATACAGATTCAATATAGAATGGCTAAAAAAAAAAAGCTCTCTTACAGATCTATTTTTTATTAAATCATTTTCCCTTTGACCAAAATTTTGTGAAAAGCATTTGCCAACGTAATCCCAAAGCAAGAAATTCGGATGGGTTTCCATGGAAAACAGAAAAGGTTTCATGAAAAAACAGGAAGAGGTGTGACGTCCCCTACTCCTTATACGATGCACACATCGTATCAGAAGGCGGAGCATTCCCTTTGACAGCCAAACTAGCAGGGGCCATCCATTTGACACCACTCCCAGTGGAATGAGTCAGCAAGGGAAGAGTGGATGTGTCATTCACCCATCTCGCTTCGGGTCGATCTAGCTACGGAAACGTGAATAAACATGAGCACATAATAACAATATATCAATACAATTCACCTCGAAGGATGAACACATCATAATCATCACATATACAACATCAAGGGGGTTCACTGACGGCTGGGGCCTCCAGAAGTCATTGCAGACAGAATTCATTGCAAATGGATTTGGCTGGCATAAAATCATGGCTGAGGGTAGTCCACTCCATCCGCCCCTCCTGTACACACTTTGCATGGTGGGTTGACAAGCATTGGGACCGGACCATAGCCTGCCGGGTACATAGCCATGAGGGCTACTACTGGGTTGCATCTCCCCAGTCCCGATGAGGCAGGAGGAAAGTCACCTCTCCTCCAGGGGCTTCCATGCCCATCACATGTGGCTAGAGGGGCACTGCCCTTTTTCGACTTGAACTCCATGGAGAGTGACGCATCACTCCAGGAGTGTCGAGCTCATGCCTTGCCCACACGTAGTGGCAAGCCATTAAGCCTAGCTCACTAGAATCCCTAGTAGGCTTTACACACCAGAGGGATTGCTCTGTGTTGGGACAAGTACCCCCTTGTTCTGCCGGTCTAGCCCCTCGACCTTCAACCCGGTGGGCTCTTGTGTACAGGCCGCATGTATTTGGGAACTAGTAGGCTGTCTAGAATCATCTGCTATACAGGCTTTAGGCCTCTACCCCCTTCCCAATACATGAAGGTCACAGAGTGAAATACCAACATCATCACAGAACTGAAATGAAGAATAACATCTAATCTATCTACCTAAACATCCAGAGTTAGGTTCCTTTGTTAGGGCTTATGATCTCAGGATCTATAAGGCCTCTAAAGCTGAACTCACATGCTAAACTGGTTCATTGCCAAGCTAAAAGGCGGCTTTGCACAACAGAATGACCAATTACCTGGCACCTGACTTGCTCCTAATCCTCGGAATGCGTCCATGCCTCTGATCCTGCTGAAGACTGCTGCTACTCGAAGATCTGTTGTGCAAGAGCGGCTTTTCAGAGCCTGGCAACGCGAATTGGGGTCTTGGCTTGGCCGAAATGGCTCAAGAGAACCCTAAATGCGAGAGAAGGAAGGGAGCTCAAGGAAAACCCTAAATGCAAAGAGAAGAAAAGGTTTAGGGTTTAAGGGGAAAGCCCTTATATAGAAACCCTTAGGTTAGACATTGGCCAAATGGGGTTTAGCCATTTGGCAATGGGGTCCATGGGGTTTATAATTGTGTATGTTTATTTAACATGCATAACATTTGAGGTTGCCCCCCTAGGTGCAACTCTTGCCCCCTAGGTGCAACCCTTTACGGCTTCTAAGTACATGTCATTCGTGACATGTACGTGTGACATGGCAGTATAATATACGTATTCGGATCGTATATTATGCTGGAACGTCACACGAGGCCAACCAAATTGAGCTTGATTTTGCTCGTTAACACATAATCTAGATTCAAGGCCTAGTCATTAGAGAATACAAAGCATGGAGCATGAATCCCAAGACCAATATAGCATGCCCAATTCGTTTCGTATTGAGGGGGGGTATTTTGGCAGTGGTTGAATAGAATAGAATAGAAAGTTATTAACGTCCACGGAAGCCCGCATGTTGAGGCTAAGATTTGGGTATAGTATTGTATCAGAAATGGTATATTTTGCCATCTGATACAATGGTTAAATGGTCTCTTCTATTTTGGGTGATGTACCTGATTCCTGAATGCTTTTTTTGTAGCAGTTTTTCCAGAGGCCAAGTTTGGAAATAGACGAGCCTTTTTGTGGGCGTGTCTGATATGCATCGCTCCGATCTGCATCGGCCACCTGTGCGGCAGCCAGGCTGAGGGAACCCCGTGTGCATGGCTCAGATGCCCGAATTGCTGCCCACATCGTGTATGCAATCATCGCATGAGGATACCCCTGCGATCAGAAGGGCTGCTGGGTGATCCGGCTGCAAAAGCTCCAGGGAATTAGCGGGAGGAAAAAAATGCCATGCAGCAAATTTTGTTTTATCGTAAATATCATAATGCATCCAACACAGCAGTGATGGTTACTCCATAATGCAACGATCAAATTTTGCAGGGTAGCTTCTATTTTGGAAGGGCAAAGTTTGAAGCCCCCATCAGCAACAACAAAATCTAGATTTTGGTGCTTGGCTTCATGAGAGTTTGATATACAAATCTGTATGCGACTTAGAGTTTCCCACAGGCCCGATCCAGAGCGTGGATTCATGTACATGTTTGAGGGGAGTTACAGGTTGCTTCGCAAGTGTGGATTTCTGTTGCCCAAATTCTGGTGGGGGGCTTCTTGCTTGCTTTTACCCAGGGCAGGACAGCTATGAGCATCCTTCCCATCGCACATTCCAACATTGCCGATGTCTATTTTGAATCGTCCTAGACGAGCTTGCTGATCTCTTACTTATTTTTCTTGGCATACATTAGTAAAGCTACATGCATTGTTTCCATAGCAAATCTACAACATGCACCCGAGATAATTTTTGATCTGCTAGCACAGCTTCAAAGACTATTTATTCCGGCAACACAAGAAGCGTAGTTGGGTTCAACGCTAGAACATAGTTGAGAGCAACCGAGCAATTAATGGAGAAGAGTTTGTAAATAATGTTGCTTGTCTAAGTTAGCTTGTGGTTAGAAATCTTTGGGTTATGTAATTTACATCTAAACATATATAATGCAGTCCCCATTTCTGTTTGAGTGTAATATTTTTTCCCCAGCAAAAAACCTGGGAGAGACACGTGATTTTGAAAAAGAATAAATGAAAATAAGAAAGAAAATTTGACGGGCTCCGGATTTCTTGCTTTGAAAGCAATTCTCTGCTCTGGATCTGTCGCGACAGCTTGAAGGTAAATTAAATGATTCAGTCTGGCGGTGGACAGCTTGATCCGACATTTGCCATATAAGAAGTGTTGCCCACTGTATAATTCTGAAATCGGTTGCTCAAATCGGCTCTGCCCCTTCGATTGCTTCCAAGTAAGTCTACTCTTACTTCCAATTGAGTCTAGTTCGATTCCTTCTCTTTTTATGCAATGTTTTCCTTGAATCCAAACACAAACCCTTGGTATGGCCGTTGCTATGGCGTTGGTCTGTGCACTAAGGGCGTAAATATATCTTGCTTGTGACTTTTGTTCAGAGATCTTACCTCTTTGTGGAATCAAAACATGAACATGACACATTGGAAAACCGATTTCTAAGATTATAACTGGAGATAAAATGAAGTTCCAGCTCTCTGTTTTGGAAATACTGAACCCATAATGAAAGGAGCGTACCTGCGAGAACATACACAAACAGAGCAAAAAAAAAGCAAAAAATAAGCTAGGCAGGCAAACATGACTCTCTAGGCACATACATTGAAGTTTGGGCTTCGCCCTGTGCAAAATGACGATGTTTGAAACTGGCTATGGCGATGGCCATGGCATGGAAGAAAAAAAATGGGGTTGGCGGGAAGATGGAATAGGTCCAGATGCCGGGGGCTTAGTTCAGATCAATCACTTTTTAGCACATTACTTAGAGTTATGAGTTCTATCCAATTGCTAGGTACTGCCAGACTTTTAGAATCTGTGGATAATAGCATCGTATCTGATATACATCAGGGAAATCCCCTTCTCTATTGTTTCTCGGAATAGATTGAATGCCAATCGGGGCCGCTTTAGCACAGATGCAAGCCCTTAATAATCCGCAGCTTTTCTTTGAAAATGAAATAGGGATGTAGCTTGTTTTGGCCCAGAAGAGTAAAGGACTTTTGAACACAGTAAATTTAACTGTATCCATGAAGGCAACAGGCAACAGGCAACCATAAGAGATGTTGAACTTTCTAAGATTAGTTGCACTTGGTGGGAGCATGTATTTATTGTTTAAACTGGCACTTTTTCTTGTTGTAGGCCTTGTTTAGGAATGCTGTATGGGGTCATCTGAGCTTACCAGTTAGCCGTGACAATGAAGAAGCATTATGTCAAGCGATGATTGAGGGATGTTCCTCTTTCTTAGCAGGATATTCATCTACAATAGAAGAGGTGGATGTTTTTTTTACTTGGTTCTCGTCTATGACAACAATTGTTTTAATCTCATGCTTCATACATTAGATATTTTGGTCTCTTAGGGTTTCTATGTTGTACATAATCATATATTCTAAAGGCAAACAAGTTTTCATTATTGGCATATAGCTTTTTTGCCTTCCTTCCCACTGCACAAGGGAAGCCCATGGTTGCATTTAAATTTTGATTGGATGACATTTCTGGGAAAAAGGATTTCTTGAATTCGGAAATTTACATTGCAATGTTTCCTGTGCATAAGTGAGTTTGGTGCAAAAGCATTATTCATGGTTTACATTGTATCTTAGATGAGTAAATGATGTGTCCTTGACGGGATATTTCTAGTTCCTTCTATGTAGTTGGCCACTGGCACCATATTTCAAACCCGCTCCAAAGTTCTTTGTAGGTGAATGAAACCCTCCTATGGAGTGCTGAACATGGTTATGATGTTTGTCTATTATTTTATGTTGGTAAAAGTGCGTTCAACATATATTCCGAGTCATTAGTCTGGACACTATCAGGACCTTGCTCTTATTGGGGAGGATACATTAAGGCCAAGAATGATGATTGCCACAGTTGTCCGCTTGGGCGAGAAGCAGGTTCTACAGGAGCTCTTGATCTGGTTTGAGAGGCACATGGAGGAGCTGGACAGGCTTGAATATTATGCAAAGAGAAGACTAAAGAGCCTTGGCCTTATGGATGAAAGAAATAGTCTTACTGCTTGGGTAAGCTTTATCTCTTAAACATTAGGGTCATTTGTCTCTTACGCCTATTAAAGTGGATGCATTTACTGTCATGTCACAGATGGAGTAGGAGCTTGGAGAGAAGCTTTACTCGTGGGCAAAATAATTTGACAGTTTTGTTCTAGAAATCTGAGTAACTGCAGGTTTCCTTGGCGAGAAAATATATCAAATATTCTTTTCCCAAAAATAACGATGAAAAGTTGTTTTTGGCAGACAATAATGAAATGACAGTTTCAATTTGTCACTGGTAATGATCCACTGGTATTATGGTAAAAAGTACTTCTTAGATACCCTGGAACCTTGGCAAACACTTGGGGACTAAACAGTTGATTTCTATCTCTAGGCCTAGGTATTTACACTACACACACAGGATCAAGGAATGGTGATCATGGGCATTGGAAAATTGTCAACCGTTGCTAACCACAAACAATGAACACAATTTACTGTCTAGACAATAAGACTACTCTATACAATATACAAAAAGGTTGATTCACCACGGTTAGGAACAATATGCTTTGTTCATAGTCTTACCAAACTAACAATCTATGCTCAATCACGTATTGCGCGACTTAACAAGTCCAATCCATCCGTGAGTTTGGCATGGCATTTCTTCCAAAAACTCAAAATTGGCAGAGCATTTAGGCTCGTGTCAGAACAGGTATGTTCTTCTCGAACATCATGCTTGTGCATTCAAAATTCTGGACCAATCACAAGGCTGCCCATGCCACCGCCGCACATGGCGCCACACCATCTTCCAAATCCACTGCTCTGATAACTGGCTCTGCCTAAAGCAATATAGTATGGTGTGTGGTCACATGTCCAGTTGAATGCTGCCTAATGGCATGACGTAAAAATACTATCTATCTATTGTGTTGAATAGTTTGGGATTTGCACTTTGTTTTTTCCTGAATGGTTAAACATTGATGAATAGTTTGGGATTTGCACTTTTTTTTTCCTGAATGGTTAAACATTGATATCTAGGTTTATTAAGAATAAAGATGACACTTAACTAACTACCTGGATTGACTTTCAAATGTCTAAAAAATAATGTTGTGACTTAGAATAACTGTTTATGCATCTTTTGTCAGAGGAATTACTTATTACGTAATATAAGAGACTAGAATCTTCTATTGAACCATCAAAAATGGCAAATAAAATGGAGAAGCAAAAAAAAAAAAAAAATGGACAGAGCCTTCGAGGAATCTATGGATCAAGAAGATTTTTTGTCACTGCATCAAGTCGCTCATTTGTTGTTCTGTCTTGCAAAGTTCTTATCATAGCCATACAAGTTTAGATACTCGAGTTTCTATGCATCCATTAGATCTTGCATGGTGAGGTCGGGAACAACATTTCATATAAAAAGATTAAGCACTAGGTCCAACTTTTCAATGGTGAACGTAGTATGATGATTATGGAAGTATCTAAGGTTGAAAAAAATGAGAAGTTAAATGTCAACTCTAGATCGCATGTTCTAAATCCATAGTCATAGCAGCCATAGGTATACTGGGAATACAATGGTCCTTGATCGCAACACTGGTAAGTGATTAGATAGAGGACAGGGGATTGAGAAAGAAAAATGTTTGCGGCGGCCTTGGCCGCCGCGATAAGTTTCTTGTGTAAAGTAATGATATAAATGTTTTCGACCATACTGGTCAATGTGCACCATTGGAATCTTGCTTATCTTTTTGAATCAAAATGTCAGCCGCCGATCTGGAACAATCCACAGAATATTCCACAGATCGGCGGTGCACAATAAAAAATAATTAAACTTTGACGAAAGCGTCAGATACGTATCCGTAGCCCCTGTAACCATTTCGTAGAGTATACACGGTATCTATAGTATAACATACCCCGATATTTCACGTTAGCCATTTGCCGCCAGAAGTTCTTGTAGAAGGCGGCCATGCAATTGCAATCTTTCAAGCAAGAATGTTGGCATTCATAAGAAGACAACCCACCGGTGCCATCGAAAAATCATTCGCAAAAATAATCCAATCCGCCCGGCTTCAAGAGCTTGGACCGCTTCGGATTTTTGCAAGAGGGCAAGGCTGATTTTCTCAGAACATCCTTTTCTTGGCCTCATTTATCAATTGGGAAGAATCCATTGATGCAAAATTTTCTCCATCTCCATGCGGCAGATCCCATATCCGCCGCAGAACTCGGCAGTCTGCGGCTTTTCTGTCGTCGTTGCAAAAAATCCCTCGCTTGTCGGATCGTATTGCATCGTCCATCCCTTTGAATACCCCCAATTGTATAGTCGGATTCGCCGGGAGGGCTCCAGCTTCAAATATTGAATCGAATTTGCCCCAAATGCGGGTATTGCAATGCTTGAATCGGGCTTGGAGGCCGAGCTTGCAAATAAATCTATGCTTCCGCTTTTATAGATCGCAAAAGGGGATCTAATCGTGCTTTCGCAGCTTGGGTTTTCTCGTGCCCAATAAATCGGGGCTTAGAAGCGGAAGCATATGCAAACAAGCTGGTTTTTCTCCATTGCCGATAATAAGGTCCCTCACTGTAATTAGATGAAGAAACGGATCCATACAATTTGGCTCCCGAATTGAGAATTTGGGACGGAACAAGGGCATCGATGGGTGATTAAAACTCTGCCGGATTATATTACGCCATCCCGAAGAACCAAATTACTGCCGAAGTAATATTAAGACCCACAGCCTAACAGCAGTACCGAAATTTCAGACTAAGGTACCATCGTGATCATAAAGCACCGGGTTTCCATCCCGCGGAAATCCGAGTTGCATTTAATCCAACAGGCGGTTTCGATTTGCGGCCGGATCAATTGGGGAAATGCGAAATTGGGCATCACAATCCCGGATCGCTTTTGTTTGTTACTACTATGAAAACTCCAAATAGATATTGATCGCATGATCCCGAAGAGGATCCGGGGTTTTGCAAGAGAAACCGCGACAAAGCTTGGGCCCAAATTTCCACTTAATAATATGGCCCCGATCAAGCTTCCGCTTATTGAAGGAGATAGATTGGGGCGGGGATGGATTATTGATCCATTTCGTGCCCTTTACTGCAGATGGGTAATCGAATTGAAAGCTGTGGATGGAATTTGCATTGAATAGGATGAAGCAGAGGACGAGCATTTGCTGCAGAAAAGCCATGTTTGTTTTGGTGTTGAGATTTTTGTTGGTAAGTTGTTATTTATTCAAATGTGGGTAGCCTAGCATTACGCGTTCAAAATGTGGAGGCTTAAATGACAGCTCTGCACGACATTTTAGCACTATGAAATAGAGACATTATTCAAAAGCCATCAGTATGTGAATTGGCAGTTCCTTGTAAAGGCTTCTAACAATAGGAACCTTCGATAACACGATTCGGAAAATTTGCACTCTAATCTTTGGCAAGGCCATGGTAAGTTCCCATGGAGGCTGACCCAACTTCAATAATTGAAGGTCAAGTTAGAAGGGGAAACTTTCGGGCGCATGGAGTTTCTTCTGGGAGAAACTTGCCCTGGCGGCGGCGCCGAGAGCGGAGGCTGCCAGGGCACGTTTCTCCCAGAAACTCCTTGTGACCGGAGTTTCCCTCCGTAACCTATGAAACCCTAGAATTTCATAACTTCTTGAACTGTGATGCGAAGTTCTATTGAATCCAAGGAAGTTTTCTTATTTTTTAGTCAGAAAGCTCAAAAGCCACTTTGATCTGCTATATCTCGTCTTCATCTATGTAGTTTCTTGATTTTTTATTGAAGGTCAGTCGTGGCTGGAGTAGGAAATGAAACGCACCTTTCCGCTGAAAAAAAATGGAGGAATGCTTTTGCTAGGTTAGTGTTGCTGCTGTGCAAGAACATAGCTTGCAGAGCTTTTGGCTATGGTATACAGAGCAGAGCTTTCTGCTATGGCTTTCGAAGCAAAGCTGACAGTTATGGCTTCCAGAGCAGAGCATCCCTTATGCAACTTATAGATTTGAAACGAAGATCCGTTTTGTAATAGATTCGTGCCTAGAACAGAGATGTCTTCACGTGGAGCAAGGAGACCCCAAAATTTGATCCAAACTCTGGTGGCACCACCAGATCGCCACCAGAAACTTAGACCCTGAAATCACTTGAAAAAAAAGGGACCTGAAATCGCTTGAAAAGGGTTTCGTGGATTAGGAAGCCAAACTACTCCCGTGCACACTACCTTCAAAGGCAACTTCAAGCGTTAAAAACTTAGGTGGGATTCTGAGAACTCTGTGTTTGTCTATTTATCAAGTCTGGTCACTCATGAAAACTCGTTGGACCTGACCTCGACCAGTTGAAGTTGGGTCTACTCCATGAGAACGTGCCCTAAATATATTCTAAGCCATTAGATCTATGTAATTTCATTTCTACGGTCAAGAAATTAGAATGCCTCACGCAATAGCTAGAAATATTGTTATGCACTAGCACCTCTAGTAATAACCAACGTACAATTTTATATCTACCAGCCAAGGCCGCCACGAACATTCCTCTTTGCCAATCCTCTTGGGGTAGTTGCTTGGATCAAATTGGATCAAATTGAGAACGTGTTTCAAACTGAGAACATGCAAGATTTGAACCCACATTATTGCCATGTGTTATCGTGCCCATAGGATAGATGGGTGTTGTAATTGACGATCATGCAATTCCCACTATCGAATTCATTATTTTCAATTCAGATGATGTGTATTTTTTGCACCACTTAATGGTCGTCAGTGGGTTTTGAGCTCATAACCAATGGTTTGACCACTAGATCGCCACCGTGATGGACAATTCAGTTACGATGTATATTTTTTAGACCACCCGATGGTATTCAGTGGGTTTTGAGCCTGGGTGGGGGCCACCCATAACCAATGGCTTGACCACTAAATTGCTACCACGATGAACATTTCCCCCTCTCTCTCTCTCTCTCTCTCTCTCTCTCTCTCTCTCTCTCTCTCTCTCTCTCTCTCTCTCTCTCTCTCTCTCTCTCTCTCTCTCTCTCTCTCTCTCTCTCTCTCTCTCTCTCTCTCTCTCTCTCTCTCTCTCTCTCTCTCTCTCTCTCTCTCTCTCTCTCTCTCTCTCTCTCTCTCTCTCTCTCCACTCTCTCTCTCTCTCCGCATGGGGGGTAGGGCAAAAACCACCTTCTTGGGCCCCGGCATAGTATCGGGATGGTCCACATCTGGCTGCTTCTTGGACAAGGCTGTGGCCCCGTAGGGGGGATGCCGTAGCTCCGGGGGCTCTTTGTGGGGTTGTAGCTCCGCAGTACCAGTATCAGCTTGTAAACAGCCCCTCGTGGTCCTGCAGGATGTGTCCGCAGAGCATCGGAATGGAGCAACCAGGGAGTCCATCTTCGGCTTCTTCTGATTCTGAACTTGAGGCAGGAATAACTGTAGCATCGATGAGGAGAATGCTGGATGATTTTAAAAAATCCCTTATGGAAGAGTTTACCAAGAACATGTTTCATGATTTGCTTACAGAACTCAAGTCTACCATGGCTGCGCAGCTTCACCTAGAAATAGAGAAAATGAAAGCAGAAACTAATGAAACTTTGAATCAGTTGAAGGAGGAATTGGAACAGGTTAAGAAACGTGACCCAATTGTGGAGACAACCCAACTGAATACCTCTGTTGTAGAACTGAATCAACAACTCTTATCTGCTAAACATGAAATAGACAGTTTAAGGACACAAACTGTATTGGCACCGGATATGGCAGAATTGAATAATAAGCTCGAGCAATACATCGAAGGCCAGGAAAGAAAGCAAAGGGTTTTGAATCTGAGAATAGTTGGTTTGCCTGAAAATGAGAACGAAGACACAAAAGAGGCTGTTGAGAAGATGTTGCATGATGAAATGGAAATTGCAAATCCTGGAATAACTGAGGCATTTCGTGTCGGGAAGAAAGATACAGGTACAAGACATATAGTAGTGAAGTTTTCATGCAGACACAGTCGTTTACAGGTTCTGAAAAGTAGCTTCAAATTAAAAGGAAAATTTATCTGGGTTAATGAGGATTTAACAAGAGAGCAGATGCGAGAGAAGAAGGAGGAAATCTCAAAATTCAAAGAGGCTAAGCAGAATCAACAAAAGGTGCGTTGGGTTAAAGGAAAAGTGATAGTAGATGCATAGGAAGATGTGGAGGCCCTTAGGATTGCAGTTTGGAACATAAATAGATTAACAGAAACGAAAATTTTAAGCATGGACGAGATATTACAGAGTGCAGACATGATATGTTTTGTTGAAACAAAAGAGCACGATTTGTATGATTTGCCGCAAATAGACGGATTTAACAAGATTTATTCAGTAAGTAACACCCGCTTTGGTCAGGGAGACAATGGCAACGGGGGGGTTGCTTGTTATGTAAGACACGCCTTCTGTCATCTGGTTCAAGGTATAAAAAAGAGCCCAAACAACCAATACATATGGCTCCTAATTCAAGGTACAGAAGCTTCTTTTTACTTAGCCGTTTGCTACTATGCTCCAAGGCATAAGAAAATATATCAGGTTACAGATGCCTCAGGAGATGATCTGTATTTTGAACTTGAGCAGGATATTATGCAGTTTCAGGAAAAGGGTGAAGTCATTCTAGTTGGTGACTTTAACAGTAGAACAGGCAAGAAGCAAGCAACTGCATTTACAGGGGAACACGATCCGTTGTGGTTGGATGCTATGGATGATGCCGAGCTAAGAGAACAGGGTTGGTACAGGGAATCCGATGATAGTATTATCACGAGATCTGGAAGACAATTATTACATTTATGCTGTAGTACGGGAATGATTATTTGTAATGGTATTAATAAATTCCCGTTGACATCTCAGTGCACTTGCAGATCAAAGAGCGTTGTAGACTATGTGATTGCTTCTGATACAACTGTAGAACATATACTTGAGTTTGTTGTCTTTGAGGAGCAGTTAGAATCTGATCACGTACCTCTTATTATTAAGCTACCTATTGCTACATGCAATACTAAGCAGACCTCACGCAGCGTCATAGGTGGGAGATTGAATCCGAAAAAGAGAAAACTCTATGAACAATTAGTGGAAGAATTAATTGCGTATGCGTGGTGGGCGAGATAAAAAGCAAATGAAATCAGCATAACATTACATAGTATACTGGCTATTGCCTCAGTCAAATGCTCCACATCTCAGCGTATACAAAAAGGCCTGAAGTGTAACTCCTGGTTTGATGGTGAGTGCATAAGCGCAAAGAAAATGTTTAGAAACAGCAGGGGGGCAAAGCGAGATCGATGTAGAAAAGAATATCAAAAAATGGTTAGGCAGAAAAAACGGAGGTTTGTAAGGGACCAGCAAGAAATGTTAGTAAACAAATATCTTGAAGAGCCGAAAACTTTTTGGAATAAGCTGAAAGGGACTAATAAACAAGAGATCCCCCTGACCGCCAGTGAAATATGGGAGCAGGTAAAAAAATTATACCATGATGAGGGTATTCCAGATGAGATAAAGGAGATATCAAACTTAATGGTCACGGAGGAAGAGGTGTCCGAAGGAATAAAGCAACTCGCAAATGGAAAGGCCAAGGATGTCCAGGGGCTTTGTGCTGAACACTTGAAGTGGGCTGGCAAGCCACTATGTAACGTAATTGTGAACATGTTTAATGCTGCGTTGACTCAGGGATTTCCCAAGGAGTGGCAATTGAACAGAGTTGTTCCAATTCACAAGGGGGGTGTGAAGACGGATGTTAACAATTACAGAACGCTCATGGTGAGTAGCCTATTCTCCAAACTATTTGCTACTATTCTAGAAAAAAAAAAGCAGATGGGCAGAGGCAAAGGGTGTAAGGGCAGAGACGCAGGCTGGGTTTAGACCTAATAGATCCACACTAGACCACTTGCTGGTGCTGAAAATCATCATGGACTCTGTTAAAGGTACTAAAAAACCTGTCTATATTTCATTTGTTGATTTTAAGAAGGCATTCGATAAGGTTCCCAGGAAGAAACTATGGGAACGGATGGAGGAATTGCAGGTGCCTAAAGATTTACGAGATGCGCTCGAAAGTACTTTATGAGAAGGTATTAGTTCAACTATCTAAACCACTTTCTCAAGAGATTCCGAACATGTAAGCATAATATAGGTGTGAAGCAAGGATGTCCGATGTCTCCGACTTTATTTGGCCTATTTATTGATGCTTTAGATGACCGCTCGGATGTCATGGGGAGGAGGAACGGATGTAAATGGGTATGTAATTCAGCCGTTAATGTACGCAGATGATGTGGTTATGTTTGCACGGGACAAGAGACCACATGCAAAGAACATTTGAATTCATTGGCTAGTTTCTCGTGAAAAGAAGGGCATGGAAGTAAACCTTGAAAAACAAAAAAATCATGACAGTTGGGGCACTCGAGACAAGACCATCGGTTTAAATACAAAGATAAGGCTGTAGACACTGTGAGGCCTATAAGTATCCGGGATTGATAATCCACCAAAATCATAGATGGAACACTTGCATTATCCGTAGAGAGGAGAGGGAGGACAAGGCCTTATATGCGATGCAGAGCATGTGCGTAAGAATCTCTTTGTGGTCATGGCAAAATAAAGATTAAGCTCTTCCAATCTTTAGTCCAAAGTGTTGTCCTCGTATGGTTGCGAGATTTGGGGACCAGGGTTTGCCAAAAGGGTTATGGGATGATGTTGAACAAGTCCTAAAGAAATTTCTGCGCCTAGAATTGGGAGTGAAGATTCGCATTACACCTTACCAAATGATGCTAGCCGAATGCGAGATAATGCCTCTTGAGGGAGAAGCGATGCTCGATGCATTCGATATTTGAAGAAGATTAGGAGCATGGATAACAATAGGATACCATATCGGGCTATGCAAAAAGTGAGGATAAAGGGTGGTTTTCGGACTTAAAAATATGGCTAACCGTGGGGGATTAGGTGGGATGATGCGCTTTTATATGATGGTGATATTAGACAATGGGTTTATGGTCGTGAAAAGAAAAATATGGCGCACCCTATGACTAAGATGTTCCTATACAAGCAAAAAATGAATCCTGAGTTGAAGGTTGCAAAACATTTACTGGAGGACATATCGGTTAAGAAGAGGCATACAATTAGCAGGATGCGACTGAGTTCTCACCGGCTTGGCATTGAGGTAGGACGATGGGGGAGGAGCATTCCCAGGGAAATGAGAGAGTGCAAAGTATGTGGGAGTGGTGATATAGAAGATGAAGAACATGTTTTGCTGAAATGTCCCGCGTACAAGCTGATACGAGACCGCTTTGGGATTGAAGAGAATGATCTCACAACATTCTTCTCACTTCCAGGGGATAAGATAGGATCCTTCATGATTGAAGTGTTGTTCTACAGAGAGACCAATGTACGTATTGTAAACAATTTATTGGATGAAAATGATGATGAGAGTGAGAGTGGAGAAGTAGATGAGGAAACTGAGACTCATCTACTGTTTTATGAAGATGTGTAATTTTGTTGTCTATAGGCCTGTGAGGCCTCCACAGACATAATACATTTCATTTCATTTCATTTCTCTCTCTCTCTCTCTCTCTCTCTCTCTCTCTCTCTCTCTCTCTCTCTCTCTCTCTCTCTCTCTCTCTCTCTCTCTCTCTCTCTCTCTCTCTCTCTCTCTCTCTCTCTCTCTCTCTCTCTCTCTCTCTCTCTCTCTCTGTGCCCACCACCGATGGTAGTCAGTGGGTTTTTTTTGGGTGGGGGGGTCACCCATAACCAATGGCTTTAGCACTAGACCGCCACCACGATGGGATATTTTTTCTTTTTTTTTTTCTCCTTCACTTTCGTTCATAGAAAATGTATAAGGGGAATCTCATAATAATCAAACAATATGCCATCTATCATATGGGCTACAGAGAGGTGCGAATGGGGTTGGAGGAACGGAAAGGAGGAAAGGGAGGGCGGAGGGAGGGGTTGGGAGGGGAAAAGAAAGGGGGGTCCCTATTAATACCTTATCAGTAAATAGTGGTCGAAGTGCTTTTGGGAGTGTTTCCAATGGCGCCTGTAGAACATACCTTACTTTAAGTTCAATTCCTTGTAGACAATCCCTGCTACATTTACTTGTGTAACCTATACAAAGAAGGGCTAAAAAAAAGGTACCTTATCAGCAGAGCTGCTCCTTATAGACGATATTTCTAGTACGCTTTGATGTATTCTCTGGTAAGAGAAAGATGAGCGCCTCCTCTCTTTTCCGCATGCAAGTAAGAGCCATGTATAACTGGCCATGTGCAAATACACCGGTACGTAGGTCAATGATGATGCGATCCAATGTCAGCCCCTGGCAACTATTGAAGGTGGTCGAATAAGATAAGCAGAGGGGCAATTGTCGTCTGTGAATGGTCCAGGGCCGGTTCTCTGGTTGATAGAAGAAGTTAGTTATGGAGATCGTGTATGTACATGCATCGTCCTGAGATGCCTCATCTAATACTTTCACCATGAAAAATTTTGCGTGCATTCACACAACCATGACTCTCGCATTTTTCACCAAACCCTTTTCCATATCCAGACTTTTCATAATGTGGCATATGGCCCCTACCTTAAGCTTTAGCTCGTGGTTGAGTATTCTCGAATGTGTGAAGCTACTAAGAAAATTTGAAGTTGCATAAGGGTGGTCATGTATGATTTCATCTTGCTCAGAGATGTGGTCATGATTACAATACGATTTGTCATGATTAGGAACTCTACCAAGAATGCGATCCTTGAAGCTATCAACACTTTTATTAATTGTCGATAAAATATTTTGTTTCTTACATGAAGTTGAATCTTGAAGTCCTGTAAGTGCAATCAAAAGTGCCACAGACTCTTCTCCTCGTGGGCTGAAGTCCCTGTGGAATATTATCATCTGGCTTTGGTTTAGGACTGGAAGATAGTATCAAAGGGCCTTCCCCCTCCGGGGTTCTGTCGAATGCGATCATGTACCTTCCTTTTTGCCGCTTCACTGTAGGTGTCTATTTCTAGGAAGTCTTCATGGTCCCTCCACATGGTTGTTGCATTGTCTAAGTTGATGCTGCTGGGTTCCTCTCGCATGCTTCGCGCTCGAACAGATCGGCTAGAGCTTGGGCCTCTCCCTGGTTTGTACAACCTGCTTTGAATTTCTTGAAATCCTCTTCCTGAATAACCAGCGGATGGTGGTGATACATCTGCCTTATGTACTCGTATGCCACAATGTCTGACATCATTTCACCGCCATAAGAATGTCGTTCTGCTACCACCCTTGGAACTTCTTGGTAGGAGTGGTCAATGAGGTCCTTCTGCTGCCCCTCTGCAATCAGTCCCATGAGTTCGTCGATCCTGAGCCTCTCTTCTATGCAGTATGGGAGATGGAGGATGTCGTTGGCAAAAAGATACTCCTCCCCTTCGATCACTACTGAAGATAGGGCCATGATGCTATAGGTGGTTCATTGGCCTTCCTGATACCTTCATCATGCCTTATTATCCGCCTCTCCATCCGTGATGCTAGCCTGCTCTCCTTGTCTTGATCGTCATCCCCTTCCTGTTCATAGTCTTCTTCGATTTGAAGTGCCCCCGCGGATGTGCTGTGGTAGACGTACTCCGAGGCCTCAATCTCGTGGATTTGGCCTTGATCTACCCTTGTGTTGAGGGGTGCGAGGTCGAAGGGCTGAATGGAAGGCTCCCCCACCCTGTTGATGGCCCTGAAGTGCATGAACAGAGATAAGGTCGCGTGTGCTGAGACATATTGATGCATGTGAGCCTTACAACTCATGTAGTCAACTGTTGGAAAGAAAACAAGAATAGATGGATGTTTTGGGCAATGTGATACTTGACAGCAGTGGGAGTATTCAAGGTTGTGAAAGTGGGGTTCATGATGGTTGAGCATATGCATGATGATGTAGATGCATTCTTCGGAACTTTCTCTACCAAGCTCAAGAGAAATGAAATGAAATGAAATGGAATGTTTATTGTGTCTACGAGACCATCAGGTCTAGAAGACGATATATTCTACAGACAGTATTGCTTAATCACATATCATCTAATATGCCCTCAAGTGGGGCAGCATTAGGCTCGCTCTCTTCTTCCAACAATTGCCTATAATTTTTAATTGATACTTCTCTCATCTTCATCACATCGGATAAGAAATTTCCGATAGTGTGGACCGGTTTTCCAAAGAAATTATGCAAAGAAATATTATCTGGAATACCATAGAGATCTCTAATATTTTGGTAAGCAGGGCAATGTAATACCAAATGGTTCTCATCCTCTATCTCATCATCTCCACATACTCTGTATATACGTCTGTATCTTGGAAGATTCCCCCAGCTCCCAACCTCTACTCCCAAATGATGAGAACTTAGTCATAATCTGCATATCATATGCCTTTTCTTGTATGAAACTTTGCCTGCAAGATGGGGCGCTGCACATAAATTGGGATTAATTACCTGCCTGTAGAAACTCGTCTTTGTTCCAGGATTACCCCATATTTTGTGCTGCACATTAATTTTTATCCATTCCCGTAATACTGCTTGATCATTGGGTACATTATCAATTGACATGCCCCATTCCCAGGGGATTCACCTCTATTATAGGTATATATGCCATGTGCGTTCCTTAGGTTGCCAAAAAACCCATTGTATACGACAGTTCCATATGAAAAACCCTTTGTATATGACTACATTATTTGTAAAAGAATGCAGCCCATATCATATAATTACTTGCCCAAAACACTTTTATTTGACAACCCCTTCCATACATATACAATATCTCTATTATTTTATATAATATACATTATCATAGTCATATCATATTACCACAGAATCCCCAACAGTAGAAGCTCACAAAAAATGACGGACCCTTACAGTATGAATACGAATCAAACATTGGCTCAACCACACTCCCTCTGGTATCCGTACGGCATTCAAACTATTAAAACCTTATATTTTTCTTACGTATACGGTACCAGAGAGGCAATAAAAAAACCCATTTGGTGCACTCACATGTTTCATACCCCATAATCTAGGTGAACCCCCCGGGCCCCATTTCCCAGGGCATTTCTGTACGTCTGCACACCAGCCTTTTATCTTGCTTTGTTCCATGGCTAATCTCGGGAGCCTTTCATTTTCCATCTCGATGACCTTTGCCGCAGATTTTAATGTGCAATATATAGCTTCTGCTTTGAGTGGCATCATGTCCAAATCCGCCAACATCATTGGATAAGGAGTCTGCATCTTTACTCCTAATTCTGTCAATAGGAATTTCTTTTGTATCTTCTTCACACGCTTCCACATATCTTGTGATAATCCCGGCCCCCATTCCTCACATCCATAGAGCACCACGGATCTCATTAAGGACTCATATAACATCTTTTTAAGCTTCCAATCAACAATTTCAGCTTTTCTGTATTTTCTTTGCATGGCAATCCATCCATCCGTTGCTCAACAGTCTTATTCAAGGTATAATTATGGTCAATTATCAGCCCTAGATATTTATATCTACTAGATATCTCCACCTCCTGACCATCATAGAAAAAATGAAAGTCCCGCATTCTAGTTCCAAATATCAGAATCTTGGTTTTTTTAAGATTGACTTTCATCTAGTAGCCTTACAGAAAGAGACAAGAGCGTCTAAATGCTTTTGCATGTCAGCAGCATTTCTAGCAAATATAACAATATCATCAGCATAGAGCAACAGTGTGATCACATACCCTGCAATCATGGTACCTTCACCTCCATGTGTTTTTAGCCAAGCTTCAAGCTGGTCTATATATATTCCAAACAACGTAGGAGAGAGTGGACAGCCCTGCTTCACCCCTATGTTGCTCACTATGTCCTCATCACATTCCTTACGCAGCGGAAAGGAAAGTTGCACTACTACCTTTTCATACAGAACGGATATTGCATTACGTAGTGCTTGCGGTACCCCCAATGCATTTCATATAGTCCCATATATTTCTTCTCCGCAGCATATCAAACGCTTTTGTAAGGTCCACAAAAAGCGCAAAGACAGATTTTTTGGTATTCTTCACGGAATCCATTACTGCTCTAATTGTGACTAAGTGATCCACTGTGCATTTTTTGGGCCTGAATCCTGCTTGTTCCGCTGCTCTACAATTATTTTCCTCTGCCCATGTATTTATTTTGCGCTCCAATATTGTTGCAAACAATTTGGAGAAAAGGCCACTAATCATGATCATCCTATAATTATTAGGATCTCTAGTATCACCTGCTTTATGAACCGGTACTACCCTATTTATTTGCCATGCCGATGGGAATCCATGCAATAGTGCATCATTCATCATATTGGTTACAACCCTTGTCACAGTAGGACCAGCCCATTTAATCATCTCCGCTGCTAACCCAAATGCATCTATTGCTCTTTCGCATGATAATTTACTTATCCCATTCTTCACATCATCCTCTGTGAAAACAAGAATTTCCTCTTTCCTGTGCATCTTATCATTTAAACCAGCAATGTGATAAAGACTACGTACCTGTTGCATGGATGTGATTAGTCTCCTTGAACTAATGGATGTGTTTGAGAGCTGCATTGACCCCAACCCAATGGCTTTCTTGATGGATGAGGTTGCAGATTGGAAATCGTTTGTCGAGGGATACTTGCTAGATGGTAAGGATCAGTTGACAGGACACACAAAGCCACTTCAGTTCAAGTTTTGGGTTAGGGATGGAATACCAATCATGCAATATAAGTGGAGACCAGGTGACAAGTTGTGGATGCCTGTACAAGGAATCGAGTTGTGGCAACGGGGGGCTACATGTGAAGTTCTTATTCCTAGAGGGCAGCCAAAATCACTTCATCCCTTCAAGACTGTTAATGACTCTAGCCAACTAGTGAAGGGCATCAAGGAGTATATAACGCACTGGGATGATGTTCGAAATAGAAAGCACACCTCCACTCTGAAGAAAAATCATATGGACTCCCTAATCAATTACTGGGAGAAAGTTGTGACATGCTTAGAAGCAGAACAGCCATGTGAGGGGGAGCTGAGAGACGGGTTCTTACCAGAGTCCAGATGGGAGGGTTCTCATGGAGCAAGCACATCTAAGAAAGTTGACTTGGGTCCTAACAATAGTTCCAAGTGGTTTGTGAGAAATAAGGCCTCAAAGCCGAAGTGGTTTGATCTTCCTGAGTGGGATCCCTTTGAGGACATCAAGAAAGGATACTTTGTGCTAGTAAGGCCTGACGATGAGGATTGTCCAATATGGTTAGGGGTGGCACTCTCTGATGTAACTACCACCATGGCTGATATAAAGGAGTTGCGTCCTGGATTCTAAATTCAATATTGGGAGCCCATTGGAAGACACAAGAAGGGCAACTTGAAGGAGCAATACACCGACTGCTGCGAGAAGAAGTGGAGGGCAAATCATGCTGATCCTCAAAGGAGAAAATTGGTGGAGTGTGTGGTATAGTCATATCCAACTTGTCACATTTCAAAGGACAAGACACACAAGATCCCAAAAAGGGAGATGGACAAAGCCATGAGCAACCTCCATGCTATAGCATTGTATGAGGGTAGATAATATTGAGAAGCTTGAAAACTTTCTCAACTCGTGGTTTGTAAAATTTATGAGGAAAACAAGTTACCCAGTTCTTTGTGTGATATGTGTAATTCTATTCAAGCATTCAATTCAGAATTTGTTTTTCTTTAGTATGAGTCCTATTTTCAGTCTGAGTCCCAAACGTCGAGAACTGACCCACTTTAATTAAATGTGACTTAATAGTTAACCCAGTAATCGAGATGAGGTAAGATTATTCAGGCAACTGGCCTTGGTTACAAGAGCATTCATGCATGCCCAAACGATAGCATGATCTCTAACATTTAGTAAAACTACACATTGCATGGAGTACAATGCTTCTAGGTACAAAACTGATATGCAAGATAGAGCATACCTGAGAAGATGGTTCGCAATTTTCCATTGCTTCCAAGGTTGAAGTTGATGTTTCGATGCAAATCATTAGCTAGCCTCATGGACTTCACAACGACAAATGCATCTACTGATGACATTATAGGACTTTCAAGTGATAGTGTTGCATGGAAGCATGTAGATAAGACGTGGTCTGAATTTGGGAATGAACCACGCAATGTTCATTTGGGGTTGGCTACCGACGGAGTGTTCCCTTTTGGAAGGCAGTCCACATCATGGTCTGCATGGCCTGTATTGCTAGTGAACTACAATATACCTCCATGGTTACTAATGAAGAGCGGGCATATCATATTGTCCTTATTGATTCTTGTGAAAAAGAAACCAAGAAACTTGGATGTATACTCAACATCATGGTGGATGAGTTATTAAGCTTATGAAATGTGAGGATTCATGTTTATGATGCACATAAAGAGGAGTATTTTTACACTTTGAGGTATCCTACTATGGACTATACATGACTATCTTGGACTAGCAGAGTGTTCAGGTTTTCTGTATCGGGCCATAATGCTTGCATGATATGTGGAGAAAACCTAGCTTTTCGTCACTCTGCACATCTAAATAAGGTGGTCTATGAGGATTTTAGGAAATATCTGCCGTTCACACATCCCCTTCGACAAGATCGTATGCATTTTAATGGCAAGCAGGAAAGTACACCTCCCCCTAAAAGATTAACAATTCAGAGATGGGGCAAACGTTGGGATAAAGCAAATGGAAAGGAAATTCATGTGATGAGAAGGAAATCGATCTTTTATGAACTCCCGTATTGGACTGGCCTTTTGATTCAACACATTCTTGATCCAATGCATATTTCAAGAATGTGGGAAACTCCTTATGGAGGCATTTATTTGGTGAGAAAGACACGCCAATTGCAAGGATGGATCACAAGTTGATAAATACAAAGAAGGAAGTATGTCTTGATAATGAAAGCTATGCTCCAAATGCGGCTTGGGTACTTCGTAAGGTTGATCAGAGGAGAGTCCTTGGTCATCTCGAAACCCTTGCAACTGGTTTCATGCACTCCTTACACGGAGCATTCTCATATACGGGGGAACTTGCAGGTCTTAAGTCTCACGATTGGCACAAGCTTCTTCATGTAAGCATTTTCTATTCTATTCAATACGTAGTTCTTTTGGCCATTATCCTTGAGGGGTGCTTTGAGCAAAGGCCATTTGGAAGCGATATGTATACTATGAAAGGTTATAAGGTGAATGCAATTGCATATATTTGTATTATTTATGTGATTTCATGTACAATTTTTATTAGAATTTATTGCTGAAGATCTTGTAGGATTTCACAAATCCAGACACCAAGGCATGAGATAAATGAGATGAAGGTGAAGATGGTTGAGGCATGTTGTTTGTTAGAGAAAGAATTTTCTACAAGTTTTTTGGGCATCCAGCCTCATCTTTTAGTGCATCTTGTGGAAGAGATTGAACTTGCATGGACCGTCCATGCCAGGTGGATTTTCTTTGTGGAAATGTTTATGAAGGTCTTAAGAGATATGGTGCAGAGGGCATGCTCAGAGGGCAGCATGGCTGAAGGGTGTTTAGCACGATAATCTCTATTTTATATGACAGAGTTCATCATTGACTTGGACCCAGGAGCTCCTCGACTATGGAAAGATGAAGAAGAGGAGAAGAATGTAGGTATGGTGACTGAGGGTAATGGCATCCAAAAGATATTTACTCCAGAAGATCAAGTTAAAATAGATAATTTTTTGTTTTACAATGCCAAGGAGACAGAGAAATAGCTTGCCCGATACGAAGGATGAAAAGAAAGAAAGAGAACACAAAAGAAAATCGTGGAGACAGTTAAATCGACGAGGTCCATTTCCAGTTGGATATGAATGCTTGCTAGATAGAATGACACAAGATTGGATATGCAATGCATTGCATGATGCAATTAATAAAGGTGAATTGGTTACCTCAGTTGAAAGGTTTATGAAAAAGGTATGCAAAAATGTAGTTAAATATTTAAATATCTATTTCCAATGGGAGCTACTTATTTTCTTGTTATATATGTGCAGTTCCAATCTTATTCCTCTATGTGGTGGAATGGTACCCACTATCGAGTCCACAATGTTGACAAGTATAGAAAGACTTTTGATTATGGAATTACGACATCATTTGAGATGGAGTTCCAGTCAAGTGTAGCAGATCGTAATTGAGTTTAGGCACAGGTTTATTGGATTGGCACATTGAAAACCATCATGGAAGTTGATGTCGGTAGTGACTTTAAGACCATTGTTTTTGATGTCAATTGGTTTGATTTGCAACTTAGAGGCCCAAGACCAACTGTAAGAAATGACATCAGTGGTTTCTTTGCCATTAACTCCACTAAATTATATCATAGCTCTGAAACACTTGTTTCCTGAAAACCGTGAACAGATTAGTTTAAGTGCTATGGATTCGCTTCTAAATAACAATCTAAATGACAATTATTTTGCAGGTTTTCTTCATGTCTGATCGGAGTGATAATGCATCATGATTTGTCATACAATCTTCACTGAGGTCCCGTCGTATTTTTCCAAGAGCCACCATGGAAGAAAGCCTGGGAATAGACGAAGAGCCCTCTGATACTTATGAGCATGCAACTTTGCCCAAGGACGAGTCTGTAGAGAACACTGATGGATCGGCAAAAGATAACATGGAATTAGGTTATGTGAAACGGACCTAACCCCTTGGCCTAGGCCATTGCACCGACACGTTTAACATCTAAGTTAAACATCCAAGATACTCATATACTTGCTCAATATTAATACTCTCATTCATAAGATAATTACATACAAGACCAAGCTCCTCTGAGTCTTGGCATAACTACAACTCCTATAGCTCAACAGATCACTCCGACTTCTCCTCCTTACAGGTCATCGAGGATGACTCGGGAAAACGTTCCATTGGTGCAACTTCATCCCCAGACTCTCTATGTGAATACCGCATTCTCATCTCAGACGTATCCTCTTAAACGTACACAAACAATGCAAGCGGGTTAGTCCACAAGGACTAAGTGGGGAGGAAACATTTCGGGAACCTTCACAACATCAACCACAAAGCAATCTAGCATATAACATCCAAGATAAGACGACAACAATTTTACCTGCTCCACTACGCCCCTGCATTAGTTAGAACTCAGGCTACAAGCATGTTTATATTCTCATCAATCGTATGTATGTATGCACATATGCCAAGCGTAATCCTTGGGTTGCGACCCCAAGGAGACCACTCTCTCCATCTGTACGTACAGGGTTTAACTCATCCGTCAGGCCATCTGGCTCGGATGCGGAGTTACATGGCCACCCCACCCCTCCGAAGGTGGGCCGTAAATGCAACATGCCATCCGTCTAGCCATCTAGAACGGATCCGGAGTCTAATGGCCATTCCACCCCTCCGAAGATGGTCCGTTTGCAATGCAAGATGCAACATCATCCATCATGACTTTACAAGATATCTTCATCACCAATAATCTTACAGGTTGATCCAATACAAGATATCATAGAATCCTCATGCATCTTACTTCCAAGAACAACCACAAAACAATGCAATACAATAGAATAAGGCTCATACCAAGATATTTCATAACCAAGTGACAGCACATCATTGCCAAATCCCAAAGCAAGAACATGAACTCCCTTAACATATAAGCAACCATAACTTGCATGTAATATCATAATTACACTAATGTCCTAGAGACAATTCACATATTCTACTTCATCATGAGGTCTAAACTCATGAGATGGACTACCACTCAGAATCTCTACTAAATAGCCCATACCATATTCCTAGCAACATATAGTGTAATGCTCATACTCCATCCATCTAGCATCATAGAATCCACCCATTCCTCTATCAAAAATACTGGCGATATATCCTTCTATGGTACGGTATCAAGCTGGCCCCTATTATGGAATATCCCATAGGGCCCCAAATTATAATCACACTACTTAAAAGGTTCATAAGATTCATAATACTCAATTCAAATACTAGCCATCTAGGCTCACTATAACGCACATGAAAACACATGACACCATGGCCAGTATACGGATCAAGGCAGATAGATTATCAGCAATGGCAGGGAGATACATACACGACGACCCATCATGCTAATCCAAGACCCGACACGATGGTTTAGCTTTCTATACTCATCAAATCCCCAAGCACGCATCAGATCCCCACCTCAGTTTCTCGAATTGATTCTGCTTCTTATTGACTGGGTCTTCCTTACTTCTATTTCCTCATCGCCTTTCCATCTGCGAGCTCCTTCCGGTTTCTGCTACTGTTCTACAATTTGGCCAACCTCTCCTTCTCTAGAGAATAGGTAGAGGAGAACAATAAACAAGATCCTTCACCAAACCAAGACACCCCCTCCTTTGTTCACATCCAATATATATACACAATGAGTAAATCTCAATGCATATGCATGCTAGACAAGTGTTGCGCATGCAATCACATGCATGCATGTGCATGTGCATGTACATGCATGCAATCTAATGCATGCTTATCATATTTTACAAGTCCATACGCATTAATCTAACATCTTCTGCTTATATAACTTTTTCTAATGTATTTCGATAGTTTTAAATGCCACTACTAGCATAACCCATGGACGCATATCAACAAGTTTGTTAGATGATCTACACCCTCTGCTTCAGGGATATAAAAGGTATGGTTCATTGGTGTGATCCATATCAATTGGTATCAGAGCCAGGTTATTCCTACAGTTTGCAAAGACTTCCGGTTGGTGCTGGAGATTGCAAACAGGAATAGAGAACCTTATTCTGGCTATTCTTGATGTTTGTAAGTTATCTAGTTGGTGCTAGTGATTGCAAACTAGAATAGAATTCCTTCTCCTTTGAGAATCTAAATGATCTTCTTTCTATGAATTTAAAATCTTTCCTTGAATTATTCTTTCACAATATGATTCTACCCAGATCACTCAATCTTTGGATATATTGGTACGAAAAAAAAATTGTTTGTTGCAGGAAACATATAGGTGCCGGTGATTGGTGACGTGAAATAAGCAGAGGGAACTGAGCCTAATCTTCCTTATCAATCCATTTCATTTGCCAAAATGGATCTCCTTCCAATCAAGCCTAACCAGAACTGACAATCCATCTCCTTGGCCAGGATGGATCTCCGTTGAAACTTTTCCTGCATCTACGGGGGGCGTATCTATGGTGGACCGATCAACCTTTATCTAAATTCTTTATCCTTGATAAATCCTGAACTATTCCAAACTAAATGCGTTTAGTGCGGTCCATTGTTTTAGTAAGATGTTTTGATAATGAATATTTGTCTGTAAGAAATTGTAAATCTATTTTTGTGTTGCTTCCTTCTAATGAATGATCATGCCATTAATAGTTGCACAATGGTTGGTGCCATAAGTGTTGATGTTAATGGATGACATTGAAATTCTAGATTGGTGTCTAGAGTTTTGAGCAGTAGTTGGTGCTACTGGTTGGAGTCGGTGCTTCAACGGAACCCTTGATCTTTTCTTAATTTTGCCTTTATCTTAAAACTTAAATTTTATCTAGTAGATCTTAAGCTTTGCTAATATATCTTCCCTGAATCTTTATCTTAATCTTTAGCCACAACAGTTGTGATTGTCATAAATAGTTGGTGCTATTTATGAGATCATAATCCTAGCTTTTGGTCCTTAAAATGAATTGAGTTGGTGCTCATGTACAAATTGAGTTGGTGCTCATGTACAAATTGAATTGGTGCTTAATTTGTGGTTTACAACTGAGGTCAGTTGCTTCCAAAAAGGGGGTTCGTTACATTCTCCCCTTGTAAAATTCAACTCATGTCCTCATGAGTTACTTGAGGTACACATGCTTCTCCAACCTTAATATGTGGCGTAACTCTACTCCGTAAGGCACTGCTTCAATGCGGTCTAACACTTCTTCTATTACTTTTAAATGCAAAAGACTAAGCTTTAGCCAACTAGAGCATCTCTTATCGCAATTCGGAGCCACTGCTATGTTCCGATGCAGTCTTCTCAATTGCACATTTCTGCCACAATAGCAATGGGTATTCCCAATACCCTTATGCAACAACTTCCCAATTAACCTACATATGGCTTAAGCTCTACTATTTCTGTCCAAATTGGTGCAGTCGCAACTTAATGTACCACATACTCAAAATACAACTAAGTGCATCAACCTTGCCACTAGCATATATAAAGTTTGGAAATAATTTTATAATGAAATTCGTATAAATTATTTACTACACATGTCCAAGCTAACGTAGCAAATTACGAGATATCATAGAATCCTCATGCATCTTACTTCCAGGAACAACCACAAAACAATGCAATACAATAGAATGAGGTTCATACCAAGATATTTCATAACCAAGTGACAGCACATCATTGCCAAATCCCAAAGCAAGAACATGAACTCCCTTAACATATAAGCAACCATAACTTGCATGTAATACCATAATTACACTAATGTCCTAGAGACAATTCACATATTCTACTTCATCATGAGGTCTAAACTCATGAGATGGACTACCACTCAGAATCTCTACTAAATAGGCCATACCATATTCTTAGCAACATATAGTGTAATGCTCATACTCCATCCATCTAGCATCATAGAATCCACCCATTCGTCTATCAAAAATACTGGCGATATATCCTTCTATGGTACGGTATCAAGCTGGCCCCTATTCATAAAGGTTGCATGGAATATCCCACCTACAAGATTATAACTCTACCAAGGAAACTCTAGGGCCCCAAATTATAATCACACTACTTAAAAGGTTCATAAGATTCATAATACTCAATTCAAATACTAGCCCTCTAGGCTCACTATAACGCACATGAAAACACATGACACCATGGCCAGTATACAGATCAAGGCAGATAGGTTATCAGCAATGGCAGGGAGATACATACACGACGACCCATCATGCTAATCCAAGACCCGACACGATGGTTTAGCTTTCTATACTCATCAAATCCCCAAGGATCTCCACCTTAGTTTCTCGGATTGATTCTGCTTCTTATTGACTGGGTCTGCCTTCCTTGCTTCTATTTCCTCATCGCCTTCCCATCTGCAAGCTCCTTCCGGCTTCTGCTACTGTTCTACAATTTAGCCAACCTCTCCTTCTCTAGAGAATAGGTAGAAGAGAACAATAAACAATATCCTTCACCAAACCAAAATACGCTCTCTTTTGTTCACATCCAATATATATACACAATGAGTAAATCTCAATGCATATGCATGCTAGACAAGTGTTGTGCATGCAATCACATGCATGCATGTGCATGTGCATGTACATGCATGCAATCTAATGCATGCTTATCGTATTTTACAAGTCCAATACGCATTAATCTAACACCTTCTGCTTATATAACTTTTTCTAATGTATTTCGATAGTTTTAAATGCCACTACTAGCATAACCCATGGACGCATATCAACAAGTTTGTTAGATGATCTACACCCTCTTATATTGAGACAAAGTAAGCCACTAGGTTCGTTACATTATGACACCGATGGAAATGATAGTTGATATTTGAACGAAGATAAAAGATAGACGGAGAAGATAATGATATTGGATGGATGCTTTTTTCTTAGAGAAGTCTATGCTTTAAATTGAAGTGTATGTGTTTGTGAACAATTATAGTGTATGCATTTGTCAAGAATAGTATTTCTTTTTTTTATGCAAGGATATTGTTGCTTTCATACTCCGTGTATCCCGTCATACCCCATGCATTTAGAAACTAAGTCCTAGAGAGATCATGTACAATCGTCTAAGCTAAATAACTGCTATAGGCAAGATTCCTATAGAATATTCTCTAAGGATCCCTGTTTGTTTTGTGGACACGTAGGCGACACTTTTAAAGCCTTTTTTTTTACACATGTCCAAAGGCTTATTTATTTCTAACATTTTGGAATGATATAGTTTAGATAACGTTTTTAATGCTTTTAAGGCTTTTTTTTGACACATGTCCCAAGGCATATTTATTACTAATGAATTCTTTCTAAAAATTTGACACCTCAACATTTTGTTATCCATCATTCTATTCAAAATTTTGACGTGTGCGAACTTTTTGAGTAGGTTAAGGAAGGTGCCAAGAAATGGCACTATAATTAATGTGGAAAAGGTGAGGTGGCACGTAGCATTCTAGAAATCTACAGTGCCATATCCATTCTAGCATTCTAGAATGCCACAATGCCACCTCACCCTTTCCACATTAATTATAGTGCCATTTCTTGGCACCTTTCTTAACCTACTCAAAAAGTTCGCACACATATCAAAATTTTGAATAACAATCATATAATTGTCGAGGAAGAAAAGAAATGGTCTGTTCCGTTTTTGGTTTAAAACCTCCTCCCTGTTCCTGCCCCTTGGATAACGTTTCGGAGGCAGAAGAAGGAGAAGAATGTTGTACCATTTTTACTTAAGAAAGTGATCGCTGATACTGATCGCTCAATACAACACTCGGAATTCCTCTCCAGTAAGAAATTTGAATCCTTCTTGAAACAACAAATTTTTGAAAATTGTCTTCAAATGCCATACATGTGCTAGAAAGAGAATTGGATCTGAACCACGATGCAGAAGTTAAAAGGAATGGGTGAAAATATTTTTACCCCGGTTATTGTGATTCCATTGCAAGATATTCCCTCCCGCAGAATCACCAGGCTCGCGACCCCGTTATCCGTACCAGAGGCCCCGTTTTCCGTACCTGACAGGGTCGCCTTCAGGCGATATATACCTTCCGGTGGTATCACACCCATAATTCTCCCTTGCGATGGAATCTCCCCCGAGTTATTCCACTAGACGGAATCACCCCGCAAATCTATTCCTCCGGAAGGAATCACGAACGACCGTGTTATTCTGCCAGACGGAATCACAACCATGCTATTCCGCCGGATGGAATCACGAACGTTTGATTCCGTGAGATGGAATCACCACTTACGTATCCCGCCAGACAGAATCACAACATTGCTATTCCGTCAGATGGAATCACAACCATGCGATTCTGCCTGGTGGAATCACAAATGTAAGATTCTTCGAGATGGAATCACCACGAATGCATTCCGCCCGGCGGTATCACAACCGCACTATTCCGTGGGATGGAATCACAGTTTAGTGATTCCGTCGAATTGAATCACTCCGGAGTGATTCCGCCAGATGGAATCACTCCGGAGTGATCCCGCCAGATGGAATCACTCCTCCGTGATTCCGCAGGATGGAATCACTCCTCCGTGATGCAGGTGATTACGATGCAAGTGATTTCGCAGGAGCGACAGGTGGACGCATCCAGTCCGTGGGCGGGAACTGGTCGACGGCCATTGTGGCGTCGTGAGTTCGTCCGGCCTGCGGACGTAAGTCTGTCCATTCCATCAGATGGAATCACCTGCCAGGAGTTCTCAGCGGAGCTTGGCATGGACCTGGAAGAGAAGATTGAGGAGGCGAGTGCCTGGAACACTGTCTAGTTCCATCTCTTTGTTGTGGCTAAGCTCTAATTACGTTTCCTGTGGTAGGTGCAAGCAGAGATCTGGCAAACAAACCCTGCAGAAGGCCATTTTGACCATAGTCGGCTGCCCTGGACTGTTCTAGAGCACCAGGGTCCTGATCTAGATGGAGGAGGCACTCAATTGGTGTAAGTTTCCCATATTCCCACCTCACGGGTGCCGAATTTCATTGCTGGGGAGCAAAAAAATGGGGGTGCACCCTGCAACTTCTATATAAGAAGCTCTCAAATGAATAAGGAGCTATCAAAACCAGGCAAAGGTTCATATCTGTCTCTGAAAAGGTATGCAGTTCTCTAGCTTGTTGTCTATATGTTTTTTAGATTACACATGGAAATTAAGGCATGGCTGATTCATCCTAAATGGTGGAAAGAAGGTACTGGTGTAGTTTTGGCCCCCAAGACAATTCTGGGAACACCCATGTTGTGGAAGATCGACGTCCTCCTCCAGGCCAAAGGAGGAGGAGGGTTCAAAGGGGGAGAGTGTTCGAAGGGGATGCCAATGTCATTTCACTTTGAGACAGCTCTACCTTCTTCCGGATTGCACTCAAATTACCTACCACAAATGGGATCACGTGAACCAGCAAGGTGAAATTGGCCACGGTAAAGCTTTAGCTGTTGAGAAAGGGTTGAGGTATAGGCTGGCTCCGTGGCTCACGGCTGAAAAGAGAGAATGGATCAAACAAAAGCTATCGCATTACATTGCACCTAGAATGGTGATGAATATCCACCAAGAAAGAGTGAGCTTGAAGAAGGAACTACTTGGGTTGGAGGGGCTTTCTAGAGATGACATGTTAAAGATGCATGAAATCTACAACATTGAAAAGGTAGTGGCCCGAAATGTTTGGAAGTTGCATGAAGATGAAGCTATAAGCACTCATATGTGGGTGCAACAACACCTTGACAGTGTATTCCACTTTGAGCATGGTGACATCTCCCAATTGGGGGTTATGACTCCCACCCAAAGGCGAGCCTTGTTGAGATTTGGAAAGGATAGGGCATTGTGTCTTGACTCCACCTACAAGACAAACGAGATGAGGTAGGGTTGCTCCTCTTGTATTTTAAAGCTCATATAAAATTTTAGCTTCCTTGCTAACATTGTTAAGTTGTGTTGCTATTTTACATTAAAGGTACTACCTCTTCACTATCATTGGATTCGATGACTACTTCAATGGGATGCCTCTGGCTTGGATTATCACGAACTCCCAGAAGAAAGATGCAATAGCTAGATGGCTAGAAGCCATGAAAGTGTGGGTTGAACGCCATGACTCAACCTGGAAGCCCTCATGCTTTATCACTGATTCTTGTGATGCCGAAAGGTAACAATGTTTCCATAGCAATTTTCAGTGGTTCATTTTGCACACCATCTTGAGCATGTGGCATCTCTCTCCACTTCAGGTTTACCCTAGCGTACGCTTGAACCTTTGCATCTGGCATGTGAGAAGAGACTGGTTGAAGTGGTTAGGCAAGAACGTGAAGAACAAGGAGACGAGGAACCAATTGTTTAAAGAGTTGGGTGAGATCATGTATGGAATCAGGTGTCCTCCAGGTAACAATGACTATACAGAGGATTACAATGAGGCTGTTAAAGTAGAAGCTTTGAGAAAGTTGGAGACCCTGAAAGGAAAGTATCCGCAGTATCCAAAATTGGCCTCCTACATGAGTGGAGAGTGGACTCGCAACATATGTGAATGGGTGTTGGCCACAAGAATCTTTCCCCATTCAAACCAAGAAACCAATGTTGCAATAGAGGCTTGGCACAAGACACTGAAGATGCGTCTGGGCATCTCCAAATCACAACTAAAGGGCAGGAGGATGGATTGGCTACTACACATGCTTGTCCACGATGTTAAGACCCACACAACATACTCAAGGTAATTTGCAAAAGAGAACATATTTTGTATATTTATGTGTGCACTAACACTCCACGTTGTTTCATTTACAAGCACACATGGGGGTGAAAGAGGCTGGTTTTGTTATAAACACCTCACAAGAGAAAATTATAGAGTCGGCTATTCGAGGGGCGAGGCAGATTCCGGATGATGCAGCCACGTTTGTAGACCTAGGAGGAGGGGAGGCATATGTCCAAACTCTTGATCTCAACCGCCAATCCTACTTTGTGAGTGGGGCACATAGGAATTGGGCGAGTTGTGATTGCCCATGGGGTGCCAAAGGGAACCTTTGCAAACACCAAGTTAAAGGTTCTAGAGTCTAGTTGCACTACAGAAACCAATCACAACCCAACAACCGTGCTAATGAGCCATATGGCCCTCCCCCTTTATTTCCAAATCAATATTACAACACTTCCTCATGTTCACTATAACAGATAATCACTTTCATAAACCCTAACACTTTCAATAAACCCGCATGAATTTGTAAACTCGAATAAGTTTTGAATGAAGATTTATATGCCCTCATTGCTAATATCTGCCTACAACCCCAACAAGCCAAGATCCTAGCAAAGCCCTTAATGCTAGAACCATAATGAATCTCAATGAACTGCACTAGTCCAAATTCATCCTCGAGGAAACCTGCAAAAAGAAAAAACAACATAACATGGACCCATTCTTGGCACAAAGGCCAGTATATCCTTGGCACAAGGGCCACCACACCAAGTCACATCACCATTACTTGTCACGAAGGCCACCATATCCCTGGTGCGAGGACCACCATGCCAAATCACAACACCATTCTGTGACATGAGGTCCATACGAACCCTCCAAATCTATACATGGACCATCATAACAATTGAGCAAAACATATCTCCAAAAATGATTGCCCCCGCTCGATCTATATAAGATACATCTATATAGGAAACAATAAAAAAGAGCATGTTTCTATAGAAGGCTAGCATTGCTCAGGACAAGCCACCACGACACGGACTTAGGTCTAAACACGATGAAAAGAAGAAATCTAAGTCATTATATGGGAAGTGGGGGTGGGTGGGACAATCGACCAAAGGGGAGAGGCTATTAGACGGCTGATAAGGATGAACGATGACAAGATGGATATATATACTATAGAGGACCTTTCAACTAGCCTCAAGAAGCGGATTTATCTGCTTATCTTGAAACGCAGATAAATCGTACTTATCCAACTAATGGACAGTTACAGAGAGCAGGACCTCTTGAAGGTTCTAGGTTCCGATTATGGAAATGCAAGTGGTGGCATGGAGCACTTGCGCCCATGTACACCTGGGGTCACCCGTCAAGATTCACCTGAAGAGATAGTTAGTCTAGAGGATGACATTCTCCCTATGAAGAAAGTTGGGTTGACCGTAGAGGAAGCTAGGGCTTTACTAGAATCGTGTGTTGCCAGGGTAATGGGGCGGGCCTCCAAGGACCCCAGCCTCCTCATAGCCACAGAGGTGATGATGAGACAAGTTGACACCAGCCTTGAGAGGACGCGCACTTTATTGGCTCCCGGAACCAAGTTCGCGAACCAATCGGGTTCGCCCAAGCGAACCCCAAGAATTCGCCTAGGCGAACCCGCCGGATTCGCCCAGGCGAACCCGGTTGAAGACGTGGCGGGGCGTCTTGGTTACTTGGCATTGCTGCCGGGTTCGCCCAAGCGAACCCCTAACCAGGGTTATCTGCGTCGGTGGCAGCGGATGGCAGCGGATGGCAGTGGAAGTCGGCAGATGGCAGGCGCCCTACCGGGTTCGCCCAAGCGAACCCAGGTAGGGTGGTTGATATCATAGCTTGTCAATCTATGGAAACGAGAAAATAACATGCTTGCAAACCAAGCTTTTAGAAGTATGTGAAGACACGAGTCATATGTAGTCTATAAAAGTCTTCTTTTTTATAGCTTTAAAATTATTCTGGCCAGAGGTCAGGGAAAACAGACCCCCTCACGTGTTTCCCGATCAAAATGACAATGCAACATAAGTAGTCCTTACACAAGCTAACATATTTTTGGTCCGATCAAGAAAAAGTGCAGCAGCGGTACCGTGTTTGAAGCCAGAATCTGAGAAATATCTTCCAACCCACAGAAATCTAAGACCTTTACATGGATCGAAGCACTGCAGCAGAGAAAAAATGAAGAAATTCGTGCAGATGAAGCCAACCCACGAAGAAAATCCGAGTAACAGACCTCAAGAACACTGCTGCAGAGAGAATCCGATGCGGGAAAATTTATGATCGAATCCGATTCTGATAGTCTGCTGCTGGATATTTCCGATGATGGATGGATAGTCTGCTGCTGGACATTTCCGATGATGATGAGCGAATGCGAAGCAAAAGGTACCGGAGGAATCGACCTGGACCATGTAGTTATCGCTAAGCCGGAGCTTACCGCTTTGCGATGAATGGAAGGCCACCGTGAGGAATTTCGACGAATTAACAAAGGGATAGATCGGAAGCAGTGTCAAGAGGGAGAAGGAATTGGGTCGGCGCTGATGGGCGGTTCCAGATTTGAATGCAGTATTTGAGCTGCAATGGTTCGCTTTAAGAACCCTGTGGCCTCGCCATCCGCCGACCGCCGCCATCGCTACCGTGACGGGTTCACCGGGTGGGTTCTGCCATTTTAACCCTTAGGGCCCGCCATCCATCGCCATCCGGGCCGCCATCGACGCAGATAACCCCTCGGGTTAGGGGTTCGGTACTTAACCCGCAAAGAATGCCGTAACCCGTGACGCGCCACGCCTTCGATCGGGTTTGCCCGGGCGAACCCGCTGGTTCGCTTAGGGCGACTTTTGGGGTTCGCTTAACCCCGCTGGACTTTTCCAACTCGCTTCTCGAGCCATTTGAAGCACCGTTGAGAGGATGGACGAAGAGGCCTATGACACAACTATATCGTCTTTGTCAGTGCTGGAGGAAGAGGAGGCATATGGAACGAGCCTTGCAAGGATCAAGCCACTCTTGGAAATAGGGAAGAGGGGGCCAAAGGACAAGAAACGGAGTTGGAAGAAATTTGAAATGGAGAGCCTTGCTTAGATGGTTTGTAATATCATGAGTTTTGCACAAATACCATGGTTTGTAATTTGATGAGTTTTGCACAAATACCATGGTTTCTAATTTGATGAGTGTTGCACAAATACCATGTGTCTAAATATTCTATATACAAGGATTCAATGTTTAAATACACTATGTACAATGTTGAATGTATTAGAATCAAAGGTTGAAGATGAATACTCAATGTACAGAATACTATATGTATAAATACTTAGTGTACAAATATGCAATGTATAAATACTCTATGCACAAATACAGAATGTATGAATACTCTTAAGTACAAGTAATCTATGTGTAAGTACTCTATGTAGAAATACTCTGTGTATAAATACCATGTGTATAAATACTTAGTGTACAATGTTGAAATGCTCTATGTATTTGTGTCAATGGTAGTAGATAAATACTCGATGTATAAATACTCTATGTGCAAATTACCATACGTATAAATACTCTGTGTACAAATACAATGTATAAATACTCTATATACAAATACAAAATGTATGAATACTTTTAAGTACAATTAGTCTATGTATAAGTACTCTATGTAGAAATACTCTGTGTATAAATACCATGTGTACAAAATACTATAAGTATAAATACTCTGTCTACAAATACACAATGTATAAATACTCTTTATAGAAGTACTCTAAGCATGTAGACAATACTCTATGTATAATACTTCAAGTACAAATACTCCCATGTATATTACGTTTATACTCCATGGATAAATTCAAAATTCACATGTGTAAATGCCCCCAAATGGTGCTGAGATCGACCAGACGAGGTCCTCATTTGCAGTGATGCTACAAAAATTTGCAGTGAAACCGGTGGCCCTATGACTCAATGGCCCTTGAATTTTTATTTTCTGTGTGTGAATATGTGAATAGAACAGCAAAAATCCTAGCATTGCTGGGTTTAATCTGAGTTCCCAAATATCTCAGAATTTGAATTCAGTTGAATTTGAATTTAGTTGAATTTGAATTTGAATGTATTTTAGCGCAAATCTGTTTCGAAATGTTTGAACGTGAATATTCGAATATGCCGTCCATACCACCACTTAAAAAATAGAGAACTATTTGTCTGCCCAATGGTCAAAAGATATCTCTAAAGTCGTCATCTATCCGGTGGAATCACAAAATGGTGATTCCATGCCGTGGAATGCCCACCGCCATCATTGCATGGCGCAGGCATTAATTGCTTCTTCACGTCAAATGCCTGCCATTCTGACGGACGGCTAACTGACGTACGCAACGGGGAATGAAACGGCGCCACGTCAGCGGCTACACTGACGGACAAATTCGGGCCAAATCTAGGCCCATAGGGGGTGATTCCACTCCACAGAATCATCCTTCGGCCATCGGACCAGCACCATCCTCTTCGTATTCACTCATAATTCCTTGGCTGACGCTCCTGTGAGACGCTTCGATCTTCGTCTGTGCCTCTAAAATTCAGTAAGAATCATGTTCGCTTGTTAAACGAAATGATGGATATTCTTACCATTTGTTGCTGAGTTCCAGGCATGGCGAACTGCCCCCAATAGCCATACTCGACGGCGTCCTCGTGGTGGACCTCGGTTTTCTGGAGGCACTCAAGGATTGCAGGCTTGAGAGTCTGCAGGAGCGTCTCCGGAGTCGTGCACTGGTAGAGGTGCCGCCAATTTCTGTCGCCATACCTTCGGGACACGGTTGTGAATGCATTAGGATTCCTGTGAAGGTTTCCAACATTTCACACATCCCCGGGCATGAGACGCTTGATGAGGAGTGGGCAAAGAATCTATTTGCCTACATTCACGAAACTGAAGTGCCGAAGGAGTTATCTGCAAAATGTGGCTGCAAAGATTCTGCTGGTTCAAAGCGAGTGAAGTAGGAGTGCAAGGATGAGCCAGATGACGGTGATTTTGTGTTCCCGGTTGACTGCTGCAAGGACCCAAGTTCTGGGAGGGTTAACTGGTCTACCAACAAGGTATGACTTCATTCGCTGCTGTTCGTTTGATGTTCTTTATTTCTGCTGCAACTAACTCACTGCATGAACTACGCAGAGAAAACGAGCCCGCCCCAGTTACAGTGCATAGCTCGCGATGATTAATGAAGGAGGAGCGTCCCTTTTTTTTTTTGTTTCTGTTGACACACCTTTCTATGAATCCGGAGGAATTCTGAATCCCTCTTGAGTTTTGAGTTCCTGATAGCTACCTTGCTTAAGGCCTTCTTTTGAGAATACAAATGTAAGTTATTGGATGTTCAATCTGTTCAGTTAGCTTCAAATTGCAAGCACATGCAACTTGTCCATGCATACAAACTGTTTTTTCCTGATGTATTCTGTGCAATGGCCGTCTATGGTGATTCCATACCATGGAATATTCTATACATATTGTGAATTTACATATTGTAATTTGATGAGTTTTGCACAAATACCATGGTTTCTAATTTGATGAGTTTTGCATAAATACTCAATGTACAGAATCAAAGGTTGAAGATGAATACTCAATGTACAGAATACTATCATTGTACAAATACACAATGTATAAATACTCTATGTACAAATACAGAATGTATGAATACTCTTAAGTACAAATAGTCCATGTGTAAGTACTCTATGTAGAAATACTCTGTGTATAAATACCATGTGTATAAATACTAATTGTACAATGTTGAAATGCTCTATGTATTTGTGTCAATGGTAGTAGATAAATACTCGATGTATAAATACTCTATGTGCAAATTACTATACGTATAAATACTCTATACAAATACAATGTATAAATACTCTATATACAAATACAAAATGTATCAATACTTTTAAGTACAAATACTCTATGTATAAGTACTCTATGTAGAAATACTCTGTGTATAAATACCATGTGTATAAAATACTATAAGTATAAATACTCTATGTACAAATACACAATGTATAAATACTATCAAGGAATTGAAGATGAATACTCAATGTACAGAATACTATCATTGTACACACAATGTATAAATACTCTATGTACAAATACAGAATGTATGAATACTCTTAAGTACAAATAGTCCATGTGTAAGTACTCTATGTAGAAATACTCTGTGTATAAATACCATGTGTATAAATACTTAGTGTACAATGTTGAAATGCTCTATGTATTTGTGTCAATGGTAGTAGATAAATACTCGATGCATAAATACTCTATGTGCAAATTACTATATGTATAAATACTCTATACAAATACAATGTATAAATACTCTATATACAAATACAAAATGTATCAATACTTTTAAGTACAAATAGTCTATGTATAAGTACTCTATGTAGAAATACTCTGTGTATAAATACCATGTGTATAAAATACTATAAGTATAAATACTCTGTGTACAAATACACAATGTATAAATACTCTTTATAGAAGTACTCTAAACATGTAGACAATACTCTATGTATAATACTTCAAGTACAAATACTCCCATGTATATTACGTTTATACTCCATGGATAAATTCAAAATTCACATGTGTAAATGCTTTCTGTAATTACACAATGCAGAAATACACTGTAAATACACTAAGTATACACTATCCTATGGAATCACATGAATCCTTCGTATGGAATCACAACCAGAAACATGGAAGCAAATACAATTGAAATGCATGCATGGAATGAGATACTTTAATGCATGATACTGGAGGCAAGAAACTTGCAGATTGAACATCCATAATCCCGATTCAAATTTATAAATAATCCTGACACAAAAAAAACAAGGAACCCCTTCATGGGTGTGTAAGCACAGCAGGGTTTAACAGACAGTGATTCTCAAACATGTAGTGATTCTCAAAAGGATCCTGCTAAAAAAAAAAAACAGTGGCTGCTTCATTCAATCTCGGCAGCTAGGCAGTGGATGTGTAGGTACCTTAACGCTTCTTCTGCATGGCATGCACTGAGTTACATCCAGCAAAAATAAAAAATAACATGAAGTAACAGGTGCAGATGGCATACCTTGGTGCCGGACCAGTTAGTTCGACCGGTTGTTGGGTCCTTGCAGCAGGCAACGGGAAACACGAAGTCGTCATCCCCTTCAGCGAACTCAAACTCGTCCTTCAAAGGCTTCGATCCACCTGAACATCCGCATGCAGTAGGCTTTGGAGTTGCATGAAGAAAGGCAAACAAATTCTTGGCCCATTCATCATCTAACGTTTCGTGCCCAGGAATTCTAGACCCGCTAGATACTTTAACTGGGATTCTCGAACCATTAGAGGTCCTCAAAGGTACCCAGATGCATTCGCACCCGTCTATCCTCGGTATGGCGATGGAAAGCGGGGGCACCTCTTCCAGCATGCAACTTCGAAGACGATCCTGCAGGCTCTCGAGCCTGCAGTTGTGGAAATCCTCCAAGAAACCGAGGTCAACCACGAAAAACCCGTCCACTATAGCAATGAAGCGCGGTTAAAATACATACCTACAAACCAAAGAATCGATGTTAGAGCAGGCGGAGAGCAGCGAAGAAATTCCTTACGAACGAAGCTACCGAAGTATCGCAAGCAGCTGGCGCCTAACAATCGGATCGAAGCGCCAAAAACCAGAAGCTATGATTGAATTCAAAGCGCGAGAAGCTTGTCCGTCGGGGCTCCACGAAATTCCGCCCGACGGAATCACCGTCTAGGGCTAAATTCGCTGTGTAGGGGCCAACGTGGCACCCTAACATTCGCCAACGTCTCGTCAGGTCAGTTTGGCACGAATCCAAGCAGTGACGACAATAGATGCCTGCAGCTGGCAATGATTACGTACGTCTCTCCACGTCACCGTTTCCACGTCTTTCCACGCCTGCAGGTGATTCTACGGAATTGAATCACTGACGTGTGATTTCGTGGAATTGAATCACTGACGTGTGATTCCACGGGATTGAATCACGGACGTGTGATTCCACGGAATTGAATCACTGACGTGTGATTCCACGGAATAGAATCTAGCATATAATTGGTTCCCGCTCAAAATCTTTCAAATTCAAATTCAAAAAAGTTCCTTAGAACTTCATATACAGTGGAAAATCTTTCAAATTCAAATTCAAAAAAGTTCCTTAGAACTTCATATACATGGATTCCTGTGAAAATAAAACCAGCAAAGCTGGGAATTCTTGTTTTCTATTCAAAAGTAGAGTTGAACTCATGGGCCATTTCTCCTCAGACGGGTTAGCAAGCCACCCTCCTCGGACCAATCCCCCTGGGGTAGATGAAAGGTGCTTTTCCTTTGCTGGACGTACTCAAATAACTTTTGCAGCATCATTGCAAATGTCGACCTTGTCATGTCGATTTTGCTCCGCCCAAACCATTTGGATGTGTCAATTACCTACAAGCGGGCGGTTTAGAACAAAACATCACGAAATTAGGTAAAAATTGCACACATAACACTCACAGAATGATATTTCGTGTTGCAAATGTCCAGCCGGAATCTCTTGACAAAACAAATTGTGTATATCCCACAATCCTGGGTGTTCTCCTGCTGGGGCACATTCAAGGGGACACAGGGAGCATTGTGCAGGCTCGAGGATTCGAAATTCCACCTCTTCATAATGTCTGTTATGAAGCTGTGCGCAAACATAGCAATCAGGGAAGGCAAATTCGATAGGAAAGGTGTCCAATTCATCTTACATAGTGGCGAAACATCTTAAGTTGGAGTGCATGGGCGACATTGAATCTAAATGCAGCACCACTGGGCACGGGATTTGAAGCCTCCGGCATGCCTCTATGTTGGATACCAATATAAACAGGCACCAGTGATTGCTGCAAAACAAGTTTTAGGAATCATTGCCTACCTATGAATTCGAAATCGAATTGTATACCTGCTCATTACTGGGAAGTAGTAGAAACCGACGTTTTGCATCCGCCAATTCTGCCTGCTAAAAGGTTTGGGTGGGATTAGATTACCGAACATTTCATATGCACCTGATTGACCCTCCAAACAGTTTTGCAAGAACAGGTCGAAGGCCGCGGGATGGATGAAAACATGCTGGGACCTCTTGTTCTGCGGGATGGCATGTATTAAGGCTCTGTGAAGGGCATTGTGCAGTTAGTGAATGATATTGTGAAATCCAAAAAAAAAACTCAACTCTGAACTTACAGAAGATAGGCACCAATGCATTCCTCGTTGATTCTGCAGTCCATATCGTCTCCTACACCGGGCACTGTCATGAAATCCTGAGCAAAATCGCCATAGATCCGAAATTCAGATGCTGCCGATTTCTTCCCTACCCGAATTGCTGTGCTGCAGATTCTCAATGGATACTTGAATGTAAAATTACAGGTCCAATTCCTGGAAACAAGGCCTGATTGGTAAGCAAAAACGGAATCAAGAAATGTGGCCTCCAGTCTATGCATCATGGGAATCTCAATAATTGTCCCTTCCTCTTCCGACGAAGCACAGGGGTCCGGAAGACCGGCTGTTTGAATAGCATCGCGCAGACCCTGAATGTAGCTGGACGTCTCAAAAACAATGTGATTAGGAGCTATGCAATCCTCTGTTTTATTTGCACCCCTCTTTTTCCTCGGTGTTTTCGGAAGGCTCCTGACCGGGAGCTTGCTTGCTTTCTTGGGAGGGGGGGATGCAAATTCCCCTTCTGCTTGTGCAACTTCCATACTGAAATCATCTCGGTCGACCTGTTCCTGCTCTCTAACCATAGACATGTCGGCCCTCAACTAGGACATAATTAAAATAGCCAAAATAGCCACGACAAATCGAGCGGTCAGGATGCGTCTCTGGGTGGCGGTGATTCTGTCGAATGGGGAATCACAAAATTGTGATTCCATCCCCCGGAATCTCTCTGTGGTGATTCCGCCACGTTGAATACCACAGAATGTGATTCCATCAGGCAGAATCGCGTTCACGTGATTCCTTCGAGTGGAATCAGAATTCGGTGATTCCGCGGAGCGGTATCCTACGGTTGTGATTCCGTCGAATGGGGAATCACAAAACTGTGATTCCGTCCCCCGGAATCTCTCTGTGGTGATTCCGCCACGTTGAATACCACAGAATGTGATTCCATCGGGCAGAATCGCGTTCACGTGATTCCGTCGAGTGGAATCAGAATTCGGTGATTCCGCGGAGCGGTATCCTACGGTTGTGATTACTTCTAGTGGAATATAAGAGTTGTGATTCTATCCTACGGTTTCTTTCCATGGTGATTCCGCCGGAAGGTTTCGAAACAAACGGCCAGGATAAATCCGGCTGACTGACGGCTGGGATGCATCGGTCACGTGACCTTGTCAGGGTACGGTTCCAGAACGGACCCCGTTTCGCCGGCCTGGTGATTCTGCGGGAGGGAATATCTTGCTATGGAATCACAATAACCGGGGTAAAAATATTTTCACCCAAAAGGAATGGGCTATAAAATATCATAGAGCTGTCGGATGGGCATATTTGCCCTTTATTCCAACATCAGGACCGTACATAGCGATCCTCGTTTGTGGGGTATGCATGTACAAGTTTTTGTATACTGTATATTAAGGTTTATAAAATACTATAAGGTTTGAGAGAATGTACTTAATGGTGTTAATTTTGTACACGTATTGTAAGTTCTTAGGGGCTCTCGCTGCCCTACGTAACCCCCCGTGTGAATATGCACCCAAACCAAAGGGGGTTTCAGGGGGATTGTAATTTAAAAATGTTAGATGCAATGGTTTAAGTTAATTAATGTTAATGGTAGTTATGTGTTAGTTGTTGTATCAAAAAAAATTTTGGGCCCTTCGGGCCCTTAGGGAAACAAAGAGATGACAACATCAACACACCACAACCATTGGTCACATGCTTAAGGGCAAAACTAAAACCACAACCATGTAAACAATTTCAATGGCTATGATGTGATATGGCAACGTGCCCAACAAGATTACCTATATATATGGAAAACTTCGCCGGTTCTTGATTTTGGTAGTGCCACCTCAATTTATAAGGTCTTGCCAATTTAGTAGTGCCATTGAAGGTCGCCATGAAGGAACTCAATTTTCTTTTAAATAAAGTTCATCATATCTTTTAACAACAATCTCCATGACCTCATATTTTATGCTCCTTACTTCATATGGCAATTAATAACTGAAAAGGTCACATGAAGGTCAACAAATATGAACATATTTTATTCCCTGAGTATTTAGTAGCGAGAAAGGGGAAAAACTAGTCACCGCTTTATGCTTCATTTATGCTTCAGGAAAGAACATTAAATGTTGCTCCAAAGGATACATTAAAATATCATCTATGGATATGGAAATGACGAGTAATATAAAAAATAAAAAATGACAATGGTCACAAACCATTGAACTGTAATATAAAGCCAAAGTGTAATGTGGAAATCAAGCCAAAATGTCTCAATAATCTGTTGAACTGCTTTACTCTATCTCTTAGAAATATCGTGTGCTTCTGAATAAGAATAATTTGGACGACTATGACTGGAGACTGAACCACCGGGAGCATGACCATGCCACACTTACTGGATATGTAGCACAACTGGCCTAAACTGGAGTTGAAAAGCATAATGCAAATTCCTCAAATTAATTGTTACAAAGAACCAAATAGGTGCTGCATACTAGGCAGAATCAAATCTTTCCCTTTGCAATTATGTGGCTTTCCAAGACCTGTTTGATTCTCTGTACAGTCAAAATGATTCTATGGTTCCTGTCAAATTGTGAAATTTCCACTTTGAACAGATTTGTTCAAGCAGACGTGGCTGCATACCTCTAGCTTCATCTGCACACCTCTAGCTTTTGCAATTGAATGAGCTAAAAGCAAAGATGTAAGACGACATTAGTGTAACGACAGAATATCAAGGTATGGCAGTTTTGGATATTGAATTAGAGGCAACTACAAAATTTGGAAACTGGTCTTGTAATTTGCAACAAAGGCAAATGCTCAATTTTTAATCAGATAAAAAATTGGGTTATATTTACCTGCCTGCAGTCACGTGATGCAACATGGGATACAGGCATCCCTAGCAGCACACCAGCAAGAAACGTCCTTGCAGTAGCAATCCAAAACAGGCAACTGAGCTTCTAACTTAATAGTGCCTGTCTGAGCCATCTTCATGCACAGAAGAAATCCCACATCATTGTTTCTGGCTTGTATATCAGGAACACTTAAACCAGTTAGCTTCAGTTGCATTCAAGATTGTACTCAATCCTGCGCAAAGGTATGTAGTTAAACTCAACTGCAAAACAAGTGCACAAGCCTGCAAAGATATTGCCAAAGAAAGCTAGCTGCAATTTGTACAATTTATAATATCAAGCTCATTGCAGTGGTGATTGTAACTAGCATACTATGGCAGCTCCCAAATCTGAATCAGAAGCATGTCTATCTACATATCTATTTGTGATGAATATACTCTCTTAGAACCATCTATGAATTTGAGATTTTGAAGCACTTTGGAAGCTTCATCTACGGGTTTGGCAGTCATGGCAGCCATATTTACAGACAATTGCTCCATTGCTACTGCCCCAGAAGTTGAACGTAACTAAACGCTAAATTCAAGCCTGGAATCCTAAATTTGATAAAGCGGAAAAACCTTTACCTGGATGTGGAGGCGATTGCTGCCATTGATGTGCTCACAAGCAAACCCTACAGCCCTTAGCCAAATATGGTAGATAGAATGCTGGTTCTTTATTCCAAGTAAACTGGATTCTCTGGACAGAAGCTCTGTGGCAGAACTGACATGGGAGCTTTTCATGTCAAACCGTTGGAACAACAGAAGAGACGAGCAACAGAAGAGGTGAGGAACAGAAGAGACGATGGTTTCAGAAATCTTGCTGCCGCTCCTTCCTATAAGCCCAAATCCATACCATGCTATAAATCCGGCTTAGTCTGCCAAGATAGACCAAGAAAATCGATTGGAAGCTTTTCTTTGCCTTCGAAAAATATGAAGCACAGAACCTTGTATCCTTGCTCGAGCTCTGAGACCCTAAAATGCCCTTGAACCTTGTATCCTGCTCGAGCTCTGAAACCCTAAAATGCCCTTGCTCGAGCTTTGCATGTTTCTTGTTTAGGATACATTAAAAAATCATGGAAGCAACCATTGGAAAATGGCACAAAACGCACCATGAACCTAAGCGCTCTCTAGATATACGCATTAGTACGTCCCACAAAATACGGCCTTCAAATCATATGAAAACCATAGAGAAAAACGTATAAAATTACAAAAAAAAACCCCCTGTTATTATGCTACATATTGAAGCAACAGAATTTAGGACGACAGCTTAAAGGGTGCAATTGGGCATGAATTGGTGCTAGCCCATCTCACAACTCTTTCTAATTTAACATTGAAAATTTCAACATTGGGTATGGTTGCCTGCTTCCCTCGCTCATGAACCTTCCCCCCTCCCTTGTTTGGGTCCATGGCCAATTTGGTCTCCGTGGACGTAAAAAATCTCCAGGACATTAACCCTTACCTTGTAACTTATATTGCAGGCCGAGGCTAAGATTTATTTATACTACAATAGGGCCCAATTGCCAATATTTATGGGTGCAACTGTGGCGGGATGAGTGGGTCCTAACTAAAAGTGTTATAATTTCTTTTTCCTCGTCTCTCTTTATAAGGACACGTGCATGTGAAAGTTAATTGGAAGAGCTTTTTGGGAATGTAGACATCTGCTACGTTTGCCTCTTGTATCTCATTGAAAAACTTCGAAGAAGAGGATGATTCAAACAACCATATGTTCCAAACAACCATATCCCACAATGTTTGCGTCAGATTAAGGAGGACCCCATGCCATTGGATTCCTTTCAGGTGGCACTATAGCATTCTGGAAATCCAGCCTCTACTTCAAACAACCATATCCCACAATGATTGCGTTAGATGAAGGAGGAGCCCATGCCATTGGATTCCTCTGGTCGAGAGCTTTCCAATAACTGGTAATTTGCAATTGTTTCAATGCCATTGGAGTCAATGTAATCGAAATGGATAATCTTCATGGAATCTTAGAGAACCTATATGAAATATTCCTAGAATTTTAGGGAATCTAGAGAGAATATTTAGAAATCTAAAAAAATCTTAAGAGAATCTAAAAGAATCCTTATAAAATCTTAGAGAATCCTAGAGAGGCTTCATAGAATCTTTGAGAATCTAGGGGAGTTATTATATATTACTGGAAAATCTTCGTGGTATTTAAGGGAATCTAGAGAAAGTTACAGCATCTAGGAGGACTTGATAAATCTTAGAGAATCTAGGGGAATTTTCATAGAATATTAGAGAATCAGAATCTGAAGAGAACTTGGGGTAAATATTCTAGAATCTTGAGGAACCCAACAAAATCATAAGAGAATCTTGAAGAACCTAGAGGAATCGTATGGGAATCATGGGGAATCCCTATGCAACCTAAAGGAATCCTCATGGATTCTAGGGCAAACAGAGTTCTAATTCGTAAATGAGCCAGTAGAGGGAAGCCACTTCCTTAATACAATAACTTTTGAATTTAAATGGAATGATAGAGGGTTGCTATTTTATCGTAGACAACCGGGGGGAGGGGGGCGGGGGATGGGCTTTTTTCCTCCTGGATTCCTATTTTTGTTTCTTCTATGGAAACTTCTGTTGGTGGCGGAGCTTAAGCGGCGCCACCAAGTATTGTTTTGTACAGAAAATTGGTGTATAGATAAGACACATTTGAAGACAATTTTATATAATTTGACACAGTTAATATACGAGACATTCGAGTCATATTATCACATTGATATTAAAACAATCCCAGATACAATGCAAAACATGTTTTCACAGCAGAAATTCATATTATGACATTGATCAAAACAATCCCAGATACAATCCAAAATTTTCACAACAGAAATTTTTCCAGATACACAGAATCCATGTCTATTCCTCTTTCTTCCCTGCAGAAGTCCTCATCCGGTTCAAGAATAGCAAAAGATGGTCTGTTAGCCCGAACGCAGTCAGCTAACACTGCATGCAAGCCAAGCAACAACAAAATGACAAAGCAGAACCTGCTTTCCTCCTCCATACTATCGAGAACTGCAAAAAACAAACAAGAAAGTGTTAGAAATAACTAAGGAAACTAAAAACTAAAAAAATTACCTTAAGAAGCTCGCTAAACTCCAAAAACTCGCCACAACACTCCAGAACTCGACAGAACTCGTCACAAACTCGCCAGAACTCGCCAGAACTCCTCAGAACTCAAAAACTCATCACAACACTTGAAGCAAGCTCCAAATCCAGCAAAACAGATATCAAAATGAAGCTAAGGCCAAGGCGCCACTGCAGAACTAGACGACGAGGCGAGCGCCACAACAACGCCTCAAAAAAAGGTCTCGGAGCATGCCGGACTTACGCCATTGCCAAAGCTTGAAGGAAAAAAGAAACACACGCAATACAATAAAATTTTTCTACGTAGGCGACACGTCAACGCCACCTCAGAAAAAAGCCCTCCCCGGTTGTTTACGTAAGGGAACTGCCATGTGTCGGAGTTTCCGTGGCGGAAATCCTCCCCGTGGCAGTTTCCTATTAGTTTCATGCATGCAATCACATGCATTTTGAGTTTGCTTATATTGCTAAATTATTTCCACGCATAGCCCTTTATATGTTGCACATTTATTTATTCTAATTACTATTGCGTCATTTACTAGGAAGGAAGGAAGAAATTTTTAACGTCCGCAGAACCCAATCGGGTTATGGGACCTAATACAAAAGATAGGGCAAAAGCCCAGACTGAAACTCGGGGACCAAGCCTCGTGACCAAACCAAAAAGGCCGAAGCCAAAATCAAACGTGGGGACTAGCCCTAGTACACAGAACTCGGGGGATTATGCCCCGTAGCAAATCACAAAACTAGAATAAAACAAAAGGGCATAAGCCCAAGCAGATCTCAGAGTCAAATCAACTACACAGACACTGCCCATGGATCAAGTGGCCAGCGATCACGAATGATAGCCTGGCCGCCTTTATACACAGCCCACTTCCGGTGCAGACGAGCCTCGCGGACTCGACATAACTCATCCTTCCGTCGGCAGAGCTGTGGGGTAAGGTCTTCCTGGACGGAGAAGGAGGTCCCTTGCAAGTGATTGCCATGGCGGAGGATGTGCAACCTGGACAAAGCATCCCTGAAACTGACCAGTAAATGACGGGGGCGGTCAGGTCGCACTGCTCCAACTCGACGAGCCGAGAGAATGCCATCTGCCTTTACGTGCATCACCTCAGCAAAGAAATGGGTCACCTCAGCTGTCCCAGGAGTGTCGCTTGCTTCCTCCAAACCCACAATGCGTAGGTTCAGGGCTAACGAGTGCGCTGTGGCCTGGTCAGACTTCGAAAGCGGGACATGTGCAATGGGCAAACAATCCTCGGATGACGGCCGTGTGGGCATAGGTGTGGTATCATCGGCCTGGAACGTAGCATCCACATGCTCAGACGCTAACCCTGTGGGAGGTACGGGTGTAGCACTGTCGTGCTGCGCTGAATCAGTTCCTGCCGACTGTAGCAGCATCTCTAAAAGCTGGACCCAGCTTCCCAAGGGCAATTGAGCCGATGTTCCTGTGAGTGTGACTGTCGATTGGACCGTGCGGATCCCGACCAACAAATCTGGAGGCAGACAATGGATCCGAGCATCAATCCTGGTCAAGGCTGCAGCCGAAGATGCATCTGGAGCGGATTGCGTGTCTGGGGGTGTGTCTGGGTGTGCCAGTATAGGGCGCTGAGGCCGAAATGATGGGGCTGCCTGAAGATATGGCACAATCGCGGGATCATAGGGCCTATTCAAGACTGGCTCAGGCAGCCTAACGAGGTTCTTTTCTTTACGGGTCTCCCTGGCCATGCGCTTGATCTGACGAGCCATTCGGAGCAACAAGAGGATGGGCGAGCAGAACTGCTTATAAGAACAAAAGGGAACTCCAAGCTTTAAGGAATAAAAAATATAGGATACGAGCCATAAAACAAAGGGGAGCAAGCAAGGCAAAAGCAGAAGCAAAGTAATGGGCTGTGGATCACCAAGTCAGCCTAGGCATCAAAAGCAGAAGCAAAGTAATGGATTCTGCTGAACTGTCGTGACCTGCTGAAACTGTGCCGTGATTCCCTGAAGCTGAGGCCGGAATCTGCTGCTACTGTCAATTCCAAAGCCAAAAGGGCCACCTAGTTTTGCTGTGTTGGGCCAAAAACCCCCCCGGCCTCTAGAGCCGTGCCTGGAGAAGAACCAGGCAGGTGTAACACATCCTTCAACCAGGCTTTAAACCAACACAAAACTAAACAAAAGGTAACCTGGTATGGCCGAATCTGGATTTGGATAGGACCCTGACTTGTGGAAACTAGGCGAACTTGGAACTGGGAGGTGTGCCGAATCAGACCCGGCTGTTGATGCTTAACCGTGCTTGTTGCTTGATGATTGCCCCTGCAGCCTCACATGAGCTGGATCGGGCCTGGGCGCTCAAGTGGTGGGCGCTCAAGGAAGGAATGGGTAGGGAATGCAGAGTTTTTTTTTTTAATATGACATTTTTTTCTATGAATATTTATGGGGCTCATTTTATATGAGATGTATGCCACCATTCAAATCGAATTCTCCAAATAATGGTCAAAATTTTGTCAGAGAGATGTATACCACCATGCAAATTGTGGTCTCATGGTCAAAATTTTGTGTGAGAGATGTATGCCACCATCTAGTCCAAATTAAGGTCTCCAAAGAAGGTTTGCTGTAGATGTTTCTAAGATTTTGGCCAAAGGTTGGGTTTGGTGATTGTCCCTTTTTTTTTAAGTGGCTTTTTTGTAATGGTTCGATATAGAAATTAGGTTCTTTCCATTTTGGTCGCGGGCATGCATCCGACCTCCTGGCTGCAGTAGAGTTGCCGGATATTGCAAGTGGAGTTGCAAGAGGTTGCAGCAGGGCATCTGTTGCGTCTGGATCTTGCATCTGCTGCATCTACTGCTGCATTATCTGGATCCTGGATTTGGCTCCTGGATTATCGGGAATTGGCTCCTGGCTCTGGCTGCCGCTTCTGTGATGGCGTTTACCCCTGTGTAGCCATCACTGTGTTCGTCAAACACAAGACAGACGATTTTTATGCTTTAAATTTCTATTCCGGATCAGCCGTCTCTGTGCTTTCTCTATTTTCCTGCTCTGTGTGATGTAGCTGCATGTGCTGCCTTCACCGGAGCTTATCAGGTTGCACATTTTGCACCAGGCTGAGGCTTGATCGGACCACTGATATGTGCATGTGTTTGCACATTTTGGTGTATCCGTTGTTTATACGTGGTAATTCAATGGTTTAACAATGGTGAAAACTTGAAAAAAAATAAAAAAAGGTTGCACTTAGCGATAAGATCTCCAAATAATGGTCGAAATTGTCAAATTGTTTTGCAATGGTCTCGAAATGTCGGTGGAAATGAAACACTATGGCATTTGTCCTGGACTGAGAAAAGAAGCTGGAAATCATAGCTTTTTTTGCGATCCGAAACCCATAAGTTCCACCTTATTTACACCTGCATTATCCTCCTCCAAATCTTAATCTGAATCATTCCGAAAGGCTGTTTGTGCCATATTGTCAGCCATAGTATTGACGTTGAAAATAGTCACTTGGACCTCTGTATCAGCTACCAGAAGAGCCTTAATATGAAGAGATATGATCCTACTCTTACGAAAGCCGAAGAAGGGTCTGTTGTAAGAAGGGCCTGTGATAAGTGAATCCCATTTGATCTCAATCAGTAGACGTTTTTACAGTTTATTGATCATATATAAATGGACAAGTTCCTAGCAAAAGACTGATGCTGTTAAAAAATGAGTACAATTAACAACAAATATTCTTGATTTTGAAAATTAGATCTATGAAAATTCCATTGACACATAATATGGCATGAATTATCCGGCTTTCCATGAAGCAGCTGAGTAACTTGAAGAAAGATTCAAATGTACTGCGTGCTCTATAACCTTAAAGCAACTAGATCATGATGGACCCAATGCTTTTCAGATGGATTGCCCACATGGCTTGCACTATAACCCTTGACAATTCCAAAGCCCCATTCACTTCTACAATTCCATGAACAGAGCTTTTATTGCAGTTTTAATCATGCAATTTAATGTCATGATATAATTTTTTAGAATCGCTATTGGCCAGCAACTAAGGGCTCTTTCTTTCTTATCTTATTGTATCTCTTCAAGACCCATACTTACTTTCGGAGAAGAATCTGCAATTCCAGTCATCAAATCCTTGTAGGAATTTGTAGTAGGGTGGCATATGCATATGTATATGCATGTAGTATGCCATATGCATGTATGGACATTTGCATTAGCATCATTTACAATTTATTGTATACAGGTTATAATCACTTTATCTTGGTTTTATCAGTTTTTATATCAGTCTTGTTATAATAATCTAAGGAAATTTGTATTATTATACTTGGGATCTCATCTTTGACATTTGAAAGACATCTTTTATGTTTTTAATTCAAGCATTCCTTGTAAATATTAGATGGGCGTCTTCATTGCGTTGCTTATAGCGGGTGTGATAATATTTGGCTCCAATCATTGTTCATCATGGAGTGTTATTATGGGGTTGCTCCTATTTGGTATGAACCTTACTTGGAATATTTATTTCCATAAATTATTCATTTTAACTTTTGACGCTTGCATGTCTTGGCAGTTTAGCATCATTCATGTGGTCTTTTCTCTGTCCTCTTGAAGCTCAAGCTGCTGGAGCTTGTCACCAATATGGTAATTTTGTTGAAGCATATTTTATTTTACTCACAAATCATGTCATATGGCATGTTTGTTAAAATGCCAATTTATGTCTAAAACATCAAAAAGGGAGGACAAGTTTAGAGGGCAACTCTAGATTTATTTATGAATTTCCTACTAGCCACCTTTTTGTTATACTTAAGAATTGTGGAATATAAATTTTAGGGGGGGCACACACGACCTCAGAGAAATCAACCGCTACCTCAAAGTGATGCACCAGTTAGGAGAGTAAGGGATGATCAATCGGAGGACCATACTCCAAGTTATCTACGATATTCTTTTAAGCTATTTATTTGTGGTTTAACATATTTTATAAATTTTAGAATGCACTTTCTAGGGCAGCAAGGAACACCTTTAAGCAATCAACCACTACCACAAGGCAATGAGCCACCACTTCATGGCAATCAACTAAGGCAATCAATATAAGAATAGCACATAGGAATTTTTCATGGTCCCAAATATCATGTATCTGTGTATTTTAATAGTTACACGATTCAATTGTTTCCACAAACATCCTTACGACATGATCAAACTCTTCAAATTGGTGACGACTGAGGTTATATTTTGCAGTAGAAATCTAGGGTTCAGGCATATATTTCAAAACTTAAAACCTCGCGACCAATGTCTTTCAATTGTTGGATTGGTACTACATTTGTTTTTCTAATGACTGATTATCTCGATTTAGAAAATGCATGATCTAAGCATTTTATTGCTCAATTGCATTAGGGATGTTGAAGGCAATTGATTTAGGGTCGAATAGGATGTTGTTATAAGAAATTCTCTGTTTTTAAATTAATATAATAAAAATTAATGCCTTGTGGTACCAGTAGATGGGTGTGATTTACATTTTTATTGTTGACGATAAATAGCGATAGCTTGACCTTTCTCTTGTGAAGACACGTACACCAATTTAGAGTAACATGTGTATTCATTATATCTTACAATTGTGTGTAGGGACTTAAGAGATATAAATTGCAAACCCAAATTTCACTTGTGCAAAAAGTATATATTTCATCGCTCGACGAATGAAAGATTCGCCAAGGTTGCTATAACTCAAATCAAAGCTCAGAAAAAATCGCCAACATAACTAACCAAAAAAAAAGCTAAGACTCGCCTTACATTCTAAGTTATACCCATGAAAATTTGGGCTTAAGGGCTACCATGATGGGATCAAACCCTATTTTCCATGTCATCCTATGATTTAGATGCTAAGGTCACCAGGTCAATGACGCAGTCAGTGGCAAATCATACACACTTAATATTGAGACACTAGTTACAAACATGAAGAGGAACGTGATTGAATTACAATAATAAGAGTATCATACATACCTGACCTTAAACAGGGTGATGGCACCATGCTTCTTGCTTAAACATGGAGGAGCATGAATGTGGCAAATTGAGCCACATTAATTACATTAAAAATAATAAAACATAGTTTCTGGAATACCTCTCCTTTCCATGAAGCTAGAGCAAAGCAAGCTGGTCGAGAAGGAACTAAGCATGATGCGGCAGATTACAAGGAGGAGCACATCTCCAAGGACCTGCCAGACATCAGCATATGAATTATAAGAGGGAGAAAAAAACCAGCTTACATGTGGAAGACTAGAGCTGACAACAGAGTACGAAGCATAGGGATTTGAACCCCTCCAATTTCAATTGGTCCCATGATGATTCACCAGGCATAATGCAGCTCCCCAAAGGGATCTCCATTATGCCAGAGGGCTAATCCCATGCACATGCTCAAACAAGCCAATGGCAATGCAGTCTTTTTATGTTATCATATTTTTTTCCCGGGGGTTTCACCTACTATAAAAGTGATACGCCACGTGCGTTAATGGGGTCAGCAAAAAACCCTCCGTATACGCCTTGTCCAACCTTCTAAACGCCCCTTCCCGTATACACATTACACTGGATTCCCCCCCAGAAAACCCCCTAGCCAAGCCCCTATCCGTATTTATACATACGGTTTAGGGTAAAAAAAAACCCACCCCTTTCACTCACATGGTACATACGCCTTAAACTATGTGACATCCCCGGGATTTTTTTTTATTTTTTTTTTATTATTATTTTTTTCTTTGATGAACATGGACCTTTATTACTAAAGAATACAATGATTACATGGGGGACTCAAAACCCAGTGGAAAGATGTCCACTAGATCAACACTACCTACCATATACATAACATAGAAAAGCAGAGAATACATACCACCAAGAGCATAACTGGCTATAAGTAAGTCTGAATCTGAAGATATCGCTCCCAAATGATACTCTTAACGTCATCCTTTAGGGAAGAATACTTGTACACCTTTACAATGCGACTACGAGCATCGCTGAGCACTAGCGTACCTGAACATGTCCATTGAAGATGAGGAGATTTCGTCTCTTGCAGATGGACCAGATGATCCAAGCGGATACTAAGTGGAAAACCCTCTTTGCCAACTTGTCCCAAGAACTAAAATAGACTGACAATAGGACTTGCTGACTATTCAAGTCACAATGGGAAAGGCTCAAAAGCCACTACCAAGCAAATCGAACATGGTGACACAAGAAAAAGCAGTGCTCAATTGTCTCATTCCTCTGCATACAAAGAGGGCAGATCACAGAGTGCCATGTAAACTTTCTGCAAGACACAACAGAACAGTTGACTCTACTTCACAATGTCACTATATTGACACTTTTTTGATGCAATCGCGTGATGTAAGTGCCACAACATAAAACAGAATTGATGTAAAATTGTCCATATATTTGACACTATATATTCACACAAATGTTTTACAAGAGATGACAAGAAGTTACTACAAAATATGACATAAATGTGTAATAAAATTGACCCAAAACTTTCGATCTAACGATGTTATGGTAGATACAAACCTATTGTTATATTCGACATTAAATTATGTCACAATCTTTTTGCAATACATGATGCACTAATCGTTACAAAAGCTAACAAAAGTTTGATACAAATATGTCACAAACATGACATTGCTATTGACGCAAATGTACTGACACAAGTCCTGACACAATCGAATTAATTTGTGTCACTTTCAAGATTCTGACACAAATCTGACAAGGCTTAGAAGGTAGTGACGCAAGGTTTGACACAAAAACCCTATCCTGTTGTAGTGTTGAAAGCATGCTACGTGTACCACTTTTGGAACCCTCAAAAGTACCTACACTGGGTACTTTTAAATCTGGTACTTTCATAGTTCTTTCCATTAAAATCAATCAAAAAAATTTGAATTTAAGGTCAATAACACGTCACTATATAGTATCAAAGGATAACAATGCCGTTACAGACTAAAATGAATGAATCAACGCCCAAGCTTATTGTTTATTGAGTCATTTGTGCAAGTTCCCGGTATCTAGTACTGGGTACTTTTCTGGGTAGTTTTGCACTCTCTAAAAAGTAATTTACATGGTACACCTAGCATGCTTTCACTCCGGAATCAACTTTTCCCAAAACTCTTCTCAGAAGGCCCTGGCGACGAGCAGACGACTTCCCCATTCTAGAATTGTAAATTGACTCTGCCCACTGACTCAAAATGTCACATTTCTAGGGGTCAAGTTTTGTGGATAGAAGACCACTCCTTGGCCAAGAAGCACCAAAGGAGCTTAAGTCCAACACATTTGTAGTCAATTGGGCCTATGAATATTGCTTGGTGAAACATTTTGTTTCCTTCTTTAGAAAAATGACCATGAAACTTGGCCCCTATTGCTATCCTTCGATGTTATACTATTGTCATCCTTGAACAGAAATAGCCTATGGGAATTAAGGATTCAACAATCAAATCTGAAAGTTGAAGCCCTTGGTTAGAGGCTTTCGTCATAGTCCCTTTTCATGAAGAGGGGTCTAGAAGACTAGCCTGTGCCATAGAAAGGCATGTCATGAGGTTGTGGTGATGTATATATGTGGTACAAGTTGTTGCATATCAAGGACGGGTATAGGGCGTATGGACAACTTGGTCATACATGCTTAGAAGAACATATAAAACGACAACTCAAAAAATTACACCTCCTTAAGAAACCACACATTATTTAAAAAAAAAAAGAAAAAGAAAACTACAACATATCTTGAAAACCATACCTCCATATAATTACGTATAGTTTTTTTAATAATGTTAAAAAAAAATAGCCCGTGTTTTGTTTTTGCTGTTGTTTTCAACTGTGGATCAAATGTAGTTGTAGCGATTAAAAACCTTGCCAGCCTAAACTAGTACTATTAAATGTCTATTTACAAGGTTGTTTCCCTCACACTAGTGAGTGGCACTTTTGTGTCAAACTTGGCCCTTTTTGCGTCATCTATGCAACCTCCGATGGATCAGTATTTTGGCATCATGACCCTCCCCCTGCATGATGACATGGTGCCAAATCCTAGTCGAATTCGACGCAGGCAAGGATGCCAGAATCTATCCCCCCTCCTATAGGTTGTACGCTAATGCGTTCTATCCGTAAGCTCAGTTCCACTATCCAATCGTTGAATCCTCCTCTCATCAACAATGACATGGGCATGTTGAGGAAAATCCATGATCGATCCATTCGAGGAAACATACCAAACCGCAAATTGTCCTGGGCTACTGGATAGAAACCCAATTGTTCTGTCGTTCGTGCAGGATGAGGACTCCAGAATGCGATTCGACTTCGCCAGGCCATCTGCAACGTAAAAAATACCTTAGGGGTTAAGTTATACAGTCAGGTTTTCTAAAGAAGGGTACATAGACGCTTCATCAATCAGTGTTTGCAAGCAGCACCTAGGGCATTTGACTACAAGAGTGTTGGACTTGGACTCTATTGTGCTTCTTGGCCAAGGGGCAGTCTTCTGCCTACGAAACTTGGTCTCTAAAGTAACGTCAAAGTTCTGAGCCAATCAACTTGCAATTTTAGGGTGGGAAAGTCGTATGTGTCATTAGGGCTTTCCGAAGGGTTCTTACCGTCTTTTGATATCGCGACCCTTCCACTACATGATGATATGGTGCCAAATCCTGGTCGAATTCGACGGAGGCAAGTGTACCAGAACACTATCCCTCTCCGTGAGGTTGTATGCTAATGCCCTTGCTCCCAGAACAGTTCCCTTATCCGATTGTTGAATCCTCCATTCGTGGACAATGTTACAGGCATGTTGAAGAAAATCCATGATCCTTCAAGGGGACTTAACAAACCACAAATCATCATGTGGGTTAGCGAGAAGAAACCCAATTGTTCTGTCATTTGGGCAGGATAAAGACTTCAGAATGGCGTCTCCGCTTTGCCATGCCATTTAGAATGTCAAATTAGGGGTCAGGTTATACAGTCAATTTTTTCAAAGTATGGTACACAGATGCCACACCAATCAGTGTTCGCAGGCAGCACCTAGGCCATGATTATAAGTGTGTTGTGTTTTGAGCTCCTTTGGTGCTTCTCGGCCAAGGGACAGAATTCTGCCCATGAAACTTGGTCTGACAGAGATCATACGCTAATGCCCTCTCTCCAAAAGCTTGGTTCCCCTATCCATCCGTTGAATCCTCCATTCACGGACAATGTTATGGGCATGTGAAGAAAATCCATGATCTGTCTCGGGAAAGCTTCTCAAACTGCGAATCGTTCTGTGGGCTATCCAGTAGAAAACTAATTGTTCAATCGTTTCCGCAGGAAGTGAACTCCAGAATTGCGATTCGACTTCGCCATGCCATTCGGAACATCGAATTACCTTAGGGGTCACGGTCGGTTTTTCTAAAGAAGGGTACATAGGCGCCTCCCCAAACAGTGTTCGCAGGGTAGCACCTTGGCCAATTGCCTATAAGTATATTGGGCTTTAGCTCCTTTCATGCTTATTAGACAAGGGGTGGTCTTCTACCCATGGAACTTGGTACCTAGGGTAATGTCAACATTCCACATCAATTTGCAACTCCCGGGTGGGGAATTCGTTCATTTGTCGTTAGGGCCTTCCGAGAAGAGTTTTGAGGAAAGTTGCTTTCGGAGGCTTTTTAAGGATCCGTCTTTTGGCACCGAGACCCTCCCACTACATGATGGCATGATGCCATATCCTGGTCGAATCCGACACTGGAAAGCTTTCCCATGGCAGTACTGAATCAAAACAAATGAAGCATGATGCTAAAAGGCTTTACAATGAGATGAACATCAATAGCTAGGCAATTTTTTTATGGAATCAAAATGGCATGAGGGGCATCCTGGACCATTTTAAACTTGGTGAATAATGTGAGATAAGTTTTCATATTATCAAAGTACCGAGATAAACCTCTAGTGTTGTAGCCATCTTCAGAGACACTTTCTTCTTCAATAGCCTTAGAAGCCTGGATATGCCCAACAATGCATTGTGCTTGAGCTCTATCCTTTTCCAGAATTTTCCACCAATCTTGTGAGTGTTGATTGTATAGATATACAGAGGTATAATGACGTGCCTTCTATTGAAAACTTTAATCCTTTGTCAAAGAAAATAAGGTTGATCAAGAACGTGTATCTTCTTGAAGAGGACGCTCCAAAGAAAGGTACATTCTATTTTCAAAGGTTTATTGTCTAAAGATTATAAAGCTTCTGCATGTTTTGTTCTTGCAGAGATTACTAAGACTCTGCATTCTGGGAGATACAAAGGGAAAGAAAAAAGATGAAGCAAACTTTGGTCAGTTTGTAGTAATGAGTCTGGTAACAGAGGATTATGTGATTTTGTGTCAGAAATGGTGTCCGAGTTTGGGGAGGATGCCATAGCAAAATATATAGAAGATAGGCTTCCAAAACTGTAACATCGTGATGCCAGGCATTTCAGCACATGATTTCAGTGGGTTGATGAAGTATATGATGAAGAAATGATATAGGAGAAATACAGGCTTTTGTGAACTTCTAGATTTGTATCCTTTTTGTTGCTTTTGGTAAAAAATTTGAGATCTACAAGCTTTTGTAAACATTTCTGATATAAATCAATGCAATTATGATCTCGTCAATTCTGTTTATTGAGTAATCCGAATAAATTGTGTGATCTTGAGGTAATTGAATGAGTTAATTTACTGTTAGTAATGAATAGTAGCGAATAATGTATTCTGTGAATAGTGAATAATGTGAATAGGTGAATGACAGAATGTTGAGTAAAATAGAATGTTGAGCAGAATGTTGCCTAAAACAAAAATATGAGTAGAGAGGGGAATATGCCATAGAAGAATACATGGCACGTGGCAACTTGTGATTGGCTCAAACGTCAAATGGTCCAGGCAACATTTACGAAATGTCCAAATATCCCATTGTTGCGAGGTCACAAATATAAGTTACAAATGTTTATAGCCGAAGTTTTAGGGTATAGACTTAGTCGTCACTTCGGAGCAAAGGGATCGAATGGTGGGAGTCATTTTGGGCATCAGATAGAAAAGATGAAGCAGTTGGGCTTCTCGATGCTGAAGCACCCTCCCTTATGGAGTTGAGTTGAAGATCTGGAACCTGAATTATTCCTTCTAACATCAGCCTTGCATCACGCATTCTTGGCCTTATACTAGCTGCTGCGTTGGTGCACAGAATTGCTACTGAGGCACTTGTTTTAGCTTGACCCCATATATAATTACTTCTTAAGCGCTTATCCATCAAAGTCTTCAGATTAGATGGTCCAAGCTCATGTGCCCAGTCTACCAAATATACCATTTGCTCTGTATCTATTACATGCCTGCCACTCAGCAATTGCAGCAACACTACACCAAAGCTGTATACATCTACTTTCTCGGATACTTGACGTTTCGTAACATACTCTGCATTCAATATACACATCAGAATAGGAATTTATGGTGAAAATAATATAAAAATCTAAGTATGAAGGTTGCATGCATACCCGGTGCTAGATATCCCGCTGTGCCTTGGAGTTTGGAAGCTGTGACATGGGTTTTATTATCATCAAATAATCTTGCAAGACCAAAGTCAGTCAAACAAGGACTGAAATCTTCATCCAAGAGTATGTTGTGAGGTTTGATATCACAATGAATAATATGAAGCTTGGACTCATCATGGAGATATGCAAGCCCAGATGCAGTACCAATTGCTATCTTGTATCTTAATTCCCAGCTCAATACAAAGTTTTTATTCTCAGAAAAGAGCAGTTTCTCAAGGCTTCCATTGGGCATGTAGTCAGATACCAGCAAGAATCTTTGCACCGATTTGTAAGAGTAAATACAATACCCAAGAATGTCAACAAGATTTTGATGGCGTACCATGCTTATAAGCTGAATTTCCTTTTTAAACTCTTCTTCCTGTTTTGCAGTTCTATCTCCATGTAGACGCTTGATGGCAACTATACAGCCATTTCGCAGCACACCCTTGTAGACTGATCCAAAGCCACCTTCTCCTATTTTGCATAATTCGTTGAAATTGTTTGTGGCCTGGCAAAGAGTAATATATTGATACTCCATTAGTCCAATCTTTTGTTGGTGTTCATGTTCTATTAAAGCATGTCTCTTCTTCCTTCTTAAGCAGAAGATGAGTAATAACCCTGTTGCTACAAGGATCAGAAATAACGCGATAGTACAACCAATTATTATAGCTATTCTACTGGACTTGGAAGCACTAGTTAAAGTGCTTGGGATGTTTGAATAAGGCTTTGTTAAGATCACAGATATGGCTGATATCATAGGTCCTCCGCGGCCAACTGCACCAGATCCACTGGTCTTGCCATCATAAATTAGTTGAACAGAAAGGATGCCACTTGTAACTTCAGTTTCATTGTAGATGATGCATGGCTTGTTTTTTCCTACTAGATCATACACATCCAAATCCTTTCTTACCAGGCTTCCTTGGATATAGACATCAAACACTCTATATCCAGTTTGATCACCTTCTATTTCTGCAAAATAAAGCGTGACATTGTACTTTCCTGGATGTAACTGACTTCCATGATAGGCTAAATATTCTTCTGCTGAACGCATGGATCTGTATATTTGTGCAAGATCTGTAAGGTCAGGTTTACTAATAATTTTGGAATTTTCTGATGATATCTCTACAGCCCATGTTCTTGAACCACTACTGTCATAATGGAACCCAAATCCACGTTCCAAATCAGGTTGGAACTGTAAGTTCTCGAACGTTATATTATCACCTCCTGCGTTGATTGCAAAACTTTGAAGGCTACCTGGTACAAAGGGAGAACAGTGATCCAATGATGTAGAGCTTGAAATATGGCAGCTAAATGTCTTGAGGCTAGCATCCGTAAAATAATTGAATGCATAGTTTATCTCTGTGTTGGCCAAGTATGCCCTAAACTTGGTTACAGAACCGTTGAGCAAATTATGAGAGAGATCTAGCTTCTGAAGGCTAGACATGGACGAGAAGCTTTCATCGGGGACTTCTTTTGTAAGATTATTGTGGTCTAGAAATAGGCTTTGCAAAGAGCTTCCACCAAAGTTCTGTGGAATGCTTCCTGTTACCTGGTTGAATGATAAGTCTAAATACTGAAGAGAATCAGATATGGAGGATGGAGAGTCATTGAAACTGTTTTCTCTAAAATATGCTACAGTTAAGCTAGTTAAACCCTGCAGAGTTTTGAAAATGGTTCCAGAGAACTGATTGTAAGACAGATCTAAATATTCAAGTTTTTTCAAGCCTTGGAGAAAAGAAGTCTCACCAGAAAATGAATTTTCTTGAATGCGAAGGTAGAACAAATTGCTGCAATCACCAAGCTGAGATGGAATGGCACCATTTAAGTGATTATGGTAAGCAGTAAATTTTTGGAGATTGGTAAGCTGTCCTATAGATGACGGAATGGGCCCTGTCAACTGATTATTATCCACATAGAATTCTGTCAATTTGGTAAGATTGCCCAACTCCTCTGGAAGGGAACCGTTAAAGTTGTTAGTACCAAGGTTCACATATGTGAGCAGAGTAAGGTTACCTAAACCTCGAGGAATTGGGCCTACTACAAGGTTATTTATGCTAATGATCAGAACTGTTAGATTTTTAAGGGAGCCAAGGGCTTCAGGAACAATTCCTGATAATCCCGTCCTGAAAAAACTGAGCTCAACGATGGTAGTATTTGTGGAGTCACATTCAATAGCTGCCGAGTTACAAGGATCAGAGTAAAAGGCAGAATCAGTGTAGTGAAGAGCTTTTCCAATTTGCTCAAGAGCGGTCATTTCGAGATTGCTGATTTTGGCAAGGGAATGGGAGGCGAAGAGCAGAAGCAAAGGCAGACAGAGCCTGCGCATAGAAAGGACGTTCGCCATAGCCAAGGCTTGAAAGCTGATCTGGTTTTTATTTTTGTTGCTTGCTTAAAACGGCTGAGGCATTGACTATTCTACTGAATATTTTTTTAACAATCATGCTCACCCTACGAGTGAGCAGAGTTCATACGATGGATACTACGTTTATTTTTTTGGCAAAAACTCTCAGTTGAAGAAATCCTAGGGTTTATGCAGTGTCCCGTCGGATACTTTGTCCAGTCGGATATCTTGTGTTTAGAGCCTTCATAAAAACCCACAAGAAAACTTGCCAGAAAAATTCCTAAAAATTCCGACGATATGCAAATTTGACCAGAAAATTTCCAATTCCAATTCCTTCGTTCCTTCCTTTATAGTTCCCCGGAATTTCCCAACACTGTTTATGTATTTTATATGTTTTAGGAAAAAAAAACGCCGGCATTTACTTAAAATATCTGCAATGTCAACTGGAAGGAAGGAAGGAAATGGGCAAACATGTATATTAACTCTTCAAAGCATTAATGGCCAAACAGGTATATGAACTCTTCAAAGCATTAATGGCCAAATTTCATCTAGATTTCAATACTAGGCTAGGGCCTTTGAACATCTAGATTTCCTCTAAAACGTATAAAGAAATCCACATATTTTGGCCGAAAAACTTCTTGGAATGTTTTTCCTTGTAATAAAAAGATTCTTGATTTTAAATGGTAGGATGCTAAAGTTGATAGGAATTCGGCACACATTGGCCTACACTATATGTATATTGACTTATGGCTGTAATCACTTTATTGGCATACTCCATGGAATATGTCGGAAAGGGTGGGAGTTTTTCATCACGTTAGGTAGAAAGAATCTCACAATGTGTACATTTATGTCGAAAAATCATCACTTTTAATAGGGTTATCAAGCTTCCTGCTTGTCAACTTTTACTGTCATATTAAAGGAAGACTAGATCCCAAATGCTATAAATAGACAACAAAAATTTAAGCTTATTAGAAATGGCTATGGAAAACTGCCTTTTTTGTATAACTTCCCTCTCCACAGGTCAAGCTGTGAGCCTGACCATCTTCCATGTTCAAATATAGTCGCCACTTGAACCTTATAACTTAGAGAGGGTTTTTCACATATCGAGTATTCGTGAATTTCAAGCTACACTGCCCAACTGGACTTTGCCCCCCTGCGTTTGGGTTTCAAGGGTTTCAATTCATCAAAATTGACTAAGTAAAATGGATAAGTGGTTTCCATAAACCTCATCGTACCTAATACTATTAGTTTCCAATCCATCAAATTTGACTAAGTGGGATGGATAAGTGATTCCCACGAACCTCATTGTACCTCCCTGAGATCCAAGTCTCCTTTTTTTTTATTTTATCTTTTCTATCTTTATTTTTTATTTTTTGAAAGTCTGGGCAGTTGGTTGTATTCACACGACTAACAATACCATATACATGATATCATATCATATACATGGTATCATTTTGATATAATTGTTTTTATTTATTGTGTTTGTTTTGTTCCCATTTTTCATGTAATGTAATCATTAGCATTGCCGATGGTTCACCATCCAATGTCATTCACCATGTGTTGTCAATATCATGGTTTTATGTTGTTTTTCAGGGACCAAAATTTTTTATATAACACGACCATATAACAATACATAACCCTAAAACCCCCTAAAATTCCCTTTAGTTTGGGTGCATATTCACACGGAGGGTGACTCTAGGCATCAAGAGCTATTGAATGGGAATATTACCAAGTTATTCCTCAATCTAGATCGTAGTTGACGATCCTCATTTGTGGGGTATGGCTGTACAAGTTTGGGTGTACTATATAGCAAGGCTTGCGAAATACTATAAGGTTTGAGGTAATGTACTAAATAGTATTGATTACATACATGTATTTTATGATTTTAGGAAGTACAAAAATGGCTCTCGCTGCCCTACGTCACCTCCCTTGTGAATATGCATCCAAAACAAAGGGGATTTTAGGGGGGATTTAATTTAAAAATGTTGGATGTAATGGTTTGGGGTTATGTATTGTTATATGGTCGTGTTATATAAAAAAATTTCGCGCCCTGAAAAACAACATAAAACCATGATATTGACAACACATGGTGAATGACATTGGACGGTGAACCATTGGGAATGCTAATGATTACATTAGATGAAAAATGGAAACAAAGCAAACAAATATAGGATGACAATAAATAAAAACAATTACATCGAAATGATACCATGTATATGGTATTGTTCAATAACAAAAGGATAATTGCATTATTTATAGTCATATTTACCTATATTTGCTACATCCAACCTAGACTACTCCAAAAGGTAATTTGAAACATATATGTACATGTCATTCGTGCTGATAAAAATAGAAAACAATCCATACCACTTGGACATAGATTGGAGACAATGATACAATGTGCTAAGCATGTATTGTTGCATGCATTTATGTGCATAAAAGTGATAGTTGTATCTGGATTTAATGCTCCTTTTGCATATTGTTAAAACGCCCGAAGCGTTGCTATATTGCACATATCCCTCGATCAATGCACAGCACCATCAAATAACACGTAGCCACTGATGGAACCCACGTCATGCCAATGAGGAAGACTAAAATTGGAGATGTACATTGGTTGAAAGTGACCACATTAGCTTCTGCATGTCTGGGATTAGCACACTAGGATATTGCGACTACAAGGTTGGAAGGATGCTAATTCACTCAATGCCTTTGTTTTCCACTATAAGATAAGAAAGAAAGAAATTTCAATAGCATTAATTAGCATAATAATAGGGGATTATTTTTATAGTTTTATACATTTTTTGGCATGGTTTTCCTATGATTTTAGTGCTGTATTCATTGGGGCATACTAAATAGTATTTCTAGAGTGTATCACTTTTGGAGCGTTGATTTAAATTAGCTTAAACAATCTAACCCCACATTCTTAATAGTTTTTGCCCTATTTTTTGCATGTCCTACGATTGTGATGAGAAGCCATGTTGTCTGTTTTGCAAGGAAAAATCTACGTGAATTACTGGAATGCTGCAAGAGGTACTGACAGGCGAACTTTGTCTTCCCATTAGAGAAGCAATGAAGGAGCAAGATGACGCTACTGAGATGGTATTACCTAGCAAATAATACAGAACATACCTTATTTTCTTGTACAGATTGAGACATTTCAATCTAAAAGAAAGAAAGAAATTTCAATAGCATTACATGCTAAGATTGTGATGAGAAGCCATGTTATTAGTTTGTAAGGAAAAAGATGAGTGAAACATTTACTGGAATGCTGCAAGATAACTCACAGGCCGACTTTGTCTTCTCGTTAGAATAGTAACGAAGGAACAAGATGATGCCATGGAGACAAGGCAAAAAACCATATGGTATTACCTGGGAATATTAAAAGAGGGGATATTTGTGTGCAAAAGAACCATGTTGTCATTTAAGAAAAAATGACTAGCACCTGCAAACAAGGAAACAGTATAGAACATACATTATTTTCCTGTATAGATTGAGACAATCAGAAGATGCTTGCAGATATATCTCTGTAACAATAAAACCAATGTCATGAACCATGATCATATAACCTAATGCAATCGTGTTGAGAAGAAGTAATATTGAATTTGATGCCCAATTGGGTGCACAAGATGCAACATGCTGGTCTAGGTAACTAGTCGGTCCTGCAAACCAGAGCAGCATCGATCATCAAAAGCAAACACAAATAGGATATTTTCATTACCTGTAAACCAGAAAATACGTAAAATCAAAGAAATAAGAATCTAAAAACCTGTAATATGTTTGGAACGATGAAGCATAAGAATCAAAATGAGATTTCCAAACACAAATCCAGCCTCCTATTGCCTTGGCCGCCATGCCCTCTTTTCATCCAGCTGCACTTGTTGACACCAAAACTTAGGGCTGCTTTCTTCGGGTTACAGTTCTTTTGTTGTTATAACGTCTCCAGTATCAACAAAAACAAGGAATAATTGCATGTGAATCATTGATTTAATTCATTGCATTTGTAAATTCAAATATAATATGTACCTTGTATAAGGGTGCTCTGTTGCTTCTAAATCTTCATTCTTTGTGTCGGTTTCTGTTTTGAAATCTCTAAAGAACTCAAGTTGCCTGGCATTTATGGTAGAACAAAGAATCGATACTCTCGAACTACATGAAAACCCTTGAACACATGAGCTCGATAATGTAGCCTTGGATTCTAGGAAAAATGCACCAGGGAAATGGCGTGAAATAGGGTCTTTATTGTGAGCCATAAATTAAGGACTCAATTTTGGCCAGTAATGTAAATGGGCACAAAAACCATTCAAACATGGGTCTAAACAATTAGGATTATAAAATTAGAAGATGAAAATACTGTGCGCACTCTAGATGTACACATTAATACATCCTGCAAAATACGGCCACCAAATCATATGAATAGAATAGAATAGAATAGAATAGAATAGTACACAATGAAAACCATAAAAAAAGTACACAAATACAAAAGAAAACCCCTGCTATTATACTAGATATTCATTTATATCATGAAATACATACTTATGGCAAACAAAGCTAGCATAAAAAATTTCTCTATGGATATAGCCCTGGAAAAACTATGGAGAGATATCTTCAAGCTAATTAAAACAACAAAGTTTATAGCTTAGGTTAAAATAGAGTAATAGAAAATAATTTAGATGAGAGTATTTTAGGTTTTTTATTATGAAGCAGATAGTTTGTTGGATGAAAAAATTTCCAATTCTGCCCATATATACACAAAAAGTTTGTCAGATCGAAATTTTTTATATAACACGACCGTATAACAATACATAACCTTAAACCATTACATTCAACACTTAAATTAAATTTCCCCTAAAACCCCCTTTGGTTTGGGTGCATATTCACAGGGAGGGTGACTGTGGGCATCGAGAGTTATTGGATGGGAATATTACCAAGTTATTCCTCGATCTAGACCATAGTTGACGATCCTCGTTTGTGGGGTATGGTCGTACAAGTTTGGGTATACTATATAGCAAGGCTTGCGAAATACTATAAGGCTTGAGGTAATATACTATATAGTGATATGTATTTTATGATTTTAGGAAGTACAAAAATAACTCTTGCTGTCCTACATCACCCCCCGTGTGAATATCATCCAAATCAAAGGGGGTTTTAGGGGGAATTAAATTTAAAAGTGTTGGATGTAATGGTTTAGGGTTATGTATTGTTAAATGATTGTGATATATAAAAAAATGTCGGCCCTTGAAAAATAGCATAAAACCATGATATTGACAACAGATGGTGAATGACATTGGATGGTAACCATTGGGAATGGTAATGATTACATTAGATGAAAAATGGGAACAAAACAAACAAATATAGACGACAATAAATAAAAACAATTACATCGAAATGATATCATGTATATGGTACACATGATGCAATGCACCTACGAATAACAAGAAAACAAATGAAATCAGTTGTAATCTTCTAATGTAACAGTCCCAGTTGGTTGGTTGTAATGCTCAACGACTCTGCATGCCTTCTTCCCAGCCTATTCAAGTGCCTTAACTCGTGGAGGAGCAAAGTCCGTGCCAAATTCATGTTTCTCACTGCTTGCCTCTCCCTCACTGACACAACAACCTCATCTTATTCCATGCAGACATTGGAAAGGGAACATGTTGAGGTGGGCGTACAGACATCTCCACAATCCCAAGGGGACCAGGAGTCGCAGTGCCGCACTAGCAGACAGGAGCAGGCTACCTCAGTATCTTCTGTTACTAGGAGCCTGAACTTGCGTATTATAGGGGTTGCAGAGGCAGAAGATGATGCCCTTTCTGATATGGATGCTGCTTTGCATTTTTTCACTGATGTCATGCATGTGAAGGCTGGTGGAGTTGTCTCCGCTGCTAGGGTGGGAGCGGCAAGACCTGATCGTCCTCGCCATCTTTTGGTTCGGTTTCAAGACACTCTTAGCTGCTTACATGTTCTTCAGCATGGAAACCATCTCAGAGGGACTAGTTTCTCAGTACAGGAGAACCTCTCCCCTCTTCAATTGTGTAACCGTAAGGAGGAGCTCTGCAAGGTGAGGGCAGCCCGCCTGCAAAAGAAATGGGCAGTGTACAGGGGAGGCGCAGCAATTATTCTAGATCAATGGCCTTCCAATCCTTGGACTGGCTATGTCTAGATAATTTTAGAAGCATAAATTTCCCACTAGCATTAGCATTATCTTATCTTATTCTTGGTAGTCTTTTAATATTTGGTTTGTGTTTGGTGATGGGGCCTAGTCCTCAGGTTTTAGATGGGCTGTTGCCCTTGCATGTGCCGTCCCATAACCCGTTGGGTTCCCGTGGATGTAAAAATTCATCTTATCTTATCTTATCTTATCCTATAATTTATTCCAGCTCATGGAATAGACGGCCTAGTTGCATGCGGAGAAAACACACCAAAGCAGCAACAATCTCTAGTCTCTGCAAGGGTATTAATGTTCACAACACTAGTAAGTAGTTCAGATGATACATGTGCATGCTTTGCCTCTACAGATGCCACAACAGAATGTGGAAGGCCAGTGGATATGTTGCTCATCGAAGGAACTTGATGAAGCGTAGGCTCAGGTGGCCTCTCGGGAGGGACAAATGACTTCATAAATTCCTGTTAACCATTCTCCACAGTTGGATTATAAGGCGTTGGCATAGGCATGGTCCTGCATAGACAACACTTCATTCTTATTTGTGTTGTAGAAGCAATGAATGTAACAAAACAAGTAAGTAGAAGCAAATTAGAAGAAAAGCAAATATGCCATCAGTTCACAACAGGGATAGTTCAATACTGTATATGTTTTATACGTAATACGTATTTTTTGAAAGATACGGCACAAATTTGATGTTTATTACGTCAAAAATACGTCCAAAAACATTTCCGGCGTCGAAAAAATTTCGCGCGAGCGAAAACAACAGTTTCGCTTACGCGAACTTTTTTTCGCGTAAGCGAAACGGTTGATTTCGCTTACGCGAAGCAAAAAAAAATTCGCGTAAGCGAAATCAACTGTTTCGCTTACCCGAAAAAATCTTTGCGTAAGCGAAACTGTTGTTTTCCCTTACGCGAAATTTTTTAAACTTCGCGTAAGCGAAAACAGCAGTTTCGCTTACGCGAAAAAACTTCGCGTAAGCGAAATAGTTGTTTTCGCTTACGCGAAATTTTGCAAAGCATTTTAGGGCATTTTGTTAAGGGAAAAAAAGTTTTTGCGCCACTGTTTGGTCTATTTTGTGCAGGTGAATTATTATATATAACAAAAACGTGTTTAGCCCTAGAATTCACCTCGAATGTTGACTACCAGGTCGAGTCCACATACTCCTTGGGAAACTGTTAGCCTTTGAGATGTGGGTTTTGCGTCCGGGGCCTGATGCCGAAATTGTGAAGTGAGATTACTCCTTCACAGAGTTTTTCGACCTTGAGTTCCTACCCTGTTCCTTAGAGACCTATAGGTTCCCGTCCTTCCCTCCTTACGTTCGAACGGGACGTCAATGTAACATATGCGTAGTGAGCTTGCTCCTTCGCATATATAGACGTCGGCCTTTAGTTCGGACGATTAAGGAGTCTTTACCCTTTAGAATAGCAGAGCAGAGACAGTAGATAGCAGTAGGGATGGCAGCTGGCCATGCATCTACATCCTGCGCCGTCGGCGGTCATGCATCATCATCTAGGGGTGCGCGGCCATCGCGCGGTCATGGCAGGGCCAGGGGGGTTGCAACAGCACGTGGAAGAATTGTATGTCGAAATACTGGTGGTCGAAGGAGAGGTCCTGAGTGGGGATTTGTGAAGGAATTTGGTCAGAATGAGTGGCAATGTGTGTTTTGTGGGTACACGTCAATAAATGGATCTGTGACAAGAATGCGAGCTCATCTTTTACGGGATTCTAAAATTGGGGTGCAAACTTGTACGGCATCTGCTGACATACGACAAGATGCAATTGAAGTGTTGGGTCGAAAAAAGAACAGCAGCAGAAAAACACAGCCAAGGGATAGCCAAGGACCTTCACCGTGCCAAGCAGAAGAGATCAATTACACCACCCCTCCTGCAGCGCCAATGTACCAACCAGAGGAAGGAAGGAAGGTACTTTTATCGTCCACGGAGACCAATCGGTCTATGGGACCCAATACAAAAAACGCAGAGAAGCGGATTACCGCCTCGGATTAAAAACCCCGCCCGAAGGGTTTTCGAGGAAAAACCGTGGCAGCAATCATCACCCGACAAACCGCGGCTAATCATATAAAATCACGTAAACATCCCAATATATACAAATCATGCACCACCCCGTAGTGCCTAGTCACGGACAAACGGCGGGGGCAAAGGTGACCCTCGCAGTCCGAGACCTCCCGATGTATGACCCGGTGGCACGCATCTTGACGGTGTGCTCATCGGCAAATGCAAGGGCACGTCCGGCCGCATTAAGGGAGCATATCCGCCCGGACCGACCAACGCCGGGCAACTCGAAAGTGTGAGACTCATCCTCAATGGCACCCGCTTGACAAAGACCGACAGAGCCCGTCCCGGCGGGGCTCCCAATCCACCCGCCCGCCTCGATCACGAAGATGGTGGGCACCTGTGCGAATGGAGGCAATGAGTCTGCGCTTTTTCAGGGGCAGCTGGGAACGCAGGTAGAGCTGCAGGGCCCCGGCTAACACGGGGTTGATGTGCTCCTTGTAATGGGCCATTTTGACCTGCTCTAGAGCAATGGGGTCCCGAGCTTGCCAAGGAAACAAGCATCTAGGTACTCCGCTTGGTCGCCACGCTGTCACGATCGGCCATGCGCCCATTTGTATGCGCATCGCATGCTCTCACCGCGTTCCATCTGGCGAACCACTGATCTCTCTTACCCCTCCAACAGGCCCTAAGCCGCTGCGGACTCATGGCCACAGTGTAAGCCAGGTCGCGGGAGCCGAGCATCACCCATAGTAACCACTTTCTGAAAATAGACGATGTGTCTATCAAAAAGCCCTGAAGCGGCAAGAATCCAGCTCTGCAGCAGAATCGATGGGGACTGGTTTCACCCTGTGCCCGTGCCAAAAATGCCTTCTGCACCTGCTCCAAGTCATTCCAGGTCGCCAAAGAGGCGACCGGGCCCCAAACCTCGACCCGCATGGAAGGGCAGGGCTTTCGACCAGTTGCGAGCGAGAAGATGTGACCCGATGGCCCCAATCATATAGCTCTGCCTGGTGACTGTTGTTCTGCATGGCATAAAGCGCTTTCCAGCCTGCTGTCACCCGCAAGCGGATAGACGCCTCCCAGCAGAGCGAGGAGGGGAACTCCACCCCTAGGTACTTGTAGGTGGGCGTGACGTCCACAGGCTGTCCCCGATATGTGAGTGCAGGAGGCATGGGGTGACGTGAAGAGGATATGAGAACCACCCTGGTCTTGGCCGATTGACGCCATGTCCAGAGCGACAAAATGTGTCTAGGGCATCCAGGTGAGACTGCATAGCTTCTGGGGTGTGGGCCAGCAGGCCAACATCGTCCGCATAGATGAGCTGGCGGATGACCTGGTGCAAAAGCTGTATGCCATCCCCCCCATGCTCAGTAAGCCAGGGCTCTAACTGATCAATGTAGAGGCCAAAAAGTGTTGGCGAGAGGGGGCAACCCTGCCGGACCCCGATACTACTGGTGAATGCTTGGCCCGTCGGCTGCATCCTGCCAAAACAACTCTCATACAACTCAGATATGGCATTCTCGCGACGTGCAAATGGAGCCCCAGTTGACGCAGTCTAGCCCACAACTTTTCCCGGGGGACCGTATCAAAAGCCTTTGCGAAGTCCACAAAGCAGCAATACAAGTCCAGCCGATGATTCCGGCTGTCTTCAATCAGTGCCCGCAGCGTAAAGATATGGTCAATCGTTGAGTGGCGGGGTCGAAAGCCTGCCTGTGTGAGGGCTCGCACATCCGCCTTGCCGCCTGCCCGGGGTCAACTATTTGCCGAGAATGCCGATATGGTTTGGCAAATCTTGAATCACCATGATCGTCCGGTAATTGGCCGGACAGTGTGGGTCGCCCGCCTTGTGAATGGGAACAACCCCGCTTGTGGTCCATTGTCGGGAAACCCTCCGCAATGCTCAAGGAACGGGTAGTGAGGACCGCACAAAGCCCCCGCCCACTTGAGTAACTCGCCCTGCATACCATCGGTCAGTTGCCTTCCCATTAGCTAGCCGCTTGCAGGCCCTCCTCAACATCCTCGTCCCACGAGAACCAATGGGGGCCATCCCGGGGGGTATGGGCGTCGCGTCCCCTCGCGGTCATAGAGCTGCCGCAAGTACTGCTCCCACCCCGGGTGTGATGTCCCCCCGTAGGGTCGGCTGGCCTTCGGCACTCTGGCCAAAAGGTTCGAGGATGAGTGTCCAAAGAGGCCAACATCTCCCCGATGCCCGGCAAGGTACCGCCTTTGTGTCCTTCGGATGGGCGCTGTAATCGTGGTGGCCCGCAAGCGGCACCGGATCCGTACGTGTGACGGAGCTGCCGCTATGTTCTTTACACCCGCATCAAACCATCGGGTTACGAGGGGAATGTTGCCGACCCCGAGCGGCGACGCTGGGTCCGCCAAAGCACCTCGGCCCGCCGCATCCCGTGAATAGCCGGTCACCGGTCTGGCTCACGCTCTCAGTGTGGGAGGTCTCGCGTAATTACCGGGAGGGCGCCCATGAGCATCTCGGCGTAGTCCTCCGGCCGCCATAATCGAAGTCTCAACCGAGGACGGCGAGGGGTCGGTATAGTGGGGGTTCTCCGCGGCTCGCCAAACCAGTCCAAATAAAGTGGGAGGTGATCTGAAGTCGACCTCCTCATCCCCGACCGCCTCGGCCCACCCTAAACGACCGATGAGATGCATATCTTTGGCGCCTTCTACAAGCACATAGTCCACCACACTAGACCCTCCCCGATTGTCCCGTGCGCATGTGCACTTGCGAAATCGGGCCACCGTGAAAGGCCATTGCAAATTATCAAGTCAAAAATGCCACATAGCAGAGCAACCGTCACCAAAGCGAAAGTGACTGGCCGTCATCCGACCTGCTGCGGGCCGGGCTACTTCTGCGTGAAAGGCCGCAGGACATCGTCGGCCGAGGGGTCAAGTCGCATGGGCTGCTCTACTCCCCGTCCCGCATTGAAATCTCCAAGAAGGACGACCCTACCCAATCGCTGATGCCGCCAGATGTCATCATATAGATCGACATACGGGTCCATCCTATCCGCATCGGGGTGGCTGCGATAGAAGGTGCTGTCTGTGTGAGGGAAATAACAGGCGGCCAGAAAAAGAGGGTTGCCACTGGTATTATGCACACGAACCCAGAAGTACCGGTTGTGTCTGTCTGTCTTCTGGAGGGTAACCGAATGTGCCAAGGTTGTCCGGTAGTAGCAAGCCACTCCACCATGACCCCGCTGTCCTGTACAGGTATTGAAGACCGAGGGTCGATAGGAGGGTTAAGTACGGGCGAAAAAAGAATGGCAGAGACAATTGAAATAGTGGAAAGACAGACTAAGCAACAGAGGGTTGACCAGTGCTTAACATCATAGCAACTGAAGAGGACGCAATTGAAGGTTGTAGAGGCATTTTTATATGCCGGGTTGTCTCCACATATTTTGGAGCACAAAGCAATGAAAGAAGCCTTCCAGGAAGTTGCCAAAGCAGGGCCGACTTTTAGATTGCCTTCATACAAACATGCCAATAACAAAATGGTGGATGAAATACATGGGAAAATGGTCGAGAGGGTGGAGATGAAGTTGTGTCGTGTTACTGAAGCCAGGCCAGCCTCACTAGTGACTGATGGTTGGAGCAATGTAAACAAGGACCATCTTATAAACTTCATGATTGTGTATCCAGGGGGCGAAGTATTTTTGAAAACCGTAGAAACCAAAACTGACCAAGTGATAGGAGATTGAATTTTTCAGAAAACAAAGGCTGTGATAGAGAGTTTTGGACCGAAGAGAATATTTCAAGTCGTAATGGACAACTCGTCTAATTGTAAGTTAGCGGGTGAATTGTTGGAGTCTGAATTTCTAGGATTGCACGCGACCAGCTGCCAATGCCATTGCCTAAAATTATTGCTCAAGGACTGGTTTTTATAGCACACTTGGTTTAAAGATCCCATTCAAAAGGCCCGTCATCTCATGAAATTCATCACAAAGAAGCCGGCAATTTACGCCATATACAAGTCATTGCGTCAGAAGGCCCTAGCACTCATGAATCCTGGCCAGACTCGGTTTGGTTCCAATTACATTTGTCTTGAAAGAGTGCTTAGGTGTCGCGACTCGATTATCTCGACCTTCAACCATACATAGTTCTTTGAATGGGAGAGGAGGCAAAAGGGAAAAAATGCATCAAAACACCGGCAGCAAGCTGCCGCCCTTCGAGAAATGCTTGGGCGGGAGACATTTTGGAGAGGCGTAAAGAATGTTGTTAGGTGCATGCAACATGTTTGTCATGCCATCAAAACCCTTGATTCTGCTAAGGCAAGCACTGGAAAGGTTTGGAGGTGCTGGCACTCCATTCAATCCTTTCTAGAACGTGATGGCCCCAATGCACCCTTTGACAATGCTAAGCGCGTAGCACTGCTTAGAGACTTCAATGAACAATGGAAGGAGTTCTACAATGATCTTCATGGCGCCGCACATGCCTTAGACCCACACAACCACGATATGGACCATCATACAGATAAAGAAGTGATGGGTTCATTGAAGAAGGTTGCAAAAATGTTTTACCCTAACAGCTCGGATTACAAACTTTTCATTGCCGAGTTAATAGAATACCAGAACTTGAGTGGAAGGTGGGCAGATGAAGAGCTTCACGATGCACTGGAGAGTCACAAGAAGGAATCAAATATGGAATCTTATGCATAGTGGTAAGTCCATGGACAGGTTACTGATACGTCACATGCCCTTGCAATGACTATCCTCTCCTTGGTATCCTCCAATAGTGGAAGTGAAAGGAATTGGAGTGCTTATAAGTACATACACAGTGTGACACGAAATCGCCTCTTGCATAAGAAGGCTGACAAACTTGTATATAACTTCTCAAATTGGCGGTTTTTGAATTGCAACAGTGGTGCAGCCATAGTAGATAAGCTATAGTTTCATTTCATGGATGCAGATTCCGAAGTGGAAGAGGACAACTTCGAAGACAGTGAGGACGAGCTGCTTGCTGTAAATGCCGCTAACTATGTTGATGAGGACATTCAACGTACCCATTTTGTCGATGTCGAAAATGATTTAGACAACAACATGTTCTCGAACGACTCAGACGACAGCGAAGATACAGAAGAGGAGTCTGATACAGAAAGGCTAGGTCCAAGTAATACAAGAGATCTGCTTGAAGACTTTGCGGTACGTGATCCAGCAGACTCTCCAATGCCAATGACCCAGACAAACAGGCAATGTGTCAAAAGAAACACATCTCGAGGACGTTGCGGTAAGGGAAAGGGTTAGAGGAGGTTGAACCTAGGCCAGCAGGCAGAAGAGAACGGAACCCCAGATGATGAAACTGATGAAGATGGTGATGACTAGAAAGATGATGTGATGAGTATCTTCAGTCTATTGTAACCGTGAATGAGGATGTTCAAACTATTGTAACCGTTCTGGCACTATTAATAAAAAGTAAAGTTTTTTGTTACAAGTTTTTGCCTTCTATATATTTCGTTACCTTGTTTTATGTTTCTTTCATGTATGATGGTTCAGGTCATTTCAACAATTTGTAAGTTCGGTCCATGTTTCATTCATGTGTAACATCAGTCGACCTAAGTGCCTAGAGAAACTTCGCCCCCGCCAAAGGCGGCTTGACTTCCGTTGATGCTTGCCCCTTCGCATGCCACAAAATCTTGCTGATGAGAAGTAATCTACGCATGCCAAGGGGTCAAACGGCCACAGATCAATCGAGCCGACTTTGACGGAGATGAGATTTCATTAGATACACGATCCACCGATGATGATTATGTGTCACCATGTCCCATCCACCGGATAGCTAAGGCATATCTCCAGTATGCCAAACTGGCATTTGAATGCTATCAGGACCTTATACCTGTACTCCATTCCTTTGGGTGGCACATGCTCTACATACCTAATGGGTTTATATGGCAGGTGCCGCCCAAAGGAATGGAGGTACAGATACACAATCCCGATGGCATTCAAATGCACATTTGGCATATCGGAGTTACGCCCAAAGACCTGAGTGCAAGCATCGAGACATTCCAATCTTTGCTTTCACGCCTCTTTGGACAATGGAACTTAGCATGTAAACTAAGCTACATTGCCCAAAGAGGCGGGGGAAAGAAAGACTGAGAAGTCTCGATGCTTTAACTCATCAATCAATAATCTCTAATGAACCCACAGAATCGCAAGCAACCACTAGGCTGATATCATCCATGGCCACAATAAAAATAGAGTACTCAAAAACCTTGTTACCTCCGTCCTTGTACAATCCACCACCACGCCGAAGGGGACGCGTCCTCTAATTTCAAGTCATAGTGATGCTCAAGGTTCTCCATCAATAGCAGGAGTTAGGATGTTCCATGATTTGGTGCCTAACAGCCGTTATATAGATGGGCAACGCCCAGGCACCACTTTGGCTTGAAATTAGGGTACGCTCTCACCTCTGACGTCATAGCAACTTGCATACAAGAACTTTTACTTCTAGAACGAACGATTTTTGCTCTGGCTCTCATTTGTAGTCTCTCTGTGTCAATATAGCTCACTCTTTCTAAAGGAGGTAACAAGAATTTCGAGAAGTCTATATTGTTTGCCATGGACAATATCAAGCCTGGTGAGCTGACAATCATCATGGAATATCAGAGTCGAAGCATTGCGAATTTCCAAATCGACCTGAGTGCAAGCATCGAGACTTCCCAAACCTTGCTTTCACCCCCTTTGGGCAATGGAACTTAGCATGTAAACTAAGCTACATTGCCCAAAGAGGAGGGGAAAGAAAGATTGAGAAGTCTCGATGCTTGAACTCATCAATCACTAATATCTAATGAACCCACAGAATCGCAAGCAACCACTACGCTGATATCATCCGTGGCCACAATAAAAATAGAGTACTCAAAAACCTTGTAACCTCCATTAGAACGAACGATTTTTGCTCCAGATCCCATTTGGGGCGTCTTTGTGTAATATAACCTCGCAAAGTAACTAAGCTACATTGACACAGAGACACCCCAAAAGAGAGCCAGAGCAAAGCTCCCTCTTTCTAAAGGAGGTAACAAGAATTTCGAGAAGTCTATATTGTTCACCACGGAGAATATCAAGCCTGGTGAGTTGACAACCATTCAAGAGGGTCGCGCTCCAAGCTTACTCCCTTTTCGAGTTTCCTGCTTGATGTATCTAATTCGCCACCTAAAATGAGTGAGCGATCTCATCCTAGGGGGCAAATTAGATACATCAAACAGGACAAACAAAAGAGACTAAGCCAGGGTGAAAGATTGGGAAGTCCACTAATCCTAATTGGCATCTGTCCCTCTACATCAGGCCCTTCTTTTCAGTGATCACCATGGTTTTATCAACTATGACGTTCAAAGAAAAGAAGGTCTAACATGAGGTCCAGATGTCAAATCGGTTGCGTGTGCAGATGTTTTGACTCACTCGTGGGTTTAACTATTACAAAACAACTCAATACGGCAATCCAACCCCCAAAATTTTATTAAGACAAAGAAATCCTCGTCAACGAACGTTGGTTCATTCATGTGCATCTGAGATCTTAGGGAAAAATATCAAAAAAATAATGTAGATAGAAGTGTATTTGAAGCTCATGGGTTTAAGTAATCGTCCTGATCCTCCACCACCACGTTTGCACTAGGGTTCACCCAATCACCTGCTGGCCCAGGAGCGGGAGGCAGGTACTGGTTAATGTCTGGTACCTCCTCACCTTCACGCGGTTCTTCCACCCCCCTCCAAAGGTCCATTTCACGTTGGGTATGGAACGCTTTGAGCCATTCCATCCCTCCTGCGAGCAAACAGAGGAGGCAGGGGGGGCATGCGTGATTGCATGTTGAGCACGGCATACTGGCGCTCTGGTATAATATATCCATCCTCTGCTGGACAGAACCTACTGCCCATCATTCAATCCAACAAACACCTCAAATGCAGACGATGTCCACATCCCAAGGCATACCAACCAACTTGGGTCATTTTGTCCCCACACACCTGACAATATCTGAAGTCCCAGTTCTTTACATCCTCCCACTGGCTCTCATATAGGTATTGGGAAGGGAGGTATGCAATACCCTGCTCCGTCGAGACTCTAAGGGGATCAGAATCTAAGGCTTTGGTCAAACCACGCATATGGTCATTGTCTACTCTCAACACTGTGTTTTCCCTACCGAAAGCTGCAAGTTGATTCTTCGTGTCTAGTAATTCCGCAGCCATCTTGTCGTGAGCATTTGCACGGTCTTTTAAGCGCAAGTTTATCTCTGACAGAGTAAGGTTTCGACTTCTTTCATTCTCTAACTGAGCCTTCAGATCCACCTCTTCTGTCACTGCACCTGCTGCTGCAACCCCCGCCACATCTAAAAGTTTTATGGCATCTTGAAGCAAATAGGTTATAGTCACGGGTTCATCATCAAGAGCGCTTTCAGAATCGTCCACGAGCTTCACTCTCTTGCTGCTACCACTGCCGCTTCCTTGTTTCCATTTTCTACTAGCATAATTTACGCGCTCCCCTTTCACAATCTCATAGTACACTTGCTTGGCAAACGTCTTGCTGGATTCATGGTTTTTTATCATCATTCCTTTCACTTGACCCACCTCTCCAAAGCTTTAGCACAGACTTCAGGGATCTTGCAGTCGTATGCCTTATACTTACCTGCTCTCCTGCTTGGTCAGTCGACGTCAAACTGTTTGGCATCTAAATTGGCCTCGATATCCTCAAAATCCGCTCCATGCGGGCAACAACCTGGGCCCATGTCACATGCAACTCCATGCACCTCTGTAATTGTGACACCTTCTTTCTTGGCCACTTCTGCCATTGCCCTCAACCTCAACAACTCTTTTGCACGCGCTTTAGTATGTTCCTCTGCTCTCTGTAGTTGTTGTGCCCTAAGCTCTGACAATGTAGGTAGAGAAGGGAATACAAATCCATCTGGAGTTCTCAAAGAGGACGGCATGGAGAAGTTGCCTCCTTGCCCAGTTTCATCAGCCCCTTTTCTCGTCTGCTGATGACACGAACTCGGTTGCTGATGAGACGAACTCGGTTGTTGAGACATTTTTTTGTGTTTGGCACTAGGTAAGTTGTTTGTTCGTTTTCTTGCGGATAGGCTTTATGTTAACTGCGCGAAATAAAAAACAACTCAATATGACTTATAAATTAAAAAAATCAAGTGCAACAAAAATAAATACATAAGAAAGCGTTGGATGTTTTATTAAATGTGTCTAAAGCAATTGTTCAATCAATAAATTTTTTTGGTTGGATACAAGAGAGCTCATAAATGGCAGCGTGACTTGGTCCAGCTTGGTCAGCATCGTCTGCACCTAACCTAATTTGAGGAATCCAATCTAATTCCATTTGGGGTCTTGTGCAATGTGTTGGAGAGCAATTCCAAGTGCTCCGCATGGTGTTCAGTAGCTGGTTCAGATCAAACTTGCGTGCCTTGTCTCATATTGGGGATTCGACACAGTGCTTCAAATAATCGCACATGTTTCGAAACCTCTGGCTTTGTTCAGTGGTACCCATAGCCTCCAAGAAAGAATGCTTGCGTGCAAAATCAGCAAGGTAATAGATAAAGTAGGCCGCCCCTAAGAGGTCAAAATCTACCCTTGCAGGCACCATCTTAGTTCCATCTCTTTTTGGACCCCAATACAAATCATCGGTAAGTCTTCCATTCTCAATCGCCTTTTTGGCAGCACCATCCATGTCTTTGTATGCCCACCGCTTCACTTCCACAGGCTCACCTATTAGCCGTTCTTCTCCCCAATCACATATGCCAATATAAATAGCCTGGGGTCCGTGCATCCTCTCTCTTTCCCAAATGAAGCAAGACATTACCCGGGTGCAAGTCCATGTGTAAGTGGTGCTCTTTATGAAGCTTAAGCATGGCCTTTACTATCACATCAGGCCTCGCCGTACCTAATCGCACATCATCATTCTGAAATTTAACACAATAGGGTTCGTCTTTAAGAAAACTAGAACCCAAGATATTGCATTTGTACACCATTCCATATGTTCCTGAACCAATTCCGGTCCTGTTGATTATCTGAGAGGAATCCACCATTGCAAACCATATAGTCTTGGCATCTGCCCTTTTTCTTTTTTCCCACTCTTTATCAGTCTCACCAGGACGCTTGGCTCTAATAGTCTGTGCCAACACTTTCTTAACTAGGTGGGGGGGTTGATGGGTTTCCTTTGAAAGCTTTCGATTCATCCAAGCTGTATTCCATCCCACAGCCTTATCTTTTAGAGACTCTCTCAAGCGCGGACTAGTTTAATTTGCCACCGCATGAATCATATTTCCAGTTGTACGAGATACATTGCCATCAATCCAAGCATACCTTTCAGAATCAATCTTTCCAGGTTCTAATTCTATCATTCGAGGCCCAAAAGCTCGCTCAGCATCTCTCATAAGAGTTGAGTGGAAATCTAGCCATCTTTCGTCTGTTGTAGTAATCAACTCTAACTCACACAAGGCATCCAAAAATTTAACCACTATAATAAACCACTGAAGAACCACTATAGATGTGCTTTTTTATGCTAAAAAATTCAATCTTAGTAAAAACTACATAACATAGTGGTTTTCATAGCTAGTACATGGTTATTCATACTGGTTTTTTGTTATAGCGTGATGTGTTAAAACTGATATTAGTTTATTACATGGTTTCTAGCATCAAACAGTGGTCATTCATGTTGGTTTCTAACATAGCGTGGTTTATTAAATTGACAGTGATTTGTAGCATGGTTTCTTAATACCACTTTAGGTATGGCAATGGGTGTTCATATTGGTTTTTTATTGTCACATTGCTTAAAGAGGTTGAAGTAGTTCATATCATGGTTTCTTATACCAATTTAAATGCTATGGTGGTTATTCATGCTAGTTTCTTATCATCACAATGTATGTTATAAAATGGTTGTGGTTTGTAGCATGGTTTTCAATATTAAGCTAATTGTCATGGTAATTATTCGTAGGTATCACCTAAAAGGATGTGGCTATCCATACTGGTTATTCAGAAGGATCATACAAAACAATTGCCATAATTAATTGCACCAAACCACTAGATATGGTTTTTGTAATTTTTGTTTTTTGAAAGATGTCAAACTTTATTCAAATATCAAGCAAATGAGTACATGTGGAAATACAAAGGCTTCTTTTGTAATTCTTAATTTGTCATTGTTTAGTCTTTTGTAATTTGTTTTGCATCTTTGCAAGACCAACATACAACAACGCTTTCTTAGAATTATATGGCAGTTTTGCATACACACTTCTTACATTAACTAGCAGAGGTATATAACATGGTTTTTGACTTTCAATATCAATTTAATATCCCATGTCTAAGTATGTATTAAGAAGTAAAATGTCATGGTTTTCGAAAGATACGGGAATTATTCTTGGGATGATTTTATTTCTTCATTGAATGAATTGATCGTTATCGCCCACAGTATCCGAGCTGTCTAATAGGACCCAATACAAGGATAACAGTAAACATGCAAACCAATAACGTAGGTTTCTTTTTTGTCAACACCCCCCTCCCCCAGCCCCCGGGCGGTCCCTCCTCCTCCCTTTTTTTGGTCAATTGTTTATTATTGTAGACGTTAAAAATATAGCATGTCATTTCTTAGAGGTTTTGTAGATGGTTTATTATTTTTGATTGAATAATCATTTAATTTAAGTTGACGAAAGTAAAAATCTTTACCATAGAAAAAATAGTACATACTTGACCATACAAGGTAAATCCAAGTCCGTAATGAGACCAGTAAGATGTTATGACAAAAATCCCATAACTTCAAGACATAAAAATTCTCAACATAAATGTGCCATTCTTGCTACTAAGCCCTTCTTGAGTTGTGAGAGAATATTTAGCTACATCTTTTATTCAATGCTCATCTTCTATACCAAGAACAATCTACCCAATTAAAATGCTTTAGGGGGTGTTTGCTAACATTCTTGATACTTAGATGGATGGATAGACAGATAGATAGATAGATAGATAGATAGATAGATAGATAGATAGATAGATAGATAGATAGATAGATAGATAGATAGATAGATAGATAGATAGATAGATAGATAGATAGATAGATAGATAGATAGATAGATAGATATTGTTTTAACATCCATGGGAACCCTACAACAGGCTATGGGACTAAGAAGAAGGAGAAGGAGAAGAGGAGGTTAACCCTCCCCTCAAGAAAATTACGGCAAATAACCCTCGAGGCCAGGAGGCCGAGAGGGGAGGGTTGACCTCCCTTAAACCGTAGTCCGAGCAAGTTCTTTACATCTTTTGTTCTTCCGATGTTACCAGTCCGAGCAAGTTCTTACATCTTTTGTTCTTCCGCTGTTACCAGTTTGTTGTTCCTTGCAATTCCTGTGTATATGCTTCTTTTTTGTTTCATGTAACAAAGTGATTTCCAGGTGGGTTTCAACTCCTTAGCATCCTGTTTGGGTTCAAGCCTAAGGTCCTAGTTATCCTTGGAACGAAATCAAGAAGATGATTTTGGAAGGATATGAAGCTCATGGAAAGGAAAAGTGCTCTAGATCTATAAAAATAAATAAGCGAAGCTCGAATGCGACGTCTCCTTTTGCCGGTCTTTTGTATTCTTTCAATAGGATTTGCTCTGCATTCTTCTTCCAACCACATTCGACCTCTATAAACGGCTTCAAGCTTATTTTTGCTCCGGTTCCATAGCCATAACCAATTTTTTCCGGAATCTCCTGATTGAACAACCTTTTCAAAAGGGGTATTCTGCGGATTTTTTCTCAAGCCTCGCAGAGCAAATTGCCCATTCTCTTCTGTGGAAAAACATGGTTCGAAACAAGGTACACTGGAATAGAGATATGGATATGCAGGAACAGAGCTTGAAACAAAGCTATGCCGGAACAGATTTTGCGACAGTATCTTTTGTTGAAAAGAATATTCGCAGGATTATTATGACAATGACTGGAATATTCTACAAAAATGAATATTCAGATGAAAGGACATGAAATATGGTCATATGGTCATTGATGATAGGACATGAAATATGGTCATATGGTCATTGGTGCTAGAACATGAAATATGGTCACATGGTCATTGGTGCTAGGACATGAAATATGGTCATATGGCTTATTGATCTACATGTTAAGAAATGAGATATTATTGCATTTGGAAAAACTTGTGCAAAAAGTTTTCCTTCCTATGTAATTCAGTATCCTATTTCTGTTCGCACGGAATTTGTTCCTTCAAAATTATGATCGCATGACACGTTGACTGCGTAGCATTTATAGCAGATTTCATGGCATTTATGGCGGGCATGGTGCATTTATGGCAATGTCAGGTATTTTTTTTTGTTCTTATTCCTTCCTTCCGGCGTCTATTCCGCCGGACTGCATCATGGAGCTAGGTATTGCTGCTATCGCTAGCTCTGGCTAGGTTAAAATTTACTATCCAGAGCCATGTCGATCTACAATGAAGAACGGAATTGGATTTCCTCTTGGGGCGCAAGAGATTCTGTGCTATGGATTATTCTGCCCACATTCAGGCGTCAGGTTGGAATAGGAAAATGTATCGATTCCTCTGTTCTTCCCATTGTTTAGGGATGTTGAAGATTATTTGGATGTCAATTTGTTATATTGTATTATGCTGGTAGGTTGCACATGAAGCATTTGTTTTCTTTTACACGTATTCGTGCATCGTTGGCAGGAGCCATGAAGGATTCGCACAGTGGAATGGTTTGGCGGTGAACAAGACGAGTTTGTTGCTCTGAGACTAAAAACAGGTATTTCTACGATTGGTCGATTTCAGTAGTATAAAGTGCATGTGATTGCCAATGGCCTCCAAGTTATAGTTAAATCAAAGATTTTGTGACCTTCTGCATCAAATTCTAGCAGTCGATGCTGCCATAATGGTAGATTTGTTTTCTGTATGCTAAATGTTATTTCCACAAATCTAAATATTGTAACCACCTAAATTGTGTTGTCCATCATAAAAGGTTAAGGGCCATGTCCAGCTGTGTGTTCGATTGGCCTTTGTAGGTCTGTTCCAATGTTTGCTTGAATGCAAGGTGGTTTTCCTGTATTTTTTTTCTTGACAATAGTTTTTCTTACTTTGCCTGCACTTCGCCCTGTCACTTTAGTGATTTCTTCGCCATTTAGATTTATGCTGGGCTTTTAGATGCTTCCATGCTCTGGAATTTTTTAGAATAAATGTTAAACCCAAGTTGAGGTATCTACGATTCTACGCTTTTGCCAAACTGGTTATCCTTCGCCCAGATCCACTTTAGAGATTTGCATGTTTTATGGCAGATCTTCTCTATACTAGGGTAATAATACTGCATCACAGGGCTCAAGTTGGTTAATGGCTGAGTTGTTGTTCCACTGGTTTTGTTAAGCGAAAGCAAAGTGAGAGCTAAAGCAATTTAGCCTTTCAATCTGTGGTTACAATGCTATTGAACACATAAATGAACATGCCTTTAAAGGCAGTGCTCACACATAGTCTGGAATTATGATGTAGCAAGTTTATTTAGATCTTTATTTATCAAACCAAGTTGGCAGGGGACAACAACCTAATGAAGATTGATAGGTTCATTTGGAGTCAAAGTATGCTGAGTTTATGTATGAACTTCCTGTTTAGTAAACTCTTTTGGTTGTTGGAACTGCTGGTCAATTTCATACCGGGGCGTCCTGATTAAGTGAAGTTGTATAGGGGCTTCCTGTCGAAGTGAAGTTGCTCTAAAGAAAGCTACATTTGAATTGGCTTTCTGTCTCTTTTTAATGGGCAATTTGCATGTTATTTGCAGGTTCTTGGACCAGATGCTATCTGTTGGTTCTGTCCCTCTGCAGTGTCTCACATTGGAGCTGGCTTACAGTTTCCCACTTTTAGTGATCATGGGTACCATAAACAATTTGGATAAGATGAAGTGCAATTTATCTTTTACACGGGTTGTCTAGGACGCTATCCAATTTCCTGCAGTTTAATCAGTGCATTCCAATTTGCAGCTGAATTTTTGTTGCTATTCAGAGAAATGACGAACAGCTGGAAATTCTTGTTGAAAGTGATCCATAGCCTTAGCTGTCATGATTCGAGATACATGTACGCAAATTTGGAAACCTCAATGCTACATGTTTTCTCTGTAGCTATTTTATGCATGCCAATCCACAAATTCAAGAGTGTGCATCAGAAGAGGCTTGCCAAGGTTTCTTAACATTGGCATTACACTGGTCCGTGGTGAACTCATCTCCTTGGCTTGATGAGGCAATGTCGAAGATGATTGCTGTTCAGATACTGAGCATGTTTACTTCATTTTATCTACTGCATGCATAGGTGATAATAAATTTGACAACACTTGGATAACTCTGAATTTGACAACACTTGGATAACTCAAATTATTCATGGAGTATAATCATCTCATAGATGTTATTTAATTGGAAATTTGTTCTGCAATTTAGTGATAAAGCTCTAGACACGGAGAACTGTAGGAAGGCAATGCGATAATGTTCACCAAAAGAGGATCTACTTGATCAGGTTTAGGAGAGGGGAAGCAACCCTTCAGATCTGTGCTGCAATGATGCAAAATGCTGTAGGAAATTATTTGCATGCCACATGTTTATCAGAACTGAGTTTCAGTATTGCTGAGTGACAACTATTTTCTTGTTAATTGTTTGGTGGAAAAATGCGGCTGTATGCAAGTATGCTTTCTTTAGAGAAATGTGAAGCCTAATGAAACCCTTTGGCCGTAGCCATCTAACAAAAATAAGAGCGGTATAAGTGCGAGCAATAAACTAATGAGAATAGCTGACTATGTTGATTCAAATATGTGCATGTGTCCTAGGAGCCATGGTGTGATATGTGTCCTAGGAGCCATGGTGTGATATGCTTGACACTTTATTTTAATGCTGTTGCATTATGACAAGGAATCATAAGCTCTAGGATATGTGCATGTGTTTTTATTTGACACAAACAAATGGTGGCTTGAATTGGTTATTCAAAACGATGTACGATGTTATTAAGATATTGAACAAATATTTGTAGGATCTATGGTTGCATATGCAATAAAACTCAAAAATGTAAGCAAAGGCAATGTTATTAAGATATGAGGATTATTATAGAATGACACGTTGCATTCATCGCATTTATGGCAGATTTGTGCACTTTGCATTTATTGCGCCATTAATACACTTTGCATTTATTGTGGCTATTAATACGATTTGAATTTATTACTTAATTGACATGTGTGCACTTTGCATTTATTGTGGCCATTAATACCTTTTGCATTTATTATGGCCATTAATACGCTTTGCATTTATTGCGCCATTAATATGCTTTGCATTTATTATGAATTATCAAAGCACGACATGTGTGCACTTTGCATTTATTGCGGCTATTAATACCCTTTGCATTTATTATGGCCATTAATATGCTTTGCATTTATAGCGACCATTAATACGCTTTGCATTTATTAAATTATCAAAGCACGACATGTGTGCACTTTGCATTTATTGCGCCATTGGGAAATTTGTTAGAAGATATCAATCCCAATATATATAGAATCTTAATGATATCCATTTTTTAGGATAATTATGGATATGAAGTATATATCGAATGATATTAATGATTACATGCGAGTTGTGATATAGGCACTTGGCATAAATATAGCCCTAGATTAGTCATGTGCGTCGATCATCCAACAAAACTCCATCTTATAAATAGAAGGCCTTCTTATTGTCTCGACGCATTGAGAGCACTTGAAGAGCTATTGTGAGCGCTTCTCTTCTGCTTCACTAATTGCATACAAGGTAGATATTCTCCCATTTTGTTACATTGCTAAAGCTTGGATTGTTTAATATGAAACTAGCATTTTTCTTTCATCCTTAATCTTGGCGTAATGCGTATGTGGATTCTATCGTTGTGTGAAATTGTAGCGAACGTTTGAGTTGATTTGCAATTATATTTTGATTTGCAGAGATGGCACAGATGAAAAAAGACTACATTATTGATCTAAATCTAGATGATTTTTATGGATGGTGGATGAGCGCCTTTGGTAACTCACCAGCCTTTGTGTCGAGAGATGCTGTATTGGAGTTCCTTCTATTCTATTTTGGATTTATTTCGTAATTTATATTATTCGCAAAAATATCATTCTAGTGATGATGAGGCATCTTCAGTTCTGTAAATTGATAATTCCACTTGATGTTTGATGTCTGTGAACAGATGAATCTTCAATAACAAAAAGTATTGACCAACTTTTTAAAAGGCTAAGCTAAATATTGTACTTTGTAATTTCTAAATTAGAGTTAGAATGTAAGATCTTACGAAGTTGCTTCACATCAATCTAGAATCACTTGGCCATTGCAGAAGAGAATGTTGGACGTTAACGGGGGTCCAACTGCATAGTTTTGAAAAAGAGAAATTTATCGCGGCGGCAGCATCACTTGGCCATTGCAGAAGAGATAATTGGGGTCCAACTGCACAATTTTGAAAAAGAGAAATGTTCGCGGCGGCCTTGGCCGCCGCGATAAATTTCTTGTATGGCTAAGTTGTTATAGTTTATGAATATATTAGCTTTGTATTTTTGAAACAATATGGATAGATAATTAAAAGTGGGTGCTGTAATTCATGGGCTAGTGTTTATGTGAATATCCATGTGTAAAACCCCACCTAAATATGTGGTAGGATATTGGAAGCATTCCATAAAAAGGTTGGGCTTGTAAAAGTGGCTACGGGGCAATTTCATAAACGCCTTGAAATTTGAATTATTCTAAGGCTTATCAAGTTTGGTTTTGTAAAAAATGGGGAAGGGACCTTTGATGTATTTTCTATAAAGGAGTTATTCTAAGGCTTATCAAAGATTGGTTTTGTAAAAAATGGGGAAGGGATGCACCTTTGATGTATTTTCTATAAAGGAGTTTTTGGGTGTATGCATATGCCACAGGAACCTTTGGGGAAAAAGGGTCGCATGTACTTTTATGAACTATTTGGTGCTTTTGGGAGCACGAAATGAGTCGATGGTTTTTTTTGTCTTAAATATATGATATGGCCATGTGCCTATTGCAAAATCTTTGCCACGATGTGTAGTATTGTTCACAGTTAGGGTTCCTTTCTTCATCCAAAATGGCGGGCAGAGAACTGGCGCTGCCATGCAAGGCCAGCAAATCGATTTTTGCTTTAGGGTAGCCGATCTGTGCCTTCTACAGTTTGTGTTTATAGAGTCTACAAGCGCTGGAAAAGATCTCTCATGAGCATCCAAGTGCTTGCTTGCGAAGTGGAGCTCTAATGGCTGTATTGTCTTACTTAGATTTCTTTTCTACTGGTGTGCAAGTAAGTTCAAGAAATTGTCATTATGACATGGATGCTTTTGTACTAAGTCGTTGTTGGTATTGTATTTGTCAGAGAGTAGCTGTTTCTACAGCTGCAAATATTTGTAGGCAGCTTCCATCTGATTCTACTGATATTGTGATGATGGCTGTGCCCATTTTGACAACGGGCATAAGCATGCTACACCCTATCAAAAAAAGTACCATTTAGGAACCATAAAACTACCTAAAAAAGTACCCAACACTGGGTACTGGGTACTTTTATAATATCTCAATAACTATAAATGTTAAATTGAATGCATTCATTTTGGCCTCCAATAGTATTGTCTCTATCTTAACCTTGAACATTGATATGCTTTTGACATTTTATATTGAACTTTGGAATTTGTTTTGACCAAAAGAACAAGAAAGTAGTACCCAATCCAAAAGTACCTAGTGCAGGTACTTTGGCAGGTTCCAAAAATGGCAGGGTGTAGCATGCATATGCCCCAACGCTTTTACAAAACCAAGATTCTAAGGTACCATTAACAACATTCCTTTTAATTCAAATATTAAATCTATTTTAGAGATGACACTTTGAACTTTGGTTGTATACCAGGTTGTGGAGCATGCCTCTGTGTGTCTTACACGTATTGCAGATTCCTTTGCCAATTCGGCAGAAAAAATTGATCAACTTTGTTCTTATGATTTAATCCAGCTAACTGTAAATCTCATATCAGTTAGCAGTGCTAATGGGAGTACAGTCTCGCAGATTTCTTTGAGCACATCTACATATACGGTAATTTGTAGAGGAACCTTTCTTGCTAAATTTGGTTTTTGGAATGTGGATCGTCCGTTCTTATTAATTCTGGTTTCTGGAATGACTTTTTTAAGTCTAGCTGCGTAATGTGGACCTTTGTAGAAGAATTTTTCTTGCTAATTGTGCTTTTTGGAATGACTTTTTAACTCTGGCTGCATAATGTGGACCTTCAGGGCTTGATTAGGCTACTTTCTACTCGTGCCAGTGGCTCAGCTGGTGCCACTGAGGGCCTCCTGCAGTGTTGCTTTATCTTCAAATCCAGCCAAATTATTCTTGTGAATGTTCTGCACAATCTTGGTAAGGCACATAAAAAGAAACAAAGCATTTCTTCTAATTTTGTTCTGATTTTCATTTTCTGATCAAACTCACATTTTTGTATACGATTCTTGTTTGTTTTGGCTAGGTTGTTTTTGGTAAAAAATCGCAAAATGGTAGATGTTTATGACTCCAGTACAAGCATACCTATGTTATTTGGCATTGTATTTGGCCAGAAATGGGGGTTTCTGATCTGGTTACTTTTCAGTTACTGTGGGCTGTTCTCTGTTGGGTTCATCTCAGCTAGTAAGGTACGCATCTGAATTTCTGAATGTTCAATTGTTAATTGTGTTAGAAAAACCTCACTTAGGTAGAATGCCATTTATAGAGGACAATTGATCCGCATAGTAAGGCTCCTCTTTTTGATTAATATTTTTGTTCATATGGCTTTCTTTTTATGCTTCCAGTGGCTGACACGGCGGCAGTCACATTTACAAGTTGCTCCACATGGAACAACTGTTTCTGAGCTTGAAATATAAAATCATTTCTAACCATGTTCTATATATAGATGTAATATTAGCACTGTGATGCAAATCATGATATCTATTACACCAGGTTTGAGCTGAGTTGATCAGGGTCTGGGCATTTCGAGCTTCACCTCCTTCTCAAGAGCAAAGAAGTGGCATACATGATGTTACATACTTTCCTGGTCTCAATTTAACTCCAGCTCAGGTAAGCCTGCAGTTATCATAATTTAAGAGTCAAGTGTTATTGGGTAACTATTTAGTTGCTACTAGTCCTTCAACATATTGAGACTGACGACATTTAGATTACATTTGAAGGATTTTCTGATTTTTCTCTGTTGGCGATACATTTGCTTATGTGATGGAACAGAGAGAAGCAGTTGAGAGTCTGATTCAACAGCTCCCTAAGTTTAGACTTAAGGGAGTTCCAAGTGAATGCAGTTCTTGTCCCATCTGCCTTGAAGAATTTGATGTAGGGACAGAGGTAGGGTTTCCAATTGTTGCCATAATTATGCATTTTATTGACTACAAGCCATCCACAAGTAGTAAGTCAAGCAGTTGTGTCTTTTTACATTGGGGAATATGTCTGCAGCACATTTATTGATCTGGTTATAGTATATTACTGCTGTTATGGAGCTGCGGGCATTTGTCTGCAGCAGATTTATTAGTTTATAGTATACTAGTGCTGCTATGGAGCTGCAGGCATTAAGCAGTTCATTGACATTCTTGAGGTTGCCTCTCTTTATTAAATGTCTTGTGTTATTGTCAATGTCATGCTAAGCTTTAAAGACTTTTGGTTTTGATAATAGATTGTTGTTTGCTTGTGTAGGCCCTAAAGGAAGCTATCACAAAATGTCAGGATAAGATCTTGGAGCCAAATGATCTATTTAAAGTGCAGAAGCCCGAGTTATTGGTGTATTGCGTGGCCTTGCTATTTGTGCTTTTGTCTTTTGGGGATTCTAAGAACACAGTCCTTGGAGATGCAATTAATTCTTGGTTTTTTGTGTTGCCTGAAACTCTAGTTCTTTCTTTTTAAAACGCATTTTGTTGGTGATACGTATACTTGCATTGTACAACCGAGTTTAGCATTGTACATTGCTAAACATTTTTTAGGTCTTAAGTAAATGTATATATTAGTTTAACAGTGTGTTGTGGAGCTTCAGTGTGTTGTGGAGCTTCAGATGTACCAACAGTTTCTTATGGGAAAAATGTTCATAGGATAGGATATCATAGATAAGAAGAATGTGATTTAAGGCATTTTTGTATAGACTTTGGAGATAATGGTAACTGAGGTTCAAATCCTTAGAGCTCCTTTCTATTTGGTTTTGTTATTTTTTTTGGTTTTGCAAGCTAGTGGAATACTCCCTTTGATTATGTTTTTTGAACCACTAGGTGTGTAGGACTACAGCTTTGAAAAATAAGACATTAGTAATATTTGGCCTTAACCGCTTCAAAGAACACGCCAACTAAACTAGGAAGGGTTTGGGCAAATAAACCACTACACTCGAAGTAAATAAAATTAGATGGTGTTACACAAATTAACTTATAATGTTTTGGAAGATTAAACACTAGTGTTTTATATTGAAACCATTATGGTTTCATAGATTAACTTACAATGTTTTGGAAGACGAAACACTAGTAATTTATACTAAAACCATTATGGTTTCGATCTACTAAACATGCAAGGCTTCAAGTCATCAAACAATCATGCCTTGTGACATCTAAACGCATTGAGGACCATATAAATTTACCACGTCAGTTAGCCATGCTAGTTTAGCATGCTAAGAACCACGTTAACATAATACTATACTAAACCACGTCTGATTACCACCATGTTATACCACATTCACAAACCATACACATAAAGCTTCATATTTAACTGTTACTATTAACCATGTTAGAAAACCACCTTATCAAACACGGTATAAGAACTATACAAGGAAACCACACAAGGTTTTTAATGATATCAATCCACAAAGATGCATTGCTTTTTTTAGATAGTTTTTCATATATAACCAGGGTAAAAACCCATATAGGTTTTCTTTTTGGGTGCCTTGTGTCAGATGGGGTGGCGGCACATATAAGCTCACAGAGCCAATTTATCAAAGCGGGTCTTAAAGAAGACCATGGCTGTTGGGGTCTCGATCTTTTCCTCTGCATCTGAGTAGAGGACTCGGCCTCTGGGTTCATATGAGGCTCTGCTTCTAGCCTAGATCCTTCTTTAGGGCTCATGTGAGGCTCTGCTGCTTCTAGTCTAAGTTCGTCTAACTCTTGTGGATTCATAGGAAAACTGTGTAGCTAGCGATATGCCAACAGTAGCAAAGCAGCAACAATACCTAAAAGTCTGGGGGAAAAAAAACCCCACTTTAGTGAGTGTCAATAAGCCGTGAATAGTTCATTAAGATTCTAGTAAACTACTGAGTTTCAAGTTTGACGATTACAGACACTCTATGGTTAATCTACTGAGTTTCAAGTTGACGGTTATAGGCATTCTATGGTTAGTCTACTGAGTTTTTATATGAAATGCATTTTTCTCATTCTCTTCAACAAGTTTGACTTATGATCTGACCCAGCTAATGACTCCATGAGGAAACTCCCTCATAGAGGTTGGCACTCAACTGAACATATTGCACTAGACCACCCGACAAACTCACGAATATTTAATGAAATATACGCCAATCCCTATATTAGTATTGGACTTTCGTCAACAACCCCATCAGAAAATAGGGTATATCTTTTTAAAATATCCTCCTGACCTTCCATAAGAGTACTGCACCCTCCTTTCGAAACCGCGTGACCGAAGCCAACAAGCGGCACCAGGAAAGGGCTATACACCTCAATGAAAGGTTGACCCTAGCAATCCTCGACATCAGCAATGACACCCACCCTCGGCATGGCACAATTCAAGGTGGCACACCAGGCGAGGATCGCTGCCTCAGACAAGGATCACTGCCGAAACTCTAAAACCTAGTCTCTCTTAATCGACTCCCTAACTGCTACTGTTGTCGGTAAAAAGGGTAGGCAACCAAATTTCTAATTCTTATCTTTTTTCTTTTGTTTTTGTTTTATTATTTTTTTTCTCATTATTTTATTGTTTCTGTTTTATTATTTTTTTTCTCTTTTTTTTTTTCTAATTAATTTCTCTACAAAAATCAGCCTAAATTCCTCCATAGAACAAGACGCTCACCATCGTCGCACCCCTCGATGGAGGGGGGCAACAGGCGAGGGCCCCACTAAGGAGGAACCCTAGACCTACAATAAAATAAACAACAATAAAAAAACTAACTAAGTTTGCCTAGAAACTAAGAAAAAAGTAAAAAAAAAAAAGCTAAGGGGCACAGGTTGTGGAGCAGGGCGTAGAAGGTTTACCTTCTTCTGTGCAAAAAAATGCAAACAGCGCCTCGTTATATATAAAAAAAATTTCGCGTAAGCAAAAACTACTGTTGCTTACGCGAAAGCGAAACGTTCGAAACAGCTTACGCAAACAAAAAAAAAGTTTCGCATAAGCGAAACCTTCAGTTTCGCGTAAGCGAACCAGATAATTTCGCTTACACGAAGTTTTTTTTAGTTTCGTGTAAGCGAAAATTAAGCTTTCGCTTACGTGAAAAAATGTTCGCGTAAGCGAAACAGGTTTCGCTTACGCGAATTTTTTTTTTTTCCGGCCGGCAGGTTAAAAATATGAAAAATATGTATTTTTGGACTTTATACGTCTGAAAAAATAATTTCGTACGTAGAGAACCTATCCTGGTTCACAAACATTGTGTAATCAATAGAGTCTAGAGGGACGAAGTCTGCTCAGACATCCCCTCCATCTCAGGTCTAAACTCCTCCTCATGGATGTCAATAAATCCCTCATCTCCATCATTGTAATACCTCTTTCTCACTGTCCCAATTCGTTCAATCGGCTGCATACCTGCAAGGATATTAAATATAACACAACGAACATCAGTGGGCATGGCATTCTCCACGTTGCCTACACGATGTGCTCTGAAATGAACGAACAGTTAGTGGCAGGATCCACTGGCTAGACAATATGAACTTCCCAGTCCTTAACGTCCGACAAACAGTGTACACAAGGGAAGCAGACAACTGCTTCTTCCCATGATACTTCACAAAGTGATGAGCCCTATGCAACAACTTCTTATTGTCTAACACCATCACACTTTTCAGGTCACCCGCACCATGAAAAAGGTAGAGGTCTTTCCCCATCTCAATCTATTTTCCGGTGACATTATGAAGATGCATCTTAAAGTGCACCTTGCCAAAGTCTTTCAGGCACTATCCAACAAGACCCTCAAAGCAATGCATCCTCATGTGGTTCAATGCCTAACAAATCAAAAGACACCAGCTAGCTTCTGGACTCTCCATTTAATGGCGGAGTTCATACAGCAATTGATGTTTTCAAGGAGGTTTTTAGCATCTCTTGGCAATGCAAATGATCCAATCTAGATCCTCTCTCAAGAGCAACAACCCCTGCAAGAGTCTCCTTGTTTATGAATTCCACAAATATCCCAAACATCTTCAGTGGCACGTCTCTCCCAGCATACCCTAGCATGAGATTAACATCAAGTAAGCCATTGCCCTCATCCTTATCACCTAATTAACCCTTTCCCTTATTCTTCCCCTTTGTTTTTCCTACAGAAAAAATGTCATCTATGCAAGCAAAACTTGTCTCGGGGGAACAACGTGCTTCTTAGATTTAGCTGCCCTCTTCAACATCTTACCTCAATTCAAAATGATGTTGCAAGGCCCAGACCACAATTGCACAAGATAATAGATAATTACGAACAGAAGTTTGAAGCAACTCCACAATTGATTATCTCTTGAACAACGGTCCAGTTGAAACAATCATACAGGTCGAATTTAAACAAAAACCTTACTTCGCCCTGGTAGAGAACGGCATGAGGAAGTCGACCGCCATCCTGGTTTTCTGCTCCATCGCATCCACACGTCTTCGACTCCAGTGCCACAACATCCTTTCCAAAAAAGAAAGGGCCTCGACCAGAGAAGCCCGACCATGAAAATCTCGAAACCTATTTGCTAGCATCAGAATAATATGGTTCAGAGAATATCCACCTGAACCATGCTAAACCTTATGTAATAACTTCCCCTCCCAACAATTGCACAAGATAAAAGCTGAATAGGTTATTGTTAAGAATATTTTTATTCTGTCGCCAATTTTTTGACATTTCGTCCTCCTGCCTTTCTTAAATTAGCCATGCATTCTTAAGCTGAGAGCTAGAATTTCATCCCTAGTTCTATGGATCTGAGTATTTAGTATCTGATGGCTAATAGTAGAATATCAAAACAATTGTCAATAGCTACTCATTTTAGCTAAATATAGTAGGTCTCTTTAGCATATCAAATCCCTTTAAGTTATATCTTTAAGTTATATGGAAGGTAAAATCTAACTTCTTTTTCTAGATTACCATAATAGCATTGGCAAGATTCGATTGCGTTTCTATGAAGCAATTCAAGTCGGAAAAAGGTAATCGCCAACATAACTAATATAGAAAGCTTATGATTTGCCTGACCTTCTAGAAGTCTTGTGAAAAGTAACATCTTCTTACCCATGACCTTCTAGAAGTCTTGTGAAAAGTAACACCTTCTTACCCATGCAAAAGATTAGACATTGCCTAAGTGACTTGCAAATTTATACAAAAATACCGATAGGATCAGAACCATGCAAATTCAACACAACCAAATTGTAAGATACTCACCAACTAAATGACTTGGAGATCTATAGCGAGGGGCATTCATGGCAAATAAACTGGTTTGTCATGTGTAAATGGAATGTAGTGGGCATAAATGAATCCAAGCAAGAAGCATAAATGGATATGAATCTGTGTATTGGTACATGTTAGGGAATAATCTAATTGGGAAGCTGAAGTGTTATGATATCCTCTCTAGGTAGGGCGATAGGCAGTTCAGATCTAAAATCGTTTTCATCAAATGTAGCCTCTTCTTTGTCCTCACTAGGTGGAATGATATATGTCTTCTGTTTTTCAGTTCGGATTGCAAGGTATGCAATGGCTGTAACATAAAATGCAATTGCAGAAAACCCAAGAATTCCAATTTTTATTCTCCATCCCTTCATCATACTTCCATGTAGAACCCATTGTATAAATAAAGTTGTTAAAAAGTAGACATTGATCCCCATCACGCCAATTCCAATTAACCATGTTGTGATCGTAATCTGGAGATCAAAATATTTAGAACCAAACCTGTCCTTTTGTAATTAGAAGCCAAAAATAAACCCCTTACAGCTTTGTGATTAACATGCTGCCCCATCTTTACTTCGCTGCTGGTGAATTTGAGGAGGGGAACTAGGGTAAAGGGTAGTTGAAAAGCCAAAACCATCTGCAAAAAGAAGCCTGTTACAAATTTTCGAATTAGAACCAAGATCATTAGTTACTAGTGTAGGAACTTACAGAGCTGACGATGATCAGTCTTACAACTCCAGAGGATCCCCCCATTATCGCAACAATCAAACTTGGAACAATAGCAACTGATCTAGTAATGAGGTTGCGGACCCATGCTTTGTAGCGCAAATTCAAGAACCCCTGCAATACCTCAACCTCTTTGAAACAGTTCAAAACTGAAAAACACCTAGCTTTAACATTACCTGCATAACATACTGGCCAGCATATGTGCCACTTATGGTGGAACTCTGCCCTGATGCAAGAATAGCTACTCCAAAGACTATTCTGCTCCATTTCCCTAGCACATTCTAAGCGAAAAAGGAAAGAAGGGTTAGAGCAGTATATGAAAGGAGCACAGAGTATAAGTCAGATTAATCTGACCTTCAAAAGAAATGATGCTTCATTCAGGCTTGTCCGGCCACATTTGGCCTGATTTTCTGTAGACAGTTCCATATCATTGCAGATAGTTGCGCTTACAGATATAACAGCAACATTGATCAAGAAGGCTATAAACAGAGCAAATCCAGTCTCAATGGTATAGTACCAGCAGCCATCCTGCAGAACAAAGAGGTGATTAAGCAGAGCCTAAGTATACGATTAGAACTCAAATATCCACCTCAATAGCTTTGGTGTTGAAGGGTATGCTTCTTGTCAAGGACAATGCAGAATGAAGGAAAAGGTTATGTCTGCAAAGGCAAAACAACAAAAAAAGGAAATGACGTTGGGAAATTAAGTGTAAAAAAGAGGGCAAAATTCTTACGGCATGATCGTGGCTCCAAGAAGAGATATGGCTAGTCCGGTGGCTCCATCTCCTTTCAAACTGGGCACAAACATACCGTGTAACACTTCTTTAGCATCTGGCTTCACATAACCCATTTCCACAAATAAACAGACTGCCATGATCACCACGAGAAGGATGATAAGGAACTCCAGCTTTCTCACCTGCGAAATTTTAGTGAGAAAACCGTCTCATCTCGTGGCCAGAAACATAAAACTCTGCAAATAGGATATAGCTTACTCCGTATTGCTGTAAAACTAAAAGAAGAAGAGTACTGGACCCTGTAACAAGAACTCCGGCCCATATTGGACAGTTGAAAAGAATATTTAGGGCAAAAGCGGTCCCTATGACTGCAAACCAATATTTTGAACATGAGTTTTAGGCCATGGAAGGCTATGAAACATGAGGGCATATTATACCTTCAGGAATGTCGTTTGCAACTATTGCCACCTCTGCTAATAACCATAGTACAGTGCTTGTTTTTCTTGAGTATTCCATTCTGCAATGCTCTGCTAAATGCCTCCCTGCGGTTGACATAACCACAAACCTTTACATGTTCCATTTGTTTTTGTTTCTTTCCGAAAAAGAATCACACTTACTTGTCACAACTCCAAGCCTGGCGGCCAGAGACTGGATTATGAGACCGGAAATTGTTGTAACCAAAATGACCCATAGTAACTGTATAAATCCATCTTTAGCTGCAGATCTGACAGATTATTTCTTCCTCAAGCTTAAAAAAGGGAAAAATCTATGCATTTCCTTACCTGGAAATCGTAATGCGCTCCTGCTTGAAGATCAGTCTGAACTGTAAACGGAAACACTTAAATCATCAAATGTAATATGTGAAATGTATGTTTCTAAATGCTTCACGACTGATCGAACTCACAATTTGCAGGATCAATATATGCGACGCAAATCAAAAATCCTGGACCAAAAAATGCAACTAGTTTCTTCCATCCTCTTTTCTGCGAAAAGCATGTTGAATTGGATGAAAAGACATTATAATGAAGCAATAAAATGTTAAGGATTTGAGTGCAGAAATTACTTGTGGCACATGAACCTGATCGACAGCCTCGTCAGATTCATATTCCTCAGAATCTACTTCAGCTATACGTTCTAGAGGAATCATTTGGATCAACAATCTTCACCTTTTATCTATATCTTACAAGTTATGCAAATAAGTTGCGTTCAAAGAGTTGGCGTATTTATATGAAGTTCAACATGACATGTCTCATGGAATTGGTTTATTTAAAACATCTCACATCATATACTTGTTATTTCGGTTTATTTAAAACATCTCTCATCAGATACTTGTTATTTGAGAAATCATGTGCAGTATGTGCGCTTTCCATAATATATTTTTCGATTTGTATAAACAATGCAATCTTTCATAATCTAATGCAAAATGGTAAATTACTTAAAATTGTATGAGTACTAGGAGTATTTTTATGACTACTAGTCAACTAACATTACGAGTGCAAAAGAATATGTTGAAGCTCATCTTAAGATTCTTAGGTAAAATATGTTATCTCCCAAGTTAACTGGAATACTATATTGTACTTATGCTGGGTCAGAAGAGTGTATCCATCCTCCTGTAGAATATCCACATTGTTCTTATTGCCATGTGAACTTTCCTAAGACATTGAACATGGTCGCATCATGTATAAAAAATAAACACATGCTTACTTCAGCCATTAGTAATATGAGAGCTCAGAATCTTGCTTAACAAAATAGAACAAGATGCCACAACATGAAGAAATTCCATAGGATTGCGAATGGACTTTTTAAGTAGAAGTGTTTGTATTTGATATGGTGTTGGTGACTAACTACAATTGATGAGTTGATAGAATTGCATATCTTGTCCATCAAAAAGAGTACACTAGTTTAGATTATCCTAAACAAGTGCATGGTTTGTGATTTGAAGAGAAACAAGGGATTATTCACTGACCCATGGAACCAAAAGTCCAATGTGAGATAAAGTCTGTCGCAGACGTTATGCCAATGGTGAAGCCACCATATAGACTCGCGAAGCACGACTTGATACAACTTAAATAGTAGCTAAAGGACATATTAGAAGCATGTTTCATAAAGCCAAGTGTATCATCTTTTGAAGCACAAGTTTTATTTGTCAAGAAGACTAAGAATGGTGCATTGACTATCGAAGGCTAAATAAGAATATGATAAAGAATAAATACCCACTCCCAAGGGTGGAGGATTTCTTCGATTAACTGCAAAGTGCAAAGGTATTCTCAAAGATTGGCCTTGATCTGGACATCATGGAATCGGCATCAAAGAGATAGACATGCACAAAACTGCCTTTAGGATGCGATAAGGGCATTATGAGTCACTATCATGCCTTATATTTTAGTTAATGTGCCTGCAACTTTCATGTGCTTGATTAACGAGAATCTTCAGCGACTGTTTTGGATAAATCATGAGTTCGCATTCTTTAACAACATGCTCACATACTTCAAGTCCATAGCTCGGCATGTGACAGACTTGGGACAAGCATTTGATGTTCTTAGAAAGTGTCATCTCAGAACCTATACGATGCCCCCATCATATAAATCCTGGGAAATCCCCTTTCCCAGCAACTTTATCACCACCAAGAAAGGCCCTTCATCTTACTCAGACCATTTGTGAGGTGTCCGAGCAAAGGACCCGGAGGCGTCATTCGCTCCATTCCTCCTCTGTTATATCCTATACTGCGGAAGCGTATATACATGTTAGCACAAGCAACAGCATATAATAATATGCCACTATGAAGGGTGCCCATCTATATATCATCAATAAACAAACATCAACATAACACATATAAATGAATCATAAATAAGGGTTCTACCCCAGGCTCAGACTCAAAAGGGGTCGACGGTCAAGGTCTTTGGATAATAACAGACAGAGTCATGACAATGGCAATGGCTGACATAGAACATTGGCTAGGGCAGTACACTCCACTCCTTCCGCCCCTCATGTGCAAACTTTACAGATAGGCTGAAACATGTTGTGGCGTGATTATAGCCTTCTGAAGACGTAATTTGATGGAGTCACCCTATGAGACTACTCCAGGTTGCATGTTCATTGAGGCAAGAATGGGACAAATCCCTTCCTGATATACAATAATTCCACAGGTAGCTAGAGGATCATGGCGACACATGTCCATACCCGACTTTACACCCCTAGAATTCATAGGTCGAGATCACCAGCACCTATAGAGCCTAGGAGGACGTTTCGGATCGACATCTGCGACCAAGGGGTGTCAAACCCATATTAGACCTACACTTCAGTGGCCGACTATAAGCCTAGCACATTGTAAGGGCCCCAGTAGCCATGCTCAGCAGGGACCCACCTCCACTTCGCCATTGTGTTCGTTGTCTAGTGTTCAATCAAAACATAGCATCCATATCCAAGTGGGCTCTATGCACAGGCTGCATTTATTGGAATTTATAGGATTCTAGCTAGACGCGTCTATAATCCTTAGGTCTCTATTCCTTTTTTTCCTACAAGCACAAGAGGTGCAACGAAGAACTACTCTACCATTTGTAACTTAACGTAAGTTTTAACATCTTATCTACTCAAACAAAGGTAAATTCCTAGCTAGAAATTCAAGCTACCTATTCTACTAATCGGTTTCCTGGCTAGATCCCTTGTTACGAAGGTTTTCCATCTTCTTGGTGGCTCTGGCTATTCCTCCTCCTTAGAGTTTACCACGATTTGGGGCAAAATTGGGGGTGAGTCCCAATTTGGGTGAGCCTAAAAATAGCAATTTCCTTCTTCCCAATCGATTTAGGTTGGGTAGAAAATGCTAATTTAGATTAGGTAATGATTAATTAAAATAGCTAGCTTTTAAATAGTAATTAACTTGGCATAGCCCTAATTTTGAATTAGGGTTTAGGGCTAATAGAAATGGCAAGTTTAACTTGGCCAATCGATTGGTCCCATGTGGCTCCTAGGTTTCCGTCCATGTTAATTAAAGATACCTAAGCTTATGTACCACCCCACTCCTTAATGGTTTGGTGACATACTTGTGGCTTAACTATGTATTATATGTACTTGTACTTATACAAGGCGCATAATAGACGGAAACGCCACACTCTCTCCGCCTCAAGAAATGATGTTGTCCTCATCATCAGGACTACTCTTGGAATCACGTATTGCTCTCCGATAATACATTTGCATGTGTCTATATAAACTTTCCCTTCCTTAAAGAAGGCAATATAGAACTGAAAGGTACAGTTAGATTGGGAATCCGAGCAACTTGAGAGGATTTAGCAAAATGAGGGACAAATTGCTAAAAGGCCTTAGAAGACTAAATGAAGAGAGATTACATGAACTAGAACACCAACGACAAGATGGTCTAAATAGATGTAACTACATGATATGGAATGCAACATAGCGACTCATGGGAATGTTCTAATACGCAAGTTATCTCATAGTGAGAGAATAAGGGATGGAATTTGACATTAAAATGCGTGAACGAATGATCATAATACATATATGGATATAAAACTATTCAAGGTATCGGTATTTATAAAATTGAAAGACTTTTAAGGTGACATGGGTTGTACAATAACCTTTTTTAATGCAACAGAGTATGTGGGATTTTAATTTGGACAGAATGGACTAATTTACATTGTTATATAATAAAAAGTACTAGACTAATTGGCATGTTTAGTGTTTAAAATATACAGCGTAAAGAAACAAGGTACATTATGGATGCACAATGTTTCTCTGATGTTTTAGCTTTGTTGAACAAAGCATGGTAGCTAATTTAGCTCCTTGTTGAACAGCAATGGCAGTCCAACGTCTGCTCATAGGAAGATACTTTATTGTTGACGTAAAATCTATCTAAAGCATAGAAGACTCTAGAATTAGCTTTTTGCTTGTTAGACCAGGTGTACTTAGCAGTAGATGAGGGAATGTGAGTGAAATCAAGAAGATTATCTTCCGCAATTGTGGAGTGGGCAACTTATTACAGATGGTTTGTAATGGTTTATGGGGGTATTCGTACGCCTTTTTTGTATAATGCTGACGTCAGTATATAGGTTTTGATCTTTCAATGGTCGGCCGAGGTTAGTAGGTTTCCTCTGTGGTTTTGGTCGGTTGGGCTTCTTAGGAAGTTTCTTGAGCGGCTGGGAAGGAGGGGTCGCGTGGAGATGGGTATGGCAGCGGACATCTGGGCATCTTTGATGCTGTCGGAGTTGCTGCCATATCCGACCTCTTCAATGAGTTTTTTTTTTTTTTTTGGTGATGGATTTTTTGCACCGTTTCTATTCTTTTGCTTTCTTTCAAGCACTCCACGTTAGAATAATATGTATCTTCTCCTGCTTGCATGCCCGTGGAGGCATGTGAGGCTTTTTTTCTCACATTTTGGGTCGGATTCTCCTTCAATGGATTTCTTGTGCCGGTATTTTTTTCAAATAATTCTGCTTTGGCGCAGGGAGGCTTGTGGAAGATGTGAGGTGGAGGCGTTGTTGTGGAGCATGGGCTCCGAATGGCATTGTTGTGTAATTTATAAAGCGGCTCATAGGCACACAGCTGATTTATGAGTCTCACTTTCTTCTACTGTTTATGGTTGAGAAACTTTTTATGAAGGGCACTTTGTTTCACTGTTGTGACCTCTCTCTGTGGTCTCTTTGTTATGTAGCAGAAAGGAAAATGGCAGATTGTTTGATATCTGGCATAGAAATCACAAATATTATGCATTTCTGTGTCTTTCGAAGTGCGTGATTATCACCATTGTCATGTGCTTCCCTACAGAAGTGCATGTTCCTTCATGGAGCCCACTTTATTGCAATTCCGTAGAGTGCTATTGGCACACCTGCTATGTTGGATGTTTATAGAGGAAGTGCTCGTGTTAAATGGAATGGCAGCTTGTAATACTGTTCAGAGTTGTCTTAGACTCTTTGTTCCACAATTCTTGTTCTTGTTATTCAATTATATTCTTTTTGTTATAATTCAATGTATGTTATGGAAGATGAGCTTCTGTTTGTTCCACATTCTTGTTCTTGTTATTCATTTATGTTCTTAATGTTATAATTCAATGTATGTTACAGAAGATGAGCTTCTGTTATGTATGATTGACTTGGGATCATGGCCTCAGAACCTTAGGCTAACGTGGAAATTGGGGTTTGACTCCATTTTCTTTTCGGTTGTACGGTCACGGTTAGAGGATATGGCATATCCTCTGGATCAAGGGTTGAGATGAGACGAGTATAAGGATGACATGACAACACGACATCCAATGTCATTAAAGGAATCAAGAAGATTATCCCAATTAATTTTTTCCACTCTAGACATGTTAAGATTTTTCCCCACCTTGTAATCTCAACTTGGGGTATTATTGAAATCCCCTGCCATTATCCAAGAAAAAAGAACAATAATTCTAGAGCCAAGAGTTAATTTGAGACCATAACATTTCTCTCTCTTTAGTAATAGTGGAGGCATAAATATTTATAATGCCAAAATGAGTATCATCATGATAAAAAATAACTGCTTGCCAGCATTTACAAGGACTGTTGTAAACTAGACTATGCTTATAATGACTAGACCTTCCGAGGTGCCAGTAGCATCAATCCATATGGAAGAGAAGCCAAGGTCAATCCAATCAACAAGATTAGAAGATTCAATTTTTTATTTTTTGAAGGTAATTCGCCTCCGCATTGAAACAGGGCGTTGGGCTCGGGAAGCACGAGAGCAACGGCTTTGCCAGTGTTGCCACCAGGGCGCCATTGAGGATGAATGTCATGCCGTCCAGATCTGCCCAGCATTTGCCCATATCCGAGAGCGATATGTTCGATTACTAGTGCCTGGCCAGCCGTTGCATCAGTTATTGACTACGGCGTCAGTGGGTTTGTTGGGGTCATACCTCCAGGAGGTTATGGATGCACGGACTCGTTTGTGTCCTACGGGACGGTATTGAAATGTCCTATGCAATTGTACAGTGTGCCAACATGCTTATTACTGCTAAGGTTTTTCCCTCGAAAACCCTTCGGGGTGGGGGTTTTTTAATCCTGTCAGTAATACGCTTGCTACTCTCTTTTTGTTTGGGTCCCATAGGCCAATTGGTCTCCGTACTAAAAGCCAGAAAAGTGCTAGCCATCAATCACTTCCACAAGCTCCCTAGAGGCAGCAGGAAGCTCGAAACGGAGGAGCGCGATCAAAGTCACTGGAAGGTACCACATGACAAGAAGACGACATAGCACCATAGAACGCGACAACGTCCAAGCCATGTGACCGAGGGGATCAAACAAGTAAGATCGCAAGCTCGATGAAGAAGCAACTAGGAAAACTGAGCCGAAGAATCGGGGTTCAAATAGAAACCTCATCAGGATACGGCAACTCGCATGCAAGCGAACCCAGGGATCAACGATTCGAAGGGCAACTAAGGAAGAGAACAACTCTTGGGAGTCTAGCCAAAGGAATTGCGCACAACTTCAAGATGCACCTCCAAATAGCTTCAAACATCGTGAAGGAGGACAATTACTGCCCAACAACAAGGTAGGAAGAGGACCTTAATGCCGAGGCATCAACGTCTGTTACATCTTTAGTTAGAGTGTGAAGCAAAAGCATGCCACGCCGTAGCCAACAAACATTGGAGAACTCAAATGTATCAACGAGTCTACCTAGTGTACGAGCTGACGTACAAATAGGAGGATATAGATCGTCAACACCAGCGCACTAGGAGGAACATCGACAACAATGCCATGGAGCACGTGTGCACCTCGAGGGGAGACATCAAGCCTAATAGCTTTAATAGTATTTGTAATTATAATAGTGTAAGCTATATGACTTGCATGTGTATTTCCCCTTGTTATTCCCTCTCTCTCTCTCACAGTATAACAGAACAAAGAAAAGAGATGCCGGAAAATTGGAAGGCGTGAAGCGAGCAACATCCTCAACACTTGTATGTCAACATGCCACGGGACTCGAAGGATGGAGTTGGCACAATAATATCGAATCCAGAGGCATCCTTTAGCCGCCAAGATGAAGAATTCAACGTGGAGGATGTTTCTCAACGAAAGCACGGCTTTTGGGAAGTAACATAGAAGATTTCAAGTGGTCAACTACGCCATCAAAACCACCAGCAATGGGAAGCCTCTAATGAAGAAAGTTGACCTCTACATCGAGGAGGAGCTCAGAGTCACAAACAAGAAGGCAACGAGTGGATGAGATGCGAGCAAGATTGAGGAGCTACGATCATATAGTCGAGTATGGTAGGCTTATGGATGATGATATCCATAACGGGAGTGGAAGGCATTTCTAGTTTTTCTCAGGAAGGGATTGCCCCAAGTTGAGCTAAGCGTCAACGATTGGGAAGGAAATGCATAGGAGTAACTAAAATTATACATGATTGTTAACAGACATCCAACATATTGAAACCACTTGGTGAGACTGATCACCTCGCTAAAAAGGAATCATTACTAGGATAATTGTTGACCATGTATAAAGCTAGTACCTCCAAGGAATAATCCAATCGAATGAGGAGAAGTAATCTAACAAGTCCGGCCAACTTGTTATAATGACATCAATTCAATTGATGGGAATATTCCAAGAGAGTAAATAACTAAGAAAAAGGGATACTTAGAATATAAAATTAAATAATACATGAAAGGTATATCTAAAAATAAGAAGTACATTAATCACATAGCCTTTTGAGGCAAAAGGAATTGTCATGATGATAAAACCTTGCAATTTAGAATTGTTCTAAGTAATTCAATAACTCATCGCTTAGGGATGGATATGTTAAACATGATGGCTGCATCAATCATAGATGATTAAATATGTTAGCTAAGGCTAGTAAATTAATGTGTTAGATAAGAAGCATATAACCTCTTAGGGTAAATAGAATAGCTAAGATGTTATGACAACATCAATTAATGGGATAGGATACATTGAGGTGTAGGACCATTTTCTTATGAAGAGAATGGGGGCTCAATCTTAGGACTGAACCTACCTATATCTTAGGGGTTGAATTGTCATCAAATTAGTAGACCCTTAGAATAGAGTTCCTTCCGCAAGTAGCCAAAGCACATAGAGCGTAAGATGGATAGATGCTTAATGTCTATGTGTCCTTCAGCATGCAAGATTGACGCGGTAGCCAACTGCACCAAAGCGGGGGAGCAAATCAATGGAAGCAACGCAACGGCTAAGTCGTCTCCAAATTAGTCGACACCGGCTCAATGGGGAGATGTATTCTAGCCTTAACTGATGCGACAACTAAGGTGGGGAGAGGCTTTGCATAAATTTCTTACGCCATGATCAATTGCCGGCATTCACACCTAGGAATGAGCTAGTAGTCTAGCTCTTAATTAAATTATTCAGGGTTGTGAACCCCGTATAACTACATAAATTATATATATAATCTTAAGTATACTATTATGCAGGGCATTGATAGCACTCCGTGAGGGCATATATCATAAGCTTTAATGTCTTGTTGATAAATGATATGTTCATAATAACTGCATAGATAGTTTTGTCTTCTGTAGATATCTTAGTATCGAGATAAAGATAATAATTATATAAAATCTTAGTTAAACCTTCGCAAGGATGTAATTCCTTCCACCAAAGGCATTTAAGTGACTTTCATAGGGTCTTGACAAATATAATAAGAATTTGTCTATCTTTCCATAACTATAGCAAATATAAAGTATATACATGTAGGGTTGATCATCACCAACCAAGTAGCGAGCGAGAATCATACGCTCAACACTTGGATCCAATGATATAAACCCTAGCCATATGATAAATAATTAAAATACTTTTCAAAATAAGTATTGCCTCGATAATCGGATGATGACATATTTTAAAGGTCGTAAAGTTATCATATAACAGTTAGTTAAATATAATATTATTGGAAGCAATATATCCAATATTACTATAATGTTAACGTGGGAATATTACCTTAAGATAGTTAACTTAACTGCATGCATTAAAGGAGTCAAGAATCATGCAAGATTCCAGGGTGTAATGCTTATTTAAGATCTTAACTAAACCATGGTAAGGATGTAATTCCTTCCAAGGATAGGTGTACGACCTTCAAGGTCCTTGTAAAAAAATAAATTAATTTTATGTATACGTAAGTGCATCGTAGGTATATACTTCTAAGGGTAATGCAAACCCCGAGGAAGAGAATAAGAAGCACATGCTTAATTCTTGTGTATGATAATTAAAACCATACATATAATCTTGCCTGATGGTCGTGGTCGACAAGCTGTCGAAGATGGCACACTTTGTGCCTTGCAGGACCACCGACACAGCCTTGGATACAACGGCTCTCTTCACAAAGGAAATCTTCAGGCTCCATGGTATGCCGAGAGAGATCATCTCCGACAGAGACCCGAAGTTCATGAGTGCCTTTTGGCAGGATCTTTTTGCAACGATCCAGACGAAGCTGTCCATGAGCACGGCCTATCATCCTCAGACGGATGGGCAAACAGAACGGACTAACAGAATCTTGGAAGATATGCTAAGAAACTATGTCTGGAACAAGCAGAGTAAGTGGGAAGATTATATTCACTTGGTTGAGTTCGCTTATAATAGCACCAAGCAGGAATCATCCCAGATGTCACCGTTCATGATCAACTACGGCTACCAATGTCTAACTCCAGACACTTGGCACAATCCTGTGTCAAAGGTAAAGGTTTCGCAGCAAATGTTGGCCGACATACAGCAGCTCATAGAAGAGGTCCGAGGATATCTTCTCGCAGCAAGGAGTCGACAAAAGAGCGTCGCCGACAAGCACCGGACGGTCAGAGAGTTCCAGGTTGGTTACAACGTCTGGCTCAAGATCAAACTAAAGCAGGCAAAGCTCTGCATCGGAAATTGTAAGAAGCTTGCTCCAAGGTGGACTGGCCCTTTCAGAATAGCCAAGAGAGTAGGTAACCAATCCTACAAGTTAGAGCTGCCAGCGGAAAATTCATAAAGTCTTCCACGTGAGTTTGCTAAAGAAGCATACTCCAAACCCAGAAGAAGTCTTGGACATGCCAACGTTGTTGGAAATGACAGAAGAGCAGCTAGAGATAGTCCCAGACTTGATCCTTGATAAGGCCATCAAGAAGACAAGGAGATCAGAGTTTCTCCAATATTTGGTCAAGTGGAAACACTTGCCGGTGGAAGACGCGACATGGGTACTTAAGAAGGACCTGATAAGGCAGTACCCGCAGTTCATGGAGCAATGGGACGGCAAGGTCATCTCCGAAGTAATCGGCTCAGGCATGTCGATTTATGTCTAGATTAATTTCATGTGTAGTTAAGATTAATCTACGCATGCAGCCTATGCTAGGTATGGGTTGTATGCGTAATTACCGATGATGAGACCACTACGGTGATCTCTAGGACGTGGTGTAATGTCATTGTAGACATGACCGTGGTTTTGCTTGGATTAGTTGGAAGGTAGATTAAAAGTCTACTTCCGTCTCACGGAAGTAGATGACCTTGAGAGATAAGAGGCCATTCAGGCATGCATTGATAGGAAAGCACCTCTAGTCAATGCCTACCACGGGAAGGATCCTTCACGCCCAAATACAGGGAGGACGCCATCCTTCACGCCAAAGGCCACTAAAGGTGTAGGCATGAGTGTCATCCTAGGCATTATAGGGCGCTGTCTCCACGGCCACGATGGAAGAAGCATCCTCTTCCTATGCCGGGAGATTAGTCATGCATCCATTTAGTTAATTAGATGGGTAGTTAATTAGATGGGTGGGTACTAACGTAGTGTCAACCTGCGGGCCAATAGAGCACTCCGGAGGGCAAGGAGGTCGAGCTACGAAGACTTGCAACACAAGTTTTGTTGGAATGTGTTGCAAGGAATGAAGAGTACCTCGAAGGATAATTGTATATGAAATTGTTAAATCTTGATAAACTTAAATGTCGTATTAAGTAAGGCTAATAAGTACCTTGCTTTAATAGAGTTATGAATTGATAAGTTATTGGGATAATGCAATGTCCTAGTAATGTTTTAAAAATATTACCTTAGAGTAATTCTAATAATTGTGTAAGTATAATAATAATAAATTGTATGCATCAAGTTCGTTGCAGGACAAGAAGATCCCAAGGTGGGGAGACCCACGATGCTGCGGACAGCATCATTTCAAGGTGGGGAGAATGTGACGTTCCAACACAGTATACGGTCCCAGGACGTATACTGTACTGCCTCGTCACGCATACATGCCATCCCAATTGACGTGTACGCCGACGTGTAGCTAAGCAAGTAGCACGCCGACGTGTAGCTAAGCAAGTAGCACCCTAGGGGGCAACTTGCAAGTGTGTGCACATTTATTCATGTGTACACTTTAGCCCACTTAATTAATATAGGCAAGTGGGCCACACCCATTTATCCCACATGCTCAAGGGTTGATAGAAACCCTAGCAACTTATAGTCTATATAAGGCAACCCTAACCCTAACTTTCCATTTTCGCCCACAACCTTCTAGAGCTCCATTTTGCTTGCCCCAAGAGCCAATCTCGACTCCTGAAGTCTGTCTGAGCAGCCTAGCTCATCAGCTTCCCTTTCTGGCTTCACCTTCAAGTAGTTCAGCAGTATGGAAGCGTTCAGAGCAGGAGGAGCAAGCCAGGGATCAGGTATTTTGCCAATTCAATAGTCTAGACTACCTCCCAGACATAGAGTAAGTAGGTTTAGCCTATTGAATTGCCCATAGCAGCCATCTAGACCTCTAGATATCAAGCCATAACTAAAGAACCTAACTCTGTGATTTAGATTAAATCTTATTCTTTAGTTCTTCTATGATGTGTATGTGATGATGATCTCTGTGGAATCATTGTATTGGGAAGGGGGGTAGAGACCTTAAAAGCCTAGTAGTCTGATGCTCCTAGCTAGCCCTCTTTAATGCACTATTAAATTTGGCATGTGTACAAGAACCAAACCTGGTTGTGGGTGGAGGGACCAGACTGGCTTACAAGTCCTGGCTCATGATCATGTCCCTCTGGTAGTAAAGCCTATCGGGGATTACAGTGCACTAGACCTAATGCTCTGCCACTGCGTGCGGGCTTTGCATGGGTTCGACACTCTTGGGGTGGTGGACACCTTCCATGGAGTTCAAGTCGAGTACGGGCAGTGGCCCTCTAGTCACCTTGAGCCAGCATGCTAGCCTCTGGTGGAAGCAATCCCTACCTACCCCATCAGAACTGGAGAGATGCAACCTAGGAGTAGCCCTTTTGGCTATGCATCCGGCAGGCTACAGTCAGGTCCCAAGACTTTTCAACCTACTCTGCAAAGTGTGCACAGGAGGGGCGGATGGAGTGGACTACCCTAAGCCATGTTCTTATGCCAGCCAAATCCATTTGCCATGAATTCTGTCTGCAATGACTTAGGCCCAAGCCGTCAGTCATTCCCCCTTGAGTCTGAGCCTTGGGTAGGATTTCCATATGTGATGTACTGATCTCTGACTATGCAGATATGTGGTGAGCCATCCCTCGAGATGGTCATATGATGTTGATGTATGTACTACTGACATGTATGTTACGCTTCCGCAGCTAGGTAGGCCCTGAGGAAGACAGGGTAAAATGACTCCTTCATTCTTCCCACTGGAACTCTTCAAGGTTGCAGTGATACGTGGAGGGCCCTGTATTAGCATGGAGCTGGTATAGGGGATGAACTCCTGTTTGTATACGGTGAGTGTACCGTATATGAGTAGGGGACGTCACAGGTATTGTTGGCCCTCATGTGTCACCACGGGTGGACTGCGGCCCCATCGAAGTTTGCCCTTGAGCACATCGTATGCATGTGTGTCTCCTCCCCGCATTTCCCTCACTACAGCTCGTTCTATGTAGAGTTGGGGCGGATCTCCCAAAGGAATGCAAAGAGGGAGCATCTCTTGAGTATAGAACTCAAAGAAGCCCGAATAATCGGGATGACTCTGCATGTTAGCTACGAGGTCTATCTTCTGGAGCAAAAAGGGCTGTAGGAGGTCAAAGGGAACTTGGGAGTCCCAGTGCTCTCTGTCCTGATACTATTGAAGCAGGGTTGGGGTCATCATTGGCGCTGCAAGGCGTGGAGGAGGAGGACACAAGAAAAGGTAAAGAGTAGCAAATGAAACCCTAAGGCCTTTTTAAGTACCCTTTTTTTCCTACTTTTATGATGTCGTCAGTGTCAATATGTAAATAATTATTGGATTTATTTATTTATTTATTTATTTCTTTTTTGTTTTTTTTTTTTGAAATAGAGTTTAAATAGACAAAACTCGATTATATTCATATCTATACAAAATTGATACAGAAAGATGCTTGATGGACAAGCTAGTTATGGTCTCCCCGAATTCTTCAGGGGAGATTTAAATCTTTGGTCATAATAGTGACCCTCTTCGCGTGGATGGTGCAAAGATTCGCATCCCCGAAAAGGGCTATTAGATAAGCCTCAGCAGCCTCCTGCAGTGCAAGTATCGTAAAAGTTTGGAACCGCAGGTCGGTCTTGAATCCCTGGGCAATCTCGCAGACCAACTGCTGAAATGGGAGCTTCTGTAATAGCAGCTCCGTGGTCTTTTGGTACTTATGGATCTCCCGTAAGGCCACTGTGCCCGGTTTAAACCGATGGGGTTTTCTTAGAGGCGCCGCACGCTGAGTCTGCGTCGGCTTCTTGGGCAAGGTCTTGCCCCCCTGAGACTGGGCGAGGCCGTGCTGCATCCACTCGTTCCTGCCGATGGGCAATATTTGTGGCCTTCCCAATACCCCCAATAGTCTTGAGCTTTTCTTTGTACTGGCTTCCTGACTTATGGGCAGTCGATTTCCTTCGTCTCTTAATAAGAAGCTTCTCGATTTGGTTAGAATCACGTGGGCTCTCTTGCTCTGTGTCTGGCTGCTGCTGCTGTTGATCTTGATTCTGCTTGGCAAGATCCTCCGCTTGCCGTTGTTGCTCGGCCCTCTAGGCCTCATCACGTGTGGCACGGGCGGCCGCCATGCTCTCCTCCACTTCGGCGAAGCATCGAGCCGTGATCCTTCAAGCAGTTTGGCATGATAACGATCGGGCCGGGTTTGCATCTCCAGCTGGATTATGATCAAATGATCTATAAAAATGTGAGATGGGACTTCACCCCAAGTAAAACTTTTGGTGGCCTCATCCCACTCATAAGGGAGAAGCTCAAAGGGGTTGCCATCTATAATCAGGTAAATATATTCAAGGCCCCGAGCTTTTGGGTCTCCCCTCTCCATCTCCCTAATATCATCCTGGCGGGCTAGGTCTCTGATTCTCGCGGCCTCTTTCTGGACGGCTTCCTCCTCAGGGACCTCCACGCACGAGGGTGGATAAAACTTAACCAGCATCATTACTTGATCTGGTTGTTCGACCACGGTATAAGGCCGTTGAAGAAGGTTAAGCTTTATCAGAAAACACTCAGAGAGGTGGAAGATAGAGTAGGGAATCCTAAATCCAGAAATGAAGCGTTGTACCAACTCATTCAAAAGCCTCTCGACTCGGTCTGGGTCAGTAGCAAGGTGCTCTCCAAGTTGGGCGAATATTTGGGGCACAATGAAGTTGCTGGGGCTCAAGGTACCTTTAGTGCGTGCCATAGTCATAGGCGCTAGGTGAAGAGGAGGCATAAAATGAGGCGCTAGGAGTTGGTGATGGCGTCCGGCGCGAATGGAGGCAAGGTGCTCTAAGCTTGGGCTTCGGCGGCTATGGCGGGCGGCTAGACAGATGCGTGATGGAGGCAAAGGCAAACAGGAAAAAAAAAGGAAACCTCACTTTAATTTTAAGTTCAAATTTATTTTTAATTTTATACGGCAGAATACGCATTTTATACGGTCAAGCGTCGCCTTGATTATACATGCCCCAATTTGAGTTCTGAGACGCCCAGACTCGAGCACGCCCGAGTAGGGTTTTGGCCGGCTTTCGCGCCATTTTGACGCCGAGTGAGGATGTCTCTAAGCTATTTGGAACATGCCCGACATGTTGGAGCAAAAATCTCATCCATCTGAGCTACCTGGAGAAAGTTATGATGCCTACAAAACTCGAACCTCTAGCTCCACCATCTAAACCTAACCACTCCACTATAGAACACTCTCCTACACAACTAAGTTATTCCTCCCATAACTAGGTCCACTCACATACTAACTATAGAGTTGGGATCAAACCTAAGAAAAAGTACCGTCAACTAACGAGTTAGGTTATGGACAGTGCAATGATTTGGTCCACCAAAACCATGCTCTGATACCACTGTGACGCTTCCAGAATCTATACAATGCTCCCATCGTACAAATACGGGAATTCCCCTCCCACGGCGACTACATCACCATGGTAACGCCCTCTGTCATACTCGGACCACTTGGGATGGCCAAGTGTCCGGGCGAGAAACACGGAGGTGTCATTCGTCCCACATCCTCTATGAGAAATCCTATACAGCGGAAGCACACATATACGTTAGCATACAACAATCATACTATAATAATATACCACCACGAAGGGTGGCCCATCCATCATCATCCAAAAGGGATAATACAACCATAATAATATGAGCTAAACTCCATGACAAGGCACTCCATGACAAGGCACTACCTAGGCTCAGACTCCAAGGGGTCAACTGACGGTCAGGGCTTCAAGATATCAACAGACAGAAGTAACATGGCATTGGCGGGCATAAGACAATGGCTAGGGTAGTCCATTCCATCCGCCCCTCCTGTGCACACTTTGCAGATAGGCTGAATCATGCTATAACGTGTGTGTAGCCCTCTGGAGATGCAATCCCAAGGAATCACCCTATGGAACTACTTCGGGTTACATCTCCCCGGTCCGATGAGGCAGGTCAGAGAGGCGTCTCCTCCCCGAGCATGACGGATCCCTGGGTGTACTAGAGAATATGTGCCCCCTCAGTGACCCCCGCATCCATAACCCGACTTACTCCCCTAAATCTAAAGGTCGGCTCACCAGCCCGTTCGAGTCCAGGGCGTCCATATAGGCACGTATCCTGTGACCCAGGGAGTGCAGGACCCATACGGCCCACACAGTGACTGGCTATAAGCCTAGCACACTATAGGAGTCCTGTAGCCACGCTAGGCAAGACCCCACCCCCATTCACCATCATACTCGTTGTTTGGTGTTGAACCACATCATAGCATCCTCAGCCAGGTTGGCTCTTGTGCACAGGCCGCATTTATTGGGTATTAAGGGGTCTAGCTAGAGACATCTCCATTGCTAAGAGGCTTTCAGGTCTCTACCCTTTTCTTAGTCCCCAACACATGGAGGGAGCAGAAAGAAAGAATATAAACACCATCTAAGTATCCGGAACAACATATGAAAGAGAATTTAATCATTCCATCTATTCAAAGAAGTGTTAGCAGAAATAGAAGCTATCTAGAGACTAACCAGTCTCGTGGCTGGAGCCGTTGTCACGGAAGGCTTCCATAGTTGGGGTCTGTTGGCAAAGACTGGCGAAAACTGGATAAGGCTGGTAGCTGCTGCTCCTCCTCACTTCCCAATTCAAATTTGGGCAAAAATGGAGGGTAGGACCCCTATTTCTCCAACCAAAATAGCAAGTCCCCCTTGGCCAATCGATTTGGCCCAGGTGGCACCCCCGTATTGGTGACATTTAGTTAGTTAGGCTCCAATTAGCATAATTAGGTTAATTATGCTAATAAAATCCATAATTATCCATTAATTTTATTAGCATAGCTAATAAAATCCTTTTTAGATGAATCCCAATTTGGCCCCTAGGCCTAGTTACATGCTAGTGACGTGTCATGGTATGCATACGTATACCGTATAAATACCTGGAACGTCACAACATATTCACCAAGTTGATCCAAACACCTGTCATAGTTATTAGCATAAGCATTTCTATGAGCAGTAGCCCATAGCTCAACATCATATTTTATGTGCAATTTAATCCAAGTCAAAAGCCTCTTATGACCATATAAGCATTTATTTCTCGACTTCAAAATATTCCATAGAGTAAAAAAAGCAATAGTATTTTTGTAGGTATCATTCCCTTGCAAAAAGCTGATGATGGAGGTTTTATCATATTGACTAAAATGTCTATAGAACCAAGACCATAAAGAATTCAACTTTGGACAGAAGAAAATGTGTTCCATATCTTCAATGCCATTACAATTCAAAGGACAATTTGCAGACAAGTTGGGATTTCTCCTAGCAGCAATCTGGAGACAGGGGATACTTTTGTTGGCAATGAGCCAAATAAAGAATGAGACTTTCTTGGAAGCATAAGAATTCCATACATTGGAAAAATAAGGTTTTAATATCATTTTGATCAATATTCCATACAGCAGAAGGCTTAGGAAAACCAATATTTTGATTCAAGTAGTCATAAATTGATCTAACCTTGTAGCATGATTCTTTATTTAACTGCCAGCCCAAGCCAACATCTTGTACTTGAGAGAGAGTCAAGTTTCCAACTTTACCTCTGATATGATTATAAATTTTCTTGTCCGAAGTAGAACCTCTGATCTTTATATTAAGATTTGACCAAGTACTCCATCCATCACTATTCCAAAGATCACCCAACGTTTTAATACCATAAGAGCACCATTTCTTGTAAATTTGGGGATGCTTCAAGGCAAGCACATAATTGGGATGATCCTTAAAAATAGGGAACCAAAAAATGGACATAGCTGAATGAAGGCTATTTCCAGAATCATAATTAAAAGCCAAGTACATATTGTTCGAGGCCTTTAAAATGTTTCTCATTAAAGGAGACATGTTGGCAGCCAAAGAGAGCTCATAGAATGCGGAATTGGGCAAGTCATGAGCGACAGTAAGATGCCCCATTGGAGAACTCTTTTGAAGCCAGTGGACAATGAATTTTGAAGCAACACTAGAAGAACCATTAATAGCCTTCCATACAAATTTGCCAGCTAGTGCTTGAGCTTGTTTATAAAGATGTTTGCAAGCAAGACCACCTTCCTTTTTCTTCCTTGTACAGGGGAGGCGCAGCAATTATTCTAGATCAATGGCCTTTCAATCCTTGGACTGGCTATGTCTAGATAATTTTAGAAGCATAAATTTACCACTAGCATTAGCATTATCTTATCTTATTCTTGGTAGCCTTTTAATATTTGGTTATTGTGTACAGTGATGGGGCCTAGTCCCCAGGTTTTAGATGGGTTGTTGCCCTTGCATGTGCCGTCCCATAACCGTTGGGTTCCCGTGGACGTAAAAATTCATCTTATCTTATCTTATCTTATCTTATCTTATCTTATCTTATCTTATCTTATCTTAGCTTAGCTTAGCTTATCTTATCTTATCTTATCTTGTAATAGTATTCCAATTAACCATGCTATTGCCATTCCAAATGAATCCTCTTATAATTTTCTCAATTTGCTTGTACATATTAGCTGGAGCAACTAAGACAGAGGAGAAATAAATATGAGAACTAGTAAGAACTTGATTGGCAATAACAGTTCTACCAGCCAGAGAAAGGAAATTTTTGTACATATGAAGCTTAGATCTAATTTTCTCAATAATAAAAGACCACAGACCAGTAAGAATTATGTTCAGAGATGGAGGCATGCCCAAGAGTTTAGTGGCGTCAATAGTTTTAATTACCTTTATACCAGCCACATGAGAGTCAGCAATATCTCCAACAATAACATATTTAGACAAATTTAAGGTTACCCCAGATACAACATTAAACTGGCTCAGAATCCATAAAAAAGGCAACATTAAGCTTATTTTCTAAAAAGGAGAAAGTATCATCAGCCTATTGTTGAATACACAAAGAATCATCCGAATTAGGGAGATTAAGACCAATAATGTTACCAATGTCTTGATGCTGCTTGATAGCCTTGATTAAGAGCTCAGCAACCACTACAAATAGATAAGGAGCCAGAGGACAACCTTGTCTAACTCCTTTGGCAAGATGGAAGAAAGGACATGGAGAGCCATTAATGAGAACAGCTGAATTAGATCTTAAATTCAGACCTATAATAAGCTGGATAAGATTGTCATGAAATTCAAGCTTAGTCATAGCATATTCAATGAAATCCCATCTAATATTGTCAAAAGCTCTCTTGAAGTCCAGCTTGAGAAGCATACAATTCTGATTAGATATCTTGTTCCATTGTAAACCTTCCATAGCGGCAATGTAATTTTCAAGAATGAATCTATTAGGCAGAAAAGCACATTGATTACCACTAATACAATTTTACAAATAGTCCTTAATTCTTGAGGCAATGAGTTTAGCACAAATCTTGTAAGTGGTATTAGCCAAAGATATTGGCCTCCAGTCAGAAAAATCAGATGGTTTCGCAACCTTTGGAATTAAATAAATGAAGCCACTAGCAATTGAAGGATGAAGATATTTAGATTCCCATGAAGTCATTTTGCATAATGTCCCAGAAGCTCAAGAAAAAATCAGGGGGAAATCCATCAGGTCCAGGAGACTTACCATGCTTAAAACTCTTAAGAATAGAGAAGACTTCATTAGGATTTGGAATATGAGATTGAGAGATATCCATTTTATGATGATCATTAGGAATAATTGCATCAATAAGATCAGTAAAATTTTTAGCTTTAATTGCATCACCAGCATCTGTGATATTATTCCCAGAAAACAACATAGGGTACTTGTTATGGAAGAAATTAGAGATCTCATGAGGGGAGCTCAAAGTGCTACTAGAATCATCATTAATGGCATTGATTGAGCTCTTAATTTGTCTCTATTTATCAACTCTAAAAAAGAATTTAGTACAGCCAGAATATACTTAATCTTACATCTAATGGCAGCACCTTTGGCTTTAATCTCTTCAATGAAGTTAATTTTCCTCTCAAGGTTTTCTTCCTGAAGGTGCAAATTAGAATTATAGGGATCATCTTGCAAAGCCATTCTAGTATCTCTCATTTGATAGAATAAAATCGTGACAGTAGCTTTAGCTGTATGAAGCTGCTTTGTCCATTCTTTAATCCAAGCTTTGGAAGATTTCAGATTAGAGTAGAAGCTTTTCATGGAATTATAATCAGGCACTCTAGGGAGATTGGAGTAAAAATCTCTGAATTGCTCACAGAAAGTTCTATTTTGAAGCATATTGGAATTGAATTTATATGGAATATTTCCAGATCTTGGAACGGAGATTTGATGATTAGTGCAGAGAAATTGAGACTGATGGTCAGAAATGGCTATAGACTCGTCACTAGTAACATAGGCATTATCCCAAAAATTAGTATCAGAAATAATGAAGTAGAATCTGTCAAGAGCACAGTAGACTCTAGCATCTTCTTTTCGCTTGTTTGACCAGGTATACTTAGCAGATGAAGAAGAAATCAATAACAAGGAATTATCATCAATATATTTACTCCAATTAAACTTTTCAAGTCTAGTCATGTTGATTTTGCTTCCTAGCTTTTGATCCCAAGTTGAAGTATTGTTAAAATCACCTACTACAATCCAATCCATAATATTCTGATTCTTCATTCATATATTAATATCAGACCAAAGTAGCTCCCTCTCCTTAGGATTACTTGAAGCATAAATATTAATAAGGCCAAAAGGCTTATCCTTAATTTTGAAGATAGTAGAATTGAAATCCATAGAATGCAGAATTCTAGATGGTGATTTTTTAAATTTTGGCTCCGTGATCTCTGAAATAGGATCTCACAGACGATCGAGAGTTGTTCTACAAGTTGCATTTAACATGAATCTTTTCTTTCTATCTTCTGCCCAGGATTTTGCTTAAGAACATACTAGGTAGCACATGATTGTATCTTCTTTCATTTTATTTGTTCCATCTGAAGCTAAGGTTGTCTATCAAGTTCTTGAACTAGATAATATTTGGTTTAAGGGTTCCAAAGTTGTTAAAAACTCAATTCAACATCTCGTCCAAACAAACTAATTTCAAGGGTTTAAATGTTCTTGCGCATTAACTATTAGACTGATATTTAACTTGATAATCAACGAGTTATTTAGACGGAACATTTCATCTTGAAATCAAAGTGGATAAGGAGAAATGTTTGCGGCGGCCGCTGCAATAATTTTCTTGTATTCTAAATATTGATATTTGATATCAATACTACAATTTTATGTCTATATGACACTATAATTCTATGTCTGTATAAGCTTTAACCTCCCTTGTTGGACCCTTAAAGACTTCCATATGATGCTAGTGTCAACAGAGTCTAGCACAGTTTTCCTAGTTGTTCCCTCATGATAACATCATAAACCTATATGTAATGCTTGGGTATCTATGTAGAAACATTATTGCAACACATTGGCAATCTGGTTGACCTTTGAGATATTTTTGTGTGGCTTGTATGCTTTACAATTTTGGTTGCAAAGCGACATCTCATGTGATTCAATCTGTTATCTAACATGTGATCATCATAAATTTGAGATTTCAACAACGTATAAACCATAGATTGAATTCCACTCCATCGGTTGGAACCTAGCTGTGCCAGAAATGGGTCTATTGAAGAGAGAATAGGATAGAATGGAGGAATCTGCAAGATGGAAGTTATTCAATTCCACTTGGAAAAAAAAAACAAAGAAGAACGCTAGGCAACAATATTGTGAGATATGCAATTCGTTATCAGAACATATATAAATCATTTTGTAATTATTCTTTTTCTTTTTTTCTTGTTCTGCGCCGTAATCCAAGCTCGCGTTTCAATGCCACATTTTTGTGGATGAATCTCATCCGTTAACAGCAGCTATGATATGATCAAGCAAGCTGGACTGATGATGGGGGGCATGGCAGAGCGGTGGCTTTGCCCTAAAATTAGAGCTCAAAGACTTACGCCCTGTTCTTGCATCGTCGAATTCGGTGGAGGAATCTGCTCTAGGGTTTGGATTCGGAGCAGATTCTGCCCTGTTCTTCTTGGACCGCCGGATTTGATGGGCTAAATAGGGCATCCGATGTCAACAGTGAACAGAAAACAGGAAGCGTAGATTTGTATGCCGCAGCGAAACTGAATTTTTCTGAACCGTGGGCTTAGCTTGGACAGGTCAGCACATGGAAAAATCAAGCCTTGAATGGTTCTCCTTGAGCGGCTTCAGCAAAATTTGGCCCTCCTTACTGTAATTTGTTTGAAATCACAGGACCAGCTCGCAGCCTTCACTACTGAATAATTTCCTCTGTTTGCTCAAAGGGCATGGCACTCGGAAAGTAATTGGATAGGGAACGATCCTCATGGCATTAAATGGAAGCACATACAATGCAGAGGATCATCTGTGACCGGACTTCTTTTCCACAGCTTGAGCTTATGAGGCACAGTGACGAACATTCAGAAAATAAAGAACTTGGAAATGATTCAGTTTCAAAATAATGTGTTCACCGGTCTTACCAGCTCTGCTCGATTTGCTAGCAGCCATGTCTGGGTGTTTCTCTGGGCAGTAATGAAAGACCGTGATGCTTTAGAAATGCTGAATTGATTGTAAACAGAGAACACGAAGAGAGAAAATCGTGTGCTTGCAATGTTAGATAGAGCTCTAAACCCAATCTATAGCATCGATGAGAAGCTCAGGGACCAAAATCCTTGGTTTGATCGCTTGCCCTATTTCGACCTGCTTTCTTTGTACTAGCCTCTTGAGGCAGATCTGGCCGCAGTCAACTGCAGCAAATGCAGCAAAGCCGAATTCTTTCGACCTTGTTTGGATCGTCCTGCAGGAGAACAAGAAAAAAGAAATAGTTAAATGAGATTGCTTTGTGTACTCTATGGAAAATTTATAACATAGTATTCTTTGGTCAAAAATCTAATACCATGGTGAGGGTTAAACACAGGTGACTGCTTAGTGGTGGTCACTAAAAAAAAGGGAGGACCCAAAAATCAGTACAAGTATAGTACAAATATGAGTATAGTACATTCAATGGTTTCTTTGAATTATCTCATAACTTTTTCAACAATGAGAATGATACTAACGTATACTTCCCTAGTGCTTAACTCCTTTCAACTAGGAAATGCAAATGCTTTTGTTACTCTTATGCAGCTAACTAAGTATATATTGATTGTCCGTCTCTAAATGTATTTGAGAGAGGAGATCAAATTGTTGACCCAAATTTGTTTTACTTCACTTTTTTCTTAACTTGCAATGGTGTTAATCTGCACAATGCCTTATAATAAATATGAGGCTAGCTATAACATTATTTGTTTGTCATATCTTATGTTCATAAAATAGGTCAAAACTCAGGTCCTGAGCAGCATTATAGAGACAAATAAATAGCAGGTCCAATTATGCAGGTTTGGAACCAAAGAAATGTTCGCGGCGGCCTTGGCTGCGGCGATAAATTTCTTGTAAAACTAAAGCAATAAATGCCGCCTTCAAATCACTGTAAATTTTCGTGCCTTTGCTCAGGCATAAATGTATGCCCTGAGGGCGGAGCAGCACTGCTATGCACAACCATCCCCTTCCAATTTTCATGCCCCACTCTTAGCGGCTAGGTCATTCCGTTGAATCTGCTGTTGTTGTTGAGGCACTAGAATGTGTTGAATCTGTCGTACGAAGTGCAACTGTTGAATTCGCCACTGGTCATTCTCCAAGCTTCAATCCGAGCTCAGGTTTGCTTGATTCGAAGAAGCATTGGATGTTTTATGGTGTTCTGTGGTATTACCCCATTTTTAGCTTAGAACAGAGAAAATCGGTCCTTGTTTACAGCCACAAAAACCTGTTAGCCAGATTTCTTTTTGTCCAAAGCTTTTATGCGTCTGTGTTTTGGCATTTTGACACCAAAGCTCCATTCTATAAGATGAGCTTTCTCTTAAACTCAAGGTTCAAGGCTTTTCTCTTACTTAGAGCAGTTCCTTCTCAGAACAAAGCTTCTAGCTACGATGGTAGGGATCACTACTTTTGTAATTTGAAGGCGGCGTTTATTATGCCAGGGAATCTTCCTCATTCGAAGATTCCCTTCAGAATGCTCTAAGACGACTCCGCCAGACTCAGCGACGCACTCGCGGCGAAGCCGTCTCAGAACATTCTTCGGTGGAATCTTCGAGTGAGGAAGATTCTCTTGTACTTCATGCTGCATAGAAAACTGAACACATGGTTATGGTTTTCTCATTAGATAGATCGCATGTCTATCTGCGGGAAGGATCACAAAGATGCACAATATAACTTCAAGACTCACCCTATTACCTCTATTTTCTGTAACTCCGTTTCTTCATGCATATTTTTCTAAAGAGAGAAAACTAACAAGAAGTGTCTTTCACTAACCATCGAAATTCAAGGGATCGCACATTGATGGCAAGCATAGCAATTCATTCAGATGAGATCCGAAATTTGATCTTTAGTTGTGAAGCAATTTGCTCAGCATCAGTCTACGTGAGGAGGAGGCGGACGTCCGTATTTAGAGTCCAGGATGTGGTATTTTCGGACTTTTTTTGTGGTATTTCTGGACATCCGATATCAGCCAGATGGTATTTCCGGCCAAAAAGAGTGGTATTTCCGGCCAAAAACCAAGCACGCAACTGCGGCAGAGCTGCGATCTTTGGTCGGACCATTCTTGCAGCTCCGTGGACAGCTTGAACTGCTTCAAAAGCCCTTCTAATCACTTTGTCTGCCTCTTTAATGTTGGTTTGATGAAGAGAGGAAGCGATTTGAGCTCAGATAGAGCCGGATTGATCCAAAAATGCCCCAAAACAGTTGGTTCTAGGCTTGGAAGTGCGAAGTGTACAATGGCTGATAACGGGTGGCCGGAAATACCACAAAAAAAAGTCCAAAAATCCCACATCCGGAACTCTAAATAACGGTGGTCCGTCCGAGGAGCAGCTTGAAACTCGGACTAGGGAGATTTTCATATCGACAAATTTAGGAACCAGGTAAATTAAAAAGTAGCACAGGCACAAATTCGAAGATCCAAAAGTAATTTATGTGAGCTGCAAAGGCGACCTTTGCACCCGAAAGAATGCTAGAGGTAGCTCCAAAACTGTGTAAATCCAAATCCAAACAAACCATGTACTCTTGTGGCGAATCAAAATGAACTAACAAATTCAAACCCTGTTAAAGTAGCCGCTTTGGAGCCGAAGTCCAAACAAATATACACTCGTTTGCATATGCTTAGTGTGTTTCATGCTATTTATATAAGGAAGTATCAGAAGAAGAAGGCGCCGGATTTGCAGTGAAGTAGCCAACTTTGCATGTGTGAAAGAGATAGAAATTCTTCCCTGATATACAGAACAGATTTAAAGCCTAAAGAAGCTTATTACACATAAACAAGTTATTTGCTGGTGCAGGAGTGCAGTAAAGTGCAAGAACTTGAATGTGCTACGCAAGTCCAATTATTTTGAACTTTGCTTCCATCTTAGGCAACCAGCTTATTCGTCTATTTGCTGCTTGTAGAAGTCTTGTTAATGCAAAACAAGCATTTGATAATGTTGCAGTCTTGAACATAGAATGCAATCATTGCTGCTCATGCCAAGTTTGGCATTTGTCAAGTATATCATTTGTTCTGGCACCTTGCGCCACTGCTTATCCAATTACCCAAACTATAAAAATATGGTTGTTCCAACAACCCAAATTGCATTTGCATTTAAGTCTAAAATGCAATTTGCTTACAAGCTAATAGAAGAAGCCTCAAGCAAGATGGAAACCTGCTAATTGCTTTAGTATGTCCATGTGCATTGCTTTAAAATATGGGAACACAATTGCCATTGCCTCAAGCAATTATACATGTGAAGTCTTGTGAAAAGTTGCCCAATGCAAAAGAATTAGACATTGCCTGAGTCACTTGCAAATTTATACAAAATTGCGGATAAGATCTAAAACCATGCCAACTGAACACAATCAAATTTAAAATACTCACCAACTTAATGATTTGGAGATCTAAAGGTAGAGGCATTCATGGCAAGTAAATAGGTTTGTCATTTGTACATGGAGTGCACATAAATGGACCCAGCAACAAGCAATTTTGTATGGATATGAATTCTGTGTATTGGTACAGCTTGGGGAATAATTTTAATCGGGAAGCTGAAGTTTTCTTATGTCCTCTCTAGGTAGGGTAGGCAGTTCAGATCTACTTAAATCGTTTTCATCAAATACAGCCTCTTCTTTGTCCTCAATAGGTGGAATGATATATGTCTTCTGTTTTTCAGTTCGGATTGCAAGGTATGCAACAGCTGTAACATAAAATGCAATTGCAGAAAACCCAAGAATTCCAATTTTTATTCTCCATCCCTTCATCATACTTCCATGTAGAATCCATTGCACAAATGAAGCTGTTAAAAAGTAGACATTGATCCCCATCACGCCAAATCCAATTAACCATGTTATGATCATAATCTGAAGACCAAAATATTTAGTACAAACTCGTTCTTCAAAATTATCTATATCAAAATTGGAATTAGAAGCCAAAAATAAACCCCTTACAACTTTATGATTTACATGCTGCCCCATCTTTACTTCGCTGCTCGTGAATTTGAGGAGGGGGACTAGGGTAAAGGGTAGTTGGAAAGACAAAACCATCTGCAAAAAGAAGCCTGTTACAAATTTGTGAATTAAAATCAAGATCATTAGTTAAAAGTATAGAAACTTACAGAGCTGATGATGATCAGTTTTACAGCTCCAGAGGATCCCCCCATTATTGCAACAATCAAACTTGGGACAATAGCAACAGATCTAGTGATGAGGTTGCGTATCCATGCTTTGTAGCGCAGATTCAAGAACCCCTGCAATATCTCAACCTCTTTGAAAAAGTTCAAAACAGAAAAACACCTAGCTTCAACATTACCTGCATAACATACTGTCCAGCATATGTGCCACTTATGGTGGAACTCTGCCCTGATGCAAGAATGGCTACTCCAAAGACTATTCTGCTCCATTTTCCTAGCACATTCTAAAGCAAAAAAGAAAGAAAGGTTAGAGCAGTATATAAACGGAGCACAGAGTATACGTCAGATTAATCTGACCTTCAGAAGAAATGAGGCTGCATTTAGGCCCAGGTCTCCGCATCTGGCCTGATTTTCTGTAGACAGTTCCATATCATTGCAGATAGTTCCGCTTACAGATATAACAGCAACATTGATCAAGAAGGCTATAAACAGTGCAAATGCAGTCTCAATGGTGTAGTACCAGCAGCCATCCTGCAGAACAAAATGGGTGATTAAACAGAGCCTAATTAGGATTAGAGCTCAAATATTCACCTCGATAGCTTTGGTGTTCAAGGGTATGTTTCTTGTCAGGGCCAATGCAGAATGAAGGAAAAGGTTATGTCTGCAAGGGCAAACGTTCAGAAATATGGAACGAAGTTGGGGATTTAATTGTAAAGAAGAGGGCAAAAGTCTCACGGCATGATCATGGCTCCAAGAAGAGATATGGCTACTCCAGTGGCACCATCTCCTTTTAAACTGGGTATAAACATACCGTGTAACACTTGTTTAGGATCTGGCTTCACATAACCCATTTCCACAAAGAAACAGACTGCCATGATCATCACGAGAAGGACGCTTATAAACTCCAGCTTTCTTACCTGCCAATTTTAGTGAGAAAACCGTCTCATCTCATGGTCAAAACATAGAGGTCTGCAGTTAGAATATAGCTTACTCCATATTGCTGTAAAGCTAAAAGAAGAAGAGTACTGGACCCTGTCACAAGAACTCCGGCCCATATTGGACAATGGAAAAGAATATTTAGGGCAAAAGCGGTTCCTATGACTGCAAATAAATATTTTGAACATGGGTTTTAGGCTATGGAAGTTTATGGAACATGATGGCGTATTATACCTTCAGGAATGTCATTTGCAACTATTGTCACCTCTGCTAATAACCATAGTACAATGCTTGTTTTTCTTGAGTATTCCATTCTGCAATGCTCTGCTAAATGCCTCCCTGCGGTTGGTATTACCACAAATCTTTACATGTTCCATCTGTTTTTGTTTCTTTCCGGAAAAGAATCACGCTTACTTGTCACAACTCCAAGCCTTGCGGCCAGAGACTGGATTATGAGACCGGAAATTGTAGAAGCCAAAATGACCCATAGTAACTGCAAAAATCCGTCTTTAGCTGTGGATCTGGCAGACGTTTTCTTCCACAAGCTTATAAAGGAAAAAATTTACGTATTTCCTTACCTGGAAATGGTAACGGGCTCCTGCTTGAAGATCAGTCTGAACTGTAAACGGAAAGACTTGATCATCAAATGTAAAATGTGAAATGCAAATGCGTAATGCTTTTGGACTGATCGAACTCACAGTTAGCAGGATCAATATATGCGACGCAAATCAAAAACCCTGGACCAAAAAATGCAACTAGTTTCTTCCATCCTCCTTTCTGCAAAAAGCATGTTGAATTGGATCAAAGCACATAATATGATGAAGCAATGAACTGCTAAGATTTGAGTGCGAAGATTACATCTGGCACATCAACTTGGGCGGTAGCCTCGTCAGATTCATATTCATCAGTATCTACTTCAGCTATACGTTCTAAAGTTAACACTGAAGGAAACATTAGGATGAACAATCTCAACCTTTTATCTACTTATTAGACTTGGTGGTGAACTAGCTGGCTATTTATTAAGTCCAACATGACATGCCATCTAAACCATCTAAACAATTATACAAGCTTATCAGGTTCAAAAAACTCCGCAGCCTTCACCAGATAATTTTCCGCCTACATAAAATATGTACCGGATATATTCATAACAAGATACAAATATACCGGATTTTACATTAAACAACGTTTTTTTCTATCGGATTTTTTCCAGCATCCAAGATTTTAGACCAGCAATTTCTAAAGTGGACCAGACAAACAAAGGGTTTATCTACTGTGTAGGCATACACCTACCTACACATTGTATACATTGTATACACATTAAACCATCTCTCATAGTATCCTTGCTTTGGCTTTCATCACGGCACTGGTAAGGTTTATGCATTCTTATATGTTTTAAAAGATACAAAAGCCATATATCATTGAGACAGCATGTGCATTTCTGTATCCCAGTCCTTGGGAACAAATGTCGTAGTCAACTAAACATGTTGGATGAAATCTTGCTCCACCGAGTTCTTGGGGGTTTATGCATTCTTGTATGAGTTAAAAAGATATATGAGTCATATTCTAAATGAAACATCATGTGCAGTATGTATACTTTTTGCGTTATTCTTATCAATTTGTATAAACAAGGCAATCTTTCCTAATCAATAGAAAAGACAATTAGCTAAAATTGCATAAGGGACTATTCATATTACTACTACTTAATAATGGCATATTTCATAGTCAACTAACATTTACAAGTGCAAAGGAATAAATTAAAGCTCATGTTAAAGGTTCTTAGGTAAAATATTTCTCTCCCTAGTTAATTGGTATGCTATATTCTATACTTATGTTGAGTATCAAAAGAGTGTATCCATCCTCATGTAGAATATCCATTGTTCTTATTCTCATGATTTTGATATCATTTGACCATTCCTTGACTTTTAAAAGTGGATAAAAATATTACTAGATAAACATGATCGCATCATGTAAATATAAGCATATTCTCACCTTAGAACCTTGCTTAACAAAATAAAGGTGTTGGTGACTAGCTACAATTGATGAATTGATATAGTTGCATCCATCAAAATGCGTAGACAACTTCAGAGTATTGTAAACAAGTTCATGATTTGTGATTTGAAGGGAAACAAGGGGAACAAATGTGACCAACTAATCTTGTATAGAAGTTGTTTAATATATAGTTTGTGTTATGTGGTTAAAAGATTTTGGGCCCATGAGACCAAAACAAAGGAATATAGAAATTCAAGAAATAACTAAATAGAAAATACAGATTATTTGAAATCCAATTGTGATACTAGTTACAAGCGAGGTCATTAACGTGGGCATTCAACTCATAGTAATATCGTACCTAATTCAATCAGTGGTACATAAGATATATATAATAACTCTAGCTACAAAGTGCTTCAAATAAAATGCACAAGAATGGGCATGAAATCCTCATACCTAGCATGCTTGCAAGCCTAAAGCATGTTTCCAAGGGTGCTTCAGTTAATATCTAACCTTTGAGATACAACACCCAAAATATCTCAAGTGCTTCTTTCCATAGCCATTTTGAGCATATGATGTGATGATGGCCATTCAAAAATATGTTATGCTTGTATATTCTGTCAAATGCACTTGTTGCATCCTTCAACTTTCAGTTCTTATAATTCTTATACATACTAATGAATGTTGTGCCACTGACATCTAAATCGATGGGCATCAAAGATGCTTATAAATGTGAGCTTATCAGGCTTTTTGACACATTCCATCAGCATTTGTTGGAAGAGCTCAAGAGCTGCAATGAGTTGTCGCTTCTTTTCAAGTGGCAGAGATTGAACAACTTAAGCAATCCAAATGGCTTTTATATTTGTTCTCTGCATAAACAATATTTCGGCAATAAAATTACCTCGAATAATCCACATAAGTAAATTACCACAGTTAGGATAGACTAACATGGAAATTCTAAAAGAAACAAAATTGAGTGGACTACAAATAGTGGTAAGGGACACTTCAAGATACAATTCTTTCCCTAATAAGAAGTCTATTCATAACTCTTCTTCAAATAGTGTAAGTCGACTTGCTTTTCCTCTCTATGTTTAAAGCGCTAGAGAAAATCCTTCTCCACATACAAGAAACTAGACAAATTATTGTCCAAGGAAATGAATGAAGACCTCAGAACATGACAATCCAATAGAAATCTGTTAGCATAAATGCTTATAACACTTCAGAGAAGAGTTCATGACTAAAGTCCATTAGAAAAATCAATGTTCAATATCTCAATAGGGACTCCTGTTATCATTGCAGGAAACAACTTATGGGAGTATACATTAAGAAACCGTGTCTAGAATTTTGAAGAAGAAATGAAAAACAAAACAAAATCAAAGCTGCAGGCAATGGTGAGAAGAATGAGAAATAAGACAAAATCAAAATTTGCAAGAATGCCAAAAAGAAGCGAGAGGTTTATCGAATGCTATTCCTTAGCTTGTTACCATTTTAAACCCATGAAGAAAGAAGGCAGATGCATCTGACTACGATGGAACCGTTGGATTTAGTGCCCTTTATAGAATCTTCTATAATATATTTGTGGGTTTTTTTTTTTTTTTTTTTTTTGGATGGGTGGGGGATTTTATGTTACCCTACCCGGAAATAGCTAAGTTCACCTATTTTTTAAGCCCATTTCCCAAACTTTTTTTTTGCAAAAAATATCAAGAAAGTTGCCGATATTTGCAGGGCAAGAGGCAACATTTGCGGAGCATCCTTTAGGAAGACCATGTTCGATAATTTTTTGTAGGCGTATTTTTTAGAAACAAACTTATCTGAAAGCTACGTACATGGTATAGATATTAAAAGAATGCTACATCTATCTATGAAAGAAAAGATAAGAAAAACATGGACGTTCTTTTCGATTCAAGCATAGTCATAGTTGTGGCTGCACAAGCACATTTATGCTGCTAGTCCATACATGCAGATCAGGATTGATCCCAGCTTTTGCTATAAATTATGCCAATGTGGAGTTATTATTTTCCAAAGAAGGTTGGGTTGGCAAGAACAAATTAGGGTTGATAATTCTATTGAATGAGATGCCAATGTAAAGTAATCGAGCAATTAATTGCATGGGACTCGGGAAGCACGAGAAGATAGGCTTTGTCAATGTTGCCACCAGGGTGCCATTGAAGATGAATGTCATGACCTTCAGATCTGCCCAGTGTTTGCCCATATATGGGCGCAATATGTTCGGTTAGTTGCGTCTGACCAGCCGCTGCATGAGTTATTGAATACGGACTCCGTGGGCTTGTTGGGGTCATACCTCTAGGAGGTTATAGATACACGAACCCAGTTATATCCTCCGGGGCAGTACTGAATTGTCTTATACAACTGTACAGTGTACCATCATACTTATTACTGCTAAGGTTTTTCCCTCGAAAACCCTTCGGGGTGCGGGTTTTTTAATGCTGACAGTAATACGCTTGCTGCTCTCTTTTTGTTTGGGTCCCATAGGCCAATTGGTCTCCGGGGATGATAAAAATCTATTTTATTCTATTCTATACTAGCTGCATCCCTTACACCGCCATTTGTCTCATCTAACAACCTTAACACCTGCCACAGATAAATAAGTAAGAGTCAGTGGCACAGAAAGGAGCTTCCATTATAGTTTGGAATTAAAACATTACAGAAACAAGAATAATCTGATGCCAGATCCGACCCCATTGTTTGCAGGAGGCCCTAGGCCATTTTCTTCATAGGATTTTGGAGGCCATTGGACAAACGAGTCAATATTCATCAGAAATTTAGCCTTCAATAATTCCCTTCGCTCTGGTCCGACCTCATAGTGTAGAATGGAAAATGGAAACCCTATAGAGCATGAGCTCGATGCTTGCATACAAAGGAGAAGTTCTACAAATAGCAAGTATATACATCTACAGAATTGGGCGTTAACCATTAAACGCATCATAAATATCAATGCCTAACATATGCGCACTCTAAATATATATATTAGTACACCTCACTATACATTCATCAAATCATAAGAAAACCATAGATACTAACATAAAGACGCAATAGGAAGCTTGGGCAGTTTTAGGCTCGGATCCAGTTTTGCATTTAGGTTATATTGATTAAGAAAGCATGGGCAATTTTAGGCTCGGGTCCAGGTTCGCATTTGGTTAGGTTAGATTGTTCAAGAAAGCTTCAAATTGGGCATCTACATATTAAAGGCTAGATTGAAGCCATTATGCTAGCCAAATAGAATATGTATTTATAATATTAAAGGCTAGATTAAAGCCATTATGCTAGGCATTAAGTAGAATATGTATTTACAGTAGAAAAACGAAATGTTGATTTATGAATGTTTTGGTTTTTGTTGTTGTTAAGCATAAAATGAATATGTACTTATATTAGGAAAATGAAATGTTGATTTAGGAATGGTTTGGTTTTTGCTGTTGTTAAATTTTGCTTCTTTTAAGATACGAGTACTTCTTGATTGGCCATCTAATTTGTTGTATCGTGAAGTGGTCTCTTTTGTTGTTGAGTTATTGTAACGAGCTTAGCCCGTTAGCAGGCATGTAATTTACATTTCATTATTGATGCGTATGGAAAATATTTCAATTGATCATTACATCCGAAATACATACTATATATGAGGAGTTTATACTAAATTCATGTGGTAAAACCAAAAGGCATCATCTTTTATGAGGGTTTCTAGAAGGAGGCAGAAGGAGCAATTTGGGGCAGTTTTGCTGGCCAAAATTTGGAACATCATATCTCGGCAATCCGAGATCTAATTCAGGCAGTTCTTACTTTTTTGGAAAGAGTTTTAAATCAGATTTCTGAATTGGATCTAATAAGGCCGAAATTCATTCGTATGAGGGAGATATGGCAGAAAGAGTGAAGCTATATCAGAATTGACTGCACCATTGTATCTCTTTATGCAGCTTGCTTCCTAGAGCTAGGACCCGGGGGGTGCACACAATGTGAAGTCTATATGGCATGTGCGTGCATAGGGTCAAGAGAAATTATCCCTTATATGGGATTCTCCTACAAAGATATCCCTTATATTTCATATACCCCTACCATATTTCCTTACAAATATATATGGAATTAAAGCAAAAAAAATCCCCTCCCATACTTATACGGTATGGTACGGTACGGTTTTGGCCCAAAAAAAATCCCCTACCATACACGCACATGTTTTGTACGGTTTTTTCTGTGTGCACCCCCCGGGAGCTAGGAGCTGAAAGGAGGGGATATTTTGAGAAGAAAACAGATATAAGGAGTCAAAGGATCATCATTGAAGTGGTTCTCAGGTGGGTGGTTTGCCGCTTACACCAGGAGAAGCTTAGATTGCTTAGATTGTTTTTGATGTTGAAAGAGAATCATGATTTAATGTCTTGAATTGAGAGTATAAAGGAATATGGGTGATTCTGAATGTGATAATGTGGGATTGAATGTCTTTTGCCACATTAATATATAAGAGGAAGTAAGAACTGAGCTAAGCATATTGTAAGAAGCCTGGGAATAGTCCTTAGAATTGTAGATAGTAGAGCAGACCTTGTATATAGTAAAGGGGATCCTGGCAACATCAATATAGAGATTGTTCTGCTCGGAGAAGCCAGAACTCAATTGGAACCTGGAGATTATGTAGCTTATGGGGGCTGCATGGAGGTTCTAACAAGGGCACGAAAGGCGCCATCGGCTCCATGAGACAAGAAGCTAATTTAGAAGGTAGACAAAGATGTATATATGTCTTTGGTGATTAGATTGAAGTTAAGATGCTAAAATAAACTATGATAGGGAATTGCACTGCTAAGAAATAACCGTGGAGGTTATGTGAGATATGTTAATCTTTTAGATAGATAGTAAGAGAATGTATGCCAAAGCGGCCTAAAGAAGCTTATGGGGGCTTCTTCAGTATGGCAATGGCATAGAGTATTGTTGGCCAAATAAAATGCTAAGTTATGTAATTAATTTATTAGTAAGAAAAGCACGCTAACATATTGAATTGCATAGGAATATTCTATAAAATGTTCACTCCTTATGGGGAGAGTGACTTTGGGGAAGCCTGCCGGTAGAAGTATGTTGTAGTTGCTAGATGATCCTTGTACCTTATATGTAAATTGTAGGGATATCATGATTGTTTGGGAATAGGACATTATGACATCCTAGAATAAGCTTTTCCTATGGGGAGGAAAATGCTAGATCTTTTATGTATTCTTGTATAATATATCTGGACATGCTAAATGCTTGGATACCATGGTGATGTGTCGAGATTGCATTATGTTAGCATGTACTTGTTGATTATTTGACATCATGTGGTAGAACATGAATGTGATTTGTATATGATATCATTGCAAATGTTGGCATTGTTCTATGTTGTTCCTGGTAAATGCATAGGAAATGCATATGAATTATGACTCTTGATTCTTGGATCATATGATGAAAAACATGGTTTAAACTCTGACATGTGGGCATATGCTAAATTCTTGGCTGATACATGAGTGCATATTCTCCGGGGCCGGAGTCCATTTGCGGTGGCTTGGACTCGCGGTTGTTCTTGTTCTTGACATCGGGCGTTGTCACCCTAGCGAGGATGCTTCGTCGCGCTACATGGCTTGGAAGTGGTCCCCTAGTGCTAGACGCGGGTTAGGAGGGTGTGTATACATGAGGCTTACCTAGCCCGTATTTGCTGCAGGGCCTGATCAGCCCGGGTGGCCTTCATAGAACCGGAGTAGGCACTGCATGTTTATGGATATCTCATGCTTATTTCGTAGTTCTTCATGGTCTCATGATTATCTCTTGGTTATTATAAGGTTATGACATGTGCATTTACACCTTATTTAGATGGCTTGATGATGTTTTGGTTCTTATTATCATTGTTCATGTTATGTGTTAATACTGCATTGCTGGTTTCTAGCATAGAGGGATTCTTAGGTGAGGCATCTAAGTCTGAGAATTATTCTTGTGATTGGTACATCGTACATGTTTCTTGTTGATTATGCCATCATTTTCTAGATGCCTCAAATCCCCACTTAGTCTTTAAGACTAACCCCACATGTTCATGGTGTAAGCAGTTTCAGAGATAGCAGAATGTAGCAGGGCAATTGAAGGGCACAACTATGTGCAGTCTTTACTTATGAGGACTTTGTATGTCTTTAGAAAGGCCTTATCATTTCTGAAGTTTATGGATATTAAACTGCATATCATTATCTTGTATATGCCACAAGAGGGCTATACAATTATGTTTCAAATATGTATGTACTTCTAACTATGGATTTGAAGACAAAGATTCAATTCTTTACCAAGATTTCTTCAGTAGAATTACATTATTCAACTCATGGATAACAATTTGTCATTGAAGGTTAGATGGGATTTCGGGTTACCTGGAGGGTTAACCTGGCAGGCCTGTTACAGTTATTTATTTTTCTAGGCTAAAGTGGTGTCATTTTGTTATTGAATTTTTTTTTTCTTATTTAGTTTGCTTTTTTCTCATCGTTGGTTGTGTTGCAAGATTTGAATTTTAAAATGCTCATAGAATGATGTGTAATTGGCAATGTCTTGCTACATCTTTTTGTTTGGTTTCTTTCTGTGAGGACGTAATGTTGGCTTTGTCTTTGCATCATATTGATTCAACATATGCTTGCCACATCTCAACACCTTTAGGACATGGGCAGATCCATTGAAGCTGAAGGACTGAAGTTCTTTCTTAGCAGAGCTTAATAAACAAATAGAGAGCATATATTGAGGTTATTACAATGCAGGCACTATCGTGGATATAGTTGCCCAAAGATAATAGGGTTCTTAAATTAAATGCATGCAGGCACTCAGATTCAAGGCTGAATTTCTATTGACTTTTCAAATATTGTTGAAAGAACATATATACCTACAACGGAGTGGATTGTTGTTGAAGATGTAGAAAGCTTTTTATACATAAAAAATAGAACTACGAGGTTTTTTATCCTATATCATCCTATATTATAAAATGGTGTTGTCTGTCTGTCCCTCCACCCCTATCAATGGGCCAGGGCATGACCATCAATCTGATATCCAAGTAATTGGTCTTCAATTTCGACCTCATTCTGATCTTCTGACGCGATTTTGACTGCCCCAATCTTGGTCGTTTCTCTAACTGCCATGCCTGCAACCATGTCCCATACGACAATAGCTCTGGTACTCCCAATTTCTGCAGTCATTTTCTGCAGTCCCAATTCTGGAGGCATCACCGGCCATTTACATTTCGATAGATGTCCACGGTTTGATTTGTAAACAATCCCACCTGTGCAAATTTCTTCTGCCTTCGAACCTTCGGCAATTGGCATATGGAGATTTGGGTTTGCATCTTCTTTTCTTTTCTTTTCTTTTTTTTGAGGGTAAGATTTTTATTGATTAATATAAAAACAAGGTACACGACCTGCTTGTGGGCTCCACAATAGGCCAGATAGGAAGTATACAATGCTCTTGGTCACCAGATAGAAAGAATTGTAACAAAAAATACACGCAGCCATCAAACTGAAAAACTACCCTAAGATCACGTCCATGTACTATGGTCAAGGTTCTCAACCTCTTCTTCATCCCTGCAAAATGAGATGCTCCTCAGCCTTTTAGTTCTTCCAGTACTAGAGGGTGTGGCCTTCTTCCCAACTATTGTAGGTACTATGGGAAGGTAATAGCACTTGTAGAGTGCAATCAAAATTATTCCTCAAGATCTTGAAGAACGTAGCCGAAGGAATACCTAGAAGAATAAGATAGGCAAGTCGTTCTTGATTGTATGAGAACGCCTGAAGATCTGCCTTCTTCTCCTACTAGCAGTACTATCGAGGCTTACTTGCTCTTCCAGGAATACGCTCCACTACCAAGAAGCCCAACCCGCAAGATTTTAAGCAGAAGTAGAACTGTACTAGGCAAGATTGCCAATTGTCCTCCCACTAGCAAGGTACTATAGGCATTTCAACAAGAGCTCCCTCCACTACTAGAGCAACCCGCTACTCCACTTGTATAACTGCCTCAACCTCTTCTCTACAATAAAGGTACTATAGACTAGGCCACTCTTTCCATGTAGAGCTTCAAGGCAAAGTAACATATATTCAACAGTTTTGAATACTACAGGAGAAAGCCAATTGCAATTCTAATGGAAATTTTCCAGAGAAGCCTCCAGTAAGATGCTGCAACCCCGCAAACCCATGGCAGCCCTGTCATGACAAATAGGAGTTGTAGTGAACAAAATATCTGTTTCAATAGTATCTGCCTCCTAAAGCACACCCCCGAAAGATTTGAAGGCATTAACATTTCAACAGTATATGTGTTGCAGCTACAAGAGACACAGGTCTCCCGTCCTGTATATCTTGCTTTACCAATCTGACCTGTACGGATCACCATGTCATTCTCTCTAGCTGGATAGAGAAGGGGAAAAAACCCCTAACATGCAAGACCGAAAATAAGCCATTCTATGTCCCCTCCTGTCATGGTAATAGCCAAGAAAAGAAGTGCTGCAGTGAGTGCAGACACAACCCCAGTACATAACCATGGCTGCAGTGAGTGCAGCACTGGTTCACAGCTGAAGCCATAACCATATGAGCAGAATATGAGCAATCGATGGCCTTATCAGACCTGAAAAATCAAGCCAAGTGTCTAGAGTTCTTCAAGGATTTTAACCAGTATTAAAGCAAGCAACCCGAAAGCTCCAACATCCCCTGACATATTGATATGGCCTGATTCTGCAACTGCAGTGAGTGCAGTTCCAAACCGCAAGGAGTGCGGCTTCCCTATGCATTGAGTGCAATGCCTGCCATTATGTGCAAGAAAATGGACGATAGCTGGAACTGAAAAACCAAGCTCAAATACTGCAAAAAACTCCTACATTAGAGGAAAAATGAGATCACATTTTGTCCCATTAAGGGATGCTTAAAATGCCATGTCAGCTTTTTAAACTGCCCAATAAGAGAAGAGCTCCAGTATATCTTATTCCAGTATTATGTGGCAGCCTGTAATTAATGCAGCTGCAACTAACTTATGTGGTATCATTTTTTCATTATAACTTTTGATCCAGAACTCCGATTCAAAAACTTTTTGTAGCAATGGGTTCGTCTTCACAAGATCTATCTAGTGATAACCCATTCATATATCTTTTACGATATAAATATATAAGAAATAAGCAAAAAATCATATTTTTTTAAGGTTAATGCATATGACCATATTGAAATACATCATAACCATATATCATTGGAAAGATCTTTTCATTCCGCATCTAATGCAACAAACGCCGCAACATTTTGACAAGTGGATCAAAAGTTATGGGGGAAAAACAACAGCAATGAAGTTGTTGGTGCTGCATTAATTGCAGTTAATAGAGGGTAGCCATTCCATTGGAGGATTCTTATGGGGATGAAATGAGATCTCAAATTTCCTCTAATGGTATTAATCAAACATAAGAGAAACAAGCAGGCCTTAAGCATCCAGCCACTGTTGCTGAAGCTCTAAGGCACTAAGAGTCCTCCAAATGCCTGCAAAATGCTAAGCTAATCTGTCTAGTCTCAAATTGAATGGCAGAAACAGAAGAATCCATTCTTACCCAATCTAACCTTATGCAAACAGAGGACAAGTTTCAGAGCAGCAACCATGTTCTGAGAGCCAGCCCATGTTGCGAAGAGCCGATGAAGGCTAGGTAAAAAATGTCTGGAGCAACTGGCATCAATCTGGCCAGACAAAAGCAGGCAATAACTTGCTCTTCCAGCTCGCTTTGCCGAGACATGGGCTCAAGATGTCGGGCGGCCGCCGTCGCCGCCCTAACTAGCGGCTAGGGTTACCATTCGTTGCTGGCAGTTTGCATCTTCTATGTAAATGGTCTTGTGAATTTCCTCATCTGCCCTAGTGCTTTGATCTTCATGGCCATTTCGCATCAGGGCCCCATCAAAATCTATAGCATTCTCACGCTTCTCGGCCCCGTGGGCGTCAAACTCGGATTTGGATTTTAATTTTTCTGCATCTTCTTCAACGGCAATAGAGTCTGTCGAATCTTCTGGAGACGTCCATCTGAGGCAATCTTTAGCCAACGCATTGCTATCTCCAACATAGCATACCATAGCTTCTTCAACGGCAATAGAATCAGCTGAATCTTCTGGACGCGTCTGTCTGAGGCAATCTTCAGCCAACACATTGCTCTCTTCAACATAGCATTCCATCAACCATCGGGCTTTCAATTTGATAGCTTTAAAATATTTGGACTTGAATCTTTTCCATTTGATCAGTTGCAGGGGAGGCTCTGGAGGAGGCTCTGGAGGATCCAATTACTTCTGTTCCTCTTGGAGAAGGCTCTCCTACTTCCTCTTTCATGATTTCTTCTTCCAGGATCTGATTAACTCATCCGCTTTGATACCATATAAATATTTAGGAAGCAACACATAACTATAATGGAATATAGTATTGATAGAACAGAAAACTTAGTTGGACAAGCTCCAACCATAGCTTATATGCATAACAAAACACGTCTCTTTATGAACTCATGCGACTCTCCAGTTTAGACTGCCATGTCATATGATGACGTGGCTATGGATGATGAGATGGAGAATATATCAATAGATTTGCAAGTGCTCTCTTTTCCATTTCGGTTTTCCTTTTGGTGCTTGCCATATTAATGGTATGCCATTTTTCTAATGTAATACATTTTCTATTAGCATATGAGGATCGCATCAACGATAGAGGAGTTTGCTATTTACAGAGGTCTTCCCAATGTAGGTAGGGATCCGACCTCTATTTCTTGGGATAAATGTAGTACCATAGACTTTTGATTGTCTGGAATTGTGAACTCAGAGATGAAAACTTAAGCTATTCGGCTTGAGTTGTCTAAAGAACTCTATAATCTAGTTGTTAGGATTTATTAGACTGGCCTAAAGAATAAGGAGGCCAGGACTTTTACATGGCAGCATATGCATGGTATAGCTATAAAGAAAAATGCCGGGGAATGACGTTACCTTCTCTTTTAGTTCAAAGTTTTATGCGGTATGCAAGATGGGGTTCTCATGCATGAAATAGCTATAAAGAAAAATGCCGGGGGATGCCGTTACCTTCTCTTTTAGTTCAAAGTTTTCTGAGGGATGCAAGATGGGGAACTGTCCTATACAATTGTACAGTGTACCAGCATACTTATTATTGCTAAGGTTTTTCCCTCGAAAACACTTCGGGGCAGGGGTTTTTTAATCCTGACAGTAATACGCTTGCTGCTCTCTTTTTGTGTGGATCCCATAGGCCAATTGGTCTCCGTGGATGATAAAAAATCTATTCTATTCTATTCTATCATTCCAAGCCAGAGAACTCATCATATAGTTGAAATGATAATGGTGTAGTGATGATCCGTGTAAGAATAGAATAGAATAGATTTTTTAATGTCTACAAAGACTAAGAGGCCATGGGATTCATACAATGGCCTAGTACAGCCATTGCTACTAGGAAAACCCCCTACCGTGATGACTACTGAGGGCTTAGTAATTGAAGACATTCATCTAGAACCTCAAGTATCCATAATGCCAAGTCATGCACATATATTCATCGTCAATAATCTGTAACTGGCAACATGCATATAATCTTGCTTCTCGTGGCAATGGCGGCCACTCTCATTTACCTGTCTCAATCCGTAGCTTGTGCGACCCTGTGTAAATTGGTACAGGGGATGATACTCTGCAAAAATAGGCTTCTTGGAGAAGCTGCTCAATGGAAAAATATGACGGGCCCTCGAATATCACAGGCGCCCTAATTTTCTTGACTTCACTAAAAAAAGGGCAAGGTAGTGCTTACACAGTACTTGGCTGGCACGAAAATGCCTCCCACCTATCTGCTTTAACCCCGCCACTGCTTCATGATGCCATCCGCTTTGCTAACAATTTGAACTTTCGCATCAAAACTAAAATGACTTACAATTCCAACAATATTAGCTATGTCGCTGCTCTCCATTGCCTATTATAGAAAAAAGGGAAACTACCAAAAGGCACAACAGTAGGATTGGGCAGCTTTAGGTTTGGATTCACTTTTGCATTTGATTAGGTTAGATTGAGGAAAATATTTACCATAAAAATACTAGTACTTTTTCGTGTTGGATAGGTTGGTGATGTTCTATCCTTTAGTGGTAGGTTGTTGTTGGGTCATAGCTTATTATAGTCGGTTGTTTTTTTTTTCTAATCATTGATTGTATGCACATTGTATATCGAAATATTCATGGGATGGTGTCGTCGGAGAATATGTTTGATAAGCATGTATGATTAATGGATTCGGGGGCTTATCTTCGATGAGCGGTTACTTGTGTTCTTCTTTGAATGGACGTGGTTCCTGCTCTCGACAAGAGAAGCTCAAAAAGGTGCATGCCAAATAAGATCTATGGTAGAAAAAAGGGGGCAACATCTTAAAAAAGAAAAAAAAGAAAAAACCATCCATGTGATGGGTAATTCACAGAGGTTTAGGTATTTCATGGTTTGGCTTAATTTTTAAGACAATTATTTGTTTTTTAGTATTGATTTTCTCATAAAAGGATATATGGTCTTAAGATAGAAATGAGGTCTTTCCAAAATAGCTATTGTTTTCGAGTATTGTGTTTCTCAAAAGAAAAAATTATAATGTTCAATTTTATAGAAAAACCACATGTGGTTTTATAAAACTGTATGGTGTTGTTTTTCTCAATAATTCATTCAGCATTTAAAGCTTGAAGTAGTCAAACTTGTTAGGCATTTAGAGCTTTATTATGTGCATTCCTTATTGATGAAGCGCGCTCCGTATTGGAGAAGCTTGCCATTGAGCATCTGTGGGAATTGGAAGTAGGGCATTGGCAGAAGACACCAGTGGAAGAGAGATTATGTAAGTTATGTGGTATGGGCAACATAGAAGATGAGAATCATGTGTTCACATCCCCTATAGCGTACAAAGACATAAGAAACAGGTTCAATGTTACAATCACAAATTTTTGTTCATTGTTCACGCTACCACACATGGTTGTGGGGCAATATATAAGGGCGGTAGACACATACTGTTCCTTTATACTGAAATGTGAATGACAATGTATACAGGCTCCATGGCCTTTCAAGGCCCAAAGGGATCTAGATAAATAAATAAATAAATTATATAGTTGCAATGCAAGTCATTGACACTAATGAAAGATTAGCATTTCATTGTTGCATCTCCTAGAAAATTAGAAAGAGGTGAGGGTTTGTTTGTTACAATGCCACGTGACAAGAAAAATTTGGCATGGCTGAATTTGCCAGGTGTGGTTTGACCATGGAATGAAGTGCTATTTTTACATTTTGCACACATTTGTCAATAGTGAAAATCAAGGTTGTACATATTGATTAGTTGAATTGCTTAGGCAAATTTGTCACATTTAGGTGCCATGTTTAGAGCATTATTTGTTGGCCTTGGTCGGCTGTCACATTCACATTGAAACAAGTCATCCAAAATGACATCTAGTATTGCGTCATGTCTCTATGAATCTACATGCCCTATTGTCCCATCTATTCTCTACCTTGGAAACTGCGTTTAAAACTTTGCAACTTTCATGTTTCATGTTATTTTGCTACATATTCTAAACGAGTTGAATCCTGGATTATCACAATCATCGGATTCGTCGATCCTATGACCCAGGTTGTATGTTGGGGCCCCTGGGCACCTCTCGTTTCGCTTATAGTCATTTATGATTGGAGGCACCTATGATTTTGAAATGCGTTTAAAACTTTGCAACTTTCATGTTATTTTGCTACATATTCTAAACGAATTGAATCCTGGATTATCACAATCATCGGATTCGTCGATCCTATGACCCAGATTGTATGTTGGGACCCCTGGGCACCTCTCGTTTCGCTTATAGTCATTTATGATTGGAGGCACCTATGATTTTGAAATACAAAATACGTTTTCGCCTAAGGTTTTAAGGGAATATCGAACCACTATACGACTTTGCCTAAGATTTTAGAATATGTAATACGGGAGCTCGAACCTCTACCAAAATAATTCAATGTCCTAACTAAGACTACTTTAATCAATATACCCAGTAAGCTAATGCAATTATTTTTTATCTTGAATCTATGTTTTTTTTTATAACAACTTATTCGATTGTTTTAGGGATATATGGTCTTTAGTTTTAGGAAATGTTATTTTTATATCCATATCAAATCCCCTTAGAACCCCCTGTTATTTTGCTATATATTCTAAACGAGGTGCACCTTGGATTATCACAATCGTCGGATTCGTTGATCCTACGACCCATATTGTATGTTGGGGCCCTTGGGCACCTCTCGTTTCGCTTATAGTCATTTATGATTGGAGGCACCTATGATTTTGAAATACGAAATACGTTTTCGCCTAAGGTTTTAAGGGAATATCGAACCACTATACGACTTTGCCTAAGATTTTAGAATATGTAATACGGTAGCTCGAACCTCTATAAAAAAAATTCAATGTCTTAACTAAGACTACTTTAATCAATATACCCAGTAAGCTAATGCAATTATTTTTTATCTTGAATCTATGTTCTTTTTTATAACAACTTATTCGATTGTTTTAGGGATATATGGTCTATGGTTTTAGGATTTGTTATTTTTACATCCATATCAAATCCCCCTAGAACCCTCTGTTATTTTGCTACATATTGAAGAGCATGCTCAAGGCCAGAGATCTTGAATACAATACTTTGAATTTGGCACCCTTGTTGTCATCTTGCAATGCAAAGATATGCATCATCTTGTTACCATTTATGAAATAAAATATGCTAATTTAAATAGCTACAATGATATGCAAATAGCCTGAATCATGTTTGCATGTTTGGGATCCATGTGCTTTAAGGTCCTTGAACAATATGGTTTACGTAGAGATCGTCAAGCACGACGTTTAGGTCCTTATGCTTTATAGGTCCTTGCAATATGCTTTAGGCCCAGACATAGGCCCTTGATCACTATGATTTATATAGCACATGTATTGATAACAAGATGCTAGTTACAAGTCTAACTACCTTACGGGCACTGGAAGATAACAATTCTCAAATTCTCACATCTTCCACATTGGAAGATCTTCACACTACTACACTTTAAAACATCTTTAGAACCAAAGAAATATTCGCGGTGGCCTTAGCTATCGTGATAAATTTCTTGTATTACTAATTGCGCAAGTAAGCATATGCTTATATTTTGTATGGTGCGCTCATGTTTATCTAGTAAAAGTTTTTATCCATTTTTAATGTCAAGGAATGGTCAAAGCCATTTTAGAATTTTGGCAATTAGAACAATGGTGGATATTTTACATGAGGATAAATGCATTCTTTTGATATCCAGGATAAGTACAATATAGTATTCCAACTAACTAGGGAGATAACGTACTTCATCGAAGAATCTTAGCACGAGCTTCAATCTAATGCTTTGCACTTGTAAATGTTAGTTGACCATATGAATAGTCCTTTATTAACTAGTATTAATATGAATAGTCCTTTATGCAGTTTTAACTAATTGACTATTTCACATTAGATTAGGAAAGATTGCCTTGTTTATACAGATCGATAAATATAATATAGAAAGCATACATACTGCACATGATGCCTGAGTGGATATATGGCTCAATACCTTTTTAAAACTTACAAGAATGCGTAAACCTTACCATACAAACAGTGCCGTGCCAAATCAAGTAACTAATGAGAGATGTTTTAATAAGCGATTCCATGTGCATTGTGACAAAGGCTGGCAAGATTAGTTCTGATGACAACGATGATTGGACACATGGGGACGAAGCATGTGTGTTTGCACTGCCTGTCCCTAAGAACTCGGTGGAGCAGGATCTCATCCGATACGCTTCCAGTTGATTAAGACATTTGTTCCTGAGGACTGGGGTACATGCAATGTACATACTGCACATGATGTCTCAATTGATATATGGATCATATATCTTTTAATCATACAAGGATGCTTAAAGTGTAGTGTGAGAACCAAAACAAGTATCCAATGAGAGATGCTTTAATAAGCAGATTCGAGGTGCATTGTGACAACAGCTCTATTGATGACAATGATTCGGCATTCCACGTCAGCGTGTATAATTGTACACGTAGGCATGGATTGGATGGCATGTCATGTTGGAGATAGGCCTAACACCATACCAGCTGGTTCACCACCAACCCAAGAACACAACTTACTTGTAAGTACATAAAAAGTGAAGATTGTTCATCCAAATGTTTCCTCCAGTATTCCCTTTAGAACGTATAGTTGAAGCAGATGAATATGATTCTGACGAGGCTACCGCTCAAGTTCATGTGCCAGATGTAATTTTCTGCACTTAAATCCCTAGCATTTCATTGCGTCATTATACTATGTGTTTTGATCCAATTCAACATGCTTTATGCAGAAAGGAGGATGGAAGAAACTAGGTGCATTTTTTGGTCCGGGGTTTTTGATTTGCGTCGCATATATTGATCCTGCAAACTGTGAGTTCGATCAGTCCAAAAGCATTATGAACATGCATTTCGCATTTTACATTTGATGATTTGAGTCTTTCCCTTTACAGTTCAGACTGATCTTCAAGCAGGAGCTCAATACCATTTCCAGGTACAGAAATGCATAGATTTTTCCCTTTTTTAAGCTCGAGGAAGAAAGAATCTGGAGATCCGCAACTAAAGATGGATTTTTGCAGTTACTATGGGTCATTTTGGCTGCAGCAATTTCCGGTCTCATAATCCAGTCTCTGGCAGCAAGGCTTGGAGTTGTGACAAGTAAGTGTGATTCTTCGGAAAGAAACAAAAACAGATGGAACATGTAAAGATTTGTGGTTATCTCAACCGCAGGGAGGCATTTAGCAGAGCATTGCAGAATAGAATACTCAAGAAAAACAACCATTGTGCTATGGTTATTAGCAGAGGTCACAATAGTTGCGAATGACATTCCTGAAGGTATAGTATGCCGTCATGTTCCATAGCTTCCATAGCTTAAAACTCATGTTCAAAATATTTTTTTGCAGTCATAGGGACCGCTTTTGCCCTAAATATTCTTTTCAACTGTCCAATATGGGCCGGAGTTCTTGTGACAGGGTCCAGTACTCTTCTTCTTTTAGCATTACAGCAATACGGAGTAAGCTATGTCCTAACTGCAGACCTTTATGTTTTTTGGCCATGAGATAAGACGGGGTTTCACTAAAATATGGCAGGTAAGAAAGCTGGAGTTTATTATCGTCCTCCTCGTGATGATCATGGCAGTCTGTTTATTTGTGGAAATGGGTTATGTGAAGCCAAGTGCGAAACAAGTGTTACATGGTATGTTTGTGCCCAGTTTGAAAGGAGATGGAGCCACCGGAGTAGCCATATCTCTTCTTGGAGCCATGATAATGCCGTAAGACTTTGCCATCTTCTCTAGACATAAATTCCCAATTTCATGTCTATATTTCTGATGTTTTGCCTTTCCAGACATAACCTTTTCCTTCATTCTGCATTGGCCCTGACAAGAAGCATACCCTTCAACATCAAAGCTATTAAGGTGAGTATTTGAGCTCTAATTCTACTTAGGCTCTGTTTAATCACCTCTTTTGTTCTGCAGGATGGCTGCTGGTACTACACCATTGAGACTGGATTTGCACTATTTATAGCCTTCTTGATCAATGTTGCTGTTATATCTGTAACTGGAACTATCTGCAATGATATGGAACTGTCTACAGAAAATCAGGCCAGATGCGGAGACCTGGGCCTAAATGCAGCCTCATTTCTTCTGAAGGTCAGATTAATCTGACTTATACTCTGTGCTCCATTTATATACTGCTCTAACCTTTCTTTCTTTTTTGCTTTAGAATGTGCTAGGAAAATGGAGCAGAATAGTCTTTGGAGTAGCCATTCTTGCATCAGGGCAGAGTTCCACCATAAGTGGCACATATGCTGGACAGTATGTTATGCAGGTAATGTTGAAGCTAGGTGTTTTTCTGTTTTGAACTTTTTCAAAGAGGTTGAGATATTGCAGGGGTTCTTGAATCTGCGCTACAAAGCATGGATACGCAACCTCATCACTAGATCTGTTGCTATTGTCCCAAGTTTGATTGTTGCAATAATGGGGGGATCCTCTGGAGCTGTAAAACTGATCATCATCAGCTCTGTAAGTTTCTATACTTTTAACTAATGATCTTGATTTTAATTCACAAATTTGTAACAGGCTTCTTTTTGCAGATGGTTTTGGCTTTCCAACTACCCTTTACCCTAGTTCCCCTCCTCAAATTCACGAGCAGCGAAGTAAAGATGGGGCAGCATGTAAATCATAAAGTTGTAAGGGGTTTATTTCTAATTCCAATTTTGATATAGATAAATTTGAAGAACAAGGTTGGTACTAAATATTTTTTGGTCTTCAGGTTATGATCATAACATGGTTAATTGGAATTGGTGTGATGGGGATCAATGTCTACTTTTTATCAGCTTCATTTGTGCAATGGATTCTACATGGAAGTATGATGAAGGGATGGAGAATAAAAATTGGAATTCTTGGGTTTTCTGCAATTGCATTTTATGTTACAGCTGTTGCGTACCTTGCAATCCGAACTGAAAAACAGAAGACATATATCATTCCACCTAGTGAGGACAAAGAAGAGGCTATATTTGATGAAAAAGATTCAAGTAGATCTGAACTACCTACCCTACCTAGAGAGGATATTAAAGGACTTCAGCTTCCCGATTAGATTATTCCTTAAGATGTACAAATACACAGAATTCATATCCTACCAAACTGCTTAGATTCGTTTATAGGCGTTACATTCCATTTACAGATGAGAAACCTATTTACTTGCCATGAATGCCCCTCGCTATAGATCTCCAAGTCATTTAGTTGGTGAGTACCTTACTCAACAATTTGGTTGTGTTCGGTTGGCATGGTTCTAGATCTTATCGGCAATTTTGCATAAATGTGCAAGTCACTTTGGCAATGTCTTAATTCTTTTGCATGGACAACTTTTCACAAGACTTCACATGTATAACTGCTCATGCAACGGAAAAATGTGTTTCCATATTATAGACACTAAAACATGTATCGGGTTTTCAGCTTGCTTGAAGGCTCTTTTATTGGTCATTTGCTGTAAGAAAATATAGGAGAAGCAAATGGCATTTTTTGGCTTAAATGCAAATGCAATTCGAAACAACCATGTTTCCAGTGAAGCAAGGTGTAGCAAGGTGTCATAACACTATGGAATGGCTGGCTCTAAACGATTACTTGATAACCCCATGTATAATGGCTCGGGTTTGCAAAAGTATCAGATGCTTGGTTTGCATCAACAAGACTTCCACATGTAGCAAATAGACGATTAAGCTGGTTGCCCAAATGTAAGCAAAGTTCAAAATAGTTGGACTTGCCTAGCACATTCAGGTTCTTGCAATTTATTGCACTCCTGCACTAGGTAATAACCTCTTGCTGCTCAATTTGTCTGCTATTTTGCGCTCTTCATCCAAACATTCCAATTTCCATTCCTGAATCAAGTACTTAGGAAAGGGGCAAAAGTATGCTGGTAAGGTGCAAAAGCACGCGTCCGGACGCATGTTTTTAGCACCCTGCTTCCTGCTTTTTTTTGGGTGCTGGTGGGTTCGTTTTTTTACACCCTTCATTTGTTAAGAGGATTGTTCAGCCAATTAGTTGCTCAATCCATCCGAACTTTTCATAAAACTTATCCACCAAGGTAGGATTGTCATTTCGACCATATTCAGCCTAAAAGTCCCATCTAATTTTGCTTAAATTGGGCTGACTTAAGAGATTTCTCACTGTTTTACAAAAAACCTGTTGGAAGAATGGTTTTTCTTTAATTTTTCACTCAATGTCCCAAATTAGGTTCTGAAATTTTGCATGTAGGATATGGGTGCTGGCCGATTATGAAAATCTGAAAAGCCTCAGCTGATTTAGCTTAATTTGGACTGAATTAAAAAATTCTTCACTGTACCAAAACTGCTGCAGAAATGGTTTTTCTCTAATTGCTCACACAATATCCCAAATTAGGTTCTGAAATTTTGCACGTGGGATATGGGTGCATGGCCGATTAGGAAAATCTGAAAAGCCCATCTGATTTAGCTTAATTTGGGCTGAATTAAGAAATTTTGTTCTGTTTTACCAAAATTGCTGCAGAAATTAGTTTTCTCTAATTGCTCACTCAATATCCCAAATTAGGCCCTGAAATTTTGCATGTATGATCGAATTGCATGGTCGATTATGAAAAACAAAAAAAAAAGGTGTTGGAAAGTGCTGGAAAGTGCTGGAAAGTGTTGGGTGCTGGTGCTGCGTCGCGTTTATATGTACCCCACCAGCATACTTTTGCCCAAAGATGGAAGCATCCGCTGCAGAAGCAACAACGTAGATCGCAACATCGTCATTGAAGCAATTTGTATTGTTCATAATATTTGGAATGTGTATTCTCATGGTCACTTAATTTGGAGAAATCTCGTTGAAGACCGTATAACCATCGATTGATCATAGATAGAGAATATGTGGCAGATATAAAGTCCACAAGTTTTTCATCGGGATTCAGGAAGATCTGCAAAGCCTGGTATCAACATAAAAGCAAATCATATCTGGTGCTAAAAAATAACTATATTTTAGAATTCCACTTATGTTCTAAATATGAAGTGCCACTGTGCTTGAACTGCGATGAACTAAACCAGATGGAACTCCCTGCACCTCACAAATTAGGTGTAAATATTAAATCATCTACTTTGGAAAGTTCTCCTCAACCTAGCGCATAGCATTTGGTGCCTGTTTGAAGATCAGTCCCCTTAGGGTATGGTCACATATACATGTCAACATGAAACGATAGACGTCAAAATTTCAAAAACTAAAGGTCACATGATAGTTTTTGACGTGAAGAGCTTCATTTCAACATCTATCCATTCCACCGGTTCCCTCTTCGGCTGAAGGAGTCCATGTTGACATGAAGCCTTTTTATTTTGACACGTTGCAAATCTTGGAACAGATCAACCGTCCAAATTAGGGAAGTTTCTTTGGAGGGTTCATGGCTTTTTGACGTGGCATTTCTTTTGAAGATGAACATGCGACCCCAACCTTTTCTAAGCATTCAAGTCGACATGAAAGAAGTCATGTCTACATCCTCATATGACCCCATGTCGACATCCTCATGTGACCCGGCCCTTAGACTTGTAGACAGTGTCTACAAGTCTACATTTGCAGGTATTGTGGATATCCAAATAGCGTCTCTAACTAAAATTGTTAAAGGCAACAATTTGAAAGTACCTTTGGCTTTGAGACAGCATGATGCTATTTTCTATGTGCTTTCATTCATTTCAATAAAGTAAGCAAATCATAACCTAGATCCTTTTAGGAAACTGCAAGCCACAGTGTGGTTTCCTCTGTCGTAAAAAACACTTAGGAATCATTCTGCTACATCCACTAGTAGAAGCGTGCCACGTGGCAGAGTTTCAAAACAAGAATTTTTGGCTGAACGACGGAGCTACTACGGCGTTTGTACATGCATTCTCCGGATTTACCCCACATTCCGGCCCTTTTACTTTGCATTCTGAAGGCTCTTACTGGGCGTAGAATAATTCCTAAGTGTTTCCACGTAACAAGAAAGGCAATCTACTTGCCTTCCCTGGCATGTCAATAGGGCTCCGCACTTCACGTGTCGCCCTGTTTCCATGCCAGGGAAGGCAAGTAGATTGCCAAGGTTACGTCACATTCTGCCCTTGCCTCAAATGACGCCTCGCCATGTGCCACGCTTTCCAAACCTGAATGCATGTACTTTTTGTTGTTGCGTTTACTTTTTGTTTTTTCCACCTGACAATCTGGCATGTTTACCCAATTACCCTACATTCTTGTCACGTGGATGCAACTTGGATTGCATTCTGCACCTTGGAGCTCCAGAATCAGGGGTAAAATCTTCAGAATCAGGGGTAGAAACATAATCGAAGGTAAATCCTCAAGAATGCAAAGTAACTCCAAGAAAGGCCCCCACTGTTGAGCTTGGTAGTAGTTCTGGAAAAGAAACACGGTCAGATGGCGCAATGCCATTGGCGGATAAGGCAAAATACAGCCTAAGTTGCATTTACGTTATAAGAATCACAATTTACTGCACATTCCCAGGGAGGAGAGGGATTCCTCCCTGGGAATGTGCAGTAAACTGCGATTCTTATTACTGCGCATTCCGCGAGGGATTCCTCCCTGGGAATGCACAGTAAAGTGCGATTCTTATATACAGAATGTGACCTAACCTATTTTCATGTTGCAATAAAGACTCTTTACGGGATATCGTGTTGCGTCAGCACCGCCTCCGTACTGACTGCGTGACTGTGTGTAGCAGAATGCCAGGTAAAGAGTAGGGTAAACCCACGTTCCCTTGTACGTATAGATTCGTTACTCTACAAAATTCATCCAATAAGTGTTCCTATTGTTTAAAATTAGGATCAAATCACAATTGTGGCCGCCCAAAACTAAAAGAAGGCGCTCACCAATCAGAAACCATTACTTCTGATTCTTGACTCTCCCTATCACATTAAGGGTGCCCAAGACTCAAAAGTTCTTGGCCGGAGGTGAAATTCTTGGTCGGGGGCAGCGCCACATCAGCAATTCATTCTCGAAGAATACAAATTATTAGGGTTCTTGCTTCTCACAAAGATGATTCTAGTCGAGGCTTTTTGCACAAAATTTGCTTGCAAAGAAGTTGAAAGCAAAAAAAAATCGGCGTAATCAATGATAAAAGCAAAAAATCCAGTAGCAATATTCCTAAATCTGAAGCAAAATCATTTGCAGGCTGGATCAAGGCATCAAACTGTGTCAAACTGCCCGTATTGAAGCTTCTGCCACTGATTTTGCAGCAGAAATCGACGAAGAAATTTGTAGCGACAAATTTTTAGGTCTTCAAAATTGCTCCACTGGTTATTGATGTAAGAACTGATTCTTGGGTCCAAGGATGATAGAAATCTCCTGGGCACCTCCGTCCCCTGCCCAAAACACAAAAATACTCATAGGTGTGATTTCTCCCTTAGTAATGTCACTTATTGGTGAGATACCAAACTTAGGTTGGTTTGTGATGACTGGATACGACTGTGAAATTTTTGTGTTAATTACGATCACGTGATCACTGCATCTCTAGACAATATCTGAAAATGGGTTGGAACTTAGCGTGACTTGAGTAGCACGTCAACCAAATGGAATATAGTCTTTGATGATGGAACTCATATTGTACAGAAATATGACCTGTCCAGAAGATTGGGCTATTAGAAGAACTGGATCCGGGAATATAATAAAATGCAAAGGACTCAAGCATGCTAATGATGTACTTGCTAACATCTTATAAGGAAAATGTTTATGGACATTCATATATATATGGAAATATTATTGAATCAACCACCAAGCGTTGATGTAAAGGGTGTTACAAGCTTATACTCTAGTTTGATTACCTGAAGACATTGCAAACTTATGAAGACATAGTAGAATACTTGCACCTTGCCAAAATGCAAAGGTTGTTTAGTTTAACTATACATATATAATACCCTACACACCAAACTTAAGCACCAAAATAAGCCCTACATACCAAATTTAATTACCAAAATGCCCTTACATACTTATCGTACTCAATTTATAATAAATGCCTCAAGAATAGAAGTTTAAATTCAATAAAGAGACTACAGAAGTCACAATCATCACTAAATTGGAGCCCTAAACTATATGCATTGGGTCTGTTCCATTACACCTTCCATAAAACATATTCCTCCTCTTTACATCTTCTTCTCCTGTGCGCATGCATTTAGGTTTCGGATGCCCAAGAGGTCTACGTGTGGCTAGTGGTAACATGCCTCCAATAGCATCATCGTGCGCTAAAACAACAAGAAACACTGGCTCCTTGTAAGTGTCGCAACAAGACTGTGTAGGGGTATTTTGGTAATTAAGTTTGATGTATAAGGCATTATGATAATTAAATATAGTGCTGATTGATCAAAATTGGTATTTAATGCCATTTTGGTAATTAAGTTGGGGTATTTTGATAATTAAGTTTGGTGTATACCGACAAATTGGTAATTTATTTGTATATTTGTTTGCATCAGGGGTGTTTTGGTAATTTTGAAACTCATAAGGGTATTTTAGTAATTACATAAACTCATGTATTTGCTTTTAAAGTGCACAATCATAACCTTCTTTGGATGGATCTGGCTGCCGCTTGTCGGCGTTAAAGATATAGCAGATTTTGTATAGTATCCATGTTGCTTTCAAATGTGCAATGTTAATCTGGGTAGGCTTGGATTTGCTCCTTTAAAGATTGTCATGGTTCCTGGCAGAAGTTTTAAAAAAATAGTACGTTGTGTACAACTCGCATTTATGAAAATGATCAATACCATAAATGCTTGGAAAGTTTAGGCATATGTGCTGAATGAAGCTTTATATGTACTCAATATACCTTTGCTAGGATGGTTACAAGGACATGTTGGGTTCAAGTCCTGTAACATATATTGCTTACCTTTCTGTTGTGCTTCATATTCCACTCTTCATATTCCACTGGTTGGTAACATTTACCAGATTGTGATATCGATACACGCACGAAAAGATTATGGTTGAATCATCGGTAATAAGAACTTAGTTTTGGGATGCTCAAATAATTATATTCTCGTTGTTCATTTAACTTGTTGTTTTTAATAGATACTCTAGAATTATTATACATGTTGCACAAACCATTACATTTGAAGTCTAGGGTAACTGAATATTTAATATTTCATATTTTCGAATATGTATTTGCATCCTCGCATTCTTCTTTACATTCATGGCATCATTATATTTTCCAACTATTCCATTTGCACACTTTGACTTTATAGGTATATATATTTCTAAAGGCCTCGGGCAATTTGCTCTCTTCTCTCTCTCTGTTTTTTTTTTTTTTTTTTTTTTTTTTTTTTTTTTTTGGCTACAACACAAATCATCCATCCCCAAGCCTCAGGGGGCAAAAAAAAAAAAAAAAAAAAAAAGTTGATATAAACTATTATATCCAACATTCATAAATTAAATTGCCCCTAAAACCCCCTTTGGTTTGGGTGCATATTCACATGGGGGGTGACGTACAGCAGCGAGAGCCCCTTTTATACTCCCAAAAATAATATAATACATGTATGAACTTAACACTATTTAGTACATTGCCTCTGAATACGATCAAGAAAACTCACTTGTTCCAATCGAAAATCACAAATTGTTGCTAAGCTGTTGGAGTTAGCCCTATAGACCTTGTTTAGCATAACACTTTAGCGCCCTCCCCAGCGCCCTACTCCCTCTCTCTAGCGCCCTCACTGCCCTTGCATGGACCCCCTTGATTTGCCCCTTACTGGCTTTCTCTCTCTAGGGTTTACAATCTCTCTCTAGACCCAAAACCCCCAAACCCCAAACGGTGCTCTGCCCGCCTTTTTGAGTCCCCAAATTGGATTCTAAGCACCCTTTAGGCAGCTAGAGACCCCTTAAACTTTGGCACCCCCAAACCCCCAAACCCCCAAAAGGTGCTCACCCTTTCTCGAGTCCCCAAATTGGATTCTAAGCACCCTTTAGGCAGCCGAGAGACCCCTCAAACTTTGGAACCCCCAAAACCCCCAAACCCCCGTAAGGTGCTCACTCATGCTTTTGAGTCCCCAAATTGGATTCTAAGCACCCTTTCCGCAGCCAGAGACCCCTCAAACTTTGGAAGTTATGGCCACAGAAGATGGGCCAGCCTGGGAAACCCAAGGCGAGGGGCGTCGGCAAGAACGGTCCCGGGATCAGCCATCACTTTTTTGACGGGGGAGAGTCATCCTCCATGAAGAAGGAGGCTCGGGCTAAGGCTAAGGCCCCCTCAGCGAGGCCAGCCCAGCCCGAAGGGATCGATTGCTCAGACCACATAGGAACTCCTGCCTCGGCAGAGGATTGGAGCCACGTCAAAGCGGGAGTGGAGGCTAACGGTGCTCGTGATTGAGGCTAACGAAGGCCCGGGCCTCGGGCGGGCATGACGGTGGAGATGGAGTCCTGCGCATCCCATATGCTCAAAAGGCAAATCGGCTGGTCGAGAAGAACCGCATCACAAAGTCCGAGACCCGCCGCGCCTGCGTGGAAGATGGCCTTGGCCCGCACACCGGAATGCAACAACAAAGCCGCAGAGGTCGCCGACATGGGGCGCCTAGACTCGTGGTTCATCACTCTAGACACCATGACATAGGAGAGGGAGCGCGCAATGCAGGAGACGATGGTCACGGTGTCTCCGGCTTCGGGTGGAGGCGGGCCACCACCATGGCACGGGGAGCGCAGGGCCTGCGCATACCCACTTCGCAGTAAGATCGAACAGCAAGCCCGCCCTCGACCCAGGTAGTGTCGGGCTCGAGCACGCCTCGCCACTGAGCTTGAGCTCCGTGGGTTTGCGGGCAACCATCCATAGACGTCGAGCCGTGGTCTCCCTACCGAGGTTCATAGTCACCGCAAGCAGCAACCATGAGATGGCTAAGCAGCAACACGCCTCAAGAGCTGTGCTCCCGACTTCATTGTGGGCGGTAGAACGCTGCCGCACCGGCGCTACCCCACCCACCCTCCCACGCCGGGCCTGGCCCCCCGTTCGCCGCCCGCCTCCAGCCACTCCACGCCATCCCAGCCACCACCACCACCCCCAAAGAGACCCGGCCCTTTGCCCACCTTTTTGACCCAGGCGGACGCGGGAACTCGGAGGCGCAAAGGAGAGGCCTAATCACCCAGAGTTCGAGGCATGCCGCAATGGCGGGGAGAGTCTCGCCCACAACATCCGAACGCATTATTCTTCTCGACGGATGACATTCCCGGCCAGCTTCACATTTCTCGAGCAGCCCGCCATGGGGCTCAGCCACCGGGTCGCGGACCGCATTGTCATATTCACGCTGCGATGCGGATGCGGTGTCCGGATGCCATATTGCGCCCGGCCGATCTTCAAGGGGACATCCATGTATCGTGGGCCGACCTCACACCCGCATAACAGAGAGGCACGCAGGCAGAGCTTGTCGGTCGAGGCATTCGCGCCGCCGTGGGGTGCCGCAGGATTGGTTCGAGGCAAGATGCACATTTTTCGATAGCCTGCTACTGCTGCAGACCCCGCAGACCCCGCAGCCCCAACCGCAGCTGCACGTGGCCCTGCTTCTGCTTCTCCTACCACGGCCCTCCCTTCTCCTGCTCCTACTCCTGCTCCCTCACGACCCACGCCCTCTCCGGCCACATCTTTGCCTCCCGCTCCATCTGCTTCTCCTCTTTCGACCTCTCGCTTCCCCCCTCCCCCCTCCCCAGGCTTCGAGCGCATACCATGCCTGCTGACAAATAGGAATTGTGCCTCCGGGTGGTCTCATGGAATTGTCGAGGCTTCCCTTGGCAGAAGGGGGACAGTCTGAACTCCGTGGCAGCCGATATGGATCTCATCTTTCTCATGGAGACATGGGAGCATCTTTGAGCCGCGAGGCTACCGATCTGGGGTTACCAACATTTCTCGGTCTTCAATACAATGCGGAGACGGAGGGTCATGGTGGAGTGGCTTGCTACTACCGGACAACCTTGGCACATTCGGCTACCCTCCGGAAGACGGACCTGGCCGGTACTTGTGGGTTCGCGTGTGCATAATACCGTGGCAACCCTCTTTTTTACGGCGCTTTGTTATTTTCCTCACGCAGAGCACCTTCTATCGCAGCCACCCCGATCTTGGATAGGATGGACCCTTATGTTGATCTATATGATGACATACAAAGCAGCACCAAAGATTGGGTAGGGTCGCCCTTCTTGGAGATTTCAATGCACGGACAGAGTAGAGCAGCCCATGCGACTTGACCCCCACGACGACGATGTCTCAAAGCCTACGCCCCGCCGAAGCAACGGCCACGAGGATCGGATGACAGCCAGTCACTCGCTTTGTGCATAGTTGCTCTGCTATGTGGTATTTTTGACTTCATAATTTGCAATGGCACGTCACGGTGGCCCGATTCTCGCAAGTGCACATGCATGTGACAATCGGGGAGGAGGGTCTAGTGTGGTGGACTATGTGCTCAGTGGTTGCGCAAGATATGCATCTCATCGGGCCATTTCCGGTGGGCACGCGAGGCGGTGGGGATGAGGAGGTCGACTCGATCACCCTCCCACTTTATTTGGACCTGCTTTGGCAAGCCGCGAGAACCCCCACTATGACGGACCCCTGCCCTCCCTCGGTTGAGACTTCGATTATGGCTTGAAGGCGAGCACGATCATGCCGAGATGCTCACGGGCGCCCTCCCGGTACTTTCGGACCTCCACATTAGAAGCGTGACCGGACCGGTGACTTTGCTATTACGGGATCGCGGATGGTGCTTTGGCGTGATTAAACCGATGTCCGGGGTCAACATTATTCAGCGAACCCGATGGTTTGATGCGGTGTAAAGAACGCATAGCGGCGGCTCCGTCACGATTCGGATCCAGTACCCGCTTGCGGGCCACCACACGCATCAGCGCCCATCCGAAGGGAGACAAAGGCGGTACCTTGCCGTGCATCGGGGGAGATGTTCGGCCCTTTGGACACTCATCCTCGAACCTTTGGTGCAGAGTGCTTGAAGGCCAGCCCAGCCTACGAGGGGGACATCACACCCTTGCTTGGGAACAGTACTTTGCAGCAGCTCTATGACCCACCAGGGGACGCTAGACGCCCATACCCCCACGGATGGCCCCCATTGGTTCTCGCGTGGAGGAGGATGTTGTGGGCGGCCGCAACGGCCGGCTAATGGGAAGGCAAATGACCTCGATGGTATGCGTGCCGAAGTTACTCAAATGGGCGGGGGCGTACCGCTTGCCGGTCCTCACTACCCTATTCAACAGAGCATTGCGGGAAGGTTTCCCACAATGGACCATAAGCGGGGTTGTTCCCATTCACAAGGCGGGCGACCCACACCGTCCGCCAATTACCTGGACGATCATGGTCGGGCTTCAAGATTTGCCAAACCGCTATCGGCATTCTCGAAAGCGCAGCTTGACCCGGGCGTAGGCGCCAGATGTCGAAAGCCCTCACACAGGCGGGCTTCGGACCCGCCACTCAACGATTGACCATATCTTTACACCGGGCACCGATTGAAGATGTAGGAATCATCGGCGAGGACTTGTATTGTCGCTTTGTGGACTTTGGCGAAGGCTTTTGATATGGTTCCCCTGAAAAGCCGTAGGCTAGATCAAGGCCAATCGGGCTCCCCGCCGCCTGCGTAATGCCATATACAGTTTGTATGAGAGTTGTTTTGGCAGATGATGCCGGCCGGGCCAAGCATTCACCAAAAGAGTATCGGGTCCGGCAGGGTGCCCCTCTCACCAACACTTTTGGCCTCTACATTGATCGGTTAGGAGCCCCGCTTTATCGAGCATGGGGATGGCATACAACTTTTGCACCAGTGTCATCCGCCACCATCTATGCGACGATGTTGGCCCGCCGCCCACACCCCGGCTATGCGGTCTCACCCGATGCCCTAGACACATTTTGTCGCTACTGACATGCGCTGCGAAATCGCCAAGACCGTGGTGGTTCTCATATCCTCTTCACATCACCCCATGCCTCCCCGCACTCACATATCGGGGATACCAGGACGTCCGCCCACCTACAAGTACCTAGGGTGGAGTTTCCCTCCTCGCCTCTGGCTGGAGGCGCCTATCCGCTTGGGGTGACGGTGTGGCCGAAAGCGCTTTATGCCATGCGTAACAACAGACCGTGCAGAGCTCTATGATTGGGGGCCATCATCCACATCTGCTTTCGGCACCGGTCGAAATGTCCCTTCCAGACGGGTCGAGGTTTGGGGCCCGGTCATCTCTTTGGCGACTGAATGACTTGGAGCAGGTGAAGGCATTTTGGCCGCGGGCACTTGGGTGAAACCCCCTCCCCCCATCGATTCTCACTGCAGAAACTGATTCTTGCGCTTCAGCTGGCACCCTTGCTGCTAGACACATCGCCTATTTTCAGAAAGCGGTTTTATGGGTGATGCTCGGCTCCCGCACCGGGCTTACACCGGGCAATGGGTCCGCAGCCTCGGGCCTGCTGGAGGGCTAAGAGAGATCGATGGTTCGCCCGGATGGAACGTGCGGAGCAGAGCATGTCGCAGGTGGACACACAATGGCCACGATCGTGGATACCTTGGAGTACCCTAGACGCTTTGCTTCCTTTGGCAAGCTCGACCCCCCACGCTCTAGAGCAGTCAAAACGGCCCATTATAAGGAGCAATATCAACCCCCAGTTAGCCCGGGGCCCACAAAACTCTACTCGCTCCCGGCCGCCCCTAAAAAGCTTCATTGCCTCCATTCGCGACAAAAAGCCCACCATCTTCGCGATCGAGGCAGGCGGTGGGATTGGGGAGCCCCGCCGGGGACGTGCTCACGGGCTTTGTCAAACGGGTGCCATTGAGGATGAGTCTCACACTTTCCGAGTTGCCCGGCATTCGCCGGATCCGGGCCAAATACGCCCCTTAGTACGATTGGACTTGCCCTTACATTTGCCGATGAACACACCGGCGATGCAGCGCCACAGGGTCATACATTCAGGAGGTCTTTGGACCTCACGAGGTCACCTTTGCCCCACTTTGGGCTGCCTCGTGATTGGGCACTACGGGTCTGGGGCATGATCAGATATATTTGGGTGTTTTGGCATTTTATATGTTAGATGGTTTGTCGGCAGTGATTGTCGCCACGGTTTTTCCCTCGAAAACCCTTCGGCTGGGTTTTTAATCCGGCAATAATCCGCTTCTTTGTCGCTTTTTTTTGTATTGGGTCCCATAGACCGATTGGTCTCCGTGGACGATAAAAATACCTTCCTTCCTTCCTTCCTCAAACATTGTAGTATTTCGCAATTCTCACTATACAGTATACCAAAATCTGTCATACCCCACAAACTAGGATCAACCAAACCAAAGGGGATTTTAGGGGGGGTTTAATTTATAAATGTTGGATATAATGGTTTGAGCAGCTTTTTGCCAAATTTAGAGCTAAATTTCCTAAGTATTTTTAATCAGTCTTTGTGTTAATGGTTGAAACAATAGATTTGTTTTGGGCCAGAAGTAGAAAGCAGCGGGGTATGGACATGACCTTTCCAGGTTTGGTTGCCATGCCAATTCTTAAGGATTTGCTACGATCGAGCGTTTTGTAGTGATGGACCGTACAAGTGACCAAGTCCAGTATTCGTTATCAAGAGATTAATTGTAGACCTAGTAAATATTGTTAGCATATATCATCTTGTGGCCGGAGTGGAGAGTGGCCATGGTGGTGAAACGAAGAATCACCAAGCTGGGGACATTTATGGATATGGCAGTCGAATAAGAATGCACCCAACCCCTTTTGAAGCGGCTATGGTGGCAGCAAGAAGCCATCGCCATGGTAGCGAGAAGACATCTTCATCATAGCGGTTCTTGTTGCAATAATTGGAGGAGGATTAGTAGTGGTTTTTGGGTTAATCGTGTTTTGTTTCTAAAAACTAGATATTCTACTTGAACTTGCACCGCAGAGCTGCGAATACTCCAGATTTGCCATATCAACATCAATGGGGGGTGCGATCCAGGCCTAAAAATCTAGGAAGCCTAATATGTCAGCCATGTGAAAGGAGCATGGATGTGTCGGTAAATTTTGGGTTGATTGTTGCACGGTTTGACCTTACTGCACCATTGATGCGTGCAAAAGATTTAACAGTTGAAAATGGAATCTCCCATGATCTGAAGGTCCACAAATAACAACGCAAACCCGGGCCATAAAAAAGCGATGCTAATACTGGGTTGCATGGATGTAATTCTTATCTGTCATATACATATTAGTATTAACTTTCGACGTGGTATATTCTGCTGAATATAACAAGCCCTACAACTTGCAACTTCTGAAAGTTAAATTAACGAAGCGACGCATATCATACTGCTTTGGAATAGACACTCAAGGCCAACTATAATTATAACACGTTGTGGCTGCTATTCAGGCTTTTCTGCCCTTGTTCAACAGAGCTACAGCAGGATCTACTTTTATGATTGGTTGTATACAAAGTAATAGTGCAGCTGTATCTCCCTTTTTCTTTTCCAAAACATCCAGGCTATTGAGATTGCTATGCTTGCAACAATCTCATCTTAAAAGGAACACAAACCTGTCCATTCCCATTAGCTCAGTACGGGACAGATGGATGTTTCCATGTCTGCACTTGCAGCCTCTGGCCTTTTAACCAACGAATGCAACAAACACATTTAGGCCAAAGCTGGAGCCACCTCAGGGGCTCCATCCATTGGAGGCGATTCCTCTACTTCGGCTTCATTTTTCTCTTCTGTAGTCTCTTCCTCAGAATCCAAAAATCCTTGTTTGAAGACCTCATAATTGCTAGGTTCAGCACTTTTGAATGGCCGTTCACCAAGAAGTTTCACAAGGTCATCCTGATGCAGGACTTCCTTATCAAGTAACTGTTGTGCAAGCTTCTCTATGCCTTCTCTGTGCTCCTCGACTATAGAAAGTGTCCGTTTATAGGCTGTATCAATCCACTCACGAACTTCACGATCAATTAATTCTCCAGTTTCATTACTGTATGGTTTCATTAACTCCATTCCATCATCCTTCTGTGGGAAGGACAGAAGGCCCAACTTGTCACTAAATCCATACACCGCCACTTGAGCATACGTTATTTTTGTTACTCTTTCCAAATCATTCTGAGCACCAGTTGAAATCTTCCCAAGCATAACCTGGAGAACAAAAGCACACCAAAAACAATGGACATTTTGTTCCTAATCCATAGGAAAAAAATAAACAAATCACAATTTTTACCTGCTCTGATGCCCGACCACCAAGAGCCATGCATGTCATGTCCAGAAGCTGTTCCTTAGTCGACAACAGGTTCTCATTTGGGACATATTGGGCAAATCCAAGTGCTGCTGTTCCACGTGGAACTATGGTAACCTTCAGCAATGGTTCAGTATGCTCTAAGAACCAACCAACAACAGCATGACCAGCCTCATGATAGGCAACAGTTCTTCTTTCTTCTTTGCTAATTACCTAGGGAGAGAAAACTAGATAAGCAACCTGGAAAAGCATGATTTCTTATTTGAAATAGAATTAATCTACCTTGTTCTTTTTCTCTAAGCCACCAATTACTCTATCCACAGCTGACTCAAAATGCTCCATTGTAATCTGGGACTTGTCATTTCTAGCTGCAATAAGAGCAGCCTCATTGCAAAGATTTGCAATATCTGCACCTGCAAATCCTGGAGTAAGAGCAGCCAATCTTTGAGAATAATAGCTTACACCATGATCCAATTTCAACTTCCTCAAGTAGATTTGGAATATTTGTTCACGACCCTTTATATCAGGCCTATCAATTGAAATCTGACGATCAAAACGACCAGGCCGTAATAAAGCTTTATCGAGTATGTCAGGACGATTAGTGCCAGCAAGAACCACTACTCCTGAAGTCGTGCCAAATCCATCCATCTCAACAAGTAACTGATTCAGAGTACTTTCTCTTTCATCATTTGCACCAGCAAAACCCCCCCGTCCTCTAGCCCGACCTATTGCGTCAATTTCATCAATGAAGACAATGCTGGGAGCTGCTTGACGTGCTTGTGCGAAAAGATCTCGTACACGTGAAGGTCCTACACCAACAAACATCTCCATGAAATCGGAACCACTAATAGAAAGGAAGGGGACTCCAGCTTCGCCAGCTGTAGCCTTAGCCAAAAGTGTCTTTCCCGTGCCTGGTGGTCCAACAAGAAGTGCCCCTTTTGGTATCTTAGCACCAAGTTCTTCATATTTTTTTGGATTTTTCAGAAAATGAACGAACTCCATAATCTCCTGCTTGGCTTCATCACATCCAGCTACATCCTTAAAATATACCTGCAAAAGACAGAACAATCTAACTGTCAAAAACATAAAAGATCTTGAAAATAATGAGGGAATGTCAAAAACTACTAACCTTGTCCTTTGCGTTTTTGCTCAACTTAGTCACATGAGCCTTCCCTACATTGAAAATTCCACGGCCTCCCATGCTTCCCGGGCCACCACCAACACCAAGTCCTCCTTGCATCCGTCTTAGAAAATAAATAATGCCACCAATCAATAGCATGGTTGGAGCAAAACTTAATATTTCTTGAGGCCAACTCAATTCAGAAACATAGGTTACGGGAACATAGTCATGCTGGTCAACACCCAGTGCAGCTTGGGCCTCCTCAAGCTTCCTCTCAAATGATTCCACGCTACCAATATTGAAATAGAATCTGTGCTGTGTGTGCAGACGGGTGTTGGGATTTGTGGTGGCATCACCATGGCCAGTCGCACTAGCAGGGACATCAGTCTGAAACTCTACTATTTCACCAGAAGCTTGAAGGGGAGGATCATGGGCATAAACTCTAGCAACACTCTTATTTACAACCTCAACACGATCCACAAGACCGGCTTCAAGAAGTTTGTTCTTGAACTCCTGGAAGCTGATCTGCAAGGTATAAAACAAATCAGTCACAGAATAAGAACATGTAAAAAAAATTGGGTGCACACAAAAGCATATAACCAACCTGCCGTGCATTGTTACGACCGAGAGAAAGAGACATGAGCAGCGCAACAGCTGCGGCAACAGATGTTACTATTGATTGAAGTTGTGCTTTTGAAACCTCCCTAAAACTTTTCTCTTCAGGTTTTGAATCCTCTGCTTCAGACATTATACCAGTGAGACCACATTTTCTAGAGATAATGAAAAGCTAAAACGAAAGTAGATTTTAACTAAAAAAAAGAGCACTAGAATAGATAATAAAAGGTCAATGATTTCAAAGGCTCCGAATAAAAAGAACACCATATTCATCTATTATTGAATGTTTCTTTCTCCATGGCCTCTTGTGTTATGCTTCAAACTCGAATGTCAGAATCATTTGCAAGAGCATACAACACTAAGATGCAGCTTTTCCTATAGCTTGCCACTGGCCTTACTACCCATCAGATATACAATTTTTGCCACAATCGAAAAGAGGCTTAGATATACTGATATAAATAGTAATCACTTAGCTAGAAAATACCTACTCATTTGAAGAATATGAATTATTGAAAGCGGTACTTTGAAACTTTAACATAAAGATAGCAGCTTGACGAACCAACACAATACCTTGACTAACAAGAGCAATAACAACTCCTAGTCATCATCTTCCTCATTCTCACCCTCTCCTGTGATTCATGTTCCTTCTCATCCCCTTCCCCTGATTCCAATGCCTTCCCCGCTTCTTCTCCTACTTCTTTCTCACTGTTTTCAAGTGACTGAATTTCTAACTCCTCCTTCGTGACTGTTTTCAGGTGACTGAAATTCTAATTCTAAGGCTTCCTTGTATGTATCTGTGCCATGCGTTATGGCATGCTTTAAAAAACTTAGGAGGGTAATTACAAAGACTCGACAACTCCCATGCATATAAAAGGGGATTGGCAAACGTACCATTTTTAGGTTCTGACTTCTGTTCACTTCGGCCCTTGGGTAGATCTTTCTTATTTTTGGGGTAATAATTTTCATAACCTGCAATACAATTCTACAATTGAAACTGCTTTCTTATATGCATATAGCGGAAAAGGAAGAATAAGTCTACCTTTGTTCTTCGGTGCATCGGCAGAAAACTTTCTGCATATAAGGCGACTGTACGCATGAACCTGGGAACTTTGGTTCCAGAGAAACCTCTTGTCGCAACCTTGGCTACTAAACAGAGCTGTTTGCTGCTTTCTAAACGAAGCAACATGTGAAATATATCTAAGATGAAATTTATCTAAATCCCCATTCTGCAAGGGCTGATTGCTACAGCTAGCAATACCCTGTGATCTAAAGTAAGATTGGCTATGTTCAAGGGAAGATGAAAAACCCTTCAGGCTACCCTGTTCTGCTATATGTTTTCGTGCCGATGTAATGAAGTTGCTAATCGTTCTAGTCCGGCAAACCTTCTTCCTGGTAAACGCCATACCCAAGTAATCCGGTCCCTTGCTAGGGTATCACATATAGGACTGGAGTGTCTTTTGCAAAGTTCTATTTTATCGTCTGTGTAGTATTTACCTTGCGTATTCTACTATATTTATACATTCTAACATATATAATGTATCTGCTTTAAATATCTATCCAATGTAAATGTACAATAATTGGGTATTATTCGGGTGTGGACATACGAACGTGGCTTTGGCCCAATCAGTGGTTAGAAGGAAGAAGAATGGCAAGAAAAAAAAAAATAGCAGGGCGGCTATCACCATGGGACTCATGTACTCGGCCTCATGCCAAGCTGATGCAACACGAGACAAGGCGATGAAGCCGGGATGTACATACTGGCAAGCCGCCTTCTCTTGGTACCCAGGGTTAGGCGGCCAGGGTCATCTAGGTGCTATGCATTGAGGATTGTCCTCTTGAAAACAAGGAAGCCTCCTTTTGTCGAGCATAGGCCTATCAAATATGTTATGCAAGTAGATTCGGAGTGAGGAGGGGTTAGTGTATTTATAAATGTTTCAAAGCTTCTAATAGTCAACTGTTTGTGTATCTCTTAGTGAATGTTTCTCATAGACATTTCTCTTTTTCCAAACTTATTACTGTTGTAGGCATCAGATAATCCTTTTAAATACTCGTCGGTTCAAAAATTAGCTCTTAAAGAAAGCCCAATAAATCAATTCTAATATAGGATTCATCACATCCATAACTGACACAACATAAAGAGTTCCTCTATACTTGCTAAATTAGGTTTGTGAGTTGTAAAATTATTGCCCATTAAGAAATAGCATTGGGCATCAGGTTCTATATCCCAACGAGTCCTGTATCTTAGAGTTAAATAAGGTCAATCTATTTTCTCTACGAATTTTGTTCGAACTATGTCCTCGAAGTAAGCAGCATGATAAATGCTTTTCTCATTCACCATGATAGGCTCATAATTCATCGTACTAAGAAAATGCAGTTTTGGTTGTAGCTGACTCTGGGAAATATTAATCAACCATTATACTCAAACATTGTGAGAATACAATTGTTTTTTTGTTGTACCATCTTATTGTCTGTAAAATCTAGATCTGCACCATACGATCGACATTCTCGAGAGAGGATGAACGATATATATACAGCTTCTCAGATGGTTTTCCTTATTTGGCGCAGCAATATATTATCATTGTGAGAACCCTCCCTCCATATCCCTTCTTTTCTTTTATGTTTCCCCTCCAATACAGGGATTAGAGGCCTAGATATCTCCGAGACATTCGGCACTTCTTGATTAGGAGAGCAAGAATAGTAATGCCCTCTGGCACACTAGATGATATATCATTTGTATTACAAACATTTCTAAGGACAAAAAAACAAAAAACAATTAACAAAACAAAAAAAAAAGGCATTGAATGCTAGGGAAAGGCCTTAGCATAGCTTCAATAATCCAATATGAAGAGTAATCAGCCAGCTCCCAGACCTTTAGGATGAATCTTAGGCCAGCTCGAAAGTCTACATTTTGGCGGGCACATCGGCGTAGTTTCCCATACCTATATGTAGGAAGGATGTAAAAGGATGATGTAATATGGAATGCTTTATTTAAACATGAAAAAGATGTGAGAGAAGAAACAGAACAAGGATATGTAAAGTGGAATGTTTGACACCATGACAACAAGCAGAGACTTGAAGCGATAATCAATAATCGTAGTGCAAGCAGAGTTCCAGAGCAAAAGTCGAGGACATGGTGGAGCAGTGGATTACCATCATAATATAAGCTACTTTCAAGGGGAGTTTGCACTTTGTTGACCCATGAACCAACTGAGTGAAAGTAAAGGGGGTTTTAAAGAACCTTTTGGAGCAATTCCTTAATTTGTTTCTTAATTTCTTCTTGCTCCAAGGGACTAAGCCTATAGGGCAGCCTGGTCACTGGCTTAGTTCCTGGTTCCAATTCTATCTCATGTGATATTTCTCGTAAAGGTGCCCTTTCTGGAAGTTCCTCTGGGAACACATCCCGGTATTTATCTAGCAAACTCTCAAGTTTGTTTTCTTTATCAATGGCATTTATTTCTACAGAATCTAAAGAAGAGTGTTTTTCATTAACATAATGATGGAAACAACGCTTGGCCTGCATAGAGTTCCCTGAAGGGGGATCCCCCTTAGAGATAACTATCAAATGTTTTCTCCAATCAGTAGGAGGATTAATCATTTGAAGCCATTTGAAGGCCAGGATCACATCAAATCTTGTTAATTTTGCCAAAGCATAGTTCATTGTTTCCTCATAATCTCCAATGGTGAAGTGCACCCCAGCCACCCCGTGGCTCCATTGCTGAATTTGCTTCCCAGCTTCAGTCTCAATCTTGTATGGTGCCACTTGAACCACTTCCATCTTTAATTCTTGAGCTAAACTTGTAGAAATGAAATTGTTAGTACTCCCTGAGTCAATAAGAACAATAACATTTCTATCATTTATCCTCCCAAGTAAAGGGATTAACAGATAACTTGGGGCAAAGTTACCTTCTTTACTTACCGAATTGAGCTATCCCCGAGCTATGCCGAGAGTTGCTTTGTTCCTCCCTCAGCTTGCTTGGTTGTGACGGCTTGGTGAACTTCTTCCCTAAAGAGGTCTCGTCCTTGCCCTTATCATTATTGAGAGGATTGCTTGAATTGCTTTGAGCAATTCGGGGGCGTTTATTAGAACTCCCATTATTATTGTCCATCTTCCTTTGCTTCCATTCTTGAAAATGGCCAGAGCCAAATTGAGACTTCTTATACTCATCATCCCCTAATTCTTCCTTAGATGAACTTGCCAACGTCCTTACCAAGGACACTACAGACTCAAAGTTCCTAGGACCTACTTGTTTGATACGTGCTTTGAGAATGCGATCTTTAAGGCCGTCCTCAAAATAGCTCACTTGCATGTGGGCAGGCATCTCCGTTATCCTTGCAAAGATTCCCCTTAGGGTGTTAATATATTGTCGCAAGGTACCTATTTGCCGGATGCTCTTGAGTTGAATCAAGGCATGGTGCTCATCATGATGCAGGACATATTCTTGCTTAAACAATTTGCAGAAAACTGCCCAAGAATTGATTTCTATGCCTCTTCCCATAAGTAGGCCCCACCAAGAAGCGGCATCTCCCCTTAGTTGCAGTGCAGCATGCAACACTCTGGCTGCATCTCCCTTCTTGGTGGCATGAAAATATGCTTCTAGCCAATTTAGACATTAAATGGCTTGCTCTGCAGTTAAATCCTGTGAATGGGAGATAATCCCTTTTTTTCCAACCCCCTAATTCTTCCGTTGATAGAGTTTCATGAACTTCAGCTTCTTGAGTTGGGTTAGGTGGCAGTGGGATTGCCATTCTAGCTCCCTGAGCTTGGTTAGTTTGGATCGAATTCTGGGCGCCCTAAGTCTGGTTATTGTGGCCTTCTTGCACACTATCAACATTGATACCCACTGTGCTCCTTGTTAGTAGCTGCTTAATGGTATCAAACAGTTTTTTTTTTCCCTTTCAGCAGCAACTTTGGCTTGCTTGGCTAACTGGAGTTGCAGTTCCCTAAGCAGCTTGCTAGTATGCGCTTGCTCAATTTTGGTCTCTGCAACTTGCCTCGTTAACTCTCTAATCCTTCCCTTTGCATAGTCTAAGTTATATGAATCAGAGTCAAAGGGAAATGGTATTTTTGAGAAGGATTTTTAGGCTCCTCTTCTATTTCCTCCACTTGATGATCTTCCCCTTCCCCATCAATCTGTTCTTGCCAGAATTTGGATGTGAGTTCATCCAATTCTCGCACCTCATCCTCAGTAGGGGCCAATATATCTAGATCAATGTTTCCCCCTTCCTCGGGAATCAGTGATGCTAATCCCATCAAAGGATCAGCTACCATGTCAATGTCTCCTTCCATTCCAACCTCGAAATCAGGGACTGATACCAATGTAACAATTCTTTGTTTGGTCACCGCCAAGTACCGCATTCAACACTGTACCGCCTCACCCTCGGAGTCCCAGACTCCCCCACTAGTGCAGAAGAATCCCTGATTCTTCTAAGAATGCTCTCAGAAGATCAAATGCAATTCAAGAATGGATTACGGAGAACTCTCTTTGCCATAAACGTGTTGTTGCCCTCCAAAGGGGCTTTCTTAAATACTCCACCAAATTGCATGGTTCCTGGATCAATGGAAAGCCAAGGGGCCGAAACCCTAAATCGACCCCTGGCAGTGGATTGATTTCCTGCCTCTAGGGCAATTAGGGGAAGGAGAAGCGGTCGTGGCCTTCACGCTGTCCTCGAACTTTTCTGATATGTTTTTTGGCCCAATGGCATCATGCCATGTCAATTCTTTAAAGTGGAATTTTAGCATAGCTAACTTTGTTAAATTAATAAATGGTCATGCCCCAATGTTATAATGTCTATAACATTGGTGAGGTAATGACACCAACACTATACATCAAGATGTTGTTCTTGAATATGAATTTAGACATGGCCAATGTATTTAAACTGTCCTTGTGTGTAATTTTATGTTTGTAAATGTTTTCCTATTTGTGTTTTGCCTAGACAATGAAACATGGGCCATTAGATATGGTTCTTCTCTTTTACCCAATGGCATAACACATGTACGGTTCCTGATTCCGGGGGGGGAGGGTGGCTTATAATCACTTTATCGCTTAATTAATCTTGTGCAAGTTTATGAGGCTTTTCCTCATGTAATATGGAGAAAGAAGTCTTGTGGATCATTGGGCTTTTAGCCTTTGTGGCATTTCTTGCTTTTCAACCATGGTTTATTTAACTTTTAGACCATGATATATTCATATTTGATGTGTACTTAAATCAACATTAGACCATGGTGTAGCCATGTGTTAAATCAACATTAGACCATAGTGTAGCCTCTGGTTTAGAGTTTCCTATGTGTTTTTACAATGTTGGTGTTTTGAACATAGGGTTTCCAACACATCGTTTAGGATTTGATGATTTGGAGCATATGCTAGGGTATCCATTGATCGAGATTTATCCATAATTCATTAAATCCTAGCCTTGAGTTATTGTCATGAACCCATCCACATCATTTTCATAGCACCTTCTTTCCAATAAAAGATATATACCCTTAAACTTTAGAAACATCATATGCAAACATGGATGATTATAACACAATCTTATTGCGTTCTATTTCAAAATAAGCTGGCATAATGGTTGATACGTCAAATAGCAAAGGGCCTACCATACACACGAATTGGAGATGGATAAATGGAGTTACCATGAGAGTGGTAATCGATCAAAGTTGGTAAGCAGCAGATTACCATCACAATGGTTTACTTCACATGTTGCGGGATGAGACAATCCAGTGTGGAATACAAAATCATGACCCCGCTTTGGTTGACAATGGAGTGATTTGATTCTAGATGTAAAAACAGTTTAGATAAAATTCTGCTTGCGCATCCAATAGTGCCATGCCACGTGGCACACATTCAAACCCTGAATGTAAGCTCTTTTTCTGAGTCTCTTCCTGCTGCGGCGTTTGTTGGCTGCTCCGGCAGTTTTACCCAGAGATCAGAGATTTACCTTGCATTCTGAAGGAGTTTACCAGCGACTCTGAGGTTCTACCCTGCATACCTGCGATTCTGTAAGAGTTTTACTGTGGCAGAATTTTATCTAAACTATTTTTACGTTATGCCAAAGACCTTCTGCCTGCAATTCTGGGCTTAAAGGTCGCATAAGGCCTTTCCTTTATACGGAAATTTCGAGTATTTTGGGCATTTGGATTGGAGCTGGATGGTATAAATCTACAATGGAGTGTATTTCAATTGTACAATGTTGGATACAAAATACTTTGGTTGGCCACGTTGAAAGACAAATGACACTTGTCGTCTTTATATCCACCGCCATGCCCTGTTCGTAAATTAAGAACCAAACAGTTCGAACCGGTTCCTCAGCTATGGCTTCTACATCGCATAAAAAGCCGCAGCCAGAGTATATCTATACTCCCGATCCAGAGCCCATGGATCCACCAGATTCTATCCATCGCAAAGCTGAAATCCTTGCTGGGCTTATCAGAACAAGTCGCCATTTTACCGTCATCACCGGAGCTGGAGTTTCTACACCTGCAGGTCCCATTTTTCTTCATATTTTCTTACGTTGTCTCAGCTTGTTTTCGATATATTGTTCCTTTCCAAATTTCATTTTCATGTAAATCAATGTTTTGCACGTGATATGTAATTTCATTTGCATGTAAATCAATGTTTTGCATGTATTTACGTTGAATCGATTTTTTGCATGTAAATGGTTAGTTTTTTATCATAAGTGTCTTATTTTTTTCCTTCAGGAATTCCTGATTATCGGGATCTAAGAGTAGGGACTTCTGTAGTTGCTTCAACTCCTCCAGCTATTCCGACTCCCACTCATATGGCTCTGGTTGAGCTGCAAAACAGAGGCATTTTGAAGTGCATTATTTCTGAAAATTGGGATGGTTTGCATCGGAAAAGCGGAATTTTGCAAGTAGACAAAACTCTAGAATAAGTGTCTTTCCTTTGTTTAATTGAAGTCTGTACTTATTACTTATGTTCTTTTGGTAGGACAAGATCGCCAAAATGAACGGCAATATTCACAGAGAATACTGTAAAACATGTAAAAAGGAATATATCAGAGGTGGGCATTTCTGTCTGTACATTTGCTATGGTTATATTTTTTTTCTTAATGGTTAAGATCTATTTCTTCAGATTTTGGTGTTGCTGGATATCAAAAGCCCCCGCATAGGGTTGCTCTTGGAATTGTGTATTAAACAAAGTGATGAATACAAGAAGACGCAGAGAACTCCATGTTGTCATTGCTCATATAATAAAAGAGTTCAGCATACAAATAGATACGGTTCCTACAATCAAGGCAACCGCTTTACACCTCCTGAACTCAAGGAGCTAGTTTTGGCAACGTCCAAAATAGAGCTCTAATTTGCAGATTAATAATAATAGCATATGAGTATTATTATGCCACAGTCAACAATCTATAATTGTCAACACTCCCCCTCAGAATAAACTCATATGCTGACCTCCAAAGAACAAACAACTTCTAAACTTCAAGAGACTTAAAGAAATAACAAAACTGAATAAAACTAGACAGAAAATAAGTTACTCTCTTTTGACCTGTTTGCAGCATGCTCACACCTGTACCAATCCCATCTCTGCAACACATTCAACAAACCTCTTCTTTCCAATTGGCTTGGTGAGTATATCAGCCGTCATCTTGTCTGTTCGAATGTGCTGGAGTTTGAGATGTCCTTCGGTAATCTTCTCACGAGTGAAATGATATTGAACTTCTATGTGTTTGGCCTTTGACCAGTGAGATGGATTTTTGGCCAAAGATACAGCAGCACTGTTATCATTGAATAGAGTTGTGGCTTCTGTTTGAGGTTGGAAAAGTTCAGCCAGAAGTCTTCGAATCCAAATACATTCCTTGGATGCTCCGCACAAGGCCATGTACTCTGATTCACATGTAGAGGCAGCTGTAGCTTTTTGCTTTCGACTGCACCATGACACTACTCCCCCTTGCAGAAGAAAGCAATATCCAGTGCGAGATTTCCTGTCACTGGCGTCACCTGCATAATCAGCGTCTGCAAATCCGTGGAGAGTGGTCTGAAGTTCGCCTTGATAGCAAATGCCAAGGCCTGGGTGGGCATGAAGATAGCGGAGGAGTCTTTTCAAGGCAAGCCAATGCTCAGGTTGAGGATGTTCCAGAAATTGACTCAGGGTGATAGTTGCTTGAGCAATGTCCGGGCGGGTGCATACCATGAAGTGCATGAGAGACCCGACTATGCTTCTGTAGGACAGTCCCCCTAAGGCTGAGGGATCATGTGGCTTGATAGCAGGAGGGACAGTTAGTGGCTGGAGTGTGTACGCCCTTGCTGGCATGCATGTGACAGGCTTTGAGGAGATTGAGAATGGACTGAGTTTGGTGAATAGTGATGGTGCGAGTGGTGGGATCAGTCAAGACTTGAATGCCAAGGAAGTAATGGAGCGAACCAAGGTCAGTCATGTGGAATTGGCTTGTGAGGGCTGATTTGGTGGCCAGCATTAGCGCAGGACTGTCACTGCCAATGATAAGATCATCAACATAGAGAACGATCACAACAAGATGCTCAGCATACCTCTTGAAGTACACGTTCCAGTCGGAATTGCTTCTGTGGAATCCTTGTTGTGTGAAGAAACTGTGGATGGTCTGATACCATTGCCGCGGGGACTGTCGTAAGCCATAAATGGCTTTCTTCAACTTATACACTTTCTGATCATGGCCTGGTTGAATGAATCCTGGAGCTTGTTTCAAATAGACTTCTTCCTCTAGCTTACCATGCAAAAACGCTGATTTTACATCCATTTGCTGAAGTTCAAACCCTTTTGCAGCCGCCAATGCCAAGACAACTCGGATAGAGTTCATGCGGGCCACAGGTGCATAAGTCTCATGGAAATCGACCCCTGGAGTTTGAGAGTAGCCCCTGGCTACAAAACGGGCCTTGAATTTACTCACCTCATTCTTGTCATTGTATTTGACTTTAAAGATCCACTTGGAGCTCACCACCTTCTTCCTTTTGGGCAAATCCGTGAGCTCCCATGTATCATTGTCCACCAAGGATTTGTATTCTTCTGCCATGGCTTGCTGCCACGCTTGCTTGTTGGGACTTTGCATTGCATCAGCATAGCTTGTGGGCTCATCAGGTATGATCGGACTATGGAGCGCAATATAGCTGGAAGTTTTGCCTCTTTTGGACTCCAGATACTCTTGCATTCTGCTGGTCATATGGCGTTGTCTGCCAGACCGTCGAGGGGTAGCTGTCACTTCTGGAATGGTTTGTATCAGATCATCCGCATCAACATCACTTTCATCTGGTTCAGACAGCAGGGCTGCATCATCATGGGTCTCATCTATGGTTGGAGAACTTCTGTCGTCCACTTCAGAGTCTGCATCAGATTCACTATCAGAATCAAGCCTCATGTCCGGCAAGCTAGAGCTCTTGCCTTTCCCAATAGCAAAGCTATGTTCGTCAAAACGAACACTCCGTCTTATGATGATCTTTCTGGTGGAGGGAATATACAGCCGGTACCCTTTAATGTCATCAGCATATCCCACAAACATACATGGGATTGCTTTGTTTGATAACTTATCCCTTTTGAGATAAGCAAAAGCATCACAGCCAAAGATTTTGACACCTGCAACCTCTGGTTTGGTGCCGCTCCAGACTTCTTCTGGTACTCCTTGAGGTACTGCTTTGGTTGGTAGCCTGTTCAACAGATAGCATGCAGTGTGAACGGCCTCTCCCCAAAATGCAGGGTCAATTCCATTGCCAAACAACATTGCTCGAGCACACTCTAGAATGGTTCGATTTTTGCGTTCAACGACGCCATTCTGCTGGTGCTCATGCGCCACTGACATTTCGTGTTTGATCCCTTGAGTTTTGCAAAACTCATCAAACTTTTTGTTGACAAATTCTCCCCCTTGGTCTGTTCTGATTTGTTTGACCATGAGATCACGCTGTTTTTCAGCCATGGCTTTCCAGACCACAAAGCAAGCAAACACTTCCGATTTATGTTTGAGAAAATAAACCCACATTTTTCTGCTGTAATCATCAACTATGAGCAGAAAGTACCTGGATCCACCAATTGATGTCACTTGGCGCGCCCCCAAACGTCCATATGAACGAGCTCCAAGCATTGAGCGGCTCTATGGGCTTTTCCTTTGGGAAAACTTTTTCTATGCATTTTGCCCAACATGCATCCTTCGCAAAGTTTCTTAGGGGGCTCTATTCTTGGCAGGCCATGGACCATCTTCATCTTCGCCATGTCTTTGAGCAATGGAAAATTTGGATGACCCAATCTTTCATGCCAAAGTTGGCTGCTGTCAGAGGTACACGCAGTTAGTGCAACATTCCTGGACCAGCTCAACTTGTACAAATCACCATCCCTGTCTCCCATGGCCAGCACCACATCAGACCTGGTTTTGATCACACATTTCCCATATCCAAAATTAACCAGTAACTTGGCATCATCTAGCTTAGATATTGACAGTAAGTTTGCTTCAAGTTCAGGGACATGGAGTGTTCTTTTGAATTCCACAGGTCCGGAAGGCATTTGCAATTTAATGGTCCCAATTCCTGCCACTGAAAGTTTACCTTTTCCTATTTTCACCTTCCTGTTACTGACTTCTTCATAAGTCACAAAGCTGTCCCTTACAGCAGTCATGTGATCAGAGGCACCCGAATCTAAATACCACAACCCAAACGGTGTTTGAGCCAAGAAGCATTTATATTCATCTATGCTTTCGGTCGCGCGACCTCAACCACCACATAATCATGCATGAGATCTGCCACAACCTGTTTACAACCAGATGCATGCACTCTGAGATAAAAGAAATGACTTTGAACATACATCCATGATCCCAAATCTTGTCATCTCTTTCTCGGATGCACATAAAGGCTTTATCATATGAGACAAAGGAGTCTGAGCTCTCAGATTCTGTGTCAGATTTCGATGACCTGGATGAGTCCGTCTTGGATGCTTTATTGGCTTTGGCATCTCTACTCCTTCTCTCAGGTTCCTTTCTGTCAGGTGCCCTTCTCTTTCTCCTGTCTGGTTTGTGGCAGTCCTTGGCCAAGTGTCCTATTTCGTTGCAATTGTAGCACTTTCGGGTTTCTTCCCTTCCACTAACAAGAGCTTGTATTTCCTTTGAGCTAGTTTTCTTGCTCCCCTTTTGATTTCTTTCTTCCAGCAGGAGCTGTTGACAGGCCCACTCTAATTCAACTTTCTCCACTGAACCTATAATGTTTTTGACATTATTATAGGAACTGGGAAGGCCTAGCAACAGTGCTCCTACAATGAGGTCATCCTCGATTCCTTTATTCATCCCTTGAAGCTGTTTGGATGCCTGACGAATAGTGCCAATGTATTCCTCCATTCCCATGCCATCCCTTAGCTTGGTGTTGAATACAATTGCATATAGATTAGCCTGTGTAGAGAAGTGTTGGCGCTTATATGACTTCTGCAACTCTTCCCAAGCATCTTTGGCTGTTGGAGCTTCAGCTATCTGAGGCATTAGAGTATCATCAAGGTACCTAAGTATCCGACTTTTGGCAGACCAGTCCCTCTGGAGCCACTTTGCAACAGCTTGCTAATCTGCTTCTCTTGCCTTGGCTTCAACTTCGTTGCTCCCTCCTGCACCCTTCACAACTTGGGCTGTCGTTGGAGCTGCCAGGCTTCTATTTGTCACACTTGGTTTTGGTTCATCCCCATTCACGATGCCCCACAAACCTTTCTCACAGAGTTTTGCCTGAACTCTGATGAACCAATAGTAGGCATTACTATGGTTCAAGCTTTCGATCTTCATCTTAGATCGTCCTTCTAGCAGTTTGGATCACCGCTCTGATACCATATTAAACAAAGTGATGAATACAAGAAGACGCAGAGAACTCCATGTTGTCATTGCTCATATAATAAAAGAGTTCAGCATACAAATAGATACGGTTCCTACAATCAAGGCAACCGCTTTACACCTCCTGAACTCAAGGAGCTAGTTTTGGCAACGTCCAAAATAGAGCTCTAATTTGCAGATTAATAATAATAGCATATGAGTATTATTATGCCACAGTCAACAATCTATAATTGTCAACATTGTGTACGATCATAGAACTGGGCGCAAATGTGCAAAATGTGGTAAGCCATAACCACTTTTTAAAATCCTTTTCTACAAGAAGTAGACTGAAAGTATTTTCAAGACTGAAACAATCTTAGGATGAAAATTTATGGCAGGTGGAGACCTCATGGACACCATGAGAAATCCTGGAGAAGACTTACAATCGGAACCAGCAAAAAGAAAAAGCTGGAATATTGATGAGGCAGATTTAGTTCTAGTTTTAGGATTCGATGGGGAGGATGTGAATAACATAAATTTTCATACTTATATGTGTCTCAGCAGTCATGTGTATGATGCTCCTCTCATATGCAACAAAGAGGGGGCAAAACTTGCGATTTGCAATCCCTTAAATTTCAGGACTGGGTTCGAGAGAAAGGCTGATCTCACAATTTATGCCAAAACTGACGATCTGATGATCAGCGTGATGAACAAATTAGGGTTTGCAATTCCGTCGTTCCTTCTCCATCGCCGAGTTCAAATCCAGTTGACTCCAAAAAATAAAGGGCGCTTTGACGTGAGACTTGCTGCAGTTGACTTTGACGGTACTCGCCTTATATTTCTCCGTTTTGTCAGGTTAGATGGTGGCGTGGCTAAATCTGAGCCGTTTGTTTTTTGGAATGTTTCTCTCCATCTTGAGCTGAAGTTTGAGCTTGAATTCATGGGTCATTATGATGAGCCTAACCTTGAGCTCCTTCATTCGCGTCGTCAACACAAAGCTCTGTATCTTTTGGACTATAATCCAGTAACCAGAATATGGACACAACATATGGAAGGAGAGGAGAACAAGGTGCAACTTAGAGCATCCTCTGGAAATATGCCAGGTTCACTCTCCTTATGTAAATGGTACTGCTTGCATTTGCTGTCTTTGGCATGTGTAAATTTGCATTCGCTTGTCTTTGGCATGTGTAAATATAAACAAGTATTTGATTGTATCAAGTCAGCTTTATATTTATATATATATTCAGACTGTATAAAGTTAGAGTGGTTGTTTGTATTAGAATTTTATATGAAGATTAAGATTTTAGTGTAAAAAGCATTTTACTTGATGTGAATATGAAAGTAGTGTGACTTTCTTTGTTGTTTGGGGACTAGAAGGGTAGACGTAGTTTTGCAAGGTTCTATGGCAGGAAAAATTTGGAAATGCTTACTATGTCAAAGATATCTCCTAACAAAGATATCTCCTAATTGTTCTTCTGCTTAGTGTGTGAAGCACGCCAATAGAGCTACCATATATAATGAACACAATAATATACCTTAACAAAATATGATGTATAAAAAGAGGTAGGATATTTCTATGATCTTTTGTGCAGAGAATGTAAGATGCTTGTAAAATGCTTGTAATGGTATGTTCAAGCTGAAAAGAAAAGAGAATCATTAATTCTATCTATTAATTTTATTTTGGTTCATACAAGGATAAATTTCTTTAGCCATTACGTTGGCAAATGCTTTTTACAAACAATTTTGGTTGGGGAAAATTTTTTGCACTAAAAATGATGGTGCGAACCATTGGCATAATTATATTTGGATGAGGTGGCATCTCGATTTGAGAGACCTTTTCGCTTCATGGCTTGTTTAGCGGCCAATTTGTAGGCCGGTCGACCTGACCTAGAAGATCAGATCTTGACCCAAATTTTTTCAGATGGAGAAGGTTAGATTGGATCTCTAACCTTCTCTATATTTTCCAATTTCTTTTGCAATATTTTTTGAGGCTTTTGAGCTGGTAACTCACATTTGGAATTATAATAAAAATGACGCAATTCCTTGAACAAAATGAGTAAACATGTTTTCATATACTTTGCCCAATTCGTTTTGTATTTGGGGAGGGTATTCTGGCAATGGTGGGGACTATGATTTCGGTATCGTATTGTATGAAAAATTGTATAATTTGCCATGTGAGAGGAGCTTGGATGGTTATTGCTATTTTGGGTGCTTGGCAACTCCCTTTTTTCATGGTTGTTTTCCCGAAGGCTCAACGCTCAATTGCAGATAAGGAAGGCCAACCAAATTTGGAAGGAAAATGTTTCTAATTTGGAGTTGTTATTTATGGTTTTATTTGTGTTCTTTACAATGGTATGCTTTTGGAACCCAGAATGCCGGTAAGCGGACCTGAGTTCTGTCATATCGATTTTGGCATGGAGACTTGTATAAGACGATGGATTTCTTAAGCCGATGATTAGGCTTCTCTAGAAGATGATTTGCTCTAATTGGATTTGCATAATTGATCTACGTAATAAATATTCAAATTATTAATAACTCAAATTTTTAATATCTAATCTTTTCTTTGCATGCCGCAGTTTTGCCCCAACAGAAGCTTGATCTGTTAGATACTTCCGGTGCTGCAAGAAGACTGAAGTATGTTTGCACCGAGGGTAGATGCCTCTTTCGCGACCAGAAGATTATCTACAACAACAATAGATTTAGGTTAGTGCTACCACATTTTGGTAGCATAGAAGAGCTATGCACACATCTTTGTCTAACTACTGTCTAAAACATGTGTGCAAGTGCTAGAAATATGAAAACTCACATCTTTGAAGATCACTAAGTAGACACATTGTTGAAGAACCAAGGGAAGGACATTCATTGGATATCATGCAAGCATGGTAAGGAGGAGAAGATTCAAGCAAGCATAGTAGAGTTTGAAGATTGAAAGACCCCTCAAAGATTCCTTGGTATGTGGCTAGTTTGAAATAATTTTGGCATGAGTTCTATTTTACAAGGCTTCTTACATGAGCTTACCACCTCAATCCCATCCATGAACATCATACTTGCCTCATAATCCATATTCTCTTGCCTTACCTTCACTTCCCCTAGCCAAAGTTGGCAAATAGCCTTTTTTCTAGTCAAAACACACTATTCATACACCACACATCCATCATACATCCATCCATCGTCAAAAAAGCAAAATATTCTATCCAATTTGACTTTTTCTATGATCTAAGATCATCTTCTCTCTAATTGTTAAACTAGAGAGAGAAAGTAGCACAATTTCCACCAAACAAGCAATGAAGAAGTAAAATATTCAAGATATTGCATAAGGGACCCAAGGTTATGTGCACTAATGCCAAATTGTCCACATCATCATCAAAAGATGCCATATAACATCCACATCATCACCCAAGCATGCCATGTCATCATACATGTCAGTAGGCAGAGAGGCATTGCAGGCAGAAACTGCTGGCCAAAGGGTGCAATATTTGCGAAGAGAAAAGGTAAGTACACATTTAACTATGGTTCAATTAATTCCTGATCTATCATGTCCTACACTATTCTACATTACAAACAAGCTTTCCATATTCACATATATGATTCAATGCCCCCTAAATCTATTATATTCTACATTACAAACAAGTTTTTTTGTATACTCACAGAGACGAATGTGCGCCCTCCAGATTCCAGGAGTTCCACGTAACTTCAAATGTAGGAATCTTAACTATGGGCTTGCGCACTCAGATGCAGAATTTGTAGTTATGATGGACGCTAATATGATCCTTCATCCTTCCTTTTTGCAACATATTGTCTACAGTCTGCATGTTTCCTTTGTTCAAATTCCTCAATCGACATAAATCGAAGATAAATAGATTGAAGTGAAGGTAGCTTTGACCATAATGTTAACATTTTAATTTATCTCTTGGAAGTTTGCGAAGAAGAAACTAGTTGGCCTAATACGTCGCCAAAATTTCAGTTTCCTATGATTTTGGCAGTGGTTTAGCGAGAAAAGGGGATGGAATTGAAGTTTTGATTTGAAATCAAAGGTTTTAAAATAGAATATCTTGCCAGATCATGGCCTTTGCTGGAAGATCGGCCTCAGAGGCTGCTTTGTGGGCGGCCATATTCTTGCTGGGTTGAAGCAAGCGAAGTGCAGGAGCACAATCCGGCCTACTTGCTTCGAGTTTTCCAAGAATTCCTAAGCCTTCAAAGCAGGGCTATTCCTCATCCTTTTTTTTTCGCAGCAGGCCTAGTCGAAGCCTGGTCTGAAATTCGCAAACAGGGCTTCCATGAGTTTCCACAGGCCGGAATGGTTCGGGAGAGCTTTAGCAAGGCTCCTGGTCTTCAGGCCGCTGGATTGCTTCGTGTTCAAATACAGGTGCAGGTGCTCGGGCTTCTACAATCCCTAAAAATCCAGTCTGCTTGCTTTATTGCGCTTGCATGGGTGGGCGGTTCTGGGGAGCAGCAGATGAAGAGCTTCCGGAGGCTCAGAAGCGTGATTGGACAATATTTTTTTCTTTGCATTCCAATGGTTCGTGGCTCAAGTATTTGACCTTCTCTTGCGTATTCTTATACATATATACACGCAGGGGAGCACTCAAGTATACGGGGGTGTGAGGTGTATGTTTGTGGACCCTAGATCTGGCATATTTCTAAGAATATACTTGAATCCAATGATCCGTAAAAAACATTAACACATAGAGGCATTAACACGTAGTTGGCCTATTGTACCTTGTTCTTTCGTTTGAAATGAGGAACACAACAACAAACAATCTTTAGCATAGGCCTTAGTCAAATTATATTATATCACTCATATATAATGCAGTTTCATTTTTTGTTTGCACAGAATTTGTTTGAAGCGTTCTGAGTTCGACACGTGACCTACCTCCAATTTTTTGTCTGCCAAGGCACATTTATTGCGTTTATCGGCGAATCGCCATAACCATTGCTTCCTAGACAATGAAGGTTTCTTCATTTGAATGTGGCGGCTATGATCGATTGTGCATGGACTCCCACACTACTGTTGACAAGCTGGCCTGATAGCGGCATTCGAGTTGAGCATATTGCATATAGGCTATATATTACACTTTGCAACTCCCAGGGGATTCCCAATTGCATTAATCTTTTCTATAGCTTCTTCCTAGGTACCACGTCAAAAGCCTTTACAAAATGTATAAACCAGCAATTCAAATCTTGCCATTTATTTCTGATGTCCTCTATCAAGACCCATGCAAATATGGTCAATGGTATGTACCTCTTGTGTAAGGGCATGTACCTCTTTGTCCTCTACTCATGTCGTCAATTGCCGCTTAAGAACTCCGATCAACAGTTTTGCTAGCAATGAGTTGACGACGATTGGTTTGCAGTAGTTGTTGCCAGTTTTAGAAACATCTAAAGCATTCACATTTTGCAGGACCATTCATCATTGAATCACAATTCTAGTTGCAGCACATTCACAAGGATTTGAAAATGAGAGATCACTAGTTGCAGTTTCGATCACTTGAGCAATTTTTACAAAACAAATTGAAGTTTGAAAGATGTTTCAAGATTGGTAACACTAAGCCTTTGCTAATAGGGAATTCTGCCTTGATTCCATGCTTATATGGCATTTTTTCCATGTATCTTTCTTGATTCATTCACACTTAGCCTTCTTGTTCAAGACCAAACTATGCTTATTAAGACAAATGTCATGTCATCATGACATGTGTCCATCCATTTTGCCATGTCACCAAGCCACTTGGACAAAAAAGTCTCAAAATATGAAAATTTGCAAAAAAGAACTGTGAAGCCAATGCCACATCACTCCGCTACATCACCAAATTGATGCCATCACCATCCGAATCATAAGAAATGACACCTCACCAAGCTTGACCTAAAAAGTCCAAAATCCTAAAAATTATTAAAGGTCAAAATTTTTTCTCTAGTATTTATCATAGCCTTTTCTTCCTTGGGTTTTATTGTGTCAAAATCCAGTGATCAATCTTCTCGCAATACAGCGCCATCCGACCCATCCAACCAGCTTTATAAGTCTCTAGATTTGATAAAGAGCAGCAGCTTTTGATCTGCACAGCCGAATTTTGGGAAGGCAATGTCTGATGGAGTTTGGCTCTTCCAAATATGATCTGTGGAGTCGTTTTTTGTCAGGTTGGAGCATGCACAACAACGATATTTTAGATTTAGTATTCGTCCTTTTACGACCATAGATTAAAATAACTTTGCCTAAAACTTAGCTTCATCTGCTCAAATAGTTTCTATTCTTGGCTTTGGAATAATCTGAGCATGGTTTTATCTAAAATAAGATTCGGCGCTTTTGTATTTCCTAAAAAGCCTTCTGTCTTTTCCTTCCACTGTCTAAACTATATCTTTTGAGTAGTTAACTGTCTCATGCATCAACGCATCAATGCATCAGTGCATCATGCATCAATACATCAGTGCATCATGCATCAGTGCATCATGCATCAATGAAATTGGAGAACGCTGGTTCCATTCTGCAACGAATGTTCTCTGGCAGTTGTGGAAAATATGGCAAGATGCCAATAAATCACCTCCCTTGATAATTCTTTTGAAATGAACTTGTTAGACCATCCAAGATAGTCCATTCCAAAGAAGTTAGTCTTCCGTCAAACTGCTCCTCTTCAATCAGGAGGGTTTATCTTTTGTTCCCAATTCTAAGGGCAGATGCAATCTCTAAGAAATGTAAATGTCAAAGAGGTGCAGTTGGCTGAGATAAACATGACTGAAGCTGGCCTTGGAGATGCAAATAAGGATCATAGTATTAGATGTTAATATAATTTATGCATTTGATTTATCGAAATACTTTGTCTATAGTTGTCAGGATCAAAACATACTAAGGAGTTCCCATTTGGCAACCGTCTTTAACAACTAGAAGTTTTCAAGGGAAGCCTTAATCAAAGACCTAGCGAGCACTAAAATTTTAGAGGTCTACACGAGTTTCAAATACTAAATCCAGAATTCAATTGTGAGGAAGCACTAGCCTTGAACTAATCATAAAAACTGATGAATATACGTTTAAAATAATCATGACATATGTAAATTCTAATTGGTGAATTTAAGGCACATTTTGGATTGATAAACCATGTCAGTGGTGTAAGCATCATCTTGTGTGGTATTATGCGAATATACAGTGCAAGTTGATAAAAGATGCTATGGGAGTAGAAGCTTGACAAAATTTAATTATGTGCTTCAAAACTGTATGGTGCTTCAATTATGATCAACTGTTGTGCAATGTAAAGCAATGCTTTGGATTGCAAGCAAATAATTCAAAGCACATAGCTAGATCTCATAGTCTGAGAACATTGTTAGGAAGGATCACTAATAGTCTCAACCAACCAAGGATCAAATTGGGTTGTGATGCTGAACATGCGTTAACTCTTCTTAATAGATATGTGCTTCATATAAATATTTTTCTTGACATGTTATACCCATCGTCTCAAACGTTTGCAGAGGCTACGTATCCTGGCGTTTACTTCAAGTATTTGTTGAAGCATATATGAGAATGTAAATGCTAAATGCATTAAATTGTGGGCAAAGACTCTTACAGGATCAATCAAGGGCAGTGAAAACTCTTATTCTTAGCAAAATGCAGCAGAAGGAATACATCATTCTAACCTTGAAGTATCGTGCCACAACCCATTCGATAAGAGGCTAAATTAATTGATAAGAGAACTAAACAATGAGGAGCCAGGTATTTGTGAAGTTTGGAGTTTAATTGAAATTAATGGTTCTTTGAGACCCATGTTACTATGCAAGGTTTTTATACTGTCAAGGATTGAATGCAAATGTAGGTTAGGATGCATTACGTCATATAAGCTAATCATGGTACTGCCATATGGAAAAGTTTCTTTCTTTGAAACTCAAAGCACAATTTTGCCACTCCACTTTGAGAAGCATTCTACCCATTATTCTAATGTTTAACTCTAATGTTTAACTTGCATTATGGCTGATTACCAAGCATTCTACATGCTTTATTTTGCATTCTAATTGATCTACCTTGCATTCTGGCAATTTCAACTACGCACATGCATCCTAACCTACTTCCACGTGACAGGAATGTGGGTTTCACGTCAATGTGGTTTCCCCTGCCTATACATAAGAAAGATGTAACAAGGATGATGTAATATAGAATGCTTGATTTAAACATGAAAGAAAGAAAGAAAGAAAGAAAAGGAATAGAACAAGGACATGTAAAGTGGAATGCTTGACTCCACGACAACAAGCAAAGACTTGGAGCAGTAATCAGTAATCGTGGTGCAAGCAGAGTTCCAGAGTAAAAGTCGAGGACATGGTGGAGCAGTGAATTACCATCATAATATAGTCTACTTCCAAGGGGAGTTCGCACTTTTAAAGAGGTGTTCGTGTATGTAGGTTAATGGAGAAAATATGTTATTTGAGATAGCATTTCGTATAGAAACGCGAAGGGCAAGTTGACAGGAAGGCTAGTGTTGTAAGCATTATGGGTATTGCCACTTGCAGCTTTCCTTGCTGATACGTGAAGAAGACGAGTTGAGGTAATTTAATGATATATATATACAAGTGAGTGTACTATAAGGGAGTACACAAATTTTGAGCCATCCAAACTTAAGATTCTCTTAAGATTCCCCTATATTCTCAAAGATTATCCCAAATTTTCTCTACATTTCTTAAGATTCTATATAAATTCTCTTAGATTCCTTTAGGTTCTATCAAGATTCCCCTAGAAAAACACACTTAGTGTAAAAGATTCCCTAAGATTCCCTTAGATTCTTAGGATTCTACAAAGATTCCTCGAGATTTCAAACGTTATCACAAGGATCCTCTAAATTCTTTAGAATTCTATGTAGATTCTCCTAGATTTTGTTAGATTCTATAGAGATTCCCCTAGAATCTTGAAAATTCCATCAAGATTCCCCTAGATTCTCAAAGATTTTATGAAGATGCGCTTAGATTCTGCTAGATTCTGAGCCATTCAATGAAGATTCTATAAAGGTTCACTTAGATTCTTGAAGATTCAGGAAAAAAAATATCCTAGATTCTCAAAGATTTAAGGAAGATTCTCTTAAATACTCTTAATCCCATAAATTACTTAAGATTCTCTTAAGATTCAACTAGATTCTCAAAGATTATCCCAGATTTTCCAAGATTCTATATAGATTCTCTTAGATTCTATCGAGATTCCCCTACTAAACACACTTATTAATGAAAGATTCCTTAAGATTCCACAAAGCTTCCCCAGATTCTTAAGATTCTATAAAGATCCCTCTAGATTTTCGAACTTATCACAAGAAACCTCTAGAGTCTCCAAAATTCTATGTGGATTCTCCTAAATTTTGTTAGATTCTATATAGATTCCCTTAGATTCTATGTAGATTCCCTTAGATTCTCTGATTTTTTCAAGGATTCTCAAAGATTTTATGAAGATGCACTTTGATCCTACTAGATTCTCTATGATTCTCTTGAGATTCCCATAAATTCCCTAATTTTGTTGGGGTTCCCCTAGCCTCCTAAAGATCATCTCAAGATTCCTCTAGATTTCTCATATTTCTATGTAGATTCTCCTAGATTCCCTTAGATTCTATGAAGATTCTTCTACATTCTCAAAGGTTTCATAAAGATTCATATAGAATCTCAAAGATTCCCTTTGCGATTCTCATAGATTCCCAAAGATTCTCTTGAGCTTCCTTTAAATTCTCTAAAATCCTATGGAGATTCCCTAGATTCTTTTAAATTCGCATAGATTACTCAAAAATTCTAAGTTTCCAAAAAGAAACTTAGTATTCGATCACATTAGCTCCAAGCTGAGGGAACGATGCCAAAGCACCACTCATTGGAAAGTTCTCGGCGAGAGGAATCCAATGGTGTGGGTCTCACCTTCATCCGACCCCTCTACTGCAAGTTATCGGCCTTTGAAGCTGATTATAAAAAAGAAGCTTCCTAGAAAGTCCACCTATTAATGTTGATGCCACCTCATTACCTTTTTATTAAATAAGGGTGCCACCTCACCTCTTTTAATAAAGAAATTGCAATTTAATAAAAAATTTAATGGTTAGGATTTTTCCTCCCCCTTTTGATCCAACGGTTAAGATTGACTGCACCAAAAAGCACCTTTTAAGGGACCTTCCTTGCATCTTCCCTTTAAAAAATCAAGGGCCAAGATTTCACACGTGCCCGATCAACGGTTCATGGATGGGGTGCATGGCCCATGCATGGCCCATGCATGCCCCCCATCAAATCCAAGGGCCATTTAAGTGCCACCTCAAAAATTAGACGGATAGGATTAATCTCTACCCACATTCAACCCCCCATAGGACCCATCAAATAATTGTATATATATAAGAGATAAGAGATATATTCTAATGTTTAACTCTAATGTTTAACTTGCATTATGGCTGATTACCAAGCATTCTACATGCTTTATTTTGCATTCTAATTGATCTACCTTGCATTCTGGCAATTTCAACTACGCACATGCATCCTAACCTACTTCCACGTGACAGGAATGTGGGTTTCACGTCAATGTGGTTTCCCCTGCCTATACATAAGAAAGATGTAACAAGGATGATGTAATATAGAATGCTTGATTTAAACATGAAAGAAAGAAAGAAAGAAAGAAAAGGAATAGAACAAGGACATGTAAAGTGGAATGCTTGACTCCACGACAACAAGCAAAGACTTGGAGCAGTAATCAGTAATCGTGGTGCAAGCAGAGTTCCAGAGTAAAAGTCGAGGACATGGTGGAGCAGTGAATTACCATCATAATATAGTCTACTTCCAAGGGGAGTTCGCACTTTTAAAGAGGTGTTCGTGTATGTAGGTTAATGGAGAAAATATGTTATTTGAGATAGCATTTCGTATAGAAACGCGAAGGGCAAGTTGACAGGAAGGCTAGTGTTGTAAGCATTATGGGTATTGCCACTTGCAGCTTTCCTTGCTGATACGTGAAGAAGACGAGTTGAGGTAATTTAATGATATATATATATATATATATATATATCTGGAAGTTTTCCTTAATGGATAGTGTCTTCCTTCATTTTGATCTGTTCTTACATGGACGGGGTATAACATCTTAAAATATAAATACACGTGTAAATACGAAAGAGGATAAAGCCGAATGGATATACGATCAAGGAAGGACACCATAAAGTTTAAGCTTTAAGGTTGGTCTAGGATTTCGTGTTTGTGGAAGAGAGCAGATCTAATGCATAGTCAATGCAGTTACAGCTCTAAAACCGGAGGAAGTATGAAATACTATTCTGACTAAAATTCATTGGAGGTAGCAATACCACTACCCCTAAGCGGGATAGAGCAATAATTAGCCCATTATATGAGCCTTAGAAAATTAAGCATGTGCATTAAAAACATTGTAATTGACTTACAATAGTGAAGGTAGAGATGAATTCTAAAATGCTAATGTGATCAAGAGCTCTCAGGAACATGTTCATTGCATTAATAGAGGGTGGCATCATACACATAGCAACCACTTCAACTTATGCCTATAGCTTGTGATTGCAATAGAGAATCTAGAGGAATCTAGAGGATCTTAGAGAATCTAGAGGAATCTCAATAGAATCTTAGGGAATCTAAAGGGAATCCATAGGAATCTGAGGGAATCTAAAGGAATCTTCATAAATACGTGGAGAATCTAGAGGAATCTTGATGCAATCTTGGAGAATCTAGAGGAATCTTTATAGAATCTATGGGAATCTTAAGAGAATCTTTGGGAATCAAAGGGAATCTCAAGAGAATCTTTGGAAAATCGAAGGGAATCTATAGGAATCACGAGAGAATCTTTGAGAAATTAAGGGAATCTAAGGGAATCTTCATAGAATCTTTAAGAATCTATAGGAATCTTGATGGAATCATGTAAAGTCTAAGGGAATCTTCATAGGATCTTAGAGAATCTCGAGGAATCTTAAGAGAATCTTTGGGAATCTAAGGGAATCTTTTTAAAAGCTTTGAGAATCTAGTGAAATCATGATAGAATCATGGAGAATTTTTCTATAATCTAAAGGAATCTAGGAGAATCTTCATCAAATCTTGGAGAATCCAATAGAACTACATAAAATCTTGCGGAATCTAGAGGGAATCTTGGGAATCTTGGAGAATCTTGGGAAATCTTGGGGAATCTATGAGAATATCAAGAGAACTTCTCTGAATCTAGGGAAATATAAGGAAATTTAGAGGAATCTTCATAAAATCTTGGAGAACCTAGGAGAATCTACATAGAATTTTGAGGAATCTTGGCATAATCTTGATAATATTTGGAAATCTAGGAGAATCTAAAAAGAATCTTTGTGAACATAGGAGATCTAAGGGAATCTTCGTAAAATCTTTGAGAATCTAGGGGAATCTTCATAGAATCATAAAGAATCTAGGGGAATGCCTATAGAATCTTCATTGAATGACTTTGCATTGGTTTCCGGTCGAATTTGTGTAGTCCCTCATAGTAGAACCACTTGTATATATATCATAATATATATAAAATTACTCGGATGTACCCCCATCATATACCTTGTCTATATACTCAAATGAATCTAGGCTGTTTGTTTAAAAAGCAACCAGGTGGCAAATTTGTAGCCTTCGGATCTCCATGGGGGCATACATGGGGCATGCCCCACATCTCATTACCGTTGGATCAAGAAAGAGGGGCGAAATCTAATGCGTTGATTTCTTTTGTGAAGATGCAACGAAGGTGTTATCGTAGCCTTAAATGATAAGTGTGCGAGCCGTTTTTTCCTAATGACATGGCAGTTTATTTTTAATGAAAAGCAAAAAAAATCAATTAAATTAAAGACACGCCGTATCATTCGGACAGCTTCCGCCGTAGCCATAAGCTTGGTTTCTCATTCTTCGCTTATCAGTGTTGGGATGCCCTTCAGTAGCTCGGTTTGGATCCAGGAATACCTTGTTAGATTACTTGCATTCAAGGATTGTGGGTATTGCCTGGCACGGCCAGATTTTACTTGGGTCTTTGCCGCCCTCTGTGGATTATTCTTTTCTTCATCTCATTGCCATATTTTACTTGAAAATTCACTTTCCCAGCTCAAATAGTTTATTGGGCGTTGTCCATATTCATATCCTGCAGCCTAACAGCTGATTCCAATTTCTTCTGATCCAGCTCAGAAAGATTAATTTCTCATTATCGATTCTTTCAACTCAATATCCCTTACCTATCACTTAGGTCCCATTAGATTCCGCAGCAGGTCTTGCATGCCTGCGATTCAGAAGATTCTCCGCTGCGTGATCCTTTTGGGCAAGTTATATATTTTTTGGCATTTGCCCAGAGATATAATCTCACCGTAGCTTTGGTTTGCTTGGTATTGGGGGTTGATCCCACAGTGGTTCAAGGTTGCAGAACTTCAGAATGGTGTTTTCTTCTCTATTCAGAGCTCTCAAGTCCGTATGTAGATACAGTTACTTACCCTTGACCATCCATTTTGCAAAAGACGATTTGGCTTAGGATGTCCGATCACATTTGGCGTCGTTCTGGAGGTGATTCTACAGAATATTTCTTCTGTATTTCTTCTGCATAAATCATCCACTACACATTTCTTCTGTATTTCTTCTATATGTTATAAATCATCCGCTGCATATGGTCTGTATTTCTTCTAGGGAGAAATTTGCTAAAGGATTTCAGAGCTTTCCTGTTTCTTCTGGCTGGGATTTATAGAATGCGCTGCTATAGAATCTGGCGTTTATGCAGGTTTTTTTCCCCAACATGCTCAAGGCGACCTCTGGATGACGAAAGGTGCAGTAAAGAGCCCAAATGTAGCTAGGGCATCCAACTGTGAGTCAATATTTCAGAAATAGGCGGCATGAATAGAAGGAACTGCTGGCAGAAGTAACATTGGATGATTTCTGCTTTGAGACAAGACTATATGTCCACTTTAACTGCATATAGAGGTGTTGCCTATAGAATTTTAAACAGGCCGAATATTGATCCATCTTTTCTCATGTACACAATTAAACTCAATATATTGTTACTATTGGGGGATAGTATGATCTCATACACTATTGGAGGATAGTATCAGAACTGTCTTCCAATCTCTTATGCTAGACAATGCATATGGTTTTGCATTTCCTCTGGGTTCTGTTGGAATATGATGAATGGCTACTAAATTATGTTTATTTTACAGTCACAGGGACACTAAAGGGCTATGATCCGCTTTTAAACCTTGTGTTAGATGAGGCGATTGAATATATGAAAGGTATTTCTGCTAATCTATGATTAGTGTGGGGTCACACTTTATTTACTACCAGCTTCTTTGAAACTTGCTTTGTTGATGATATAGATCCAGATGACCCTCTCAAGACGACAGATCAGACTCGGGCTTTGGGATTGATTCTGAGTATCAGCATATTCTTGTCTGGTTAAATCAATCCATGTCTAAATCCTTTCTTTCTCTCTATTGTTCAGGTGTGCAGAGGTACAGCGGTAATGCTTGTGGCACCAACTGATGGGACAGAGGAGATTGCAAATCCCTTTCAACAGCAAGATGGAGCTTAAAGTACCTAGCACTTTTAGCTTACCATTTAAATTTAGCCCCAATATCATGCATGCAAGCGGAGTTTTCTATGACAAGGTTGCATGTTTGAATCATAACTCAATGATTGTGGCGGTGATGGCAAATTTTCTGTTATCATAATTGTTGATGATATTGTACAGGCTATTCTAGGAGGGCACTTTCCACTCGTTTTTATCTGATGGAAAGAAGTCTTTCTATTATCAAATTTATTTTTACAGGAGGTTTATATGGTAAAAGGATCATTTTAACTCTTTTGTTAATTTCGTTTGTTAACAAGTGTACCCGAATGTCACTAAATGCGTTACTGTTATTGTTATTTGGCACGTTATTAATATGGATTCCGTAAATTTGGGAGGATTCAAAATCCTGGGCCTTTTATGTCAAAAGCTCAAATGTTAGAAGTAATTGATTGCAACATTTGTGCTCAACATTCTATTGGCATCTTTTATTCAATATAAAACGTTTTGTCCCTTGAAGTGTATTGCTCTATAGAATAGACAAATCGTATGAATGGATGCAAATGTTTTCAGTGAAGGACCTAAGGGAGAAAAAATGGTACACAAGTGCATTTATGAGCTTTGCAATTGTCAGAATTGACAAATTCAAAGCTGACGATATTTGAGTCTGTTGGAAGAAAGGTTAATTCATTATTTATCTTTCTTTATCGGTTTTTTTGATAAGGTTGATTGTCGGCCGTGGATTCCTAGTGTATTCGCAGGATTGTTCTAGATCCACGGATATGAACACTCTGCCATAAGAAACACAAAACACATGACAAATTCTATGGTCCCAATAAAAAACACCCCTGGCAGAATATAAACCATAGCTTTCTCAAACCTTAACACACTGCCCCTCAAGTTTATAGTGATCCAACGGTCCAGATCAATCTTGATCAGTGTGTTACTGGAGCTATAACACACTGCTACTCCATAACACCCTAGGATGTTATGAAATGGACGGATCCAGATCAATTTTGATAATGATCGGATGGCCCAAAACTCTCGGGGCAGTGTGTTAAGGGCGATAACGCCCTGGCCCTCGGGTGTTACTTCAAAAAAAATTTTCGGGCCATCAAAATGGCTCGGGCGTGCGCTACGCGCACACCCTCGCCATTTTGATGGCCCTCAAATTTTTTTTTTTCAAGAATTACCCTACCTGTATGCTATCTATTCCATAGCTCCTTTGCTCTCCCAAAAGGCTTCCGGCACCATCACCACACTATCCGGCTGTGCCCTGTTTCTCAATCTAGCCTAGAACTGTGAGTTTGAATGGCATAAACAATCTTTGCAAGTCTCGCCACTGAACACAACTGGCAGGCCTCAATCCGGCCCGCCCAGCACTAGCAGCTCTCAAACCCTAGCAGCACTACCAGCCTGATTCGGCTTCAGAAATAAAGCGCTAAGGCGGCCTCCATGCCTCCATGTCTTGGAGCAGGGGTCTGCAGGGGTCTTCATGTCTTGGAGCAGGGGCGCCCACCTCCAACGGGAGCATCTTAGCTCATGCTTCTCATGCTCTGCGCTCATGCTCTGCGCTGCTCCTGCCGCTTCTCATCCCGCTTCTCATGCTCTCCGATTCTCATCGAACCCTCTACTAAGCCAAATCTAAATTCCATGTACTCCCTTGCAGCAGAGAGCTTTGCATCAGCGGGAACCCTTTCCATCTCTGCTTCACCATGAACTCTTTTCATCTTGCTTCAGCGGGAACTCAATGAGCCTCAGCCGGAACCCTTGCCTGGAACGCTGGCCCCTGCCCAAAGAAGAAAGGGCTATCCATTCTTATCCTTCCATTCTCAGACCAGGCATAGAGACCAGAAAAAAAAACACATCCAAGAGCCGATCTTCATACATTGCATTGACTGCCTAAGAAGCAGCTCAAATCACTTAAAAAATACAGTCGAACTACTGTTTTGCATACAATACACCCCAAAATCTAGGCAAAACCATGCGTGAAATACCTTCCCCAAATACCAAACGAAATAATTAGAACATTATACCTTTAAAATACTCAATAATGGTTTATGCTGCATAAAAATATAGTTCTCACAATAATGCAGTTTGAATGCTGCACTTTTACAATCCAGTTCATTTTATCCATTTCATGAAGCAGTTTGCTTCAAGGCTTGGAGGATGAACATCACGTTAAATGAGTTATACATGGTATAATATCTGAATGGGTCAAAGCTGGAACCGTACTCTGAAACCCACATATTCTTATCTTTATATTTTCTCATGCCTTGAGGTATTCTTTTGGAATCTAGGGGAATTTTTAGAGAATCTAGAAGAATCTAAAGCAATCTTCATAAAATATTTAAGAATCTATGGGAATCTAGATGGAATCTTGGAGAATCTAGGGGAATCTTAGTAAAATTTAGGGGAATCTTCATAGAATCTTAAGAATCTAGAAGAATCTTTGTAGAACTTTAAGAATCTAAGAGAATCTCGGAGAATCTCAAAGAATCTAAGCGAATCTCATGAAAATGTTTGGGAATCTAGGGGAATCTTCCTAAAATTTTTGAGAATCTAAGTGAATCTCAATGGAATCTTAGAGAATCTAAGAGAATCTTCATAGAATCTTAGGGAATCTAGGATAATCTTTATAGAATCTTGGGGAACCTAGAGGAATCATGGGATAATCTTTGGAAATCTAGGGGAATGTTAGGGAATCTTAAGAGAATCTATGGAAATCTAAGAGAATCTATGGGAACTTATATAGATTCTTGGAGAATCTAAGGGATATATATAAGAGAGATATGTCTTTGTATTTGGCTTCTAGTTGGATTTGTACAGTCCCTAACTCGTACAGGCCCTACATAGTACAAAGACTTGTATATATATATCATTAATATATCATTAATATATATAAACGTATATCACATGCTGGGGCATCATGAACATTTTATATATAGATATCGATCTTGACCGTTCGTTTTTGAGGTGGCGCATTTATGGCCCTCAGATCTGATGGGGGGCATGCATGGGCATGCATGGGGGCATGCACCACATGCCTGGACCATTGGATATGGGGCAGTTGAATCTTGGCCCTCAATTTTAGGGCTAGAGAAGGTGCCAAGAAATGCTAACGCATTTATAAGGAGACCTAGATCATTCAGGTGGCACGATGAGATTGGTTCCTTAAATAATAAAAAAATAAATATTTTTTAAGTGCAATAACATCATGGGATGAGGTGTCACCGACTGGTGAATCTGGCAGGAAGGGCGAGCAGAGTGAGTTATGGCGGACTTTGATTGCCTTGCCACCATTTTGGGCGATGGTCGAGTTCTGCAATCGGCGAGGTGGGATAGATCCTCCCTGCAACAAGGTGATTGCTCAGAGCAGAGAATGTGCGGCAGCGATTTTAATTTAGGGCATAAATTTTGAGCTTTTTGGGAGATTTAAAGGGAGATTTTGAGCGAGTTTTCTCTTTGCAACCGCTTTGGGGTGTTTTTTGTTGTGAAGATGAAGTAGAGCTGAGGCTAAAATTACTCCATAACGTAAAGCAGCATCCTTTCTTCTGTAAAAATTCATTCCTGCATCTGGGTTTTGGCTAAATTCCTTTCTTCTGGCTCGCCAAATCGAATTCAAATGACAGGCTGGTTCAAATGACAATTGTATTGGCAGGGCTTTTTGTTGGCATAAACGATTTATCTGTTAAATCTTAGGTCGGATCGTGCGTATGTGAGACAAGAACCAAAATCGGTTTTGCATTTCGGCAAGTTATTCCCCCTGTGACTATTTCTTTGTTTCTTAATTTCAGATTGTATATGTTCGGCCACAAGGCTAGGATGCAGCTATTACATCGGAACGAACCTTCCAAAACATTTTTGTGGTGGTCCGTCCTTGAACTAGAGGTCATCCTCCCTTCTTGGTTTGGCAAAAATGATATTTATTGTTTGAAAGCAGAGAATGAAGCCGACTAGTTGGTTCGACTGGATCTATATCTGCTTCTAAGCTTGGTTCGGTAGCCCTATCATGCCGTATAATTGACCAGCTTTAAATCAAATCCCATTTCGAGCGCTTAGGCTTTGTTGGTTTTCACAATCCAACTCATACGTTGTAACTGCCTGGTAACACACAAACTTTCTTTATTGAACTTTCTTCCTTCTTTGGTTGGCCTTGAGGGAAGAAATGGTCTTTCTATAAACAGATATAAGCATGACGAGTCTACAGTAATCTGGGAACTTTCATTTTTTTCTTATGTGTAGATAGTGATACTGGTACTCTTCTCAACTGTTTATTATTGCTATGCAGAGTAGAGGAAAAGATAAAGATCTTGAATTGAAGGGACGTAGCGATAGTGTGGATCAGCTCTGCTAGGACCCAAAACATGCTGATCTGCTTGCACCTGCGTCTGGAGACAAAACCGTACGTCTTTGAGAGTGAGTAGTATAGATTGTTCTCTTCATTATTATTCATGCCATTTTCAAGGTTTAGATTAATACGGTCCGTGAGTTAAGGGGTATAACAATTAATCAGCTAACAAAAGGACAAAGGAGAGAGGACCAAATGCGGCTTAGGAGTTGGATTTGTACACCATTGCATTGCATGTCAGTCACTCCAGAATAACCTTGGAATTGTACAGCAGCTTATATTGTATACAAATCTGACAACATTAATCTAAGCTGTCCTGTCCTACAAGATTTAATACACTTCCATATTCCTGAACAATTTATGTTATAAAAAATTGCTAAAAGAATGCTGCTTATCTTTGGAGAGGTTTTGAACACGGTAGTCAAATTCTTTGGAATATTTGGAAGTTCTAAGTGGAGTTGCTGGACCATATTTTGGAACATGTTTGCTCTTTTCACTTTGAAATATAACTCTAATTTGCTGTACTGCAGCTGGAAAGTGTTCTCAACAAGTTGAACTTAGCGGCGAGAATATAAACATCACATTTAAACCAGATGGCACCCACATTGCTGTTGGTAACAGAGTATGTAAAGTGCCTTGGTCTTTGTTTTCGTTAATGATTTTGAGCCATGAAGTTCGCTTTTCTCTGAGCTTAACCACTTTAATTAATTTTTTTACTTCTGTCTTCCTCATGAAACAGTTGGTAGATTTATCACTTATGCATAAATATGGTCAAGGATGACGAATTAACTGTCGTTGATGTTTGGAAGTTTAAACCCATAAATAAACGCAAATTCCCTTGTGATGTACTTTTTTAAATACAATCCTTCACAGTATATCAAATGTTTCATGAGTGCATGTTTAACTTTTAGGTGAATGAAATTGCATGGAATTCAACTGGCGAGTTGTTCTTTCTCACAACTGGAAATGGTAAACTGTTTCTATGAGATTGGCAGCTGGCTTTACAGTTACTGCAGATGAGAGCATCTCTGGTACCAGATTCGTATGAGCCATTATAGTTGGGTTTTTTTTTTCTTCTGCAAAATCCGGGCTTAGCCTTGGTATTTTTCGGCTATTAAAGTGCACTCGGCTTGGCAGTTGATGGGCAATGCATTGACAGAGGTTTGCTCCCGCCCAAAGTTGTCCTGCCGTGGTTTCAGATGTACAGGGGTTATAAGCAATCTGTTTTCTGCAGGGGTTCATCTACAATGGGTTATTTCATTGTATACATTCGATGCATTATCGGGAAATAAGTGCGAATTATAAAAAACGCATCTTCTATTCTCTTCCTTTTGATAGAAGGTTGTGAGGCTTACATCATTAAAGAAGGCAAAATGATTGCTGCATGCAAACCACACAATAATTAGAATCTCTTTTTTGTGTCAAAGTGTGCCCCCAATTGTTTTTCAACTATGTGAAGGCTAGATGTGATGTTGACGAAGAACTATGTCAGCATATGCTAATTGCTTTTAGTAGCCAAATAGAGGGTTATTAAGATATTCACAGGAGAATGAAGCATAGGGTATGTCACCATTCCTCGAACAACTTGGGTGCATAGTATATGCCACCAGGAGAATGAAGCATAGGGTATGTCACCATTCCTCGAACAACTTGAGTGCATAGTATATGCCACCATTGCTCAAACAAGCTCATGTGCACATGACATTGAAGTGCACAGGATATGCCAACCTTTGCTCAAACAAGCTTATGTGCACATATGATTCAAGAGTACATATATGCCAACCCCTCAAACAAGCTTATGTGCACATATCATTCAAGAATACATAGGATATGCCAGCATTGCTCAAACAACTTATGTGCACATGTGATTTAATGAGCAACATGCAAAAATTATAAAGTAAGACCATATACCATGACGACCAAGCAAAAGTTCATGCAAAAGATGAACAATTAAAGTAGCACCAAGTTTCTGATGCATTGGAATTGTTTTGGCAACTACATCTATTGTGGCGAACCACCGCTAGCTTGGGGTTGCATTAAAATATCATTGTCTAACACAATGCTCGCATACACACCAAAGATATCCCTCACAATTAGACGTATACATTGAGTTAATCATAATCTGATGCCAAGGATAACTACAATCTCAGGTAGTGATAACTTTTTCTATTTTGCTACCAACATACAAGCTTTTACTTTTGTCATGTATTTGCTCGACTTAACACATGCATCGACTAATACTTTTGACTTTGACTTCTTCACCTATAGGTCAACTCCTTTCACTTTAGTTCAAATTTAGTTTGTGGTCCGACTTTCTTGGGGAGGTAAGAGAATGTTCATAAACTCTTTAAGAATCTTGATAGAATCTTGGGAAATCTAGGGAAATCTTCATAGAATCTATGGGAATCTTGGGGAATATATAGGTATCACGAGAGAATCTTTGAGAATTTAAGGGAATTGAAGGGAATCTTCAAGAATCTAGAGGAATCTTGATGGAATCATGTAAAGTCTAAGGGAATATTCATAAGATCTTAGAGAATCTAGAGAAATCTTAAGAGAATCTTTGGGAATCTAAGGGAATCTTTCTAAAAACTTCGAGAATCTAGTGAAATCATGATGGAATCTTCAAGAATTTAGGAGAATCTTCATATAATCTAGAGCAATCTAGGAGAATCTTCGTCAACTCTTGGAGAATTCAGTAGAACTACATAGAATCTTGGGGAAGCTAGAGAAGTCTTGGGATAATCTTTCGAAATCTAGGTGAATATCAAAAGAATCGTTGGAAATCTAGGGGAATCTTTGTAGAATCTTAAGGAATTTTTGTAGAATCTTAGGGAATCTATGAGAATATCAATAGAATTTCTTGAAATCTAGGGAAATATAAGGAAATTTAGAGGAATCTTCATATAATCTTGGTGAATCCACGAGGATCTACATAGATGGATAATCTTTGGGAATCTAAGAGAATCTAAAAAGAATCCTTATGAACATAGAAGAGTCTAAGGAAATCTGGAGGAATCCTTATAAACTCTTCATTAAATTATTCTGCATTGGCTTCCCGTCGAATTTGTGCAATCCCTCATAGTACAGAGATTTTGGTGTCGCCGCCGCAGCCGTCCATTTTTTGAGATCAACGGTTGAGATGAAAACATGCCAAACCACCCCAAGCACCCCCTTTGGGTATAAAGATTGAGGTGTCACGACTTCAGCCATCGAAGGTGCAAGATCTACGGCCAAGATTGAAAGCCCTCTTATTTGGGGCTTTTAATATAAGGCGTTGAATTTGTTCTCAATGGTCGAGATTTAGCCAGGGAAGTTCCCGAAATTTCTGGAAAGGGAAAAGGATCTCTTGCAACGTGCTCCCAATTTTTTTTCCCTTGCCTTGGTCGGGTCTGGTCGGATAAGCCTTTTTCCCCCTCTGCTTTCCAATTTGGAGCATCCGGCAGTTCAAATTTGTGACTTGTTGGTCGGACCCGGACGCTTTTCGAATCTGTGAACTTTCTATCTTGGATTTTCTGGTCGGACAGTTGATAATGTCTTGATTTGTAGGGCAAACAAACAACAAGAGTGAGTTCAGTGAAATTCTCGGACTCGATTTAGCCTTTTGGTGGAGGTACAACCAGATTGAGATACTTTTTGTTGCATTTCTAATCGATTGCCCTGTGTGTTTATCGTGGAAAATTTACTCCGGATTCATGGGCGGGTCATTTCTTCTGGACAATTTAAGGGCTCAATGGATCAAACTTGATTTTTCGTAAAGGCCGAGAGGATCCGGCTCAGCTTTTGTGTTGCAGACTTTCATTTGGAGTTGGATTTCATATTTAGCAGCAGAGGAAGTAAACTATTAGGGCTCTTGCTTTTGCATTGCTTGATTTATCTACTGTTTATGAGGAACACACGACTATTATCCCCTGAATAAAATTACATGCTATTATTTCCACAAATCTATTTTGTTATTTCCTTATAGGAGCCATTGCTGCTACATTCGTTTGCCCTCTTGATGTGGTGAAGACGCGCTTGCAGGTACATCTGCCTCAGGATCAGAAGGATCAAAAAGCTGACATTACGTCGTTTTCTCAGGCTTATGGAAAAACAAATGGTTAGCAATTTTCATTTCCATGTTTCCTAGCTTCCAGTTAGTATATCTCTCAAAAACAAATGTTCTCATGTTAGCCTTGTGTATTTCACATACATCCAGCATTGTTTTGAGTGGAAAAATAGCCCTTGACCACCTTGATTAGTTGAATGGTTCCTACGTCATGTGTTAGCATTTTGACAGAAAGAAGCTTACAGTCTTTATATATCATAGGTGGTATAATTGCTCAGAGTTTGGGCGAATTTTAAAAGATAAAGGGGTTAAGGAACTTTATCGTGGACTGTCACCAACTATGCTTGCGTTGCTTCCTAATTGGGCGGTAAATAGTTTAACATGATATGCTCAGTTTTGCATCTGAGTTAATTAATGATGTCATAGTTGCAGGTGTACTTCACAGCTTATGAACAGATGAAAACTTTGCTTCAATCTAGAGGTAAGTTTAAGCCTTCTTGTGGTTTGAAAGATCTTCGAACATGCATCTTCAATTGGCACCCTGTCTTGTGTGTTAGGGCACACATCCTATCTAAATTTGATTAATTGTTCACTTTTTTAATTGCCTTGATTATGCGTGTAGGTACTCAGAGGGTCATAAAAAGTTATCTGCGGGGCAGCACATGCTCGCAGCCACTGTTGCAGGATCTGCTACGAATCTTGTTACAAATCCTCTGTGAGTAGTCAAAACACGTCTGCAGGTTGCAAAATGCTGAGCCCCACCTGGTTATCCAGCATTGTCTTTGGCCTGAAGCTTTTTTCCTTGGCCATTTCAGACACAAAGGCTAAGGTCAGGACTGGTTCCATACAGTAGCACGTTTTTTGCATTATATCGAATTGCCAGAGATGAGGGAATTCACGGGCTTTACAGGTTTGTAATTCTTGGGAGTAAATATGGGATATGTGAGGTGGTCATTACTCTTTAGTCACATCAATAAGTTCTTCGGTGATTGTTTGGACAGTGGCCTGATCCCAGCCCTAGCAGGCGTAAGCCATGTAGCCGTTTAGTTTCCTGTATATGAGAAACTGAAAATGTTTTTGTCTAAGGAAGGTGTGTGACCTAATCTAAAACAGGTATGTCCAAATTTTTAAATGCTAAGAGAAGACAATGCCCACTTTGATGCAGCTGGCACAAGCCCAGATAAATGTAGTCCTAGCCAGATTGCACCACATGTCCAGGTTGACGTTGCAATCTTGGAAGTTAGCGATTTCAAAAACTCGCGTGGTTTATTAAGCAAGTAATTCGGAGATTTTACTCTGCAAATGTTGAATTTGATGCAAGACAATTCTCCTCGGCTAGTTTTCAAGCATGTGAGTCCTTCAAAATTTAAAATCTTGCTCTGTTCTGTGGCTCCGACAAGATTTACCATCCTGGTATCTAATATAATATGCTGGATTTAAATCTCTTTTACATAAAGTCTGTTCGGGCATAATGGCTCAGAATGAGCATTAAATGCCATGATAGTTTCTTTGATGGCAATCCCCTGAATAATTTCTCATTTGCCAATACTCCATTCTGTGAAGGTTGCTTCAGAAAGAAATATGATGAACCCAAATCTATTACCATATGCAACCCTGGTTCGTTTTGTGATGTATTTTTTTGTGGCTTATTTAACAAAGTAGTAGACCTTCTGTGGTCATGATCTGTGATTGTCTATGAACAATTAGATTCAGGGCATGCAATGATCATATATGATAAGCTGGGTGGCATAGTTATGGTGGAATGTTTACTTAGTGCTATATGGAAAACTGACATCTTTTGCAGAGTTTATCTGGGCACACAAGTGTTGTTGAATCTGTGGCTTTTGATGTAGCAGAGGATAACCGACCCCACTGGAACATGCATACTTCACATGCCATGCTGCTCTAGCTCCACCTAACCTAGGAAAGGTAAAGAGAATTAGGTTGCTGGGGATATTATTGTTCTACAGTTGCTTGCAGTTATTTCCAATTGTTGCCATGGAGTGTAGGCATGCATTAACAAACTCAGAATGGTGTCTGACAGCCAACGAGACCGTATCTAGCATGCAAAATTGCAGGGCATTCTGCCTATAGCTTAACGAGCCAAAATAGTCAAATGTTTGAAAATTTTAATCGGCATATTCTTAGACCAAAACATTTGTTTAAGATATATTGAGAAACCAGCATTGTTAGATTCATCATCTCAAATATCAAGAATTGGAAAGTTGCATTTCTGTTTCACGTCATATCTGTCATGGGCTCTTCTCTTGCACGGTGGTGTTTTCTTGGTGGTTTGTGGTTTGCTGACGACTGAACGTTCTCATATGTTGTGCATTTGAGATTACCAATTAAATTGTTGTTGGAAGTTAAAACGATTGCCTTATCATGGCTTCTGCACATGGAATCAGAGATAAAGCAGTAAAGCTTTTGATCTCTTCTGGACTGATTGACATAGTGCTTGGTAGACAAGATTAGCAGTGTAGCAAGTTAAGTCTGACGATCTTGAAGTAGTTTACACTAGGAGCCATTAAGCATGAAGTGAAATTCTGCAGGCTAGAAGGTGGTGATACACTATGAATTGTGTTGCAGGCATGTTCTATTAGTAACAACATTGATGGCATGCAGTGAAAAAAACCTGAGTGACATAACAGTGCATTGCACAATGACCACGGCAGCTTAAGGGTGATTTGAATCCAAATTTTTAATACCATGGCATCTTTTTCTTAAGGTAATTTTAGCTACTAATTATGTAGGTAGAAGCTCTTGGTCTCTAGGTACATGGGATTTGTTGCATGGCCATATTGTTTAGCTGTCGATTTTAAATGTTTTTTGTAGGATATGGAAATATGGCATCTGTCCAACGATATCCATCTGCAAAAGGCCATTTCGTCTGATATTATTGCATTTTTTTGCTTTCCATGCTTGCGACTTGGAACATCTAGATTCCGCCTCCTTCCAAAGCTTTCTGATTAACAGAAACGTTTAGGGTCCTTTCAAAGCTCTTTGATTAACAGAAACGTTTAGGATGCAAAAGCACCTTCGACAGCATGTAAGATGTAAAATAGGCTGAGCATATGCAAAACATGTTGTGTGTTGCTAGCTTCTTTGATGCCAAGGTTTTACAACTAGCAGACCCTTTTATATTTGAAAATTATGTAGAATATCTGCTGCAAGGGAGAGGAATCATGCCAGGAAAGACAAGATTTAAGGTATGTATTTATTTGGTGCGAATCTGAAGGGTCTTAATAACTAAATCTATGAAAGATATCAGGAGAATGAGGCACCTGGATTTCGTGCAATAACTGCATGCCTTATTCTGTTAACGGAACTCTATCCTGAATTAAAAGTGGAAGTCTCCTTGTGTCATCAATGAAATTCTCTAATATAGAATGTACAAGATATACATTAAAATGTTTATTCCAGGTTTGTGGAATATAGGAACGGAACAAGATTCTGATGAATTAGGGGGAAGAAAAGATCACTAGTGTAGTGAAATTTGATTGGGTAGCTATTGTTTGTTTCAATCAAATTATAAAATTTGACTTCCTGTTGCCTTTGCAGTTTAACGCAACGTGGAAAAGTCCAGATGGGCTTTTGCACTTTGGGTTGCCTGGTAGTTCGTTGCGATTATGTACCTAGATACTCGTTCCATCCTTCTACTCATTCCATCATGACCCTTGATCCAGGAAATATAATGGAGGATATGCCATGTTCTCTAACCTTGGTCATAGAGCCGAAAAGAAGATGGGGTCAAGCCCTATTTTCCATGCCAGCCTATGGCCTATGATTTCAAGGCCATGATCCCAAGTCAATAATGCAGTCAATAATATAAGATTTGCCTGGAGTGTTTTCATAATAGCAAACCTCCAGGCCAAGCTGGCCTCACTCGAACCCAGGGACAACACACCAATCAATAGCGAACTAGAGCAAAGCAACAAACAAAGCATAGTGCCCAAGTAAACAAACAGATCAGTGCTTCACACCATGGTTTAATTTATACAAGTCTATCATGCAAGCAATGCTTTTGATCATTAATGCATTTTGCCATTGAAATGTCACATTTGGGCACCTAAATATTTGCTTTTGGTTTTTTTTATCTGTTCTGCTGGTGAATGAACTTGCTTTTTTTTTTTTTTTTTTTGTAGTTTTGTATTGAAGCTTGAAATGTTCAAGATTTTATGTGTCCAATCATATTAGGGCAAAGGAAATGTATCCTAATTGGATCTCCTTGAGCTAATAATGAACTGTTGTTGGATGCATCTGTATTTATATGGCACTCTTTGTTAATATTCAGAATTTCAAGGAAGCTTGGTAAGTAGAGCGTGGAATATGGATCATATATCTTATCTCTATTTTATTTTTATTTTTGCAGAACGCTAATCCAGTTGTTTTGTTGACATGCAGCGATTAAAGATGAGCTATGATATAGCTTCTGAAAATGTGTGTTATAACTTTTGAAAACATGGGATTCGAACATCTTAGTGCCATAGTAGGCCTTGAAGATTCAAGTGATTCAATAATTGTAGCACAAGCTTTACATTGGTTCAACGGAAGTGCAATTGAAACACAACGCCATTGTGTACTATCTCTAATATGACCATTTTATGTAAACTCTGTTTGCATTGCTTCCAAATCATTGTAAATAAGTACAGTGTTTGAACCCTTCGACGACTTCTTTTATCGGCCAAACATGCACAAAGTGTTTTATGAGGCCGATTGAATACATGGTCTGAAAATGTGGCCAATATGGTTGCAAGCACATGGATTAGAAAGGAAGATTATATTGGTTGCCTTTAGTACATAATATTGCATCTTACACAAGATATTAAGTGCTTCCATCAGTTCTCCAACATATGTTCATTTCCAACATATGTGCAATTACCTAATACATTACTCTCCAATTAATGTCCAACCTATGCCCAAGGTATATTCACTCGAACACTTGCATTTGTTCCTAACATGTGTCTAATAACTCTAATTCACGACCGTCCAACAACCAACATTTAATAACATTTGAAGAACTGTTTACTAGCGGTTCGAGAACTAACTATCGATGCTATATGTATATTTGTGTAATGTTTGTTCAAGTAGTATTTGCCAATGTTTGTGGGAATCGTTACGAAATGTGAGACATTGCAATGACTTATCACCAATGTACCAACGTGACTCTCTAGAAGATATTTCTTAGCCATCATGACCATATATGTTTGATCGACATTCTAGCTTAAAGTTAGACTAGAAGTTTGACAGAAGTGGAACAAACAAGTTGACTCAAAGTTTCTTTTGGTGTTGATTACGGTTGTAACTTTTATTTTGACTTCTTAGCTGTAGCTTATAGTCGACTTTGCACAACCTTGACTTTGACTTCCTAACAACCTACCAAATCAACTTATACACTCCATCATAGTACCAAGTTGACTCAAAGTTTCTTTTGGTGTTGATTACGGTTGTAACTTTTATTTTGGCTTCTTAGCTGTAGCTTATAGTCGACTTTGCACAACCTTGACTTTGACTTCCTAACAACCTACCAGTCGACTTATACACTCCATCATAGTACAAAGACTTGTATACATATATATATATATATATATATATATATATATATATATATATATATATATATATATATATATATATATATATATATATATATATATATATATATATATATATATATATATATATATATATATATATATATATATATATATATATATATATATATATATATATATATATATATATATATATATATATATATATATATATATATATATATGTATATATATATATATAAATTGGCTGTCTAAGGGCTGTATCTTCATAGCCTAGAATAGTGGAAAGCTCCCCAGCTCTACTTCTAATGGGTGAGAAGCTTCTTTTGCAAGTTGCCTAAGCATAGGCTTTTTCAGGTTGTGAGAAGCTCAGGCTGGTTTGAGATGCCTAAAGCTATCACTGCATAGGATGAAATTATTAGGGCTTTGTTATATCTGGAGCGACTGCCATAACTTCCAGACGTCCCACTGAGCTACACATATCTTTACAAGGGTGTACATACTATTATGTTATGCGTTTGTATCATTTGGACATTAAACAGGTAGAACAGGGTCCTGGCAGCATGTGCTAGGTACCTTGCTCTAAAATTCACTTGCTAAACTTATACTGGTATGGGTTAAAATGTTAATGGGCACCATGCTTCATAGCCTAGAAAGGCTGGTGGCTCCCTAGATAAACTCGTCCACCTAGGGTGTAAATGTCCACCTAGGTTTGGAATTGGGAGCCTAGAATAGTGGGAAGCAACCCAGCTCTACTTGTAATGGGTGGGAAGCTCTCCAACTCAAGGTGACATATATGTGCTAATCCGGGTGCGACCTAGAAAGGTGAGAAGCCCCCTACTAAACTTTAGTAGGTGAAAAGCTCCCCTGCTAAATTTATTTGTTGTGGGTGAGAATGTGTTGTTTTAATGAAACACAATGTGCCTCAAAGTTGGGAACATGCTATTTACCAAGGTGAAAGAATTATAAGTTGAAACCTTGCACATGTGGACCATGAGCATGCTTATTTTAATTTATTTTGTGTTAAAATACTTCCTATGATGGGGACATTCAATATGGAATCGAATATTTAATGGTAAGACCTTTTGGAAATACATCAAAAAGGTCGGCTTTGTTTATTAGAGCTTTGCTCAAACAATTGTTTGATGGGGTTGACTTTGAATATTGATAAGACTATGTATTACATTTTTGCACTTTACAAAAAAGGTGTAAAGGTGGCTATGGGAAAGTGCACACCATTATTAAGTGGTCGTGTATACTCTTTCATGTCAAAATAGAATAATTTTTTATTTTAACACTTATGCATGCATTTTTTATGCAAACTTGACACGTGGAGGTTTACATGCAAATGTACTTTGCATGCAACTTTGTGGGTTATTATTTGCATGAAGGAGCCCATGGAACGTGGGCCTCATAGCACGCTAAATACTCCAAGACTCTAAGGTAAGTTACTTTTTTACCCATGATCTTGGAAAATATAATATGGCTAGTTCTAAATGCAATGGATATATAGGGTACATGTACTTTTGGAAATTTAGAATTTCCTTAAGGATTTTCCCGTAAGCATTTTCCCTCATTTCCCTCTTAAAATCAATTTAGGGCATGGCCTGGGAATCAATTTAGGGCATGGCCGGAAGCCAGGCGGCTACATGGCCGCTTGCTTTAACAGAAATTTGTTTCTTTAAAGCATGGTCTTGATGTAAATGACGAATTCCTGAAGTGGGTTTGAAGCCACACAGTCCGATCGCAAATTTTGGCAGAACCTATTGGCTATGGCGGAATGTGCTGGCCGAAATGCCTTGGCATACTCTTACATTTTCGACTTGATCTGCTACCATCATCGATTCACAATGGTAAATGCTACTTGCCATTGTTTATCCTGCAATTATTCCATTCAAAATCGAACTATAAGGGATGGTTGTTATGCCCTTTGCTGGTGATTTCGACCTGCTTAAAAGGGTTCCTTGCTACTACTCAGGTAATGCTTTTCTATGCTATGAAGAGCCTTTACATTTTTCAGATTTCATAAACTGTTATGACTTTAGCATTGATGCAGCATGTATCTGATCTAAACTTGGTGTATTTGAGCTTCAAACTTAATAAGCTTTTGTTAGCTTTTGTTAGATCATATTTACAATGGCAAATGACATTTATTTGGTTATGTTACTTATGATCTGTAATAACTAGCTTGCAAATAAGCATGTATTAAATGCCTTTTGCTGTAACACTGGTTATGCCGCTTACAAACAGGTTGGCACATCCTAGATGGGAACATATGTGGCAGCCCTGGTGCACAATTATTGAAATCTGAATTCATGCGGATGTTTTTCTTGCCATAGTTCGGACTTGAACTAGAATCGAATAACGGCAATACAAGATCAAATTCATTTGCATATTGCGCGCTCAATCAGGTTTGAGATTATGTTTCCTATTTTGATTTTAGGATATCAATTGTTACATGCATGAGACCGAATTGAGGTAGTGCAAAGTTATATCTGGTTTCTCTAAACATGACGATGTTTCCATTTTATTTGCTTATGATTTTAAATAGCAAATACATATCAGTGAGATTCTACATGCTGGTTCAAATTATTCAATCTGGCTTTTGAGCATATTGCTCACTTATGAATAATAGCATCTTGTGTGCTGCACAGATCTGTTAAAATTGCTTTAAGTCTTTAATTTTTTAAGATGAGCTAAAGATGTAAATTACATAGCCAAGATAATTAAATGATTATCCTAAATTTATCTTGTGAATTGGATATATGCGCTTATAGTGCATAAAATTTACAAATTTGATTATTAAGCAGCAAATCCTTTTACTGTTTTTTGGATTTGTGTGGATCTCAAATTATAATTCCATATTTCTTTCTTGTTATTGTCTGCTCGGGCAAAAGGATACAATTGGTGATCAGTGATAAACTGAGAGACCCAATGTACCTTTTGGCCCTTGCATCGTTACCGGGAATACTGCTAACGTTTGCATGATTGGCTGCAGGTACGGGTTCTCTCCTCCAATTGTCTCTGTTTTTGCTACCAGGGTTGGCGTTAACGTGGAAGGTTATGGAACTACGGAAAAAATGTAACTGTATGATATACGTTTTACAAGTTATTGTTTTAACTATACACTTTCAAAGAAAAGTCTACTTTGCAATTTACTCTCTCTACTTTGTACCTATGCTTTAGATTTTGTCGCAACTACTTTTCATTAAGGATGCATAGTTTTGGGGCTTGAGAAATCAGCCCTCGACTAAACATCCCTAAATGTTAAGTGTTGATTTATGCTTAAGAATCTCTTGCAACAGTTTTTCATTAAGGACACATAGTTTTGGGGCTTGAGAAATCAGCCCTCTACTAGGTAGCCTAAATGTTTAAGTGTTGTGTTCTAGTTTAGAACAAGAAAAATTGTAATAATACCAGGATCAGTGGGATGGGCCTGGGTAACGCCAGGACAGACTTTCTCAAGCTCTAGTGAGTGCTAGTGTTTGGAGTAAGCAAGTTGCTAGATTAGATCCTAGTAGACAACAAGAAAATTAATACGTCCTACGGCGCATTGTTCCAGTTTTAGCATGTTCTTACGATGTAAGGCCCTATAGTGCTCTAGATTCTCCTAGATTCTCTTAGAATTTTCTATTTTGATTGAGGTGCTTACCCATGAGCATTTAAAACCTTCTAAAATGATCTATTTTGGATCTGTGCAACATTTTTAAAACATTTTCTATTTTTAGACTAAGGCGCTTACCTTGAGCATTTAGAATATTTTTTTTTTCAAGATTTATATTGTACATCTTTATTATGAAACATTTTAGAACATTCTATTGTCGCTCTTTGCAAAATCTTAAAAATCCATGAGCATTTAAAACCTTCTAAAATAATCTATTTTGGATCTGTGCAATATTTTTAAAACATTTTCTATTTTTAGACTAAAGCGCTTGCCTTGAGCATCTAGAATATTTTTTTTTTCAAGATTTATATTGTACACCTTTATTATGAAACATTTTAGAACATTCTATTGTCGCGTTTTGCAAAATCTTAAAAAAACTCTAAGATTTCATCAAGATTTTCTTACATTCCCTTAGATATTATGAAGATTCCCTTAGATTCAATTAGATTTTAAGAGATTCCGTTAGACTTGTATATTTTCCTAGATTCTCTTGACAACTTATGAGATTTCCTTATATACCTTTAATTCTTCTGGATTCCCTTACATTCTAGAAATTTCTAGAACATTTTAGAACTTTCTGGAACATTTTGAAAGTTTCAAAACATCCTAGAATATTATAGTCTATTTTATCTTAATTAAAATATTGCCCTTAAGTATATTTGAAACATAAATTTTTTATAGAATTAATGCTTGGTCTAGTGGTTAGAGTGGGGGGTTTGGGGGGTTGAGGACCAGGCCTTAGGATCTTAAACTCGATCAACGATCACGATCTCACCATAAAAAGCAATATGAGCCGTAGGATCTATTACATATAATAATTCCCAAAGCCACGTGGACCGTAGGATGTGTCCCCAAGCCACGTGAGCCGTCGGATCTCGGACCGACGGTCAGGATCAGATCAATCTTGACCGTAGGACCATGGTACACATATTATATGTAAACTCCCAGGCCATCTGGGCCGTAGGATACGTCCCAAACCCACATGAGCCGTCGGATCTCGAACGGACGGTCGGATAAGCGCGAAACATAAGAACATATATAGATCAGATATATATAACAGCGCTTGGGGGGTGGTGTAACATCTTCATGTCCAAAATGGATCATGAGGGGTAACAACACAGTTGTAGACATCTACTCTCTAAAACCGACAAAGATAGCAGTCCCATATTTCTTGAAGAACATTCTTCTCCACTTCTAAGCAACTAATCCGCTTCAAGAACTTCGCTCTCAACGATTATATCAAACTAAACATTTAGCTGAATTTACCTTATGCACACCAACATATCCAACCCTTCGCTATGCGAACAACCAATTTCATTGGGAGAGAGTAGGCAATGGGGTATCTCTCTATCACCACTTCATTCAATGAATTAATAGTTGGAGTATTTCTATAGAATGTCTGGACAATAGGTAATCCAATGTTTTAAGTTTTCTTCTGTTCTCACACAAACAAAGAAAATTTGACTTACATCACTTCCGAGTTTATGTATCACCATGTTCACCCTCAGAGGTCCATGCACAATATACCATAATAGTAAGTGCCTAAAGCCCATGTCAGAGTGGGTGGAAAATGACAAAACCACAATTTACCATAATAGTAAGTGCCTAAAGCTGACTTCCTAAAGCCCATGTCAGAGTGGGTGGAAAATGACAAAATGCCAAAAGTTGGCCTCCTAAAGCCCATATCAGAGTAGGTGGAAAATGCCAAAGTGCACAAAGTTGGCAAGCTAAAGCCTTATAAGAGTGGGTCCAAGTGCCCCAAATTTTACAGCGAGATTTAGCAATTTCCAAATTCTACAGTGAGGCAAAGCTTATTATATTGCTATATTATTGCAAAGATTACTTGGTACACAGATATATTAAATATATATAACAATGCTTGGGGGGTGGTATAACGTCTTCATGTCCAAAATGGATCATGAGGGGTAACAACATAATAGTAACATCTACTCTCTAAAACCGACAAAGATGGCAGTCCCATATTTCTTGAGGAACATTCTTCTCCACTTCTAAGCAACTAATCCGCTTCAAGAACTTCGCTCTCAAGGATCATATCAGACTACACATTTAGCTAAATTTACCTTACGCACACCAACATAAGGGTATTTTTTAGTGGCCCCGGCGGGCCAGTTGGCCACACATTCATATTTTTTCAGAAATGGTTGGCTACACCAGGATAGGATACGTTTGTGCCATGACCGAAGGGTAGTGTCCAGTTCAAAACACGAATTTGTACATTTTACTTGTTTAGTAGCCAATTTGATATTTGCTAAATCTGGCTAGGCGTAGGGTGTGGCCAATTCGACTTTTTGTGTGTGGGAAAAAACTTATCGAGGTAGCCAATTAGAACCTAAGGTAAATTTGACTGGGTAAGGGGGTGGCCATATTACATCTCGGCCACATGTCCATCTAAGAATCGCCACTTGTAATCCTCTAGGATTAGGGTTTCATATATACTTTTTAATTTGATCGAGCTAGAATTAGAAACTGCCCTTTCACACAAGTTTAGTTTATTCTACCATGTCGAGCCTGCCTTTTTTCTTGTTCTTCTCATATGCAATTGTTTCGTTATTCATGTGAATATGAATATGAATATGAATATGAATATGAATATGAATATGAATATGAATATGAATGTGAATGGGATGATAATTTTAATATTATATTTTATTGTCATTTCCAGAGCACTCCTGATTTGTATCCACAATTTCCATGTCTTACATAAGAAAAACAGTTCATTCCTAGGATGGGTCCTATGAAACAAGTAGTTGGCCGATAGAAGAGGAATCAACCTCAAAAAGAATAGATCAAACCAAGATGACAAGGGAAAACTGTCCAAAAGCGAAACACATGAAGAAATTGGCAGAAGAGACGATTGGAAAAGATCAGGCAAAGGAGGCAAACAAAGAAACTGCAAAGCAAGGAGGATAGAGTAACTGGGATAATCAACGCAGGAGACACAAAGCATGATATATGGATGCCAACAGAGAAAGAGAAGTAAGACGAAGCAAGAGGAGACATAGTAAAGGTAGAAATATGTAATCCAGAGGACTAGCATAATACAAAAGTGCAAGTAAGCCCAAAGATAAAAGAAGCAAAGGAGGTAAATACGCACAAACATAATGGACTGGGAACAAAGGGAGTCGATGGGATGAATGAAGTAAGGCCGACAAGTGGAAAAAAGAGGCCAATTAAAGTAAAAGCAAAAAAGGGGAGATAACAAGGTCAAAGAGGATATCGGACAAGGGAAGAGATCGAACAATGACATATTCAGTCAAAGCCAGGAAACATTCAACAAATGTAATAACGATGTAGTAGAAAAGAGAATAAAAATTAAAAGGACCCAAATTACATGAAAATACCACACAAAGATAAAATGAAAGAACTAACTAACGTAACCAACCATAGAGTAAAAGAGCTACACCAAATAGCGAACTAACAGATGAGAAAAATGCAAATACAACCAGACAATGCAAGGGTTAACAACGGGACAACAAAAACCAAGATAATAAGCATGGAGATAATGAAGCAAGTGAAAAGAAATGGACACAAACAAAACATTTGGAACGAATCGAGTTTGAAGGCGTAGAGCACATGGAGCACAACAAAATAAGGAGCCAACACTAGATGAATCGACGAACAAAGTAAATAGTGTAAAAAGAGTAGACCCAAAACAATGGCCAAAAGAACAAGGATAAAATAGAGCATCAGGATGCGACAGAACAAGAAGAATAGAAACCTATAAAGAAAAGGCAGTCGAAAATAAAGAATATTAGTCAAGCATATAGGTAGACCAACTTGACCCAAGAATGATTCATATATGCCCCAAATAAAGCTATGCACACGATCGAATATAAATGAATCAACCTATTAAAATGGTCAGAACCAACCACCGTAAAGAATGAAAGAAACAGGCAAACAAGATGACTAGAACAGATCAGGCAAAGGAGGCAAATAAAGAAACGGTGACGCAGGACTGACAGAATAACATGGATGCAATGAACGGAACCATTGAAATGAAGGAACTACTTGGATTGGATGGAACTTAAAAAAGGTGGAAGGTGGGAACAACAAAACAAAAGAACAAGTGAACTAATCGGACAAAGGAATAAATGGAAGGAAAAAGAGCATATAAGAAAAACCGAGCCAATACGTCAGGAAGATCTCGATAGATAGAATAGGGGCTTGAAGAGACTATTGTATAAAAGGAGCATCTAGAACAATAAAATCACGGGTTAATGGAGGAAGGGAGGTGAAAGAGGGACCAGTGAAACCTAAACAAAGCACAATAAATATATATAAAGAAGGAGCATCTGGAACAATAAAACCACTGGTCAATGGAGGAAGGGAGGTGAAAGAGGACCAGTGAAACGTACAATAAATATATAAAGAAATACTAGCCGTAATGGAAAGCAAACAAGAAGTAGAAAATAAAACCAATGGGCAAATGGAACTATTAAAAGCTTAATGAGACTATAAACTAAGAAACCATACATGAAATAAATCAAACATCCCGAGAATGCACCAAAAACAATGACCACGCATCAGCCATAATAAAACCCCCAAAACTCCATCCTTGAATGTGGAAAATATCTGAAGTGACCGAAGCACCAAGATATGTGAGGATGTTGTGAAATGAACATAAGAGTCGAACCGCAAAAACATACTACAAATATTGATGAAAGGGAATAAAGGAATAGAGATAATGCACTTGGGACAACGGAATGAGCAAATGATGCGAGAGCGCAAACCAGAAAAAAAGCGACAAGGGAGAATAATGCGAACCCAGAGCAATTATCTCAAAGCGACTAAAGGTATGCAAGGAAAGCAAAAGATGCCAAGTGAAAGAACTCAAAACAACTAGAGGGCCAACATGAAGTAAATTGGCAAAAAACCCCAAGGGATATGTGAATCTGTAGTTAATCTAAAGCAAAAGACTAAATGAATGACCTGGGCCAACGCATAAAGGGGTAGAAACCTTATACTGTCCGAGACCAAAAGAACTGTACACTTGAACTATAAAAAGCCCAAGATGAAGCAATTTAAGGTGAACATCAAGTGCACAATGATGATGAAAACTAAATCGACATAGTTACCAAGGAAATTAGAAGCATGTAAAGAAACCCCATGAACATAATAACTGGGACAAAGTAGAGATGGTACAGATAAATAATCAATCCAATACCATTACCTTTGTAAGTTTCGAAGCCAATGACCCATCTAGTATGAACGCCATGAGCTAAATTTAATTCCTCAATAAAAAAACATGCCTTGAAAGGTATTGAGACCATGGCCTTGTATATGCAAACCTGTCATAATCGTCTGAGAAAATTGATGTATATGCAAACCTGTCATAGTCGTCTGAGAAAATTGATGAAGCACCCGCCTGCCTCTATATGCACATGTTCAACCCAGTGTCAATAATCGGCCCAACATTTGTTTACGTGGCCTACGAGCCTCATGGAGAGACTTGCCAAAAAATGGGTAAGAAATAGCTGTTAATGGCAAAAATTGGAGGAACCTAAGGAAGTTTGTCATTTGTGAATGCACCAAAAGTTCTAGAGGCAAATGGTGGAAACAAACTCTTTAAAATGACCATTATAAAGAATGGACCGTTGTAAAGAAAGAATTCGAAAAAAGCTACTAATTCGAAGATATGAAGAAACTGCTTGACTAAGACAATTATAAATGCCAAGAACAAGAGAGACCAAAGTGACTAGGACCCAACCAATAGCCTATACCAGAATAAAATAAACAATGAATAGAAACATAAAGGGCATCAAAAAAACTAAAGAGAGGCAAAAAGAGAAACGAAAAACCTGGTATCCCTGGTAAAAGGCAAAGCGGGAGACTGGACCCAGGTATCCCGGCTGGTTGAACCTGCGCCGTCACAGGCGGTGGATGCTCTAGAGCCGACCTGTAAACTTCAAAAACATAAACAATCTGGAAGATCAAGCAGAAAAGGACCACGGATCCCCCGAGTTAGCCCATCCAGCGAAAAATCAGAGGGGGAAAACTGTCTAAACAGATCAAATGCAAGAGCAAGAAAGAAAAAACCCCAAACAGTAAAAAACACCGATCATAAGCCGTCAAAAATAGCCCAGGATCAATCGGCCACTATGAGTTCAATCGAGAAAAAACAGAAGCAAGAGATGGCAAGCTAATGGTAATCGAAATAGGATAGAGGGCAGACTGTACAAGCAAGCTGATTCGGCAAGGAAACAAGATTCAACACTCCTGGGCTGGAAATCGGATTTGGTGAAGGCACAATAGGATTAGGGGAAACATCCGATAGCTTACAGGGGACAGAAAAATGGGTGAAGGCAGATCCGATAGGATAAAGGGTTCGGAAGATCGCGTGAAGGGAGTAAAAACCATACTAGGATCTGACGATTTGGTAAGACTAGATCACCAAAAAACTCAAAACGAAACAATCAAAGAAACCTAAAAGCAAGTGAATAAACTGACCGAACCAAAGACAATCCCAGACCGGATTGGAAACTCTGCACCAGCCTGAATCGGACTGGAAGTGTGCATCCGCCACACTTGGTCTTGAAATCAAAGCAGGAAGGCCGGAAGACGGCATGCAACGAAGAGCCCTTCTGATTGTTGAATCACCAAAGAAATCCAGAGACACTAAACCTGGGTGATTTTCCACTCATAGCGAAACAACACATCAGGCAAGATTCTAAGGTAGAAAATCTAATGAACTAAGGAAGCTAGAAGAAACAGAATAGAATGGATTAAAACTTGTGGAGCAAAAAATGAGTAGAATAGAAAGGAGCTCAAGAGAACGCCGCCGATGGCTGGAAATGAGTGAAGTGGTGTTCTCATTGAGCTTTGTAAAACATTGAGTACAAATGGATCCCTCACTAGGGGTAGACAAATTTGGAAATATGAACTTTAAATGCTCTGAAACTAGACAATTATCGAGAGCATGATGATACTGAAGAATACAACATAAAAGATGGTGTTATCTGCCACTTGGTCGATGCAAAGGTACCCGGTGACTGCTCCTCGTTGGAAAGAAGAACCACACCTTCTTAGGTTTTTGAGGAAACCCAAGCAAATAGTTGAAGCACGACCCCACGCATTATGGCAACCATAAGACCGTAAACAATCCTGCAGAATCAAGGCTGAAAGAAAAATAACCCGTCAATGAGTTAGATGCCATAGGCAAGAAGACTCGGAGGCTCCAGGGCCACGCCGAGAAAGAAACAACAGCCGACTAATTGGGAACCGTCTGCGGAATGACCATCGCGGGAAAAAACAACCGATTAGTGCTGCCTCGGAGGCTACAGCGCCACACCGAGAAAAAATAATAAATATGATCTCGGAGGCAACAACGCCACGCCGAGAGAAAATATGAATAATAAAATATTGACTGAGAGGCTATAATGCCACACCGAGAGAAAACATGAATGAATAAATAAAATACTCGCCACGCCAAGAAAAATAACAAGAAATCATATCTCGAAGGCCATAACCACGTCGAGAAAGAACAAATGATAAGAAAGTCTCAGAGGCGACAGAGCCACACCGAGAAACATGAAAAAATAAGAACATATGCACTTCTAAAAAAGATAGAAAGGAGGCATGGAGGATATCAGGGGCTACAAGGTGACTCGAGAAGTAAAGAAGATTAGACAGACATAGACTAAAAAGAAAAGGAGCAACTTTAACAAAGGAACGAAATATGACAACGAGAAGTCGGGTGAAGAAATGAAACAAGCTCAAATATATTGGGGGAGGGGGGGGAGGGCGGGCGGAAACTTGTGGAGCCAAAAATGAGTAGAATAGAAAGGAGCTCAAGAGAACGCCGATGGCTGGAAATGAGGAAGAAGGCAGTATAAATAGGAGAGCAAGATAGGACGTCCCCAACCAAGGAATGTCGATTCTATAATAGCAATAGAATCGTGGCATTATGTATTTTTGCTGGCTATTTTGTTAGCACATAAGTTTTGACATTAATTTGACAAAAGGATTTGCTACCAGATGTGTTGTAGATTTGTTGTAGTTCTGCTCTATATCTATCTTCTTAGAACCCATCCTTTTCTATTATCTAGCTATGGTGTTTGTAAAATATAGTTTAATTGTAGGTTGTATTTCTGTGCAACCTTCTCAAAAAGAAGTGCAGCATAGGATCAGAGATCATTGAGGTTTCAGGTAGGTTGCATGCAACCTAGATGGAAGCTGCAGTATTCGCCTGAGCATCTAGGTAATGATGAATTGTATGCAACTAGCACAATGTTTTTAATCCAGTTTTTATTAGCAGGGTTTTGGAACATAGAGCTGCAAATACCTCGATGGAACTCATAATCATATCTTATCATAAGAATTAGATTTATGGACTAGATTGTAGTTAGACTTGCATTCTGTTGCATCTGCTAGAAATCTAGCTAGGCATCGTTTCTTTGGCTTTGTTGTAGACTTGCTAGTAAGGTAATCCAATATTGGAACTTATATAATTCAATGTTACAATCGAATAGTGGATCAAGCCATTTTTTCTAGATTCTGAAATAGGGTGATATGTAATGAGACTAAACCTTCATTTTGGAGTTGCAATATATGAGACCAAGTAGAAATACTTTTGAACATGGTCTCGTATTATTTTTTAACATTGGTTTCATGCATACCATACCTTAAAGGTTGCAGATATTTTCTTAAATTAGTTATATATATTCCCTTTGTCTCATATGTCCCTAATGCATCAATGCGGTCCAAAAACCTAAGGATTTTCCACATGCTGACTGTTTCAATCGTTATATTAATTCAACAAATTGCGCTTCAGTAAATAGGCTAGGTCAAATTGCGCTTAGGTTAGATATGTCAAATTGGTTGAATAGGTTCATTATGTTAAGCTGATTTTGATGCTAAATAAGCCAACTCAATTAACACAATGAATTGTGGTTCGCTTAAATATGTTAAATTGGTTGGATATATTCATTTTGATAGATATGTTTAGATGCAATCTAACTAGGTGATGTTAAATAGGTTAAATTGCTTGGATATATTCATTTTGTTAAATATGTTTAGATGCAATCTAATTAAGTGATGTTAAAAAGGTTATGCGATCTAAATAAGTTAAATAGGTGACACTTAATTGGATGATGTTAAATAGGCTATGCAATTTGAATGTATTATTTGAGGAAACCAAAGCATGTTCCTATCTGAAATAACACAAATTTGCTCGTAGCCAATTTATTAATGTAGCAAAATAAAAATTTCATGGTTGTGCCAGTTCACTTACGCCATCTTAGCAAGAAGGTGCAAAATATCGCCATGCCAAACTACGCTAAGTTATTTATCCTACATGGGCAATAGCCAGTTGTTTCTGGCCCTATAAAAATATAGGGTGCTTAAAAAATACCATGGTAAGAGGGCTAGAGTTTCTTTGGCGCTTCGTCAGCTTCATCCTGATATTGTTTGTATTTAGGAGCATAAGTGCCACAGGGGAGATATAACACAATTGATGGATATGGTTGGAAGACATTTTGCATCCATTGCCTCTTCCTCAAGGCGGTCTAGTGGGGGTACTCTTATTGCTTGGAAAATGAATGTTAATGTTACGTACTCCGCAGCAGAGAAGTATGGTCGTTGGCCAATTATTAAATGGCTTGAGGGAGGTCAGGAATGGGGGATTGTGAATGTCTATGCCTCAAACCAACCATCTCAGAGAGGTGCTCTGCGAGCCACAATAAGAAACAAGATAAGGAATCTTGGTGGTTTGCAAGTAGTCTGGTTGCTACTAGGAGACTTTAATATGGTAGAGCAGGCAGAGGATCGCTCCCGCCCTGGTGCGCAGATTGTGCAGGGTTTTGAGAGGGACCAATGGTCTAGATTGTTGCAGGATTTGGCTATGGTAGAGGTGGAAGGAGATTTGTCTTTCACATGGTGCAATAGGCAGGTCGGGGCGGGGCGGGCCTATATGCCAGGCATGATAGATGTTATGCCTCCCCTCGCACATTGGATGAAGTACCCTCTCTATATAGGAGCAACATTCTTTCCACCTCCATTTCAGATCATTATCCTCAATTGTTGTGTAGCCGGAATACTTCTACCCCCAAACCCTCCAGAACAGTGTTTCGTCTGAACACCCGCTTCTTGACAGATGAAGTCTTCTCATCTTATTATCGGGACTTGTGGCTCAATACCTTATTCTCTCTGAGTGGAATGGCAGGCATGGTGGCAGCATTGGCTAGGGTTAAACATTTTGCTAAGGCTTTTGGTAGGCAGTGAGTTCAACAAGAGCGACAGGAACTCCACTTACTCCTATAGAGAGTTGGAGCAGATTCGGACACAACCTTCTGGTGGCATCCGGGAGAATGCCATAGTGCAGCAGATCATATCTCTAGAGCAGGTCAAAGCTAAGGAAGATCAGGTGAAGTCTGGACTTACTTGGCTGAAACAAGGAGACACGAGCTCTTCGGTTTTCTTTAGGGAAGCAAGGCAGTGTCAGTATGCAGCATCAATGGCATCCCTTACTTTGTCAGATGGTCGTAAATTGGAGGATCCTGTTGATCTCCAGAGGTATGTGCACGACCATTTTTCAATGTCCTTTGCTAAGCAGTCATTTCCATACGAGCAAGAAATGCAGAGTTTGGTTTTGGTAGCTGTTAAGCCATCTATCTTGCACCATCGGCCTGAAAGTTTAGAACAGGAACTCTCCAAGGAAGATTTAGAGGGTGCATATATGTGCATGGCTAAGGATAAGTGTCCTGGGCTAGATGATGTGCCTGTGGAATTCTTTCAGACTTATTGGGAATGGGCTGGAGAGTCAGTGTATCAGGTCTATCTTGACTTGTTGCGCTCTCATGAAATGGATAGAATTCTTAACACCGCCTGCATTTCCCTGATCCCTAAGGTCAAACAGTCATCCATGATCAATGATTGGAGGTCTATTTCTTTGCTCTCCTTTGTGTATAAGATTATTGCAAAAGCTTTGGCAGAAAAGCTTAAACTGGTTCTAACATCCTCTATTAACAAGGTTCAGTCCAAGTTCATCCCAGGAAGAAACATCTTAACTAACGTTGCTGCAGCTTATGAGGGCTTGTATTGGGCTAGGAAAATAGGTCAGGAAGTTGTTTATCTTAAAAGCTCGATTTTGCAAAGGCATATGACAGTGTGCGCTGGGAGTTTTTGTCTAGTGTGCTTTTGGCTTTGGGTTGTGGTCCACGTTTTACAGAAACAGTTATGAAGCTTCACACGTCAGCACGAGCTACAGTTGTGTGCCTGGGGGAGCCCTCCCCGTTCTTTTCAATGGGAAGAGGAGTTTGTCAGGGCTGCCCTCTGGCCCCATTTTTGTTTACCATGGTGGCGGAGGCATTATCACAATTGCTCTTGACTGCAGTAGATGAGGGAGTGGTAGATGGTCTTCGGATGCAGAACGGCAGCCAGCAGATTTGTAATCAGTTTGTAGATGACACTTTCCTCTTTGTGGCAGCAGAAGAAAGCAATTTGCGTAATGTTAAGGGTTTGCTGGATACATTTTCCTTGGCTTCTGGTTGTCTTCTTAATTGAGAAAAGTTGTTCGGCTCTGTGGGCTTTGGAGACGCCGCCTCCACCTTGTTTGTTTCTCTTCCCTTGGGCCAGACTTCTGGGCATTCCTTTTGGGGGTGATATCTCTATGGGTGGTGTCTGGGATGAGATTTTGCAGGGACTCAGAAGCACCTGAATTGGTGGAAGGGTAGTAAGTTGTCGATGGCAAGCAGGATCACTGTAGCTAAGTCAGTGCTTTGTAGCACCCACGTATACACAGCGTCTGTTATGTTAGCTCCAGAATGCAAGGTCCAGGAATTGGATAGAATTGTCCAAAACTTTGTTTGGGGAGGGGATGCAGAAGGAACAGTGGTTAAAGTAGCCTGGTGGAAGTGCCTCCGCCCTCGAGAGGATGGGGGTTTGGCAATCCTAGACTTGGCTTTGCATTCTAAGGTGCTAGTCTCCAAATTTGTCTGGAGTATTCTCCATGAAGAGGTGTTCTCTCCAGGTGCAGCATTGCTTTTATAGTCCCTCGAGAATTGTGTGGCTTTTCACAAGCCATCTGTCCCTGTGAAGTTGCCTTGGGCCTTGCTTTACGGTTTGAGGCCGTTCCCACATGCATCACCTTGCGGGCCTGCGAGCATGTGCGAGTGCTTTTCCAGGTAGACAATGCATCAGTATTTCATCACACTTCTCCTTTTCTGTGGGTTCCTCTACCTCCGATATACTTGCCTTTGGCTGCCAGCTTGCACGCTCGGACGCAGGCCCGTTAGACTCGGGCTGCAGTCTCCACCTTAGAGGATTGGTATTGGCTGGTTCCTTGGGAGTTTTTTCAGGTCCGCTTTCGGCTTAAGAGCAGTGATCCCGCAGTGATCGAGCTATCTGGTCTGGCAGCAAGTGTCCTCCTGCATTCCACTGCGTGGTCTTTTAGATTTGGAAGGTTCATTCGGGGGTCGATGAGTCATGTTTTATTCATTCTTGTTACCGGATGTTGGTTATTCATGATACTTTACCTCCTTCTGACAAGTGGGTACTGAAGCTTCAGGGTTTTTGTTGGCGCTCCATCTACACATGGACTTGGAACTCTCTCCCCCCACCAAAGGTTAGGGTTCTCTTGTGGCAAGTGGTGCACCGTTGCATTAGGGTAAATGTTCTTGTGCATAGATTCAAGCCAGCTGTGATTTTGCTTTGCCCTTGCTGTGGCTCTCGGTGAACCATTAAATTTGAATGTAAAATAATGGTTGTACACATGGCAGGCTCAAAGAAGAGAGAATTGCGCATAGAATCACTACATATTCCACCACGCGAAAAGGGATGTAAAAATCTTCCTTCTTTGCTGTGGCTCAAAAACTCCATTGAGCATCTCACAAAGCAGGCTCAAAACCCATTTATTTTTTTCTTTTCATTTGCGATGAAACATCCCATCTTAAAAAAAAATTCTGAAGCAGCTAGAAGGATAAATGATTGTTTTTCAAAATCATGCCAATCCACCCACATAAGATGCCTCTTCCTTAAACATGTAGGTGCACATAAACTACATCAGAGTCAAATGCGTGAATCAGAGTTTGGCTATAGACACACAAGCAATCCAATACAAAAAGAAACTCAAAGCGAAGAATGAGACACTGACAGAACCACAAGAGGCCTTGTGTAGAGAGGCTTGTACTAGATACATGTATTGCATGCAGCTTGCAACAGCTCCACTCTGGACTCCATGAGCGTTGCCCCAAAAGACTCGCTCCATATTTACCATGAATTAATCCTGTCAAAGTCGACTCAAAGCCGAGAACCTGCCAGAACCCTCAATCCTGCCAAATCCAGTAAAGCCTAGACGTTTTCTAGCCTAAGAATACATAGGTTCTACAGTTGGCTTCTCGACATTTGCCTAAGAATACATAGTATGCGATTTTGCATGAGAACACACAGAAGATAGGGGGTGTTCTTGGGCTCTTTGGAAAGCTCGTCGCACGATCTTTTCGTCGGTATATGATTTGTATGGTGATTCTTCTATTTTTATGGAAAGAACTCGCCTGACAGCCCTGGCCCTCTTTTGGCGGTGCTAGGGTTTGGCTGCGATTTTCTTTTGGCCATAACTTCTGCATTTGGTGGCAATTTTGGGCATATTTGGGCTTGCTGGAAAGCTCTTTGAGGACTCCATCCAATGATGCTTAATATTCTCAGAGATTGGCCTATTGGGAAGGACTATTCAGCTCTGAAACCTGCCCTCCCCCCCCCCCTTTTGGTGGAGATGACAAGATCCAGTCGCAGCCCGCCAAAACGTTCTTCTGGTAGTTCTAACATCGTACATGGAGGAATTGGAAAAGAATATACTACAGATTGTCTCAAAATAAGTGTACGTGATGAACACAAAATGGGCTCGCGAGGGTGCTCTTTCGGCTCCTGAGAGTTTGGCTTCTTTTAGTGCACCTCAATCCTTTAGTGTTGCCTAACATGTCTTCTAATGGCACGAGTGGGGCCGCCTCAATTGAGACACGAGCTCCATCTCTTCTCTTCTTAGTTACTTGTTCCAGTTTCTATTCCAACTATAGTTGCCTCGACTACAGTTCACACCTCTGCCCATACATCTGGCGAGACTGGAAGACGTGAACATGTACCATTGGAAAACTCTTCTGAAAGTGTCATACTTCCAACGCACGTTGGAGGTTCCTCGGGCAGGTGGTGTGCTCTGATCAATTAGCACTTCCCATAATCATTGGAAGTTCTGTGGGTCAGGCAAGACCCTCTTTGTCTGCTAAAACTGCTTCTGGGCTAGCGGCACCTCCAACACATGTTGGAGGTGTCTCATGTCAGTCGAGATCTCACGTGCCTGTAGAGGGTGCTCCTCTGGACATGCTGCACCTAATAGTGTTGCACAAGCGGCACCTCCAACACAGGTTGGAAGTTCTTTCACCGCGGACTTCTCGTGGAGATAGTGTTGAAATATTAGGTCATTACATAAGGAATGCAGTGTTTGCTAATGCCAGGTGAGGCAGGGGTCAGAACATTCTATCATTTGTGCAGTTATGGTAAGTACTCCTTTGCCTCAAATTTACTAAGGTATGATATACACAATGGTTTCTCGAAACCATTGGAATTAAAAAAAGGGTCAAACGAAGTCAACGTTGTTTTCATATGGGTTGGCTTGTGGGATATTTGGGTGAAACGAAGTTCATGGACGGTGGGCTTATCTTCTCCGGAACTATAGCCTTATCGGTAGATTTCCAAGTATATGTGGTGGCTCAATCGATGGGGAAACACAGAGGGAACCAGACGGATCTGCACACATGCGATCTAGGTTGAAATCGAGATTGAATCAGTCGTTCTAAGTTGGATTTATTTGCACTGCAGTAATTTGGGTATTACTGACTTTTCAATCTTCGAGCATTGAGTTATATTATATGAGCTATGGACTATTGAATTAAGTTCCTTACATGGCTAAACTAGTTGCACCTTGTATGGTTTAAGTTTTTGAATATTGAGAAATAAGTTGAGCAAGGGAGTTAAAATAGAATACCTTGTGTGCACTTGTGCTAAAACTCACATCTGGTATCAGAGCTCAGGTGATCATTTGCAGGAATAATGTCAAGTCGATTTGGTGCTGGTCTTTTGGCCACAGTTGAAGTATACAAAGGAGGCCCTGGCTTTCAGATCTGGAAAGATGCTGTAAACCATGTATTGGAAGTGGAAGACTTATGGGATCTTGTTGATCCTACTGTTACTGGTGCAGGTGTTGCAAACACAGCTGCAAGTTCAAGTGCTGCTGCTGTCTCTACTGCAGAAGGCCAGGAAGGAGATGCTGCCAGCAGTGGAGATGCTACCTCTGGAGAAAGCAGTGGAGCTAGGGGTCGGGCTAATCTAGCCAAGATTAAAGAGGCACAAGGAATTATTGCTTGTAAGGTAAGTCCTACAATTAGGCTGAAATTGAGAAACAAAAGTCCTAGGGAAATGTGGATGTTTATGCTTAAGCATTATGAGGAGAAAACCTCTTCACAAATAGACTTGCTGGACAAAGAACTAAGGAATCTTAAGTTACATGAAGAGGATGATGTATCAGACTTCTTCAATATGTAGCATAATAACAGGGGGTTGGTTTTGTATTTTTGTACTATTTCTTCTATGGTTTTCATATGATTTCGAAAGCGTATTGCATGGGGACTACTAATTAGTATATCTAGAGTGCGCATACGCCTGCATTAATTTTAGTGTTTTTGTTCAATGGTTTAGACCCATGTGCCATGTTGTATTTTTTCTCAATTAGCTTATTGAGGCTCGTTGACATGCAACCCTCGAGCCATTTAGAAATAGGGTTTGTTAGATAGGGTTTGCTAGCTGAAGCCACAAATTCTGCAGAGGTGGAGCGCTGGTGCTTTTAGGCGGATGTGAAGCACAGATTAAGCATCATTGAAACAGAAGCATGGAAATTTCAAGATCGATTTGTTTGCTAGATAGGGTTATTTGAGTTTTGTTTCGACATTTCGTCTTTTAGGGCTTGGAGAGGCAGAGGCAAAGGCAAAGCAGCAACATAACAAGATCTTTTGTGCAGTGTAGGTGTATTCCGGATTGTGCAGCCTGGTAGATTTTGGGAGATGCCAGGATTTTTTCCCTATGCAGCTCATCTCTCTGTCTCTCCTCTGACCTTCCATTCTGCTACGTCAAAATGGATCCAAAACCTAATTTTATAGCTCTCTTGCTCCAGTTCCGGCAGCTTTAGCGATTACAGGAGGGCTGCATAAACGAAATAAAGAAAAAGGGGTTTCTTCCCTTCGCTTCTGATTTCTGCAATTGAAGCTCCAACAGCTTAGTAAATGGTTTACACTAAGCTTTGTTCGATACAGTCTTCTGTTCACGGTATGAGGATTGTCGGTTTTGTACACCTTTATCTTGTACAAGCAATCGAGATAACTCTAATAACTGGCTACTAGCAAAGTTGTGCAGGCCTCCTTCCTATCCTACTATGGTAAGCATTTCGTTACCAATCCTACTGTCTACCGGATACTATGGTAAACTATGGTTGTATGTCAAATTCATTTGCACTGAGGCAGCAGCATCTACAATTTCGTGGTCGCAGCATCTGAACTTTTGTGGTGATAGCAGGTTGTCCAAGTATTGAAAGCTTGAAGAACGTTGTTGCTTGTGTCTATATGGTTCTATTAAGTAGCCTGGATTTGTTACAAGCGGAGTTGGTACAAGCCAGAAACAATGATGTGGGATTTCTTCTGTGCATGAAGATGGTTCAGACATGCACTATTAAGTTAGAAGCTCAGTTGCCTGTTTTGGATTGCTACTGCAAGGACGTTTCTTGCTGGTGTGTTGCTAGGGATGCCTGAATACCATGTTGCATCACGTGATTGCAGGCAGGTAAATATAACCCCCTTTGATTTGTTGTTAATAATAGTTATGTTGGTTGATTAAAAATTGAACATTTGCTTTTGTTGCAGATTACAAGACCAGTTTTCAAATTTTGCCTCTAATCCAATATCCAAACCTGCCATACCTTGATATTATGCCGTTACACTAATATCGTCTTACATCTTTGCTTTTATCTCATTCAATTGCAAAAGTTAGAGGTGTGCAGACGAAGCTAGAGGTACGTAGCCACGTCTGCGTGAACAAATCTGTTCAAAGGGGAAATTTCACATTTTGACAAGAACCATACAGGTCTTGGAAAGCCACATAATTGCAAAGGGAAAGATCTGATTCTACCTAGTATGCAGCACCTATTTGGTTCTTTGTAACAATTAATTTGAGGATTTTGCATTATGCTTTTCAACTCCAGTTTAGGCCAGTTGTGCTACATATCCAGTAAGTGTGGCATGGTGAGAAGATTTGGGGAAGCAGCCAAATTCTTGTCTTCTGTGTGGGAGGGCGTAGCACCTATGGTCCCGGTGGTTCAGTCTCCAGTCATAGTCGTCCAAATTATTCTTATTTAGAAGCACACAATGTTGCATATTTTCTTCTTATTTATCTGTTCAATGGTTTGTGACCATTGTCCCTTTTTTTTTATATTACTCGTCATTTCCATGTCTATAGATGATGTTTTAATGCATCCTTTGGACCAACATTTAATGTTTGTCTTCATGTTATTGTGCTTTTTAGTAATTAATATTTAGGCCTATAAAGTTTACCTATGTTTGCTTTAGTTAGGGCCCGAAGGGCCCAAAATTTTTTTTAATACAACAATCAACACACAACTACCATTAACATTATTAACATAAACCATTGCATTTAACACATTTAAATTAAAATCCCCCTTAAACCCCTTTGGTTTGGGTGCATATTCACACGGGGGGTTACGTAGGGCAGCGAGAGCCCTTAAAATATATTTACAATACATGTATAAAATTAACACCATTAAGTACATTCTCTCAAACCTTATAGTATTTTGCAAACCTTAATATACAGTATACAAAAACGTGTACATGCATACCCCACAAACGAGGATCGCTATGTACGGTCCAGATCTTGGAATAAAGAGCTGTTATGGATAATGAGCAATTGGGATTATTCATTAGAAATGTTGCAAAAAATAGAGATGAGGCTGAAACTATTATCAGAACTGAAGTAGAGCAAAAAAAGGTTGCTAAGGGAATTGAAGAGGAGACTGAAATCTTATATGCTGGCAGTAAGAAACAAGATAAAACTATTTGTTACTATTGTCATGAGGCTGGCCACATTAAAAGTAATTGCCCTAAACTGAAAAAGAATGAGTTCTATTGTTACACTTGTGGTGGTCAAGGGCATCTGGCTTCTAAATGGGAAGAGGAGGATCTAATAGAGGTAAAATTACCTCAAGGGGCCGAGGAGGAGGAAGGAGGTCTGCTGGCACATTTATTGCAAAAGAGCATGAAGAAAGTGAGAAAATTGTTGATGAAAATGAGGTAAATTTGCTAAACTCAGTTCTTGAAAAGAAAATTCATGCTAACAATTTATCTCATGCTCTTGTAGTTGATAGTGGAGCTGAAAGATCAGTAGTCCACTCTGCTGAGCTGCTCAAAATTTTGGAACAAGGAGAATCTAGAAGCATCCAAGTTGGAAATGGAGCATTGCAAAAAATTGAAGGAAGGGGATTGCTTCAATTGTGGGATTTGCATGGAAATATAGTGGACATTAAGAATGTTTTGTGTGTGCCAGGAATAATAAAAAACTTAATCTCTGTTAGTCAGTTGGTTGACTTAGGCTACAGAGTTGTATTGAGGATGATGGTTGTAACATTTGGCTTGATAATGAAATCAAATTTCATGCTAAACGAGTTGGAAAATTGTTTCAATTAGAACATACTAATGATCTGGCTTGCCAAGTGATGATGTTATCTGAGTTTGAGTTGTGGCATAATCGATTAGCACACACTCATTCCAATAATCTTAAGCTTCTAGCAAAGAAAGGATTTATTAAATATGAAAATAATGAGAAAGGCCACATTTGTGAAGGATGCATGTTGGGCAAGATAAGCAGGCTACCTTTCCTTAGATCAAAAAAGAAAACCAAAGAAGTCTTAGAATTAGTTCACACAGATTTATGTGGACCTCTGAATGTCAGAGGTAGAACTGGGAAAAGGTACTTCATCACTTTTATTGATGATTATACAAGAAAATGCAAGTGCTACTTGCTGGCCAACAATTCTCAAGCTTTGTTTGCTTTTAAACAATTTGTGATAGAATCTGAGAGACAAACATGGAAGATGCTAAAATGTATAAGGTCTGATCGAGGAGGAGAGTATCTCTCATTAGAGAAAAAATGGGGTCATCTTGCATCCCCTTCAAAAATTCGAAAATTCCACATCAGCTTTTCCTTTGCTCCAATAGGAAGCAAGTTGTGTGTTAAAAAGGCATGTCAACGTGGCACCAAATCCACTAAAAAATCTCGTATGAGATACATCTAAAATTCAGAAAGATACTTAGATTTGAAACATGCCCTTTTCGAGCCTCCTTCATTCATTATTTGGGAAAACTAAAACCTAGGAAAACTAAAACCTAGGCCAGGTAATCTCGAAACCCTAAACATGAAAATTTTGAGAGAGGTTTTCGTAGCTGCACAAGAGGTTTGGGGTTGGGATCGGTTCGCTCGTCTAAAGATCGATTATTCACAAGGCAGCATCGAAATTGTTCAGAAGAGAGCGGTTTGGTTTAGAGTTCTTTGCAACAGAGGTGAGCTCGATCACATGGGTTTCTTATGTAATCTGGAATTGATTTATTTTTTGTGTTGCAGATGTCTAGGTCTGGAGCAAAGACAGTTTTTTTGCGCAATAAGAAGAATGCTGAAGATGAATGGGAAGAGCTTAATGTCTCAATTGGATCTTGGGTGACTATGATGCCCAAAACCTCTGGTTATCATGGTGTGCCAAAGCGTAAAATAAATGATTGTTCAGCTCATTGGAAGGGGCGTGTGAAAGCATTCATATTTGGTCCTGGTTGTAAGACGGTAATGGAAATTCTTGTGGAGCATGCATACGATTTAGCCGCTATGGCAAAGGAAGACATTGCAAAGAAATCCTCTTTTCCTTCACTTGCTTGTAACTGCATTTGCTCTTCAGATTTTACAGATGTTGTTTCAGCCAAGAGTATCACAGGTGTGATTGAAGTTTACCATTTCAAAATAGGTCAATTGCTATTTGGAGACTCTTCTAGGAGGAGCTTGAGAGATAGGGGCATATGGTTTCATACTTTCCATTATAGTTTATCTTTGAAAGGAGTAGGAAAGCTAGCAGAAATTGATCTACCAGCTTTGACAACAATGGCAAGTGAGTTCTTCGATCAGAAATTGCTAACTGCCTATCAAGAGCAGTTAGGAAGGGAAGTTTATAGAAACCTCAGGGAACGCGGAGGAGTTAGATGTGCATTTAAATTATTTTTGCCAATCAATGTATTTTCTTGTTTGTTTCAATTTGAGGAGGCTATTACAGTTGCTCCACAAACATATACAGTCCGTGACCTTCCTCTTTCCAGCTTAGAAAAAATATTTGCTGGCAAATGGAAACGAAGGGAGCACGAAACGGGAGAGCAGCTTACTGAATGTGCACCTTCAACAAATACTTTTATGTTCAGGTACTGATTTCTTCTTTCAAAGATTGTAGATGGTACATACTTATAGCTCACTATTTTGCAGGTATAGATTGCCTAAGCAGCTTTTATATGTTAACTTTTATGTTGAGAGGAGGAAACTCGTGAAGGAGAAAGGCCATTGGCAGTGGAGAGCAGTAGAAGACCATGGTAATAGCTCGCCACTTATGGAACTGATTATTTGCTGTGGTAATTTTTCTAAGAGGGTGTTAAATGTGGAAGAGAATTGGTCTCTACATGAATGTAGAGAATATCTCAACACTTTCAAAATGTATAATGACTTCCAATTTTTTCTGGATGATAGAAAGATTGGATATCGCAGAGAGTGCTCTGTTCTATGTAAGGATTGTAAACCTCCACGAAATTTAAGTATAAAGATGGTAGAAGTATAGGAAAAAAAAACAAAAATGAGATCTTCTGGTTTGTCAGGTTCAATTCCTGATGCCTCGCTTAGCTTCCTCGATTACTTCTTTTCAGAGTTAGGGCTTTGATTTTCTTTTGATAACTGGAACAGATAATACACTTATGATCCAGTGGCAAATTGGAGTTGGCTGGAGTTTTGATTTCTGGAATGAATGCAGCTAATGTCTGACCATGTTTTGCAGCCTGAGTTGAGATGATGTTCTCATCTTCATAGAGTTTTGCAGGGTCCCTGCTGCACAAGAATTGTGCAGTTATCGTAATGATTCGAGTGATCGATTTCAAGACAATTACTGCTTCCAGGTAATTCAGAAATACTTCTAATTTGTTTATAGATCCGGGCACATAGATTTTTCCACACTTTTGCACTGTTTTTTTTTTCTCCTTTTGCCATGTCAAGTGTTCTGACCAAGGCATTGTGGCATGAAGCTTTTTTCTTAAAGACACAAATGTTTGTATTGCTTTGGTGAAATTATGCTGAAAGTGTGCAGAGAACTTGGTTCCCATTCTGCATAGCACATTGGTACTTCTTCCAAAATTGTACAAAGTATGGAAGTGTGTTCAAAGTATGCAGATTGTCCACTTGTATGTGTTCAAAGTATGCAGTTCAAAGTATGCGGTCGTTGTTCAAAGTATGCGTTCTTCTCCAGTTGAATTTCTCAAGGAAAGATTGTGCTTCTTGTATCACCTTGTATTCCCATTCTGCTTCCCTTGTTAATCACAACAATGAAAAAGTGAGCTCATGCATTTATATTTTTGAGTTTGTGTCTATGCATCTTTAGTCAAGTCGAAAGTTGACACCATTCATAAGGCCATTTTCTCCATGTTTTGCATTGCTTGCACCCAAATACCTTTGATATTTGACCTCACAATTAATTTAGAAAATATCGTTCAATCTTATTAAGCAGTTCTTTCGTTTGTATTAAGTAGACAACATCTTGGTATGTAAGTTAAACTGAAGATCTAGAGAAGATGGATCAACAGTTCTGTTCTTTTGTATGACAATTTATTTCGATAGAGAAGATGCAAGGAAGCTTCTATAGTAGTTCTTTCATTTGTATTAAGTACACAACATTGGTGGGATCCAGGAACTTAGAAAATTTGTAGGGGCAATTGTCTACAACATTTTTAGGGGCATTGGGAAATAACAACCATTGAAAAGCATTTGAAGGGGCATTGGGAAATCAAGAACATAAAAATTGAAGGGGCATTGGGAAATAACAACCATTGAAGAACATTTGAGGGGGCATTGGGAAATCACAACGTATGGCAAATAACTAAGGGGGGTTAACATCATACTATGGCAAATAACTAACTATGGTGTATATTACTAATTTCCTAAGGTTACATGTTTCCTATGGTGGATGACAAAATGTTCATGGGATAGGTCCTTTTTATGTGGGATAGCTCGTAGGTCCTTTTTATGTCCTATAATTCCAGGCAACCATTGCATTCCAAAGACATTTCACTAGAAATGTTATTGTACTTGGCTTAGGGCCACCATGTTTTCTCTTTGTGTAAAGGATGTCCAACCATTTTAGTTTTCGCCACCATAAAGGTCTGCAGCAATTCATATCCTCAATTTGCAATCACAAACAAGTCTTCCCCAATCAACGCTTATAACTTTGAAAACGTGAGGTAAGGTTCTCTAAGATTAAAAACTACAGTGCATGGTCTAATGGAGCTAAGACAAAATGGAACTCATAGGCAATGGAAATATTCATATGTTATGGAAGAAACATATGGCATGATCATGGGATATCAGATCATGGGATGACAAAATGATCATGGGATGACAAAATGATCATGACAAAAAGGATCATACCTCATGATCATGGGATGACGAAAATTTCAGGGATGACGAAATTATGGGACGACGAAATTATGGGACTACGAAATCACTTTATATTGAGTGCAAGGCTTGCGTTGCTTCCTATTCCGACTTCATCCTTCCTTCCCCTCGGCTTCTTTTCCTCCCTGTAAACAAATGGCCAGGACCAAGGTAACTGCCCGAAGGGCTCAGGCAGAATCATCATCTTCCAGCCATCCAGGCATGGAGATGACTTTCGTGGCGACCTTTAGCTGTTACGAGGTGAATCGACTGAAAGAGCAAGGAGCAAGTGTTAGTGAAAAAGTTCAAAACTGGCTTGATCGGGTGAATCCGAGTGATCAACGTCTTCTACGGATGGACATGGAGGCAGATGGCATCCTCCTTCGAGTCCATCTTCAGATGCCCCCTCCAGGCTATAACATGCAAAGATAATCGGCTGCAGATATGGGAGTTTAGCTGTGTTTTGATGTTTCTTAAAAAAACAGGTGTAAAAACGTGTAGGGCTTTTGCATGCAAGTGTTTTCTTGTAAAAACAGTCTTCCAACTTAATGTAGTAGGCTATGTATGGTAGTTTCTGTAAGAACCAGATTCAGAAGAGTGCAAGGCTTATGCATGCATTTTTTTTTGTAAAAACAGGATTCCAATATAATATAATAGGCTATGTATTGTATCTTTTTGTAAGATCCAGACTCACAAGAGTGCAAGGCTTATGCATGCACGACTTTTTGTAAAAACATGCTTCCAATATAATATAATAGACTACTATGTATGGTATTTTTCTGTAAAAGCCAGATTCACAATGTATTGTATCATTCTGTGTAAACTTCAGGATTCACAAGCTCATATTTATCTATCAAATTTAGTATCACAAATGCTCATAAAAAGTTCATAAAAGGCACAACTTTCCCTCAAGTTCTAAGCTTCAAATTCTTTCAAATTCTTTCCACTATGAGAAAAGAAAAGTATTGCTGTTTTTTGTGAAGGGCAAAAGAGACGTTTAAATTGAAGGTGGAGCAAGTTTGACAGTAATCTGTGTGTCTGGCCAGTCACATAAGACTCGAAGACATCAATGGCTTCAAAATTTTTAAACCCGATACAATTAACGTGCCAAGCACTAAACCTGCACATTCAAGCACACTAAGCACTAAGCTTGAAATTAACAGGGCACACCAAGCACTGAACCTGCACACTATGCACTAAGCTTCAAATTCTTTCAAATTCTTCCAAATTCTTTCCATATATATTACAGACCTCTATATATCATATATTACAAGAACTTTATACTTCTAATCAACAATTTTGCCCTGTTAATCAACGTGCCATGCACTGAACCTGCACATCCTTGCTTCTTTACTATCTCTGCAAAAATGTACCAGCGTGTTAAGTCATTACACTTTCAATCAGCAACTAAAGTAAATTCAAACTCAAACTAACAAGTGCTTACCCATTGAAGGTGTTGGCATGATCAGAATAATGGAAGAGAATATTTGCTTCCAATCCTTCGTCGTTTCCTTCTCCATTCTATCATACTGTTGTTAGCTTCAGAATTTCTCCAAGCTCTTTGTCTTCGTTTCTTCATAGCTTCTGCAAGTGCATTATGAACTATTGGAGATGCACGCCTTGCCAAATTCTCCTCGTGTCTCGCAAGCACTCCTCGATAAAACCATTGTCCCATTTGCAGCAATGGATTGGATTGACGAGAATCATAGCCTCCACCACGCTGAGTTTTCCGATTGAAAGCCATCTTAGCCTGCTTGTGCGACTTTTCCATGCCTTGGGTGTTCCATATGGCTAAGCTTCCATATTTATCCGCAAACCAAGGTCCATGAGCATAAATTATATGTATGTAATGCGTAACTTCGCTTTCTCCCCATGCATCAATGTATGCCTTTGTGAATGCATTAACTGTCACTCGAAAATTCTGCTTGTCCTCTGCTGTAAAATAGCTCTTTTGTAGCAGCACGTTTAGGTCGGACAAAGTATTCTATGCAATCCATTTTCTTGTGGATGCATTGTTGGTCTTGTCTAATTCTGCATCTATCAACTTCTTACCAAAATCATACAAGCCTTTCTTATCATCACTTTGACATAAGAAACGATTTGCCTTCTCACCTCCAATGGATACCTTTGCTGGAATAGAACTTCTTCCATTAGCTGACCTTTTGGTGTCTACTTCTAATGTAACACATCCGCCATGTAAACCAGCAGCGGATAAAACTTTCTCAATACGCTCGATTCCTTGTTTTCGTTCTTTCTCATCCCTAATGTTCCAAACAAATAATTCTGAATGAAAAATCATTTTTTCAACTATCCTAACTAAAGCATGAAGTGTACAAAAATGTACCCTGTCCAATGGAATTGGTAGTATTGGCCTGAATTCTGTATCTTTTGTATGCCGAGTAGGTGGAAGACCTTGGTCACACCTCAAAGTACTTTTTGCACGACCAGTGCTTGTGTCTTTCAATGTCTCGCAGCAATATAAGCACATCTTGGTAGTCTTTGCCCCTGAGGAAGCAATTCCATACATGGCCTTCTCTGTTTTCAGATCGGAAGCCATATGGAAGTTAACACAAAATGACCCAAACCCTTCAACAATCAATTTCTCACCATGGTTATAGCTGTCAATTAGCGTGGGAATGTTCGTTTGATCAAACACCCACTTTAACACTTCAAAATTCTCCTTTCGAACTTGGAAAAGCCCTAACCACCACGTATGGTCTTCCGATTGGACGGAAAACCAATCAGCCTCTCTCTTTTTCTTCTTCAACAGCTTTTGCTTTTCATAATCGGGGGAGAATGCCATGTTCATTAACGTCAATGATACTCTCTCATACTTGACTTTGTGTGTAAGCTCCATTTCATCAAGCTTCAAGCACACTTGCAGCTGCCCATCAACATCATCCTCATGTAAATTGTAAAACACCACCATAAATTTCAAGACATTTTCAAGGTCAAACCATAAGTTATTTCTTTCATTAAGACTGATCATAGCAGAATTATTAGTCTTATCATTACCTTTTCTAGATCTAGTACTCTTACCATTTTTTGATCTAGTTGTCTTCGTACCTATTTGAGGTCCTTCCAGCTCGCTTGAGATCGGTGGACTACAATTTATGGAGTGCATTCCTCCTAAAATTTCTCCGATCATAATGTTCCTTCTTGTTCTTACTTTACTCACATAATGTGGCCTTGGAACAATTACTTTATTGGTTCCAAATGTTTTTAATGCATCATAAAATGGCTTGCATAGCAATCTATAAGCTGCATTGCTTATTCCAGCCGAATCACAAATACTTTGCACCTTGTCAACATCTATTGTAGAGCATACTTCACTAATAACCATGTTAATAACAGACTTTCTTAAGTCATTGTTTCCTGGTGCATTTAGCATCGCTAAAATCTCCTCCTTTGAAGCAATGCTCCTTACAATTTTACCAACATTATCTCGTACACCATCATTGCTTTTCTTTGTCTCCAATACTTGCTTGATGGCATATATTCTCCTACGATAAGCCCCACATCGAATATTTAACTCATTGATTGGCTTCACCTTCCTCTTCCTTTCTCTAAGCCCAAAAGCTGTTTTTTTTAATCTATCTAACCTCCTTTCCAGCATGCAGACCTGTGCCTTAATTTGCTTAGCATTATTTGCTGCTGAATTCCTGTCATTCTCTGCTTGTTTGACAACAAATCTCCAAATTCCAACATCTTGTTCCAATTGTAAAGCTCTCTTTTTCAATTGATGAATTAACTTTTCCTTTTCTTCAATTTCCTTTTTCAAATTACAAGACTCCACTTCTTTCTGCTGCAAAGAATATGAAAGTCTATTAATGTGAATGGTCAATTCCATGTTATGGAATGCCATGCTCTCGCAGTAGCCAAGTAGCCCTGCCCGCCCTTCACACACGAATTTGACAAGCCCTGTTAAACAAGTGAAATCAGGATGCTTTCCTGTCACAGGATTTCGTGGGTACAGTTCTCCTACAGCCCAAATGTCATAATTTTTAGCTCCACTCATTCGCAAAGCATTCAAATCGATCTTCTTTCCTTCTTTGCCCAAATTTGTAGAAGTGCTTGCTTTTCCATATTCTCAATGAAGGAAGGACAATTCTAAGTTGAACCATGGTAAGAACAGGCCAAAAATCTTACAATTGGGATCCATCACTGTTATATATCTGATGATGTGTGGGAAATTTGAATTCAAATCTTAGGGCTCAAAACATATTCAAAAATTCAAATTCTTGTGTGTGGGAAATGAAATTCAAACTTAGAGATCAATCCCCAAACTAGAACCGGAGGGCAAATCTGACTTACGTAAAGAATGATACCTGGAGAAAAATAACTGCATTCCTTGGATCACGAACCTTTGTATCTTGGTAGCAATAAATTCGAAGGCAAAGGGGAGCCTGAATCTGCAACACGAATGCACAATCTAAGCACACGAGCAGGAAGGGTTTCGTTCTTCGTGAGAATTTCCCGTGGATTTGCTTAAGGATTTTTATGTGGTAACGTGGCAAAAATACATTGGACATATAGATATCCCCAAATTCGAATTAATTTTGGTTGCCCCTCGAAAACACCAACTAAAAAAAAAGTAAGATGAGGTAAAAATAAAATAAGTCATTTCTTATGGGGACACCACGAGACCCCACTTTTTTTCTAATGCAGCCAAATTTAAAAGTTTTTGCATAGCTAATGGCATTAAAAGACAATTAACTTGTAGATATAGTCCTCAGCAAAATGGTGTGGCAGAAAGAAGGAATAGGACTTTGATGAATGCAGTTAGGTCAATGATTAAAAATAGTGGATTACCTAACTATTTGTGGGAAGAAGCCCTGTTGACTGCCAATAGCATACAAAATAAATTACCCTCTTCAAGTTTACAAGGAAACATTCCTGATTTGATGTGGTATAGTGAAGATTCAGAAATCAATTATGACAAATTCAAGGTTTATGGATGCCTAGCCTATGTACATAAACCAGATGAGCTTAGAAAGAAACTTGATGCCAAGGCTGAAATTGGGTTTTTGGTAGGCTACTCAAAAGGTTATAGAATCTTCACTCCAGAAAACAAAAATATCATTATTAGTAGGGATGTGATATTTTGTGAGGATGTCCTTTATCAAAATAGACATCAAATCACTGAAAAGGTTGTTGTTGTCAAATCTACAGAAATAACAACCAAACAAATTGATTATGCAAAGGAGAAGGAGGAAAACAATGAAAACAAAGGAAAAGAAAATATGGCACAAGTACAGAGGGCTGAATCTGAACCTGCAGAAACACAAATGGTTGAAAATGATGAAGTGCCAGAGAAAAAGACTAGGAAAAGAAGAACATAAGCACAAAGACTTAAAGATGAAATTCAATTTGATCAGGAAGCTTATGGCAGAAATATCTCAGGTGGAAGCAAGAGGCTTGAGCAAGAACAAGAAACAGATGTGGTTGAGCAGATTATGGCTATAATAGAAGATGTGGAAGTGCACAGAACAGTTGAGCAAGCCTTGGAAAGCTCTAATGCTAAACAGTGGAAAAATGCCATGATTGATGAATTAAATTCCTTTATTGATACTCATACATATGATGTGGTAGAACAACCTGCTGGACAAAATATAGTGGGCAGTAAATGGATATTCAAAATTAAGTCTAATGCAGATGGTACAAAGAAGTACAAGGCACGTTTGGTTGCACAGGGATTTACACAAAAACAGGGTGAAGACTATGATGAGACATATTCTCCTATAGTAAAGCTCACTAGCATAAGACTTTTATTAAGTCTAGCAACTGCCCTTGACTTTGAAATACATCATATGGATGTGAAAACTGCCTTTTTAAATGCAACTTTGGAAGAAAATATTTTTATGAAACAGCCATCTGGTTGTGAGAAAGGAGAAAATTTAGTTTGGAAATTGAATAGAGCAGTATATGGTCTTAAGCAAGCTCCAAGAGAGTGGTATCTTTGTATGGATACTTTGCTTAGGGAGCAAGGTTTTGAGAAATTACAGAATGATGGCAATTTATATAGATACAAAGTGGAAGATGAATTTTGCATTATTGCCTTGTATGTGGATGATTGTATTATGGTTGCCAATTCTGTCAAACTTTTAAATATTTGCAAGAAATCAAAATGACAGATCTAGGCCTTTGCAGAAGTTTCTGGGTATTGAAGTCATAAGAGACAGGAAAAATAAAGTTCTCAAGTTAAAACAAAGAGGACACATAGAGAACATGTTGAAGAAATTTAATATGCAGGATGCTTGCACTGCTAGAACCCCTATTGTGCCAGGACATAACTTAACCTTGAATGTTATAGCTGATGCAGAAGAACTCAAATATATGCAACAGGTTCCCTATCGAGCTCTAATAGGTTGTCTATTATATTTGAGCAACAATACAAGGCCTGATATAAGCTATGCTGTAAACATTCTCAGCAGAAGGTGTAGTAATCCCTGCAAAATACACTGGATGGCAGCAAAAAGGGTGTTGAAGTATTTAAAAGGTGTGACGCTCCCTGCTAAACGTACGGCGCCCGGCCGTACACTCGGCAGGAAATCCCCCATCCGGCTCAGCAACCGCATGGGCCCTTCGTCTACCCCGCACTCTGAGGTGACTCTTAGTGCGGGAAGGGAACACGAAGGTGTCTTGCGCGCCCTTCCCCTATGGGCTCCTATAACAGCGGAAGCGATAACACGTCAGAACTAGCATCAACATATACAAATACTACCTCGAAGGGTAGTGCATCACTCATAATCCAAGGCAAAGATGATAATCACGAACCATAAAACATGAGAGCTCCTACCCCGGCTCGGACTCGTAAGGAGGATGACTGACCGGCTAGGCCTCAAGATAGAGCAGACCGAGTTATGGCAATGGCGAGGGCTGGCCTAGAACAATGGCTAGGGTTGACCACTCCATCCGCCCCTCCTGTGCATACTTTGCAGATGGGCTAGATCAGGCTCTGACAGGACTCTAGCCTTCCGGATACGCAATCCCATGGCATCACCCATCGGGACTACTCCAGGTTGCATCTCCCTGGTCCGATGAGGCAGGAAGGGTTGCATCTCCCCTTCCCAGATCTAGAGGTGCCGTATGCTAGAGAATCGTGGCGACACACACCATCTGCACTGACCGAACCCCCAAAACGAGAGCCAAGCCAACACTTGCAGCTCTCGAGAGGCGTGGCAACACCATTGCCCCGTGAGGTGTCGGACCCATGCTCGCCCACAACAGTGACCGACCATAAGCCTAGCCCACTATGGGATCCCCCGGCCCCCCCACTCGGCGGGGATCCTCCCTCCACTTTCCCTCTAGCCCGTTATCCGGGTGCTGAGTCATATCATAGCCTCAATAGCCTGGTGGGCTCCTATGCACAAAGCCGCAACTAATAGGAACTAAGGGGATCTACTCTAGGAGCATACTACACATGGCTCTAGGTCTCTACCCCCTTCCCAATACAAGAGGAGCAAACATGATCAACCATCATCACATAATCATCACATCATGAGAATAATCATAAGAAGAACATCTTAACCTAATCATACAAATCTAACTAATAGTTAGGGTTCCTTGATTAGGGTTCAAGATGTTGAAGATGGGTTCTAGGATGGCTCTACTCTAGATACAAGATACTAGCATATCTGGAATGCTAATTTCCAGATGAGCTATCACAACCACTATCCCACATACCGCTCCCGAAGCTCTCCCTCCGGATCCGTGTGCCTCCATGGTCTCCCGAGCTCACGAGATGCCGCTCCTACTCCAAGCGAGGTCTACCTCCCTGGCGGGGCTGCTGCACCAGTCTATGCCACAGCAAACGATGTTCGAAACGGGGTTTCGAACGAGTAGGTGAGTCTCTGGGTGCTAGGGCTGGAAAGAGGTCTAGGGTTAGGGTTTATGCCTATATGAGTTAGGTCCACCTAGGATGCCACGCGGCACCAATCGGGTGAGTCCCGTGGTGGCGGTGCCCCAATAAGTTAAGGCCACGTGGATAATGGCTTAACCTATGGTTGGCTAAGTTATAAGAATAACTTAGCCATGCCCTCTAGTGCCACAATCTATGGTATACAAGGCTATGAAGATAGACTTGTATGGTGACGGATCCGTGAATATATCGTATTTATGGCGTATATTCCCCGGACCGTCACATTCTCCCCTTTAGGACAATGCTTGTCCCTCAAGATTGCGCTAAGGTGACGAACCTACCTTATGCCTGCACAAGCAACAACATGTCATAACCTTTAGTTTATTATAGCAATCAAGTTTTATTAGTTCAAGTCAAAAATTTAGGCTATATTTGTACTTATACAAAATTATATAGCCTTAAGCACGGTTATTTCTTCACGATAATTCAAAACATTATGGTAAGAGTTATTAGGGTTCATAATCTAAATTATGGCTCCCCTATCTTCTCGTAATGCGCTCCTCGTTGAAGTCCACCTTCTACTTGCCCCCTTAAAAGGAGCACATTACGTTAGTTTAGTTAATAATTTGTGGTTTTAGGGGACCACCCCTTACCTCCTTGAGCCGAACTACATGACTCAAGGTTGTCCTACTACCTTGCCCAAGATCATGGCCCTTTGGTTTGAGCTTAATGATCATTTAAGATGCTCCCATCATCGCCCATGATCGAGTGCTACCTTGTACCCGGTTACACGGTGCCGAGAACCCCTAGTGCATCATGCCCCACGGGTTTGAAGCTAGGGAACGTCTCACGATCCCATCATCGCGCAAGATGATCACTTTAACCTTCACCATGACCCTCCCTACGGCCGGTGTGCGTGCCCCCGCATCGTGGCATAGAGATCATCCGATCGATGTCCCATCATCGCCCACCATGCCTCATTCCTCACTCACATGACCCTAATGGTCATGCGCACCTCTTGGTGCGTGTGGCCTAGAGAATGCCCTAAAGGCGTATCCCATCATCGCCCACACGATCCAAGGTTCTGGCACATGCACCCTAGTAACTAGAATGCACGCGCCAGGCTTAAGGCTAACTAACAACATACTAGCTAACCACCTGGCAAGTCGGGGTCGACCAAGTCGGAGACGACTCGCCCATCAAACTCCTTCATAAACTCTGGGTATTGCTTCTCCAAGTCTTGCTTCAATACCCATGTTGCATCTTCCACGGGTAAGTGCTTCCACTTAACCAAATACTGGAGGAACTGAGACCTCCTAGTCTTCTTGAATGACTTATCAAGAAGCAATTCAGGCACTATTTCTACTTGCTCCTCCGTCATTTCCAACAAGGTTGGAGTATCCAAAACCTCCTCAGGGTTAGGATTGTGCCTTTTTAATAAACTTACGTGGAAGACCTTGTGGACCTTAAGATGGGCTGGAAGATCCAACTTGTAGGCTTGAGAGCCCACTCTCTCCAAAATCTTGAACGGACCAGCCCACCTAGGGGCAAGCTTCTTGCAGCTCCCAATCCGCAGCTTGGCTTGCTTCACCTTGATCTTCAACCAAACGGTATCGCCTACCTTAAACTCCCTTACGATCCTGTGCTTGTCGGCTACACTCTTCTGCCGACTTCTTGCTGCCAATAAATAACCCCTTACTTCCTCCACTAGCTGCTGCATATCCCCTAACATCTGCTGGGATACTTCTACCTTGGACACAGGATTGTGCCAGGTATCCGGGGTTAAGCACTGGTACCCGTAATTTACCATAAAAGGAGACATCTGAGATGACTCCTGCTTGGCACTGTTGTAGGCGAATTCCACCAAGTGGATGTACTCATCCCACTTGGACTGCTTGTTCCACACATAGTTCCGAAGCATGTCTTCAATGATCCGATTCGTCCTTTCCGTCTGGCCATCTGTTTGGGGATGATATGCCGTGCTCATGGAGAGCTTCGTCTGAATGGTGCTGAAGAGGTCCTGCCAGAAGGCACTCATAAACTTGGAATCCCTATCAGATATTATCTCCCGAGGCATGCCATGGAGTCTGAAAATCTCCCTTACAAACAACTTGGCGAAGATCTAATGCGGTGTCGGGAGTCTTGCAAGGCACAAAGTGTGCCATCTTAGATAACTTATCTCGACAACCATCAATGCATCCTTGCCTCGAAGAGTTCTAGGGAGACCTGTGATGAAATCCATGCTTATGACCTCCCACTTTGCATTTGGCACCCCCAATGGCTCAAGAGCACCCGGAATCCGAAGTTGCTCCGCTTTGGTCTGCTGACATAACTGGCAGTCCCGAATATATGCAGCTATCTGCCTCTTCATTCCTGGCCAGAAGTAGCTGCTTCGAATCTTGAAATAGGTCTTCATGAAGCCCGGCATGCCCTCGCTATTGGGCTGTTATGTGTCATGAAGAATCAACTTCCTTACCCCCCTCGATGATTCGGGCACACACAACTTATGCTTGTGATACAACGGGTTGCCTTCCTTCTTATAATGCTTGAAGGCTTCCCTCCCTTATCCGCTTCGCTTCCTTGGAAAGGCTTTCCCATACCTCCTTGAAGTCCACGCCCGCTGGCAAGGACTCCTCAATCTTCTTGCCAAACTCACTTTCGAAAAGAGTGGAAATCGCATTACAATGCGTCCTTGTCCCGAAATGGTCTCCCGGAGGGGGCATCTGCTACAACATTAAGCTTACCGGGCTTATATATAATATCAAAATCATACTCCTCAAAGGAATTCCATCCACCTCCTTTGTCTTAAGTTGAGGAGTGGTGGGTGAAAAAGATACTTGAAGGCTCGGTGATCGATTCCAGCTGAAACTTCCTTCCCGCCAGATAATGCCTCCATATCCTCAATGCCACGACAATGGCTAGCAGCTCCCGATCATGGGTTGGGTAGGCGTTGCTCGGCGTCGTTCATCTTCTTCGAGTCGTAGGCGACTACCCTTCCTTCTTGCATCAAGACTGCCCTGTTGCTATCTTGCTTAATGCCTCTGTTGCTACCAACTTATCTTTACTCGGATCCGGGAGGACAAGCAATTGAAGTGCTGTCGTTAGGGCCTCTTTAAGCTTCTCAAAAGAAGCTTGGACTTTCTCTACCCAATGGCTAGTCCAATCCTTAATCTTCTTGGCCTTAGTGAGGTCCGACAAGGGGGACGCCCACTTAGCAAAGTCCTTCACGAACTTTACAGAATATCCCGCCAACCCGAAAAGCTTCTTACTTCTGCCACATTCCTTGGAGCTGGCCAATCAACTATTGCCTCAATCTTAGATGGATCTGTGGAGATTCCCTCGGATGTTACTACATGCCCCAAGTACTCCACTCCTTTGTTGCAAAGTGGCACTTAGAGAGCTTCCCATACAACCGATGACGTCTCAACTTCTCCAACACTTTCTTTCGAGATGCCGACAATGCTCCTCAAGGGACTTGTTTGTAGATTAGGATGTCGTCGAAGAAGACAATAACAAACTCATCCAAGAAGTCTCTCAAGATGTCGTTCATGAGGCGCATAAACGCGTTCTTTGGAGCATTCGATAGTCCAAAGGGCATTCTCAAACTCAAAGTGACCATACCGCGTTCTGAAAGCGGTCTTATGGATATTCTCTTCTTTTATTCTTATCTGATGGTATCCTGACCTCAAATCAATTTTAGAGAATACCTTTGCTCCTTGTAACTGGTCCATTAGGTCGTCTGCCCTTGGCAATGCATACTTGTTCTTTATCGTCTGCTTATTAACCTGGCGATAGTCTATGCACATTCTTAAGCTCCCATCCTTCTTCTTCACAAAGAGTATAGGTGCTCCGAAAGGAGACACACTTGCTCTTATAAATCCAAGCTCGAGCAATTCCTGAAGCTGTTTCTTGAGCTCAATCAATTCTGGGGTGCTCATTCTATATGGCGCCTTACTGGTAGGCTTCGCATCCGGAGCCAATGTGATCTCACATTCCACACCCCTATAAGGTGGCAGCTGCCGGATTTCATCCGGAAATACATCCTTGAACTCTGAGATAAGCCTTGCTATCTGCCTGGGCAACTGATTTCCCTTTGGGTCACTTCCACCCTGCTTGCCTGGCTCAACTGATTCCATCCTCAAGATGTAATCCACCTTATTCCTTTCTATACTCTTCCTTAGCTGCTTCAAAGAAATACACTGCATAGGAGAATCTAGCTTCTTACCTTTCACTATCAACTTGCTGCCGTCTGGTGCCGTCATGGTGACTTCATTCCGGTCGCAATCAATCATGGCTTTGGCTGGCTTCAAAAATTCCATCCCCACTATCAGATCATATCTTCCGATATCCATGACTTCTGCTCCCATCGGCCACTTAACCCCACTAAGGTCTATGTCAAAGGTGATCCTCCTCCCCTTAGTGTGCCGAATGGCGCCGTTTGCCATAGCTACTGGCCTTGGCTTAGACTTCAATACCTTGTTCTTCATTAGAGCAGCCAATCTAGGAGATGCAAAATTATGAGAGCTACCTGTATCTATGAGGACTACATAAGGATTACTATCTATGATCCCGTCCGCAGCGATGACAGTTGACTAATTCTCTATATCACCTGACTCAATGTTTGCACATATGTGACACTCACCATCTATGAAGTCCTGGGCCTCCTGCTGGTCATCGTCCTCGTCCGCTTCTGTTGGGGAGTCCCAATCCAAGAGTTCTGCCAAGGCTGACTGCATGACGAATGGACAATCATGTGTTCGATGCCCTGGCTGGAAGCACCTGAAACATAGCTTTTTCTCAATGCATTCCTGTCTCTTTTCCTTCGGCAGACTGTCTAGGAGACGCTTAAGAGCACTGCCCCCTGATGCATTCTGTGGCTTACGGTCCCCAAAAGCTTTGCTCTGACCCTTACCTTGCTGCTGACTCCCTGATGGTGTAGCTGCTGATTGCTTACCCTGATATTGTCCCTGATACTGCCCTGAACTCTTACCCCTGAAGGTTGACTGTTTCTCTGCTGGAGTTGCTGGTGCCTCCTCCAAACTTATAGCTTTATCTTCGGCCTGCGCAACTGACCTTGGGTTGATTGCTCTAACAAGCCTCTTGATATTGCTGTTCAACCCCTCAATATAAGTATCCACTGCTTGCCTCTCTGAGACTCCAGGAACATGCAGCCTGAGCCTCATAAATTCTTCTGTATACTTAGCCACTGATAAGCTACCCTGATTCAACCTGTAAAACTGCTGGATCTGTCTACTAGTATGAGACCTTGGCACATAGTGTTTACGGAAAGCCTTGCTGAAGGTCTTAAACCTGCAATTGTTCCTCTTCAGCTTGTTAGACTTAGCATATCCCTTCCACCAGATCCTTGCGGGTCCAATAAGGTTAGCTGTAGCAACTTTCCCTATGTCCTTGTCTTTCATACCGTATGAGTTGCCAAATTCTTCCATTTCATCAAGCCATGCTTCAGCCTCCATGCCTGATCTGTCTTTCCCTGAGAACTGGCCGAGCTTCCTTGTCTTCCATACATTGCTCATAGCACTATCCACCTTTTTCTGATAGTCATCTGTCTTTCTTGCTCTTTTCCTTGCTTTAGGTGTGCCAGACTGACTGTCGGAGCTAGAGCTGTCCTCACTGGAAGAGCTGTCTGACGAGCTGGAGCTAGATGATGATGGACTCCTGGTTCTCCTCTTCCTTCTCCTATCCCTGACGTTCCCCTGGTTGCCCTCCCCTTCCTGCTGAGGGACTTCGTCACCACCCGGAAAACAAGGTGGAGGTGGATGACCATCTTCCTGTGCATTCATGAGAGGTGTCGCCCAGTTGATGAGATGTTGCATCTGGTTCCTCATCTGCACCAACCTTGCGTTGACTGCCTCTGGTGACATATCCTGCTCAACATCTTCTTGTTCCCTGCCAAACAAGTTCCTTGGTACCCAATTGCGTGGTCGCTGCTGGTCTTGAGATCCTGCACTTGAGTTCCTTGCTGCAAGGATTGATCATCAATACATTTTATTTGGGTTAGATGTTGATCAATTTTACTTGCAATTGAATTATCTTTAGTTATAAGAAATCATACAAAGCCTTACATTTGCAAAACAGTTAATAGTCATTAATACGTAAGGATTACATGATAAGGTAGATATATCTTAGCACAATGGGTACAAGAAACATTTAGCACAAAACTTAAGAAAATTTTACAACTATTCAGTGGCCTCCCGAAAGCCTGAAGAAGTTCTTGACATCCCTGAATCGGAGGCCTTTGCCGAGGTTGCGCAAGATGTTCCTCGTCGATCTTCCTTCAAGTGCTCGGGCCATCTCCGGTTCCGGAAGTTCTGGTGCTGTTGCTGCTACCACTGAAAGTGTTGCATCTCTAAGGTGCCCTCTCGCAAAGTCGAGGCAATGGAGCACGACTGCCCTGTTGAAGAGAATGATGTGATCGGCATGGGCGTATATCTTAACGAAAGTTTGCCCGGCCCGAAAGTGCTATGAGAAGTGCCACGGATTCTTCCCCTTGGGCTGAACTCCTTGTGGAAGACTATCATTTGCCCTTGGTGAGGGCTGGAAGATAGTAGCGGCGTCTTAGGTGCCCTTCCCTACGCCTCGCGATCCAAAGGCCCTTCCTTTGAGCTGGTTCTACTTCTCCGTAGGCATCCACCGCCATCGGTCTTCATGATCCCTCCACATGCTTTGGTTGCATTGTCCAAGTTGATGCTTCGCTGGACCCTTCCCTCATGCTCCTCGGCTCGAATCGGTCGGCTTGAGCTTGGGCCCTTCCCTGGTTTGTAGAGTGTGCTCAGATCTGCTGGAACTCCTCCTCCGAGATGATAGGTTCCTGGCGTCCGATAGATCTCCCTTATCTGGCGATAGGCTGCTATGTCCAACATTGTCTCCCCAGGCATAAGAGTGTCTCTCTCCGCCACTCCCTTGGAATCTCCCGGTATGAGTAGTCGATGATGTGCGTGCTCTTCCGTGTGCTATCATGCCCAAGAGCTCGTCGATTAGAAGACCACTTTCTGACAATGGGACAAGTTGAGGATGTCATTTGCAAAATGTACTCCTCCCGTCGATGACTATCTCGGCGACAAAGCCGCGTGATGCCGACCGGTGGGTCGGTGAGGCTGTTCTCACGCCGTCGTCATGCCTCGGCGCGATACCTCCGCATTCTTGTTGCCTCCCCGCTCTTCCATTACGGGTTACGCTCCCCTAGCTGCCGTAGTCTTCATGGATGCAGTAGAGATGGTGCCCCAGGCGTCGTGCCATAATATTCGTAGGCGGAGGATTCTATATTCGAGGATTTGATCCCGGGCTCTCTGGGTATCAAGTGGCGCTAAGTCTAAGGGCTGAACAGAGGGTTCCCCTACTTTGTTGATTGACTTATAGTGCATGAAGAGGGCAAGGGGCATGCGAGCTGAAAGGTACCTATGCCTATTATGTCTGCAGGTCATGTAATCGGTCATGGTCCTAGTCCTATCCCATAGCTGCTTCTTGCCTTTGGATCCTGCCAACTCTCGACCTAAGGCTTGGGTAAGTGTCTCAAGGGAAACCCAATTCCCTCCCCTAGGAGGCAGTCTAACTTCCCAAGGCAGGACCTGCTGGTCATATTGGCACATAATATCCGTGTAGTAGGGTGTTCTAGTTAAAGTTGCGTGAAGGTCAAACAAGTGATCAAACACAGAGAAGGCTTGCTCTACTGGAAGCACATGGATATGGTGGGCAAAGATTGTACCATCTCTCAAAGTTCTTTGGGCGCCATTGAGCGTGAAAGGGTGTAGAAAATGGCTTGCAAAGATCGGTGGAGGATCGTAAAAATCGCCTAAAGGGCCGGAGCAGTTCAGAGGAAAGAAAAATGGCAAATGGGGCCTATTTTTATAGACTATGGGTGACCTCGGGGTTCGTGCAAAAAGGTGCCTACCCAAGACGACCTTGGTTCTATGGCTCTGGGTGTCCAAATGAACTACCATGAAGTGCAAACTTAAGCAAAACAAGGCAAGAAACACTACATGGCAATTTGTTGGATCAAATTTGGCTAATTTGGGCCAAAGATGGCCTGACCCGGGTGAATCCGCGCGGATGGCCTCCGCGTCGCGGACGCAGACGCATTTGGCGCGGTCTCACCCGGTTGGCCTGTTTTGGGCCAATTTTTGGTCAATTTAGGGAATTTGAAGATGCTAATATGGCTAATTGGGCCGATTCTAACCTAACTAGCAACTTATTTTGAGCAAAACTGACACCAAAAGGCATGATTTTGGGGGTAGGCGGGTGAATCCGCGCGAAACGTGCCCGCGTCGGGGACGCAGAGGCCATTGGCGCGGTCTCACCCGACTGGCCCAATTTTTTGCATTTTGATGATTTTTTTGCCAAAATTTTGTTGTAGTCATGATTTCTAGGGTGTTTCTAGACATGCTATGAAGAATTCTACCACAATTGGGTTCTATTTCCTACATTTCAAGCATACAACATTTTTCTAATTTACAGAGGGAAAATAACTTTTATATTAATGAGAAACATAGTTACATGAAAATTTTAATTCCTCTACAAAATTTACAAAATTTGAGGCCTAGGGCCTCTCCCTGCGGATCCTCCGTGCTAAGTGAATATCCTTGGGCATGAGGGTTACCCGCTTAGCATGGATGTCGCAGAGGTTTCCCTCCTCGAAGAGCTGCACCAGCTCTGCTTCGGCGGCCTCTTGCAGAGCCCGGGTCATTAGAGGGGTAACCCTATAATCGGTCCGAATGGCTGCCGCACCTCTCTCCTAAGGAGACGCTCAAAGGCCTTCCTTATCGGGGAGATTCGTGCACATCCGGAAGTGCCGAATCTCCTAAACACCCGCATATGTGCTGTTCGGCCCGTGGTGAACCCTCTTGGGTTTTTCCGGTCTCGGTGGGGGTGGCTTGGGCTGGTTCTTCTTGCCCTGCCGCCCACCACGACGCTTGCACTTCCCTCGGCGGCAATACCACTCATTGTACCTCGTCCAACGGCGAAGGTACTCTGGTATCTCCACCATCTTCCGTTGAACTCCCCGTCCTGTTGGGGCCTTGAATGCCTGCTCCCCTACCTTTTTGCTTCTTCACCACCTTAGGTGGTTCCGGCCCACTGGGGTAGGGGTGGCCTCGCGCTCGGGGTTTTGAAGCTTCTCCGGCGGCTTGGTGTCCCCTTCCTCTTCTTCTTCTTCCACCTCCTCATGTTGGTCTTTGGGAGGCTCCTCTATGACGACGGTCCTACGAGGCCCGTCGTTCCTCCTCTTGGTTCGCCTTTCCCGCTCCCTCTGCTCCCTCTCCCGCTCCCGCTTCTTCCTGGCGGCCCTCTCCTCTGGCCACTCCGTTACCTTTCCTTACCCTTCTTTTGGGCCTTTGAAGGCCCGCTTCTTGATGCGGTGGTCTTTGCTCCTCCACATTCTTGAAACTGCTCTTCCACCTCTTCTTCCACCTCGGTGTCCAGGGGCCCGAAATGGCCGGAGAGACTTCGCCCGGTCTTAAAGTACCGCCGGCCGGAGAACTGCTGGGGGACTCTCCTCGGCCATGGAAGGAGGCTTGGCTGCTGCTGCTGCTTCTTCTTTGGGAAGCTCCTCTTCCCCTTTCTTGGGTCGGAGGTGCTCCGGGATCTTCTTCACATGTCGCCCTGCTGCTTGCGCCATGGAGAGGGTAGGTCTTGTTCCAGGCTTCCTATAGGTTTGCTTGGTGCGTGCCATATCTTATGGTTCAGAAAATGGGTGACGAAGGGCTGAGCAAGAGAGAGTTGGAGGTGAAGGGTTGGAGAGAGAAAATGAGGTGTCAGATATTTAAAAAGGAGGGTCCTTGGGAATATTCTCCTACCATAATTACCCCTATTTATTAGCCCCCCTTATTAATTACAAGATATTTAATGATTATTTAACTATTAATGTATACTAGTTATGGTGCCCGGCGTTGCCGGGCTTTGAAGTTTTCAAGTTCAACCTGAATATTTTTTTGCTAGGTATTTAGAAGTAAGAGATTTGACCCAAGGAAATGTCAATAGGAAAATTCCAAAATGCGATCCGAAAGGAATGTGAAGCACTTGATCTTATGTATGCCAATAAGCGAATTCCAAAATTTGGCTTACATGCAAGCAAGAGAACAGCATTGTATGCCTATCAAGTTTATTATATTGTGTAAGCTTACTCATACAAAGATGCAATGTAAGGCAATGATAGTAACCATAATGAAATGTAAATAACTTGTTCAAGTCTCATACATGGTATGCATGTTATGACTCTGCAAAATGGGACATCTGAAGAAAGCAAAGAGTATAGATTTATCACTTGGTCTCGTACCAGACCAGTAAAAAACTACGTTTTCTCTAAATGCTTTGTTTTGCCTGCTTGCATCTCCTTCATTATTTGAACCGGATTTAGATCCTTATCGAGCATAGAAACACTTTATTTACGCTCGACCGTTTATTATGTTGATGAGTAAGGTTCTTGAACATACATGTCTAAGTTGTGCATCTCAAATGTGTTGGTCTAGGATATTGTGTAGTTTTTATTGGAAGGGCAAAAATCAACCCGACAAAAAAAAAGATCATTGTTTCGACATAGAATTCAAGGGATTTAGGTTTTGTGTGTGCTATTATTATTGTAACTAAATTGGATATGTTTTTTTTTTTTTTGAAGAACTGTGTCATCAATATATTAAAAGAATGGTAATGTTACAAAGCAAGTGAGGAATTAAATTGGATATGTTTTGCATGCGCAATAGTTGGCATTAGAATTGGATGTATTAGCATTAAATTTGGATGTATCTTGCCATGGCATCTTAGTAGTATGGTCAATGTCTGGCTAAATTTGGAAAGATAGAAAGAAATAAATAGAAGGCACGGATGTATTATGATAGGGGAAAAACATGTTTAGTAATTGTGAATAAATCATGAATGTAAAAAGGGACGTTTTAATGAGTCTAGCGACTACTTGGTTCATGATTGAGGATATTTTCAAAATGCAACTTTTGATTTGGGTGGTTAAAGCCTAGCAAGCCTATAAAAACAACCCAGGATGGTAATGTGGGTTAACAACTCTATGAATACAAAATTACTTGCTGTATCTTTCTACACTATGTTAAGGCTCAAAGAAATATGCATTTCATGTGGTCTATTGCCAATGAAACAAAGTGACTATACGAATTGTATCAAAGTGACTATGTGAAGTATATCATAGCACATATATCTGACCCGACCCAGTCTACTTGCAAGTTATCTAAAGTTCCCAGGCTGCTTGTAAGTTGAGGGAGACCCTATCTCGTATTGCTCAATATAAACTGCAAGGACGTCCAAATTAGAACGATGAAATACAAAATAAAAAGCTCACAGAAACCGAACATGTCATAACTTATTTTTAGCAACAGCCACCAATTGTTGTTGACATGTAGATTGTGTGCTATTTCTCTGTAAACAATCTATTCTATTCTATTCTATTCTGTCTATCCACTTTAAAACATTGTGAAAATGCCAGGCATTGATTGATCAACAATTAAATACTTGTAGAAGCAGTATGAAGAATTTGATATGATTTTCTCACCTCAAAGACTCTTGCCACATTGTTATAATGCATTCTTCCCATATGATTGAAATGATCATACAACATTGTAGAAGATGGACATTTGAAGGCATAGAGTGACTATAGGATGAAGTCTGAAACTACTGCTATATATATTGATTATAGAACTTGTATGTAATGAGTGTTGTCCTCTACTTTTGCCTTTCTAGACTTGTCATTTGAATGAAGTATATGTGAATACCAGATTTGCACTTTGTCCTACAACCATACTCGCCTAATATGTGAAATTGATTATGCAAGTTAGTGCAAATTCCTATGTGAATATACATTCTGAGTGGCAAGAATAGATAGGGAAGACTATGTTGAATTTAGCGATTCACATACGAAAGACATTGTATTCAAATTTGGAGCGTTGCATTGACAATGTTCATAACTACAACTCTTGAGAAATGAAAAAATTCTGGATAACTATATGCTCTCAGGTCAAATGAGTAGCTAGAATATATGCTATTTTAGGTCTAGACAAATACAAATTACATAATTCAAACTATGCATGGACACGGGGTAGTGCAACTTTAAGACAAAGAAACACATTCTCTTCTGATAAAAAGTCATGTAAGGATGCGTTCTTCAATTTTGCCTACATTAAACTATGTGATGAATAGATTATGGCACCAAATGTATATAACCAAGTGAATGGGTGCCCAGTAACATTCAGATCAAACTCAACTTTTGAGATTCTAAATTATTGCATGAGAACATTTGAAAAAGAACAAGAAATGAACATATGATACACATGTTTATTAGCGCTGCATTGAAGTGTCATCTTTTAGATGAAATTTAGGTGACATGGCTAAATTGTTTATCAATGTTGGTCTGTCCTAATCTCCATATTTACTAACTTTCTTATTAGTTGCTTCGCAGCAGATCCTAGATTTTGGACATTTTTATCTTTACGACCCTACATGAATATGCATGCGTATCATATGCCACACGGAGCATATTAAGAGTAATAAGAGACTGGATATGAAGCATATTCTTCTTAAACAGGAACTTGGTGGTAGTAACCATGACATTAGTCATATTTCTTCTGCATTGTTAAGCTATACGGTCCCAATCAGAATGTGTGTATATAATCAGGTGAACTACAGAGTCCCAACCTTGCTGCAGTAACCATGACATTGCAGAAAGATTTCATATTAATCTGCATTTTTAAGCTACACAGTTCCAATCACAATGTGAACAATCAGGTCTCCAGAATATTCTTCACGTATCTCTGTTAACACTGCATTCTTCATCAAATGAGTGTTTAATTTAAATCCTTGTCTTTTTAAATAATAAAATGATTGGGTAATCTTAAAACTGAATGCTGGCCTGATCAGTTGAGTCCTAATCTCCAACAATGATCATGTATTAAATTAAGATTGCAGGGGCAGGTAGGACACATAAGTATCCCCAACTTTCATCTGACTTCTTCCACCAGTTACAGAAAAATGAGTCTCACTAATGAGATCAATGAGGGTTATTCAGAATACAGACAGAAGTCTGCTTCATAAAACAAATGCACATGCAAATAAGGTGGGTACATCATCTTCAAATGTAGCCAAGGAGGTTCCTGTAACCTGTAAGCTATAAAATATTATTCACTGCCTATCAAATTTGAAGCATCAAAGACAGGTGGACGGGCAACCACAGTGACCACAACAACGTTAATTCTAGAGGTTCCATGGCATACCTTGAGAAGACTATGCGTGAAGTGCAAAGGTCCTAAACAAACAAATAGGTTTCCACACAAATCGGATCTATTTACATATTATTGTTCGCTGCAAAGGAAAGTGACAAAATTAGTCAAGCCTAACATTAATAATTCGCCTTGCAATTTTAGATGGAATTATATACCTTCACCTGTCAAAAGATATTTGCGTATCAACATGAGTGCATTTATACTTAGATCTTCTCGCTCTAACCTATCAGGCATTGGCAAGAGATCCTTGCTAAACTTTGCTAGTTGCATAATTATTCCTGAAAGGCACATTTAGGTATTCAATCCACCAGCAAAATGAGAAGCCGTGTGTGTGACCAATATGATAACTGCAATATGTGAAAGCAGAAAGAGCAAACTGAGAGTGCAGAAAGAGCAAATGGAGATTACAGAAAGGAATCACCTAGACTAACTCTATAAGGTGCGCATATGGTTCTGCCTCCATACTCAGCAATTAAAAAGGAGTATGCCATGATGAAATTATATTGGCGTGCGTATGTGTCTTGACTCCTAAGAGTCTGATTAACATTGATCTCCAGACGTAAGAACATACTTACCAAAACATGGTTGCAATAGCTAATCATTGTCAAAGAAAAGACCTAACCATAGCTGGACATTCCAAAAGGTAGCAAAAGATATATATGTTTCCCTGAGCAGCAACAGAGAGAAGAAAAAATTAAGAGAGCCAAGATTGATATGGTATAACTTTTCTCAGTTCTTGTTCTTCGTGTGCAAAGACATGCCTCTATGTCCGGCTTCATGCAATGCATAACAATCATTAGCCAAGCGGGCAGCAAGAAAATAACGGAGAAGAAATGTATTGTCAACGCTTTGTTGCAATAGGACCAAACAAACCTATTCAAAATTTCAAGTATAGCAAGCCATATACCTCTCCTATTGATAGAGCTCCAGACTGGAAACCTTCGCCCAGAAACAAACCTCTAAAACCTGTAACAGAGCATAGAAACCGAAATTTCAAAGTTAAACAGAGTCCTAATACGCCTTGCATGCCTCAATTTAGATCCGTTCAAGAGCTCCTCGAAGCCTAGCAGATATTAAGAAGCATGCATTCTGGATTAGAAAACGTGTGCTCTGCCTAGCTTGAACATAGATTCGACATGTACCTCAACATATAAGAATAACGTGCATTGATTCTGAAACATCATGGTCCAAGTATGGGCATCAAGTGCCATGTTCACAAAGCTACATTACATAATGCATAGTCAGTTATGCTTGCAATTCCAGTTTACATGTTGCAGCAATTTATACGTTGCAACAATGTACTGTATCAAAATTGTACACATATGAGATACTAATATAAGTGGCTTTGTTTGTTCCTGTCCCACATTGCAGCACTATATTGTAATTGAAGATCAGAAGGCCTGCAGGGGTACCTTATCCCTAACTTTAAGCATGTGCATGGACCTACAATATCCTGTATGATTTTTCAAGTCTTCATTGATAGGCCATCTTAGCCATGCAAGCAAATAGGGCGTACCTCCATGCTGCAACCTCTATGAGAAATAAATGCTCTTAAAAAATACTTCAGAGCTGCATTGTGGACGCTGCAGAAACCTTAAGACAGTTGTTTGAATGTCCTGCATGCAAAACAGTAAGTGATTTTAGATATTTAAAAGAAGCAACTTCAGAGTAAGTGATTTTGAATATCCTGCCGCAGTAAGAAGCAACTTCAGATATTTAAAAGAATTATCTACCTTGTCTAGCAGAATATTTGACATGACTCATGTTATAAGCTAGTATATACTGGATGCATGGTAAGCAAATGAAATTGAGCAGGAACACATAGAAGCATTGCATCTCCTGCTTCCTTGTACCATGCCATTATGCAACCAAAAAACTAACTTTAAGTTAAACCAAAGATGGGAAGTCTTAACCCTCGCACTGAGGAAGTCTTAACCCTCTCTTTCAGGATTAGAGCCCATAAATCTACAAATCAGAAACAACAAACCTCTTGCCTGTTAGCATCAGAGATGGATTACCTGCAAGCCAAAGCAACACCATAATATATATAATCAGAGGGCTAGTCAAAGGCTCAAACAGATGGAATGCCAGATATATTCTATAAACAAACCCTGCTTTTTGATGCATTAGAACCGTAGGCCAGAAGATTGGCACCATGGTGGACTGTAAACTGAACCTGCAAGAATGGAAATGAAAACATATACTCTCACGAAGGATTGGAATGCTAGAGCAGGACAGACAAAGACATTAGCTGAGCCGCATAATCTTTTAACAACAAATCTGTGAAATATTCGAAACCTTTCAGACAAATAGAGAATCGTTGAGAACTTTTGACATACGTTCTTGCTGGCTATGGCGATGCTTCCAGCCCTCTACTCTTTCCTTTACATCAATCCAACGATTAAGAAGACTAACCGTGATTAAGATGCACTGAATACTTCATTTATTGGCCATTCAAAAGCTCCATGGATGCCGAATTTGCATGCAGGTATAACATGTCACAATTCTGATCCATCTTTCGACAGCTGCAGAAGGGCGATCGAATCCAAAAATAGGAACGTCCAAAACCATTCCCCATCGAACCCCTAATTTTTTTATTTTTTTATTTTTGGTTCATCGGGAAAGTTTGGCGGCGACAAAAAAAACCCCAAACCTTAGGCAAACCAACCTGGGCAAAAAATCCAAAAAGTTTTTGGGACCCCGGAAAAACCGAATTTAAACAATAGGATATTAACCTATATTAATTGACATTATCTTTAAATTTTCGAATTTTCCTAATGGTTCGAAGTGCAATTTATGAATTTGCGCCATTTTTCACCTGGGTCTCCGACTGGCATGATTCTTCGACCCATTTTAGGTGAAATTTGATGCAGATGCATAATTTTCACTCCAATTTTACTAGAAGGTTCGTTTGACTCACTCAAATCTTCGTCTAACACTTAGCCTAATTCCTGACCCACTACCTAGGAGAAAAAATTTTCCCCCATTTTCGCGGTTCAATGGTGGAAATGTTTATTTCACACCCCTATAGGCCTGTTAGACTACTTCATGGTTATGGTCAGTGCTAGTTCTTGGTCAACCAAGAACATCGCCTCGATACCATTGTGACGCTCCTCGCTAAACGTCTGCGCCCGTGTACACTTTCGGCAGAAATCCCCCATCCGGCCGACAACCGCGCGATGGGCCCTTTCGTCTACCCCGCACTCTCGGGTGACTCTTAGTGCGGAAGGGAACACTGAAGGTGTCTTATGCGGCCCCTTCCCCTATGGGCTCCTATAACAAATGAGGCGATAACACGTCGAGAACTAGCATCAACATATACAAATACTACCTCGAAGGGTAGTGCATCACTCATAATCCAAGGCAAAGATGATAATCACGAACCATAAAACATGAGAGCTCCTACCCCTCCGGACTCGTGGGAGGATGGTGGAGCTAGGCCTCAAGATAGAGCGACCGAGTTATGGCAATGGCGGTGGGGCCCTAGAACAATGGCTAGGGTTGACCACTCCATCCGCCCCTCCTGTGCATACTTTGTAGATGGGCTAGATCGGGGCTCGACAGGGACTCTAGCCTTCCTGATCACGCAATCCCATGGCATCACCCATCGGGACTACTCCTGGTTGCATCTCCCCGGTCCGATGAGGCGGGAAGGGTTGCATCTCCCCTTCCCAAGATCTAGAGGTGCCGGTGGGGCTAGAGAATCGTGGGCGACACACCGATTCGGTGCACCCACCGAACCCCCAAAGCGAGAGCCAAGCCAACACTTGCAGCTCTCGAGAGGCAGGGCAACACCATTGCCCCAGGAGGTGTCGGACCCATGCTCGGCCCACACGAAGTGACCGACCATAAGCCTAGCCCACTATGGGATCCCCCGAAGCCCCCACTCGGCAGGGATCCTCCCTCCACTTTCCCTCTAGCCCCGTTATCTGGTGCTGAGTCATATCATAGCCTCAATAGCCTGGTGGGCTCCTATGCACAGGCCGCAACTAATAGGAACTAAGGGATCTACTCTAGGAGCATACTACACATGGCTCTAGGTCTCTACCCCCCTTCCCAATACAAGAGGAGCAAACATGATCAACCATCATCACATAATCATCACATCATGAGAATAATCATAAGAAGAACATCTTAACCTAATCATACAAATCTAACTAATAGTTAGGATTCCTTGATTAGGGTTCAAGATGTTGAAGATGGGTTCTAGGATGGCTCTACTCTAGATACAAGATACTAGCATATCTGGAATGCTAATTTCCAGATGAGCTATCACAACCACTATCCCACATACCTGCTCCTGAAGCTCTCCCTCCAGATCCGTGTGCCTCCATGGTCTCCGACTCACGAGATGCCGCTCCTACTCCAAGAACGAGTCTACCCTGCTGGGGCTGCTGCACCAGTCTATGTCACAGCAAACGATGTTCGAAACGGGGTTTCGAACGAGTAGGTGAGTCTCTGGGTGCTAGGGCTGGAAAGAGGTCTAGGGTTAGGGTTTATGCCTATATGAGTTAGGTCCACCTAGGATGCCACGTGGCACCAATCGGGTGAGTCCTGTGTGGCGGTGCCCCAATAGGTTAAGGCCACGTGGATAATGGCTTAACCTATGGTTGGCTAAGTTATAAGAATAACTTAGCCATGCCCTCTAGTGCCACAATCTATGGTATACAAGGCTATGAAGATAGACTTGTATGGTGACGGATCCAAGAATATACGTATTTATGGCGTATATTCCCCTGGACCGTCACAAAAGCTACACAGGACTATGAGATAACATTTGACAATGATAATCTACAAATGTTTGCCTACTCTGATGCTGACTGGGCAGGGGACCAAATGGAAAGAAAGTCCACAACAGGTTATGTAATATTTCTTGCTGGAGGTCCAATAACTTGGAGAACTAAGAAACAGTCTGCAATTGCATTATCTTCTGCTGAAGCAGAATATGCTGCCTCATGCCTGCTGTCCAGGGAAATAGCTTGGCTTAGAAGACTACTGGAGGAGTTAAATATTAAGCAGATAAGTGCTACCATTATTTTCTGTGACAGTCAAAGTTGTATTTCAATTGTTAAAAACCCAGTTGAGCATGAAAGAACAAAGCACATAGAATTAAGCATGCATTATATCAGAGATCAAGCAGCCAAAGGAAATATTCAGATGGTATGTGTCAGCACTGATAAGCAAATAGCAGATATTTTCACAAAAGGGCTACCAGAAAGTAAATTCCTGAAGTTTCAAAGGCAGCTGAATGTTCATTCCTTATGCAATGAAGGAGGAGTGTTGAAATATTAGGTCATTACATAAGGAATGCAGTGTTTGCTAATGCCAGGTGAGGCAGGGGTCAGAACATTCTATCATTTGTGCAGTTATGGTAAGTACTCCTTTGCCTCAAATTTACTAAGGTATGATATACACAATGGTTTCGAGATGGTTTCTCGAAACCATTGGAATTAAAAAAAGGGTCAAACGAAGTCAACGTTGTTTTCATATGGGTTGGCATGTGGGATATTTGGGTGAAACGAAGTTCATGGACGGTGGGCTTATCTTCTCCGGAACTATAGCCTTATCGGTAGATTTCCAAGTATATGTGGTGGCTCAATCGATGGGGAAACACAGAGGGAATCAGACGGATCTGCACACATGCGATCTAGGTTGAAATCGAGATTGAATCAGTCGATCTAAGTTGGGTTTATTTGCACTGCAGTAATTTGGGTATTACTGACTTTTAAATCTTCGAGCATTGAGTTATATTATATGAGCTATGGACTATTGAATTAAGTTCCTTACATGGCTAAACTAGTTGCACCTTGTATGGTTTAAGTTTTTGAATATTGAGAACTAAGTTGAGCAAGGGAGTTAAAATAGAATACCTTGTGTGCACTTGTGCTAAAACTCACAGGTAGTGCTCGGATGGTGGTGCAACCCCCTCTTCCCCCCGCGGCAGCCTGGGGTGACATCCTCTTCCACCCTCCCGAGCTGCGACGACCTCACCTTGGAGATCATCTGACACAGTGGCTCGAGTTACTGGTGTGCGATTTTCTGAGTGGCGTTGCAAGGGCTTGGCGACGCCATCCACCTCAGCTCGTGTCTCAGAGGCCATTGCCACCATGGTGGATAATAACAGGAAAGAAGTCGTGTCCTACCTCCAGCAATTGCAAGCCAAGCAAGACTCTATGTTCAGCTCCCATCAGACGAAATCTTTTATGAGGTTCAGGAGCGCAGGACAACTTTTGAGCGTTTTGGGGCTCTAGTGGTGCAGATTAGTCATGAAGATCATCGACGACATGTGGAGCAGTTGGTTGCGTGTTATATGGTCTGCCATTTCACTGGCCCTTTCTTGGATCTGAAGCGTATGGGATCTTGGTTGTCTGGGCACCTTCATAAGCTAGGGCTTCCTGCTTATCAATCTATCAAGCTTGTGGCAAAAGATCAACGCTGCTTTCTTTTGATGTTTGAATCTCCTGAGCCAGCTGCTCAACTCATAGAACGAGGTGTTGATCCTCTTTGGAAACACTTCTTGCTCTATCAGCAGTATGTTCCTGGATCCTTTCCAGCTAAGCTAGATGCCATTCGTGCCCCCTTCTGGTTTGCTATTGAAGATTCCCTCCGGAGCTACAGGATTCCAAGTTCATTTCCGCCATTGGTAATGAGATTGGACTCCATTTGCAACACTCCATAACCAACGGCATCACCAAGATTTGTGTTGCAAAGCCCATTCATCGTGATTTGCTTCAAACAATTGTTGTCTAGAGCGACCCATGTTCTTTCCATGCTCTCATGTTGTTGTCTAGAGCGACCCATGCTCTCATGTTTCACTCAGGCTGATCGTTTTGGTCATTGGGCCTTAATTGTATGGCAGGAGCAAGGGGTTAAGTATGGTCTAATTAATGTTTACGCCTACAACAGGCCCCATCAGAGAGCTTCACTATGGGCCTCCTTGCGAGGGAAGATGCCCAGCTTGGACTGCCACATCTCATGGCTTCTTGTTGGGGATCTTAATACGGTGAAAATGGAGTCCGATCGGTTAGGGGCTACCTCTACAGTGGTGTCTGGTTTTGAACGCTAACAGTGGCTCTGTCTACTCCATGACTGCAACCTCTTGGAGATTGATGATGAAGGTTCCTTTACTTGGTGCAATGGTCAAGTTGGTGGGGGTCGCACAAGGTCTCAGTTGGATAGAGCTTACTGGAATGCAGATGCAGTTGTGGCACTTCTAGGCCTCTTCTGGTTCTGTCTCAAGGACAACTCAGTTTCAGACCACCATCCGCAATTCCTTTCAGACAAGCCTCTGCAGCAGCGACGGCCTGGACGGGCATGTTTTCGCTTGAATGTAGAATTCTTAAAGGATGCTGACTTTCAAGAGGGCTGCAAGAACACTTAGACAACTGCCTTCAACTGACGTCGAGGCATGGATGGCATAGTGGATGTAATTGCGACAGTCAAAGGCTTTGCCAAACAGTGGGTCCGAGAGTCTGCAGCAGTAGGTCGTGCTTTATTGGACACCCTGTATCAGGACCTGCTCCATTCTTGACAGGGACTCCTTTGAGGTGTTCATGATCGAGATATTTTGGCACAGATCCAAGCATTGGAGGAGGAGCAAATCCAGAAGGCAAAGACGAAGGTAGGTTTGCGGTGGTTTTGTAATGGAGACCGTTGTACAGGCTTCTTTTTTCGTGTGGCTAAGAGGCGTTGTATGACGTCAACCATGTCCTCATTGCTTTTGTCGGATGGTTCGGTGCTAACAGAGCCAACTGAACTCAAGCAATATCTGCATAGCCACTTTCAGACTTTCTTTGCTGAGAAACATCTTCCCTTTCAATCAGAAATGCGAGAATCATGCTATTTTGTCTAGGATTTCCCTTATCATCTATGACGAGCAACGCGTGTCAATAGAGACGGCTATGACAGCTGATGATATAGGTTCGGCAGTCTTTGAACTAAAAAGAGGCAAATGCCTAGGTTTGGATGGTTTGCCAATTGAGTTCTTCCAAGAGTATTGGGAATGGTTGGAGCCAGATGTCTATGATGCTTTCTGTGACTTTCGGCGGTCCATTGTTTTGGATAGAATTCTAAACACAGGTGCCATCTCACTCATCCCCAAGGACAAGGATCCACAGACTATTTCAGACTGGCGGCCCATCACCTTATTGTCATCTGTATATAAGATCTTTGCCAAGGCTTTTGTAGAGCGGGTGAAGGACATCTTGGCAGAGTCCATCTCAACAACCCAATCAGGTTTTCTTCCAAAATGATGCATTCTGAACAATGTTGTTGCTGCTTACGAGGGAATTTATTGGGCACGTAAGCAAAACCTTCCAGTTGTATATCTTAAGCTTGATTTTACAAAGGCTTATGACAGTGTTAGCTGGGGATTCATGCGTCGCTGTATGCTAAAAATGGGATTTGGGGAACAATTCACATCAGATATTATGAAGCTGCATGTCTCTGCTCGGGCAACTGTTATGTTCCATAGTGAGTTGTCAGATGCCTTCTCACTTGGTCATGGTATTCGCCAGGGATGCCCTTTAGCACCACTACTTTTCACAATTGTCGCAAAGGCTTTGTCACAGTTATTCACCGTCGCAACCACAAAAGGATTTCTCCATGGTCTTGCAATGGAGAATGGCACACAGGAGGTTTGCAATCAATATGCAGACGATATGTTCCTCTTTCTAGTCGCTAATGCTGAGAATCTTGTAGCTGCCAAATTGCTCTTAAACACTTTTTCACTGGCTTCTGGTGTCCTTGTGGGGTGGCAGAAGTGTACAGCTTTATGGACATTGGATACTCCGACTCCGGCGTGTGTGCATGATTATCCATGGAAATTACTTGCGCATGGATAGGCCATCAAGTTGTTGGAGATTCCAGTTGGCATCCATGTTACTATGGGAGCTGCATGGGAGGAGATCATTAAGGGTTTGGAGAAGCACTTATTCTGGTGGTCCACGACAAAGTTGTCTCTTACAGGTTGCATGACAATGGCCAAGTCAGTATTACCCATGTTTACATAGCATCCATACTGCTAGCCCCGCAGAACAAAGTACGTGAGCTCATTACAATAGTTCGGAACTTTATATGGACGGGTATTGAGGAAGGTGCTGTGATTAAGGTGGCGTGGTCGAAATGCCTCCTTCCCAAATGGGCAGGTGGTCTGGGTATGATGGACTTCTTACTGCAGAGCAAAGTCCTTATTTCAAAGTTCATTTGGAGACTCCTGAATGGTGAAGATGATTTCCTGGTTTACGCCTTCTTAAACAAGCTCTTGGTCATTGTATCCCTCTAAGCAAAAAGGTTGTCAAACCAGTCCTGCCTTGGGCATTATTTCAGACTCTGCAGCATTTTCCAAGTGCTTCTTCATTTTTACATGGCTTGCTGACAGCATGGGAGGCAGTCAAACATCTTTTCTGGTCATGTCCCTCCATCCACACCCTATTGGAGACTCCATGGTGGTTACCTCCAGACCCCTCAGCACCTCCACTGGAAGCATCAATTCATCCCCTTACACAGAGACGATGGATTCTGGCAGGCGTTGTCTCTATTCAGGCATGGTATGAAGCGGGTCACCTACTATTTGGCCTGAATTTCAGGCAAAGTTCCTGCTCTCTCGTTGGGATGTGTTTCTATGGAAGGTCGCAGAAAATTTGCCTCTTGTAGTGCAACTTGGTGTTGCTGAAAGAGTGTCATGGGACTGTCATGAAAATATTCACAAAGGCAAGCACTTTGTCAGATCAGTATATGACCTTCTTTTAGCACCACAGCCCCTCCAATTGCTAGATGGGTGGCACCTACAAGTTCCACAACACACTTTGTGTCGTACATGGTGATGGCTTTGGGATAGGTTGCTCCACCTTAAAGTCTCTGCACTATGGTGGCAGCTTATCCACAGATGCCTACGCGTTAATGCCTTTCGACATCGCTATGATCCTTGCATATTTGCAGTATGCCCGCTCTGCCTTTCAGCCGTTGAGACTCTTAAGCACTGTCTCTTTGATTGTCCAGAGGTTCAACCAGTGTGGTCCTGGCTACAAGCGTGATGCTCCCTACAAAATATACGGCGCCCGGCCGTACTCTCCATAGGAAATCCACCATCCGATCCTTCGACCGCACAAGCCCTCCTCGTCTATCCCGCACTCTAGGGTATCCCTAGAGCGGGAAGGGGACATGAAGGTGTCTTGTGTGCCCTTCCCCTATGGGCTCCTATCACAGCGGAAGCATAAACAATGCCAGAACTAGCAATAACAATACATCGAACTACCTCGAAGGGTAGCGCATCCATACATCCATAGATACAATAGAGATAAACACATGTCGTAAAACATGAGAGTTCCTACCCAAGGCTCAGACTCATGGGGACGTAGACTGAGGGCTAGGCCTCAAGATAAAGCAGATCGAGTCATAACAATGGCGGGGCTGGCTATAGACAATGGCTAGGGTTGACCACTCCATTCGCCCCTCCTGTGCATACTTTGCAGATGGGCTAAATCGGGCTCTGACATGACTCTAGCCTTCCGGATACGCAATCTCATGGTATCACCCATCGAGACTACTCCAGGTTACATCTCCCCGGTCCATCGAGGCAAGAAGGGTTGCATCTCCCCTTTTCGGGGTCTAGAGGTTCCACGGGCGGCTAGAGAATTGTGGCGACACACGAATCGTCCCCGACTTAACCCCCCAAAATAAGAGCCAGGCCGTCACCTGCAGCTCTTGAGAGGCAGGGCGACACCATTGTCCCAGGAGGTGTCGGACCTATGCCCGATCCACTCGAAGTAACCGGCCATAAGCCGAGCCCGCTATGGGGTCCCCAGTAGACGTGCTCAGCAGGAGCCCTCCTTCCATCTTGCCTCTAGCCCCGTTATGTAGAGATGAGTTATATCATAGCTCCCGTAGCCCGGTGGGTTCCTATGCACAGACCGCATAATAATAGGAACTAAAGGGTCTAAACTAGGAGCATCACTAAGTAATGGCTACTAGGTCTCTACCCCTCTTCCCAATACAAAAGGAGCAAACATGATCAACCAACATCACATATCCACATAACATGATAATAATGAGAATAACATCTAACCTAATCATATGTATCTAACTTATAGTTAGGGTTCATTGATTAGGGTTCAAGATCTAAACTGAGGGCTCTAGAATGGCTCTACTAGAGACATGAGATGCTAACTCATTTGAAATCCTAACGTCCAGATGATCTACCAAGAACTCTATGCCAAAATACCTGCTCCCAAAGAACTCCCTCTTGCTCCCGGCGTCTCCATGGTCTTCGAGGTGTTCGAGATACTCCCATTCCTACTGATGCGCGTGCGCTCTGGGGGCTGCTATGCTATGTTGTGCCACAGCAGACAGTTCTTGAAATGGAGTTTCGAGCACGAAGAAGGTTCCCATACTGTTGGAGCCAGAAAAGAGGTCTAGGGTTAGGGTTTAGGCCTTTATATATAGGTTAGGGTTTACATGCTATGCCACATGGCTCCAATAGGGTGGTTCCATGTGGCGGGTGCCCAATAGGATAAGGCCATGTGGAAAATGGCCTTACCCTAAGAGTGTCTAAGTTATATGAATAACTTAGACATGCACCCTATGCCACTAATCTATGGTATACAAGGCTATGAAGTAGACTTGCATAGTGACGGACCTGGAAATATATAGCGTATATTTCCCTGGAACGTCACATTCTCCCCTCCTTAGGATAATGCTGTCCTCAGCATTACGCTGAGGTGACGAACCTGCAACAGCCGTGCAAAAACTCACAACAAGAATATAGGAACTTAACTTTATTGAAAAGATCAACTTTTCGTTAATTACTTATTATGTAATTATAAGGCTATATTTACAAGTTATACAAAATTATATAGCTATAACGACTATTATTATAAAAGTATACACATATAATATTATTACAACAAATTTAGGAGTTCATAGTTAAGTCTAAAATCTATGACTCCTGTCTTCTCGTAACGTGCTCCCTCCTCCATGCTTCCCTTCACTGGCCTGCACAAGTAGCACATTACATTATATAAGTTAACTAGTAAACGTGTGCCCGGCGTTGCCGGGCTAATGTCCTGAGCATGTGTTTCTCCTCGGCCTTTAACGTCCATATGCATGATATAGGCAAGATTAGACAATATTTTCCTTCTATAAACATTTTTGTTGTGCAAATTGTCTAATGATAGTATCGTCAATGTATTTTGCATTTTTCAATTTCAACAGGAAATGATGCAGTATAACAAACATGTTAAATCTACCTTTGAAAACAAAAATTTGGAAAGATGGATCTAAAACTTATGCTCAAGATGTCATCTTTAGAAGTAGTTAAGTACACCAACAAAAAGTAGGTACAGAAATGCAAAACACAAAATCTTATCCTAGCTCATTGACGTATTTTAGTTCATGATGGAACTCTAAATATGCATCTCCACATGGCGCACATCACCAAGGGCCTAATATTGTACTTTGTTGGATGCTCTCGTGATATCTTCACTTCTCCGACCGATAACATCTTAACCGGGGTAAAAGTGAAATGTATGGGCGAGTCATTGATTCGATAAGGCCACGACGTCTCATGACTATCAAGCACGTGAGACAACTCATCCCGAAGGTAGACTCGTATAGTGGAATCAGATACCGCCTCAGGAAGGAATGATTTGTAGATCCTAAAATGGGTTCCATTACATATTCCAACACATGTGAGTTCTTTTGGTATTAAGACGCCAATTCGCCAGTGCACGGTATCGTTTCTCATCTGATAAAAAAGACAAATAATTGCAAGTTAGTCAAAGCACTACATTACCCAATGGATAGGTACATGCACTTTATCCTCCACTTACCTCTCTCAAAGCACATCCGCGTAAACAGCGTTCCCTTGAATAGACTTGAGCAAATAGGAAGTCATCAATTAGTTGGATGAACTGCTCCAACTTGACAACCTCATCAGTGCAAAATATTTCCTTGAGCTTTCTAATAAGTTCCTCAATTTCCACGCTTGCTACCCCATGCATATGAGTGTGGTATTTTCGTTCCCAATCATACCATGACCCAAGAGCACGTACGACAAAAATAACACTGGAGACGTGATAACTCCTATCACCTTTTAGGCATTTGGCGACATGGTGACCAAAGACATACCAAGGGACCAAAATACGCACCATCTACATGGATGACGAAGTAAGTAAGTAAGACAAAAAAGAAATAAAATAAAAGAAGATCAATGAAAAAAAGAGAAATCGAAAGTAGAGGCATTTAAGTATTAGGCTCACAATTAGAGGAGTTCTTTGTATACAATATTTGTTGTATATCTTGATCGGTCGACGTCTGCGGAAGCATCTCCATCCGTCGATAGAATGAGTACCTTTATGCCTTGGATTCCTTGAGCTCTCCAGAGTGCCACATAGAGTTATCCGTGACTAAATACTGGGTTTGGCAAATACAAACCAACCATTTTCATCGTTTGGCCCTGGGACTTGTTGATTGTAATACCAAAAGCTGGGCGTAGCGGAAATTGCATGCGTTCAAACTGAAATGGAAGTTCTGCATTATTTGGCACCAAAGGAATTCGAAATATGAACACTCTGCTCCCAATATTTTTTCCAGTGACAATCTCGACCTCTATAGCACGTCTTTCCAATGAACGTATGATAAGGTGAGTTCCATTGTAGAGTCCTTTACAGATAGAAACTGACCTCAACAACATGACAATCATGCCAACCTTCAATGTCAATTGATGTGGAGGCATCCCACTCGGAGTTTGCGCATTCAAAAATTCAACAGGATAGACCCCTGCATCATTCTCATCCACAGCTCGATCGGCACTGTAATAATCAATAGGCGTAGCAGGCAACCACTCTGTCATCCTCTTGTTTACTTCATCTACATCCTCATTTAGTGGCGTAAGGATTGCCCTTTGCACCCAATAGGACACACTTTCATAATTTGTGGAAACATCCGGAAATGCCACGGCTAGCAAATCATTCAAGTCCCGTGACTTGACACAAATCTCTTCTGGAAGACATATTACGTCCGACCCAATGTTGGAAAATGTGGTTTCGAGCCCATCTCCCACTCGTAGAAGATAGTCAGCAAATGCCCTTTGCTCTTCCAGATCGCTCCCCATATTGTTCATTACCCGCATATTCACGTTGAGCTTATGTTCCTCGACATGATCCCATATGTAAGAGTACTTCAAGGAAGCTTGCACAATTTGGGGTCGATTTCCTCGTGATACCATAGGTGGAACCTGGCGAAAATCTTCTCCTAAAACAACAATGAGTCCTCCAAATAATTTATCACATGACATCACATCACGCCAAACATGAAAGGCAGCACACTCGACGCGATGAGCAACGGAAAGGGTGGGATTTGGAGCATTCTATCCAATGCTTCATAAACATGTTTATGCATCATTGGGGCCTCATCCCATATAATCAAGCGTGTCGCTCTTATCAATTTTGCCAACTCGGACTGCTTTAGAATATTCCACGTTGATGTCTCATCTATATTTATCGGTATCTTGAACTTTGAATGTGCAGTGCGCCCGCCCTTCAATAAAGTGGATGCAATTCCGGAGGAAGCAACTGCAAGTGCAATGATACCTCTGGCACGAACATAAGACAACATGGTGTTGAAAAGAAAACTCTTTCCCGATCCACCTGCACCATGAACAAAGAAGACCCATCCTTTTTCCAACATCACGTGCTCATGGATCACACGGTCAAAGATAATACGTTGATCGTTATATAGGCGGTCCACAGCTTCTTGCACCTCTGCCATGTCTTCTTGAAACACCTCATCCCGAAATATCATATATGGATCTATTGCACGGTCGGGAACAATGAATCCAAACTCTCTCAAAGATCGTCCAGCAGAATTCATGTGGTCTTCAATGTCTAGAAGTGCCATATCAAAAAATTGATCACACACCTGCACACTTTGATCCTCCGCAACCCTTCGTGCCTCATGTAAGAAGTCATTGACCATAGAAAGCTTGACTTCTTCCCACAGTTGCAACGGATTCGATGGTTCGCAATTTAAAAGTATCATGGCGAACATATGTCGCAATTGTGGTGGCATACCCATGCTGCTGCTTCTTGAAGAGATTCGAGCCATTCTGTGTCGTCTCGAAGCAATCCACGACGAATGCAAGCTTCTTTATATGTTGCACATAACTCCCCATCGAAGGAGCGCAGATCTTCAAAATTAACTGTACCTGTCACACGTGTCAATAGGAGACGTAGATAGTATCGCTCTCCTTCTGAAGGATTAACAAAGTACATGCGTCCAATCGTGGGAAACTTCTGATTGTTGGATCTACCCATCCATGTCCTACTGGGTTTATCATAGGTAAACTTTTTAGGAAAATCGTGGTAGAGCAATTGAGTAGCCTCTCTATTTTTAGATGCATTCTTCTCAAAGAAAGTGGTCAACGTTGTTCCGTTATTCTTACTTCTTATCATGTCCACGCTCATACCTTCTCGATAGTATACATCTTGTTGCATTGGGAGATGCACAGCCAATCTAGTGACATGAGGAAATTGTTGTTGTATATCATATGAGAGGATTCTCCACGATGCTTCAGAAGCTGAAAAATAGCGTGCATTTAAGTATTGCTCAACCTCATCATGGTTTATGGTGGTTGCCCTGCTAGTAGTTGGACCATCACTCGCTGCCTCTAAGTTCACATTGATCATATCCGACCCTTTGTAGACATACTTGTATAGATATTTAACGGCCTTTACAGCACCACATACCTCAACATTAATATGGCACTTGAAGTAGGATGTCAACCACGGATTGTATGGCACGACCCATCTGTTGTCTAAATGTATATCCCCTTTTTTCACCTTTCGACCATCATCCCTTCTTCGGTATAATGGATATCCATCAACAACTGTCGTCTCATCTGAAAATGCACGTGGATAATGTTTTGTGCACTTACCATCCTGCATGCACGGACTATTCGGATATCCAGTACCACATGGCCCATGCATCATATTACGGGTGACCACATCATACAATTCAGGATATGCATCCTTGTCTGGTATTTCAGCACAAATGATTTGATCAATCTCTTCGGCTATGAAGGGCTTGTCGGCCTGATCCAACATAGTCAACAAATGTACATGTGGCAAGCCCCTCTTCTGGAACTCAATTACATAGACTTTTGCGATTATGCGGCCGAATATACCGCGATTAGTTATCAGATCTACCAGCTCCTTTACTTTCATATGAAACTAGTTAAGGTGCCCAGCATTGCTGGGCATAGCTACGAACTGTAAATGATATACTGAAGCAATTCTTAAATGGATTCACGTTTTTAAAATTACATAATCAAGAGCATTCAACCACATTTCCCACTTCCCCTTACCTTTTCCCTTTTACTTTTGCCTATGTCTACTATTTTCTTTTTCAATTTTCCCCTTGCCTCTTTTTCCTTTTTACATTGTCCAATTTACTTTTTTCTTTTTCCATTTTCCCTATTTCCCTTTTCTGTTTTCTGCTTCCCCATTTTTCCTTTTCCATTTTTCCCTTCCCTTTTTCTCCAATTTGTGGTTGCCTTTTTTCTTTTTCCCTATGCCATTTCCCCCCTCCTTTTTCCATTTCCCTCTTCCCCTTTTCCTCATGCCATTTTTTCCAGATTTTCCTTCCCTCTTTCCTCTTTCCTTTCCCTTTCCTTCTCCCCACCTTTTCTTTTTCCCCCTTTTCCCTTCTCTTTTCCTCCTTTACCTAGCCCTTCCGTCTTCCCTTTTTTCTAGTGCCCTTTTCCTCTTCCTTTTCCCCCTCCTTTTTTCTTTTCCCTCTTTCCCTTTCCCCTTTTCCATGTCCATTTTTCCTTCGGTTTTCCCTTTCCTCACCCTTTCCCTCTTCCCTTTTCCATGTCTCTTTTCTCTTCTATTTTTTCATGCTCTTTTTCGCTCCTCTTTTACCCTTTCTTCACCTTTTCCCTCCTCCCCTCCTTCTCCCCTTTTTCCTTCTCTCTTTCTTTTTCTATTTTGCTCTTAACCTCCCCTTTCTATTTTTCCATTTTATCCACCCTTTTTTCCCCTTTGCCTTTTCAATTTGCTTTTTCTCCTTTTTTCACGTTTGCCTTTTCCATTTTTCCCCTCCTCGCTTTTCCCTTTTTCTATCTCCCTCTTCCTTTTTTTCCCCTCCCCTTTTCACATTCCCATTTTCTTTTTACCTTTTTTTACTTTCCTTTTCTCACATCCCATCCCCTTGGCTTCCCTTCCCCCTTCCCCTTTTTCTTTTTCTTTCTATTTTACCAATGGCCTTTTTCCCTACCCTTTTCATCCTCTCCCGACCCTTCTTCTCTTCCGCTTCTTTTCGTGCCATTTTTCCCTTCCATTTGCCTCCTTTTTCTTTTCTTTTTCCCTTTTTTTTTCCTCATGTCTTTTTTCCCTTCCCTTTATTTATCTTCCCCTTTTTACAGTGTCATTTCTTCCTTCCCTTTGCCCACCCTTTCCCTCTTTCCTTTTTCTCGTAGTATTTTTCTTTCCCTTTCCTCCCTCCTTTCTCTCTTCCTTTTTTCTGCGTCTTTTTTCTTCCTCTTTTTCTCATGCCCTTTTTCCCTTTTACCCCTCCCCTCCCTTTTTCCTTTTTCCCTTTCCATCCCTTCTCCCCTCCCTTTTTCTCTTTCTTTTTTTTTCTTGTCCTTTTTCCCTTTATTTTTTCTCCTTTCCCCACCTTTTTTCCTCTTCCCCTTTCCCACTGTCCCTTTTCGCTCCCTCCTTCTCCCCCTTTTTCTCCCTTTCCCTCTCCCTCTCCCTTTCCCTTCCCCTTTTCCCTTTTCCTTTTCCCTTCCCTTCTCTCTACCCTTTTTCTCATCCCTTTTTTCCCTTCCCTTTTACCCTCTTCTCCTTTTTCGTAGTGTCCTTCTTTCCTTTTCTTGTTCCCTTTCTTTTCCTTTTCCTTTTCCTTTTTCGTGCTCTTTTCCATTTCCTTTTCCCTTTTACCCGTGCCTTTCACTTTGCCCTTTTCTCCTCCTTTTTTCTTTTCCCTTTCCAATCTGGCCAATCATGGTGGTGGGAAGTCGTGCGATAAATCTCGGTCTTCGGATGCAATTAGATGATCTCAACCATCCAAATTAGGGTTTGCTTCATGACATACGCTAAAACTTTATAATATAAGATACTCTGGCTACTAACTCTGGTCGATCACTTGGCGATTGGCCATATAATAATTCTCTCCTAATCTCTTCCCAATTCGCATTGGCAGTCATGGTTATAAAGAGGTCTGGCCTGCCATGTTCGCGAATAATAGACATGGTATCCTGATACCGTTGGGTCATGTATCTCGGACTTCCTACATGTGAGGATGGTAACACAACTTTTCGGCCAATAGCACTTGCATCATCTCCTTCAAAGTCCATAACACCCTGTAACATGTCTTTTCGAATGGTGTGTTGATTCAACACAATGAATTGTAGCCTTTCTTGTTCCATCTTCGCAAACATATCACAAACGTATTCTTGAAACAACCGGCCAGCCATGTGAAGGGTGGATGCATGTCCACGTCGCGTGAACAGATGATATCTGTAGTATTCCATAATAGTTACTTCCTTTGCACCACTCCTTTTAAAATGCCATCCATCTGTACCGTGAAGAAGCAACACAAAGTGCAATGGGTCATATGCTGAGTGATATGCATCTATAAGCTTCAAGCCACCATGGTTAGAGTGTATAATAATATCTCTCTGACCGTCCTCGGGCTTATCGTCAATAGGCATTAAGACAGCCACCTCATTTGCAGTTGGAGCATTATATTGCCTCCTCACAGGATTTTGCACGTTGCAAGAAGGTATACGCAAACGGATATCCATGGTTGGATGATTACGCATAATCTGTGCCGCACTCAAAAATATGCTAACAAATGGATTGTGCTCTGTCATAAGGGCCTGTAACTGCACAACTATTTCTTGTTTCAATCCATCAAAAATAGACATCCTACGTTCAACTTGTATGTCATCACCATCCATGATGTATATTTGTGCGAATTTTGTATGCTCTTGATGGCCTTGCGGTGGCAATAGCGTTCCCATCTCATGGCACATGCGGCCATTGATCCTAAAAGTATAGGCCCCACCAATAGCATTTGCCAGCGCCTCATCAATTTTCACACCCACTGAGGCAAATGAGAATATATTATTGTACTTTCTGATGTTCGTGCGAAAGTGGTCACCTACACTATCTGTTCTCGTATATAGGTCAAATAATGCCTGTGGTGGTTCAGGAATCAATGGTAGTTGAACCTTTCCATTTGCACACACCCGACATTTCTTTTTAACTGAGAGCTCTTCTATCCATTGCATAGCCCCACAATCCCCCTGAAACCAACACACAACAACCATTAACATTATTAACACAAACCATTGCATTTAACACATTTAAATTAAAATCCCCCTGAAACCCCCTTTGGTTTAGGTGCATATTCACACGGGGGGTTACTCCGGGCAACGAGAGCTGTCGGATGGGCATATTTGCACTTTATTCCAAGATCTGGACCGTATATAGCGATCCTCGTTTGTGGGGTATGCATGTACAAGTTTTTGTATACTGTATATTAAAGTTTACAAAATACTATAAGGTTTTAGAGAATGTACATAATGGTGTTAATTTTGTACATGTATTGTAAATATATTTTTGGAGCTCTAAAACGCCCCTCGTAACCCCGTGTGAATATGCACCTAAACCAAAGGGGTTTTCGAGGGATTTTAATTTAAATGTGTTAAATGCAATGGTTTGTGTTAATAATGTTAATGGTAGTTGTGTGTTGATTGTTATATTAAAAAATTTTTTGGGCCCTTCGGGCCCTAACTAAAGCAAACATAGGTAAACTTTATGGGCCTAAATATTAATTACTAAAAAGCACAATTACATCAAGAGAAACAAATTATTTCCGCAAAGCATTCATAAGCATATGGCATATGTAAAACAAACTTAATTCCGCAAAGAAGGAGCATCAATACAAAAGAAATGGCAATCATAACCAGCATTGGCATCCAATATCTAGCATTAAAACAAGATATGATTTAAAATCATCCCCGAGCTGCCAAGATTGCAAATTTTTCTCTGAAAAAACCACATTATGGCAGTTTCAAGTTGTGGCTCTGTTCAACCATCATAGACCCCTTTTGTGAGGTGGGACACTGATGGAAGAATAAGGATATACGGTGTGGACGCCAATCATCTGCAAGTGCATAATGCAAGAATTGCAGGGATGGTTCATGCCCAGCACTAGCACCAGAACCATATGCCCTCTCCACGGCTGCGAGAACTGCAAAAACTCCAATACTTGATTGCTCCATGAAACATTTCTCTTTAATGTTAAGAATACAAACTCCAATACTTGATTGCAATCAAAAGATTTAAGTATGATAGTACCACAATTGAATGAGTTATCAGATTGAACGAGTATCCACAATAAACTTCATTTCTTCAAATACAAGAGTGAGATCTGTTTAAAAACCTGTTGCGGCCATAGGAGCATGTTTGCCAGATCCATATTCTTCTGCGCTGTTCAGCCAGCAATAGTGGCGAAATCATTACGAGTAGCAGAACGAATTCCACAATCAAACCCATCCATTATTTGCCTGTCGGGGCTCCAGTATTCTTCCCAGCGGTTTTTGATCGCCGGAAGCCGCGGATCCGCCATAGCCACATCTTAGAGATTTGCCGATTTGGGTACTGCTGAAAAGCAATCGAAATTCCACGGCATTAGGTTGCACATGCGCTATTTTATTTGCCAACCCGACAAAAGCGGTGGTACAAAGGCTGCCAAGATTGAGCAGAAATCTTAATGGCTTGAAATGATGAAGCATGCATCTGAGTAAAAATGGATTACATTAGTAGCGTCGTGACCATGGGGTTGTATATACTTCCGTGCTTGTAGCTCCATCGCGTCGGATCCCCATATTCGTTGATTGACCACCCATGCACACACGGGGTTAAGCCCGTAAAAAGAAGCCTCAACCCTTACGGTTTCCATGCTAACTTTGGCGAATCGGACTATACCATGAATTTGTGGACCTTTAAATTCAACAAGCAATATTTGCGAGATTATGAAATCTGAAATAGAGCTTGATGAGGGATAATAAAGCACATTGTTGAATTGAACTTCCACAGAAAATGATGCGTTGAAACAGAAGCAACCAGGAAGGCAAACAATTACCAGTTCGCTATAGCATGGCAAGGGTACTAGGGACCCCAGTCTTTAGCTAAATATTACAGGCTTCTCATTTTGGATGGCATCTTTCATATGACACTAATTACCGTCTGATTCTTGTGTTTCTGTAATGTATGTGAGAGAAAGTAGAAAGAAATAAACTTTTATCGAGATGCTATGAATTTTATCCACAGCATTAGATTGCCTGTCTGCTATTTTATTTGCCAACCGGAACAAAGCAGGCAGTACAAAGGCTGCCAAGATTGAGCAGAAATCTTAATGGCTTCAGAATGAAGAAGCATGCATACAGTGTACACATTTTGCTGAGAAAACAAGCTAAACCCACCTCCCCTTTTCCTGCCGCATGCCTTTGCGGAGTCCTCTCTCCAAAACCAGCTTTTAGATAGTCTTCCTAACGGTGATCAAATATCTTTGTCGGAATAGAAGTGGAAGAAATAGCTAGAAGCCGAGTCTCGATGCAAAATTTCTCGTTTTAGCTTTGTGGGCTGAGGGTTTCCCCTACGATTTGAATCAAAGCACAGTGTTAAAAGTACTCCCAAAAATCCGCCATAACCATGGAAGCCCAAAGCTCGGCTGCCGAAATAGCTCCAGATTTGAAGCTTGGAATCCAGCAATCCCAAAGCACGAGTTGCTCTTTCCTACACAAAACCTAAAGCCCTAAAGTTTTTTAGCCCTAAACACAGCCTCGCAAATCAACGGTTAAAAATTGATGCACTCTAGAAATACTATTTAGTATGCACACCTGAATACAACAACAAAATCATAGAAAAACCATATAGAAAAGCGTATAAAATATCAAAAGCTAACCCCCTGTTATAATGCTACATATTGCATATTGCCAAGGTCATGAGGAGGAGGTAAATCCCACGTCCATGCTATCTTATTGAAACTGCTTTTACCAGCAGGACGTTCTCTAGGACCAATAGGAGTAGTGTAATCCAACCTCACAGCTGTCTGCTTTGCATGCCTTATGCGATCGAGCCATCTTTTCCTTTGACTATTGCTTTCACCTTCAGGTGTCATATAAGAGGGGTTATGCATTAAGCTTGATAATTGGTCAACATTAGCATCTGCTACTGCTGTAGACACTTGTCCAATATTTGTCATTTCTATATCGTTCTCAACATGACATTGTGAGCCCAAAGCTCTTTTTTTTGCCATTCTTTTCCGCCGCAAGCGTTTCTTTCTCTGACTATTGCTTTCATTCTCAGGTGTCATGTAGGAGGGGTTATTTGCTATCATAGGTGGTGTCATGTAGGAGGGGTTATTCGCTATCATAGGTGGTGTTATTTGATGTGATATTTCAATAAGTTTGGCCTGATATGGTGCGCTAAATCCATGAGCATTGATGCCTGTAGATTGAGACAACATCACTTGATCACCTGCTTGTTCATCTATTGTGGGAAATAACTGCATCCTAATACCAATAACTTCTAATGTGATGAATTGTGAACCCACACTATGTGCAATAGGTCCTTCTATAACCCTATCATTTAGATGTCGGTGTCTTATTGGTTGCATCTCAACCTCAGTAGTCACAGGGCGCTTTGGCACTGCTCGTACAGCTTGTGGGGTTACTGATGTAGAGGCAAGAGATGTTTGAACTGACCGGCCCTCCATTGGAACAACATCAGATGAAGGACCAACATGATCTCTCTCTCTGACTTCCATGTTAAATTCTAGTTTCAAAGCTCTAGCCTTTGCAGCCCGTTTACGTGCCAGTCGTCTCTTTCTACCAGACTTGCTTTCATTGACGGGCGTCATGTATGAGGGGTTGTTGGCCACAACAGGTGGTGTTTTTTGACGGGCCTTCCCCATATAAATCCTAATATGTTGCAATCTATACAATTTAGATGTTTGCAAGGAACCCTCAACTGGATATTAAGCATTCAACTATCAAGCTAACCACTATAAGCACACAATCATTAACCTAAGATACTTAACCTAAGATAGGACCTAGGACTCACCTTTTACATGTTAAGATTTTTTCGCCTTTGGCAAATGCGCAAGCGTGGTAAGAGTTTGTGCCTCCCTCAAAGTTCAAGTGCAAAGTGTCCCTATAAACATGAGAGCACATAAGAATACATGAAATATAGCCATATATTAAAAATAAAATGGTGCGCTCGGATATAGTATCACCCTAATATGGGTCGTGTAGGAAAAGTACGCTAATGTACTTTGGTTTTATGGCTAAGTTGAATTATTGTGTAATGGAGTTGAATTCGTATAAAACAAAGCTTTGAGATAGTCTTTTATTCTAAGTAACCTAAGATAGGACTTACGACTCACTTTTGGACTAATAAGACTTTGTCGCCCCTGGCAAATGCGCAAGTATGGTAATGTTTTGTCCCTCCCTCGGAGTGCAAGCACGAAGTATCTCCTATAAACAATACATCAAATATATTATGTCGATTAAAAATACAATGGTACACATGGACATAGGTTTAACTCCAATATGCACATGCCAAAGCATCATGTAGGCAAAGTATGCTAATGTATCTTGGGTTTATGGCTAAGTTGAATTATTGTGAAATTGAGTTAAACTCATGTGAACGTGCAACCTTAAATGGTTTTTTTATTTTAAGAATGCCTAAACTTAGGCATTCAAGCACACTACATATCCAACCCATGTTGCATAAGGTATTCCATATATAAGGTAGCTTCCATTGCTTCCACAAACTTATGGACTCGCACAAAGCCACGTTTACGAAAGCTAGCATACATTTGTCTAGCAAAATTGTCAATATCTAGCTCAATTTTAGACTCTGGGCGTATCTCAACTCCAAGCAATCCTAGTGCTTCATACCACTCTCCAAATACTCTCAAAGCCCAAAGCAGTGCTTTAATGTTCACTTGCATCCCATCATTCCCTAGTGCAACACTTTTTGCGGCATCTTCCATTTTGGCTTACTGAGCATGGGGGGATGGCATCTGACTTTTGCACCGTGTCATCCTTGACTCATCTATCGCGGACGATGTTGGCCTGCTGGCCCACACCCCGAAGCTATGCGGTCTCACTGGATGCCCTAGACACATTTTGTCGCTACGGACATGCTTGGCGTCAATCCGGCCAAGACCGAGGTGGTTCTCATATCCTCTTCCGTCACCCCATGCCTCCACGCACTCACATATCGGGGGGCCAGCTGTGGGGCGTCATGCCCACCTACAAGTACCTAGGGGTGGAGTTCCCCTCCCTCGCTTCTGGCGGGAGGCGTCTATCCGCTTCTTGGTGACGGCCCGGTGGAAAGCTTTATGCCATCTTGAGAACAACATCCACCGGCGAGCTATATGATTGGGGACATCAGTCCACATCTGTTCGGGCATGGTCGAACTGTCCTTCAGACGGGTCGAGGTTTGGGGCCCGGTGCGTCTCTTTGGCGACTGGAATGACTTGGGCAGGTCGCGAAGGCATTTTGGCACGGGCGCAGGGTGAAACCTTGGTCCCCCTATCGGTTCTGCTGCGAAATGGATTCTTGCAACCGGTGGCAGCCCTTGATAGACACATCGTCTATTTTTGAAAAGTGGTTACTATGGGTGATGCTTTCGGCTCCCTTTTGGGCTTACACTGTGGCCATGAGTCCGCGCAATGGCTTAGGGCTGTTGGAGGGTAAGAGAGATCGGTGGTTCGCCCGGATGGAGCGTCGCGAGAAGCACGTCGCGTCTGTTGAAGCGCGTGACGATCGTGGCGACCTGGCGGGAGTACCTAGATGCTTGTTTCCTTGGCAAGCTCACGGGACCCCATTGCTCTAGAGCAGGTCAAAATGGCCCATTACAAGGAGCACATCAACCCGTGTTAGCCCGGGCCCACAGCTCTACCTGCGTTCCTAGCTTGCCCTGCGAGAGTCATTGCCTCCATTACGCCGCAGTGCCCACCATCTTCGCGATCGAGGCGGGCGGTGGATTGGGGAGCCCCGCCGGGACAGAACTCTGTCGATCTTTGTCAAGCGGGTGCCATTGAGGATGAGTCTCACACTTTCGAGTTGCCCGGCGTTCGGTCAGTCGGGCCGGATCGCTCCCTTAAATGCGGCCGGACGTGCCCTTGCATTTGCCGATGAACACACCGCCGTCGATGCGTGCCACAGGGTCATACATCCGGAGGTACTTGGACTGCGAGGTCACCTTTGCCCCTTTGGGTCCGTGACTAGGCACTACTGGGGGGTGGTGCATGGCTCAGATATATTGGGATGTTTACGCATTTTATATGATTAGCACGCGGTTTTGTCGGCGATTCTTGTTGCTACGGTTTTCCCTCGAAAACCCTTGGTGGGGGTTTTTAATCCGGGCAGTAATCCGCTTGCTGCGTTTTTGTATTGGGTCCCATAGACCGATTGGTCTCCGTGGACGATAAAAGTACCTTCCTTCCTTCCTTCCTTCCACCTCTGCTAAGTATTCAAAGTATGCATCAAAATCATCGTCAAATAGTGGCAAGGCACGTCCATCTCTAAAGAATTGTGCAATATGTTTTGGGTAGGAATCCCATGCAACATTCACCACCACCATCTACATTACGGAAATAATGTTTTAACCCAAATCATTTTAATGTTCCACTTATATGTTACAACATTTGGCCAAAAACTTTATATAAAACCTTATATTTTCCAACAGTTCCGTTGTCTAAGTTAAAGTTCACCTAATTCTAAGTTAGGGCAATTTATATATTTCAAAAGTGGTGCTAAAATTTGTTTGGTTGTTGTGTGTTAAATCTATTGGTTAAGACATTAGCTTATTTCAAAGCAACCAAAATGTATGTGGTTGTATGTGGTTGTGTAAAACACCTTGAATTCACTTGATATGTGTGCCTCCTATAGACTTTGATGCCCCACATCAACAACACAAACAATTACTATCCAGAAATGATGCAGCTTCTTGCATGAGTTAAATTATGGTGTTATTCTTCATGGTTAAGGTATAATAGAAGGGGTTAAATTATTTACAGAAGGGGTTAAACTGTAGGTAAAAAAAACTATAATAGAAGGGATTAAACAGTAAGGAAGGCAACTTGGTTAAATCAAAATAGTGCAGCAAATACCCCGAACCATGATAAGTAAGGAAGGCAATTTGTTTAAATCAAAATAGTGCAGCAAATAATTGGAACCATGATAAGCTGGACATCCTGAAAAAAAAGCTGGTAGCAAATCCAATGATAAGCTGGAGACAACCCTATTACAGCAAGAATCGAAACCATTAATCGAAATATCTGAGGTGATGATCTGCAGACTGCAATGCAATCCATGTGTCTATTATGCTTGGAAAAGGTTTAAGCTGCGTTGAAGGCAGAAATAAAAAGTAGCTGCCTCCACTCAACAGAGATGGCTTCCCTTTTTGCATCCATAAATTCATGTAATAGAAATTATAAAATCTTGAAGCATTTTTTCAGAGATAGTAAGCAGGAGAGGCATTACACAGAAGATAAAACAGAGGCCAACCATTAAAAGCAAAAGCAAGAAGGCAAAAGCAGATTTGCAAAGCAGGTTTGCAAAGGAAGTGTTATAGATCGAACCATTTGATAAAGGAAGAACACTGTGCTGGCGCTTGGAGGCCAGGAAATGCTTTTGTTTTGAGTCAATATGCTATTCATTCTCACAGTACAAAGCGCTATTCCATTCGTTTCTTATTAAAAACTACATAGTTACCTGTTGTATAAATGCACAGTCCTTACATTTCAAGATGGACCTTCAGACTATCATTGGCCTCCTACCTGTCTATATTCAGAAGGCTTGAGCAAATTTATGGATTAAATAAATGAGCAAATAAATGGGGCTTAATCGATCTTTAGTGCATGGACTTCCTACCGTGATACATCCTGTAAGATTATCCCAAAACTATATATCTGTGGTATGATCCAACTGTAGATTTTCATTCTTACTCTGTTCTGTGGAACCAATATCAGATTATAAGGGAAAGAGCTATATATCGAAGCAGAGGATACAAAAAAAAGCCAATAACAGTTTGATGAACCAGAGAAGATAAACTGAGAACCTGTTACAGATGAAAAAAAATTACAATGAAGAATCTGTTTTTACAGTGGCCATATATTAAAAGCCAGGGGAAAGGAAGATTTACAGGGAAAGAGCTATGGATCGAAGCAGAGAATACAGAAAAAAAAGCTGTTTTTACCTATTACGTTTACCTTTTAGAATGGCTCCAAAGCCCAAGCGCTGCCCCAAATCTCGTCTCCTGCCCTGATAGCCAAACTCTCCCTGATGTCTGTGTAAAATCGTCAAAATCTTGCCGCCTAACTTCTTGGATCAACCATGGACCAGCGTTCTGTAAGCAAACACCCGGCCCTGCTCCTGCTCCAGCGATCTGTAAGAAACACTCGGCCCTCTTATTTTCTGGCCGAATTGAATCCAGCCGGCCCATCATCACTGGGATATCCTCCTTCCGAGAAATTAGCTGAACGTTCAAAGAATTTACTGAAAAGGGGAGAGACGTTCCAAAAATTTAGCGAGAGGGGGCGATTTAGTATAATAATTTTCGTTCGTTCAAAAAATGTAGTGAAAAAGGGGAGATTTTGCATCATTATTTTGCAGGGAGGGAAGGTACGCCGGAAAAGCAAGACCATTGCTGGAAAACGCGTTTTTGGCTTCCAAAAGTCACACCCGGAAAGGGCATACTGGCATGAAAATATGTAGCATAATGACAGGGGGTTTTTTTTGTGTTTTTGTACACTTTTCACAAAGGTTTTCCTAAGATTTCATGGCGTATTCGAATCGATGTACTAATGCGTACATCTAGAGTGCACCATTTCTTAGTCGTTGATTTAGCTTTTTTTTTTTCAATGGTCCAACATCCAAGGGCTCACAACAAAAGCCCTCTTTTTATTTTAGGGGCTTGAACATGCAAGCATCGAAAAAACCATTTTAGGGTTTTATTCCTTCTTCGATTCTATTTTCTTTTTGCAGGGATCGGCAGGTGAAGGCAAAGGATGAACTCCTTAATCGGGGCGAGCTTGGGTGCGGTGGGTGTATGAAATCAAAGCCGGTTTCAACGGCCCGGTTTAATGCGGGTAGTAGCGAAAAAGAGATTTCGGGATGTTTGTTTTAGATGCTCGTGCTCTTGGTAAAGGTCGGGCCTGTATATAAGGGCAGTTGAGGACATGCAGCTTCGGACCCCGACCTGCACTTTCTGATAACCGAACGCTTCAAGATAACTTGTGGGCCGCTACATGATTTTCGACCTTGTTCGATCCAAGGGGTAGAACCAGTTCGATCCAAGGGGTAGGTCAGTTCTCCCTTTTTATTTTCAATTTCAGGTGTATTTCTGCTGATAAGAGCCAGGTCGTTGGGGTTAACTCGATCTGCCTTCTCCCGTCTCTTCCGAATGTATTAATTAGCTTCTTCTTAAAAATTTGTTGAAAAAAGAAAGGAAATACAAGCAAGGAAATGGAGCAATCCCCTGCCTGGGCTTCCAAAATCATAGTCTGCATTGTAAAGTATGCCGCAGATGCAACGGCAGAACAGCAACGCAACGCAACAGAACAGCAACGCAAGTGTCTGATCTTCAATTGAATGGCATGGCATGGCATGGCATGGCATGGCATGGCATGCAGTATCTGGGATGGCAGTGAGTGCACAGGCCGAAGTTCTGGTGGGAATGGGTCTACTTGCTGGATCAACTGTTATGTTGCTTACTCTTCTCTGGGGTAGCTCTCTGCTTGTTGGCCGTTGTGACCTTCAAGATGGCAAAGCAAAGGATTGCACATTGACAAGGAAATTTGACATTTTCAGTAAGAATTTCCTCTGAGCTAATTTTGCAGGCAGGCACTAACGTAACCAACTATCCAGGTACTGGAGTTTTGACAGATCCGCAAACAAGAGTGGCAGCTTGGATTATGATTGTCACTGTTATACCCTACTTATTCGCTCAGATTCCACACACATTTCATAAGAGTCAATTGGGACACATATTTGATATTATAAGCTGTGCTTTGGCATTCATTGGACTCTTGGTTTACTGCTCTTACCAGGTGCTTCATCAACCTTGATTTTCATTTCTTCAAGTAGCCGCTTCTCTCTTACCTTATTCATCTTCGTAGTGTCATTATGCTACATATTGTTTTGCATGAAGTCGCTGAGAATTACACTTTCGTAGAGTCTGGATTATAGGCACTGTCTTTTCAGCTATAAATCAGTCAGGTTGTGGTCTTGCATAGTTGTTTGATCATCTTCTATGTCAGGTATTCTCACCTTGGATTCAAGAAAGGACAGATAGAAGAACTCCTAATACAGCCGTTTTTTCAAAGTAAGTGCTTGTTTACTGCACCAATGCAGCATAAGAAAACGGATCATTCTTGTTGTCTCAAGTCTAGACTTCTCATGCATCCCTTGCTTCATACAGAATCTTTGAAGCCTTTGACATAGACAAAAACGGGACCCTTTCCAAAAGTGAGCTGAAATCGCTTGTGCTGAGTCTGGGAATATGTACCCACACAAATATACTTGAAGAAGATGAACTCCAAGTCTGGTTAAGAGACTTTGATATTTCGAATGATGGATTGATTCAAAAAACAGGAATTCATTAACAGCATGTCAAAATGGGTGAAGGCAACTGGGTTTGATCTATTAGGAAACTTGCAGATTATGCCTATTATCTTATGTAGCACTATATTCAACTCATATCATGATGGATTTTTAAACTGCATCCGGCTATAAGCCATCGCTCCATCCAGGAATTTCATGCACATGAATTACATGCTGAACTATTTTAAAGATTGCAGTTGCTCTTCATAACATTGTGATGAAGAGACAAATTATGCTTTTATGCCATTCATATACGTGGATAGAATCTTTGTGGTGAAGAATCTAATTATATATCTATACCATTTAACAGTTAAATGCTGTGGTGAAGCGTATGTAATTAAATTACGGTATGCTATAACATTATAGTTTCTCAGGTTTCATATTATGCTTTTTTTAGGGCCCGAAGGGCCCAAAAATTATTTTAGTATCACAACCAACACATAACAACCATTAACATTAATTAATATTCTTACGTCTGCTTGTTTTTTTTAGGGCCCGAAGGGCCCAAAATTTTTTTTAGTATAATAACCAACACATAACTACCATTGAAACCATTGAATCCAACACATTTAAATTAAAATCCCCCTTAAACCCCCTTTGGTTTGGGTGCATATTCACACGGGGGGTGACGTAGGGCAGCGAGAGCCCTCGTATTTGTATTTTGCACGTACGAAATCAACACCATATAGTATTCCGCTTGAAATCTTATAGTATTTTGTGAATCTTGTTATACAGTATAGCAAATCTTGTACTTGCATACCCCACAAACGAGGAACTTTACGTACGGTGTAGATTAAGGAATAAGGGGTGAATATGCCTATCCAACAGCTCTCGTTGCCCGGAGTCACCCCCCGTGTGAATATGCACCCAAACCATATGCACCCAAACCAAAGGGGGTTTAAGGGGGATTTTAATTTAAATGTGTTGGATTCAATGGTTTCAATGGTAGTTATGTGTTGGGGCAAAAACATTTTAAGTAAGTAGATGCCCGGCGTTGCCGGGCTAATGTCCTGGGCATGTGTTTTTCCTCGGCCTTTAACGTCCATACACACGTTGATATAGGCAAGATCAGACAATATTTGCTTTTGTAATTTTTTTGTTATTGAAATTTGTCTAATGACAGTATCATCAATGTATTAACTTTGTGTTTATCAATTTCAACAGAGAAAACAATGCTTTGTAATAAATGTGTTAAATCTACCTTTGAAAACAAAATTTTGGAAAGCTGGATCCAAAACTTATGCTCAAAATGTCACCCTTAGAAGTAGTTAAATACACGAACAAAAAATAGGTACAGAAATACAAAACACAAAATTTTGTCCTAGCTCATTGACGTATTTTAGTTTATGATGGAACTCTAAATATGCATCTCCATATGGCGCACATCACCAAGGGCCTAATATTGTACTTTGTTGGATACCCCCGTGATATCTTCACTTCTCCGACAGATAACATCTTAGCCGGGGTAAAAGTGAAATGCACGGGCGAGTCATTGATTCGAACTGCCCATGACGTCTCACGACTATCAAGCACATGAGACAACTCATCCCGAAGGTAGACTCGTATGATGGAATCAGATACCGCCTCAGGAAGGAATGATTTGTAGACCCTAAAATGGGTTCCATTACATATTCCAACACATGTGAGTTCTTTTGCTACTAAGACACCAATTCGCTAGTGCACGGTATCGTTTCTCATCTGATAAAAAAGACAAATAATTGCAGGTTAGTCAAAGCACTACATTACCCAATAGATAGATACATGCACTACCTCGTCAGTGCAAAATATATCCTTGAGCTTTCCAATAAGCTCCTCCATTTTCACACTTGCTACCCCATGCATATGAGCGTGGTATTTTCGTTCCCAATCATACCATGACCCAAGAGCACATACGACAAAAATAACACTGGTAACGTGATAACTCCTGAAATAGGAAGTCACCAATTAGTTGGATGAACTGCTCCAACGTGACAACCTCATCAGTGCAAAATATTTCCTTGAGCTTTCTAATAAGTTCCTCAATTTCCACGCTTGCTACCCCATGCATATGAGTGTGGTATTTTCGTTCCCAATCATACCATGACCCAAGAGCACGTACGACAAAAATAACACTGGAGACGTGATAACTCCTATCACCTTTTAGGCATTTGGCGACATGGTGACCAAAGACATACCAAGGGACCAAAATACGCACCATCTACATGGATGAAGAAGTAAGTAAGTAAGACAAAAAAGAAATAAAATAAAAGAAGATCAATGAAAAAAAGAGAAATCGAAAGTAGAGACATTTAAGTATTAGGCTCACAATTAGAGGAGTTCTTTGTATACAATATTTGTTGTATATCTTGATCGGTCGACATCTGCGGAAGCATCTTCATCCTTCGATAGAATGAGTACCTTTATGCCTTGGATTCCTTGAGCTCTTGAGAGTGCCACATAGAGTTGTCCGTGACTAAAAACTGGGTTTGGCAAATACAAACCAACCATTTTCATCGTTTGGCCCTGGGACTTGTTGATTGTCATGCCAAAAGCTGGGCGTAGCGGAAATTGCATGCGTTCAAACTGAAATAGAATGTCTGCATTATTTGGCACCAAAGGAATTCGAAATATGAACACTCTGCTCCCAATATTTTTTCCAGTGACAATCTCGGCATCTATAGCACGTCTTCCCAATGAACGTATGATGAGGCGAGTTCCATTGTAGAGTCCTTTCCGGGTAGAAATTGACCTCAACAACATGACAATCATGCCAACCTTCAATGTCAATTGATGTGGAGGCATCCCGCTTGGAGTTTGCGCATTCAAAAATTCAACAGGATAGACCCCTGCATCATTCTCATCCACAGCTCGATCGGCATTGTAATAATCAACAGGCGTAGCAGGCAACCACTCTGTCATCCTCTTGTTTACTTCATCTACATCCTCATTTAGTGGCGTAAGGATTGCCCTTTGCACCCAATAGGACACACTTTCATAATTTGTGGAAACATCCGGAAATGCCACGGCTAACAAATCATTCAAGTCCTGTGACCTGACACAAATCTCTTCCGGAAGACATATTACGTCTGACCCAACGTTGGGAAATGTGGTTTCGAGTCCATCTCCAACCCGTAGAAGATAGTCAGCAAATGCTCTTTGCTCTTTGCTCTTTGTACTTAGGTCCCATAGGCCAGTTGGTCTCCGTGGACGATAAAATCATATTCTATTCTATTCTATTCTATTACCCGCATGTTTGTCTTGAGCTTATGTTCCTCGACATGATCCCATATGTAAGAGTACTTCAAGGAAGCTTGCACAATTTGGGGTCGATTTCCTCGTGGTACCACAGGTGGAACCTGACGAAAATCTCCTCCTAAAACAACAATGAGTCCTCCAAATAATTTGTCACATGACATCACATCACGGAGCGTTCTATCTAGTGCTTCATAAACATGTTTATGCATCATTGGGGCCTCATCCCATATAATCATACGTGTCGCTCTTATCAATTTTGCCAGCTCGGACTGCTTTGGAATATTGCACGTTGATGTCTCATCTATATTTATCGGTATCTTGAACCTTGAATGTGCAGTGCGCCCGCCCTTCAATAAAGTGGATGCAATTCCAGAGGAAGCAACTGCAAGTGCAATGATACTTCTGGCACGAATATAAGACAACATGGTGTTAAAAAGAAAACTCTTTCCCAATCCACCTGCACCATGAACAAAGAACACCCGTCCTTTTTCTAACATCACGTATCACACGGTCAAAGATAATACGTTGGTCGTTATATAGGCGGTCCACAGCTTCTTGCACCTCTGCCATGTCTTCTTGAAACACCTCATCCCGAAATATCATATATGGATCTATTGCACGCTCGGGAAGAATGAATTCAAACTCTCTCAAAGATCGTCCGCCAGAATTCATGTCGTCTTCAATGTCTAGAAGTGCCATATCAAAAAACCAATCACACACTTGCACACTTTGATCCTCCGCAACCCTTCGTGCCTCATGCAAGAAGTCATCGTCCATAGAAAGCTTGACTTCTTCCCACAGTTGCAGCGGATTCGATGGTTCGCAATTTAAAAGTATCATGGCGAACATATGTCGCAATTGTGGTGGCATGCCCCATGTTGCTGCTTCCTGAAGAGACTCGAGCCATTCTGTGTCGTCCCGAAGCAATCCACGACGAATGCAAGCTTCTTTATATGTGGCACACAACTCTCCATCGAAGGAGCGCAGATCCTCAAAACTAACCGCACCTGTCACATGGGTCAATAGGAATAGTATCGCTCTCCTTCTGAAGGATTAACAAAGTACATGCGTCCAATCGTGGGAAACTTCTGATTGTTGGATCTACCCATCCATGTCCTACTAGGTTTATCATAAGTAAACTTTTTAGGAAAATCATGGTAGAGCAATTGAGTAGCCTCTCTATTTCCGGATGCATTCTTCTCGAAGAAAGCTGTCAACGTTGTTCCGTTATTCTTACTTCTTATCGTGTCCATGCTCATACCTTCTCGATAGTATACATCTTGTTGCATTGGGAGATGCACATTCAATCTAGTGACATGAGGAAACTTTGCTGTATATCATATGAGAGGATTCTCCACGATGCTTCAGAAGCTGAAAAATAGCGTGCATTTAAGAATTGCTCAACCTCATCATGGTTTATGGTAGTTGCCCTGCTAGTAGTTGCACCATCACTTGCTGCCTCTAAGTTCACGTTGATCATATCCGGCCCTTTGTAGACATATTTGTATAGATATTTAACGGCCTTTACAGCAGCACATACCTCAACATTGATATGGCACTTGAAGTAGGATGTCAGCCACTGATTGTATGGCACGACCCATCTGTTGTCTAAATGTATATCCCCTTTTTTCACCTTTCGACCATCATCCCTTCTTCGGTATAATGGATATCCATCAACAACTGTCGTCTCATCTGAAAATGCACGTGGATAATGTTTTGTGCACTTACCATCCTGCATGCACGGACTATTCGGATATCCAGTACCACATGGCCCATGCATCATATTACGGGTGACCACATCATACAATTCAGGATATGCATCCTTGTCTGGTATTTCAGCACAAATGATTTGATCAATCTCTTCGGCTATGAAGGGCTTGTCGGCCTGATCCAACATAGTCAACAAATGTACATGTGGCAAGCCCCTCTTCTGGAACTCAATAACATAGACTTTTGCGATTATGCGGCCGAATATACCGCGATTAGTTATCAGATCTACCAGCTCCTTTACTTTCATATGGAATACTCTAGCTACTAACTCTGGTCGATCACTTGGCGATTGGCCATATAATGATTCCCTCCTAATCTCTTCCCAATTTGCATTGGCAGTCATAGTTATAAAGAGGTCCGGCCTGCCATGTTCGCGAACAATAGACATGGCATCCTGATACCGTTGGGTCATGTATCTCGGACCACCTACATGTGAGGATGGTAACACAACTTTTCGGCCAATAGCACTTGCATCATCTCCTTCAAAGTCCATAATACCCTGCAACATGTCTTTTCGAATGGTGTGTTGATTCAACACAATGAATTGTAGCCTTTCTTGTTCCATCTTCGCAAACATATCACAAATGTATTCTTGAAACAATCGGCCAGCCATGTGAAGGGTGGATGCATGTCCATCTCGTGTGAATAGATGATATCTGTAGTATTCCATAATAGTTACCTCCTTTGCACCACTCCGTCCGTGAGGTATTTTAAAATGCCATCCATCTGTACCATAGGGAAGAAGCAACACAAAGTGCAATGGGTCATATGCTGAGTGATATGCATCTATAAGCTTCAAGCCACCATCCTTAGAGTGTATAATAATAACATTTTAAGCAAGTAGATAAGTTTGTGGTTTTAGGGGACCACCCCCCTAATTACCTCCTTGAGCCGAACTACTAGCTCAAGGTTACCCTACTACCTTGCACTCGATCATGGCCCCATAAGGATTTGAGCTTAAGGACCATTTAAGATGATCTTATCTTTTTTTTTTTTGATTGAAGGCTGTATTTATATTAATAGATTATACATAGAAATACATATGTATACAAGTCTTTGTACTATGTAGGACCTATATGTGTTGAATGTATCTTTATGTAAGCAGATCGAATAAAGCAAACCACGCAAAACACACCAGTGTGAAAGATTCCCCTAGATTCTTAAGATTCCACAAAGATAGCTCTGGATTCTAAGCGATTATTCAAGATTCCTCTAGATTCCACATCTCAGAATCTATAAAGATTCTTCCAGATTCTCCATTCCATCAAGATTCCCCCAGATTCTTAAAGGTTTCATCAAGATTCCCCTATAGATTTCTTAATGGCTAGGATTTATTCTCACCTTTTGATCTAACGGTTAGAATCTGCTATACCAAATCCACTTTTTGGCGCATTCCTGACAAAATTTCTTCTCCCCTTTTGATCCAACGATCTATGCATGCCCACCACGGAGACACGATGGCTATAGCTATGCCACCTCACCGCTTTTCAAATAAACGACATAGACTTATTTGAGTATATAGACAATCTACATTAGATTCCCTTAGATTCTATGGTTCCTTTAGGTTCTCCAAGTTTTCATCAAGATTCCCATAGATTCCCCTTGATTACTAAAGGTTTTATGAAGATTCCTTTAGATCGTATAAAGATTCTCTTAGGCTCTCCAAGATTCCACCAAGATTTCCCTAGAATCTCAAAGATTCCAGCAAGATTCCCCTAGATTTCTAAAGACTCTCAAGATTCACATAAATTCCTCAAGATTCTATGTAGATTCTCTTAGATTCTCTAAGATCCTAAGAAGATTCCCTGGATTCTCAAATATTCTATGAAGACCCCCTTCAACTCCCATACATCCTCTGAAGATTCCCCTAGATTCCCAAAGATTGTCCCAAGATTAATATAGATTCCTTGTGATTCTATATAGATTCTCTCGACTTCCATAAGATTCTATGAAGATTCCTCAAAGTTCTCAAAGATTGCATCAAGATTCACCTAGATTCCTAGAGATCTTAGATCCTATAAAGATTTCCTTATGTTCTCCAAGATTCCATCAAGATTCCACTAGAATAAAAAAGATTCCATCAAGATTTCCCTTGATTCTCAAAGATTCTATGTAGATTCTTTTAGATTCTATGAAGATCCTATCAGAGTTCCCCCTACATTCTCACATATTCTATGAAGATTCCCTAGGTTTTCGTAAATTCTCTCAAGATTCCCGTAGATCCTGAAGGATTGTCCCAAAATTCACCTAGATTCCCCACAACTCTATGTAGATTCATTCCCTTAGATCCTATGAAGATTTTCTTAGATTTTCCAAGCCATCAAGGTTCCCCTAGATACTTAAAAATTCCATCAAGATTCCCCTACATTCTGAAATATTCTCTTAAGATTCACATAGATTCCCCAAGTTTCTATATGGATTCTCGTGGATTCTCTAAGATGCTATCAAGATTCCCATTAGATTCTCAAATATTCTATGAGATTCTCCTAGATTCCCCCAGGTACTCTAAGATTCTCTTGAGATTCCCTGAATTTCGAAAGACTATTCTAAGATTCCTCTAAGATTCCTCTAGATTCCATGTAGATTCTCTTAGCTTCCCTGAAATCTTATAAGTATTTCCCTAGATTCCGAAGATTATCCCAAGAATCCCATAGATTTTGCAAGATTCTATCTAGATACACCTATATTATCTAAGATCCTACCAAGATTCCCCTCGATTCCCAAAGATCCTCTTGAGATTTCTGTAGATTCTCAAAGGTTCTATTGAGATTCCTCTAGATTCCTAAAGATCACACGAAGATTCTTCTAGATTCTCTTAAATTACCATAGATTTCGTAAAATCCTAAGATTCCAAGAAGATTCTTAGAATCCGGTGATTCACATAAATTCCTCAAGATTCTATGTAGATTCTCCTAGATTCTCTAAGATCCTAAGAAGATTCCCCTAGATTCTCAAATATTCTATAAAGATTCCCTTCGATTCCCTTACATCCTCTCAAGATTCCCCTAGATTGCTCCAAGATTCATATAGATTCCCTATGATTCTATGTATATTCTCTCAGCTTCCTTAAGATTCTATGAAGATTCCTCTAGGTTCTCAATGATTTCATCAAGATTCACCTAGATTCACCTAGATTCCTAGAGATCATATGAAGATTCCATCAGATTCCCTTAAATCCTATCAAGATTCCCTTAGGTTCTTCAAGATTCCATCAAGATTCCACTAGAATCTAAAAGATTCCATCAAAATTTCCCTAGATTCTCAAAGATTCTATGTAGATTCTCCTAGATTCTCTAAGATCCTATTAAGGTTCCCCTAGATTCTCAAATACTCTATGAAGATTCCCTAGGTTCCTGTAAATTCTCTTAAGATTCTTGTAGATCCTGAAAGATTGTCATAAAATTGTCTTAGATTCTCCAAGATTCCATCAAGATTCCCCTAGATTCTTAAAGATTCCATCAGGGTTCCCCTATATTCTAAAATACTCTCTCAAGATCCACATAGATTCCCCAAGATTCTATATAGATTCTCTAAGATGCTATCAAGATTCCCTTAGATTCTCAAATATTCTATGAGATTCCCCTAGATTCCCTTAGATTCTCAAATATTCTATGAGATTCCCCTAGATTCCTCTAGATTCTCTAGGATTCTATTGAGATTCCCTAAATTTCCAAAGACTATTCTAAGATCCCTCTAGATTCCCCAGGATTCCATGTAGATTCTCTTAGCTTCCCTGAGATCTTATTAGCATTCCCCAAGATTCCCAAAGATTCTCCCAAGAACCCCATAGATTTTGCAAGATTCCCCTCGATTCTTCTAGATTTTCTAAGATCCTATAAACATTCCCCTCGATTCCCAACGATCCTCTCAAGATTCCCCCAGATTTTCACAGGTTGTCTTGAGATTCCTCTAGATTTCTAAAGATCCCATGAAGATTCCCCTAGATTCCTTTAAATAACCATAGATTTCGTAAAATCCTAAGATTCCAAAAAGATTTTTAGAATCCGATCACGTTGCTCCAACTATGGCGAAACGGTGCCAAAGCACCACTCATTGGAAAGATCTCAATGAGACGAATCCAACGGCATGGGTCCCACCTTTATCCGACTCATCTACTACAAGTTACGTCCCTTTGAAAGCGATTCAAAAAAGGAAGCTTCTTAGAAAGTCCACTCATAAATGCATTGCCACCTCACTAACTTTTTATTAATGAGAGTGCCACCTCACCTCCTTTTAAAAAAAAATTGCTATTTAATATAAAAATTCAAAGGCTAGGATTTATCCTCACCTTTTGATCTAACGGCTGAGATCTGCTACACCAAATCCACTTTTTGGCACCTTCCTTGCACCTTCCTCACAAAATTCAAGGGCTAGGATTTCTCCTACCCTTTTGATCCAACGGTCTAGGGATGGGGTGCATGCCCCCCATGGAGATCTAATGACTAGAACTTCGCCACCTTGCCGCTTTTCAAATAAACGGCCTAGATTCGTTTGAGTATATAGACAATCTATATGATGGGGGTACATCCAAGTAATTATATATATATATTATTATGATATGATATGATATGAGTACAAAAAGGTCAACTTTTTTATCCTGGGAAGTGATTAACCCTTTGATCAAGCATTTAGAATTTGAGAAAAAGCAAAACTCGAGTTATACTTCGGGATCATATGAGACTTAAAACTAAAAAGAACTGGAAAGTAGTCTTGTCTAAGTCTGATCTCAGGCTTCTGGATTAGCAGATGCTTCTCCAACTTTTCTTTTGTCCTTCCGACCCATTCCTTTGGTAGCAGAGATGAATGAGCAATACGGTCAGCTACACATCTGACATTTAGCTGGATTAAAACGACCTGAATGGTCTACTGCTTCACATATGAGTGCTCGCCTGGCATCCAAGCTCTGAATGCATGAGCAGTCGCACTGGCAGTAGTCTCCATGGTAGGCTGTAGAGATGGCTCCAAATTGATCCAGCCACATGGAGTTAACCCCAAGATTTATCCGACTCCATTTCAGCTTCTTTTGTCCTATAAGAATGTTACCTGTAATTCAAAAAATCAGATAAAAGTTAGTGAATTGAAAAAATTTCTCTTATCCAAGAGATATCATAATTGGTTTGCTTGATCATTGCAATTGGCCAGATAATCTCTTGGTCAAAGATAATTGAGTTCCTTGCTTTCCAGATTCTCCAGAGGAGTAGGAAAATTCTTCAGTCCTGAGGATTATTGGGAAAGAGGATGTCAACCAAAGGAGTTGAGGACAAGTTGGGAATTTGAAATTCCTCAGCAGCCAGCTCAAGGGCCCACTCAGCCCATAAGCAATTCTTGAACAAGTGGTTCTCGTCTTCAGCTTCCTGTAAACATCTCTCACATAAATTAGAAGCAGCCATGTTCAATCTGAATCTTTTAGAGTTGGTAGCTAAAGCCTTATGCCAAAGTTGCCACATAAAGGCCTTGATCTTAGGATTTATGGGGGAGTTCCACATAAATTTTAAATTTGCAATGCACCTCTCCTCAGTGATATCCCATTTGGTATGGAGAGAAATGGTATAGCTTCTTGTCAGGAACCTGTAAGCACTTTTAACCTTGTATCCTGTGTTACCATAAACATGCCATTGGGTCTCTTGGTTGTGCCAATCTCCTTCACTAAGACAACTCTTTATGGCATGGTAGAGTCTTTCATGATCTTCACCCAGGTCTGCAAGATCTGAGTTCTGAAATTCTATAAAGCCCACATCATTAAAAAGATGAGAGATGTGAGTAATACCTCTATCTGACCATTTCCTGCACTGAATAGGAAAGTGCATAGCCAAGCAAATATCAGGGTCATTAAGAATTAAAGAGGGGTTCCAAAAGATTGTTTGATCCCTAGATAGACCCTCCTTCCAAGAATACATCCTACTGAATGCTTTCCAGGCTCTGATCCACTTTTTAATAATTCCAAAGGTATTATTAGGAACCTTGAACTCAAAGAATAAATTGTCAGGGAGATGCATATTAACATTTCTCCAACCAAAGGGTTTGCATTTAGCAAGGTAGTGGTTGATGAGATGAGACACTGGGTGGTTAATTTCATCATGGCCAGCCCTATAAATATATTTGGCTGCTAGGGCCAGCCCTTGTTTCTCAATATCCAGAACTCCAAGTCCACCATGTTTCTTTTTCTTCATACATTCTTTCATGGAGACTGGGAGGTTCTGTTACTGCCCCCACTTGCAATAAACCTCCCTAAAATACCTTGGAGCTTGGAGGTGACCTTTTTTGGAGCTAAAAGGATAGAGGACTGGTAAACATGAGAGGAAGAGATGACAGAGTTGGCTAAGATGGCTCTTCCATTCTTGGACAGATATTTACTGTTTAGGAGATCAGCCTTTCTGTGAAACTTCTCAATAATATCACTCCAAAGATCACTAGCATGAGTCCTTAAAGCAAAAGGAATACCCAGGATTTTGGATTTAGTTATTGGAGAGAGATACTCACAGCCAAGGGTTTGAGCAGTTTGCTGCCCCTTTACCTGATTTCTTGCAATAAGCTTTGACTTGAGAGAGTTGATCTTACATCCCGAGCAGCTGCCAAAATCTTGGAGAACCGTTTGGGTATTTGTAATGGAGTTCTCTTCCATGGTAACAAAAAGAAAGGTGTCATCTGCAAAGTGAGCATTAAGGAAGAAACAGGCATCCTGATTACCAGGGAGCTTAAGTCCCACAATTCTCTTCTCCTGGTCAGCCCTTTTGAAAGCACAATTCAAGGCTTCCATTACTATAAGAAAAAGAAAGGGGGCAAGAGGACAACCTTCTTTGACACCTCTCTTTATCTCGAAGAAAGGGCTGCATTCCCCATTGATCAGGACAGAAGATCTGGAGTTGTGGAGGATGGCTTGAAAAATACTGATCACTTCTTGGGAGAACCCCATCTTTTGGCAACATTTGAAGAGAAAATTCCAGCTGACCGTGTCAAAAGCCTTGGTGATATCAAGCTTGAGCAAGGCTATATCCTGTTTAGTTTCTCTAGCCCAATGCATGCCTATGATAGCAATAGCTACATTATCCAAAATAGATCTATCTTTTAGGTAAGCACTCTGGGTGTTGGAGATGGTGAGATCAAGAATAGGTTTCAGTCTAGATGCCATGGTAGCTGAGATGATTTTGTATATGACATTGGTGAGGGATATAGGTCTGAAATCAGAGAAAGTCTCAGGCTCATCAATTTTGGGAATCAAGGAAATGAAGCTTGTGTTAATTCTGCAATCTAGAATCCTGAGAAGTAAAAACTCATTACACACATTAGTAACATCATTTCCAATAATACCCCAAGTTTTTTTAAAAAATTCAGCTGGGAGGCCATCAGGACCTGGAGTCTTACCATTTTCCATACCTGATACGTTTGCCCACAATTCATCGATGGTAAAAGGAGCCTTCATGTTGTCATTCTACTCTACTTGGATAGACCTTTGAATCTGAATAAAGTTATCAATATCCTCTTCCATGGCATTAGGAGAGGTTCCCATGATCCTAATGAAGTGATCTGTAGCAGCCTGTTTAAGGTCTCTGTCCTCAGAGATGGGGTTACCATTAACCTTTACACTATAGATCTGGTTTCTCTTTGTTCTCCCTTTAGCTTTGATGAAGAAATATTTGGAGTTACTTCTCTCATCATCCTTAAGTTCCCTGATTTTGGCTTTAAGCTGCCAGCCTTTTGCAATTTTGAGTTCCTCTCTCTCAATCTGAATTTTGATGTTCTCTTGCTGATCCAGAGGAGTGTGCTGGAGCTGAGTTCTCAGGTCCACCAGGTGCTGCTTTTCTTGAATGTAAATTTGTTTGCCCCAGACCTTGAGCCAATTTTTTATGTTTTTGGCAGTTTTCACCCACCAATCCATCCATCCAAACTGATTTCTAGGCCTAGGGATCCTCCTGTAAACTTGTTCAAACTCATGTAGAAAAGTAGACTGGTCAAGAATGGTGACATTTAACTTGAAGTAGGAGTTTCTTTTGGCATTTAAGATGTCACCTCTTATTTCCAACAACTGGGGGAAGTGATCAGCCATTTAAATTGGAAACTCTGTCACATTGGTTCCAAAGATTCTCACTGACATAGAAGCGGTCATGAAGGCAGTGGATAGGGTCATCATTTCTCTTATTGAACCAACTATAAGTGTTAGGCTGGGTTCTAACCAGTTTAAGATTATGCATGGAGGTTAGGTGCCCCCAGGAATTCAGCTCTTGGTTGAGGAGAGGCCTGAAATGAGTACTCCTCATAAAATCGTGAGTGACCATGTTGAAGTCACCAGCAACTAGGCAATTATTATAAGGAATATTAGCTAGGCTATTTCTAATTGTATTCCACATAGGACTTCTCTCACCAGGCTGGTTGTGAGCATAAACATTTACAAAAGCAAACCTTTTGGTTCCGAGATCTCCATGGAGAATTTGCCATCTCCCACAGTTGCCATGCATCATCTGAATGTTGGAGATGTTTAAATTGTTTTTCCAAGCAATAGAAATACCTGCAGAACTGTTATTTGCTCTAATAGCCCAAAGTTTAAAACTAGGGGGAAGAGTGTTAGCAATAAGGCTCTCAAAATCATCATCATGAAGCTTATGTTCTTGGAAAAAAATCATATCAGCATTAATGGAAGAAATACAAACCCTTAGCCTATCTTATCATTGCCCATGATCGGGTGCTACCTTGTACACGATCCCTTGATCGAGTACACCTGCAGTGCCTCATGCCCCTGAGGGTTTAAGCCAGGGAACATCTCACGATCCCATCATCGCGCATGATCACTCATACCTCACCATGACCCCCCTATAGTCAGGTGCGCGTGCCCTGCATCGTGGCATAGAGATCGTACGAATGATGGTCTCATCATCGCCCACCATGCCACTCTTCCTCTCACATGACCCTCCTGATCATGCGCACTCTTGGTGCGTGGTGGTCTAGAGAATGCCTTTAGAGTGTATCTCATCATTGCTCACCACTCGTCTTCCTCTTACATGACCCTCCTGGTCATGCGCACTCTTGGTGCGTGGTGGCCTAGAGAATGCCTTTAGAGCGTATCTCATCATCGCCCACCATGCCGCTCTTCCCCTCACATGACTGTCCTAGTCATGCACACTCTTGGTGCGTGTTGGCCTAGAGAATGCCTTTAGAGCATATCTCATCATCGCCTACACTTCCAAGACTTTGGCATATGCATTCTACTAGCTCTAATCCATATGCCAAAGCTATACTAAGACATACACTTAACTAAGCACCTGGCAAGTCGGCGTCGACCAATTCGGAGATGACTTGGCCGTCGAATTGCTCCAAGAATTCCAGGTATTGCTTCTCTAGATCCTGCTTCAATATCCAAGTTGCGCCTTTCATGGGCAAGTGCTTCCACTTGACCAAGTATTGGAGGAATTGAGACCTTCTCGTCTCCTTGAATGCCTTATCGAGGATTAACTCGGGCACTATTTCAATTTGTTCCTCCATCATCGCCAACAAAGTTGGAGTTTCCAAAACCTCATCCAGGTTTGGAGTTGTGCCTTTTCAACAGGCTCAGATGAAAGACCTTATGGAATTTAAGATGTGCAGGCAAGTCGAGCTTGTAGGTCTGGTTCCCTACTCGCTCCAAAATCTTGAAGGGTCCTACCCACCTAAGAGCAAGCTTCTTACAATTGCCGATGCGAAGCTTCACTTGCTTGACCTTTACTTGAGCCAAACTTTATCTCCCACAACAAAACAAACTCTCGAGGAGTTTTATATCTATCTGCTAAACTCTTCTGATGTGCCCATGCTGTTTGAAGATACTCTCGTACTTCTACCACAAGCTGCTGCATATGTGTTGTCGTTGTTGAGAAACTTCCACCTTGGGCCTAGATATGCCATATAACTGGGGTCAAGCATTGATAACTGTAACTGATCATGGGGGGAGACATCTTCGATGCCTCTTGCTTCGTATTATTGTATGCAACTCGACTAGGTGGATGTAATCAACCCATTTGGGTTGCTTGTTCCAACATAGTTTCTCAACATGTCCTCCAAATTTTGTTGGTGCGCTACATTTGCTCATTTGAGTACGAATGAAAAGCAAAATTTATCCACAAGTTGGTGTAGATTGTATTGAGGAAATCTTGCTAAAAGGCGCAAAAGAACTTTGGATCTCTATAAGTGATGATCGACTCGGGCATTCCATGCAACCTGAAAAAAATCTGTTATGTAGACAACAAGGCTAGATCCAAATTTATGCCTGTGGTGCGGTGTGGCAAGAATGTGCCCTTTTTTATAACTTATCTACCACCACCACCCATGAGGCGTCAAAGCTCGTTGTTGTCCTTGGAAAGCCCACTATGAAAACCATGCTGATGACTTCCCACTTGGGGTCAGGCACCGCCCAAGGTTCCAAAACTCCTGGAATTCGAAGTTGTTCTGCCTTTGTCTACTGACTGACATTCTTGGATATACCTGACTATATGCTTTTTCATGCCCGGCCAGAAGTAGCTACTTCTAATCTTGAAGTAAGCTATTATAGATTCTGCATGGCCGGAAGTAGGGCTATTATGCGTGTCATGGAAGATTTTCCTTACTCTTGATGCTTTAAGTACGCATAGTTGTTCCTTGATATTAAAGATGCCTTCCTTTTTAAAATGCTTGAAGGTTTCTCTTTCTTAATCCGTCCTTGCGTTCTTGCAAAGACTAGCCCATATGTGCTTGAACTCTATGCTAGAGGAGATGGCTTCTTCTATCTTCTTGCCGAATTCGCTTGCCGAAGTGGAGATGGCATTGCAAATTGATGCTTCAAAGCCTTGCCAATAAGTGGCGACGTCTTAGCATCTCCACGGCTGCATGCTCTTCCATTGATTTGCTATAGATCACGATGTCGTCGAAGAAATTTGATGATGAACTCATCCAAGAAATCTTCGAAGATGTCGTTTCTCAAGTGCATACAAGTCGGTGGAGCATTCCATAGACTCAGGGGCATTACTGTGAAGTCATAGTGCCCATACCATGTTCTGAAGGAATCTTATAAATATCTTCCCCCTTCATCCTTATTTGATGATTGCCTGATCTTAAGTCGATTTTGTAGAAGAATCTTGCTTCTTGGGGCTGATCTATTATGTCGTTTGCTTGTTGAGCTGCCAATGGATGATATACATCTTTACACTTCCATCCTGGCCGAAAGGATCCCCAAGTCGATCAACTCCTACAACTGCTTCTTGAGCTCTGCTAGCTCGGAAGTGCTCATTCTATAGAGAGCTTTGCTAGCCGGCTTTGTATCTGGTGCAAGAGTGATTTTAGACTCTACGCCTCTATAGGGCAAAAGCTCTCAATTTCCATCCAGAGGTATATCATGGGATGAGGCAACTGTTCCGAAGTAACACAAACTATTAACATCCAACATATAAAATTAAATCCCCCAACACATAACAACCAACACATAACAACCATTGACATTAACAACCAACACATAACTACCATTGACATTAATTCACAACCATTGGGTCCAACACATTTAAATTAAAATCCCCCTTAAACCCCCTTTGGTTTGGGTGCATATTTACACGGGGGATGACTCCGGGCAACGAGAGCTGTTGGATAGGCATATTCACCCCTTATTCCTTAATCTACACCGTACGTAAAGTTCCTCGTTTGTGGGGTATGCAAGTACAAAATTTGCTATACTGTATAACAAGATTCGCAAAATACTATAACATTTCAAGCTGAATACTATATGATGTTGATTTCGTACGTGCAAAATACAATTATGAGGGCTCGCGCTGCCCTACGTCACCCCCCGTGTGAATATGCACCCAAACCAAAGGGGGTTTAAGGGGGATTTTAATTTAAATGTGTTGGACCCAATGGTTGTGTTAATTAATGTCAATGGTAGTTACGTGTTGGTTGTTAATGTCAATGGTTGTTATGTGTTGGTTGTTTTGTCGCCATATTCCTATTCCTGAGCAGTTCACCCTTGCTGGCTTGTAATACCTCCTTAGTCAAAGCATGTTTGCTTGAAGTCTAAATCTGATACTACTATGGGCCTATATATCTACGATAGTTGCCCTTCCTAGGAGGTATGTCCAGTCTCATCCTTTAGAACTGATGAAGTCGTCTACTTGTTGGTGGCGTAGCTGTGACATTAGTCATCTATGTGGGGCCCTTCCTCGAGACAATATGGCACTTGGAGAATATCCTAGACTAGGAGATGTTCCTTCCCTAATGTGATCAATTTTGTAAGTGCCATGATGCCCATTGGCTGTTGCATAGCCCTCTTGGCAACTCTTGTGTCTATTCTTGATGTCGCAATCGTCCTTCCTATAGGCTCCCCTTTATTATTTGTGTTCGGGCTTCCCTGTACACCATCTTGGCCTTTGATTTGCTGAAGTTTCCTCCATAAGGTTGCCCTCTGCATTTAGTTCGTTGATGTTGTCGAGTGGCTCCAGTGTCGAGGCCTCGAGGATCTGCAACGAAGGTTCTCTTGACCTATTTGACCGCCTAAAGTGCACAAAGCAACTAATACTACCACAACAATAGTTATTTATGTCTATTTACTCTACAAACTCTATTTTTATACCTTTATCCACTCTACCTCAAATGACCCACTTGGCATTTGGCACTTTACTAAGCACTGAGAAAGGTACTTATTTACCTATCATGGGGTGGTATAATGAGACTTACTTTGTGGGTGTACTTGGTGTGTCAGACTAAATTACCTAGATAGAATGAATTCCTAGATAATTATCGATGATACAAAGGCATGGCGAAAGATACTTGATGGTAGTGCACCTATAACGTGTGTTGGTGTAACATACCAACGTGTGACAACAATTTCTAAGGCCTTGGCAACTAACTGGATTTCTAAGAAAAAGAACAAAAAAAATGTAGCAACTGCTGGCGTTCGCGACGCAGAGGCCTTTGGCACAGAGTGACCAGAGTGGCCTGATCTTAGCTACTTTTTGACATTTTTAGCAAAAATTAAGTGCTACACTGCATTTTTAGACAAATTCTAAGCATTCTAACATCTTTTAGTACACAATTTAGATCAATTTTGCCCTAAATCAAGGGACTCGGGTCACTTCACGCGCAAGGGGCCTGCGTTCGCGAAGCAGAGGCCTTTCGCGTGGTTTGACCCGAGTTGACTTTTTTTTCTTTGTACCATTAATTCTAGGAACATATATATATAAGCTCAAAATTTTATTCAAAGATTTCTAAATTTCATCTTTTCTAATCCTCCGTGCTAGGTTCATGCTTTTGAGCATAATGGTCATCCTCTTGGCATGAATGGTACAGATCTTCGCCTCCTCGGCTTTGGCCGCTACCTGGCAAGACTCCGTCGTCGTTGATGTGGCTCGGTAGTCGTAGTCCATCTTGAACTCCTGCATAGGCCCTTGATGTAGGCACGCGAAAAGAGATTTTCTGAATCATCAGACTGGTACACTGTTGGTAATGCCAAATATGCCGAGCAGCTCTACTATGCTGGGAATTTAGCCTATGGCAGACCTTCTTCGAAGAATCGGGTCGAGGTGGTGGAGGCTTGCTTTTCGACCCTGGTCAGCTACCCTGTCAGATCCATCGGTGGAGATAAATCTTGCATGCTGCCTTCTTCTTCTCGTACTCAATATCTTGCTTCAGTTTTAAATAGCTTCTCGCTGATCTTACCCTCCTTGGACTGCATTGGATATGGTTGTCGAGCGTAGATTCCGTCTGTTCTTCGGCCCCTCCTCCTCCTCTTCTTCTTTAGCCTCTTGCTCCTCCCTCTTGTTGGTGTGGTCTTTCCTCCTGGGGCTCATCCTCCTCCAATTCATCCGGCTGTGGTTCTCTGATAACCACGCTCCCTCTACGCCTAGCTTCACGCCGTCTCTTTGTTCGCTTCTCCCTTGCCTATGTCTCTTTCTTCCTTTTCTTCCGCATTGATGGCTCCCCTTGCTGTTGTTCCTGCTGCTGGGGTTGCTCGTATTGCCGAGATTGCTCCTACTACTTGCTGCTCACCTACTTTTCCTGGTGTTGGGGTTGCTCCTGTTGCCGAGGTTGCTCTTGCTACTTCCTCCTCACTTGCTCTTCCTGTTGCTGGGGTTGTTCGTATTGTCAAGGTTGCTCTTGCTACTTGCTGCTTACTTACTCTTGTTGCTGTTGGGGTTTCTCATGTTGCCGAGGTTGCTCTTGCTACTTGCTCCTCACCTCCAGAAGCAGACGCCACGATCTCAATTTCCCCCAAGCCTTGCGATTATTCACCTGAAGTGGTAAGTCGTTGCTCCTCCAAGAGTGAAACGATTCATCTGAAGAGCTTGAATGGCTAAGTTCGTCGTCTGGCCTAGACCGCAGGGCCTCAAGATTTTGTTCATCGCCGCCCGCCGTGAGTGCTTCAAATGCTCCAGTGCAAGCTGGGGCTTCTAACCTTCCTAGCTACTTGCTTGGTCCTCCCAACCACTTAAAACTCTGTCCATGATGTCCCAGTTCCTGCACATGACTTTGTTCATGTTCCCATTCTTGTTTCTATCTCTGTCTTTGATTCTTATCTTAATCATGCACCGCTTCTATCCTAGATCCCACTACATTTTTTTCTCTTGCTCCTGCTCCTTCTCCTGCTTTTGCTCCTGTCTAGATGCATGTTTTTGTGGGAGCTTCTTCATCTCAATCATGTCCTTGATTACATATCTCGAATATTTCTCTTCATGAGTTTATCAAATCTAGAATGTAAGATTCCACTTTAGTATTTGCAGTTCAAGTTCAGTCCTCGACTAGCTCTGCAACTATAAAGTCTGGTTCAATGATCCCAGATAGATATAGTGAATTTTCTAATGTTGTTTAGCAAAATCAATGCTAGTCATCTTTTAGAGCACTATTTATAAGATTGTCATATCGATCTGCACTACATAACTATGGTGCCAAATGGTTCCATCTACTGTCTATGACCTACTGACTTGCAAGTTTTATGAGAGAAATAATTTTATTCGACATCGCAGTCACCTGGTTTGGCATATTTTTTCTTTGTCAAGAAGAAAGACAATTCTTTGGGATCGGTTATTGATTATCGCAGTCTCAACTAGATTACCATGGCGAATGCATATTCACTTCCTCTAATCTCGGAGTTTTTGGAGCGACTCCAAGATGCATGCTATTTCACGAAGATTCATCACCGTTGTGCATATTCGACATGGCTATTTCAAGTATGCAATTATGCTTTTTTGGCTTGCCAATGTCCCAGCTATCTTACAGCATATGGCAAATGATGTGTTCTATGAGTTTTGGGATATTTTCGTCATTATCTATCTAGATGATATTCTTATTTATTCCAAAACTCTCGAAGAATATGAGAGGCATGTTCCTCAAGTTTTTCAAAAGCTGCTGAGCATGGATCGTATCATAATCTCGAGAAGTATCAGTTTGAAGCATGATAATGTAAAGTTTCTTTGTTATTGCATCACTCCTCAGGGAGTCTCCATAGATCCAGTCAAAGTTAGAACTATTCTAGACTAGCAAAAAACTTCTTTGATTCAGCTATCCAATGTTTTCTTGGATTTTGGAACCTTTCTCCCTTAAATAGATTATGTTCTCTCTCTCAATTCTCATCGGCATTCTCTCCAAGCCGGATCTTTGATTCTTGGTGTTAGTTTCCCTCCCCTCCTGCCATTTTCTTCCTTGAGGTCATTGAGTGATTGTTTGTGTTTTGGTCGATGTTGCTTTCATAGGGAGGATCTATGCACACGTGGTTGCTCAACCCTCTTTATTCTGATAGTTGTTATCATGATAGGTTTGGGTCGTGGATTGTGGGCTTGGTTCGTCGTCTCTCATATTCGATCTCGGCAAGAATTGTGACTTCCGAGTAGCACCTTTGGGGTTCTCTCTTTTCATGTGTTATCACTTTGAATTTTTTCCATTGCTCTCTCTCTCTCTCTCTCTCTCTCTCTCTCTCTCTCTCTCTCTCTCTCTCTCTCTCTCTCTCTCTCTCTCTCTCTCTCTCTCTCTCTCTCTCTCTCTCTCTCTCTCTCTCTCTCTCTCTCTCTCTCTCTCTCTCTCTTCTCTCTCTCTCTCTCTCTCTCTTGTTCAGTTTAGTGGCTAGTCCATTGGGTTAGCAATTAAGGGATCTTGTGTTCAAGTCTCTGGGGTCCGTCATATGTCCTCATGGACGCCGCCAATGTGGCATGACGTAAAAATACTCTCTCTCTCTCTCTCTCTCTCTCTCTCTCTCTCTCTCTCTCTCTCTCTCTCTCTCTAGTCTAGTGGCGTGACGTTAAAACTACTATCTATCTATCTATCTATCTCTCTCTAGTCTAGTGGTAATACACTAGATCTAGTAACTATAGGTCTCGAGTTCGGGACCGCCCAAAATCACACTCAAAACCCATAGACGCAATGTAAAGTGGTTGGGAGCAGGGCCCAACCAAGCAATGTAGTGTGGTGTGTGGTCACATGTCCAGTTGGATGCTGCCTAGTGGCGTGACGTTAAAATACTCTCTCTCTCTCTCTCTCTCTCTCTCTCTCTCTCTCTCTCTCTCTAAAGGTACCTTTGGTTGGTCCTGGGAACTAAAGGTAAAACTATTTAAAGCTTTAGTGCAAAGTGTAATTCTTTATGGATGTGAGATCTGGGGACCTAGCCTTCCTCAATGTTTGTGGAACGATATTGAGCAAGTGTTGAAAAAATTTCTACGCTTAGAATTAGGAATAAAGGCACAGACTCCATATACCATGATGCTAACAGAAAGTGGATTCTTACTATTGGAGGGTGAAGCCCTTATTAGATGTGTCATATACATGAGAAAAGTATTGATGATGGATAATTCCAGGATGACTTATCAGGCATTGATAGCTTCAGAAGAAAAAGGTATATGGCATGATGTCAAGAGATGGCTATATAAATGGGGAATTCAGTGGGATGAGATGATGGCAGTAGACCCGAATGATACAAGGGCGTGGCTATCAGAACAGATATTTAAAAAATTATGGTCCCAACCGAAGACAAAGATGCTTCTTTATCGAATGAATATTAATCCAAAACTGGAGCCAGCGAGATACCTACAGGATAATCTTTCTATCAAAAAGAGACACGCAATCTGTAGAATAAGATTGAGCTCCCATCATTTGGGGGTCGAGGTAGGGAGATGGGGTGATATAATTCCAAGAGATAAGAGATACTGTAGAATGTGTGATAAGGGGAGAGTAGAAGATGAATGTCATGCATTACTTGATTGTGAGGCATATGAGACACTTAGGGATGCTTATGATATATATTTCTCTGATCTTCCTACATTATTTACAGTTCATGGGGATATTCTCAGGAAGTTCATAATAGAGCTTCTAGAACACAGGAAAGTATGTCTAGATACTCTACAGGGAAATATCATTGAGGATGAAGAGGATGTATTGAGTGAGAGTGATGAGCTAGATGAGGATGCAGAAACTCATCTACTATTTTATGATGATATATGAATACTTATTGTCTAATAGGCCTTAGAGGCCTCCCAACGACATAATAAACTTTCTTTCTTTCTTTCTTTCTCTCTCTCTCTCTCTCTCTTCAGGAGTAGCACTTGTCGCTTCTAGGTAGGCTCCAAGGGGCTCTTCTATTGATGTGGCTATTTTTTCTTCTTAGTGTAGCTTTTAGCTTCTAGAGTCTCCTTAACTTCCAAACTCTTTCTCTTCTCGGCGTAGATTTATAGCTTCCGAGCCCCTCATTGGACATTTTTTCCTTTTGATATTCTAATTTCCTCAATATTCTTTCTCAACTTTGTGCTTGCCATCAAAATTTTATTCGATCTTTCATATATCTTCCATTTAGAATTTTTTCTTCAAGTCGGCACTTCGTAAATGGCCGATTGCTCTAACACTTTGATGGTTGGCATAGTTGATTTTTTTCCATGCTTTGCAGTTTGAAGCGATAGTCGATGTGATGGATTTTGGCATATCGTTTGGGGCTGTGTGTTTGGGGGGAAGGGGGCAAGGGAAGGGGGGTCATGGGATTTATTTCAGTTGACACTCTTCGTGGACTATCATGGGCATGGACGCATCTTCAATGACCTTTCTGTCAGTAACTGCTCTTTGAGTCAGTTATTTATCGTTAGGATGTTCCTCGAAAACCTGAAAGGACAAGGTTTTTTATCCCAACGATAAGTTTCTGACTCGAGACGATTTTACCTTTGGTAATGTTCTTGATCCCTTGTGGAATTACTTATTGCATATATACTCCATTCATTTGACCTCAGTGATTGTCTAGTTCTAGGGCATTTGATTCTAGTTTCACTCATTTGGGATCCATTGTTGTGTATTCCTTTGAGTCATTGTATTTATTGATCCAGTCTCATCAATAGAACACCACTTCGACTTATTCGACTAATTGCTCCAAGATTGAGTGTAGATGTTGGTACAAATTTTTAAAAGGATATTTTCAACCGTTCTCTTGGAAGTTCGGGAGCAATTTCCATCTTCAATGTAAAAGGACTTTGAAAGAAAAGGAGGGAAAGTCAAGGTGAAGAAAAGAAAAAGAAAGATTCAACGCTAGATGCTGCAAAAAAAAAAAAGAAAAAGAAAAAGTAATAGTTACCTTTAAGCATGATTATAATAATGGAGGACTCCTCTCAAACTGGATAAACAACATTGAAAAGTGAAGGACTTTCATATTGCTTGAATGTTGACAATATTTACTTGGAAGAATTGAATGTGGTAGTATTTGTATTTTAGCCTATTTGTGTCTAATTTTTGTGTTGGCAATTAGCTTATAGATGATGTAATACAATAGTCAGTGATACAAAGTGTTATATTCAATAACGCCACTGCCCTCCTCAATTGGTCCATGCAGACATTTGTTCATCTTAGCAATAAGAGTTTCTGTGAATATGGGATGAACTTGTCTCACTTCAGCCACATTCTCTAGTTTCAACTTCTTCACTTCAAGTATTTAAGAAGTGCACGCTCGACAGTGCCAATCTTCTTCCGGTCGAGTTTTCATAACACGCCTACCAAAATAAGTCTTCATGGCCTTAATAAGTGTAGTGCCTGTCATGATCTCCGTCAACAAACTTTACAAGTCCATAAGTTGCATGGACTTCAAAGGCCGATATGAATTGTTCATGAATACCCTCAGGCGGTCTTTAATTTCAATTCCATTCCCCTTCTCATCCTTTAGTTGTTCCTCATAGAAGAGCTGAGCAACTTGCATGCACATATTCCAATTCTCCTCGTCCAAATAAACAAAGTAATCATAGTCTTGCGTGCTAGCTTTCTTCAGCCTTTGCATCGCTATAGATACCCAATCCTACAACAAGTACAACCATTAGAATATTGGAGACAATTCTCTTCAAAATTGGGTGCTCGCCTGTAACGGACCTGGCCACTTGATGGGGCAGCATGTGTATTTAAATACGCATTTATCCATGCATGGCATGCATGCATGCGTGCATGCATGTGTAGAGAGCTTAAAAGCAGAGGTTTTCTTGTGTTTTTGAGAAGGAGCCTTGCAAAGCTTTTGTAGGAGGCCAGAGACGAATTGCAAAGCATAGAAGGATTCTGTTGGAGACACCAAAGAGGCAAGAGCTTGGAGATCACATCAAGAACGGCATCAAACATCTTCTTACAGGTGGGGTTTTGTTGAGTTAATCTGAGTTTCATGGGCTGATATCATTGGATTTATGCATGAATTGTTAAGAAGGTTTGGCTATGTATGTTCGGGAAAGTATGGCATGCAGAAACATCCAGAGGAACGAAAGATGGAATAGAAGCTAATCTAGATGCATGATAATTATCCTAAAAGAGTCTGGAGTAGGCCGAAATTGATGCAGGAGGAATCTAGTTGAGAAATTATGGGCTGCAACAACGGTTTTTCCATGCAACAGACGGAATCGTTGCCAATGGAGCCAGAAGATCTGGAAACATTCCGATATGACATGGAACAGGCCGACAGGCTGGCTGAGCTTCCCATTGTCCCGGAGCTATGTTTATGATGATTTGGTATTTTGGCTATGTTCTTTGCTTCTGTTGCTCATGTGTTATATTCCTTTGCATTAGGTTGTCATTGTCTTAGCACTGTGCTCACGTAGGATTTTCCGTCTGTGTTTGTGCTTACCAAAGATTTGCAGAGTATTTCCATGCATGTAGCGGCAGCTAGGGATCCCCACTTAGTCACGAGGACTAACCCCAGTGAGTGCATATGTGCAGTGAATGAGCAAGGCGGTGGTCAAGCTAACGGTAGCAGTGCAGTTGTGGCTCGTGGTTGAGCGAGAAGATTCCAGGGTTGAATTGCTAGAGTTGGATGTTATCTCTATCGAGAATGTTGATTTATTGGATGTTGACCTTACCTGATTATATTGAGTTTATAAACATTTGTTCATTGAATTTGGAATAAGTAAGTTCAATTGAAAGGAAGATTTAATTCTTCACTAGTATTATCAACCTAGAATTATAGAAGTTTGACAAGATGCCGAGTTGCCTTCGGGAAAGTATGGCATGCAGAAATATCCAGAGGAAGGAAAGATGGAATAGAAGCTAATCTAGATGCATGGTAATTATCCTAAAAGAGTCTGGAGTAGGCCAAATTGATGCAGGGAGGAATCTAGTTGAGAAATTATGGGCTGCAACAACGGTTTTTCCATGCAAAGCATTTTAATCGTTGCCAATGGAGCCATAAGATCTGGAAACATTCCGATATGACATGGAACAGGCTGATTTTGGCATTAGAACCCCGATGCATTATGGGCAGCTCAAAAAGTTGCAACCTGGCATAAACCGATCTCCGCTTTGTTGGTTGTTTCGTTGTTTTATTTGTCCTTTTCCTTGATGTCTTGTTAACAAATGTCATGTACACCTTAAATAAAGTTATAAGAAGTGGATAAATAAATATACAAGGAGTATAAGGGAAACTATGAAAGTACAAGGGCAGGGATCTAGCACAGACTATCCACAATAGTAAGTTCAGTACAGATGCAGGAGATAGGTCTGATTTGATTATTAGTTATTTAAGTATGCATTGTTGAATTAAACAAGATAAGGTCCTAAAGTAACATGAGGCATTGAACGAGTGGTTCCTAGAGATGGGGCCTAGTCTAAGTATCCGTTGGCAGAAGTTACAAGCAATTGCGATCACGAGGTCTTGTGGATTTTAAGTCAGAAGTGCGGGGTTTGAAGCTTCCGCATTGGACACACTAATAAGTTCCTTACCTATGGAAAGAGGGTAACCTTGGAGATCAAGTGAAGTTGGGCCGAGGGATCAATATGAGGCGTATGGGGTCGTCTATATGAGGCTATGGCATGGAACACTGTAGTCTAAGTGTATAACTGTAAGTTTCTAAGTGTTGAACTATATTTTATCAAAGACATCATAGCTAATGGATTATCCTCGTGGGAGAATGATTTTGGGGTAAGTGGTGCAGTATGAAATGATATTGTCTTTTCTTGTTCAGTGAAATACATAGGTGTGGGAGCGACATCAATGACAGTTAGGCTTGTGAGAGTACTTCAACTTGGGCAGGTTGTATGGGCAACATCAGCAGCAGTATAATCCAAGCACACATATAGTAAACACTTTAATGAACACCACATGTCATGGTCTTTGCATTGTCTCACTGTTGTCTTGGTATTTTGTTATGTACTTGGATCCTCCGGGGTCGAACTTCCAGGTTAGGTGGCCTAGGTTGTTCCGGCATGACTTATGTTTCTATGTTCTATGTATTTGTGCTCTGTGACACCGGGCGTAGTTCTCCTGGCAGGGACTCCTACGTCAGTCAACTCTCGTGAACTCCCATGGTAAGAGGTCCTCCAGTGCCAGACGCGGGCTGAGAGGGTATGCGCATACGAGGTTCACCCCACCACCCGCTACAGGGCTTGGAATGTAAGCTGGCTGGGCAACATGCTGCTAACGGGGCCTGTATATAGGCTGGCTGAGCTTCCCATTGTCCCGGAGCTATGTTTATGATGATTTGGTATTTTGGCTATGTTCTTTGCTTCTGTTGCTCATGTGTTATATTCCTTTGCATTAGGTTGTCATTGTCTTAGCACTGTGCTCACGTAGGATTTTCCGTCTGTGTTTGTGCTTACCCAAGATTTGCAGAGTATTTCCATGCATGTAGCGGCAGCTAGGGATCCCCACTTAGTCACGAGGACTAACCCCAGTGAGTGCATATGTGCAGTGAATGAGCAAGGCGGTGGTCAAGCTAACGGTAGCAGTGCAGTTGTGGCTCGTGGTTGAGCGAGAAGATTCCAGGGTTGAATTGCTAGAGTTGGATGTTATCTCTATCGAGAATGTTGATTTATTGGATGTTGACCTTACCTGATTATATTGAGTTTATAAACATTTGTTCATTGAATTTGGAATAAGTAAGTTCAATTGAAAGGAAGATTTAGTTCTTCACCAGTATTATCAACCTAGAATTATAGAAGTTTGACAAGATGCCGAGTTGCCTTCGGGAAAGTATGGCATGCAGAAACATCCAGAGGAACGAAAGATGGAATAGAAGCTAATCTAGATGCATGGTAATTATCCTAAAAGAGTCTGGAGTAGGCCGAAATTGATGCAGGAGGAATCTAGTTGAGAAATTATGGGCTGCAACAACGGCTTTTCCATGCAACAGACGGAATCGTTGCCAATGGAGCCAGAAGATCTGGAAACATTCCGATATGACATGGAACAGGCCGATTTGGGCATATAGAACGCCGATGCATTATGGGCAGCTCCGAAAAGTTGCAACCTGGTCTGTAACCCGATCTGTTTGTTGGTTGTTTCGTTGTTTTATTCGTCCTTTTCCTTGATGTCTTGTTAACAAATGTCATGTACACCTTAAATAAAGTTATAAGAAGTGGATAAATAAATATACAAGGAGTATAAGGGAAACTATGGAAGTACAAGGGCAGGGATCTAGCACAGACTATCCACAATAGTAAGTTCAGTACAGATGCAGGAGATAGGTCTGATTTGATTATTAGTTATTTAAGTATGCTTTGTTGAATTAAACAAGATAAGGTCCTAAAGTAACATGAGGCATTGAACGAGTGGTTCCTAGAGATGGGGCCTAGTCTAAGTATCCGTTGGCAGAAGTTACAAGCAATTGCGATCACGAGGTCTTGTGGATTTTAAGTCAGAAGTGCGGGGTTTGAAGTTTCCGCATTGGACACACTAATAAGTTCCTTACCTATGGAAAGAGGGTAACCTTGGAGATCAAGTGAAGTTGGGCCGAGGGATCAATATGAGGTGTATGGGGTCGTCTATATGAGGCTATGGCATGGAACACTGTAGTCTAAGTGTATAACTGTAAGTTTCTAAGTGTTGAACTATATTTTATCAAAGACATCATAGCTAATGGATTATCCTCGTGGGAGAATGATTTTGGGGTAAGTGGTGCAGTATGAAATGATATTGTCTTTTCTTGTTCAGTGAAATACATAGGTGTGGGAGCGACATCAATGACAGTTAGGCTTGTGAGAGTACTTCAACTTGGGCAGGTTGTATGGGCAACATCAGCAGCAGTATAATCCAAGCACACATATAGTAAACACTTTAATGAACACCACATGTCATGGTCTTTGCATTGTCTCACTGTTGTCTTGGTATTTTGTTATGTACTTGGATCCTCCGGGGTCGAACTTCCAGGTTAGGTGGCCTGGGTTGTTCCGGCATGACTTATGTTTCTATGTTCTATGTATTTGTGCTCTGTGACACCGGGCGTAGTTCTCCTGGCAGGGACTCCTACGTCAGTCAACTCTCGTGAACTCCCATGGTAAGAGGTCCTCCAGTGCCAGACGCGGGCTGAGAGGGTATGCGCATACGAGGTTCACCCCACCACCCGCTACAGGGCTTGGAATGTAAGCTGGCTGGGCAACATGCTGCTAACGGGGCCTGTATATAGGCTGGCTGAGCTTCCCATTGTCCCAGAGCTATGTTTATGATGATTTGGTATTTTGGCTATTTTCTTTGCTTCTGTTGCTCATGTGTTATATTCCTTTGCATTAGGTTGTCATTGTCTTAGCACTGTGCTCACGTAGGATTTTCCGTCTGTGTTTGTGCTTACCCAAGATTTGCAGAGTATTTCCATGCATGTAGCGGCAGCTAGGGATCCCCACTTAGTCACGAGGACTAACCCCAGTGAGTGCATATGTGCAGTGAATGAGCAAGGCGGTGGTCAAGCTAACGGTAGCAGTGCAGTTGTGGCTCGTGGTTGAGCGAGAAGATTCCAGGGTTGAATTGCTAGAGTTGGATGTTATCTCTATCGAGAATGTTGATTTATTGGATGTTGACCTTACCTGATTATATTGAGTTTATAAACATTTGTTCATTGAATTTGGAATAAGTAAGTTCAATTGAAAGGAAGATTTAATTCTTCACTAGTATTATCAACCTAGAATTATAGAAGTTTGACAAGATGCCGAGTTGCCTTCGGGAAAGTATGGCATGCAGAAACATCCAGAGGAAGGAAAGATGGAATAGAAGCTAATCTAGATGCATGGTAATTATCCTAAAAGAGTCTGGAGTAGGCCGAAATTGATGCAGGAGGAATCTAGTTGAGAAATTATGGGCTGCAACAACGGTTTTTCCATGCAACAGACGGAATCGTTGCCAATGGAGCCATAAGATCTGGAAACATTCCGATATGACATGGAACAGGCTGATTTTGGCATTAGAACCCCGATGCATTATGGGCAGCTCCGAAAAGTTGCAACCTGGTCTGTAACCCGATCTGTTTGTTGGTTGTTTCGTTGTTTTATTTGTCCTTTTCCTTGATGTCTTGTTAACAAATGTCATGTACACCTTAAATAAAGTTATAAGAAGTGGATAAATAAATATACAAGGAGTATAAGGGAAACTATGAAAGTACAAGGGCAGGGATCTAGCACAGACTATCCACAATAGTAAGTTCAGTACAGATGCAGGAGATAGGTCTGATTTGATTATTAGTTATTTAAGTATGCATTGTTGAATTAAACAAGATAAGGTCCTAAAGTAACATGAGGCATTGAACGAGTGGTTCCTAGAGATGGGGCCTAGTCTAAGTATCCGTTGGCAGAAGTTACAAGCAATTGCGATCACGAGGTCTTGTGGATTTTAAGTCAGAAGTGCGGGGTTTGAAGTTTCCGCATTGGACACACTAATAAGTTCCTTACCTATGGAAAGAGGGTAACCTTGGAGATCAAGTGAAGTTGGGCCGAGGGATCAATATGAGGTGTATGGGGTCGTCTATATGAGGCTATGGCATGGAACACTGTAGTCTAAGTGTATAACTGTAAGTTTCTAAGTGTTGAACTATATTTTATCAAAGACATCATAGCTAATGGATTATCCTCGTGGGAGAATGATTTTGGGGTAAGTGGTGCAGTATGAAATGATATTGTCTTTTCTTGTTCAGTGAAATACATAGGTGTGGGAGCGGCATCAATGACAGTTAGGCTTGTGAGAGTACTTCAACTTGGGCAGGTTGTATGGGCAACATCAGCAGCAGTATAATCCAAGCACACATATAGTAAACACTTTAATGAACACCACATGTCATGGTCTTTGCATTGTCTCACTGTTGTCTTGGTATTTTGTTATGTACTTGGATCCTCCGGGGTCGAACTTCCAGGTTAGGTGGCCTGGGTTGTTCCGGCATGACTTATGTTTCTATGTTCTATGTATTTGTGCTCTGTGACACCGGGCGTAGTTCTCCTGGCAGGGATTGCTACGTCAGTCAACTCTCGTGAACTCCCATGGTAAGAGGTCCTCCAGTGCCAGACGTGGGCTGAGAGGGTATGCGCATACGAGGTTCACCCCACCACCCGCTACAGGGCTTGGAATGTAAGCTGGCTGGGCAACATGCTGCTAACGGGGCCTGTATATAGGCTGGCTGAGCTTCCCATTGTCCCGGAGCTATGTTTATGATGATTTGGTATTTTGGCTATGTTCTTTGCTTCTGTTGCTCATGTGTTATATTCCTTTGCATTAGGTTGTCATTGTCTTAGCACTGTGCTCACGTAGGATTTTCCGTCTGTGTTTGTGCTTACCCAAGATTTGCAGAGTATTTCCATGCATGCAGCGGCAGCCAGGGATCCCCACTTAGTCACGAGGACTAACCCCAGTGAGTGCATATGTGCAGTGAATGAGCAAGGCGGTGGTCAAGCTAACGGTAGCAGTGCAGTTGTGGCTCGTGGTTGAGCGAGAAGATTCCAGGGTTGAATTGCTAGAGTTGGATGTTATCTCTATCGAGAATGTTGATTTATTGGATGTTGACCTTACCTGATTATATTGAGTTTATAAACATTTGTTCATTGAATTTGGAATAAGTAAGTTCAATTGAAAGGAAGATTTAATTCTTCACTAGTATTATCAACCTAGAATTATAGAAGTTTGACAAGATGCCGAGTTGCCTTCGGGAAAGTATGGCATGCAGAAACATCCAGAGGAAGGAAAGATGGAATAGAAGCTAATCTAGATGCATGGTAATTATCCTAAAAGAGTCTGGAGTAGGCCGAAATTGATGCAGGAGGAATCTAGTTGAGAAATTATGGGCTGCAACAACGGTTTTTCCATGCAACAGACGGAATCGTTGCCAATGGAGCCATAAGATCTGGAAACATTCCGATATGACATGGAACAGGCTGATTTTGGCATTAGAACCCCGATGCATTATGGGCAGCTCCGAAAAGTTGCAACCTGGTCTGTAACCTGATCTGTTTGTTGGTTGTTTCGTTGTTTTATTTGTCCTTTTCCTTGATGTCTTGTTAACAAATGTCATGTACACCTTAAATAAAGTTATAAGAAGTGGATAAATAAATATACAAGGAGTATAAGGGAAACTATGAAAGTACAAGGGCAGGGATCTAGCACAGACTATCCACAATAGTAAGTTCAGTACAGATGCAGGAGATAGGTCTGATTTGATTATTAGTTATTTAAGTATGCTTTGTTGAATTAAACAAGATAAGGTCCTAAAGTAACATGAGGCATTGAACGAGTGGTTCCTAGAGATGGGGCCTAGTCTAAGTATCCGTTGGCAGAAGTTACAAGCAATTGCGATCACGAGGTCTTGTGGATTTTAAGTCAGAAGTGCGGGGTTTGAAGTTTCCGCATTGGACACACTAATAAGTTCCTTACCTATGGAAAGAGGGTAACCTTGGAGATCAAGTGAAGTTGGGCCGAGGGATCAATATGAGGCGTATGGGGTCGTCTATATGAGGCTATGGCATGGAACACTGTAGTCTAAGTGTATAACTGTAAGTTTCTAAGTGTTGAACTATATTTTATCAAAGACATCATAGCTAATGGATTATCCTCGTGGGAGAATGATTTTGGGGTAAGTGGTGCAGTATGAAATGATATTGTCTTTTCTTGTTCAGTGAAATACATAGGTGTGGGAGCGGCATCAATGACAGTTAGGCTTGTGAGAGTACTTCAACTTGGGCAGGTTGTATGGGCAACATCAGCAGCAGTATAATCCAAGCACACATATAGTAAACACTTTAATGAACACCACATGTCATGGTCTTTGCATTGTCTCACTGTTGTCTTGGTATTTTGTTATGTACTTGGATCCTCCGGGGTTGGACTTCCAGGTTAGGTGGCCTGGTTTGTTCCGGCATGACTCATGTTTCTATGTTCTATGTATTTGTGCTCTGTGACACCGGGCGTAGTTCTCCTGGCAGGGATTGCTACGTCAGTCAACTCTTGTGAACTCCCATGGTAAGAGGTCCTCCAGTGCCAGACGTGGGCTGAGAGGGTATGCGCATACGAGGTTCACCCCACCACCCGCTACAGGGCTTGGAATGTAAGCTGGCTGGGCAACATGCTGCTAACGGGGCCTGTATATAGGCTGGCTGAGCTTCCCATTGTCCCGGAGCTATGTTTATGATGATTTGGTATTTTGGCTATGTTCTTTGCTTCTGTTGCTCATGTGTTATATTCCTTTGCATTAGGTTGTCATTGTCTTAGCACTGTGCTCACGTAGGATTTTCCGTCTGTGTTTGTGCTTACCCAAGATTTGCAGAGTATTTCCATGCATGCAGCGGCAGCCAGGGATCCCCACTTAGTCACGAGGACTAACCCCAGTGAGTGCATATGTGCAGTGAATGAGCAAGGCGGTGGTCAAGCTAACGGTAGCAGTGCAGTTGTGGCTCGTGGTTGAGCGAGAAGATTCCAGGGTTGAATTGCTAGAGTTGGATGTTATCTCTATCGAGAATGTTGATTTATTGGATGTTGACCTTACCTGATTATATTGAGTTTATAAACATTTGTTCATTGAATTTGGAATAAGTAAGTTCAATTGAAAGGAAGATTTAATTCTTCACTAGTATTATCAACCTAGAATTATAGAAGTTTGACAAGATGCCGAGTTGCCTTCGGGAAAGTATGGCATGCAGAAATATCCAGAGGAAGGAAAGATGGAATAGAAGCTAATCTAGATGCATGGTAATTATCCTAAAAGAGTCTGGAGTAGGCCGAAATTGATGCAGGAGGAATCTAGTTGAGAAATTATGGGCTGCAACAACGGTTTTTCCATGCAACAGACGGAATCGTTGCCAATGGAGCCAGAAGATCTGGAAACATTCCGATATGACATGGAACAGGCCGATTTGGGCATTAGAACCCCGATGCATTATGGGCAGCTCCGATAAGTTGCAACCTGGTCTGTAACCCGATCTGTTTGTTGGTTGTTTCGTTGTTTTATTTGTCCTTTTCCTTGATGTCTTGTTAACAAATGTCATGTACACCTTAAATAAAGTTATAAGAAGTGGATAAATAAATATACAAGGAGTATAAGGGAAACTATGAAAGTACAAGGGCAGGGATCTAGCACAGACTATCCACAATAGTAAGTTCAGTACAGATGCAGGAGATAGGTCTGATTTGATTATTAGTTATTTAAGTATGCTTTGTTGAATTAAACAAGATAAGGTCCTAAAGTAACATGAGGCATTGAACGAGTGGTTCCTAGAGATGGGGCCTAGTCTAAGTATCCGTTGGCAGAAGTTACAAGCAATTGCGATCACGAGGTCTTGTGGATTTTAAGTCAGAAGTGCGGGGTTTGAAGTTTCCGCATTGGACACACTAATAAGTTCCTTACCTATGGAAAGAGGGTAACCTTGGAGATCAAGTGAAGTTGGGCCGAGGGATCAATATGAGGCGTATGGGGTCGTCTATATGAGGCTATGGCATGGAACACTGTAGTCTAAGTGTATAACTGTAAGTTTCTAAGTGTTGAACTATATTTTATCAAAGACATCATAGCTAATGGATTATCCTCGTGGGAGAATGATTTTGGGGTAAGTGGTGCAGTATGAAATGATATTGTCTTTTCTTGTTCAGTAAAATACATAGGTGTGGGAGCGGCATCAATGACAGTTAGGCTTGTGAGAGTACTTCAACTTGGGCAGGTTGTATGGGCAACATCAGCAGCAGTATAATCCAAGCACACATATAGTAAACACTTTAATGAACACCACATGTCATGGTCTTTGCATTGTCTCACTGTTGTCTTGGTATTTTGTTATGTACTTGGATCCTCCGGGGTCGGACTTCCAGGTTAGGTGGCCTGGGTTGTTCCGGCATGACTCATGTTTCTATGTTCTATGTATTTGTGCTCTGTGACACCGGGCGTAGTTCTCCTGGCAGGGATTGCTACGTCAGTCAACTCTTGTGAACTCCCATGGTAAGAGGTCCTCCAGTGCCAGACGTGGGCTGAGAGGGTATGCGCATACGAGGTTCACCCCACCACCCGCTACAGGGCTTGGAATGTAAGCTGGCTGGGCAACATGCTGCTAACGGGGCCTGTATATAGGCTGGCTGAGCTTCCCATTGTCCCGGAGCTATGTTTATGATGATTTGGTATTTTGGCTATGTTCTTTGCTTCTGTTGCTCATGTGTTATATTCCTTTGCATTAGGTTGTCATTGTCTTAGCACTGTGCTCACGTAGGATTTTCCGTCTGTGTTTGTGCTTACCCAAGATTTGCAGAGTATTTCCATGCATGCAGCGGCAGCCAGGGATCCCCACTTAGTCACGAGGACTAACCCCAGTGAGTGCATATGTGCAGTGAATGAGCAAGGCGGTGGTCAAGCTAACGGTAGCAGTGCAGTTGTGGCTCGTGGTTGAGCGAGAAGATTCCAGGGTTGAATTGCTAGAGTTGGATGTTATCTCTATCGAGAATGTTGATTTATTGGATGTTGACCTTACCTGATTATATTGAGTTTATAAACATTTGTTCATTGAATTTGGAATAAGTAAGTTCAATTGAAAGGAAGATTTAATTCTTCACCAGTATTATCAACCTAGAATTATAGAAGTTTGACAAGATGCCGAGTTGCCTTCGGGAAAGTATGGCATGCAGAAACATGCAGAGGAATGAAAGATGGAATAGAAGCTAATCTAGATGCATGGTAATTATCCTAAAAGAGTCTGGAGTAGGCCGAAATTGATGCAGGAGGAATCTAGTTGAGAAATTATGGGCTGCAACAACGGTTTTTCCATGCAACAGACGGAATCGTTGCCAATGGAGCCAGAAGATCTGGAAACATTCCGATATGACATGGAACAGGCCGATTTGGGCATTAGAACCCCGATGCATTATGGGCAGCTCCAAAAAGTTGCAACCTGGTCTGTAACCCGATCTGTTTGTTGGTTGTTTCGTTGTTTTATTTGTCCTTTTCCTTGATGTCTTGTTAACAAATGTCATGTACACCTTAAATAAAGTTATAAGAAGTGGATAAATAAATATACAAGGAGTATAAGGGAAACTATGGAAGTACAAGGGCAGGGATCTAGCACAGACTATCCACAATAGTAAGTTCAGTACAGATGCAGGAGATAGGTCTGATTTGATTATTAGTTATTTAAGTATGCTTTGTTGAATTAAACAAGATAAGGTCCTAAAGTAACATGAGGCATTGAACGAGTGGTTCCTAGAGATGGGGCCTAGTCTAAGTATCCGTTGGCAGAAGTTACAAGCAATTGCGATCACGAGGTCTTGTGGATTTTAAGTCAGAAGTGCGGGGTTTGAAGTTTCCGCATTGGACACACTAATAAGTTCCTTACCTATGGAAAGAGGGTAACCTTGGAGATCAAGTGAAGTTGGGCCGAGGGATCAATATGAGGCGTATGGGGTCGTCTATATGAGGCTATGGCATGGAACACTGTAGTCTAAGTGTATAACTGTAAGTTTCTAAGTGTTGAACTATATTTTATCAAAGACATCATAGCTAATGGATTATCCTCGTGGGAGAATGATTTTGGGGTAAGTGGTGCAGTATGAAATGATATTGTCTTTTCTTGTTCAGTAAAATACATAGGTGTGGGAGCGGCATCAATGACAGTTAGGCTTGTGAGAGTACTTCAACTTGGGCAGGTTGTATGGGCAACATCAGCAGCAGTATAATCCAAGCACACATATAGTAAACACTTTAATGAACACCACATGTCATGGTCTTTGCATTGTCTCACTGTTGTCTTGGTATTTTGTTATGTACTTGGATCCTCCGGGGTCGGACTTCCAGGTTAGGTGGCCTGGGTTGTTCCGGCATGACTCATGTTTCTATGTTCTATGTATTTGTGCTCTGTGACACCGGGCGTAGTTCTCCTGGCAGGGATTGCTACGTCAGTCAACTCTTGTGAACTCCCATGGTAAGAGGTCCTCCAGTGCCAGACGTGGGCTGAGAGGGTATGCGCATACGAGGTTCACCCCACCACCCGCTACAGGGCTTGGAATGTAAGCTGGCTGGGCAACATGCTGCTAACGGGGCCTGTATATAGGCTGGCTGAGCTTCCCATTGTCCCGGAGCTATGTTTATGATGATTTGGTATTTTGGCTATGTTCTTTGCTTCTGTTGCTCATGTGTTATATTCCTTTGCATTAGGTTGTCATTGTCTTAGCACTGTGCTCACGTAGGATTTTCCGTCTGTGTTTGTGCTTACCCAAGATTTGCAGAGTATTTCCATGCATGTAGCGGCAGCCAGGGATCCCCACTTAGTCACGAGGACTAACCCCAGTGAGTGCATATGTGCAGTGAATGAGCAAGGCGGTGGTCAAGCTAACGGTAGCAGTGCAGTTGTGGCTCGTGGTTGAGCGAGAAGATTCCAGGGTTGAATTGCTAGAGTTGGATGTTATCTCTATCGAGAATGTTGATTTATTGGATGTTGACCTTACCTGATTATATTGAGTTTATAAACATTTGTTCATTGAATTTGGAATAAGTAAGTTCAATTGAAAGGAAGATTTAATTCTTCACCAGTATTATCAACCTAGAATTATAGAAGTTTGACAAGATGCCGAGTTGCCTTCGGGAAAGTATGGCATGCAGAAACATGCAGAGGAATGAAAGATGGAATAGAAGCTAATCTAGATGCATGGTAATTATCCTAAAAGAGTCTGGAGTAGGCCGAAATTGATGCAGGAGGAATCTAGATGAGAAATTATGGGCTGCAACAACGGTTTTTCCATGCAACAGACGGAATCGTTGCCAATGGAGCCAGAAGATCTGGAAACATTCCGATATGACATGGAACAGGCCGATTTGGGCATTAGAACCCCGATGCATTATGGGCAGCTCCGAAAAGTTGCAACCTGGTCTGTAACCCGATCTGTTTGTTGGTTGTTTCGTTGTTTTATTTGTCCTTTTCCTTGATGTCTTGTTAACAAATGTCATGTACACCTTAAATAAAGTTATAAGAAGTGGATAAATAAATATACAAGGAGTATAAGGGAAACTATGGAAGTACAAGGGCAGGGCTCTAGCACAGACTATCCACAATAGTAAGTTCAGTACAGATGCAGGAGATAGGTCTGATTTGATTATTAGTTACTAGTAATGGTGCCCAGCGTTGCTGGGCATAAGTTGAGAGCCTGTAAATGCTTTGGGATGCAGTGAGAAAAGGCCTATCCCTTTCCCTTTCCGTTTTGCTCTATCCCGCAATTCATTTTTTCTTATTTTCTCTACTTTTTTTTTTCTTTTCTTTTTTTTTCTCATCTTTCTCACATGTTTCCTTGTTTTCCCATCCCTTTCCTTCCCCCTTCCCTGTTCCCGTTAACCTTTTTCCCTTCCCTTTTGCTCCTTTCTCCACCTTTTCTCTCTTCTCTTTTTTCTTTGCCCTTTTCCCTTCCCCTTTCTCTTTTTTTATGCCTTCTCTTTTCCCCACCCTTTTTCCATGTCTTTCCTTTTTCTCAACCTTTTACTCTTTCGCCCTTTTCCATGCCTATTTTCCCTTCTCTTTTCCTCATTTTCCCACTCTTTTCCTCCTTTTTTTGTGTGCCCTTTTCCCTTCCATTTTTCTTTTCTCCCTCCCGTTTTCCATGCCCTTTTTACCTTCCCTTTTTCCATCTCCTCACCCTTTCCCTCTTTCCCTTTTCCATGTTCCCTTTTTCTCTTCCCCTTTTCCATTTTCCTCATTTCCTTTTTCCCGTGCCTCTCTCTCTTTCCCCCCTTTTCCATTCTTTTTTCTTTTCTATTTCCCTTTTCCCATGCCCTTTTTCCCACCCTTTTCTTCTTTCTATTTTTCCCGTGCTTCCTTTTCCTCCTTTTCCCACCCTTTCCCTCTTCCCGTGCAATTTTCCCTTCTTTCAACCCTTCCTTTTTCTTTTCTCTTTTCCTTTCCTCATGTCCTTTTTCCCTTTCCCTCCCCTCCATCACTCCCCTGCTTCCCTTTCCCTTTTTTCCCGTTTCCTTTTCTTGATGAATTTTTTTCTTTCCGTTTTCCTCCTTTGTCGATCCTTTTCCTGTGCACTTTTTCCCTTCCTTTCCTTTTCCTTTTCCCTTTTTCCATGCCTTTTGCACATTTATTTTATTCTCTTATTTCCTATACCCATTTTCCTCTTTTCCCCACCCTTTCTCTCCTTTTCTTTTCCCTTTTTTCTTTTTTCCCTTTCTTCATCATTTTCCTCTTCCCTTTTCTCTCATGCCCTTCCCCCCTTCCCTTTTCTCGTTTCCCTCTTTCTTTTTCCCTGTGACCTTTACGTAGGTTCCCTTTCCCCCTTTTCCCTTTCCTTTTTCTTTCTTCTCACTTTCCCTTTTTCTATGCCCCTTTTCTTTTCCCCTCTCCCCATCCTTTTCTTGTTCCCCCTTGTCCCTTCCATTTTCCTCATTTTTCCAACCTTTCACTCTTCCCCTTTTCTTGATGCGTTTTTTCCCTTCCCTTTCCCTCTCTTTTTTTTTTCCCTTTTCCTATGCCATTTGTCCCTTCCTTTTTCCTCATTCAACGCTTCTCTTTTTCCCCCTTTTCCCATGCTCCTTCCGTTTCCCATACTTTTTTTCTCCAACCCTTTTCCATGCTTTTTTTCTCTCCTTCATTTTCTCCCATTTTCAACCTTTTCCTCTTTCCTTTTTTTTTTCATGCCCTTTCCATTTACCTTTTCCACTTTATCTCTTCCTCCTTCCCTCTTGCCCTTTTCCCAGGTTCCCTTTCCCTTTTTTCATTTTCCATGCCTTTTTCTCTTCTCTTATCCCCACCCTTTTCCCTTTTCCTTTTACCCTTTTCCCCATGCCTTTTTGCCCTTCACATTCTCTCTTTCCACTTCCCTTTTCCTTTTCCCCTTTTCATTTACCCTTTCCCCTTAAGAGATCGAAGCATGACCAATCACAGTGTTGGTAAGTCGTGCAATAAATCTAGGCCTTCGGATGCAATCTCGGCCATTCAAATTAGGGCTCGATGCACTACGCACTTACGGTATAACATTATAATATAAGATTTAAGTATGCTTTGTTGAATTAAACAAGATAAGGTCCTAAAGTAACATGAGGCATTGAACGAGTGGTTCCTAGAGATGGGGCCTAGTCTAAGTATCCGTTGGCAAAAGTTACAAGCAATTGCGATCACGAGGTCTTGTGGATTTTAAGTCAGAAGTGCGGGGTTTGAAGTTTCCGCATTGGACACACTAATAAGTTCCTTACCTATGGAAAGAGGGTAACCTTGGAGATCAAGTGAAGTTGGGCCGAGGGATCAATATGAGGCGTATGGGGTCGTCTATATGAGGCTATGGCATGGAACACTGTAGTCTAAGTGTATAACTGTAAGTTTCTAAGTGTTGAACTATATTTTATCAAAGACATCATAGCTAATGGATTATCCTCGTGGGAGAATGATTTTGGGGTAAGTGGTGCAGTATGAAATGATATTGTCTTTTCTTGTTCAGTAAAATACATAGGTGTGGGAGCGGCATCAATGACAGTTAGGCTTGTGAGAGTACTTCAACTTGGGCAGGTTGTATGGGCAACATCGTGACTATATAATCCAAGCACACATATAGTAAACACTTTAATGAACACCACATGTCATGGTCTTTGCATTGTCTCACCGTTGTCTTGGTATTTTGTTATGTACTTGGATCCTCCCGGGTCGGACTTCCGTGTTAGGTGGCCCGGTTGTTCCGCATGACTCATGTTTCTATGTTCTATGTATTTGTGCTCTGTGACACCGGGCGTGGAGTTCTCCGGCGGGGATTGCTACGTCGGTCAACTCTCGTGAACTCCCATGGTAAGAGGTCCTCCGATGCCGGCGTGGGCCGAGAGGGTATCGCGATCTGAGGTTCACCCCCCACCACCCGCCACAGGGGCTTGGAATGTAAGTCGGCCGGGCAACATGTCTTTAACGGGGCCTCAGATATAGGCCGGCTGAGCTTCCCATTGTCCCTGAGCTATGTTTATGATGATTTGGTATTTTGGCTATGTTCTTTGCTTCATTTGCTCATGTGTTATATTCCTTTGCATTAGGTTGTCATTGTCTTAGCACCGTGCTCACGTGGGATTTTCTCGTACGTGTTTGTGCTTACCCAAGATTTGCAGAGTATTTCCATGCATGTAGCGGCAAGGGGATCCCCACTTAGTCACGAGGGACTAACCCGGTGAGTGCATATGTGCAGTGAATGAGCAAGGCGGTGGTCAAGCTAACGGTAGCAGTGCAGTTGTGGCTCGTGGTTGAGCGAGAAGATTCCAGGGTTGAATTGCTAGAGTTGGATGTTATCTCTATCGAGAATGTTGATTTATTGGATGTTGACCTTACCTGATTATATTGAGTTTATAAACATTTGTTCATTGAATTTGGAATAAGTAAGTTCAATTGAAAGTTAATTCTTTACCAGTATTATCAACCTAGAATTATAGAAGTTTGACAAGATCCCGAGTTGCCAGGAGGGTCAACTCGGCAGGCTCGTCACATCGCCCAATTTGGAGCAGATAAGAGATGCCAAGGTGACCTGTTGCAAGCAAACAAGGCTCCAAATTGGGCGATGCCAAAGATACTTGTTGCAACTAGACAAGGCTCGAAATTGGGCACCCGCCCAATTTGGAGCAGATGGGTTGAAACACATTCTGCATGAGATTTGGGGTCCAAATTGGGCACCCGATCAATTTGGAAGAGATGAGGGCTACCAAAAGATAAGATGCAAGTAGACATGGCTCTAAATTGGACGCCCACCCAATTTGGCGGACAGTGACGACTCTCTAGCCAAAATCATGCATAAAAAATAAAGCCAAACTTACCAAATATGCGCCTCCTGTGGATTGTCCACACTTCCCTTTCTTTGGCTTTTCATACAACTCCCGTTGATTCCGAAGCTACTGAATCTGTTCGAAGTAGACATCCTCATGAATTGTCTTCTTTGTGATGCCATTGTTTTCCTGGCTGACCTTAACATACTCCGTTGCAGTTAGGTTTCCCGCAAGCACCCTATACTTTCTTTTAATGTAGAAGAAGAATATAAGGTCTTTCAAATGCTGGGGGCCATTGCAAAGCCTGGTTGGTTAACATTGATTTGAGGAACAACTGTAGTGTAATTCCCATTAAATGTTTCTTCTCTGGGGGCCATTCCAAAGCCTGGTTGGTTAACAAGGATTTGAGAAACTACTGTAGTATTCCCATTCACAATCCAAACTTTCATTGTCCAAATAGTATTATGGAAAGATGTTTTGATTAGAGTAGAGGAATCAAACGTCATACTAGCTCATCATTTAGAGTTCTGATATGTTATTTTTAAAAATGCAAGTATTTTTGCTTTTGACATTAAGTGCAACTATTTCAAACTCTAAGTCGGAAATAGAGTCTCTAAATTAGCAAAGATTCACTAGAATACATGTTCCAACCTAGGGAATTATGTTTGGCCATGGGTACAATTTATTTTTATTCCTTCGATCAAAGTCTTAATACAAAACAAACCATGGGCATACTTCCTTTGTCAAAAAGTAAACAACCAAATACGGAGAAGGGGTAGATACTTAATAGGAAATTTTTGTTACATTTTTGGGGCGTTAAGAGAGGGAAGCGCCAAAGGAGGCAACGTTTGGCAAGAGAACGGAGTACAAACGAAGGGGTCCAAAAATTAAAGTAGAAAATGGAATAAATGGGGACGAAAACGTAGCAGAGCAATGAAGAGGGAAGGATTACCAAAGCCCAACACCTTCATTTACGTGGTATCAAGAGTAGAGTTAGACTTCAAAGACAACTTGCATCCACAAGAGTCCTACATCCCATACATGTGGTGCTTAACAAGGGAGGAGGCAGCCCAAACTGCTATCCAAATGTACAGGACCATGGCCATTCCTTGCCTTCTTCCTCACCAGATCCCTCAGCTAGACCATCTTATTCAAAACAGAGATTCTTGCTTCCAGATCCTGCCCTCTGTTCAAGATTTTGTCGAAGGCGCAGCCCTTCTCAACAATGTCAAAATCCCCATGTGGGAAGTATCTACCGTCCCTCTCTTTTCATAGTTGCTCCCTTCCATAACAGGCCATTTCTTTCCATCTTCCACTTTGCCTTGCATCTAATTTTTCTGCTCTTCCTTTCCTCTGTCATCACTCTAAACTGGATCTTCGTGGCCCTTCAGTTCATTAGTACCTTCCTTCAGAACTTTGGACACAGAGTACCTTGTATATCAGATCTTTGGGGACACCAGCATAATTTGTAACACTGATATATAGTGTATGTCAGAAAGTTAGTACAAGATTTCTTGTGATAGGTCCTGCCATTAATCTGCTGCCCAATTCCTCAAGAAAATTTTGTACTATGTAGAGATGCTTATTGTCTATGGGGCATGTGAATGTGGTGAAAGAGGTTTAAATTTTACATTCTACTAATGGACTAGCTTAGCTTTTATTTTTCTTAAAGGGGGACCAACAATCTTTTTTCAGCCTACACTTTCTTCATCATCTTCATGTTCAGTTTAAGTGCTATATCAGCATGAACCTAAAATTTCTTCTAAGTTGCCATGTCCTGCTGTCCCTTGCATGAAGCATGTGTCAAGTTACTACCTTTACCTAACTTCATTCTTGTTATTCAATTTACCAAACAGTTGCATCTGATATCAAAAGCATTAGTAGCACTCAACATACAGGTAGTAAACCAACATCTGTCGATTAAAGGGAAGCAGAAAAGAAACCTGAATATAATGTCCAAAAAACTCAGTTAGCCAAAGCATGTAAACAGATTGTAGATGAGATAAGGGGGGCAAGCCTTAAGGCCATTGCAGAAAACTTTGTTAAAGCAAGCGAGTCAAGAGTAAAAACATGAAGCAGAGAAGAAGATCACAGGTGCTCCTACCCGCAGCTTGTTAAGATTGGACACATGGAAAGGATGAAAAATGAAACGTTTTGTGCCATATGCATGAATAAAGTGGGGAAGCTCCATGTAGAAGGGTGATATGGTGCCTAATGCACATATTGCTGAGTACTCGACCAGATATTGCAGCAAGTAGGTGCTGGGCACTTAAAGCTTAAGAGGCACTCCACGGGCATATTGCTGATTGGGGAAGGAAACCTTGTAGTATACAATCAACTACATTTTTCTGATAATGCTTCATATGACGATTATAGCGAAATATCTTAGATTCTAGACAAACACATGATGGGTTTAGCATCAGAACGTCAATCTTCCTGGTTAATTGTATGCGAAACCATCTTACTCTGTTAAACAAGCATGCAGTGGGCATCCAGAGATTCTGATCATTGATTTACAAGCCTAAATACAATTTTCTACTAGCAGACATCTATTTTGGATCTTTAAGCTGTAGCTACTGACAACCATTTTAACTTCTAAACTCAAATTATAAATAGGTCAACCAAACAACACAGGTCATGTTCTTTGCTCTGTTCAAAGAGTGCTTTTCCCTATCAGCACATAAAATGTTGTACAATTTGTATTTTGTCTCCAGTCCCATGTGCTCCCTCATCTTAATTCTGTAACTGAAAATGAACAGATTGTACCTTTCAATGGAAGTTTATCAGCAATCATACGTCTCTATCTATATTACACAACAAGTTGGAGAACTCTCATTTAATTTCGAATTTTAATAATGTACTTCCAGCAAAAGCAATCAGCAAGAACATGAATATCACCCTTGTCAATGGGACAATAGTAACACTTACAATTGGTTGAAACTTTGCCACTGATAAACATATGACATTGGGTTTCTTATGCTTGTAAACTATACACAAACTGGGTTGTGATGACAAAGCTGTTAAAAAGGGTAAACTGTTTAAATGTCTCGTATATCCAATTAAATTTGATTAGCACTCATCCGTGGAGATGGGAGTGATAATAGGAATATTTTCAGTGTAAACGTTCACCACCTCCTCAATCGACAGCTGCTATACTTGTTGTTATGCTGAACAGAAGGTCTAAAGCTCTACTATGCAGGAGATGGTGGGAAAGGAACAATTCCATCCTGTCAGACCAATTTACTATAGTAGCATAGGCACCATAGCAAGTTTGTTTTTCATGCATATAATTATAAGTCTCGTGAAAAGACACAGACATATTAGAACACCAAATAATGGAGATATTGGGCTTCCCAAACGAGTCCAAAACGCAAGTCAGCTTAGGTTGCCGATATTCTTCGTTTTTCTCGTTTGTGCATAGGAAAAAGAAATCAAGTAAAATGTATGGGGACAACTCTGAAAGTCTGGTAGCAGTGTCCACAGTTAATGGCGAATGAAAAGAATTTCAACGGTCGCAATAAACAATCTACTAATATAATTAGGAACGTATCATATTTGATTTGCGCGGCATCATATGTTCTACTCACTTTTCATGGGGCTTTTCATGTTCCAAACAACAAAAATTCCTACCCTACGGGTTACAACCAAGCTTGATGAGTGATTTAGGTGTAAAGAGTACCTTCATATTTCATCGAGGTGAATAATTGCCAGCAGCTTCTCGGTAAATTCCTTGAAATCTGGAGAAGACTCTACCATTTTGTCAAGGTCCTTTTCTGCATCAGTTGAGGAATCAATTTTCCTTATTAATTTTTGCAACTCAGAATTCCGAAGCAGTTCTTTGACCTCCTTCGAAGCACATACATTTTCCAACTGAGCCCGCTGCAATCTCCAGCCAGATTCATCCTCTTCCTCAAAATCCCTTGTGGGCTGAGACAGGGCACTAGAAAGTTCGCTATCATCTGAAGAAGGTGCCTCTGTTTTGGCACATGGATTCTGCTTGTGAACTTTGTAGCAGAGAAGAGAACAATAGGCCATCCGACAGACTGGGCATTTGTATTTGGACACAGACTCGATGCATATTCCACACTGCTGATGAGGACCCATTTCCGGCAGTAAAACCTAAACCAAAGAACAAGACATACGCTGTATTATACGCTCCACCCATTTATATAAAGAAATATATATACGGACTTAATATTACTGCAATATGAATGTTACGTCTTTATGAAAAAGCATTTACTACAATACAAGAAATTTATCGCGGATGCTGAGACCATTTCTTTCGTTCCAAACCTGTGCAATTCGACTCTAGTTAACGTCCAACATTTGATAATGCAATACCCAAAGTGATTCTGGATTGATGTAAAGCAATTTGGTAACATCTTGTGTTCTAACCCTAATTTAGAAATAACACATTACAATATTTAGTTTAGATCTTTTAAAAAGTTGGTCATATATCATCTATAGCTGAAGAGTCGTCTCACACTGTCGGGGGAGCCCGTTGTTAGTAGCATTGGGGTGCGCCAGGGCTGCCCTCTATCCCCGACGCTCTTGACGTTGTACATTGACCAAATAGAAGAATGGGTGGGCCGAGCACCTGGCTCACCATGCACCACATAATTCGCAACTCATATATGCCGATGATGTTGACTCGCCAAGATATACCCCGAGGACATGCAACGCCACCGGATGCTTTGGACACTTTCTCGCCAATTCATCGACATAAGAGTTAACTTGGCCAAGACAAGGGTGCCGCCGGTCCCATCATCCGGCACCCACGCTTCCCTCATTCACTTACCGGGGGCGGGGTAGTGGAGGTGGCTCGATTTTATAAGTATTTGGGCATTGAGTTTTCTACTACCACACCGGGATGCATCCATCGGTTACGGGTCACTGCGGTAGTCGGAAAGCCCCAGATGCAATGCAAAACAACTTGATCACAAAGCGTAGTATGCATGGGGTCACCGAGGCACACTTGTTCGAGGGCCTTGGTTGAACCGATCCTTCTCTATGGGGCGTATGTGGGGGGCCGGTGATATCCCTCACCACTTGGAACGCGATCTAGAGTAGGTACGTAAGGCCTTCTTGGCCCCGCACCGGGAGTGAAGTCTACGGTCCCATATCGATCTTGCTCCAAGAGACAGGCTTCCTTCCATTCTGAGGGTCGCTACTGAACGTCCACATTATTTACTTTTCGAGAAGGTGGTGGCTATGGATGAAGCCCGCTGCCCAACCTTGCTTTGGGCGTGGCGATGGGCCCGAACGACTCAAAGCTTCTTTGGAAAGACAAGCAAGCCCGGTGGTTCGCTATGGAATGTGCGAGCACACGATGTGGACCCGGTGCATACACCGAAGGAACGTCTTTGCCTTGAAGCGGTACTTGGATGCTTGCTTCATGGCCAAGCTTTGGGATCAGAGGCCCCGTCACATGTCAAGGTGGCAAATTATCGGCAAGCGGTTAATCCCATGCTCACGAGGGCCCACACCACTACCCCGCGCACCCATCTACCCATGAAAAAAAGGCGGAGTGATTGCTTCCATTCGCCGACAGTGCACACCACCTCCGCATTGAGACGGGGAGATGGATTCGAGGCTGCGCGTGAGGACCGAGTCCGCCGATCTTTGCCAACGAGCCATTGAGGATGAAAGTCACGCCCTCCGTGCTCGTCCCCAAGATACCAAATATCCGGGCTCGGTATGCTTTCGGTTAGTTGTGCCCTATCGGCCTTGCATGAGCTAATGAAAGCACCTCCTCAGGCTTGTTGGGATCGTACCTCCGGAGGTAATGGATACGCCGACTTCGCTTATGCCCCCGTCCGACATTAACCTCACCGTTGTACTTGTGATTATGTATATAATCGGCAAAGATATGTCGGATCCTTATTGCTACTAAGGTTTTTCCCAAAACCCTTCCGGGCGGGGGTTTTTAATCCTGGTAGTAATCGCTCACGCTCTCTCTTTGTACTTGGGTCCCATAGGCTAGTTGGTCTCCGTGGACGATAAAATCATATTCTATTCTATTCTATCATCTCTAGAATAATATGTTTGCGAATAATATAAATTAGGGAACAAATAGAAGAGGAGCTCCAATACTTCATCTCTCGACACAAAGGCTGGTGAGTTACCAAAGGTGTTCATCCACCATCCACAAAAGTCACCTAGATTAAGCTCAATAATGTAGTCTTCTTTCATTTCTGCCAAACATAATGTTAGCTATAATATCACACATAATGTTAGGTATAATATCACACAATAGTAGAATCACAACGCTACTCATGTTTCTTCTATGCCTATGAACTGATTAAAGAGCGCCCATGACAATGAGGCATTTGATCTAGTAATACTATATATTTAATATATTACTAGAAACGTGTGCCTGGTGATGCCGGACATTAGTTGTAGATGTGTGGAATGAGTAGATATATTGGAGTTTATAGGTGCAATAAAGAACCATAAACGTCATTGTAGCCGTAAAGGGTTGTAAATGTGATCATGTTCGTAGATGTAATGGAGTGTTAAGCAGGAAGGCTTTAGAATTTAGGGTCGAGGAGAAAAAAAAAAATTATAAGGCATCCCTTTGGAATTCTTTAAAAGTTGTAAACTTATGGTTATGGCCTTCTATATGAAAAGACAAATTCTAAAACCAAACCCTGAATGCTAATTTGTGTATGATCACAACATTATAGTATCCATCTATCCTTGAACCCTAAATGTATAAATCCCTTGTTGACCTTTAACCTTCAACCTTAAATGTGTGATTTTCGAACATGTTTCATATCCATATGTTTAATTATTTAATATACCTTCCCGTTGATGATTGATATTAGTCTTGAGCACAATGGAGGGTAGATGTAATGGAGTTTATAGATGGAATAGAAGGTTGTAGATACTACATATGGAATGGTGTGCTTAGATGTGAGCAGGGTAATTTTCATAATCTAAGTTAAGGTGGACATGAAATATAAGGTGGACATGAAATACAAATGATGCTTTTACATAGGAATACAACAATTAAGAAACAATATGTTCCACTTTAGATGTAAAATGCCATTTCTAGGGAGTCTGCAATATAGAAACAAAATATTTACTTGGGTGTAAAATCGCTAGTGGGGTACAACTTTTGGCGAAGCGTTTAAGCACTTTAAGTGCTGAAACTCGCGGACGTCGAAGCCCGTCACGCCCTTCTCCCTCCTTTTCCCCTGGGCGCGAAAACTCAGATCAGTGTTTCACTGTTGATGATGGAGGCATGGAGCGCGGATGATTTTCACAGCATCAGAGGTCTGTGCAATTCGGGGGTGAAGCCCCATGAGGAAGAAGCTTGGTTGGAAAATAATGTCACGGATCGAGATTGGGAATCTGTTTGGACAAAGAAGTTGAACAAGGGAAAGATAAAATGGCACTGTGCAAAGGAGCATCTTCAAGAGAAGTTGGAAACACTCTGTGCGAAAAATCTACAAGAATTGTCACAACAAAGAAGTAAGAAAGCAACCGGCCCTTGCTTTTGCGTTTGAAAATTGCACTAGATCAATACTTGCACCGAGGAACACAAAGTAAATCTGGGCTGCATTTGTTTGCAATGTCAAAGATACCACAACAATAGACAAGTAAAAACAGAGGGATGTTGTAGCACATGTTAGGAAAAGCTGAAATGAAGGCAAAGCCAAAGGTGGGAGCCGGATCAAATGAGATCAGTGCATGTGATGAAAACATAAAAACCTTAGAGAATGCAGTACAGGAGATTGGAAAATCAGTTTTACTTATCACAAAGAATCTGGAAGCAGTAGGAAGTGAGCTGAAAGGCAATGAGAAGGCCTCTGAATTACAGAAAATGATGTTGGAAGAGGCTGAAAACAGTTTAAGACAGGCCATAAATGATTTGGCTACAAAACAGGAGGAGTTCAAGCTTAATCCAACATGTGAGTTGGAGGCAGAAATTAAAGATTTGGAGCGCGGTGTCCGGATGGAAACTTGGCACAGGAACAAGGTACAAAAAGCAATGAACCCTACATCTGTTAATGAGCAGGTCAAACGTAAACTCAAACTTGAGGAGGATTTAAAAGTTCTCGAAGAAAAACAGAGACTTCTGCATTTCTGCATAAACAATTTGTGGAAGCTGAAAATGGATACTCCTGCAACATTTAGCATCTCTACTATTATACGAGATAAGTTGCTAGTGGAAGATCCATTTTATACATGTTCGGCATGTGGTCTGGAATTCACTAAAGCTTACAGGTTAAGTTTAGCACTGAATTGCCAACATGAGTATCATATAGCTTGTTGTTCATTGTTGAGAGGAGGACAATGTATTCATGGTTGCCCTGGAAAGGTGCCAGAGGGTGTATTTGACGAGCTAGGTTTTGGCCATGTTGCAGGTGCTTCAAATCCGTCCTGCAATTGAGGTCTCACCGTTCAGGGTTCAAAGAAGGACAATGGTGCCATTTGAAGATGCACAACACCTGCAAAGTCCTATAGGAGTACAGTCAATTGTGGCTGATTTGAATGCAACAGCAGAACCACCACCACCAGTCCAAGAAGCTGTCCATAAAACTATAGAAGAAGCTGTAAACACAGCACCAGTTGTTGACACAGCACCAGTTGTAAACACAGCACCAGTTGTGGAAAAAACAACAGACCCGATTGTACACACTGAAGCACCTAAGGAAGTTGAGGGAGTAATTCCATCGGATGAGGGCAACTTGGCTGAATATTTGACAAAAGGAAAGGGCAGAAGAACAAAGAGGAGGGGTAAGCTGGAGGATGGCAAAAAAGTTGTTCAGGCTACAAGAAAGAGAACAAGAAGTAGCTATGCAAAAGATGCAGGAAGCAGTCTCAATCATGACACCACACATATCGAAGTGTGTTCTGAAGAAAATGCAGAATCAGGCCCTCAAGTTTCAGGTGAGCCTGATCTTCAACAAGTGATTGCTGCCATTACTAACCCTGGAAAGGGGATATGGGCATTGCTGGCCAAGAAGGCCACAACTTAGTGTTGCTTAAAACATTGAATATTATTGATTTTCTTTTGTTGCATTCACTGTAGGATTACCAGTTGATTCTGTTAGGTCGAGAATCCTCCTGCTTTGTTGATCTGAAAAGGTTTCCACATTCAACCCATTTTTCATTTTCATCTTCATCTATTTATTTATGTAGTAATTCTGTTGTGTAGGTATTCGGGATGTTCCAACGCATTACTAAATATTGATTTGGCAAAGAAAAGATAAACTCATTGTCTTGGATTTAAATGGTGTGTTGGTAAAAACATTTGGTGCAAATGAACACATACGCTTGGAGGCGGGATTGACAATGACATACACTAGCGTAAAGAAAGTGATATTCGGACCCGAGCGTTCTTCTTCTTGAAGACTTTGTTCTGAAGTGTTGTGTTGGTATATGGTCATCAATGCAACTCTCTAATGTGGAAGATGTGCCGCAAGTACTATGTCCGTGATTTGAGGGATAGATTTCAATTTGTATGGGGACAGGGGAAAAATGTGTGCGCACCCGTTTTTCACCACCCTAACAAACCCAGGCCGTCCAAATCATGATGAAGCCACTTGGGAAAATATATGAGTCATACCCAAGATTCAAAGGTAAGACTTTGCTTCTTGATGATTCATTATACAAGACTTACCTTAGCAGTCCACTCGAAATTTTTAAGCGGTACCGCGATTCAAGATGGATGTCCATGATGAAGTGCTAACAGTACTCATCCCAAAGATAGAAGAAATACTGCAGGCCAAGACTGAGGAAAAAATGAAGTTACTGGTGAAGAACACACACAGATACAAGCCTTGGCCTAAGACAGATAGAAAGATTATGAAGCTATGCTTGGAAAGACTTCTGAAAAAACAAATTCAGCTCAAGCGCCGAGGTTTGTGAAGGAGGAATTGGAGAAGGTTTATGGTGATGACGATTGTCATTCTCCATGATTATTGGCCTGTTTGTCATTTATTTAGGCTACTTCAATCCTACACTTTTCATGTACCATCTTTATCTTAATTTAAGAATGTTTTTGCTATATATTCTTTATGTAGTTCAATGCGGACTTGTCTATAAGTTTTTGCTATATTGTTTATATCTACTTCAATGCTGACTGCAAGGGATGCTTAAAACTTACCAAGTGCTTAAACAAAAAATTGTCAAAACACTAGGTAAAACATATATGTTTAGTACTAGGTGCAGTGCTTACTGTTATGCTATATAACTGTTTAAAGATAGCTATTTATTGCATGTGTGCTCTTGTGTTCCAGTGCTTACTCACAAGCACTGCTGAAACTAATTAAAGTGCTTAGTGTTTGAGCTAGAAACCTTTGTTACATTCAAAAGAGAATATGGACTGCACAAGAATTCAATGTTTTGCCACCTGCATGGATAATAGAAGTAAGAACATCAAATGAATTCATTCTTTACTTAATAGAAAAAACAAAATGTGATGCTGAAAAGAAGTAGATGAGACAAAAAACTTCATATATTTGATAGACGAAAAGAACATTTGATAGAGAAAGAAAATGACAAACAAAGAACAAAAAACAAAGAACGAAAAAAGAACATCGTCTGAGAAAGTGGTAGAGACAAAAATCTTTTTATATTAACAAAATTTTGTACAAAAAAAGGCCTTGAGCCCGGTGTCTTCGGGGGGTGTCCTCGGGGGGTGTCTTTGAGCGGGGGTGGTGTCTTGGGGGGTGGTGTGCTTAGGTGCTGGTGTCTTCAGGGGGGTGTCTTCAGGGGCTTTCTGGCTCACTCCACACATTCTCCTCCAATTCCCGCCTCCTCTGCCTCTTGGTGGGGCGCTCTTCGTAACAGCTCTCGAAAACCAGCTGTTTTTCTTTTTCTTCATCTGCCTCTTCCTCTTCCTCTTCATCCTCCTCTTCCTCTTCATCCTCTTCTTCCTCAGAGTTGTCCACTTCCTCTTCTTCAGAATTCTCCACTTCCTCTTCTTCCTCTTCTTCCTGCTCCACTTCCTGCTTGACTTCTGTAAACAAGAAAATCATCAATGTTAGAACAAAAGAAGAACAAAACAAAAAAAATTTGCAAAACAAAATAATACCTTCTTCTTCCTCTCGGTCTTGATTAATGCATTTGCGAATGCGGACGAACCGGCTCGAAAAAAATAAGCGTTCAGATATTGCGGGCGACGTCCGCATCTTCGGGCACCTGCTTAAGCACATACTCCGGTGCTTGGTTTCCGCTGCATGCAGAGGCCATTGCAAAGGAAATAAACGGAATGGGCGTAAGAAGAGGATTTGGGCGGCTTAAGGCGGTAGCGTGAGGGCGTAAGAAGAGCATAAATCCTATGATTAGGGGCCTAGTGCTTAAATCCTATGCTTAGGCGCGTCAGTGTACGAAAAACCTCACACGCGCCAGAACAATTAATTAAGTAACCGTGCTAAATATTTCGTTATGACCATTGGAATTGACACATGTCACATCGAGGAAATGCCTTGACAATATAATTTTGCCAAGAATGTTGGGATAGTGATGGTATCAAAATAAATAATTGAATGTTATTCCAATGTCACAAATGTTACAATTCAATCTTCATTTTCGGCACGTGTCCATGCACACCACCCTTGTGCATCCTCACTATTGTTAATATATATAAAAATATGTGCTTACGTGCTTAGGTCTTTGGAACAACAAATCACTTGAAAAGAATAACATCAATTTCGTTAAGTGTCAAACAATTACATTGTTATTGGGAGGCCGGCCATAATTTTTTCATGGGTCTCTGTGAAATTGTGTACATGTCTCATGCCTTCTATTTTTTCCATATCAATTTTAGGATATCTTACCACATGGCTGTGCACCTGAGGCTTGGGTTGTTTAGTGAGCAACATATACTTGAAATTACCCAAGAATTGATAATACAATCCACTTAAGATAACCTCATGCACTCCAAATTTTTGCCCCCATCCATCTTTGTATGAATCTTCAAGTGTGCATTTGGGTTCTGTGCACTTGAGGATGTAGAAGTCCACACCCTCAGAATTGTCTACCTCCGCATTCACTGCAAAATTGTCACCTACCTCTACCAAATTACTGATCCATTCATTGGCTTGTTCAAGAGTCTCCTTTTTCTTCTCAACTCCCAGGTCTGATACAGTGAATCTTCTTTGTGCCTTTGAGTGTTTCAATTTCATATTCTTCCATGTTTGCCACAATAGCAGGCTCAATTTCCCAAAAATATCTTTTGATCTCATCTGTTTCATCGACTGGTAGACTGTTGAAATATGTACACAGAAATTTTACAATATCTTTAGCATGCCTCAGTTGCACACCATTGGGTTTGAGTTGTTCCTTACTTAGCGACCTTTTGATAACAAAGACTTTGCACCATCATGTTCACCTTTACCATGAGCGGTGGCAAAGTAGTTCCACACTATTTCCTTGTCATTGATTGTGAAGTACCTGCCTAAGAAAAAAAAAGGTTTTCCTGACTTGAATTGTGATGAGCAGCCATCACTCCAAACCCAATGCTTCTCATACTCTATTTCCTGTTCCTTAAGCCATGCAACATGCTTTTGTAGGCGATGTTCCACAAATAATGAGTCATGCACTTTATCATCGAAAATGTAAAAGTGAGTCTCTTTTATGATCTTCCTACCATTGTTGAGTCTATTCCCGATCTGCTCCAATCTTACGTTCTTTTTTTTCTTCTTTATACTGATCTTCTTACATGCTGCAAAGACTTTTGTCATGTCTATATGTTATGTGAACAAGTATAGAAACTTGGTCCGTATGCGGTGCATTGACCGGGGCTCATTCGGATCTTGATGCTGTAATTTTCTGCAAAGTCAATAACGAGATACAATTGTATCTTCCGAAATGATGACACACACTGTTTAAACTGATTGGCCTGCCAATGTGCTATGTAATTGTGTGGAACAAAATCTGATATTACCTTCTTCACTTCCTCTTGAAACTCTTTGGGACTTCTCTCCTTCAGACTAATCTCAAGGCAGGGTTTGTACCTCAAAGCCTTTCTTGGATCCCCTGAATTCTCTCTTTCCCGGTCCACGGGTTGCTTTTCAAATGTCTTCCAAGTAACTAGTACTGAACCCGTGCCATCCATTTCCTGTGGACATTTTCTAATTCTATCCAACCCAACATCAAGCAGTTATGATCAAACCACTCCTCATCATCACCTTTGCTGCAGACCACTTGTCTCCATAAATCACCGGTGCACTTGATTGTATGCTCCTTGGGCTGCACATTACGGCGGGGCCACAAATCTCAAATCTCACAGTGGCGGTTGCAATTATCATGAACTCCACCCGACTTTCTCAGGCTGTTCAATCCCTGCATGATGTATTCAAATTTCAAGTGGTAAATGCAACAGCATGTATGCCTCTCACGCATCCTCCTTACAAAACTCGGTTTCAACCTCTCAAAAGTCTGCAATGCAATTTTGATATGAGGATTCTCCTCTCTAAACCTGAGGTAGAATTGCAAGCTGCCTGAAATCGTGTGAATGCCAAATAAATGCTACATATAATGAACCCTACAATATAGGATGAATACTTACTTGGCTGACTTCAAGAAGGTGAATTGGATGTTCCATCTTTATTCCTGCCTCTCGATACATACTTCCTCCGCGTCTTTCTTGTATGGAGAAACTCTTGTATTTTCTGTCCAGAACTTGATAACAGCTTCTCTATTGTGATCTAACATGCTATCCATCCGCTTCCTCCTCCTGAACATTGACCAAGGTCCTTCCCCTTTGTTAGCTTGCACCCTTCTTTGAAAAGCATTTGAAATTGTTTTTCCGGGATCTTTGAGCAATCACGCCACTTTTGCTTGATTCAATGGCTTGACGCCATTTGTACCTGCTGCTGCCATTATCAGGGTGGACTTCCTTGCACGAAGCATGTCATGATTCCTCTCAAACTTATGTTCTTGCATTGTTTCCTTCAAATTCTTCACCATTTGCTCGGCCATAGTAACCTGCTTAGATTTCTTTATAGAAGCAATTGGTAAATCCCTTTGCCTCAAAGAAGACATCAAGGATGCGGCCTTTGTCATTGTCATCAATATTTGTACTAATTTGGTTGAATACTTCATAAATTTCTCTTATTCTGCGGTCACTCAGTCTCAATTTCTTATTCTTCTTTGAAGGCGAATCTTTAGAAGGGGAATTCTTCTTCATTGCTACCTTCTTTGCATACAATCTCTGCCTCTGATCTCTCTTCCTTGCTGCATCAATGGCTCTGTAAATTGAACGGGGAGAGGAATTGGGTTTCATCTATCCCGGATTTCTGTGTATTGCAAAATTGGTGAGGGCAAATTGTTGAATTTCGGTTCAGGCAATTCTTGTAAACAATTAGTCCCTCCATTTTGCTTGAATTCAAGATGGGTTAGCCCGCCGTCCAGGAATATGGCGGGCTACAGGCATTCATGTTTCCGGCACCAAACATGTTCATGATTCTCTCAGCCTGTCATTTGACGGGCGCGCACCCTAGGTGTCAATACTTCAATCACGCACGTCGTGTTTAAAACACACCGATTTTAAGCACTTGTAAGCGGCGTTCGGACGGTGATTTCTGCTACCCAGTACCGATTTTGCACCCACTTTACGTCTAGAAGCTGCGACAGTGTATGTAAATGTAGAGTAACTTGCCACACTATTCAATAGACCACTGCTCTGATCTTCCTGATTTCTTCTTTTGATCCATCATGCTTAATGATGGAGGTATTTGTAAGCATCTGAAGGTAATCTTGGTTGAGTTATTGGCCACTAATCTTCTCAATGGGGATTTGCGCTCATTCAAGAAATTTGTATCCTAGAAAATTTCAAAGTTGTGGAAGTAATTTAGAAATGCAACTTAATCTTTATTTCAAATCATTGTAGTTTAGACTGGAAATACAGATGTCAAATCTTGTAAATATAATCAAGATGATATTTAACGATGCTCCCTCCAAAGTCTTCTAAACAATTTTACATGTTACTTGCACTGCAAGACATACTTGAAGTAGCTGGAACAAATTGCATAAGAAAATTCTCTGCTCATATACTTATCTTCAAATACTAGCTTGAAGCCAAAAAGAGATCATGAGATACAGAAAATATTTGATCTAGTATGTACTTGTCTTAAGATTCTAGAAGAACAAGGTGTTGTGCACGCAGGGTTGCCCTCCGGTGGCCCGAGAGTGTGTTTTTATGGTCTCTGTTTGATTGTATCGCGTTATGCCCTTTTTGTTGGGCTTGGATGCAAAGTGTATGTCAGATATACCAAAAGGCCAAACTCATTTCTACGGGTCAAACACAGTCCACAAGCACACTATGAATAACGCTTTAATCTTACTGCAAGGTTTTTGGTCCATCTATATTTTCCATCTCTTTTTCAAGTTCCAGCATTTTCAACTTTGATAACTCACATGCCCTTTGAGCCTTTTGATGTTTTTGCATCTCGGTAATCACATGAGTTTGTATCACTATTAGAAACTTTGGGAAGATGGCTCAATGGAGTTAACCCTTACTGTAACCAAAAGTTTACAACATCAGTTTCTTTGCCCTCGTAATGGCTCCAAAATCTTACTTGATTAAGAATCGCACCTTTTTTTTGCAAGATCAGACCAAATATAGTTTGGTCAATGAGTGAAACCACCAAAAGCGACACGAAGAAAACCATGGAGCAATAAAATAAGCATCACAATGCATGATGGCCCAATGGTGATAACATTGTATTGAATATTCTATTGCCTCATTGTACTCGAGCAATAATATAGCAATATAATAAGCTTTGCCTCACTGTAGAATTTGGAAATTGCTAAATCTCACTGTAGGATTTGGGGCGCTTGGACCCACTCTTATAGGGCTTTAGCTTGCCAACTTTGTGCACTTTGGCATTTTCCACCTACTCTGATATGGGCTTTAGGAGGCCAACTTTGGGCATTTTGTCATTTTCCACCCAATCTGACATGGGCTTTAGGAAGCCAGCTTTGGGCATTTACTATTATGGTATATTGTGCATGGATCTCTAAGGGTGAACATATACATAAGCTCATAAGTGATCTAAGTTTGTTTGTGTAAGAACGGAAGAAACCTTAGAACATTGTATTACCTATTGTCCAGACATTCAACAAGCACAGAAATACTCCAACTATTAATTCATTGAATGAAGTGGTGATAGGGAGATACCCTAGTCTCTCCCAATGAAATTGGTTGTTCGCATAGTGAAGGTTTGGATATGTTGGTGTGCATAAGGTAAATTCAGCTAAATGTTTAGTCTGATATGATTGTTGAGAGCGAAGTTCTTGAAGCGGATTAGTTGATTAGAAGTGGAGTATAATGTTCCTCAAGAAATATGGGACTGCTATCTTTGTCGGTTTTAGAGAGTAGATGCTTACTATTGTGTTGTCACCCCTCATGATCCATTTTGGACATGAAGATATGACACCATCCCAAAAAAAAAAAAGCATTGTTATATATATTTAATATATCCATGTACCAAGTAATCTTTGACAACCATAGCATCTCTCCATAGTAACTATCATAGACATTGTCGCACAAGAAACCTCTATTTTTTAATATACTTTTTTTCCCCAACAAAAAACTTGTAAAAACCATCTACAAACGTAATGACAGTCATAAGTAATCATATATGCATGCACGTGCAACTAATAAACCAGTTGTTTGAAGATCCATTTCACTTGATTAAGAGTAAAGGAAACAAACAACTATCAATGTAAAAAAATAATGGCCTACCTTTCATTTCGTTTTATTACCCCTCTAGCCAAGGATGGGACAACTTAACAAAAAGGTACCTCATTGCCACTTGAAAAAAATATTTGATCAAATTACAATATGCACTATTGGCCTCAAGTGGCAATTTATATATACCTAAAATATGACAAACAACTTTGTAAGTCTTGTATCAAAATAAATGCTTCTGAGCAAGTTTTATCTTTTGCAAGTTTTTTGCACATGTTTATTGTTTTATATGATATTGTTCATAATGATATGGGCAAGATCAACACGAAGAAAATAAAAGGGGTTGTATAAGTCCTATACCATATTTGCAACTATGAGTTCATTCCATAATGTAACTCAACCAGAGATGGCCTTAGGCCAATCTTGAAATTTTGGGAGCACTTGTGGCTCCAAAATACTACACAATTCTCTATTATATGTTATATAACTTTGTTGCAGTTTTTGCATTAGTATTCTATAGTATAGCCACCATGCCAATGGTAATATTGGATGTTCTTAGGCCTAAGGCTTTTCAAAAATTTAAACTTCAGCCTGGAGTTCAAAGGTTTCTATATATTAAAGATCATATCTACAGGCATGTTATACAACATGTCAACTTATTGACTCAATGCTTTACAGGTCTTGGGGAGATGTATGGAGATGCTATAAATCAGTTGTTTTTGACAATCTGGTAGCAGTTGGACCATTCCAATTTACATCTTATCCTCTTGTGAAGGTGATTTATTTCTTATAGACATAAAATGTCATCCATTCTATAACAACAAGCTTGCTTTTACTGAAAAGTGTGGGAAATGTAATCTACAATAGATGCTGGGCTTGAGGACAAGTTTACCACTACCATCTTTTGGGGAAATCGTTATGCAACTTATGGTTTATATATTGATGGAAGACTATCTTCATTATTGGATTCATAGGTGGTTGCATATGAGATTGGTACCTCAAGATCCATAACAATGTCAGCGCGCCTTAAATAGAATCATCCGTCAAAACCAAAATATCGTATTCGCTAATTCAGGGGGGTATATAAGCTCTAACATAGAATCCTCTTTAAAATTTGCACTCTCCTCTATCATGTCATTATGTGTCTTTTGAGGTGCGCAGTCACATGGAAGTCCTGTTGATGGGCATATACTGCCAACTTTTGGCGAAACTGTCTTTCTGTCTAATGTATTGCCGCTTGATCTAGAAAACTCTGCATGATACTGTGAAGAATCAACCTTTGCAAAAGTGTGGAATGTGTCAAGGATTGGCTGGTACCCAGTGCAACGACATAGATTCCCTGCAAGGCATTCTTCAATTTCTTCTTGGGTTGGATGAGTTCTACTGGACTATAGGAGTGCATACATTGACATTACAAAATGTCTGAGCTTATATACCCCCCTGAATTAGTGAATATGATATTTGCAGTTATAGCTTCCCTTGGAGCCCAGTCAAGCTTATTCCCTTCTATACTGGACCTGAGTATCATGACTATCATCATCTAGTTAGTGGCAAAGTCGTGGCAATTTTTGTGTGATGTTGAATTACTGTGATCGCATTTATGGAACATACAAGGTTTATTGCTTAACATTTTCCAATCCATTTTGTGGTTATGATGTTAATGTTAACTTTATATTTTCTTGCAATGGCCAGGGTTATTACTACGTGAAAAATGACTAAGGAGAAGATTAGCCATATATCATATATTTGAGGAGGAGGGTGGAATAAATTGCTAGCATGCAATATATAAAATCGCATCGATCCGAGACATCGGATCGCCATTCTAGAATGGGACGAGCATGCATGTCGTGCATGCATGCGGGCGGCGCATGCCCGTTTTGGTTGGGAGTTCGCTATTTCAGGCGCGTTTCTGCATCCACGTCTCATCGGCGCTTCCTCTTCTCTCAGCAGTACCTTATTCTCTTTGAATTATTTCCAGGCAGGGGAGGGGCTTCTTCCTGCCTGGTTTAGCCAATTTGGCGTTTCTTTCATGTTATCCTTTCCGGCCTTTGGCCTCGTCCTGTGACCTTCGTCCTCGATCCTAGTTTGTAAGGAAGTTCTCTGGTAGTCGGGCGGTTTGTTGGTTTCTTATAATTCCCATTCTAGAATCGCATCGATCAAGACATCGGATCGCCATTCTAAATGGGACGGCGTGCATGTCGTGCATGCATCGCGGTGGCGCATGCGTTTTGGTTGGGAGTTAGCGCTATTTGGTGGCGTTTACCGCATCCCACGTCTCATCGGTGGCTTCCTCTTCTCTCAGCATACCTTATTCTCTTTTGAACCCACCCTCCCCCCTTTTGTTTATTATATTTTTGTCTGAGTTTTACGTTTATCATGTTTTTCCACCCATTTGGGTGATGCTTTTCCACCCCCGGGTGATGCTATTCTCTGGTATGTTTGTGTTGTCTCGTTTGTTGTGTTGGTGATGTGCAGGTACAGGTTGGCGAGCGGCATCTGTTTCGACTTCTCCATGCGGGGGTTTTTGGGAGCGATTCTATGCCTTACGTTTGTCTAAGCCCCTTGCCTAGGGCTTATCACTAGGGTTTTTCCTCGAAACCCGAAAAGTGAGGAGTTTTAATCCGTTGATAAAGCTTTCGGGATCATCCGACCACTCATCTATTAGCATTGTATTTTTTTGGGGTCCAAATGATATAATTGGATTTTCCCTTTATTTTTCGTGGGTAGTTCGCATGTGTGCGGCTACCCACTGTCCACCATTGTAGAAAATCTGCTGAGATGAATGAGAAGCCTATCTAGCATGCAATATATAGAATGCATGTATTATGGTAAAACATGTAATAATTTTAATGATTATAAAAGCACAAGCATTTATTTTGATACAAGACTTACAAAGTTTTTTTGTCATGTTTTAGGTGTGAAATAAATAAATATATAAATTGCCACTTGAGGCCAAGAGTGCATATTGTAATTTGATCAAATACATTTTCAAGTGGCAATGAGACACCCTTTTGTTAAGTTGTCCCATCCTTGGCTAGCGGGGTAATAAAACGAAACGAAAGGTAGGCCGTTATTTTTTTACATTGGTAGTTGTTTGTAAATGCCCAAAGCTTGCTTCCTAAAGCCCATGTCAGAGTGGGTGGAAAATGACAAAATGCTCAAAGTTGGCCTCTTAAAGTCCATATCAGAGTAGGTGGAGAATGCCAAAGTGCACAAAGTTGGCAAGTTAAAGCCCTATAAGAGTGGGTCCAAGCGCCACAAATTCTACAGTAAGATTTAGCAATTTCCAAATTCTATGGTGAGGCAAAGCTTATTATATTGCTATATTATATTATTGCTCGAGTACAATGAGGCAATAGAATATTCAATACAATGTTATCACTATTGGGCCATCATGCATTGTGATGCTTATTTTATTGCTCCATCGCTTTCTTCGTGTCGCTTTTGGTGGTTTCACTTTGTCTTGTTTATGTATATTTTACATTATCTGACCAAACATTTATCGTTACTGGGAAGGTAGATTGTCAACTATCAAAGATCTATTCACAAATCACAATTATTTCTCAACTTGCTTGTTTAGAAACTTTTAACCATTGTTTGAAATGTAGAAAAACCCTTACAAGGACAAAAAATGTTCTACATTTTCTAGGCATACTTTGGCTAGGCATGTGTGACACATCCACCATTTCAAGAAAACCCATCACTATACTTATAGCTCCTATGTTTAGGGGTGCCATTATGTTGCATGAAAGATATAGTATTTTGGGAAAGTTTTGGGGGTATTTTTGGAATCTTGGCAAACTTTACTTTATTTGCCAAAGAGGCAATTTTCTCTACCGGTAAACAAAAATAGCTCCTAATAAACCCATGCCTTTAAGGAAGGAATGTAACAATGCCTTAAGGAAACCATATAACTTATAAAAAAACAAAATAAGAAATATATCCCGAGCAATAAGGAATAGTAACATGGAAAGTATTATACTTTCCATGTTACAAAGATTTTGATTCTCATGAGCTTCTGTAGGGTGTAAGGCAGTAAGCGTGAATTATAACCAACAATTTGTTCCAAGCCTGCCTAAACCTTGGAATAGGAGTACATGACCTCACTAGGACTATGGGGTGTGGGGACAGATCTTCCTTACTTGCATCCATCTCATATTCTCCTTAGTTTACATCTCATGATACTATTTATTGTTTTTTTCAAATTGCAATAAACGTGGAGTTGGAGCACTTGAATAAACTATACAAAAATGCAATAAATAATAGATGCATTAGAATACTCCATTATGTCCATAACGCTTAGGAAATCAAATGTGCAGATGTGAGTTCCATGTCAAGCTTCCTTGCACGGCATCTGATACCAATCTGCCAATGGGTCAGTATATAGCACTAACTGTAGGTGTTCTTCTATGACTGCAGGTTGTGATGGGCTTTGCTTGGAATATTTTACACATTAGGGTTCTAATTCCCATAAGATGTTCCTTGGGCTATAAAGAGTCTATGAATTCTTCTAACATAAATTGGCTCATAATCTCCATTTCCAGCTGAAAGCACATTCTTTCTACATTTGAAAGGAAATAATAGAGTGCATCATTTTGCGTAATATATATTCTGCTAATTCTCAAAGGTTGGCACAACAAACAACTTGGATACAAATTGAAGTTTATATCTTTTCTGCTGTAATAAATGCCTCAGTTGTGGCAAGCTGACTGCTTGGCTTTTATGGTAAATATGGGAGCATGATTGATGCTGATCTAGTCTTTAATTCAATACACGAAGGCACAGTAGCATGGAATGCACTTTAACATTTCTGCCTGTGCTGGCAGCATGCAGTCATGCTGATCATATTGAAATGAAAAAACGTATTCCCATACAATGTGCTTGACCCTCGGTAGAAGATGCTTTGAGCAGGATTAGGAGGACTGATTGGCTCTGACCAGTGCCTATGCTTTTTACCATGGCAGGGTGGCCCGTCACTGCCTTTCAAACGTCAAACACTGCTGCTTACGATCTTAAGCTTCAGCCTGCAAACATAGTAATTACTCTTCTAGAACTGCTTGTTAAGTTTCTAGTATCGAGGGCTGAGCTTACAAATGGATTCTTTAGAAGCGTTTGCTTGCATATTGAAATCTCACATCTGCAAGTCAAGAAACATTTTAGCCAACAACCTCCAGAACCTTTAGTTAGCGCAAGCAAGCTGTGCAGCCAAACTGGCATTGTTAAATTGGCACCTTCTCTGTGGGTCATCCTGATCTTGACTCTAGTCCATGCCAATGCGAACACGGGGATAAATATGTAGCATAATAACAGGGGGTTTTCTTTGTGTTTTTGTACGCTTTTCACAAAGGTTTTCCTAAGATTTTATGGAGTATTCGAATGGATGTACTAATGCGTACATCTAGAGTGCACCATTTCTTAATCGTTGATTTAACTTTTTTTTTTTCTAATGGTCCAACATCCAAGGGCTCACAACAAAAGCCCTCTTTTTATTTTAGGGCTGAACATGCAAGCCTGCCTCGTTCATAGCATTTTAGGGCACAAAACAGACTGGCAAATCTGCAACAACAGGGATTAGCAAGATAAGATTAAGCTACCATTTAAAGAGATCGTCGTTGCAGAAGAGAAGCTTCTTCATAAAAAATGGTTGCAGAAGAGAAGCTTCTTCATAAAAAAATGGTGGCAGATCTTATAACAGGGGGTGTAGTTTTGTGGGTCGGATTCATAGAGCCTGATGGTGGGAAGCTTGTTGAGCTTGTAGTGCCCCTAAGACATCTCCTAGAGCTTTAAGCTTAAGAAAGAAACTTGGAATGGCCATACTTAGAAAATGGATCCGGCAACGGCAGTGGAATTACTTCACATCGAAAACCCCTGCAGGAGTCGGGGTAAGCTCCCATTGCTCAAAGCAAAGATCCCTGGAAAAACGTTGCAGAGTCATTTGCGCCCAAATCCAAATTTATCAAATCTGTTGGAGAAGTATAGCGCTTTGCACAGGGCCTGCATCCGCAGATCCGAGACCCGATCAGGTTTTTCTTTCTCGGTCCAAGATTGACGGTTGCAAATTTCGTTGTTGAATTATGGTTAGGGCAAGGTCTGGGAAATCATTTGCTATGGCTAATTTCTGCATTCTTGTACAGCCTGATGACACAAAGAACCAGGCATAATTTAGATAGGATTTTATGTGAGCCCTTTGCCGGATCTTCATGGAAACTGCTCCCATTGCTCAGAGCAAAGATCCCCGAAAAACATTGCGAGTCATTTTATTCCAAATCCAAATTTATCAAATCTGTTGGAGAAGTATAGCGCTTTGCACGTGGGGCATGCATCCAGCAGATCCGGAGACTGATCGTTTTTCTTTCTCAGTCCAAGATTGACGGTTGCAAATTTCTCGTTGTTGAATTATGGTTAGGGCAAGGTCTGGGAAATCATTTGCTATGGCTAATTTCTGCATTCTTATACAGCCTGATGACACAAAGAGTTATTCTTATAGATACCAGGCATAATTTAGATAGGATTTTATGTGAGCCCTTTGCCGGATCTTCATGGAAACTGCTCCCATTGCTCAGAGCAAAGATCCCTGGAAAAACATTGCAGTCATTTATAGCCAAATCCAAATTTATCAAATCTGTTGGAGAAGTATAGCGCTTTGCACGGGGGCACTGCATCCGCAGATCCGAGACCTGATCGTTTTTTTCTTTCTCAATACAAGAGTGACGGTTGCAAATTTCTCATTGTTGAATTAGGGTTAGGGCAAGGTCCGGGAATTCATTTGCTATGGCTAATTTCTGCATTCTTATACGTACTGACTGATGACACAAAGAGTTAATTCTTATAGATACCGTGCATAATTTAGATAGGATTTTATGTGAGCCCTTTCTTTGGATCTTCATGGAAACCGCGCACGAAGATTTTCCATATGTTTCTTTGCACCATTCCAAATGGTCCAAAGCGGGGGAATTCTTTCATTCATGGGATGAGGCTATAGAAAGAAATTTGGTTACATCTGTTAATCTAGATTTCCATCAGTGTTTCTAGGTTTCGAGGGGTAAAACAATCGTTTTGGGCCGAAATTTCTTTAGCGCTTGCAGAACAGCTTCTACTGATAAGACTATCACATTTCAAGCTTTTGATTCAGGGAAAACACGCCTCTATAGATTGCATTGCATGGATTTTGCTTCTATCATTCGGCATTGTGGTAACACTAAGGATTTGGAAGGAGGCTCAGGCAGTATTTGAGTCTATTCAAGAACCCAATGTATTCTCCTTGGAACCTTTTGCTTGGGATCTATGTAAGACTTGGAAGCCTAGATGGTGCTAAAATGGTATTTGAAAAGATGCCTCGTCATGATGTGTTAGCAGCATTTGCCCAGCAAGGGAGCATCCAAGAGGCCCGGAATATTTTTCATAAAATGCCTCTGTATGATCTCTGTCTGTTTTTTAAATGTGTTACCATTTGTCTATTATCTATTATGGTATTATGTCACACTTAATATTAGGACTTCGAATGTAATGGCTTGTTTTTAGCTCTACTACCATTTTCTTTTATGATTCATATGCACTAAGGAATCTCCATGCACAGATATTATATGCACAATATTACATGCACTAAGGAAACTCCATGCACAATATTACATGCACCCCTACACCATCCTTAAGGCCCCGAAGGGGCCAAAAAATTTTTTAGTTAATACAAACCATTAACACACAACTACCATTAACATTATTAACATAAACCATTGCATTTGACACATTTAAATTAAAATCCCCCTTAAACCCCCTTTGGTTTGGGTGCATATTCACACGAGGGGTTACTCCGGGCAACGAGAGCTGTCTGATGGGCATATCTGCCCTTTATTCCAAGATCTGGACCGTACATAGCGATCCTCGTTTGTGGGGTATGCATGTACAAGTTTTTGTATACTGTATATTAAAGTTTGCAAAATACTATAAGGTTTGAGAGAATATACTTAATGGTATTAATTTTGTACATGTATTGTAAATTTTTTGGGGCTCTCGCTGCCCTACGTAACCCCTCGTGTGAATATGCACCCAAACCAAAGGGGGTTTAAGGGGGATTTTAATTTAAATGTGTCAAATGCAATGGTTTATGTTAATAATGTTAATGGTAGTTGTGTGTTAATGGTTTGTATTAACTAAAAAATTTTTTGGCCAAGGTTTGTTCAACTCGAACACATCAAAGGAATGATGACAATGAAAATAAGTAATGGATTCATTCTTGTAACATTAAAATGCTATCTCATTAAATTGAATAGCAATCTCACTAAGGCTACAGTATGAGGCTAACTACATAACCACAACCAGAAAAAAACTACGGTGAAGCTCTTTATGGGAAGAGGTTCAGATGTGATGATAGTTTTTAAAAGCTTTATATTTATAAACATGGAACCTCAAACAAGCTTGTGAGTTGTAAATTGCATTCAAATGGCATACCTTAACTGCCTATCGTGTAATTGAATCTCCATATCATGGAATAAATTGGTTAATGTTTAACAACTATGTGACCACTGTTTGGCAATTAGACATACCTTTTATCTTAAGTGCCCAATGTTGTTGCACAAGCTGAATAGAATATTTTTTCAAAATGAAGCAAGGTATTTGATTACCACTGGATATCAGAGCAACAACTATCGTGGAGGTCTTCCTCAGATGTTCCCATTAAATGTAATGCAATACTAAGTTAAACAATTAAGATGCAAAGAAAAACTAAGCTTCTGAAATATACAACAATATAAACATGATAACCCATTCATGTACATTTAGTATGTCTGGAGAACTGTAGTTGGTCACAGTTCTCTCAAGTTGCCGACATCCCCTGAATTTTGTCCAATTTAAAAAACCATTAACAATCAACTCATTGATGAAGATGGATGCTGTTATTAATTGACCATACGACAAGAATGCTACTCTGGACAGAGAGAACTATGCCACCTGGAGAAACTATATTGAAAGGTGCTTTAAGATCCAAAATTTGAGCCAAAGGTGAAGCCGGAAGAGCACAAAGTGGAAACCTGTGGGAACGTCAGAAAGATCATACATGTTACTGCTGCCAATCATATTAAGCTTAAATCAAAAGAACAGGTAATAGCCTTGTTTAAAATATGCTCACACTAGAGAAGATGATGCCCACCGTACATATGATGCCCACCATACATCACCGCAAGTGCTAGCACGCTTATTTTAAACGCCCTTGCTTGCCGAATGTAGTTGGTAGAGTGTGTTATAAACATGAGATAATTGATTCACAACCATAACTCACTATGTATTGGAGGTTTTACCTGGATCCGAGGAACGTGGCAAAAACTTTGGGGGACTGCTCTGCTCATTGGAGGCACTTGCATAGCTCTACCTCTTAATTTCAGAGCAATTTCTATTTTTTCCATCCCTTGGATCACAAAATAAAAGATCTAACGGGCGTGGTTGGATTCAGCCTAGGTGGCTGTGCACGTGGATAGCCTAGAAAGCCAAGAACGGTGTAGAGAGGGTTATGCAAGCCTGCTAAAAATGTTCAAAAATACAAAAGTAATCCCCTATCATTATACTAGATATTCTCATGCTCCTGTGGCATCTCTTTATAATTACACAATTAGACGAGACATGTAAATTTTGTACGTTTTATCTGATTAATAAACTTTTTGGCTTTCGACCTTCCAAAAAAAATGTATATTTTATAATTGCTGCTTTTAGATAATAAACCGCTTTCACATTTTAATTTAACTAATATGAAGTATAAGTTTAAATTACATCTATATTTTTTGTGTGTGTTATGGAAACCAAGCCTCTCCCATTCATCTCCTCTTTCCTATTCTGCTGCATGAATCTAAAAAGTGGCCCAAAATTCTACCATGCATATACCTGGAAAGCCAGATAAAATCGATTTGTGGCCAATTCAATACAATCTGCCGGTGAACCATCAAAATTTATGTTCCAGAATCAAGCACAAGCTCAAGCTTAAACTTATTAGGATCAAGCAGACCCCTGAGTCCCGGAATTATATTACCCCCCTACAACAATATGACCGGATCATGCCAGCCGCCCAACTCATCTGGGCATCCACGGACATGCAAGCGGCTGTCCAACAAAACTCCTAGCTGCCCTTATGTTTGTGGATTTTGAAATAATAAGTCTTGTAGGTTTTCTAATGACTCTTTCTGGCCGCTTTGTTGAATTGTTTGGGTTAAAATTAGTCTGGCCATCAGATATGGTTTTTTCTGGCCATTACAAAAAATGCAACGATTGGATTTTATCAGACAAAATTGGAAAACTCTGGAGGAAGCCCACGTGGATTTTCAGTGATTTTGATCAATTTTAGTGGTGGCTAAACATCTGGAGCTTCCGGATTTGCAAGAAGCATGTCTTTAAAATTTTCTCTACGTTCTGCGTTTTTTTTTTACGGACGAAAGCCAAAAAGTTTATTAATCAGATAAAAAGTACAAAATTTACATGTCTCATCTAACAGTGTAAGAACGAAAAAGATGCCACAGGAACACGAACCTGGAGCACAATGTGCTTACTCCAGAAAGGAAGACTAACGATAAGAATCAATTCGAAGATACTGAATCCAGATGCGTTCCATCATTTCTGAATCAAGAGAGGAGCACTCATCGGCTGTCAGTATCTTTTTCTGCGCTACCATAATAACACCATGTGCAGATGAATAGCTGCCTTGGAAGATGTGATGTCTGCGACGCTCCCATATCGACCATAGGTGCCAACCAGAACCAAGATAGAATATCCTCTGTTTAGCTGAGGGCCATGCATTAGGATATGATGCCAAGAGGATGCATCGGCAGTCCAATGTACTGTTAAACAAGCCTTGTAGCCAGGACCACGCTGGTTGAACCTCTGGACAATCAAAGAGACAGTGCTCAAGAGTCTCAACGGCTGAAAGACAGAGCGGGCATACTGCAAATACGCGAGGATCATAGCAATGTCGGAAGGCATTAATGCGCAGGCACCTGTGGATAACCTGCCACCATAGTGCAGAGACTTTAGGATGGAGCAACCTATCCCAAAGCCATCGCCATGTACGACACAAAGTGTGTTGTGGAACATGTAAGTGCCACCCATCTGGCAATTGGAGGGGTTGTGGTGCTAAAAGAATGCGATATACTGATCTGACAAAGTGCTTGCTTTTGTGAATATTTTTATGACAGTCCCATGGCACTCTTTCAGCAACACCAACTTGCACTACAAGAGGCAAATTTTCTGCAACCTTCTCCCATAGGAACACATCTCAACGAGAGAGCAGGAACATTGCCTGAAATTTAGGCCAAAATAGTAGGTGACCCGCTTCATACCATGCTTGAATAGAGACAACGCCTGCCAGAATCCATCGTCTCGGTGTAAGGGGATGAACTGATGCTGCCAGTGGAGGTGCTGAGGGGTCTGGAGGTAGTGGTGCCCACCACCATGGAGTCTCCAATAGGGTGTCGATGGAGGGACATGGCCAGAAAAGATGTTTGACTGCCTCCCATGCTGTTAGCAAGCCATGCAAAAATGAAGAAGGACTTGGAAAAGGCTGCAGAGTCTGAAATAATGCCCAAGGTAGGACTGGTTTGACAGCTTTTTTGCCTAGAGGGATACAGTGACCAAGAGCTTGTTTAAGAAGGTGTAAATCAGGAGAATCATCTTCACCATTCAGGAGTCTCCAAATGAACTTTGAAATAAGGAATTTGCTCTGCAGTAAGAAGTCCATCATACCCAGACCACCTGCCCATTTGGGAAGGAGGCACTTCGACCACGCCACCGTAATCACAGCACCTTCCTCAGTACCCGCCCATATAAAGTTCCAAACTATTGCAATAAGCTCACGTACTTTGTTCTGCGGGGCTAGCAATATGGATACCGTATAAACATGGGTAATACTAAGGACTGACTTGGCCATTGTCATGCGACCCGTAAGAGACAACTTTGCGGTGGACCACCAGAATAAGTGCTTCTCCAAACTCTTAATGATCTCCTCCCATGCAGCTCCCATAGTAGCATGGATGCCAACTGGAATCCCCAACAACTTGATGGCCTGTCCATGCGCAAGTAATTTCCGTGGATAATCATGCACACATGCCAGAGTCGGAGTATCCAATGTCCATAAAGATGTACACTTCTGCCACCCCACAAGGACACCGGAAGCCAGTGAAAAGTGTCTAAGAGCAATTTGGCAGCTGCAAGATTCTCAAAGATATTGATTGCAAACCTCCTCAGAAGCCATCCTCCATTGCAAGGTCATGGAGAAGTCCCTCCTGTGGGTTGCAATGGTGAATAATTGTGACAAAGCCTCTGCGACAATTGTGAAAAGCAGTGGTGCTAAAAGGCATCCCTGGCGAATACCATGACCAAGTGAAAAGGCATTTGACAGCTCACCATAGAACATAACAGTTGCCCGAGCAGAGATATGGAGCTTCATAATATATGATGTGAATTGTTTTCCAAATCCCATTTTTAGCATACAACGACACATGAATCTCCAGCTAACATTGTCATAAGCCTTTGCAAAATCAAGCTTAAGATATACAATCGGAAGGTTTTGCTTTACGCCCAATAAATTCACTCGTGAGCAGCAGCAACATTGTTCAGAATGCATCGTTTTGGAAGAAAACCTGATTGGGTTGTTGAGATGGACTCTGCCAAGATGTCCTTCACCCGCTCTACAAAAGCCTTGGCAAAGATCTTATATACAGATGACAATAAGGTGATGGGCCGCCAGTCTGAAATAGTCTGCGGATCCTTGACCTTGGGGATGAGTGAGATGGCACCTGTGTTTAGAATTCTATCCAAAGCAATGGACCGCCGAAAGTCACAAAAAGCATCATAAACATCGGGCTCCAACCATTTCCAATACTCCTGGAAGAACTCAATTGGCAAACCATCCAAACCTGGGCATTTGCCTCTTTTCAGTTCAAAGACTGCCCCATCATCAGCTGTCATAGCCGTCACTGCTCGTCAGAGATCATCGGAGAAATCCTAGACAAAATAGCATCTCGTATTTCTGATTGAAAGGTAAGATGTTTCTCAGCAAAGAAAGTCTGAAAGTGGCTATGCAGATATTGCTTGAGATCAGTTGGCTCTGTTAGCACCGAACCATCCGGCAAAAGCAATGAGGACATGGTTGACGTCATACAACGCCTCTTAGCGCACGAAAAGAGAAGCCTGTACAACGGTCTTCATCACAAAACCACTGCAAACCTGCCTTCATCTTTGCCTTTTGGATTTGCTCCTCCTCCAATGCTTGGATCTGTGCCAAAATATCTCGATCATGAACACCTGAAAGGAGTCCCTGTCGAGAATGGAGCAGGTCCCGGATCTGTGGTGTCCAATAAAGCACGACCTGCTGCTGCAGACTCTCGGCCCCACTGCTTGGCAAAGCATTTGACTGTCGCAATTGCATCCACTATGCCAGCCATGCCTCGACGTCGGTTGAAGGCAGTTATCTAAGTGTTCTTACAGTCTTCTTGATAGTCAGCATCCTTTAAAAATTTTACATTCAAGTGAAAACATGTCCGTCCAGGCCGTTGCTGCTGCAGAGGCTTGTCTGAAAGGAACTGCGGATGGTGGTCTTCTTGAGACAGAACCGGAAGAGACCTAGAAGTGCCACAAACTGCATCTGCATTCCAGTAAGCTCTATCTAACTAAGAGCTTGTGCGACCAACTTGACCATTGCACCAAGTAAAGGAACCTTTACCATCAATCTCCAAGAGGTTGCAGTCATGGAGTAGACAGAGCCACTGTTAGCGTTCAAAATCAAACACCACTATAGAGGTAGCCCCTAACCGATCGGACTCCATTTCCACCATGTTAAGATCCCCAACAAGAAGCCATGAAATGTGGCAGCCCAAGCTGAGCATCTTCCCTCGCAAGGAGGCCCATAGTGAAGCTCTCTGATGGGGCCTGTTGTGGGCGTAAACATTAATTAAACCATACTTAACCCCATGTTCCTGCCATATAATTAGAGCCCAACGACCAAAACGATCATCCTGAGTGAAACATGAGAGCTAGCTCAGGACCATTCAACAAGGACAGCTTAAATGGAAAGAAGATGAGCCCGCTCTAGACAACAAATGTTTGAGACAAATCACGATGAATGGGCTTTGCAACACAAATCTTGGTGATACCATTGGTTATGGAGTGTTGCAAATGGAGTTCAATCTCATTAGCAATGGCGGAAATGCTGTAGCTCCGGAGGAAAATCTTCAATAGCAAACTAGAAGGGGGCACGTAAGGCATCTGGCTTAGCTGGAAAGGATCCAGGAACATACTGCTGATAGAGAAAGAAGTGTTTCCAAAGAGGATCAACACCTCGTTCTATGAGTTGAGCAGTTGGCTCAGGAGATTCAAACATCAAACGAAAGCAGCGTTGATCTTTTGTCACAAGCTTGATAGATTGATAAGCAGGAAGCCCTAGCTTATGAAGGTGCCCAGACAACCAAGATCCCACGCGCTTCAGATCCAAGGAAGGGCCAGTGAAATGGCAGACCACATAACACGCAACCAACTGCTCCACATGTCGTCGATGAACTTCATAGCTAATCTGCACCACTAGAGCCCGAAAACGCTCAAAAGTTGCCCTGCACTCCTGAACCTCATAAAAGATGTTTTCCAATGGCACATGTTTTAGAAGAGTTTTCCAATGGCACATGTTCACGTCTTCCAGTCTCACCAGATGTATGGGCAGAGGCGTGAACTGTAGTCGAGGCAACTACAGTTGGAATAGAAACTGGAACAAGTAACTGAGAAGAGGAGAGAGATGGAGCTCCTGTCTCAATTGAGATGGCCCCACTCGTGCCATTAGAATACATATTTAGGCAACACTAAAAGATTGAGGTGCACTAAAGAAACTAAACTCTCAGGAGCCGAAAGAGCACCCTCGTGAGCCATTTTGTGTGCATCACGTACACTTATTTTGAGAGAATCTGCAGTATATTCTTTTCCAATTCCTCCATCTACTATGGTAGAACTAACAGAAGAACGTTTTGGTGGGCTGCGAATGGATCTTGTCATCTCCACCAAAGGGTGACGAGGGGAGCAGGTTTCAGAGCTGAATAGTCCTTCCCAACAGGCCAATCTCTGAGAAGATTAAGCACCATTGGATGGAGTCCTCAAAGAGCTTTCCAACAAACCCAAATACGCCCAAAACTACCACCAAATGCGAAGTTATGGCCAAAAGAAAATTGCAGTCAAACCCTAGCACCACCAAAAGAGGGCTAAGACTGTCAGGCGAGTTCTTTCCATTAAAACAGAAGAATCACCATACAAATCATACATCGACGGAAAGATCGTGCGACGAGCTTTCCAAAGAGCCCAAGAACAACCCCTATCTTCTGTGTGTTCCCATGCAAAATCACATACTATGTATTCTTAGGCAATTGTCGAGAAGCCAATTGTAGAACCTATGTATTCTTAGACTAGAAAATGTCTAGGCTTTACTAGACTTGGCAGGATTGAGGGTTCTGGCAGGTTGTCGGCTTTGAGTCTGTTTATCATTAACAAGGGTAAATATCCAATATCAGTGAAACCCATGTTTCTGGTTTTATGCAGATTTTGTGTATCATATGATCAATGAGATCAATCGAACATGTAATGCTTCTTTGCTTTGAGTTTCTTTTTGTATTGGATTGCTTGTGTGTCTATAGCCGAACTCTGATTCACGCATTTGACTCTGATGTAGTTTATGTGCACCTACACTGTTAAGGAAGAGGCATCTTATGTGGATGGATTGGCATGATTTTGAAAAACAATCATTTATCCTTCTAGCTGCTTCAAATTTTTTTTGAAGATGGGATGTTTCATCGCAAATGAAAAGAAAAAAAAATGGGTTTTGAGCCTGCTTTGTGAGATGCTCAGCGTAGTTTTTGACCTTAAAAAGATAAGCTTTTATAATCATTAAAATTATTACATGTTTTACCATAATACACGCATTTTATGTATTGCATGCTAGCTATTTATTCTATCCTCCTCCTCAAATATACGCTATATGGCTAATATTCTCCTTAGTCATTTTTCACGTAGTGATAACCCTGGCCATTGCAATAAAATATAAAGTTAACTTTAACATCATAACCACATAATGGATTGGAAAATGTTAAGCAATAAACCTTGTATGTTCCATAAATGCGATCACAGTAATTCAACATAGTGGAAAAATTGCCACGAATTTTTCCACTATGATGATAGTCATGATACTCAGGTCCAGTATAGAAGGGAATAAGCTTGAATGGGCTCCAAGGGAAGCTATAACTGCAAAACATCCTTTGTAAGAAATAAAAGCAGAAATGGAGGAAAGGAGGAGTACTAACCCACTATGTGTATCAGCAGCTTCAAAAATGCGAAAGATAAACCATATCCAAAAGGTGATCATGTGTCCGGGCACTAGAAATGGTCCAACGAATGCTGGAAACCCAAGCACCATCAACTCTGCCCAATGTGCATACACTGCAGCGATACTCATAGATGCTGTGTAAGAATGATGTTTGTAATGGATGTTCTCATATGCCCATCGGGTATGCAACCACCTATGAATCCAATAATGAAGATAGTCTTCCACCAATATATAAACCATAAGTTGCATAATGATTTCCCCAAAAGATGGTAGTGGCAAACTTGTCCTCAGGCCCAACATCTATTGTAGATTACATTTCGCACACTTTTCAGTAAAAGCAAGCTTGTTGTTATAGATTGGATGATATTTTATGTCTATAAGAAATAAATCACCTTCATAAGAGGATAAGATGTAAATTGGAATGGTCCAACTGCTACCAAATTGTCAAAAACAACAGATTTATAGCATCCCCATACATCTCCCCAAGACCTGTAAAGCATTGAGTCAATAAGTTGACATGTTGTACAACATGCCTGTAGGTATGATCTTTAATATATAGAAACCTTTGAACTCCAGGCTGAAGTTTAAATTTTTGAAAAGCCTTAGGCCTAAGAACATCCAATATTACCATTGGCATGGTGGCTATACTATAGAATACTAATGCAAAAACTGCAACAAAGTTATACAACATATAATCAGAGAATTGCGTAGTAGTTTGGAGCCACAAGTGCTCCCAGAATGACGAAGATTGGCCTAAGGCCATCTCTGATTGAGTTACATTTTGGAATGAACTCATAGTTGCAAATATGGTCTAGGACTTATACAACCCCCTTTTATTCTTCATGTTGTATCAACTTGCCCATACCATTATGAACAATATCATATAAAACAATAAACATGTGCAAAAACTTGCAAAAGCACACGTTAAAAGCAGCAAAGATAAAACTCGCTCAGAAGCATTTATTTTGGTACAAGACTTCAAAGTTTATGGTCATATTTTAGGTGTGAAATAAACGAATCATGAATTGCCACTTGAGGCCAAGAGTGCATATTGTAATTTGATCAAATACCTTTTCTGCCTTGTGATGGAGATGAGTGGTCGATGTGATGAATCAAGGATATGTGGATTTGGACCTGTGTAGAGAGATCATGGGACATGTATGGTGGATCTTTGTAGTGGAGCTAGATGGTCTTTGTGGTAGAGTTGTATCGTGAACCTGTGTGGTTAATGAGATGTGTGGTGGACGTGGGCGGTTGATTATGTGTATGGTTCAGCCACTTATGTGATCGTTACAACTCAGGTCAGTTGTCTTTTACCCCGGCAGACTATTACGATTTGAGCTAGAATCAATGAAAGATCTAGCAGTCGCAGCCGCTTGAGGAGGGCTTCTTGAGCATAGCCCATAAAGGCCTAAACGAATGTAGGCCTTATATGCCAAGTCACCTTTTGGAAAGGTCTTGGGAGGAAAGGTAAGAGCTCAACATCTAAGGAGGAGTTAGTGATGCAAATGGGTACCATCACCTTCACAAAACATCAATGTTTTAAAATAGCAATTTTGATTTACTGTAAAAACATGACTTTCAAGTATGATTTAAGCCACGTCACCCTCCGGCCATGGAGGGCAACCCTCCGTGCGCAACACCTTGTTTAATAAACTTTTTTTCCCCCAACAAAAAACTTGTAAAAACTATTTGCCAACGTAACGAAGGTCATAAGAAATTACATAAACATGCACGTGCAACTAATAAAACAATTGTTTGAAGATCCATTTCACTTGACTAAGAGGAAAGGAAACAAACAACTATCAATGTAAAAAAACAATGGCCTACCTTTCATTTCGTTTTATTACCCCTCTAGCCAAGGATGGGACAACTTAAAGGTACCTCATTACAATGGCCTACCTTTCATTTCGTTTTATTACCCCTCTAGCCAAGGATGGGACAACTTAAAGGTACCTCATTGCCACTCGTTTATCTGTCTATACAGATCCAGATCCATTTATCCTTCGTGACTGTATTTTAGATCATAATTGGAACAACCCACTGAGATAAAAAAAACAAATGGCCTCAAAGATGACTGGCTCAGTTATTAATATAAATATATAGCATAATAACAACCAACACATCAATACAATCAATATTAATTAACACAAACCATTACATCCAATACATTTAAATTAACATCCCCCTAAAACCCCCTTTGGTTTGGGTGCATATTCACACGGGGGGTTACTCCGGGCATCGAGAGCTGTCGGATAGGCATATTTGCCCTTTATTCCTTGATCTGGACCATACATAGCGATCCTCGTTTGTGGGGTATGCATGTACAAGTTTTTGTATACCGTATATTGAGATTTGTAAAATACTATAAGGTTTGAGGGAATGTACTTAATGGTGTTAATTTTGTACATGTATTATAAATTTTTGGGGGCTCTCGCTGCCCTACATAACCCCCCGTGTGAATATGCACCCAAACCAAAGGGGGTTTTAGGGGGATGTTAATTTAAATGTATTGGATGTAATGGTTTGTGTTAATTAATATTGATTGTATTGATGTGTTGGTTGTTATTATGCTATATATTTATATTAATAAAAAAATTTTGGGCCCTTCGGGCCCTAATAAAGGCCTTTGGGCATTAAGGATGGCATAACTTCACGTACCAATTTTACAAACACTTATACATGTACTAACACGAGAAACACTTGTGCATGTAATCTAATTATGGGACAGAAGCCTGTAAGTGAAAATGTAATCTCTATCCAGCTGCAAGTGAAAATGTAGTGTCAAAACAATGTTTGATCTATTTCCTGGAATGAATAGACGATCTCAATAATAAGTTATGCAACAAACATGCGCATTTTATAGCGAGGATGAACAACCCAAAATTGACCGATCGCAAAGAAATTTATTTACCATTTATGTTCCTCCAATAGTAAAAAATCCCAATTTTCAATAGTCAAATGAGATTTAAGTAATATGGCGAAACCAAGGAACACAAAAGCTGCCGAACAGTCCCGGGAATTGAATCCAGTAACCAGATGGTCTGTACTTCACCTCAAACAGGACTAACCTTGGAATTTCTGCATGGCATGGTCGCAACTCCATTGTCTAGGAAACAAGCACAATGTTTTGGAGATGCCTAGGAATTGTCCAAAAAGACCAACTAGATTGGTACTTTGCATCAAACTTAATCTTATTGGCAGTTTAAGATTAAACTGAATTCTCGACGATGAACTCAATGAACACCCCATGGGCTCATAATCTGAACTGCATAACTTTAAGACGTGGTAATGGTCCATAGATCTGCAAACAACTGGGCCAAGGGTGCTGCATCAAACCATTGGTTCGAGCAACATCACGCAGGATGATTTGGAGATAAATCGTGGCAGCAGGAGTCACATGCTTTAATCAACGATACATAGGTTCTATGCTCAAACAAGCCAACTACCTAATATCAAAGTGGAATTGAATAAAATACGCAAGAGAAACAAGAAGAAACATACCAGGAAACATTTTCACTTGCGTTTTTCAAAAAGGAAGCCATAACCACGATGCAACATAGTGCGGCGCTTTACCGTTACTGCAAATTGAAATAATGTTTGGAATATTGAGATACACGCATGTTGCACTTGGTGGCACCTTGAGACGGTATTATGCCTATCGGTTGTACTATTACATGGCAATATAGCACCGATTACGTCCGATAACAAATCATGCATCTCCATCAATTGTGCCCACATAGGTTAAATCGGTTAAGCCTCACAAGCAACCATAGATCCCCTTGCGAGACCTCCTAGCATCTTCCCCACCAAAAACAAGAACTCTACCTCCAAAGATTAACGAAGGTGAGTGCCCTACCCTACGAGGGGCGGTAAATCATTCTCGAATAAACATCCGGTGTTGCGGTTCAACCCATGAAGGTGACACCTGCTGCGGTTACCTCATACCAACATATAGAGGCACTGCCAGATAGATCCGAATCCAAGTATCTTGCAATCTAACTCCATTTGATACAATTCCACCAAAAATCACAACATTTTTACCACCGGCATAACAACCAAAGATGAGCACCACGAAATGGGTGGAGCAATTGCCACCTCTAGTAACTTTGCCGGGACAATTCACTGTCCAAAACACATTTACACACCATGTATCGATTGCCGTATTCCTTGGTCATTTATTCCAACAAATAAGACAAGCGTATCTTCAACAAAGATACAAATTTGTGACCAAACCTCCACGGAGGAGTGCGGTGCTTCCTTGTTTGCCAATGCATGCAACTTTCTTCAAGTGTCCCTACCCAAGTATCATCTAAGTCCTTCACGCATGTCGGGATCAAGAAAATCGGGTAATTTGGCATATCAATTGCATCAAACAACCTAGTTCACAATAAAATCGACTTGACTTCTTGTGTCATGCAGCCCGGTGATCGACTCTGTTCTCGCTTTCTGAGTTTCTTGTGTCATTTTGGCCCTCCTCTAAGGTGAAATCAAGATGATACAAAATGCTCTAATAGTGGAGATTCCGAATGAAGCACCCATTGAATTTAGAATCCAATAAGCATGGAAGGATCGGTCGATTAGCAATTTTGTGAAGGGAACAATGCCTAACACACGCATAAAACTAAAAATTTCACAAATATGTAATGTGCCCAAGAATCAAACCCTAAGCGGGATGCCAACTTAAAGGGAAGCCTTTGGGATTTCACGATAAGAGGAGTTTGGCTGAAGATAGACACTCAGTAAGACAAGATTGCAAAAGACCATTTCTTTGAAGCCGCAATTTGAGGAGGTGTAGACAAGGTAATGCCGGATCACGAGAAAGGTGGAGGTGGCGGCAATGTTTGCCTGCAACCGAATCTTGGATGACAACCCTAAAGCGATTTCCACACCATTACCACTTGCTTGACCTCGAGAAAATCTACATATATCTCAAATGCTTATTATTCGGTTGTATCTGAGATTGGCAATATCTGCAAAGATCCCATATTACTCACTTTCTGACCCAAAAGGAGCCGTGAAGAAGCCGCTCCTTTCGCTTCTAACTCTGGGAAAATTTTGATGGGTACCGAAGAACCCTAAAATACAGCTTTCGAGTTTTGCATGCCACGAATCAGATGTTTTTTTTTTTTTTTAAGGGGGCTAAACCATTGGCAAGCGCCATAAAAAATAAGGAATATGCATGCGCACTCTAGATGTACGCATTAGTACACCTATGAGAATACGCCACGAAATCATATAAAAACCTTAGGGAAAAAAGTACAAAAACACAAAAGCAACCCCCTGTTATTTTGCTACATATTCCTTGCTCCACCACACAGACCACACATCTCCACCACAACACCACACAACTTCACTACACAGGCTCCTTGATCTTTTTGCACAGATCCAAATCCATATATCCTTGGTGACTGTATTTTAGATCATAATTGTAACAACCCAGGGGATAAAAGACAACTGGCCTCAATTGCTAACAAGCTGAAGAGCACTAGATGGTTCCGCCCCATCACTTGTTGTTGGTCATTCATCTTCATGTAGACAATCTCTAGCAATATATCCAAGGCATCTCCAATTTATGATACTTCATATCCCTCTTACCCCATTTTACATTAACTGATCCACCTTCAGATGCGAGGTCCAAGGCACCTTGCTGAGCATATCCAGCAATTATTGCATTCCATGAGATAACATTTCGACTAGGCAAGTTATAGAGCACCCAACATGCCTCTTCCATGTTCTTGCACTTGGCATACATATCCACAATTGTACTCCCAATGACAACATTAAGTTGCAGGCCACTTTCAATATCTCCTCATGAATACATCTACCCTTCTCTATTGTGCCTATGGTAGTGCAGGCTTTCAAAAGCCCAAGAAATGTAACTTTGATAGGTTTCGCGCCATCTTTCTGAATTCTTTGGAAATAATCCAGGTTACATACTTCTCCATTTTGGGCATATGCTGCGTGGAAAAAAGGCCTAAAAACAGTGTAAGAACGAAAAAGATGCCACAGGAACACGAACCTGGAGCACAATGTGCTTACTCCAGAAAGGAAGACTAACGATAAGAATCAATTCGAAGATACTGAATCCAGATGCGTTCCATCATTTTTGAATCAAGAGAGGAGCACTCATAGGCTGTCAGTATCTTTTTCTGGGCTACCGTAATAACACCATGTGCAGATGAATAGCTGCCTTGGAAGATGTGATGTCTGCGACGCTCCCATATCGACCATAGGTGCCAACCAGAACCAAGATAGAATATCCTCTGTTTAGCTGAGGGCCATGCATTAGGATATGATGCCAAGAGGATGCATCGGCAGTCTAATGTACTGTTAAACAAGCCTTGTAGCCAGGACCACGCTGGTTGAACCTCTGGACAATCAAAGAGACAGTGCTCAAGAGTCTCAACGGCTGAAAGACAGAGCGGGCATACTGCAAATACGCGAGGATCATAGCAATGTCGGAAGGCATTAATGCGCAGGCACCTGTGGATAACCTGCCACCATAGTGCAGAGACTTTAGGATGGAGCAACCTATCCCAAAGCCATCGCCATGTACGACACAAAGTGTGTTGTGGAACATGTAGGTGCCACCCGTCTGGCAATTGGAGGGGTTGTGGTGCTAAAAGAATGCGATATACTGATCTGACAAAGTGCTTGCTTTTGTGAATATTTTCATGACAGTCCCATGGCACTCTTTCAGCAACACCAACTTGCACTACAAGAGGCAAATTTTCTGCAACCTTCTCCCATAGGAACACATCCCAACGAGAGAGCAGAAACTTTGCCTGAAATTTAGACCAAAATAGTAGGTGACCCGCTTCATACCATGCTTGAATAGAGACAACGCCTGCCAGAATCCATCGTCTCGGTGTAAGGGGATGAACTGATGCTGCCAGTGGAGGTGCTGAGGGGTCTGGAGGCAGTGGTGCCCACCACCATGGAGTCTCCAATAGGGTGTGGATGGAGGGACATGGCCAGAAAAGATGTTTGACTGCCTCCCATGCTGTTAACAAGCCATGCCAAAATGAAGAAGGACTTGGAAAAGGCTCCAGAGTCTGAAATAATGCCCAAGGTAGGACTGGTTTGACAACTTTTTTGCCTAGAGGGATACAGTGACCAAGAGCTTGTTTAAGAAGGTGTAAATCAGGAGAATCATCTTCACCATTCAGGAGTCTCCAAATGAACTTTGAAATAAGGAATTTGCTCTGCAGTAAGAAGTCCATCATACCCAGACCACCTGCCCATTTGGGAAGGAGGCACTTCGACCACGCCACCGTAATCACAGCACCTTCCTCAGTACCCGCCCATATAAAGTTCCAAACTATTGCAATAAGCTCACGTACTTTGTTCTGCGGGGCTAGCAATATGGATACCGTATAAACATGGGTAATACTAAGGACTGACTTGGCCATTGTCATGCGACCCTTGGGCTATAAAGAGTCTATGAATTCTTCTAACATAAATTGGCTCATAATCTCCATTTCCAGCTGAAAGCACATTCTTTCTACATTTGAAAGGAAATAATAGAGTGCATCATTTTGCGTAATATATATTCTGCTAATTCTCAAAGGTTGGCACAACAAACAACTTGGATACAAATTGAAGTTTATATCTTTTCTGCTGTAATAAATGCCTCAGTTGTGGCAAGCTGACTGCTTGGCTTTTATGGTAAATATGGGAGCATGATTGATGCTGATCTAGTCTTTAATTCAATACACGAAGGCACAGTAGCATGGAATGCACTTTTAACATTTCTGCCTGTGCTGGCAGCATGCAGTCATGCTGATCATATTGAAATGAAAAAACGTATTCCCATACAATGTGCTTGACCCTCGGTAGAAGATGCTTTGAGCAGGATTAGGAGGACTGATTGGCTCTGACCAATGCCTATGCTTTTTACCATGGCAGGGTGGCCCGTCACTGCCTTTCAAACGTCAAACACTGCTGCTTACTTCGATCTTAAGCTTCAGCCTGCAAACATAGTAATTACTCTTCTAGAACTGCTTGTTAAGTTTCTAGTATCGAGGGCTGAGCTTACAAATGGATTCTTTAGAAGCGTTTGCTTGCATATTGAAATCTCACATCTGCAAGTCAAGAAACATTTTAGCCAACAACCTCCAGAACCTTTAGTTAGCGCAAGCAAGCTGTGCAGCCAAACTGGCATTGTTAAATTGGCACCTTCTCTGTGGGTCATCCTGATCTTGACTCTAGTCCATGCCAATGCGAACACGGGGATAAATATGTAGCATAATAACAGGGGGTTTTCTTTGTGTTTTTGTACGCTTTTCACAAAGGTTTTCCTAAGATTTTATGGAGTATTCGAATGGATGTACTAATGCGTACATCTAGAGTGCACCATTTCTTAATCGTTGATTTAACTTTTTTTTTTCTAATGGTCCAACATCCAAGGGCTCACAACAAAAGCCCTCTTTTTATTTTAGGGCTGAACATGCAAGCCTGCCTCGTTCATAGCATTTTAGGGCACAAAACAGACTGGCAAATCTGCAACAACAGGGATTAGCAAGATAAGATTAAGCTACCATTTAAAGAGATCGTCGTTGCAGAAGAGAAGCTTCTTCATAAAAAATGGTTGCAGAAGAGAAGCTTCTTCATAAAAAAATGGTGGCAGATCTTATAACAGGGGGTGTAGTTTTGTGGGTCGGATTCATAGAGCCTGATGGTGGGAAGCTTGTTGAGCTTGTAGTGCCCCTAAGACATCTCCTAGAGCTTTAAGCTTAAGAAAGAAACTTGGAATGGCCATACTTAGAAAATGGATCCGGCAACGGCAGTGGAATTACTTCACATCGAAAACCCCTGCAGGAGTCGGGGTAAGCTCCCATTGCTCAAAGCAAAGATCCCTGGAAAAACGTTGCAGAGTCATTTGCGCCCAAATCCAAATTTATCAAATCTGTTGGAGAAGTATAGCGCTTTGCACAGGGCCTGCATCCGCAGATCTGGAGACCCGATCAGGTTTTTTCTTTCTCAGTCCAAGATTGACGGTTGCAAATTTCTCGTTGTTGAATTATGGTTAGGGCAAGGTCTGGGAAATCATTTGCTATGGCTAATTTCTGCATTCTTGTACAGCCTGATGACACAAAGAACCAGGCATAATTTAGATAGGATTTTATGTGAGCCCTTTGCCGGATCTTCATGGAAACTGCTCCCATTGCTCAGAGCAAAGATCCCTGGAAAAACATTGCAGAGTCATTTGCGCCCAAATCCAAATTTATCAAATCTGTTGGAGAAGTATAGCGCTTTGCACAGGGCATGCATCCGCAGATCTGGAGACCTGATCAGGTTTTTTCTTTCTCAATCCAAGATTGACAGTTGCAAATTTCTCGTTGTTGAATTATGGTTAGGGCAAGGTCTGGGAAATCATTTGCTATGGCTAATTTCTGCATTCTTATACAGCCTGATGACACAAAGAGTTATTCTTATAGATACCAGGCATAATTTAGATAGGATTTTATGTGAGCCCTTTGCCGGATCTTCATGGAAACTGCTCCCATTGCTTTCGAGCAAAAGATCCACGGAAAAACATTGCGAGTCATTTTAAGCCCAAATCCAAATTTATCAAATCTTTGGAGAAGTATAAGCGCTTTGCCGCGGGGGCTGCATCCATGAATCGGAGACCTGATCAGGTTTTTTCTTTCTCAATACAAGAGTGACGGTTGCAAATTTCTCATTGTTGAATTAGGGTTAGGGCAAGGTCTGGGAATTCATTTGCTATGGCTAATTTCTGCATTCTTATACAGCCTGATGACACAAAGAGTTAATTCTTATAGATACCAGGCATAATTTAGATAGGATTTTATGTGAGCCCTTTGCTGGATCTTCATGGAAACTGCCTGAAGATTTTCCATATGTTTCTTTGCACCATTCCAAATGGTCCAAAGCGGGGGAATTCTTTCATTCATGGGATGAGGCTATAGAAAGAAATTTGGTTACATCTGTTAATCTAGATTTCCATCCGAGGGGTAAAACAATCGTTTTGGGCCGAAATTTCTTTAGCGCTTGCAGAACAGCTTCTACTGATAAGACTATCACATTTCAAGCTTTTGATTCAGGGAAAACACGCCTCTATAGATTGCATTGCATGGATTTTGCTTCTATCATTCGGCATTGTGGTAACACTAAGGATTTGGAAGGAGGCTCAGGCAGTATTTGAGTCTATTCAAGAACCCAATGTATTCTCCTTGGAACCTTTTGCTTGGGATCTATGTAAGACTTGGAAGCCTAGATGGTGCTAAAATGGTATTTGAAAAGATGCCTCGTCATGATGTGTTAGCAGCATTTGCCCAGCAAGGGAGCATCCAAGAGGCCCGGAATATTTTTCATAAAATGCCTCTGTATGATCTCTGTCTGTTTTTTAAATGTGTTACCATTTGTCTATTATCTATTATGGTATTATGTCACACTTAATATTAGGACTTCGAATGTAATGGCTTGTTTTTAGCTCTACTACCATTTTCTTTTATGATTCATATGCACTAAGGAATCTCCATGCACAGATATTATATGCACAATATTACATGCACTAAGGAAACTCCATGCACAATATTACATGCACCCCTACACCATCCTTAAGGCCCCGAAGGGGCCAAAAAATTTTTTAGTTAATACAAACCATTAACACACAACTACCATTAACATTATTAACATAAACCATTGCATTTGACACATTTAAATTAAAATCCCCCTTAAACCCCCTTTGGTTTGGGTGCATATTCACACGAGGGGTTCACGTGGGCGGCGAGCCCCAAAAATTTACAATACATGTACAAAATTAATACCATTAAGTATATTCTCTCAAACCTTATAGTATTTTGCAAACTTTAATATCTGAGATACAAAAACTTGTACATGCATACCCCACAAACGAGGATCGCTATATGCGGTCCAGATCTTGGAATAAAGGCGGATATGCCCATCGGGCGACTCTCGTTGCGGGGTAACCCCTCGTGTGAATATGCACCCAAACCAAAGGGGGTTTAAGGGGGATTTTAATTTAAATGTGTCAAATGCAATGGTTTATGTTAATAATGTTAATGGTAGTTGTGTGTTAATGGTTTGTATTAACTAAAAATTTTTTTGGCCAAGGTTTGTTCAACTCGAACACATCAAAGGAATGATGACAATGAAAATAAGTAATGGATTCATTCTTGTAACATTAAAATGCTATCTCATTAAATTGAATAGCAATCTCACTAAGGCTACTGATGATGAGGCTAACTACATAACCACAACCCGAAAAAAAAACTACGGTGAAGCTCTTTATGGGAAGAGGTTGAGATGTGATGATAGTTTTTAAAAGCTTTATATTTATAAACATGGAACCTCAAACAAGCTTGTGAGTTGTAAATTGCATTCAAATGGCATACCTTAACCGCCTATCGAGTGTAATTGAATCTCCATATCATGGAATAAATTGGTTAATGTTTAACAACTATGTGACCACCGTTTGGCAATTAGACATACCTTTTATCTTAAGTGCCCAATGTTGTTGCACAAATTTGAATAGAATATTTTTTCAAAATGAAGCAAGGTATTTGATTACCACTGGATATCAGAGCAACAACTATCGTGGAGGTCTTCCTCAGATGTTCCCATTAAATGTAATGCAATACTAAGTTAAACAATTAAGATGCAAAGAAAAACTAAGCTTCTGAAATATACAACAATATAAACATGATAACCCATTCATGTACATTTAGTATGTCTGGAGAACTGTAGTTGGTCACAGTTCTCTCAAGTTGCCGACATCCCCTGAATTTTGTCCAATTTAAAAAACCATTAACAATCAACTCATTGATGAAGATGGATGCTGTTATTAATTGACCATACGACAAGAATGCTACTCTGGACAGAGAGAACTATGCCACCTGGAGAAACTATATTGAAAGGTGCTTTAAGATCCAAAATTTGAGCCAAAGGTGAAGCCGGAAGAGCACAAAGTGGAAACACAGGAACGTCGGAAAAGATCATACATGTTCTGCTGCAATCATATTAAGCTTAAATCAAAAGAGCAGTAATAGCCTTGTTTAAAATATGCTCACACTAGAGAAGATGATGCCCACCGTACATATGATGCCCACCATACATCACCGCAAGTGCTAGCACGCTTATTTTAAACGCCCTTGCTTGCCGAATGTAGTTGGTAGAGTGTGTTATAAACATGAGATAATTGATTCACAACCATAACTCACTATGTATTGGAGGTTTTACCTGGATCCGAGGAACGTGGCAAAAACTTTGGGGGACTGCTCTGCTCATTGGAGGCACTTGCATAGCTCTACCTCTTAATTTCAGAGCAATTTCTATTTTTTCCATCCCTTGGATCACAAAATAAAAAGATCTAGGCAGTGGTTGGATTCAGCCTAGGTGGTGTGCGTGGATAGCCTAGAAAGCCAAGAAGCGGTGTAGAGAGGGTTATGCAAGCACGCTAAAAATGTTCAAAAATACAAAAGTAATCCCCTATCATTATACTAGATATTCTCATGCTCTGTGGCATCTCTTTATAATTACACAATTAGGCGAGACATGTAAATTTTTTATGCGTTTTATCGATTAATAAACTTTTTTGGCTTTTCGACCTTCCAAAAAAAATGTATATTTTATAATTGCTGCTTTTAGATAATAAACCGCTTTCACATTTTAATTTAACTAATATGAAGTATAAGTTTAAATTACATCTATATTTTTTGTGTGTGTTATGGAAACCAAGCCTCTCCCATTCATCTCCTCTTTCCTATTCTGCTGCATGAATCTAAAAAGTGGCCCAAAATTCTACCATGCATATACCTGGAAAGCCAGATAAAATCGATTTGTGGCCAATTCAATACAATCTGCCGGTGAACCATCAAAATTTATGTTCCAGAATCAAGCACAAGCTCAAGCTTAAACTTAAACTATTAGGATCAAGCGGACCCACGAGTCCCTAATTATATTACCCCCCCTACAACAATATGGCCGGATCATGCCCGGTAGCCCAACTCATCACGGCATCCACGGGACATGCAAGCGGTGTCCAACAAAACTCCTAAATTGCCCTTATGTTTGTGGATTTTGAAATAATAAGTCTTGTAGGTTTTCTAATGACTCTTTACGGCGCTTTGTTGAATTGTTTGGGTTAAAATTAGTCGGCCATCGGATATGGTTTTTCTTCGCCATTACAAAAATGCAACGATTGGATTTTATCAGACAAAATTGGAAAACTCTGGAGGAAGCCCACGTGGATTTTCAGTGATTTTGATCAATTTTAGTGGTGGCTAAACATCTGGAGCTTCCGGATTTGCAAGAAGCATGTCTTTAAAATTTTCTCTACGTTCTGCGTTTTTTTTTTACGGACGAAAGCCAAAAAGTTTATTAATCAGATAAAAAGTACAAAATTTACATGTCTCATCTAACAGTGTAAGAACGAAAAAGATGCCACGGGGAACACGAACACGGGCACAATGTGCTTACTCGAGAAAGGAAGACTAACGATAAGAATCAATTGAAGATCTTTGAATCGGATCGTTCCATCATTTCTGAATCAAGAGAGGAGCACTCATAGGCTGTCAGTATCTTTTTCTGCGCTACCATAATAACACCATGTGCAGATGAATAGCTGCCTTGGAAGATGTGATGTCTGCGACGCTCCCATATCGACCATAGGTGCCAACCAGAACCAAGATAGAATATCCTCTGTTTAGCTGAGGGCCATGCATTAGGATATGATGCCAAGAGGATGCATCGGCAGTCCAATGTACTGTTAAACAAGCCTTGTAGCGGGACCCGCTGGTTGAACCTCTGGACAATCAAAGAGAGGCGATGCTCAAGAGTCTCAACGGCTGAAAAGCAGAGCGGGCATCTTTTGCAAATCTGCGAGGATCATAGCAATGTCGGAAGGCATTAATCGCGAGCACACGTGGATAACACCGCCACCATAGTCACGAGACTTTAGGATGGAGCAACCTATCCCAAAGCCATCGCCATGTCACGACACAAAGTGTGTTGTGGAACATGTAAGTGCCACCCATCTGGCAATTGGAGGGGTTGTGGTGCTAAAAGAATGCGATATACTGATCTGACAAAGTGCTTGCTTTTGTGAATATTTTTATGACAGTCCCATGGCACTCTTTCAGCAACACCAACTTGCACTACAAGAGGCAAATTTTACTGCAACCTTCTCCCATAGGAACACATCTCAACGAGAGAGCAGGAACATTGCCTGAAATTTAGGCCAAAATAGTAGGTGACCCGCTTCATACCATGCTTGAATAGAGACAACGCCTGCCAGAATCCATCGTCTCGGTGTAAGGGGATGAACCCGATCTTTGCCGATGGAGGTCTTTGAGGGGTGCGGAGGTAGTGGTGCCCACCACCATGGAGTCTCAATAGGGTGTCGATGGAGGGACATGGCGGAAAAAGATGTTTGGCCTCCTCCCATCTTTGTTAGCAAGCCATGCAAAAATGAAGAAGGACTTGGAAAAGGCTGCGAGTGCGAAATAATGCCCAAGGTAGGACTGGTTTGACGACTTTTTGCCTAGAGGGATCTGATGACCAAGAGCTTGTTTAAGAAGGTGTAAATCGGGGAGAATCATCTTCACCATTCAGGAGTCTCCAAATGAACTTTGAAATAAGGAATTTGCTCTGCAGTAAGAAGTCCATCATACCCAGACCACCTGCCCATTTGGGAAGGAGGCACTTCGACCACGCCACCGTAATCCGCACACCTTCCTCAGTACCCGCCCATATAAAGTTCCAAACTATTGCAATAAGCTCCGCGTACTTTGTTACTCGGGGCTAGCAATATGGATACCGTATAAACATGGGTAATACTAAGGACTGACTTGGCCATTGTCATGCGACCCGTAAGAGACAACTTTGCGGTGGACCACCAGAATAAGTGCTTCTCCAAACTCTTAATGATCTCCTCCCATGCAGCTCCCATAGTAGCATGGATGCCAACTGGAATCCCCAACAACTTGATGGCCTGTCCATGCGCAAGTAATTTCCGTGGATAATCATGCACACATGCCAGAGTCGGAGTATCCAATGTCCATAAAGATGTACACTTCTGCCACCCCACAAGGACACCGGAAGCCAGTGAAAAGTGTCTAAGAGCAATTTGGCAGCTGCAAGATTCTCAGCATATTGATTGCAAACCTCCTGTGTGCCATCCTCCATTGCAAGGTCATGGAGAAGTCCCTCTGTGGTTGCAATGGTGAATAATTGTGACAAAGCCTCTGCGACAATTGTGAAAAGCAGTGGTGCTAAAAGGCATCCCTGGCGAATACCATGACCAAGTGAAAAGGCATTTGACAGCTCACCATAGAACATAACAGTTGCCCGAGCAGAGATATGGAGCTTCATAATATATGATGTGAATTGTTTTCCAAATCCCATTTTTAGCATACAACGACACATGAATCTCCAGCTAACATTGTCATAAGCCTTTGCAAAATCAAGCTTAAGATATACAACTGGAAGGTTTTGCTTACGTGCCCAATAAATTCACTCGTAAGCAGCAGCAACATTGTTCAGAATGCATCGTTTTGGAAGAAAACCTGATTGGGTTGTTGAGATGGACTCTGCCAAGATGTCCTTCACCCGCTCTACAAAAGCCTTGGCAAAGATCTTATATACAGATGACAATAAGGTGATGGGCCGCCAGTCTGAAATAGTCTGCGGATCCTTGACCTTGGGGATGAGTGAGATGGCACCTGTGTTTAGAATTCTATCCAAAGCAATGGACCGCCGAAAGTCACAAAAAGCATCATAGACATCGGGCTCCAACCATTTCCAATACTCCTGGAAGAACTCAATTGGCAAACCATCCAAACCTGGGCATTTGCCTCTTTTCAGTTCAAAGACTGCCCCATCATCAGCTGTCATAGCCGTCTCTATTGACACGCACGGCTCGTCAGAGATCATCGGAGAAATCCTAGACAAAATAGCATCTCGTATTTCTGATTGAAAGGTAAGTTGTTTCTCAGCAAAGAAAGTCTGAAAGTGGCTATGCAGATATTGCTTGAGATCAGTTGGCTCTGTTAGCACCGAACCATCCAGCAAAAGCAATGAGGACATGGTTGACGTCATACAACGCCTCTTAGCCGCACGAAAAGAGAAGCCTGTACAACGGTCTTCATCACAAAACCACTGCAAACCTGCCTTCATCTTTGCCTTTTGGATTTGCTCCTCCTCCAATGCTTGGATCTGTGCCAAAATATTTCGATCATGAACACCTGAAAGGAGCCCCTGTCGAGAATGGAGCAGGTCCTGATACAGGGTGTCCAATAAAACACGACCTGCTGCTGCAGACTCTCGGCCCCACTGCTTGGCAAAGCATTTGACTGTCGCAATTGCATCCACTATGCCAGCCATGCCTCGACGTCGGTTGAAGGCAGTTATCTAAGTGTTCTTACAGCCTTCTGAATAGTCAGCATCCTTAAAAATTTTACATTCAAGTGAAAACATGTCCGTCCAGGCCGTTGCTGCTGCAGAGGCTTGTCTAAAAGGAATTGCAGATGGTGGTCTTCTTGAGACAGAACCGGAAGAGACCTAGAAGTGCCACAACTACATCTGCGTTCCAGTAAGCTCTATCTAACTAAGAGCTTGTGCGACCCCCACCAACTTGACCATTGCACCAAGTAAAGGAACCTTCACCATCAATCTCCAAGAGGTTGCAGTCATGGAGTAGACAGAGCCACTGTTAGCGTTCAAAATCAAACACCACTATAGAGGTAGCCCCTAACCGATCGGACTCCATTTCCACCATGTTAAGATCCCCAACAAGAAGCCATGAAATGTGGCAGCCCAAGCTGAGCATCTTCCCTCGCAAGGAGGCCCATAGTGAAGCTCTCTGATGGGGCCTGTTGTGGACGTAAACATTAATTAAACCATACTTAACCCCATGTTCCTGCCATATAATTAGGGCCCAACGACCAAAACGATCATCCTGAGTGAAACATGAGAGCTAGTTCAGGACCATTCAACAAGGACAGCTTAAATGGAAAGAAGATGAGCCCGCTCTAGACAACAAATGTTTGAGACAAATCACGATGAATGGGCTTTGCAACACAAATCTTGGTGATGCCATTGGTTATGGAGTGTTGCAAATGGAGTTCAATCTCATTAGCAATGGCGGAAATGAACTTGGAATCCTGTAGCTCCGGAGGGAAATCTTCAATAGCAAACTAGAAGGGGGCACGTAAGGCATCTGGCTTAGCTGGAAAGGATCCAGGAACATACTGCTGATAGAGAAAGAAGTGTTTCCAAAGAGGATCAACACCTCGTTCTATGAGTTGAGCAGTTGGCTCGGGAGATTCAAACATCAAACGAAAGCAGCATTGATCTTTTGTCACAAGCTTGATAGATTGATAAGCAGGAAGCCCTAGCTTATGAAGGTGCCCAGACAACCAAGATCCCACGCGCTTCAGATCCAAGAAAGGGCCAGTGAAATGGCAGACCACATAACACGCAACCAACTGCTCCACATGTCGTCGATGAACTTCATAGCTAATCTGCACCACTAGAGCCCGAAAACGCTCAAAAGTTGCCCTGCACTCCTAAACCTCATAAAAGATTTCTTCTGATGGGAGCTGAACATCCATGGAGTCTTGCTTGGCTTGCAATTGCTGGAGGAAGGACATGACTTCTTTCCTGTTATTATCTACCATGGTGGCAAGCACGTGAGATCTCGACTGACATGAGGCACCTCCAACATGTGTTGGAGGTGCCACTAGCCCAGAAGTAGTTTCAGCAGACAAAGAGGGTCTTGCCTGACCCACAGAACTTCCAATGATTGTCGGTGCTAATTGATCAGGGCATATCACCTGACCTGAGGAACCTCCAACGTGCGTCAGAAGTACGACACTTTTAGAAGAGTTTTCCAATGGCACATGTTCACGTCTTCCAGTCTCACCAGATGTATGGGCAGAGGCGTGAACTGTAGTCGAGGCAACTACAGTTGGAATAGAAACTGGAACAAGTAACTGAGAAGAGGAGAGAGATGGAGCTCCTGTCTCAATTGAGATGGCCCCACTCGTGCCATTAGAATACATATTAGGCAACACTAAAGGATTGAGCTGCACTAAAGAAACTAAACTCTCAGGAGCCGAAAGAGCACCCTCGTGAGCCATTTTGTGTGCATCACGTACACTTATTTTGAGAGAATTTGCAGTATATTCTTTTCCAATTCCTCCATCTACTATGGTAGAACTAACAGAAGAACGTTTTGGCGGGCTGCGAATGGATCTTGTCATCTCCACCAAAGGGTGACGGGGGGAGCAGGTTTCAGAGCTGAATAGTCCTTCCCAACAGGCCAATCTCTGAGAAGATTAAGCACCATTGGATGGAGTCCTCAAAGAGCTTTCCAACAAACCCAAATACGCCCAAAACTACCACCAAATGCGAAGTTATGGCCAAAAGAAAATTGCAGTCAAACCCTAGCACCACCAAAAGAGGGCTAAGACTGTCAGGCGAGTTCTTTCCATTAAAACAGAAGAATCACCATACAAATCATACATCGGCGGAAAGATCGTGCGACGAGCTTTCCAAAAGCCCAAGAACAATCCTATCTTACGTGTGTTCCCATGCAAAATCGCATACTATGTATTCTTAGGCAATTGTCGAGAAGCCAATTGTAGAACCTATGTATTCTTAGACTAGAAAATGTCTAGGCTTTACTAGACTTGGCAGGATTGAGGGTTCTGGCAGGTTGTCGGCTTTGAGTCTGTTTATCATTAACAAGGGTAAATATCAATATCGATTGAAACCCATGTTTACGGTTTTATCTTGATTTTTGTGTATCATATGATCAATGAGATCAATCGAACATGTAATGCTTCTTTGCTTTGAGTTTCTTTTTGTATTGGATTGCTTGTGTGTCTATAGCCGAACTCTGATTCACGCATTTGACTCTGATGTAGTTTATGTGCACCTACACTGTTAAGGAAGAGGCATCTTATGTGGATGGATTGGCATGATTTTGAAAAACAATCATTTATCCTTCTAGCTGCTTCAAATTTTTTTTGAAGATGGGATGTTTCATCGCAAATGAAAAGAAAAAAAAATGGGTTTTGAGCCTGCTTTGTGAGATGCTCAGCGTAGTTCTTGAGCCACAACAAAGAAGGAAGATTTTTACATCCCTTTTCACGTGGTGGAACATGCACTGATTCTATGCGCAGTTCTCTCTTCTTTGAGCCTGCCATGTGTACGACCATTATTTTACATTCAAATTTAATGGTTCACAATTCATCGACTCTTATTTTAATACAAAAAAAGCAAGAAAAGGCGATTAGGATGGGGATAGCAGCAAGAAAGTTCTTAAAAAGTATGTTTGATTTAAAAATAACAAGCCCTTAAAAAGATAAGCTTTTATAATCATTAAAATTATTACATGTTTTACCATAATACACGCATTTTATGTATTGCATGCTAGCTATTTATTCTATCCTCCTCCTCAAATATACGCTATATGGCTAATATTCTCCTTAGTCATTTTTCACGTAGTGATAACCCTGGCCATTGCAATAAAATATAAAGTTAACTTTAACATCATAACCACATAATGGATTGGAAAATGTTTAAGCAATAAACCTTGTATGTTCCATAAATGCGATCACAGTAATTCAACATAGTGGAAAAATTGCCACGAATTTTTCCACTATGATGATAGTCATGATACTCAGGTCCAGTATAGAAGGGAATAAGCTTGAATGGGCTCCAAGGGAAGCTATAACTGCAAAACATCCTTTGTAAGAAATAAAAGCAGAAATGGAGGAAAGGAGGAGTACTAACCCACTATGTGTATCAGCAGCTTCAAAAATGCGAAAGATAAACCATATCCAAAAGGTGATCATGTGTCCGGAAACCCAAGCACCATCAACTCTGCCCAATGTGCATACACTGCAGCGATACTCATAGATGCTGTGTAAGAATGATGTTTGTAATGGATGTTCTCATATGCCCATCGGGTATGCAACCACCTATGAATCCAATAATGAAGATAGTCTTCCACCAATATATAAACCATAAGTTGCATAATGATTTCCCCAAAAGATGGTAGTGGCAAACTTGTCCTCAGGCCCAACATCTATTGTAGATTACATTTCGCACACTTTTCAGTAAAAGCAAGCTTGTTGTTATAGAATGGATGATATTTTATGTCTATAAGAAATAAATCACCTTCATAAGAGGATAAGATGTAAATTGGAATGGTCCAACTGCTACCAAATTGTCAAAAACAACAGATTTATAGCATCCCCATACATCTCCCCAAGACCTGTAAAGCATTGAGTCAATAAGTTGACATGTTGTACAACATGCCTGTAGGCATGATCTTTAATATATAGAAACCTTTGAACTCCAGGCTGAAGTTTAAATTTTTGAAAAGCCTTAGGCCTAAGAACATCCAATATTACCATTGGCATGGTGGCTATACTATAGAATACTAATGCAAAAACTGCAACAAAGTTATACAACATATAATCAGAGAATTGCGTAGTAGTTTGGAGCCACAAGTGCTCCCAGAATGACGAAGATTGGCCTAAGGCCATCTCTGATTGAGTTATATTATGGAATGAACTCATAGTTGCAAATATGGTCTAGGACTTATACAACCCCCTTTTATTCTTCATGTTGTATCAACTTGCCCATACCATTATGAACAATATCATATAAAACAATAAACATGTGCAAAAACTTGCAAAAGCACACGTTAAAAGCAGCAAAGATAAAACTCGCTCAGAAGCATTTATTTTGGTACAAGACTTCAAAGTTTATGGTCATATTTTAGGTGTGAAATAAACGAATACATGAATTGCCACTTGAGGCCAAGAGTGCATATTGTAATTTGATCAAATACCTTTTCTGCCTTGTGATGGAGATGAGTGGTCTATGTGATGAATCAAGGATATGTGGATTTGGACCTGTGTAGAGAGATCATGGGACATGTATGGTGGATCTTTGTAGTGGAGCTAGATGGTCGTTGTGGTAGAGTTGTATCGTGAACTTGTGTGGTTAATGAGATGTGTGGTGGACGTGGGCGGTTGATTATGTGTATGGTTCAGCCACTTATGTGATTGTTACAACTCAGGTCAGTTGTCTTTTACCCCGGCAGACTATTACGATTTGAGCTAGAATCAATGAAAGATCTAGCAGTCGCAGCCGCTTGAGGAGGGCTTCTTGAGCATAGCCCATAAAGGCCTAAACGAATGTAGGCCTTATATGCCAAGTCACCTTTTGGAAAGGTCTTGGGAGGAAAGGTAAGAGCTCAACATCTAAAGAGGAGTTAGTGATGCAAATGGGTACCATCACCTTCACAAAACATCAATGTTTTAAAATAGCAATTTTGATTTACTGTAAAAACATGACTTTCAAGTATGATTTAAGCCACGTCACCCTCCGGCCATGGAGGGCAACCCTCCGTGCGCAGCACCTTGTTTAATAAACTTTTTTTCCCCCAACAAAAAACTTGTAAAAACTATTTGCCAACGTAACGAAGGTCATAAGTAATTATATAAACATGCACGTGCAACTAATAAAACAATTGTTTGAAGATCCATTTCACTTGATTAAGAGGAACGAAAACAAACAACTATCAATGTAAAAAAACAATGGCCTACCTTTCATTTCGTTTTATTACCCCTCTAGCCAAGGATGGGACAACTTAAAGGTACCTCATTACAATGGCCATCTTTCTGAATTCTTTGGAAATAATCCAGGTTACATACTTCTCCATTTTGGGCATATGCTGCGTGGAAAAAGGGCCTAAAAACAGTGTAAGAACGAAAAAGATGCCACAGGAACACGAACCTGGAGCACACTGTGCTTACTCCAGAAAGGAAGACTAACGATAAGAATCAATTCGAAGATACTGAATCCAGATGCGTTCCATCATTTCTGAATCAAGAGAGGAGCACTCATAGGCTGTCAGTATCTTTTTCTGGGCTACCGTAATAACACCATGTGCAGATGAATAGCTGCCTTGGAAGATGTGATGTCTGCGACGCTCCCATATCGACCATAGGTGCCAACCAGAACCAAGATAGAATATCCTCTGTTTAGCTGAGGGCCATGCATTAGGATATGATGCCAAGAGGATGCATCGGCAGTCCAATGTACTGTTAAACAAGCCTTGTAGCCAGGACCACGTTGGTTGAACCTCTGGACAATCAAAGAGACAGTGCTCAAGAGTCTCAACCTGAAAGACAGAGCGGGCATACTGCAAATACGCGAGGATCATAGCAATGTCGGAAGGCATTAATGCGTAGGCACCTGTGGATAACCTGCCACCATAGTGCAGAGACTTTAGGATGGAGCAACCTATCCCAAAGCCATCGCCATGTACGACACAAAGTGTGTTGTGGAACATGTAGGTGCCACCCGTCTGGCAATTGGAGGGGTTGTGGTGCTAAAAGAATGCGATATACTGATCTGACAAAGTGCTTGCTTTTGTGAATATTTTCATGACAGTCCCATGGCACTCTTTCAGCAACACCAACTTGCACTACAAGAGGCAAATTTTCTGCAACCTTCTCCCATAGGAACACATCCCAACGAGAGAGCAGGAACTTTGCCTGAAATTTAGACCAAAATAGTAGGTGACCCGCTTCATACCATGCTTGAATAGAGACAACGCCTGCCAGAATCCATCGTCTCGGTGTAAGGGGATGAACTGATGCTGCCAGTGGAGGTGCTGAGGGGTCTGGAGGCAGTGGTGCCCACCACCATGGAGTCTCCAATAGGGCGTGGATGGAGGGACATGGCCAGCAAAGATGTTTGACTGCCTCCCATGCTGTTAGCAAGCCATGCCAAAATGAAGGAGGACTTGGAAAAGGCTGCAGAGTCTGAAATAATGCCCAAGGTAGGACTGGTTTGACAGCTTTTTTGCCTAGAGGGATACAGTGACCAAGAGCTTGTTTAAGAAGGTGTAAATCAGGAGAATCATCTTCACCATTCAGGAGTCTCCAAATGAACTTTGAAATAAGGAATTTGCTCTGCAGTAAGAAGTCCATCATACCCAGACCACCTGCCCATTTGGGAAGGAGGCACTTCGACCACGCCACCTTAATCACAGCACCTTCCTCAGTACCCGCCCATATAAGGTTTCAAACTATTGCAAAAAGCTCACGTACTTTGTTCTGCGGGGCTAGCAGTATGGATACCGTATAAACATGGGTAATACTAAGGACTGACTTGGCCATTGTCATGCGACCCGTAAGAGACAACTTTGCGGTGGACCACCAGAATAAGTGCTTCTCCAAACTCTTAATGATCTCCCATGCAGCTCCCATAGTAACATGGATGCCAACTGGAATCCCCAACAACTTGATGGCCTGTCCATGCGCAAGTAATTTCCGTGGATAATCATGCACACACGCCAGAGTCAGAGTATCCAATGTCCATAAAGATGTACACTTCTGCCACCCCACAAGGACACCGGAAGCCAGTGAAAAGTGTCTAAGAGCAATTTGGCAGCTGCAAGATTCTCAGCATATCGAGAATGGAGCAGGTCCTGATACAGGGTGTCCAATAAAGCACGACCTGCTGCTGCAGATTCTTGGCCCTGCTGCTTGGCAAAGCATTTGACTGTCGCAATTGCATCCACTATGCCAGCCATGCCTCGACGTCGGTTGAAGGCAGTTATCTAAGTGTTCTTACAGCCTTCTTGATAGTCAGCATCCTTTAAAAATTTTACATTCAAGGTCCGTCCAGGCCGTTGCTGCTGCAGAGGCTTGTATGAAAGGAATTGCGGATGGTGGTCTTCTTGAGACAAAACCGGAAGAGACCTAGAAGTGCCACAACTGCATCTGCATTCCAGTAAGCTCTATCTAACTAAGAGCTTGTGCGACCCCCACCAACTTGACCATTGCACCAAGTAAAGGAACCTTCACCATCAATCTCCAAGAGGTTGCAGTCATGGAGTAGACAGAGCCACTGTTGGCGTTCAAAATCAAACACCACTATAGAGGTAGCCCCTAACCGATCGGACTCCATTTCCATCATGTTAAGATCCCCAACAAGAAGCCATGAAATGTGGTAGCCCAATCTGAGCATCTTCCCTCGCAAGGAGGCCCATAGTGAAGCTCTCAGATGGGGCCTGTTGTGGGCGTAAACATTAATTAAACCATACTTAACCCCATGTTTCTGCCATATAATTAGGGCCCAACGACCAAAACGATCATCCTGAGTGAAACATGAGAGCTAGCTCAGGACCATTCAACAAGGACAGCTTAAATGGAAAGAAGATGAGCCCGCTCTAGACCACAAATGTTTGAGACAAATCACGATGAATGGGCTTTGCAACACAAATCTTGGTGATGCCATTGGTTATGGAGTGTTGCAAATGGAGTTCAATCTCATTAGCAATGGCGGAAATGAACTTGGAATCCTGTAGCTCCGGAGGGAAATCTTCAATAGCAAACTAGAAGGGGGCACGTAAGGCATCTGGCTTAGCTGAAAAGGATCCAGGAACATACTGCTGATAGAGAAAGAAGTGTTTCCAAAGAGGATCAATACCTCGTTCTATGAGTTGAGAAGTGTATTCTTAGACTAGAAAATGTCTAGGCTTTACTAGACTTGGCAGGATTGAGGGTTCTGGCAGGTTGTCGGCTTTGAGTCTGTTTATCATTAACAAGGGTAAATATCCAATATCAGTGAAACCCATGTTTCTGGTTTTATGCAGATTTTGTGTATCATATGATCAATGAGATCAATCGAACATGTAATGCTTCTTTGCTTTGAGTTTCTTTTTGTATTGGATTGCTTGTGTGTGTATAGCCGAACTCTGATTCACGCATTTGACTCTGATGTAGTTTATGTGCACCTACACTGTTAAGGAAGAGGCATCTTATGTGGATGGATTGGCATGCTTTTGAAAAACAATCATTTATCCTTCTAGCTGCTTCAGAATTTTTTTTGAAGATGGGATGTTTCATCGCAAATGAAAAGAAAAAAAAATGGGTTTTGAGCCTGCTTTGTGAGATGCTCAGCGTAGTTTTTGAGCCACAACAAGGAAGGAAGATTTTTACATCCATTTTCGCGTGGTGGAAAATGCACTGATTCTATGCGCAGTTCTCTCTTCTTTGAGCCTGCCATGTGTACGACCATTATTTTACATTCAAATTTAATGGTTCACAATTCATCGACTCTTATTTTAATACAAAAAAAAGCAAGAAAAGGCGATTAGGATGGGGTTAGCAGCAAGAAAGTTCTTAAAAAGTATGTTTGATTTAAAAATAACAAGCCCTTAAAAAGATAAGCTTTTATAATCATTAAAATTATTACATGTTTTACCATAATACACGCATTTTATGTATTGCATGCTAGCTATTTATTCTATCCTCCTCCTCAAATATACGCTATATGGCTAATATTCTCCTTAGTCATTTTTCACGTAGTGATAACCCTGGCCATTGCAATAAAATATAAAGTTAACTTTAACATCATAACCATATAATGGATTGGAAAATGTTAAGCAATAAACCTTGTATGTTCCATAAATGCGATCGCAGTAATTCAACATAGTGGAAAAATTGCCACGAAGTTTTCCACTATGATGATAGTCATGATACTCAGGTCCAGTATAGAAGGGAATAAGCTTGAATGGGCTCCAAGGGAAGCTATAACTGCAAAACATCCTTTGTAAGAAATAAAAGCAGAAATGGAGGAAAGGAGGAGTACTAACCCACTATGTGTATCAGCAGCTTCAAAAATGCGAAAGATAAACCATATCCAAAAGGTGATCATGTGTCCGGGCACTAGAAATGGTCCAACGAATGCTGGAAACCCAAGCACCATCAACTCTGCCCAATGTGCATACACTGCAGCGATACTCATAGATGCTGTGTAAGAATGATGTTTGTAATGGATGTTCTCATATGCCCATCGGGTATGCAACCACCTATGAATCCAATAATGAAGATAGTCTTCCACCAATATATAAACCATAAGTTGCATAATGATTTCCCCAAAAGATGGTAGTGGCAAACTTGTCCTCAGGCCCAACATCTATTGTAGATTACATTTCGCACACTTTTCAGTAAAAGCAAGCTTGTTGTTATAGAATGGATGATATTTTATGTCTATAAGAAATAAATCACCTTCATAAGAGGGTAAGATGTAAATTGGAATGGTCCAACTGCTACCAAATTGTCAAAAACAATAGATTTATAGCATCCCCATACATCTCCCCAAGACTTGTAAAGCATTGAGTCAATAAGTTGACATGTTGTACAACATGCCTGTAGGTATGATCTTTAATATATAGAAACCTTTGAACTCCAGGCTGAAGTTTAAATTTTTGAAAAGCCTTAGGCCTAAGAACATCCGATATTACCATTGGCATGGTGGCTATACTATAGAATACTAATGCAAAAACTGCAACAAAGTTATACAACATATAATCAGAGAATTGTGTAGTAGTTTGGAGCCACAAGTGCTCCCAGAATGACGAAGATTGGCCTAAGGCCATCTCTGATTGAGTTACATTATGGAATGAACTCATGCAAATATGGTCTAGGACTTATACAACCCCCTTTTATCTTCTTCATGTTGTATCAACTTGCCCATACCATTATGAACAATATCATATAAAACAATAAACATGTGCAAAAACTTGCAAAAGCACACGTTGAAAGCAGCAAAGATAAAACTCGCTCAGAAGCATTTATTTTGGTACAAGACTTCAAAGTTTATGGTCATATTTTAGGTGTGAAATAAACGAATACATGAATTGCCACTTGAGGCCAAGAGTGCATATTGTAATTTGATCAAATACCTTTTCTGCCTTGTGATGGAGATGAGTGGTCTATGTGATGAATCAAGGATATGTGGATTTGGACCTGTGTAGAGAGATCATGGGACATGTATGGTGGATCTTTGTAGTGGAGCTAGATGGTCTTTGTGGTAGAGCTGTATCGTGAACCTGTGTGGTTAATGAGATGTGTGGTGGACGTGGGCGGTTGATTATGTGTATGGTTCAGCCACTTATGTGATCGTTACAACTCAGGTCAGTTGTCTTTTACCCCGGCAGACTATTATGATTTGAGCTAGAATCTATGAAAGATCTAGCAGTCGCAGCCGCTTGAGGAGGGCTCCTTGAGCATAGCCCATAAAGGCCTAAACGAATGTAGGCCTTATATGCCAAGTCACCTTTTGGAAAGGTCTTCGGAGGAAAGGTAAGAGCTCAACATCTAAGGAGGAGTTAGTGATGCAAATGGGTACCATCACCTTCACAAAACATCAATGTTTTAAAATAGCAAATTTGATTTACTTTAAAAATATGACTTTCAAGTATGATTTAAGCCACGTCACCCTCCGGCCATGGAGGGCAACCCTCCGTGCGCAGCACCTTGTTTAATAAACTTTTTTCCCCCCAACAAAAAACTTGTAAAAACTATTTGCCAACGTAACGAACACTACAAGAGAATGCCTGTTTTGCGTCAGAAAAATCGTCAGAAACCCTTCACAGAATAGGCACTTGCCCAGACTCATATGGTTGACGCATATTCGGACGAATATTTTCTGACGCAAAATCGTCAGAATTTGCGTCAGTTTTTTCGTCATATTTTCTGACGCAAATTCTGACGATTGTTCGTCAGTCTTTTCGTCACTTCTTGCGTCGGATTTATCATCACATTTTTCGTCAGAATATGCGTCAGATTTATCGTCTGACTTATCATCAATATTTTCGTCAGATTTTTCGTCAATACTTTCATCAGAGTTTTCATCACAATATTCTGTCATTACTTCCGTCCTTTTGTCATTATTTTTCCCTTTACTTCCTTTGTTTATTTATCTTTATATTGGAAGAATATTTTACGGCCTTAAAAATCGTCGAATTTTCGTCGATTTTTAAATCATATTTTCTCGTACGCCAAATTAGACGATTGTTTGTTCGATCTTTTAAATCACTTCTTCGTCACATTTTTCGTCAGAATATGCATCAGATTTATCGTCAGACTTATCATCAATATTTTCGTCAGATTTTTCGTCAATACTTTCATCAGAGTTTTCATCACAATATTCTGTCATTACTTCCGTCCTTTTGTCATTATTTTTCCCTTTACTTCCTTTGTTTATTTATTTTTATATTGGTAAGAGGCAAGTTTGAGTTATTTAAAGTGGTCATTCATCAATGGAAATAGTTGTTTAAATTAGTTAAGTTGAGTTAACTTCAAGCCATGAAAGAGGAAGCAACGTTAGAAACATCTAAAACAGATGGCATGATGAACAATTACACAAGGTAGGAAATGAAACGAAAGAACTTTTTTCATTAACATTCCAGCTTTAAGGTCACACTTATAAGTTTATATGAAGCCCATCAAATGCAGCATAAACATTTTACCACCCACATGTATCTTCAGAGGTCATCCACCACAATGAAGTAGTTGAAAGGATTAAAGGGTTCATGTGGCATGTAGCAAAGACGAGCTCCAAGGGTTTTTGAGTTCGGTCTGCAGCATGTGTAGGATAAGGATTTTATGTTTGTTGTCCCAGATGACATGTGCTCCCATGTTCGCAAGAAGCAATGGCAACTCCAAACTCCAATCCATTGGCAACCTGGTCGGAATAAAACAAACTTTCTTATTGTTAGATGCAGCTGTAAGGCATGCTAAACAATTGATATACCTTGGAATGCCTTGGATCGTGATGTTGTATAGTCTTCTCATTGACTTCTGTTTTGAACCTTTGGCCATATGCTCATCATAGATAATGTAAAGCTTCCATATTAAAACTTGCATTTCCCCTACAAACAACGCTGTGTTTAAGTAATTTGCAGCCTCATTCACTATCAACCTTTAGTATTAACCTTCAATAAAAATAACTTTACTTGATAGACTTGGATATTATCATCTCAACTACCCTCCACATTTTCCTCCTCCAATAGCATCCATTGAATAATTCGTACACAAAGTAAAGACATTGCAAAGAAGTCTTTTGTTACTTAGCCAAAATGTATAATTTTTGTTATCTAGCAGAAAAATATATAAAGAATGAGATTTAAAATCCACAAGATGTTTGTCTAGGTAATCCTTGCCCTTAGATTTATATCTCACATTATGGTGTACTCGATAATAATAAATAGGAGCCTTCTTTGGCAGTAGAGAAAGATATAACAAAGAAATCTACACTATGCATTCAAAATCAAACTCAGATCTACAAATTTGCTATAATCTAAGAGTGTCACATCATCATAACTCACATATTAGCAAAAGATGACATAACGTCGGAACGCAATATGTTATCAGCATATTTAATCTCTTACAATATCCAAAATACATAATGTTCTAGAAACTTCAATCTTAGACATGTTCAACTAGAGAAAAACATATACCTCAATTTCTTTAGTTTGACTGAACAAAAGTAAATCCACGTTGATTGCAATAAGATCATGTACTCTTTGTCATTGCTCGCCAGTCTCTCCATTGGCTTCATTTGCCTTCTTAATAACAATGATCTTCCTGTAGCAATGTCTCTCGTGCCTGCACTAGAAGTTTACCTTCTAAATCTTCTATCTGCATATATTTTTGCTCCATATATTGCTCTGAATCTGTTAAACTGATGGTATATATCTTCAGAACTCACCTAGTATAAACAAATCGAAAATATATACTCTTGCCTTATAAATACTTAAGATAGAAATCATTATTCTTGCTTGGAGGGAAGCAGTAGCAATCTATACATGTTAGAATAGCAGAGTAATGAAGTACTACTTTACCTTTCACTAAGTCAGAAAGAATAAAAATTGCTTAACTGGATAAACCCTTGAAAATGCTTTTCCTTTCAAGGTTGCTCATAACTGTTATAACACTATTTACTATCTCCATGTATCACAGCATTACAACCATAATTTTGTTTATAGCAACAATAACAAAAATGCAAAGACATAATTCAAAATGTTGATCCCAAGTGTAAAATTAGAAGTTTATATTTTCTCCAAAGAAAGAAGGTCAGATGATGATAAAGCTGGAAATAGACAGTAATGCATACTATGGCATGATAAACAGTGAGACAACTTAAAATTGGAAAAGTAATGCACATGTAGGAATTACTGCAGAATATATGTTCTTTGGACTGCATATTCTTTGGATGGTATGGAGAAAGTACACAATAAAATTCCACGATCGGCAAGACGTTTCAACAAATTACAGAAAAGGAGACACAGCTCGTTGTGTGCATAGCTAGAATAATCAACAATCTGAAAAAGATGATGCCAACAAGGCTTTGGAATGAGTTCAAGTTTGGGCCCTAATTTCTTGACACTCACAGCAGAGTGGCACTGAAAACCACCAGAATGGCTCTTTTTTAAAGAATCAAGAAGGAGTCAATGCTTACAGAGCTTATCTTTCATCTTTCATAGAATATAATAACATATTTAATCACTATCTCATAAAGACCTTGCAACGCCATAGCATAAGGAATTAAGTTCTCATGAACTCCAGCAAGAGCTAGAGCAAGCATAGGATCTATTTAGAGTAAAACTTCCACAAATCGAAACTCAAACAAGTTAAATTCCTAGATCATACCTAGGCAGATGGTAATCTTCAGAGGAAGAATTGCCGGATCTGAAAGAACTGCCGGATCTGGATGGCCATAGCCAGCGATCTTGGGATCAGAGATTAATGTTTACCCAGAGCTTTCGAATGCAATCTACGGCATGCACATGCAAACATTCTTTTGCGAAAGTTTCAGCAGGAATAGAAAGCTTACCTTTCATAGCGTCCATCTCGAGTCCCTCAGAGGTTTCGCTACGGCGTCCGACAAAAGGGCTAGAGTTCTTTCATTTTATGGTAAAAAATCGCTAGTTCTCATCAATTTTAGGGTAAAGATACCCTTTTAAATTGGAAAAGAAAAGTGCTTTATTAAAGAAACTAAAAATGTTACGAATCTTAACCTTTTGCAAATAATGATGACATCCCCGAAGATCCAAAGGTTCACAATATGAAAGCTAAATTAATGAAAAGAACTAAATCCTATTTTAGTTTCATGTCCAAGTCACTTAGGGAATAGACAAACTTTGTTCACCTACTTGGCATTTGTCCATGTGGCAACCAAGTGTCACATCACCCTAAACCCAAACCTCTGTTTGTCATTATGGTTACATGGTCTGATTTATTTTAGCATACCTCTGCCAAGACATGTCATGAATTTCTAGTTGAGATTGCTTAGTTACATGGGAGTGGTCACATGTAAGGGGGGATTAAAGTTGAAGATACCCCGCCTTAGTATCCTTACCCACATCATATCTGGCATAATGTTCCATATCTGATGTGTATATGAGTGTCCCCCTGTTCCTTTGGTATGTGTCAGTCATGCAACTACTAGATATAAGTGTGGAATCTTAATGCTGACTGAAACTAGATAAATGCCATGTCAAATGTATTATGACGATTGTTCTGACGAATAGCCTGGCGAAATAAATCGTCAGAATTATCGTCGTTCTTTCGTCAGAACTTTCGTCACATTATTCGTCAGAAAAATCGTCAGAATTTGCGTCAGATTTTTCATCAGATTATGCGTCAGATTTTGCGTCAGAGTTTTCGTCAGGTTTTTCGTCATAATTTTCGTCAGCAACTATATGCGTCACATTTTGCGTCAGACTTATCGTCAGGATTAATCGTCAGAATTTGCGTCAGAATATTCGTCAGGAAGTTCGTCAGAGGCTCACTGAGGAAACCCATAAACAATTTCTGACGCATTTTCTGACGCAGAACGGGCATTCTCTTGTAGTGGAAGGTCATAAGTAATTATATAAACATGCACGTGCAACTAATAAAACAATTGTTTGAAGATCCATTTCACTTGACTAAGAGGAAAGGAAACAAACAACTATCAATGTAAAAAAACAATGGCCTACCTTTCATTTCGTTTTATTACCCCTCTAGCCAAGGATGGGACAACTTAAAGGTACCTCATTACAATGGCCTACCTTTCATTTCGTTTTATTACCCCTCTAGCCAAGGATGGGACAACTTAAAGGTAGCTCATTGCCACTCGTTTATCTGTCTATACAGATCCAGATCCATTTATCCTTCGTGACTGTATTTTAGATCATAATTGGAACAACCCACTGAGATAAAAAAAAATAAATGGCCTCAAAGATGACTGGCTCAGTTATAAGATCCATATATCCTTGCTCCACCACACAGACCACACATCTCCACCACAACACCACACAACTTCACTACACAGGCCCCTTGATCTTTTTGCACAGATCCAAATCCATATATCCTTGGTGACTGTATTTTAGATCATAATTGTAACAACCCAGGGGATAAAAGACAACTGGCCTCAATTGCTAACAAGCTGAAGAGCACTAGATGGTTCCGCCCCGTCACTTGTTGTTGGTCATTCATCTTCATGTAGACAATCTCTAGCAATATATCCAAGGCATCTCCAATTTATGATACTTCATATCCCTCTTACCCCATTTTACATTAACTGATCCACCTTCAAATGCGAGGTCCAAGGCACCTTGCTGAGCATATCCAGCAATTATTGCATTCCATGAGATAACATTTCGACTAGGCAAGTTATAGAGCACCCAACATGCCTCTTCCATGTTCTTGCACTTGGCATACATATCCACAATTGTACTCCCAATGACAACATTAAGTTGCAGGCCACTCTCAATTATCTCCTCATGAATACATCTACCCTTCTCTATTGTGCCTATGGTAGTGCAGGCTTTCAAAAGCCCAAGAAATGTAACTTTGATAGGTTTCGCGCCATCTTTCTGAATTCTTTGGAAATAATCCAGGTTACATCCTTCTCCATTTTGGGCATATGCTGCGTGGAAAAAGGGCCTAAAAAGATTGTGTCTTTATAAAGCTGCCTCTGCCATAGCCCAAGAACGTGTCCGCCATAGCCTCCGTCATAGCCGAAGAATGTTTCCGCCATAGCCAGTTCATGTACGTAATTTCTTCCGTTTATTACGCGCTCGTGTGCCGCCAAGTCTGGCAGAGCCGTCGAAAAAATTATAGCCCAAAATTTCTTCCCAGCGTGCATTACCTAGTACAAAATTCAAGTCTAGCAAAATGAAATAAAGTAACATAGCCTATAAGACAAATTCGTTGTGCAAAATGTGTCAATCTTTCACACTTGGTGGAGAAATCTATTGCTTCTCTTTTGGGGAGGAAAGGGGGCCTTTAAACCAGGACAGCTTAATAGAGTGCTTATAATTGTATGTTAATTTGCCAGGTATCATTCGGAAGAGGGCGTCGATAAAAGGGATAAAAGGGAGGCATCGTATAAAAGAACCATGTTGTGCTCAAAGCGTTGGATGTAGTAATGGGAAAGGAGAAATATAGCCTGATATTTTTGCTCTTCATTGCATTAGAGAACTCCACATTTGGATTTGGGATGAATGCATCTTGCATCAGAACCATATTATCTTCAACTTCCAAAACCACTTTGACACAATGAGAACGAAAGTAAGCACAAACAGTTCAACAGATCCTGAGCAGATAGAAACTTAAGGAAAAAGACAAAAAGTTGGAAAAAGTGGTCCAAAAATGAGGGTAAAAATATAAAAGAAAGTTCGAAGTCCAACAACTGTAAACAATGTCTTGCGATCTGGCTAGTTGCCTGGGGCATATATCTCAAAACATACCATCCCATTTACATTCCAAAGCATATTCCCCTCCCCTCAATCCAAGGGGCTGCTATGCTCATCCAGTAAGCTTTTGTGTTTTTGTGCTAGGCTTTGCCACTACAGGGTGGTTCCACATGAGGTTGGGGTGAGAACCAGCAACCAAAAATTCATGATATTAAAACTTGATATTAAATGTAGGGAAGGTCGTCTTCCTTCCCCTGTATATCATATGCTTTGTTCAATATTAGTAAGAAATATAAGTTGAAACAACGTGCCATCTGATTGGCATAAAAATCCACCATGAAGATTTATGCATTATTTACAATATATGTGCCATCTCCAGCACATCAGTAAGCTGCTTGCTTTCAATCATTGAATAGGAATGTCGGTAGCAAACAATCTTGCCCATAGAAAAATAAATCGTACGCACCTTGTATATCCCCACGTCATCTGAAAATGTTTCCTTCAAGAATGATAAAATTGTTTCCTTCAAGAATGATACAACTTCGTTATCTGAACATCAAGAGATAGGATGCCTACATTGCCTCAATTAATTTTTCCTTCTGAAGTGCATTTTGAGAATCCACACATTTCTTTCGCTTGTTCTTTTTACCGGCACTCTGTATTCCACCCAAAATCTCTGAAGATACTAGGCCATCTGCCATGCTGCTAGTGCTTCGTTTGATTTTGTTCCCTTCCTCAAACTTCTTTCTCTTCTTCTTACTTTTGGGTATACTATTCACAAGTGTTGTTTCCATATCCACAGAGTTGTTGCCATTCTGTTCAAGACTGATATCTACTGCATCAGCTTTCATTGAGGATTTAACAAACGTGTGCAGATCTTTTGAAACACCTTCTTGAACATCGAGTAAAAGGTTGCGCCTTTTCACTGGCTCAATAACATGCATACATGCCAACGTGTAATCGCACAAATAAGAGCTTCTTACGAGTCTGTCTATTCGACCCAAATGCCTCTGGCTGTAAGGTAAGATACCTTCAAGTAACTCAAAAATACCAGAGATCTGCAAGGAAGAAGTTACAGATGATGAAATATGTATTGAATATTTCAAAAGAAACTCAATGTTAATATATACACCAAAAAATCATTTTTCCAAAGGTAACATATTCGACAGGATTAAAAAAATTGGTTTCCTGTCTCAGAATGTGACAAAGTCTTCTCTGCCTATCTTAAATCCCCAACTCACTCTTTCATACAGCAAGGTGGCAACATAATATACATTGTAAAAAGATTCCCTTCAGCTTGATTGACATCAACTGCAAGAGGGTCTCACCATGAAAGAATTCCCTACTCTCTATCTCCCGCAAAACTGTTCAAAGTAAAAGTACAAACCTGAATTATTTGTTCAGGGGGTATAACACGGAAGATGTAGAACAATATGCCCTGTGCAGTGTGGCAAAATTTTGATTTCGAGTTCCATTCACATGTGTACTGCAGAAGCAGCCGCAGATGCTCCATACTAAGATCCTTCAAAATCATTGATATTTGAACACTTGCTTCATTTTTGCTGCAAGTTATTTAATAAAATGAGCTACCTTTACATGTATCACTAGAAGTCAGTTGCAAGATGATAAACACTAACCTTAGAAGTTCTGTAAATATGTGAAGGACCTTAAAGGGCCGTTGTAATTCGAATCCTAGTTGAATGGCTATAATATAATCTGTATTTGCAAGAGCATTTGCCAATTCTTGATCCTTGAGCACTTCCTCCTCCTGAAGTTCAAGTTTGTTAGTTTTGAAGTTCAAGTTTGTTTGGAGAAACGAAAGGGTCGAGCATTATGGTGAACAGGGCTTATGAAGCATACCAGGACTTTAACAAACACAACACGCTGATCATAGATGACTCTGCCTACAAGTGCTATCATAACTCGGACAATACAATCATTGCCAAGAGTTATAGACCAGAAGAGTATGAAACGGATAGGTGGTTGTCTTTCAATCTCGTTCCTGTGTTGGCGGAATCCCTGTTTGCCATTCTTGTGGCCGATGTGATTAGGAACTATCCGAACCTCAAGCAGGTCGATCCAGAGAGTAGCGCGATCATGAAAGCTATGGACGACAAATATTATGGTGATCAAGAAGAGTGACCTCTGCTTTCAGATAGGAGAGTTGTGTAAATCTTGTAAAGAAAGGTGAAGAAATGTACTATATTTTGTAATGAATATACTTGTACATCGAGTTTTCGCTGGCTTTCTCGACTCGTGAGTCGAGAAAGGCATGCTTGTCCTGTTGATGAAACCATTTGTATGTTTGTTTGTGTGACTGGATGCAGCCATATTCTATAATCATAATGGCTGTACATTGGGTTTCCAGGGCCTTTCTCGACTGGCGAGAAAGGCACTGCTTGTCTCGTTCACGAGACCATTTGTATGCTTCCGTGTGTGATTGGATGCAGCTATATTCTAATGAAAATGGTTGTACTTTGACTTTTCAGGGCCTTTATCGACTCGCAAGTCGAGAAAGGCACTACTTGTCACGTGATTGGATGCAACTATATGGAATGAATGTTCTCCATTCTATTTTGAATTCTCCATTCTTTTCTTCGTTTTGACTAATGGCACCGTAATTGTTAATCATGGACTCTCCTTGCTCTAGGTGGTTCAGGCACAGATCCCGCACACGCATAGATCCCGTGCAGGCATCACCGACACCGCTCCAGGCGACACTGATTCCGCTCAAGGCGGCAGAGATCCCGCTCACGCTACACTCTTACCCGGCCTTTGGGATAAGGTTGCTCGTGATTGCAGACGCTCGGGATGAAGAAGAGAGGAAGAAATTATCGAAAGTCCAGAAAGCTCAAAACATCTTGCAAGCATTGTATGACATCCACGGAGGTTGGGGAAGGAGCATATTCGATGAAAAGCTGCGGGAGGAGAGTGGAGACATCGGGTGGACAGGTCAGTCGGTGGCTCCCGAAGCACCTCCTCGTGAGGCATTCCACACTCTTCAGGTTGTCCCCAAGGCTTACAGACGACAAGAAGATGCCCCACACGTTAATCCCCTAAGATGGACCACCTACCACGATGATGTAACTGTAGTGATAGCAAGACCGCCATGGTCTCCGCGTAAAATACATTGTACCAATTCAATTTATTAATAAAAAATCTTTTTCAACTACAACTTTGGTTTCAATCTGTAATGAAATTCCTTTGTTTGAGTTGTATTGTTCTTGTTCTCGACTCGCTATCCGAGAAAACTGGGAGAAAGCTTGGACCCACACTAACAGACAAATATTCGAATTATGGACAGTTTTCGAGTCGGAGTAATTTTTCCACCTCCTTTTTGTGTAAAATTACAGGGTTCCAAAAAAAAGTGGGAATGGAATGAGACCCACTTTAATTAAATACGACTTAAAAGCAAACAAATAAATTAGGATGCATACCCTAGCATAGAACCGATCTTCCCACGATGTTCATTATGTACAATATATAGAATATTCCAGCCAAGAATCATACCTACTTAAAAAATTCCGTGGAACCAATACAATTACCTCAAATGCCTTTCGAGTCCCAAGATTCAACCTCCTCACAGCAAAATCGAGCTTAATCAATAAATTAATTTGCTGGAACAACATGAGCACCTTACTTAATTACTGATGCATTTCAAACCCAAATCAAATACTATAGATTAATCATAAATTAATGATCGTAACTAATTCCTTTCCATTTCATCTACACATCAAGTTTGAATTCCAGAAGCTTATCTCTTGCTATACCTCATAAAAAATAACAAAGAAAACATTGTTTGTGCACACAAAAGATTCATGAATCCAAAAGCGATACATGGTTTGTCAAGAAAAGGTAGAAGGAAATCGTACAAAATGATACAGAGATGGGGATGGCAGAGAATGAAATGGCATATTTCACCTGGAAGCCGATGTAATTTTTGTCATAATCTTTTGGTGGCCCGAAATGTTCCTATATGTGGAGGGAAACTACAAAAAATCTGTGCGATTGAATATGTCCAAACATCAATTGGGAGTTCCATCCATCACGACGTCGCCCTTCATTTTTATCACTATCATGTAACTCTCAAAAGATGGGTCAAGCAAACACAGAGCATCGTGGAGCCCCATCTCCAAAAATCAGCTTCATATGTGCTATGATCATCATCATGAAAAAAAAGCTTGATCATCTGTGGCTTACATGTCTAGGAATAAGGTTGTCCAAAATGGGATGAATAACGAAAAAATGCTAATTTTTAAATCATAATAAAAGCCACAGACTCGATTTTGGGACACCGGAATTTTTTTCCCAGGAATAAAAAGTTTTAAAACCTTAGAAAATGAACTTAGAAAAAAAATCCAAAAAGTTTTTGGAGCCCCGGAAAAACCAAATTTAAACAATAGGATTTATTTCACACTTAAAATATGACAAAAAACTTTAAAGTCTTGTACCAAAATAAATGTTTCTGAGCAAGTTTTATCTTTATTGCTTTTAACGTGTTCTTTTGCAAGTTTTTGCACATGTTTATTGATTTATCCTCCTATCTACTCTTATATAATTTACTCACACCAAGATTCGATTCCTTTGATGCTTAGATTCCCGGGTGAGGGAAAAATTAGGAAGGAAAAAATAACTAGGTGAAAATTCCGAGGGAGGCCACGTCGTTGATCTTATCTGCTTCTAGAGGACTTGCTCCGTCAAATTCTCTTCCTGAGGCTTTGCTTTCTCCAGTTTGTTTGCTCCATTCCGGCGAGCTCTGCTTTCACCGGCGCCATAATCCAGGTAGTAAAAAATTTTGTATTTCTGTGCTGCACCTCTCTGGCTATGGTTCTTTCTGGCATGGGGTCTTGCTGATGGTTCTTTGTTGCAATCTGACGTATTTCTTGGAAGCTTTCTTCTGCTTGGATTCGAAGGTAAGGACCTTCATGATCTTGGCGATGGACAAATTCTAAGTTTTATGGGTTTTTTTTTGAAGGAGCAGAGGCGTTGGAACTCCGGTGAGATCCGTCTGTTTGAACAGAAGCAGTCGGAGCAAGATTCTCTGGATGCACCATGCAGTGGCATCGGTGTAAGGTAATAGCTTATTGGATATTCCCAAAGACTCCACGTTGTTCTATTCCGAGAGTAATTGAATGTCCCGATGCTCCAAGCTTGAGGTCTCTCAGGTTAGCTCTTTTATACAAAACCACAGATTTTTATTCTTTAGTCGCTCAGCACATCATTGAGCATTACAGTGGACGTCATATATCATTAGTGAAGGCACCCAGGGTTAGGAGAATGCTCAGAGTTTCTTACTTAAGGCAGCCAAAATAGAAGAGCATTGCTCATACATTATATCTTCAAAAAACACACCTAACATTGCTTAAAACAGCCAAGCATTAGAAGGGCATTGTCATTCTCATACATAATCCCTTCATACTTATTGGTGTACTTTCTTTGATTTAGGAGCAAAGAAATGCTGCGCCAGACAAGCTTGAATGAAACAAAGCTTCTTATGACAACTCAGCTGAAGAGGACATACAGTACTTTCCTCTTTGACAAGCATTTCGAGTACCTTAGAGAAATTGGACGAGGTTCATCAAGCATGGTAAGGCTTTAAAAAGGAATGGTAGTTTTTGATGTGTCAGCTGCCTTTATGAACTTAACTCTTCCTTTTCCACTAACTAGGTACAAGAGGCACGAGACAGAAGAAATGGTAGTAAAGGCCAGTAAGCAACCATTCTTTGCACATGAAGAGAGGGAAAAAATCTTGAGAGAAATACAAAGCGTAGCTTGCCTGCCAGAGCATCCAAATGTTGTGAAGTATTATCGAGGTTGGCAGCAGGATGCGCATCTTCATATACAGATGGAGCTGTGTGATGGTGGAAGTCTTCGGGCGTACCTTGGTACACTTGGTGGAAGTCTAAATATGATATGGGCCAATTTATGCTTATCAGACTTGGTCATTCATTGAGCAAGTCGCTTCTGGTCTTGAACACATCCATTCAAATGGCGTTCTTCATCTTGACATAAAGCCTGAGAATACATTTCTGTCTAATGAAGGTAATATACTAGCGACATTTTCTGATGATTATAAATGATCCATAAACTTAGTTTTCTAGGTTTCATACAGGCGTTCTCAAAATAGGTGACTTTGGCTTGGCTGTTCAGAAGCAGAACCTCTGGGATTGGGAGGAAGGAGACGGGGCTTATGTTGCACCAGAGCTACTTAAAGATGAAGATCCAGGCACAGAATCAGACATGTACAGCTTTCGTGTGATGGTATATGAATGGATAGCAGGAAGCAGGTGGTGCCTTGCACAGATTATAAGTAAAGACCAATCAGTTAAAAGTGTCAAAAAGTGTTGAAGATATTCAACGACGTGCAACACTTCAAAAGGTCGGTGGATACTGTGAATGGAAAAAAGAGATATAAATGCTATTACTAGAATAGAATAGAGCTGGAAGTTCCATTGACAAATGCCATGTTTGGGTAATCACTCCTGCAAAGTGTGAAAATGTACACTCAGGAAGATGTGAAAAGTTGGACCATTTGTTGTTCAGGAGTTAGTTCTAGCTGCAATTGATATGGTGGATGCAAATTCGAAGTCAGGTGGCTAAGTTGTTTATTCAACTTGTTCTGTAATGGCAGCTGAGGTATGGAACTCTCCTTTTTAAACTCGACTTGGTAAGACTCACAACATAAACTTCTTTGTGGCAGAATGAAGCTGTTATTAATTATGCATTGCGTAAGCGGAATGTGAAGTTAGTTCCTTGTGGACTGGAATTTGGACGTCCAGGGTAGGTCAACATACCTATGCCTTTGTTTAAACTGACCTGGCTGGAAACAAACCTTTACAACCACGTTATCTGTGTACAGTTTTGTTAAGTTAAGGGAGCAGCGCTTCCATCCATCATTAAGCCAATACAAGGAGGTTTTATCTCCACGTCCATAGCGTTGATGATTTCTTTGTTGCTAAGGTAAATATTCTTGACTTATAGAACTTTGGAAGTGTGGCTGACCTTTGCACATTTATATAATTCTCAGTTGAAGAAATTGAGCAACAAAATTTTAGTGCCAAATGTGGCTGAAGATGGGGACATAGAATATAGCGTGGAAGTTCAACAAGCAAAAATTGGTAATTCCAATGATCATATAGCTTCAGTTACAATGAATAAATGGATCTAAAAACATCTAAGAAATGGAAGAGACTAATGCGAAAAAATTTAAAGGCATTACCTTAATTTCCAGGAAAGAAAAGAGACGAAAATTGAGGGATGCAAAATGGGTTGACAATCTGTCATCAAGGAGTAATTTGAATGTGCAGATGGATGTCAAGCAGAAACAGGGCCTCAAACGTATAGATGGGTCTGACACTTAAAAGCAAAAGCAAAAGCAAAGACAATCACATGGTTATGCTAAGAAGGGCTATTATAAGAAGCAGGTGGGTCAAAGTACACAGTCGAAAGACAGCAGACAATAATAGGTGAAAGCCCTATGCTGTTATGTCAAGCCTGGAGATGATTGTATTATTTATTTGGACCATACAGAACTGCAGGACTGCATGCTTTGTGCCATTCTTCCAATCAGGTCATCGAGCCAATGTCCAATACTTGCCTCCTTGTGGCTGGAAATGGGAGATGAACAAAGAAGAAAATGAGGACTATGAATCAGAATGGTGTTCGGAAAAACTGGGGAAGTAAACATCCTTTCAATGCTAAAAGATGAGTAAACAGATCTGCCTAGTTCAAATCATTACTGATGGATGAGTATCATCTTGCAGTGATGTTAATCTAGAGTAAAACCTCAAGAGAGGCATTACCTTGCACAGACTATACACTCTGGTGGTTATAGCCTTCAATGTAACTGTTGCCCTGGAGCACCTACCTCATTCTTTGGTAAAATGATTATAATTTTTTGAATAGGCGTTTTGATTATAGAATGGAAAAGCATCTTTACAGTGCACGTTGTTTCTCAACGCTAGTCTCCTATGTTTGTTGCTTTAGAAGGACTCTCATGTAATCTACGAGATAAAAATCGGATTCATATTTGCTGGAATGAAAATGATTAGGCTCTGTTTTGACAACTGCAACTTAATGCATGGCATGTAGCACTAAAATATTGAGTATTACAGCTAAAATCTACTTGATCACAAATCTGTCATTAAGCGTGCATTGCATTATGAAGTGTTACGTTAATAGTGGGGTAATCTCCGAGACACCTAGACTCAAAGCCAACTAGCTACCATTGGGTGGAGTGTCAATGGAAAAAGTTGAGGGTTTGAGGTCTTAGAGGAAAAACGAGCTCAATAGTGGCAATCCCGTGGTGGTTATGAGAAATGAATCCCTATTCTATAGACATAGGCACTAGCATAGGTCCCAATCCTGCTTATTCCTATACTGACATGCATCCACTATCACCAGATGGATTAGTAGAGAGAAATATTTGCCCCGAGAGTATTCCCTTCTTTTGACTCAGTCTGTCGGGGGCCGCCGCGATAAATTTCTTGTATTATAATTAATTTTATTAAATAAAATTATAATTAATTTTTATTAAATAAAATTATAGTGTATGTCTGTCTTGGCCCCCTAGATTGGCGGCTCAGATTCCGCCAGGCCACACGGCATCATTTGCAGGAGCAGCTCTAGGTTAAGCTTTGGCTATGGCATAAGCTTGGCTATGGCGAAATGGATTGAAGCATTGGGGCTGCAAGGCAGAGTCTTGATTTAAATTTGCCGAAAACTGAGAACTATAAAATGGATTAATCCGGCTCCATCTATGTCACAGTAGAGCCCATCGATTCTGCAGGGAGGCGAGTTTGATCCAAAAACGGCAGATATTTTCATTTTCGATGTTCCTTAAGGTGTTCTTGCTTACGGAGTTTTCAGCACTGCATGCCAATTTCTTCAAGGGCAACCGGTTCAAACCTGTTTCTCCCACTCTTAGTTTAGGTCGTCGTCAAATTGTCCTCATGTTCTTAAGCAGCTATGGCGGAGCTTTGTAATGGGCTTGCAAAAAAATGCTGGCGGCCATTCTTGCAGGTCTTTCCTGAAGCTATCTATGGCTGGAAGAGCATCATATGATGCTGCTGGGATCGCTTTAGGCTGTGGCCTAACTTCCTCTGTAGATACCAAGGAATATATGCACTGAGCCCCAATGCAATTGTGGTTCTGTGGAGCTTCAGCCAGCCCTCGAACAGTTATTAGGTCAGTGTAGGTCTGTCTTGGAGAAATTAGAAGCATTGAATTCGTAACTTGCTTTGTATAGAAGGCATCAGTTTCTACCATGGTAAGGCTGTGATTTGCTACAGTAACAAAAAGATCTGTTTCCAAAGCATTGTTGATTACTTTCAGAAGAAACTTTTTGTTCTGCACCACATGTATTATCTCGATATCTGCAAAGAAAGAAGCACCAGCTACTTTAGAAGGCATATTAAAAATAGAAGCAATGAATGTATCTGCACATTTTAAGTTTTGCTCGGTAAACTGTGTGAATAGAAGCAACATCTTTTTACATGATTGACCATTGGCAGAGCAGTTGAAGACCGGATTGTGGCAAGCGTCAGTGTAATTTGTATAATCAATTTGGCATTAACAATCTGTCATTAGGAAACAAACTGAAAAAGCTGTGGAGACAATTGTAAGATAATGTAGATAAATATACATCTGCCAAGTTTCGGTGCTTGCAGCTGCTAGGTAATCATTATATTTCTTTCTTTTCCATTGTTATCTCTTCTGCATCTCGCAAGATATAAGTTATGTCTACTTGCAAAATACCTTGCTAAGCCAATGCTTTCTTGACTGAAAGATAGAATCTTCTTCTATTCTTTATGGCGGTTCCTTAAACGTTAAGGTGGATTATTTAGGTTTGATCATGCTAATTCAGATATTAATTAAGTGTAATGCCTTATTTTCAGTAGCAACACTATGATATCAAACATGGCTTGACTTCTTTGGCTGCAAGCATGATAGTTCACTTTTTCAAAGCATCATCATAAGCATGCGTCTGCATTATGACCAGTTTGCCCTCTAAAAGATTGACATGTAGAAATGTATGACCTCTACAAGCAATCATGTCTCCTTAAAGAAGCATAGTGCCTTGCTCTTTATCTATTCTAGGAATTATTTGCTCATCTAAAACGTGTGTATGGTTTTCATTTGAGTTCATTCGTTGTTGGCTCAAACATGATCCAAATTATTCTGAGCCTTGAAAATGTTTATGTTTCGCATCTAGCAGGATATAGGTTATGGCTACGTGCAAAATACCTTTGTCGAGCGCTGCTTTCATAAGGCATATTTGAGTGCTGGCAAATTAATGCCCTTATGATTTTCCTGGTTAACTTTTTAAATAAGGTATAGTGAGTGGGATATCTATTCTTCTAGGAACTGGCAAAGTAATGCGCTAATCTAGCTATCCATCAGTGCGCTAATCTAGCTATAGGAGTTTATTTAATATATCTGTTGTATGGTTAAAAGCTATAAAGATTATAGATTTTGATAAAGATTATAGATTTTAAAGGCTGTTGTAGCATAACAACAAAAGTTGGTTTTCTGTCCTTCCACAACCATCAAATGTGTCTCTGATCTTTGCCAAGCGTCAGTCAAGTGTAAAATCAATTTTCTTTGTATCATATTCTGGGACAGTTTCTAATGCATCTACCTTTATGGTCCACATGGCTTCCATTTTTGGTCTATACTTACACGAGAATAAGATGCTACATGGTCATGTAGTACCATGGACAACCATGATTACTTACAATGTTCAAACTGAAAGGCAACCCAATGTTTTAGCAAATCAACCACCAAACCATATAGATTCTTCAAAATCCTTACGTTATGCCCTCAAAGGCTAGAATAATCCGTGCATTGGAGATGCATATTATCATGACCTATGGGTGGGATAGTCCATTTTTTCTATGGGATAGTGTTTAGTACAAAAAAACAAATCTTATAAGTGCATGGTGAAAGTCATTAATTGTTTACAATTAGCATATCTTTGCATGTCATTTCTCTCAAAGTCTTTCTTATCTTAGCAAATGATTTGCTACATTCACAACAAGTTCCCAACATTTATAAGTTCTCAAATTATGCCCAGCAATGCTGGGCACCGTTACTAGTATGATATAATGGTATGGGCAAGCTGATACAACATGAAGAAGATAAAAGGGGGTTGTATAAGTCCTAGATCATATTTGCAACTATGAGTTCATTCCATAATGTAGCTCAACCAGAGATGGCCTTAGGCCAATCTTTGTCATTTTGAGAGCACTTGTGGCTCCAAAATACTACACAATTCTCTGATTATATGTTGTATAACTTTGTTGTAGTTTTTGCATTAGTATTCTATAGTATAGCCACCATGCCAATGGTAATATTGGATGTTCTTAGGCCTAAGGCTTTTCAAAAATTTGAACTTCAGCCTGGAGTTCAAAGGTTTTTATATATTAAAGATCATATCTACATGCATGTTGTACAACATGTAAACTTATTGACTCAATGCTTTACACGTCTTGGGGAGATGTATGGAGATGCTATAAAACTGTTGTTTTTGACAATTTGGTAGCAGTTGGACCATTCCAATTTACATCTTATCCTCTTACGAAGGTGATTTGTTTCTTATAGACATAAAATGTCATCCATTCTATAACATAAAGCTTGCTTTTACTGAAAAATGTGGGAAGTGTAATCTACAATAGATGCTGGGCTTGAGGATGTCTGCCACTACCATCTTTTAGGGAAATCGTTATGCAACTTATATGGTTTATATATTGGTGGAAGACTATCTTCATTATTGGATACATAGGTGGTTGCATGTGAGATTGGTACCTCAAGATCCATAACAACCTCAGCGCGCCTTAAATAGGAATCACCCGTCAAAATAAAAATATCGTATTCGCTAATTTAGGGGGGTATATAAGCTCTAACATATAATCCTCTTTAAAATTTGCACTCTCCTCTATCATGTCATTATGTGTCCTCTGAGGTGCGTAGTCGCATGGAAGTCCTGTTGATGGGCATATACTGCCAACTTTTGACGAAACTGTCTTTCTGTCTAATGTATTGCTACATGATCTAGAAAACTCTGCATGATACTGTGAAGAATCAACCTTTGCAAAAAGTGTGGAATGCGTCAAGGATTGGCCGGTACCCAGTCCAACGGCATAGATTTCCTGCAAGGCATTCTTCAATTTCATCTTGGGTTGAATGAGTTCTACTGGACCGTAGAAGTGCATACATTGACATTACAAAATGTCTGAGCTTGTATACCCCTCTGAATTAGCGAATATGATATTGCAGTTATCGCTTCCCTTGGAGCCCATTCAAGCTTATTCCCTTCTATACTGGACCTGAGTATCATGACTATCATCATCTAGTTAGTGGCAAAAGTCGTGGCAATTTTTATGTGAGGTTGAATTACTGTGATCGTATTTATGGAACATACAAGGTTTATTGCTTAACATTTTCCAATCCATTTTGTGGTTATGATGTTAATGTTAACTTTCTATTTTATTGCAATGGCCAGGGTTATCACCACGTGAAAAATGACTAAAGAGAAGATTAGCCATATATCATATATTTGAGGAGGAGGGTGGAATAAATTGCTAGCATGCAATATATAAAATGCATGTATTATGGTAAAACATGTAATCAAAACATATATAATGCATTCACTTTGATTCTATTCTTCAAGATTCCTTGATGCTCCGGTGCATGCGCGCCAGTGTCGAATTTTTTTTTCGAGGAACATTTTTGCATTTTTCTAGTTATAATATTTATTGAGGAGGAGCCACAGGCACGGTGACTCCCCTTCCTCAATCAATCCATCCAATCTATTTGAAGAATACCTTCTTTTCTAGCCTTGATTCCGTTGTTCCCTCGGTCTTCAAGAAGTTGGATTCGTGTTTTTTCTGATTCAACAGCAGAGGTTTTTGGGTTCTGTTTGAGTCCGAAGAAGAGCGCCATTTCCGGCCCTGATTCCTCTGTGTTGGGTTATGATATTGGGTTTTGAAGGATTTGAAGCATAGCTTGATTTGCTTCGTCAGTCTGCGGGTTGGGGCTAAAATCTGCTCTGCAGCTCTGTTTTTCGGCGGCTTTTCGTGAATTTTCGGGTCAATTTCCAGTTTTTGCTCATGGATAAGGTCGGACTTTCATCCCTTCTGCTCGAAACTGCTCCATCTAAGATCATTACTATGGTAAAGCGGTCGCCCAGTAAATTAGACTCCATAGCCCAAGAGGGATAGCCGAAGAAGGAGCTACTTCTGTTTACGATTTTGAAGATGATCTACCATCATTAGCAGACAATAGCCCTACCATCAAAGCTAATCTGATTTGGGCTTCCAATCTTTCGTCTTCGGGTAATCAATCCAGATTTTCGGCTTGATTTCATATGAAAATGTTTTGAATATCATGAATATAGTTTGATTTGAGTTCTCACTGCAGCTGGGATCAATCTTGTGTGTAGTTTCCTGTGAATGTCAAAGCAACCAGGGTTTTAAGTTCTTTTCCTTAAGTATGCTGTGATCTGGAGAACATTGTGCTTTTTCTTCTTTATTCTAGAGGCTAATCAGGCGAGCTGTTGGCGCAGATTTTAGAACTTAAAATGCATGGGATTAAGTCGTTCTATGTAAGTTTGTCCTCCTTTCACTCATAATCTGGCAGAATTTGTACATTTCATTTTTTAGATTAATGCTGGCTTTTAGATGCTTCCATGCTCTGGAGGTTTTCAGAATAAATGTTAAACCCAAGTTAGAGGTATCTACGATTCTAAGCTTTTGCCAAACTGCTTTATCCTTCGCCCAGATGCACTTTAGAGATTTGCATGTTTTATGGCAGTTCTTCTCTATATTAGAGTAATAATACTGCATCTCAGGGCTCAAATTGGTGAATGGCCGAGTTGTTGTTCCACTGGTTTTGTTAAGCAAAAGCAAGGTAAGTAAGAGCTAAAGTGATTTAGCCTTTCAAACTGTGGTTCCAATGCTATTAAACACATAAATGAACATGCCTTTAAAGGCAGTGCTCACACATAGTCTGGAATTATGATGCAGCAATCAGAGATTGTAAGAAAGCATTTAATGTCAACCTTCATATAGCCATTTGGGTATATTGTATGATGCACAATAGACTGCACATCTGCCAAAAAGTGTCACGTTATAAGATTTTGGATTCTGGTTATAGTCTTTTCATGTGTTATTCCTGTTCTGGTGGCTGTGCAATATGGTGCCTGTATGCACAATAAACAAGGTTGTTTTTAATTGTCTCCAAATATGGAGGAACTGGTTACAGCTACTCTCGTAATGGAAAAGGAAAACTTTACTCATTTTTTTTTGCACCATTGGAGCTGGCACTAACAAACAGTGCTGCTAAAGAGAGCATGTCTCGGTAGACTATTGCATGGGAATTTTATATGGATAATAGTAATGGAAGGCATTCATCCAGGCAGCATCAGAATAAACTTGAGGAAGCAATCCGGAGCAAGGTACAAATGCATGGACATCCAGCAAATGGGCAGATAAGATTCTCTAGGTAACTTATAAACTACTCTTGGGGGATATCAATTGGAGAAAATGAAGAAACTATTTATATTTGTTGGAGATTGCATGGAGAACATATGCAGACTTTATCCCCTCTGATATTATTCTTCAGTTCCTAGCACAAGGCAACTCTGCATCCATGACCATCGGAATTGTGACGTTCCAGCACAGTATACGCCCCAGAACGTATACCGTACTACCTCGTCACGCGTACACGCCACTCCAGCTGACGTGTACGCTAGCGTGTAGCCAGGTGAGTAGCCCTAGGGGGCAACTTGCCAGAAATATGTGCAACTATTAATGTGCACATTTTCCAATGAACACATTAATGGAGCACACATTGCCAAGTGGGCCACAACCATAGGTGCAATTAATGTGCACATTTTCCAATGTACACATTAATGTGGGCACACATTGCCATGTGTGCACATTTGGCCACCTAGCCCTTAAAGGCAAGTGGGCCCATTTCCAATTCCCCTTGTCTATATAGGGTAGGAAACCCTAACTAGCCCAATTTTCGATTTTAGGGCTTCAGAACTCTGTTTTGGCTGCCTCAACAGCCAAAACCGCATCCCAGACTCTGACTAGGAGGATTGCATCCTTAGTTTCTCTAGATTCGAGCGTTTCAGCAGGATGGTCGAGCTCAGGTCAGGAGGAGCCCCTCAAGGATCAGGTATTTGGCCAATTAGATAGTCTAAACCCTATTTTAGTCATTGAATCAGTAGGTTTAGCCTATTAGATTGGCCATAGCAGCCCTCTACATCTCTAGATAGCAGATTCTAACTAAAGAACCTAACTCTATGTTGTAGATTAGATCTTGTTCTTTAGTTCTTCTGTGATGTATATGGATGATGTATCTCTATGAACTCCTTGTATTGGGAAGGGGGGTAGAGACCTAAAGCTTTGTAGTTGATGCTCCTAGAGTAGCCTCTCTAGCACACTGTAGATTCGGCCGTGCACAAGAGCCACACCGGGATGTGGGTGAAGGGGCCGACTGGGCCGAGAAGGAGGTTCGTGTCCTGACTCTTGAACGACCCCTATGGTGTGTTAGTGCTACCGGGGATCATTGTGACTAGGTCTAATGGCTTACCACCGAGTGCGGGTAAGGCATGGGCTCGACACCCGTGAAGTGGTGTACACTTTCCAAAGGTTCGGTCGAATCACGGGCGGTGGCCCTCTAGTCACCTTGAGTCGGCATGTAGACCTCTGAGGGGAGTGAACCCTACCTGCCCCCCATCGAATCGGGGAGATGGAACCCGTGAATAGCCCTTTTGGCTATGCATCCGGCTCTGATCAGTCCCGACACTTGTCGACCACTCGCAAAAGTGTGCACGGGGGGCGGATGGAGTGGACAACCCTAAGCCATGCTCATATGCCAGCCAAATCCATTGCCATGAATTACATGCGCAATGAACTCACCGAGACCCAAGCCGCCGGTCATCCTTTGAGTCTCGAGCCTTGGGTAGGATCCCCTATGTGATGTCTTGGATCCTTGCCTATGCAGATATGTGGAGGACCATCCTTCGAGATGGTCACATGATGTTGATGTATATGCTACTGACATGTATGTTTACGCTTCCGCAGCTAGGTAGGCCCTGAGGAAGACGGGGTACAATGACCCTTCCACTCTTCCCACTGGAACCCGACACGGTTGCAGTGTCATGTGGAGGGCCCTGTATTAGCATGGAGCTGGTATGGGGGATGAACTCCTGTTTGTATACGGTGAGTGCACCGTATCACAGTAGGGGACGTCCGCAGTGGTATCGAGTGATCTTGGCGTACCAGGATCGAGCATCGACCAAAAACCCTATAGGGACTAACTCATCTAGACATTCAGTCTTGGAGATAAAAGCCCAGGCACAAACCTCGAGTAGCGGGAAAATTTTTTCTCCCGGGGTAGAGATAGTAATTATCTAAGATTAAGATAATTAGAGAACATAGGTAAGATAGAATAAACAATCGAAATAGCACGTAAGAGACCCCACTAAAATTCAAGCACTTTTGGCCAATGACTCCAAGAGTGCGCCAGGAACATGTTAGGTTCAGACCTAATGGCCCTTTCGCGCACTCTTAGAGTCGTCACCCCATATAAACCCTAGAACTTGACCTTAGGAACTCCAAATGGTAAGATAAAAGATGAAACCCCGATCAAAAAAAGCTCGAAATAGCTAGAATTGTATGTTAAAACATCGAAAACCATTAAGTACAAGTCACTTTTGGATGGGCTGACTCCAAGAGTGCTTGAGCATAGTTAGGTCCCAACCTAACACCCCTCCCGCGCACTCTTAGAGTCATCCCCAAAAGTGACCCTTAAAATTGATTATAAATTAATAAAAGGGTCAAAGTAATGATAGGATCTTGCTTAAAATGCTTAAATTAGTGAGTAACAGCATGTAAATTGTGTAAATTGGGTGTGTTGGAGCAGAGAAGGCCGACGACTCCAAGGGTGCGCCAGAGCATAGTTAGGTCCCAACCTAACACCCCTCCCTACAAGACTCTTAGAGCCATTCAAGAAGCAGCACACCAAACAAGACCCCAATTTAAGCCCAAGACAGGGGAGACTTTTGCCAAGAAAACCACCGTAAGACTAAATCGACCAAACCCTAAAAATCCAACCCTATAAATTACGGGACATAGGCTCATTTTTTAGGTTTCTCCCGTGCTTCCACGAGCTCCTTCTCATTAGCCGATCTTTTGGCGCCCTGCTCCAAATCAGACGCTGTCGTACAATGGCTAGGACCAAACAAACCGCCCGCAAGCCAAAGAAGGACGATAGGCCCAGCGCCCAAGTGCTCGCAATGTGAACAACGTAAGCTTAAAGATGCCGACGACAAACCGAAGGTCGACATGGAGAGGCGGCCTAGGTATTACAGGAATCTGGAGAAGAGGCGGAGGAAAGAAGAAAAGGCAAAGAGGAAAGAAGAAAAGGCAAAGAAGAAAGAGGAAAAGGCAAAAAGAAGAGAAGAAAGAGCCAAGAGGAAGGAGGAGAAAGCGAGAAATGGATATGAGGAGGTTGCGTAAACGTAAGACGACCAATGGCGGAACAAAGAACCAAGAACGAGAGGACCCCACCCCAAAGGAAAAAGGGTAATGACTCAAGAACCCCCAATAAGAAGAGAAGAACCCTCGGTCGGGCAGATCTATAAACGAGCCAACCGAAGGTGAACAACCCCAACCTCGCCGGAGGAGACCGACGATATAGCAAAGATTCTTGAGGCAACCCTTCTGAATCCGGAGAATCCTCACGCCAGGTTCCAACCCCTCAACCTGAAAAGAGGAAACCCGCGAGGAAGAGCCAATCCCAACTCCAAACACAGCTTGAGACACGATTAACCTACCCCCAAGGTTCCCCCACCATTCTTGGAATGGCAAGAAGCAAAGAAGCTAGATGCAGAGAAGGCAGCCGGCAAGAAAGCAACCAAAACCGCCCGAGACTCGTACACCTTAGGACCAGAGAGGAGGTACAAGAAAGAATTGGCAGATTACAAAGTATACAAGAAGATGCACGAAGACTACGCAGCCTATTACGAAGCAAACAGGGTCAAAACTGTCGAAGGAGGGAGGCCAACTCGGGAAGCATTCCAGCTCAAACCCCCGCCAGAGCTACCAGAACCCCCCAAGAAGCCTATGAGGAGATCCCAAGACTCCCCTTTTGCCAGAGCCTTGCGGGAAATCAAACACTTCCAAAGGAGCTACGGATTCCTCATCCCGAGAGCAGCATTCCAGAGGTTTGTCCGAGAAATCTTGTGGGAGTTCGACCCCAACAAGCGAGTAACCAACGACATGTTACTCGCTTTACAAGAAGCAGCAGAGATGGAGGTTGTGCAGCACTTCGAAGATTCATTAGCATGCACTCTCCATGCAAAAAGAGTCACCCTTCAGCCAAAGGATATGAAACTGGCTAAGTACATCAAGCGGAGGGACTAATAGAAGGGAAATTACTTTTTTTGTAACTAACAGGATTATATCTGATGTATAAAATTTTGAATAATAAAATATATAGTTGTTTAAGAATGTACATTCATTAGGCACAGTATTAGTTTTTGGAACAATTGGAGTAATTTCACCAATGACTCCAAGAGTGCGCCAGAGCATAGTTAGGTCCCAACCTAACACCCCTCCCGCGCACTCTTAGAGCCGCCCAAACTTCCCAAGTTCATAACTTGAGCTAGACATACCCAAATCGACCAAAATTTGTTGCATTAGAACCCTAAGACTATAGGCAAGCCACTTCGAGCCTCAAATTAACCAAGAAACGTTAGCCTCATCCCAAATGTCAGGAGTTTTAGAAACCCTAAAAATTTTAGGGCATAAATTCCCTATATATATCCCTCAAGATAACCCCTAAACCTCAACCACGTAATCGCTCCCGCAATTGAGGCGATCTTTTCAGCTTAGTCAGCGCCCCAGCCCTTGGCATCGGCAAAGACGCTTCGCCATGGCTACGAAAGCCTTCATCGGGCTGGTATAGCCTCCCCCACATCACTGGTAGACGCCAATATAGTATTCCAAGTATTTCAAAAGAATTTGACCTTTCAAAGAACCCTCAACTCCAATCCTTTCTCGCGGCAAGTCCTCGGGGAATTCCAAGAGAAAGTTGTCCCTAGCTTACGTAAGATACCGCCATGCATAGGGTACTTTGTACCAAGGACCGCATTGCAAACAGCCCCCATGTAATGTATATTGCCAAGGCATTGAGGAACGTAACCAACCGCTTACCAACCTACATGACCCTAACAAGCAATGGCAAAGTCTTCTTCTCCTACAACACGTACCCTTTAGCTATATCTAGTATATAGGGCGTAAACCGTAATAGGTGAACCATCAATTCAGCCACTAGAAGTCACACCCCTGGACGCGAAGCGTAATGACCTAACGCCCCTCTCGCTTGAGTAATGAAGAGACCATAGCGTAAGCATCCTAAGAGAGTGAAGACTCCGGCAGAAAGCGAGGATGACATAGAGGTGGACCCGAGGAGGAGGAACGCCGGAAGCGGAACAAGACATCACCCGCTCGGTTTACAGACCACCACCCGAGGATTGCACAACCAATCGGGCTGGGAATAACAAGTCTAGCACCACCATAGTCGAAGGACAAGAATACTTGCCGCTAAACGACATCAAAACCTCCCCCTCATGCGGGGACAGAGGCTACCGCGTCGATGAACTCCTTCACCTCCTACGGCAACAGCCGGATCTAGAAGACTTCATCGACCAAGAAACGGAAGATTTTCCGGTACAAATACGAGAGGCAGACTACTTATACAGACACACCACCATCTCGACATTGAAGCTTACTTCACTATCGAGGTATGATGTCGGAGGAACTTCCTACCTGAGGAGGAGTTTATAGCACTTCAGGAGCAGATGGGAATAAGGGGGAAGACAACAAGAGTACTTCAAGGGGAGTCTTCTTCCTCACAAGAACAGATAGCAAAATTCCAAGGGAGAGCCACAAACCCGACAAGTGTACGAACGCTCTTCCACGATTACAAGGAATTAGTTCAAGTACCAGAGACCAAGATGCATCAAGGCACGGGGGCACCTGGGGGCACGTGGAGGAGTACCGAGCAAAGACTCAAATATTACCTTCCGCCCCTAATGAGACGGTAGAGTAATAATATTTCACAAGCGCTTAGCCCACGCGGAGAGGAAGTTGTCAGATGCCGGTAGCACTTTCGTGGATTTGGCATGCACGCACGCCTCGTCGAAAAAGGTGGACCATGTCATTTTAGTGAAGCGGAAAACAGCCTTGGGCATTTTCGACTTTGCAGTACCCCACCTTCGACAAGGTAGGTTGGCGAATAAAGAAATCATACCTCCCATAGACGGAGGAAGAGCTAGCATCCGCCATCCGAGGGGAACAAAGAAGGGATATACTCAGAACTTGGGAAGTACAAAGGGTACGGCCCAAGTAAAGAAGTTTCTCGAAGACAACCCGCCTTACCTACGATTTCAAGACTAGTCGACTCTTGATCCCTGAGACTTTTGTATCTGAAATATTATATGATATATGAATATAAATCCTATTGCACTTTAAATGTTTTGTTGATGTATTTTGCCCCACAATTATACCAACAAGCATAATCAATGCAAGAGAACAAAGGAACTAATCATATAACCATGAATTGTTTGTGCATGCAAATTAGAGGCCTAAACGCTTGGGAACGACAAACTCGCGAGATCTTATAGAAGAGCAAACCCCACCTGCACCACCCCCGCAAGGAACCTATTTGAAGATATGGGACCCATGACCCCAGAGGAGGAGATAGCCCGAGATGAGGACTGACTGGAGCGATAAAGGCATTACCGCCCGCCGCAAAGGTGAGTGGGTTCGGTGGGCAACGCCGCCGCCGCAAGCATCACCTGGAGGGCAGGAAAAGACAAGAAGAGGAGCAAGAGAAGGAGATCCTCCAGCCCTAATCTTCCGACTCAAGCTCGCACTGACCGACCGAGGAAGAGGAAGAACAGTGCTCGTGAATGAACAGATGGAAGGCGAGGAACACCCCGATGGATCTATTAAAGAGACACCAGTGGCCTCGACTACCGTAAGAAGGTAGATTCCGCGACCGGGCAATGTATGGAAGGCCCTGAACCGAACAGCTTCTCGTGGGAGAACAGTCGATTGGAAGCAGAGGGCATGGCTGGACTAAAATGAGCGAGTACGGAAACGCTTTATAGCATGAAAGATAAAGACAAAGGCAAGAGTTGCAACAACCAACTTGAAAGGAGCCGCACGGATTTGGTGGAAGGGTTATGCAAAGGCACACGGGCTTGAGCAGGATGCTTGTAAGTTCAAGAAGTTTGCAAAAGCCTTCAAGCCATTACGTCCCCAAGGAACATAAGTCCAAAGATGATGCAAAGAAGCTTTACAAAGTGCAAAAGAAGGCAACAAATCAGTCCGTGAAATATACGAGAGGAATTCATGAGGCTAAGGTCAGATGTGCCGGTTGGGAGAGAAGCATGCAAAGAAAAGCTATATTGAGGGGGTCGAATGAGGAGATCCGCAAGTTTGTGAGGGCAATAAACCCTAGGACAAGATAGAAGCTTTAATCCAAGGCTATAAGCTTGCGGTGGGTCAGACCTCGTAATAGCCGGGCGTATGTTAGATTTCCGTGATAAAGGCAAGGCGACATGTGAAGCTATAGCCCCGTGGCAAATGGGGCCCAGGCCTAGAGCCCCATATGGTGGGAACCGTGGGAAACAGCAGAGAAGAAGCAGGTGTCCTTCAAGGACAAGCGTGAGGGGTCAAACTACTCCAAAGCAAAGGCGATCCTTTTGCAGGCAATGCCCAAGGAAAAGAGGCAGAGTGCATAGAAAAGCAACTGTGGTTTGTGTGCTTCCAGCCAGTGCCATAGGACAAAGAACCGCCCCTACGCCATGAGTGCAGCTCTAGCTGAGTTGGGAGATTGGGACGCCTCGTCCGGACGACGACGGCGCGAAGAGGCCCGCGACTACATCTGGGTGAGTGTCATATCTTTGCCGCAATAGATACGAGCAAGCAGAGAGCCAAGATAAGGTAATCTCCACAAGAGGGAAGGCCAAGGCCAAGTCCTTCATAGTCTTGATAGACTCGTGAAGTAGCCATAACTTTGCATCCCCCTGAATGGTTCAAATGTTGAAGTTGAAGCCGCTAAAGTCAAAGCCAAGACCCGTTGTCTTAGCAAGTGGTGCGAAGAAGGCGCGATCGGGCGGGCAAGAGAATTAACTTCACATCGAATTGCCGTGGGATTAATATCCGATGGGGGCGTAAGTAATGGGCATTGGCAAGTACGACTTGATCATAGGAATGGAGTACCTTGGGCCAGCCAGGGCCATTATCGATCGTGGAAAGCTTTTAAGGTGACCTTCCCAACGCCCGGCAAGCAAGATCATTGAGATAACAGGTAAGGAAGTTGTTCCCATCATGCGGTGTATGTCTTCTAAACTACTGCTCAAGTGCATCAAGAGCGGCAGGTGGCATACATCTTCAAGCTTGAGATTAGTGAGCGAGAATCTAAGGAAGCAAAGAAGACAAGGTGCTCAAAAAGCCGTTGCGAAGCAAGTAGCTAAGCTGATCACGCGAGTTCCATGATCTCTTTCGTATGAGATCAAGCAGCTCCCTCCATATAGGGAGTTGAGTGCGAGATTGCACTCGAGCCGAACAAAGCCAACAAGCAAAGCTCCATATAGAATGACAACGCAGAGTTGCCCGAGCTAAAGAAGCAGCTGCAGAGCTGCTGGACCTAGGTTTCATTAGACCTAGTGTTTCGCCATTTGGGCGCCCATTCTCTTCGTTAAGAAGAAGGATGGCGCTTTAAGGATGTGCATAGACTATAGGCGCTTGAACAAGCACACCATTAAGAACAAGTACGCCTCCCCCGCATCGATGACTTGATGGATCAGCCCAAGGTGCAAAGATCTTCTCCAAAATCGACTTAAGGTCGCTATCATCAGATCAGGATAAAGGAAGAAGATATCCATAAGACCGCCTTCGAACGCCAGTATGGGCACTATGAGTTCACTGCGGTAATGCCTTTCGGCTTATCGAATGTTCCCCGCAACGCTCATGAGGCTCATGAACGACATCTTCGAGGGAGTTTTTAGACACCTTTGTGATTGTTTTCTTTGATGACATTTTGGTGTATAGCAGATCCCTTGAAGAACACGCATAAACACTTGAGAAGAGGCCGGAGAAGTTGAAGAGGCACCGGTTATGCGCCAAGTTATCGGGTGCCACTTCGCAATGAGAAGGTGGAGTATCTAGGTCATGTGATCTCTGCGAAAGGCATCTCGACGGATCCCCAAAAAGATTGAAGCCGCCATTCAGGCGGCCGGCCGAAGAATGTGCACGAGGTCGAAGTTTTCTCGCCTAGCGAGGGTACTACACAGGAAGTTCGTGAAGAACTTTTGTTAAGATAGCAGCCCCGCAAAATGCACCGACGAGGGCGAGAAGGTGAAAGATTGGGTAGAGCATTGGCACAAGAAAGCCCAAAAGGGGTTTGAATTGTTGAAAGAAGCTCGACGACATTTACCCCCGCCTTGACCTTGCCTGACCCGGAGAAAGATAAGCTTGTAGCAACAGATGCAGTAAGATAGCTACAGTGCAGTGCGATGCAAGAAGAGCGTGGGTAGCGTATGATTCCGTGAAGATGAACGACGCCGAGACGCCGCTACCCAACGACGATCGTGGAGTTGCTTATGGTTGTCGGGCATTAAGAATATGGAGGCATTATCTCTTGGGAAGGAAGTTCCAATTGGATACCGACCATCGAGCCTCCAATATGTATTCACGCAACCACACCTTTAACTGAGGCAGCAAAATGAGATGGATGGAATTCCTCAAGAATAATGACTTTGATATAGTCTACAAGCCGGGAAGCTCAATGTGGTAGCGGATGCGCTTTCAAGGCATCCCCGACAACTAGAGTGCATTGCAATGCAATTTCGACGATATCCAAATGTACTTCGTAAGAGGATTGAAGAGTCCTTGCCAACGGATGTGGATTTCAGGGAAGTATGGGCAAGCCTTTCTAAGGAGGCTAGAACAGATAAAGAGCGGGAGGCCTTCAAGCATTATAAGAAGGAAGGCAACCTGTTATACCATAAGAACAAGTTGTGCGTACCCGAATCATCAGGTGTAAGGAAATTGATCCTCCACGACACGCTTGCAATAAATTTCAATAGCCGGCCATGCGGGATTCATGAAAACATATTTCAAAGTCGCAGCAGCCTATTATTGGCCAGAATGAAGAAGCAAATAGCTCGCTACATCAAGAAATGTCAGCTATGCCAGCAGACGAAGGCGGAGCAGCTTCGAATTCCAGGGGCATTAGAGCCATTAGCGGTGCCAAACGCTAAGTGGGAGGTAATCAGCATGGACTTCATCACAGGACTCCCAAGGACAGCAAGAGGGAAGGATGCCTTGATGGTAGTGGTCGACAAGTTGTCTAAGATGGCACATTTTGTGCCTTGCAGGACCACAGATACAGCTATGGATACAGCAAAGCTCTTCACCAAAGAGATCTTCAGGCTTCATGGCATGCCAAGGGAGATCATCTCCGGCGGGGATCCGTTCATGAGCGCCTTTTGGCAAGACCTCTTTGCGACAATCCAGACGAAGCTATCCATGAGCACGGCATATCACCCTCAGACGGATGGCCAAACGGAGCGGACCAACAGGATTTTAGAGGACATGCTACGAAACTATGTCTGGAATAAGCAAAGTATGTGGGAAGAATTTATTCACTTGGTGGAGTTTGCATACAATAGCACCAAGCAGGAATCATCCCAAATGTCGCCAGTTTATGATCAATTACGGCTATCGATTACCTAACTCCGCACACTTTGGCACAACCCCGTGTCAAAAGTGGAAGTTTCGCAGCCAGATGTTGGCGGATATGCAGCGGCTTGTGGAAGAGGTTCGAGGGTATCCGCTAGCGGCAAGAAGTCGACAAAAGAGCATCACACAAGCATCGAACGAATAATAGAGTTCAAAGTTGGAGATGATGTTTGGCTCAAGATCAAGGTGAAGCAGCGGCTCGGGGATCGGGAATTGCAAGAAGCTTGCTCCAAGGTGGGCTGGACCTTCGTAATAGTCGAGAGTAGGTAATCAATCCTACAAGCTAGAATTGCCAAAGACACCTAAAGATTCATAAGGTCTTCCACGTGAGTTTGTTGAAGAAGATACTCCAAATCCGCATCGAAGTCTTGGATTCGCCAACGTTGTTAGAAATGACGGAGGAGCAGCCGGAAATAGTTCCGCAATGATTCTTGATAAAGCTTTCAAGAAAACGAGGAGATCAGAATTCCTCCAAATTTTTGGTCAAGTGGAAACACTTACCGCTGGAAGACGCGACGTGGGTACTTAAGAAAGATTTAGTAAAGCAAAGATCCACGGTTTATGGAGCAATGGGACGGCAAGGTCATCTCCAAGAAATCGGCCTGGGCATGTCGATTTGTGTAGGTTAATTCTTGTGTAGTTAAGATTAATCTCACGCATGCCACCTACGCTTAGTATGGGTCGCATGCGTTGTTACCGGCGATGGGACCACTACGGTGATCTCTAGGGCGTGGTGTAATGTCAATGTAGGCATGACCGCTTTCCGCTTTGGGCGAAAGTGGAAGGTAGATTAGAAAGTCTACTGGTCCCCACGAAGTAGACGACCTCGAGAAAGGAGGTCATGAAGGAATGCATTGATAGGAAAAGCACCTTTAGCCCCATATATGCTTTGATAGGAGGAATCTATCCTTCAGCCCCCCACGAAGGAAGGATATCCTCCACGCGGGCAACTAGAGGTGTAGGCATGAGCGGCATATAGGCATATAGGCGCTGTCTCCGCGACCATAATGGAAGATTCACCCTCTTCCTACGCCGGGAGATTAGCCATGCATCCATGTAGATAGGTGGGGTGGTCACCATATAACCAAAATTTTATTTAATAATTAAACGGTACTAACGTAGTGTCGACCTGCAGGCCAGTAGAGCGCTCCGGAGGGCAAGGAGGTCGGGTTACGAAGACTGGCAACACAAATTTTGTTGGAATGTGTTGCAAGGAATGAAGAGTACCTCGGACGTTAATTCTAAATTTTGATAAACTTAATTGTAATGTTAAGTGAATTTTGGAGTAATCTGTTAGTAATGTTGTGAATTGATAAGTTATGTTATAATACAACAATGTGATAATGTCATAAAAATATTACCTTAAGGTAATTTTAATAAATGTGTAGGAATTATAGTAGCGATCGTATGTATCAAGTTGTTGCAGGTTAGGTTGATCCCAAGGTGGGGGAGACCCCACGATGCCGCGGACAAAGATCATTTCAAGGTGGGGAGAATGTGACGTTCCAAAGACAAAGATACCCCCGAACGAGGTCCGTATCGGGCCTGCGTCAGCGTACACCGCCACTCCAAATGACGATGTACGCTTAGCGTGTAGCCAGGTGAGTAGCCCTAGGGGGCAACTTGCCAGAAATATGTGCAACTATTAATGTGCACATTTTCCAATGAACACATTAATGGAGCACACATTGCCAAGTGGGCCACAACCATAGGTGCAATTAATGTGCACATTTTCCAATGTACACATTAATGTGGGCACACATTGCCATGTGTGCACATTTGGCCACCTAGCCCTTAAAGGCAAGTGGGCCCATTTCCAATTATCCCACATGCCAAAAGGGGATAATTGGAAACCCTAGCCAACCCCCTTGTCTATATAGGGTAGGAAACCCTAACTAGCCCAATTTTCGATTTTAGGGCTTCAGAACTCTGTTTTGGCTGCCTCAACAGCCAAAACCGCATCCCAGACTCTGACTAGGAGGATTGCATCCTTAGTTTCTCTAGATTCGAGCGTTTCAGCAGGATGGTCGAGCTCAGGTCAGGAGGAGCCCCTCAAGGATCAGGTATTTGGCCAATTAGATAGTCTAAACCCTATTTTAGTCATTGAATCAGTAGGTTTAGCCTATTAGATTGGCCATAGCAGCCCTCTAGATCTCTAGATAGCAGATTCTAACTAAAGAACCTAACTCTATGTTGTAGATTAGATCTTGTTCTTTAGTTCTTCTGTGATGTATATGGATGATGTATCTCTATGAACTCCTTGTATTGGGAAGGGGGGTAGAGACCTAAAGCTTTGTAGTTGATGCTCCTAGAGTAGCCTCTCTAGCACACTGTAGATTCGGCCTGTGCACAAGAGCCACACCGGGATGTGGGTGAAGGGGCCAGACTGGCTGAGAAGGAGGTTCGTGTCCTGACTCTTGAACGACCCCTATGGTGTGTTAGTGCTACCGGGGATCATTGTGACTAGGTCTAATGGCTTACCACCGAGTGCGGGTAAGGCATGGGCTCGACACCCGTGAAGTGGTGTACACTTTCCAGTGGGTTCAGTCGAATACGGGCAGTGGCCCTCTAGTCACCTTGAGTCAGCATGTAGACCTCTGGAGGGAGTGAACCCTACCTGCCCCATTGGAACTGGGGAGATGGAACCCAGGAATAGCCCTTTTGGCTATGCATCCGGCGGGCTACAGTCAGGTCCCGACACTTGTCAGACCACTCTGCAAAGTGTGCACAGGAGGGGCGGATGGAGTGGACAACCCTAAGCCATGCTCATATGCCAGCCAAATCCATTGCCATGAATTCTGTCTGCAATGAACTCTGGAGACCCAAGCCGTCAGTCATCCTTTGAGTCTGAGCCTTGGGTAGGATCCCCTATGTGATGTGCTGATCCTTGCCTATGCAGATATGTGGAGGACCATCCTTCGAGATGGTCACATGATGTTGATGTATATGCTACTGACATGTATGTTTACGCTTCCGCAGCTAGGTAGGCCCTGAGGAAGACGGGGTACAATGACCCTTCCACTCTTCCCACTGGAACCCGACACGGTTGCAGTGTCATGTGGAGGGCCCTGTATTAGCATGGAGCTGGTATGGGGGATGAACTCCTGTTTGTATACGGTGAGTGCACCGTATACGAGTAGGGGACGTCACAGGAATGACTTCGACGCTGTTGTTGCTGACCAAAAAACTCCTGTACATTCTGTGCAAGTTTTTGTGCCAGAATCGAATGTAATGATATGCTTTTTGCATGAAATGTTAACGTGTAGGTATATCTAAGCTAGAAACAACAATCGTGGTATTTATCAACCACTGTCATGTTTGAACCAGCATGAAATAAAAAAAACTCTGTGTATTTTTTCTCTCAATGTGGTTTTAACATGACACTCACTAAAAAATTCATTAAGTCCACAAAAACCTCGTGTATTTTTTTTGGTTCAAACATGACAGTGGTTGATAAATACCACGATTGTAGAAACAATGATAAATAAAGTTAGAATTGTGTAACTTAATGGACTACTAGAGTAGAATGCACATTTTCAATTCTACAATGTATACAGGAATAAACTGCCTAGCTAGATGCACAAGATCCTTATCTAACCTTCAAATTATTGCCAAATAATGACTAATGCTCGCTATATGCATATATTGGCAACTACAGAGGTTTGAATTCCCCATGCTCAAACGCAGTTCAATTTTTATATGTTCGAAACTTAGATTCTGTTGATTTAATGCAAAACATCTTTCGCAACGAGTCGTTACGGTCAATATTCTTCTATCGTGCGGGCACTGAACATAAACACAGGGCAACAAAATGCAAGTTCAAATTCTGCATGTTCTAGCATCTATAGACGAGTTGGGGAAGTTCTGCATGTTCGAGCATGTATAGACGAGTTGGGGAAGAGAAACGTTCGCGGCGGCCTTGGCCGCCGCGATAAGTTTCTTGTAATTTTAATGATTATAAAAGCACACGCATTTATTTTGATACAAGACTTACAAAGTTTTTGGGTTGCCCCTAAGGGGGAAAACCCTTGTTTATGTGGGTTTGTGGCATATTTTAGGTATACTAGAAAAAGTGCCCAGCGTTGCTGGGCTTTTCTTTGGGATTATATTCTAAAGTTAATAAAGATATGGTTAAGAGTATTGAATTTTATATATATGATCATTTGTTAATATGAAAGCTCAAAATTAATTTTTTATTGAATTCAAGGAATACAACATAGAGGCAAGCTTTCTAATTAAACACAATATTAAAATAATTAATTTGAGCTTTACATTTGCTATATGTATAAGCTATAGCATATCTAAGTCTGCTAACCTTCATATGCCCGCAACAATCCATAGCAGAGTACAACTTAGTTGTCCAAAATGCCATAAATGCTAGTGTGCAAAATGTCTGTCATACCATGCATGTTGTGTCAAAATCAAGTAGGCAATTGATAAATGCAATTGGTTAGTATAAGTCTTGTAGCATAATAAAGCTTGATTTCTGAGGTCTAGAAATGAAGTTTCTTTGGTCAAATACCATTGGTGATGCTCTTTGTTGTAACAATATGGAGAGAAATGTTTTAGTTAGTAACTAACTTTTCTAGTAATCGACAATGGCTATTACAAAAATTGTGGGAAAAGTATCGCGCAGTTCCAATGAAGAGTCAAGATATGAGAACGTACAAAGGGGACTGAAAGAAAATGCAAATGCGCAACTGAGAAAACAGACATAAGGAAAAAAAAATTGTTTAGTGGAGTAGCTTATGCGAGCCCTCTTATAGCCCACATTCCTTTGCCAAGATCACATTTGTGTCAAGTTGTCCCTTCAATCTTCAATGAGGATAAATAATTCTGTTCATTGCATCAAGAACTTGACATTAGAATTGCCAACTTTATATCCTCAACTAATCAAATCACTAACAGGTAGTAGAGCATGGACATGCATGCTAAATACAAAAGTTGAATGGATGGTATTGGGCTCTAGCTTGCTTCCAAAGCTGCAAAAAATGTAGCACTCAAACAGTTGGAACGGTGGCTAGTTTAGAGAATGAACAAAGGTACAAAGAAGGAACAAAGGTATGCATGCATTTTGGAAGTACCGCATCTGAATTTCAGAGTTTTAAAATGAGGCTTGAAGAATGATAGTAGTATCAAAGCGGATGAGAGTTGTATCAGAGCAAGAATTTATGAACGAAGTAAATATCACACATCGATACAACCAAAAAATATATCGTCCCATTGAAAACAAAATATCTTGGGCTTGGTTACAGCCATAAATTGGGTTTTGCTCTAGATCTTTTTAGTGAGCCATCTGCAGCATTGAGTGTCTCTGTTGAACTGAAATTTCGAAGACAACTTGTTATGGAGCTATTTTGTTCGATATCAAGACTGAGGTCCAAAAATGTTTCATCCCTTGCGGTGGTAATAGTCTCACATCTCAAACATCTAGTTTCATTTGTCAATATTCCCTGGAATCATCTTGTTAGCAAATATGGCAACAAGAAAGCATGGTATCGTAGATACTGATTTACCTGGAAATATTATGCACCCATGTAGCAACAGGCTGATGAGTCCCGTTTGCACTGCCATTCATGGACTCTTGGGACACTGAATTCCCGTTTGCCGCCCGCGCCTCCTTCTCCAATCTCAACCAACTCATTTAACAAATAATTTAAGAATTCATGTGCGTCCTACACAAATACAAGGTTTAGCACAGAATGCTGTGTTTAAGAGACAATTAAATGACAATCAGGTACCTGATGCATGTAGCTACGAAACAGCTCATTCTGTTTCTTTACTCTTTGGACAAACCTCTTTGGTGCTATTACACCAGTCTTCTTCTTTTGAGAGTTTATCTGTGGAAAAAACAAACATTAAAAGCCTTCACTAACAGACTGAATGTCAAGACTGCCAACTCCTAGGTAAAGGCACGTAAGATGTGTTTAGACTTTGATTTTTTATCAAAAGATGGTAACTGACTTCTTAGTTTCAAACCTTCCAAGAACATGAATCCTGTACATAAACAACTGTGAGAAGTAAATACCTGCGTAAACAGCTCTGCCAAACATGTCAGTAAGTTCTCTTCTGGTTCTCCTAATGCCTTGCTACCCCTGTAATATTCTAAAAGTTGTTCCCTAAATGGTACACAGAAATATAAAGCCTGCAAACAGCAAATCGACGGTTGGAATATGCCAGCTTAGGACATGTTCATGTACACCATTTTCAAAGTCTTCCAAATAAACCGTAATGCTAAGCAAGAAAGTCCTGCCTTCGACTCAAATGCCTTTTTAAATCAATAGAAAGATTTGTCACGTTACAAAGGTACAAAACGGAGTTAAAATGAATCTGTGTGAGCATAACCAGGTATAGCTATCTCAGTTTATTAAGCCATTTGTCAGATAAATAAAATCGAAATCATTTGGCCTAAACTTCAGGGAATTCTCAGATCGTTTTTGCCATAAAATTCAAATCGACAGGGAAGATCCACCAATTAAACAGAAGAATGGAGACTAACCTGAAGGACACTATTGCAATAGCATGTGTTGCCAGAATTCTCCAATCCAAAATACCGTTCACCTTCTGGGAACTGATCTCCCAGCGCCTTCTCTAACTTTGAGCCAGAGGCTCCCATGACCATATGTCACACATAATAGAGCACCAAAAAGCGAATTCAGCTATTTGGGTTATGGCCGATCAATCTAATTTAAGCGCAGGAGCAGATGGATCAGTAAAATGATGCGAGGATCGAGATGGAGAAATATAGCAAGAACAAGGGTTAAGACACAGAAAATTGGCAGGACAAACTGTCCTTTATTGGCCCCCGTCCGTCACAAAAAAAAAAGGCCCTGTTTAGGGCTTATGTTGGCGCCTCTCTTCACCAACGATTTGGCGCCTAGAGACTTGGAACTGCTCCCCTTGCCATTCGAATTGCTCCCCATGGCATTCAAGCCGAAGTCACATAAGGTGCTTTAGCGGTGCTTTTGGCGGTGCCGGCAATTGCGACGGGACAGCTGGCTGCCAGCGAATTCACATGCGGACATCAAAAGGGGTTGCAGCAGCGGGCACAGCGCAGGTTCCACGCGCCCATTGAACAGCAGCAGCATCAACTCGACCTATTATCATATACTTTTCTCTTATCAGGTACTTTTCTTCGAATTCATGATGCGTTCACATACTATTATAGACCAGAAAGGTTTTCATAAATCTCTTGTCAATCACTGTAAACTATTTTGTGTATTAATTTTCTGTTTAAATTTCTGTCATAGTTTCACAAATATGGAAGGCTTTGATGAGGAGCTAAGGAGTGACAGCGATATTGAAATCGACAATCTGAACACAGGTTTGGAGGAGCTAATTGACATTTTGATGCAAATATGTGTTATGTTCATGCTGCTGTTGATCAATGAGAAGCTCCAGAAACGTAGAATATGGTGGATGTACCCAAGACAGATATCTTTCTGGGCAGATTTAAGTAATAACCTTTGGCTCCACTCTGGTATAGCTGGTGAGCATAATTTCAGGAACTTTTACAGAATGCATCCAGATAATTTTGAGAAGTTGCTCAGGCTTGTAGTGCCACATATTATACAGGCTGATCTATCTATTGTGGTCCGTGAACCTATTGAAAAAGTGAAGGCTCTAGCAGTCGATGGTTCTAAGTACGCCCGATTTGGGTTGGCCTCCCACGGAAACCCTTCCGGGTTTTAATGGAAACCCTTCCGGGTTTCCATGGAAACCCTTCCGGCTTTCCATGGAAACCCTTCCGGGTTTTAGTGGAAACCCTTCCGGTTTTCAATAAAACCCGGAAGGGTTTCCATGGAAACCCTTCCTGATTTTTCCGAAAATTGAAAACCCTAAGGGTTTCCACTAAAACCCTAAGGGTTTCCATGGAAAGCCGGAAGGGTTTCCATATTGGAAAGCCGGAAGGGTTTCCGTGGAAAGCCGGAAGGGTTTCCACAAAATTATTTTTTTTTTTTAAATATTTACACACGTGAGCCTTTATGGCTCACGCCTTTCCACACGGACGCCCGACATTAAGGCGCCGCACGCCCATCGAAGCGCCGCCACTCAAAATTTGATCAAAATTCAAATTTTGAGTGGAAACCCTTCCCGATTTCCTTGCATGATGGAAATTGGGAAGGGTTTCCACAGGAGAAGGAAGGGTTTCCACAGGAGGAGGAAAACAGGTTAGGTTTCCACATGAGGAGGAAAATAGGTTAGGTTTCCACATGCAGTTAGAAACTCGATAGTGCGTACGTGTGAAGTTGCACTCTATTATGTTGCATCATGGCACTATGCTCTACATAATCTCTATTGCATAACCTTTGTCTTTGTTAAATATTCTTCCGTCGTACATGCGAGAGACCAAAAGAAAAAAAGAAACAAACTTAAGTAAATGATAAATGTAACATGAAAGAACAAACTTAAGTATTTGATAAATGTAAGCAAACTCAAGTACTTGATAAATGTGACAAGTGTTTTGATACATATGAGTCATAAACCCTTGGCCTTGTTATGAGAAAGCCACAGTGCATACAATAATGCAATAGCAGAGGAGAGGACTTGTCGCTCTCCTCGGATCTGCGAGGAAGCGTTAAACCAATTCCATCCAACCTATAAAAGAAAATCATATGAAGTGGTTAGTATGGATACTTTCCAAGTCATGTGCAAAAAGAAGAAAATTTCAAGTGTCTAGGCCACTTGCCTATATGTCCTACCCTACATCAAGAAGGTATGGCAGATTGGAGCCAAGTTTCATGGCATTCCAGAAGATTATATGAGGCAATGCATAGAAGTATGTGGGTGCAGTTCCCGTCCGACGAAGCCTACGAGGAGACAAGAGTTATTCAATTATGAGGAGATGGTGCCATACCACTCCTTGGAAAGTCGAGTGGAGCAGTTACAAATAGATCACAAGGCTAGCAAGGAGTTTAAAGAGTAATTTGCTATCATGTAGGCTAAGAATAATTTCTATTGCAATGCATGTACAAATTTGCTTGCGTTTCTAACCATTGAGTCTAATATCAGTGAGGATCTTGCAAATGCATAAATCAAGTGTTTGGGTTATATTGTAGAATCCAAAGTTGTGTCTATGCCATCATGGTTCATGTTCCCTTTAGTACAAGTCAGTATCTGAATGTTCTCGTTAACAAATTCCTAGCTAATGCTGCACATCATTAACACCACTTTGCCCTATTGGAAGCCAATGCTGCACATCATTAACACCATTTTGCCAGTGGAAGCCACAGTTCGAATCTTGTTTGCATTCCTTTTATTCAAATATTAAGCTTTTATTCAATTATTAAAAAATGTGGCCAATCTTGAGTGCTTAAATTTATCTTGCCTTCTATTTAGACAACACATCAAATAAAATATAGAATTTTAACAAATAGTACCAGCAAGGTAACATCTTCTTACATGACATGTAGCAGCATTATTCAAATTGGCTGCAAGAATTTTATTCAACATATTCATATTGAGGATTTGAACCCTCAAACATCCTTTAGACTTTTGTATATCACTTCAGATCTAAACGAACCTTAGCTTGTGTGGTCATTCGTCAAGCAAAAAATTTGTATGCAGTGAAAGCAACATCATAGCTCTAAATAACGCATCATAGTTTCAGTCAAATGTGAGAAATTTGGTAGTTTACCTGTAGTGACACCTCCAGGGATCCAACAATTAGTTACAAAATAATTTCCTCTTGTTGCAGATCTGCAACTACACTTGGACGTCCATAATAACCTCTTGTTGAATGCTCAAAGTATTTGACATACCTCTGATACATTGTGGACAAATTCATCCTTCAAATTTTCTGTATGAGATAACTCATTGCGGAGGAACTCAAGAAATTGGCAGCAAAAACTCCTTAGAGTATGTAAAGACTAACTTTCGTGGAGATTTTCAGATAAGGAGGCCATAAATGTTGGGCAATGCAATTGCTAAGGCCCCAACGAACATGAAAAAGTCCTAAATGCCAGAAGCTGTCAAGCAAAAAAATTGTATGCAGTGAAAGCAACATCAGAGCTTTAAATAACGCATCATAGTTTCACTCAAATATGCAAAATGTGATAGTTTACCCGCAAATACACCTCCGGGATCCAACACAAAATACTTTCCTCTTGTTGCGTAACTGCAACTACACTTGGACGTCCATAATAAGCTTTTGTTTACCTCTGAGACATTGTAGACAAATTCATCCTTCGGATTTTCTGCATGAGATAACTCATTGCAGAGGAACTCAAGAAACTGGCAGCAAAAACTCCTTGGAGTATGTAAAGATTAACTTTCCTGGAGATTTTCAGATAAAAGATACCAGATCAGTGTGGCCTTGTGCAACTACATCAACGAAGCTTGCATTTGCTAACATCTGCAAATAAACATTGCTCTTGAGAAAACATGACACACAGCTTTCAGACAAAATAACAAGAAGGGCAACAGTAAACCTAGCTATATTTCAACATCATGAAGGCCATATCCCGCGTTGCTTGATATAGGATTCAAACTCTTGATACAATTATAAACATGAGTATCCTACCACCCCTTTTTAGTCACCAAGAAAACCTTACAAATAGAGATTGTTTGTCCAGTACTAACAAAACCACTAAGCCACTAAGCCCTGCTTCAAAGATACTGCATCAATAATATAACATCTGAATTAGAATTGTTTTATATTACATGATGAGACTACTTGTTAAGAAAATAATTCAAAATGGTCAATAAAACAAATTGCTAAATCATTATTTCCTTCCAGAACAAGCTTACTAGCTAATAAATGACCACTGGTGCCTTCAAGTATCAAGTTATTCACCCGATTATCCAGTCAGAGTCCTTGTAGACAATGAGGTGAGAAATATCTTTGTGCGCTGATTTCAAAATAAAAATGGAAACATAATAGTAGGAGCAATATAAGAGAACCGTACCCAAGTGAAGGCAATAGTATTCAAGGATTAAAAGAAATTTGATTAAGGATCAAGGATTAATAGTAAACTAGGATAGACTAAAAGAAATTTGAGGCCTTAAGAAATTCATGTATCCGAAATCGATGACATGCAATACAGAGTAGACCCAAAAACCAGAGCACCTGAACAGATCAAAACGCTTACTAGGTTAAACTGCAGATGGTGCCATAGCTGGGCTATGTCTTCTGGTCCCATTCGGCTCAGCTCTGCTGCCACAACCAGAACAATGGGGATTATGAGCAGAAAAAATGCATGCGTTATCAGATAATGGTAACCCAGTTTCACATATTTCAGATTGACGGATTGTAAGAAATGAGGCAAGCGGGAGCGGATGATGCGCCCAGATTTCTTCGCCATACTTGCGTGCGCCCTGTTCCTGATCTGATTGGGCCTTTGGAGGCACAGAACTGCCCATGCTGCAGATGGGCGGTGCCGGATTGAGAAGATTTCTTCAGAAACAGGGGAAACAGTTCCCCAAATTGGGCCGCATGCATTAAACGCCCAAATCTATGAGTGACGGACGTCACTCCACCCAAGAAAAAAAAAATGCTAGCGGAAACCCTTCCGGGCTTCAAATTTGGAAACCCTTCCGGGTTTGTTGGAAATTCGGAAGGGTTTCCAACTTTTTAAGAATTCTAACCCGAATCGGGTGGAGATAGTTTGAGCGCATTGGCCCATAACGAGAAGGGTTTCATTTGCGCAGAAATGTATGGGATGGGAGCAAGTATTAGAAAACGAGAATTGGAAGCGCCAGTTTCAAAGAAGCAACCGTGCCTTTTTATTATCAATAGGAATACATATAAAAGAGTTCCTTGAAGTTAGGAACAAATAGTAAATGCTGCAACAGAATCTCATCTACTGTTAACGGCTAGAAGACTACCAGTCATCTTTTGTCATATTCCAACACTCCCCCTCAAGAAGATGACTACTACAAGAAACTGAAACACAAAAAAAACTTACTACATCTGCCAACACGAATGTTTGGGAAAGACTTTATGATGCACTCCGCTTAGCCAATTCAAAAAAAAATGACTCCTGTGCCTGCCCATTCCAAATTTATGAAGCACTCCCCCTCAGCCAATTCAAAACCAACTCCATTTCTCCTTCTCCAAACCAGCAGATCCACCACTAGCAACATAGCTACCTCCAGATGGAGTTTTTCCAGGTCTAGCTCTAGCAGCAACATTACCTTTATAATTCTTGAAACATTCGAGACCTCCAAGTGTTATCGGGTATCTTGTACTTTTCATAGCAGGCCCACTTGATGCTTCATACCAGTCTCTCCCCTAGTAGCATTATCCCTTCGATTAGACGCATAGCTGCCACCAGTCTGCCCATCGGTATAGCTACTATACTCTGATGTACTCGCAGTATTCTGCCTAGTTGTTGCACCTAATCCCCACACTGCTGCACCATAGTTACTGGCACCACCACCGCTTGGGTACACACTTGCACTACGGTTAGCACTCCAAGCATTCCTGGCTTTTGATGTTGCTCCGTAGTTGCCTGCTCCAAGTCCACTTCCATACACACCACTATGAGCACCACTATACCTACTTATATATCCATATGGTGCTACTCCATACCTTTTATGCGTCTTCACCATAATCTGGCGGGCAGCTCCCTCACTCATCGCCTATATGCCCCCTCGCAACACTTCCGGCTTTTGATGTTGCTCCATAGCTGCCTGCTCCAAGTCCACTTGCATTTTCATCATAATCGTTGGCAGCTCCATCATTCATCGCTCTATATGCCCCGCAAAGACCATAACCACTGGCAACATATCCCTTCATTGCTCTATATGCCCCTGCAGCACCATAACCACCGGCAAGATATCCCTTCATTGCTCTATATGCCCCCGCAAAGACCATAGCCGGCTGAATTCCTTTGCAAAGACTATAACCACTAGCAGCGTATCTCTTCATTGCTCTATATGCCCCTGCAGCACCATAACCTGGCTGAATTCTGAGCATATGCATCAGGTTCATATATTCTATTTCATGATGCAAAAGCTTTGTTAAGATCCAATCTTTGAACCAAAATCCAATACTCTCCCCCTGCATCTTGAAATTTAGAGCTTGGGTTAACGATTTATTGCTTTTCAAACTCAACCCAATTCTCCCCAAAAACTCATTATCCAGAGACACAACTTTTTGTTTGCCGTTTGACATAGGCCTTGTGCATAACCCCTGCTCGATAATTCTAAGGCCATGCGCTTTCTTCTCATGCCACAAACTGCCATCTTTTCCAAAGTATACCTTCACCTTGGCCAGCTTTGCCAAATATCCCATTGCACTTGTGGGATCATTACCCGCTTCAAATCTACTTGTATTTCTTGCACCACCTGCGCTTTCTCATCTCATCATGAACCGTAGGCAACCGAGCATCATCGGCTCCCCATGAAGCACCCAATCAGCACCTTCCACATGAAACAACCAATTAGCACCTGGCTCTGCATGAAGCAGTCAACCGGCACCTGGCTCCATATGAAGCATCCAATCCCAAGCCCATGCACCTTCTTCTCCTGCCAAAACAATTGGCGCCGATACACCTGTACCTTGCAATCTCCCTTATTCTCCACTACACGTTCAAGAGCTGTAAAACTGCCATAAGGTGAACCGTTTGTATGGATTATGATCAGTTCCACATTTGCTTCCTTTTCCTTTGCTTTTCTTGGTTGGCTACGCTTTCCATTTCCATGCAACAACAATGCAACAAGACGCAACAATGCCATAAGTATGATACTGCTTCCAAAAAACCAACTAATAGATCTCTTACTCTTTCCTTCAACATCACATTGAGAAGCTTCAGCAGGAGCTTCCAAGTCTTGAATGGAATGTTCAACAAAATGATTTTTCATAAAGTCCTGCTCTAGCTTGGCTGTTGGATTTGAACATACAAAAAGAAAACTCTCAGCCCAATCCGTCCAATAGTATATTCTCGCATCTTGTGAATCTTCGTACACAAGTTTGGTTTTCCTTGTTTCTTCTAGCTCAGAGACACGTGAATTAAGAAAAATGGAAGTGTTGTAGCTTAACACATGAGCTTGATTGTTAGAGATATTTGCATTGCTGTCTTCTCTGTTTGATAACCTGCCTGCTACATTTTCAATCCTATACTTAGAATAAACATCCTCAGATTTCATTACCAAATTTGGGCTGTCGTCTCATCTCTTGGGCATACAAATAGCACCTATTCTGTAGCTGTTCAATCATTGAATTAGCAACCTCGGTTTGATCCCCCCAAGCAACTCCTTGCATCCTCCACTTCTGAGAAATGGATATGTGTAGAAATCTATCTTTCAACTGTGCATCATACCAGGCTATTTGGATTGCAACTACGCGGCTAGTTACATCATTTCTTGCCCAAAGTTCTTTTGCACTCCCCTCATACACAGTCATTAACACAACAGGAACCAACAAGCAACCACGAAATGCAAGAACAATAAAATACCTTTTGCATCTACGAGTTGCTATTGGAATAAAGGGCGGGAACCTGACCTTGGCCATCCTCTAAACCTGTAGATGTATTTTGATCATTCTCCACAACTAGTACTTTTACATCATCCTTAACAATATATGCCTCAATGCCACTAACTTTATACTGAACATCTTCAGGAACTAATACTTCTTTCTCGTCCTTAGGAGTCAATGCACGTGATCTAATATCCTCCTTAGGGATGAGGCATGTGGATTCCATTTGCCTTTCAGGCGTTGAAATGCATGCACTTTGTTCACGGTGCGGAGGCTGAGTATTAGCATGTTTACTCACCTCTACAAGATCCAATCCGAAAAGATTCTGCAAGCAGATTAACTAGGAAAGTCCCTCTGTTTCCCTGCTACTTGTTTAAAGTTGGCTTCCACTTCAATGCAAGAACTGCTTTTGCCATTGCAGCATAATACACAAGACTTAGTTTGCGCAACATATTTGGAAGTGTAGAAAGGCTTGCCGGAGCAAAGCACCAGAGTAGCACCACATGAAACTGCCCTTTCTTTCAGAATTCTCTCAAGCCATTCAAGAATTATGTTCATGTCACTTCCCCCAGCATATCTATGGTGAATATATCCTGCAATCACATTAACTGCTTCAACTCTCCTTCCATTTCCAGGAAAGGAAGGAGTCCTTTTGATCATCAAAATCATCTCAGAACCCTTCTTCTTCTTTGCTTGGTGCACCCCATTTTATGATTATCAAAATCATCTGTAAACTCATCTTCTTCCTGCTTGGTGCACCCCGTTCTACTTTCTCAGTGCTTATACTTTTAGGCAGTCTTATATAGTATGACCATCCCTTACGTATGACCACAATCATTTTAGATGCCATGACATTTTTCCATCTCTCGGTATTCACTTTTCCCCTTAAGCTGATTTCATCTTTGCCTATAGTCTCAGGCGACCGCTTGCAGACTTGCCTTCCACTGAGAAAATCCATCCACAGTGTCTCTAGCTTTCGTGCTTTGCCATCGGCTTCTTCATGGGATCTTCTTGGATTCCTATAGCCTGCCTTGCTGCTACTTGCATCCGGATTCTCCATGCCATATCCACGGTGGCCCCTTCCCATAAGACACACCAAATAATGACATATCTCAGATAGCTCCAACGGTTTTCCATGGTCCTTCACGAACATCCGTCCAAGGCCATAGGCAAAACCTCACTGGGAGACTGTCACCCTTTTCTTCACTTCCTAAAGCTCTTAATCTCAAGAGCCACCCGCTCTGATACCATATTAGAAAACGAGAATTGGAAGCGCCAGTTTCAAAGAAGCAACCGTGCCTTTTTATTATCAATAGGAATACATATAAAAGAGTTCCTTGAAGTTAGGAACAAATAGTAAATGCTGCAACAGAATCTCATCTACTGTTAACGGCTAGAAGACTACCAGTCATCTTTTGTCATATTCCAACAGCAAGTACAGTGCATAAGTATACCAAAATTGTTGTCAATATACTAGCAGAGAAACTTAGGCATGATTTCATTAGGGCTCCATCTGGAAATAGACTACAGAACATTATAAATGATTTTGAATCCATATCAGGTGTGCCACAGATTGCTGGTGCAATTGATGGCACTCACATTCCCTTCAAAAAAGCACCAATAAGGAAATGGGGACCAGCAGACTATTATAGTAGACACCATTTTTTCTCCATTGTGCTGCAAGCTGTCTGTGATCCTTCACTGATATTTTGGGACGTCTGCTGTGATGCTCCCGGTGGTGCACATGACACAAATCATTTTTATAAATCCCCGTTATTTGCCAAGTTGTCAAGAAGGCATATTTTACGCGGACCTTCCAGAGTGTTGGATGATAGAAGAGTGCAACCCTATTTAATTGCAGATTCTGGATATCCTGCATCAGAGTATATGATGGTGATCAAAAAGAAAAGACTTGGTGATCCTGCAGATGCTATTCGATTCTCCAAACACTTGTCGCAAGCTAGGGTAGTGATAGAGAATTGCTTTGCTCTACTGAAGGGTCGCTGGAACATCTTATGCAACATGCCAATCAAAATGCCTCATGCCCCTAAGGTAGTTATTGCTTGTTGTGTTCTTCACAACATGCTACAAATTGAAAATGAGGATGAATACTTTGATACACGTGTGGTTTTGTATGGAGGGTTACCACTTAATCAAGGAGATACGGTGCGAAGAAGAGAGGGAAAACTGCTTAGGGACACTGTTTTCAATCATATGCAAGCTCAGAATCTGATTTAAACTTGTGAATTTATGTGAACCATGTCGTATTGAATTTATGTGAATCATGTTAGTATTGAATTTATGTGAACCATGTTCGTATTGAATTTATAATTCTTAGATTGCATGTCTAATTCTAGTTTCATACTTCTTAGATTTATAATTCATAATAGTGCAAGTCTAGTTTTATATTGTTTAGATTGCATGTGTTATAATAGTGCAAGTCTAGTTTCATAATTCATAGATTTCATACTTGTATGTTCTTATTAAATTTAGTTGAACCATGTGTGCTTTTTTGAATTCATAATAGTTGGTGCAAGTCTCGTTCTTTTGTAGAGAACTCTTAGATTGCATGTGTGAATTAAGTTAAATACATATATTGAAAAACCATAGAAAATTTCATATTGATTCCATAACTTCTACTACATAGAACAAACTACAATTCACACATGACAACTTAATCTTAGAGCAGAACTTATACATCAAATAAATCGCTCAAGGAGCTTGATCCACCATTGAAGAAGGCATTGTCCATGTTGGAGGATGGGGTACTGCTTGCCATCCCAGAATTGCTGCCCCGACCATGCAGTTGAATTTGAAGCTGCATCTTTAACTGCGATAGTTGCAACTGCAGTTCCTCCTTCCGTTTGGATGCCTCAAGTTCTAACAATTCTCTTCATCTAATAGCTTCCTCCCTTCGAGCCTCAGATTCTCTACGTGCCTCTGCTCGTCTGTCCTCAGCCTCTGACCGCTGCGCAAGTTCCATCAACTTCAATTCCTTATGGACATTAGTGACATCTTTCATCGCTTGAGCCAAGATGGTGGCAGCTGCCTTGGTGCCCTCTTCGTGGCGCCTGGCCTTCGTCTTCTTTCCACGAAGACTAGATGCACTACGTTTCTGCTCCTTGCCAAGAGGCTTGCTGATAGGTTCCTTCGCAGGAGGAGAGTCTACCTCAATGCCTGCTTCTTCATCATCATCCTCCTCGCAATCATCTACATAAACAGGGGTCGACTTGGATGTTTGTGGTTGTACCACGACATACTCAGGCACTGGGGCCTGAGAATTAGCAATGGAAACTGGACGAGAAAATTTCTTGGTTTTGGCAATACCTTTTGCGACCTTAGGATTCATATCGTCCGCTTTTCGCTTGGTGCCACTCCTGAATCCAGTCTCCGTTGATCCACCCGGTAGACCAACTACCTTTGACGATTCGCCAAGGACAGCATCAAATTGCTCAAAGAATTCCCACTCGCTTGGAGTGGAGCCAGTCCTGGATTCTTTTTCCTTCTCTTTTTTGTATTTCTTCACCAAACATTCCACCTTGTTCTTCACTTGCTTGCCAGTGTATCTGGTGTTAATGGTCTCATTCAACCGCAAAGCTATTGCAGCATAATCCTTGCTCCTGAAGTTACCCATTTGAAGCTTATTGACTTTGATATCAGAATACTGCTCAACCAGCATTTCGATAGCAGTTTTTGGCCATATAACCCTCTTCCTGCTGGCATTGGGTTGGCTAGAATCATCTTCGTCTTCACACTCGTCGGAAGCTTGATCATCACCAACAGAAATTTGAGTGGAAGGAACAATCTCTATTTCAGCCTCCTCATATACATCTTCAGGAACGGAATTCAAATCCATGGTTGAAGAGAAGAAAAATTTATGGAAGAAAAGAGATAGGAAAGAAAATCAGAATCGTGAGAAAGAATCGTGAGAAAAAATCTGTAAAAACTGGGATAATTTGATGGATGGTTTTCGATTCTGCTCCAATCGCTGTTAAAATGTCGTCCTTGCATGTGAATGAAGGAAACGTGGCTGCACAGCCACGTGGGCAGCTGGGAATCCACCGCGACAGCCCAACCCGCGTATGCCCACCCCCAAAACGGCAGACGCTGCTGCTGGAGGGCGCAGCAGCTGCCACGATCTCGTCCAACACTGCTCCAAATAGTATCCATGTGACTCTGCCTTCAAAGTGGACGTGACATATTGCGGTGGCTGCCCTAGCAAGATTAAATGGTGGCTGCCTAGAAACAACTACTTTTTGTGGTCTGCAAGAATTCTGGCGCCTCAAACAGCTTGGATCACATCTTTTGGAGGGAGATTTGAAGGCAAATTGAAGATACGTGTTCTAGACCCCCTATTTAGTGTAATTCCCACTGCATTTGGTTGGCTGCTTGCATGCTTGATCGTGCAATCCAGACAAAATCGTTCACACCGGTTTCTCGTATGCATTGACCTAGCCGAAAAGTCAAAATAATAACTAACAACTAAACGGCTCAAAATGAAAGTTCTGGGAAAGAAATTGACGGCCGAGATGCTTTGCCCAGGCTTGTATATATAGATAGATCCCAGTATATGCTTGGAATATGCCTATGACTGCTCCAAACCCGTTATTGACTGTAAACTCTCGGTCGTTTTCGTTGTTGGGCAGCCACTCTTGAAACTGGCTAACCGGAGAGGCCTGCTCTGGGATTTAGTATCTGGCCTTCCCATCTTCCATCTGAAGCCTATCTGAAAGGGGAGGTTAGCAAGGCGATCACGTCATTTGTGCATCCATATATTCTCAGCACTGTTAGATATGAGGCAAAATTTGAGGCAAATACAAAACACTACTTGTAGCTTATGATAATATTAAGGCAAGATTCTTTGGATGGTCCTCAGATTTATCCAAGTCCAAGTCAATGGAGCGAGTCTCTTCCACATCCAGATGAACGGGTAGAATACGAATTGTGGACAAATAGTAATGATGAATGTGGTGCCAAGTGTGAGAGCCAGGTGAATTTTGTGAAGAATTTCAAGGGTGCTGCACAAATTCTCGAGCGAGGCGGTTATACATTATTTACTCCACATTATATTACATGGTACTGCCCACAAGCATTCATCTTAAGCAAACACTGCCAATCACAATGCATAAACCATGGAAGATATTGTGCACCAGATCCTGAGCAGGATTTTACCCAAGGCTATGATGGAAAGGATGTGGTCACTGAAAATTTGAGGCAGCTCTATGTTTTTAAAGTTGCCACTGACCTTAAAAAACCATGGATTTGGTGGGACTATGTTACAGACTTTCAGATAAGATAAAGATAAAGATAAAGATAAAGATAAGTTTTTATCGTCCACGAGAACCCTATCGGGTTATGGACAAAAAGGCATAAGCCTAAACAAAGCACAACATGGAGACAAAGCCCTGTAACAAAAAAGCTATTTGTTTTGATGATATGGTACTGCTGAGAGACCCTAGACATAGCATGTCCACGGATTAGACGGCCAATGGTCTAGGATAATTGCTGCTCCTCCTCGGTATACCGCCCATTTCTTGTGTTGACGGGCTTCCCTAACCTTGCACAACTCATTCCGGCGATTGCATAGCTGTATGGGAGAAAGATCTTCCTGTAATGAAAAAGTAGTGCCCCTCAAATGATTTCCGTGCTGAAGAACACTTACGACTCAACACATCCCGAAAGCGAATTAGAAGGTGTCGAGGTCGATCAGGACGCGCAGCCCCCACCCTAGCTGCAGACACAAGTCCAATAGCTGGGACATGCATAACCCCACAGAAGAACTGTTTAGCGACCTCCAAATGCAATGCGACCCTCGATTAATGCATCTCCTCTACCCCTATAATAATGTAAATTCAAAGCTTGGTCTTGTGCGTGCAGGGCCGTGTATCCATCCCCTCATATACCTCGATGCATGTGCACGGTGTGAACATGCAAATATGCAAGGGTCAGGACACTAGCATCGGCACATGATGGCACATGAAATGGATCCTCGGTCAGATACTAGCATCGGTCGCGTAATGGCCCATCAACGGCCCGAGGTGTCCGTGGAACCTAATCGCTTCAAAATAGTTGCGTAAAGCAAATGAAGGTGGTCATACATGTAAGTCCGGCTCAACACGCACCTCCCGCTTTGTTAAAGTATCCCTTGCCCCAAACCGCCCCGATCATATCCCCGTCCGATTCCGGCTGAAGAAAGAGACCACACGATCTTTCAATATCAAGCAATTCGTCATGCGTGGTATGGTGTTTCATTTGTTTGCCTTGCCATTTCTCGGGCTTTGCGGGTCATGGGAGAAGGCGGTTGCTAGACAGAGGCGGTGTCAAAGCAACCGGACCGTGGCAAGAAGAGATAGAGCCGGATATGGTAAGAGGATCGGAACTTATAGGCTAGGGGACATTAGTAGCTGGCCTAAGGTATATGGAATTGCAACCGGTGTGGAAGAATCAGGTGGCCGCCGGGTTAATACCAGCCAGAGAGATATGGGCCGCTTTGACCCGTGGAGTGGAAATTGGCAAACCCACCTAGATGGAGAGATCTTGCCGCCGAGCGAAGGAACTAGAAAGAAACCCTGACCTAATGCAATAACCGACCTCTTATTCGAACTGATCTGATGCAAATCCCGGTGAATCAGAAGTAAAGGCCAAGAACCAGTGATGGAGCTGGGCCGGAAGTCGCCGGAGCCTATCTTTGGGAATCCAAAATCAAGCCGATCCTCTGTTCTTCTTCTGCCGTCGATGTCGAGTCTTTGTTATGAAGCCGGTGCTTGGTGCTCCCACCTGAAGGAAAAACTTCACAGAAAGAAGAAGAGACAAATGCTAAACAAGAAGGGACCGAAAATTTCGTTGCTGGTGCATGGCCTATCACAAAAATCCCCCCATGAAGGAGAAGAAATACAATTAAGCATGTGCAGAAGAGGTTATCAGTTCACTAGGTTTGTATTTTTACAGTCAAGGAAAAGTGATGTTGCAAATTAGACCTTGGGGATAAAAATTGTGTCCTGACATCTGAGTTTTTGGTTAGGGCTATCATTAAGCAAAATACAAGACTGCATGGGAGATCCAGAAGCTGATAAAGAGAACCCTGTTCTCAAAGGGGAGCAAGATGCACATGTATTTATTTTCTGTATATGCAGTGTGGTAAAATGCCACGAAGGCTATCTAAGTCATTTATTTCAGAATAATAGCATTTTTGCCCTTGGGTATAGGTTGGACATGGGTCACGAGGAGATCTTACAATTTTGCCCACTTTAGTTATAAATAACAGACAGTACAGAGGTCAGTGGCATATTTGGGGTTGTTATTTTCGGTAGCTAGCTACAATTTTGTTGTGCTCTTATAAGTGTGGTTCTTTAATACCTAAGGAAAGCTCAACAAAGGAGCAGTGTTAAAGGCGATCTGCTCAGGATTTGAAGAAACAACAGAACCTACACTTTGCCTAGGTGCAGGTAAATATGATAATAACATTGCTAGTACTACATTCTCGAAGGCGAGAAAAGTAACATGTATCTCGACACATGCAAAGTATATACCAATTCTTCATGGTGTGAAACAGTTGGCATTTTTGCAAAAAATGCAGTCTCTTGTGTTAGTTCATAATATTATTAATAGTAAAAGCTTGTGTTCCCATATATAGAGCATATCAGGATTGGGCAGTCATCTTTTTCTATAATCTTGTTGAAGTTGGATGGCTGATTAATGTCATGAGGCCTTTTCCAGATATGGAGACAAATGAACGTCTCACAAATAATGGAGGTTGTTGGGAAGACAAAAAGGCCAATATAAATGCTTGCAAGGTAATCAGTTTTTTTGCTGATAGTATTTTGTCTGGCTTTTCCAGTATAATTGTAGTTAATAGGGCCTTACAATGTTGCTCAAGATTTTTAATGGTTAAACCAAGTGACAACTTAAAACTGCAAATTTCCAGGATACATTCTGTGGCCGAGTGTGCCAGTGCCCTTTAGTTGAGGATGTCCAGTTTTTGGGTGATGGATACACTAAGTGTGAAGGTAAAGCCTGCCTTTTCTGTTATCTAATCCATGATGGTGGATGTTTAACCGGCAATGTTAATTCATTTTGATCACCTTGTTTTTCTTGCTTCGGCCATCTAAACAAACATAAGTCCACAAAATATTGCTCTCAACTTCACTCTTCTGCCTTGTGATTTGTGGTTTTATTTCTTTATGTTAGCTTCATAGGCATTATAACAAGCTCATAGATACTTATGGCCCAAATGTCCTCCAATATTTATGGCCGAAAGCCCTTTTAATGTCAGCTGTTGGCGTTGGACGGTGCAAATTACAAAATGGAGGATGCTGGGAGACCAAGCAAAATGGAGCTTACTTTACTGCATGCTGGGTAATATTCGATTTTGTGCCATTTTTGCCTTCATATTATTATTGGGATACATCATGACAATATGATTCCCTCTTGCCAGGATGGACCTGAAAATGGATGCAAGTGTCCTTTAGGATTCAGAGGGAACGATATAGATAACTGTGAAGGTATGCCATTAATGAAGTAGTAACAATTGTCATATACTGCAGTTTCAGACTCATAAATCGATGGTACCCTGCTGCAGATATTGACGAGTGTAAAGAAAAACTTGCGTGCCAATGCCCTGAATGCAATTGCAAAAACACGTTTGGTGGTTATGACTGCACGTGCAATGGCAATCTGTTGTACATGCACGAACATGATACTTGCAATCTCAATTTAGCATTTATATAATTTTAAATAAAATATTTTCTAGGTAACAAGGTTACAACAGCTAGAATTGGGTGGGCAGTTGTGCTGGTTCTTCTAGGAGGTTTATCTGCTGCTGGAGTTGCTGCCTATATTGTATACAAGTACAGGATCCGAGTATGTTACTTATCTGTTTCTATATCTGCTTTCTGTGTTTGCTGGTCACTGATCAAATTAAATATGACAGTCATACATGGATTCTGAAATTCGGGCCATTATGGCCCAATATATGCCATTGGATAGCCAAAATGACATCCATCATCATTTACAAGACATTTGATTTTTGTGAGGTATTAGGGTAACTTTTTTGGTTATCTATATCATGAGATGCCAAATTTTAACACTTGGCGCTGCAGCTGAAGGTCGAATTTGGAGTTACTCCTGTCAAGATGGACAAATGGGCGATGACTGTAAATCTTTCCATTATGATTAGCCGATTTGTTCAACAAACAACTTATTGTAAATGCATGTACGATTTGATTCATAGCCGTTGGCCTGTAGTTGGATGGGCGTACTTGCTAATCCTTGTTGATAATTTTCAATCTGACATGGCCTTCTTTTATGTAGCATTATTATTATAAAATTAAAGATAGAATATTTTTACTTTATGCATTAAGTTTCTTCATTGTACATGTCCCAGCATTGTACTTATGCTGGGAAATAAAATAGGTTCAAACTGTGCCATTTGGATAACCTTTAGTTGGTCTTCAATGGGGTTAGATGATATTACCCTAAATTGGACCACTTGGTAACTTCAATGCGTAGAATTAAATTTGAAAAAGTAGGGTATGGTCGCCATACAGTTCTAACAAATAGCATGATTTAATCGGTAAATTTATCTTAACGTCCTTTTTGCCCTAAAAGTTTTCCACATAAAAAGTTAGAAGACAAATTTCACTGAAATTTTATTTGGATCGAGCGGTCATTTAGGGGCCTTAGCTGGTGGTTTGGGTTGTTACCCTCTCAACGTTTGAGAGGGGAGAGAAACAAACACTTGATTGAACGCTCGGAAACTCTCTATGACACCCAACCTCTTCAGTTTAGGCCCACGAATCTTAGTTGAAGTGCATCCACTGAGGTCGTTATTTACTAGCTTTCTATCTTTGTTTTGTTAAATAATGCTGATAAGGTGAATCCGTTCCTCACAAAGCAGTGACGGTGCTCTATGACCGAGCTACACAACAACATACATCTTCCAATGTAAAAACAACTTATATTTTATGTGTTGCATTTTTTGCTTTAAAGTCATAAATGTCGTCGTATATAAAATGTGGCATTCATATTTAGGATGCAGTGTAAAAAGGTCTTAATCAGGGTTGTAAATCTTATATATTTGAATAGGCACAATGTTCTTACCAAAACATCATAATTATAAAGGGAGAGTGATTCATACACTATTTCTTTAACTTCATTTGCATCAGCATCTTTTCACACAACAATGCTCCATGTTTTCCTCCTTCCAAGCACAAAAAACAGATTAGAGGTCTTCAAGGAGTTACTCTCATTTCTATGCTAACAAAACATGTATTTCCATTCTCTGCTCTATTAGACTTGTCCTTATGCTTCTGCAATACTTGTTCCATGCCGAGCACCAAAGATTTCTTCAGGTCAATTCCCATAAAGTTATGGTATCAAGTATTCTATTGTTTTGAAGTAGCAATTTTGATTGATTGTGAAAACATGACTTTGAAGTATGATTTAAGCCACTTCACCCTCCGGCCATGGAGTTCAACCCTCCGTGCGCAGCACCTTGTTTGTCATATTTTAGGTGTGATATAAATAAATATGGCCAAGAGTGCATATATTGTAATTTGATCAAATACTTTTTCAAGTGGCAATGAGATACCCTTTTGTTAAGTTGTCCCATCCTTGGCCAGCGGGGTAATAAAACGAAATGAAAGGTAGGCTATTGTTTTTTTACATTGGTAGTTGTTTGTAAATGCCCAAAGCTGGCTTCCTAAAGCCCGGGTCAGAGTGGGTGAAAAATTACAAAATGCCCAAAGTTGGCCTCCTAAAGCCCATATCAGAGTAGGTGGAAAATGCCAAAGTGCACAAAGTTGGCAAGCTAAAGCCCTATAAGAGTGGGTCCAAGCGCCCCAAATTATACAATGAGATTTAGCAATTTCCAAATTGTATAGTGAGGCAAAAAAGCTTATTATAATGCTATATTATTGCTCGAGTACAATGAGGCAATAGAATATTCAATACAATGTTATCACCATTGGGCCATCATGCATTGTGATGCTTATTTTATTGCTCCATCGCTTTCTTCGTGTCGCTTTTGGTGGTTTCACTTTGTCTTGTTTATGTATATTTTACATTATCTGACCAAACATTTATGTTACTGGGAAGGTAGATTGTCAACTATCAAAGATCTATTCACCAATCACAATTATTTCTCAACTTGCTTGTTTAAAAACTTTTAACCATTGTTTGAAATGTAGAAAAACCCTTACAAGGACAAGTTCTACATTGTCTAGGCATACTTTCGCTAGGCATGTGTGACACATCCACCTTTTCAAGAAAACCCATCACAATACTTATAGCTCCTATGTTTACGGGTGCCATTATGTTGCATGAAAGATATAATATTTTGGGAAAGTTTTGGGGGTATTCTTGGAATCTTGGCAAACTTTACTTTATTTGCCAAAGAGGCAATTTTCTCTGCCGGTAAACAAAAACAGCTTCTAATAAACCCATGCCTTAAGGAAACAATATAACTTATAAAAAAACAAAAAAATACAGGAAATAAATAATAAGAAATATATCCCGAGCAATAAGGAATAGTAACATGGAAAGTATTATACTTTCCATGTTACAAAGATTTTGATTCTCATGAGCTTCTGTAGGGTGTAAGGCAGTAAGCGTGAATTATAACCAACAATTTGTTCCAAGCCTGCCTAAACCTTGGAATAGGAGTACATGACCTCACTAGGACTATGGGGTGTGGGGACAGATCTTCCTTACTTGCATCCATCTCATATTCTCCTTAGTTTGCATCTCATGATCAATCAATCAATCTTGTTAATTTGGGATTTTCCGGTCTGGATAAAAATATTTTTGGAATTTTGTTTAGCTTATTTCCTATGATTTTTGAGAGTTTGGTCTGCCAGGAAAAACTTCCGGGTACCCAAAAATCGAGCAAAATTACTTTACTAAGGTTTGGATTATGATTTTGAAAGGAGGGGATTTCGTTTTAACTCCAACTTGGTGGAACCACAATATGGTATTTGGTCACGATTTTTTGCTTTGGGTTAATTTCGTGCTGCCATGTGGCAGAGGATTCCATTGCAGAATGGTAGTTGAGTCTACCATTCCGCATCTCCAGTTTTTAGCCGGTTAACAATCCCCTGTTTCTGTAATCTTTTGTTTCTTGCTCTGTTTCTTGCTCTGTTTCTGTAATCTTTTGTTTCTGTGCCAGGCAGATCATCCTACAGTCATATCTTCCTGTGACTTAGCTTGCATGGCTGTCGGAGAAGAGAAAGTAAAAGGAAGGCTTGTATGGCTTGCAATACGGAACACTACAGACATGAGCTTCAAAAAACCGGAGCTTCAGAACGAAAATCCATAAAACGGAGCTCAGAAAACAGAGCTTCAGATAACGGAGCTTTACATAAATCCATAAAATGGAGCTTCAGAAAACAGAGCTTTACTCGAGCTTCAGAACAAAAATCCACAAAAGAGCTTTACCGGAGCTTCAAATGACCATAGCTTCTAGACCTAAGCTTTACCGGAGCTTCAGACGGCCATAGCTTCAAGATCTGAGTTTTAGCAAAGCTTCAGACGACCATAGCTTCAGTGGCGACATCCTGCTTAACGCCGTCGCTGGTGGAGCTCAAAAATATAGTTGCTGCTGATCTTGCTTGACGCCATCGCTAACCAGAGCTTGAAATCGACTGGCCGCCAAGGAGGGAGAGAAAACATCGCTCCCCAAATACCATATTGTGGGTTCACGGTATTTGGTCTGCCATTCTGGCATGTACCGGTGACCCGCTCCCGGCTAACGCAGGTCGCGGGACCCCACCGGTACATGCCAGAATGGCATCCCTAATACCATGAACCCATACATTTTCTGGCTTCGAACATTGTCGAAACACAGCTGCAACATTTACGCCCTGCTTTTATGTTCGGCATCGACGACATGTAAAAGATCGCTAAGGCTCCGAATGCATTCATATGCCGTTCCCTGAAAGGGTCGAATCTAAGAAGTTTTTCTCACATCGAAATTGCAGGTAGGCTTCATTCTTTGTCATTTTGAGTCGGCTTTGGGTCAGTTCCATTCTATTCTCATATTCTACTATAAATTCTAGCAAGAGCACTCCCTCCTTAAGCCGTTGTTGTATGTTGATTGTTCTATTCTTCCATTTCCGCTGCTTTTACTCTTCTATCAGTACCTCCACTCAATGTCTTTTCATTCAACTCCAATATTGGCTTCTTAGTTTATTTGTGAGTCTGCAGAAGAGTTGGGGCATACAAGCTGAAACGTCAGGGTTGTTTTAGAATAATATTTGGAAAGATACTTGCATCCAGGGTTTCTTTGGAGTTTGGAGTTTCGGATCTGTGTAATGTCCTTTGTAAACAAGTGCAGCAAAAAGCGGCTGGAACAAGTTTAAGTTATAAATCAAATCATCTGCGATAGCCCCCCGATCTTGCAAAAATTATCATAAACATAAGCTCATTGCCCTGGTACGTTTTCTTCACTTGCTTCCTAGAGAACTAATTTCTTGAGGTTCCTGGGGTTATAAGGTTTTTAGGAATTGCAAGCCAGCAAAGCTTATAGGTTAGGTAATTCTTTCTACATTGCTTCTGGTTTGTGGCCCGGATGCTTAAATTTGATCCTGATAAATGTTAGGATCTGCGCATATAGTTTCAATCAATTATGCGGATTTGGTTGTGGTAATGTAGGAAAATATTTCCCAGATTTATATCCACATTTGCATTAAATTACATTTATGCTGGAGCTATAATAAGCTGAAGACCTGGATGCATGGCTAGGTTGTTCAACACTTAACTCATATATTACATGCTTTTAAGTATTTAACTTTAGACTGTTCTAATTTGATCCTACAGATGTGATTGTTGCTCATTACTTTGTTGCTTATGTTGCGCATGTTAGTTTCCCACCTTTGGATCATTCAGGGCTATAGCACGTCAAGCATATTTGCAAATTGGTTTCTATTGTTTAGTGTATTATCCAAAGCATAGCCTTATTTCAAGTCTGCATCTTTTTTTCTTAATCATAGACATGAATTCCAAGTTTATGGACTTCAGAAAAGCGTTATAAAGTACCAGAACAAAATTCTGCCATTAATTAACATAAGGTAAGTTTATTTGCTGTCCACTTGGTGCTGCTGCTTTAAACCTGAGTAGTAGAGGTTGTTTGTGCAGGCAATTGATAGCTACAGAGTCAATTCGTCTTCACTGAGTGCAAATAATTATCCAGGTTGGATCAAGACTATCTAGCAATTCTTGGCTAAATTATCTTGGTATAGATGCAAGCATCATTATTATGATTGTCATACCATTATTCTTTTAAAGAATTACCTTGGGTACTGAATTTCTATGTCCATATGTTCACCACATATGCAGTCACATGACAAGGTATTTATGCCTGTGATGTTTTTTTCCTTATGGAGTCTAATGTTCTGGCTCGGCTCGCATATCTGGCCATGTTCAGAAGGAGATGTTAAATAAAAGGAGACAGTGCATCTTTTTGTTTTTGGAGCACCAAAAGAAACATGCAATAAATGATGCCATGCACTTATTAGCAGCTCCACCATTATTTTTGAGATGCCAGTGGTTTGGGTTTTTAATGCCAGTGTGGCGAAGAGGATATGGAAATAGCTACTTTAGGCCACAACTTTGAGCTCTATTGTTTGTTATTCATCCAATTAAGTAGTTTCTTCGCTTTCTTGCACAGGGAGATGCAGATGCAGATTCTACATATGAATGTTTCTGTATGATGTGGGAAGCAGCTCCATCAAATGTAAGGATACCTTTTCTGGTTGTTAGTTCAACATCACGTTTTTTGTTCCTTATCTTAGCAGCCATTAAATATTACTATTTGGAATTTGTTGGTTTTGCCCAGCTTTTGTTCTCAGGTAATACATTATTTCATAGAAATCCCCATTTCTTTATCTATAAGCTTGCCTTTAGCCTTTTCATTGGCTGCAACTATTACTGTATTTATATGAAAATGGCTATGTTATTGTAATTTTTACTTTCTTAAAAGAAGTTTGGCAGGAGATTTTTTATTATCTTGACCGCTTTCAAGGTTATAAGGCATCATGCATCAGTCTATAGTTATCAAGCATTGGGGAATGCCGAATAGACTTGAATTAAAGTTATATGCTTCTAGACTTTAGAAAGCCCATGTGCTTTCCTTCATGTAATTTGCTATGTTTTGTGACCTTACATTCATGATTTCTTTGTCTTTATGTAACCGTTGGAAATTATAGTACATTGTTTTCTTTTTGCAGGTTGGTCAACATGCTAACATCTAGAAGGTGAACACTCAATGTCAGATTATTATGGAATATTTTTGAAGATGAAAATGGCTATTTCCACAATTCTCATAGTCATGATACAGTTGTTGAGTTGAGAAATACAGAAACATGCAATAAGTCAAGGTCCATGAGGCAAGGTAAGAACATGCGACTGCAAACTGCAACCGATTGGAGCATATAAATGATGTGACCTTCCAATGGTCATCTTCTCATAACTCTTCATAAAGGAGCTTTTCTATGTCGTAATTTATTTGTTCTCCTACTTTTAGTCACATGTCTTGCAGCATATTATTTTATATTCTGGTGATGCAAGTTATGTATGCAACAACAGAGCTGCGAAACAGCTACTGCTACTCATAACCTTCACAAATGAGCTTCTTTCCAGCAATTATTTCCAGAAATTATCAATTTTGTTGACCATTGCCATAATTATAATTAGATGAGTTATTAGAATGTGATGCCTGTGGAGTTCCTAAGCACTCTTTGTGAGAATAAATTCTTTACCCAGCTAATGTGACACATTGCCACAGAGCTGCTATTCCGTGTTGGGCTGTTGCTACTTCCCATCCAAACTCAAACCAGCTAATGTAACACATTGCCACAGAATTGTTATTCCATGTTAGGCTGTTGCTAATTCCCATCCAAACTCAAATTTGTGCTAATTCCTCCTCTTTCTGATGAAATTTGTGCTAACTTCATGCTTCTCATTCATGTCTGCTTATATTCGTGTTGACATGTTTCCGTTTGCAAACGTAAAGAGCCTGGTGCTTGAGGCAACTCATTTCCATTTTATAGCATGTCATGCTGTTGCACCACATTATATTATTTAGTATTAGTACTTGGAAAGTAAAGAATAAAGAATACAAGAAATTTATCGCGGCGGCCAAGGCCGCCGCGAACATTTCTCTTTCTCGATTTCTCTATCTTTAGATGGCCGCCGCGAATATTTCCTTTTCTCGATTTCTCTATCTTTAGATGGGTAGCTGTTAAAGGGGAATGCTGGTAGCGCCTCACTTATTGATTTTGTGCCAGCCCGAGAGTTAATATACGTCTTGGCGCTGGCGCTGTCGTCGGCGGCTAGGGCGGAGACAGGAGAGAGGAGGCCGCCCTTGTCTCTCTGATCCGGCACTGCTACGGCAAAGGAGATTCAAGGTCGAAATCTGGGTGCCAGTTGGGGATCTAACATTTTGTCATCAAGATTTCTGGTAAATAAGAATTGCTGGTTTCTTTGTGCTTAGAGCTGCTTCTTGGCGGTCTTTTTGGTTCTTGCAAGTACCACTAACGTGGTCTTTTTGCTCTAATGCGGAAGCATTATGATTCTTTATAATTTTGGAAGGATCTGGCACAACAGTTTCCTCTATTATTATTTTAGATCACACCGAAATTGCACAGTAGCTTATAAGGTGGAGCAAAATTTTGTGCAAGGCTATTAAGAAAAGCAGATTTAGGTTGTAATGTTTGCTGGCAGTTCATATCTTAAGCCAAGTTTTAAGGTCGGATGGAAGAACCCTTTCCTTTCTCTTCTTCTCTCTTAAGCAGGAATCATAAATGGGACTTACTATTAGCAGGAATCATAAATGGCATCAGTGCATACAACAAAGAATTGAAAGCGGGCAGAAGGCACTGTATTCTATGCAAAGCATGTGCAGGAAAACCCACATATGGGCATGGCCACTAAAGAAAAAACTGTATGAATCTCTAGTCCAAAGCATAGTATTATATGGGGCTGAAATTTGGGGACCAGGGCTGCCACAAGGCTCTTGGGATGATATTGAACAGGTACACAAGAAGTTTCTCAGGTTGGAATTGGGTGTAAAGGCGCAAACCCATATCCGATGATGCTAGCCGAATGCGGCACTATGCCACTTGAAGGGGAAGCTTTACTCAAATGCATTAGGTACCTTGCTAAAATAAAAAAGATGGATGCCACACGCATTCCTTATTATGCTTGCCCTAACACCGAACATAAAGGATGGTTTGCTTGACGCCAAGACATGGCTTGAAAGGTGGGATATCATGTGGGAAGAGGCAATTTCCATTGACAACCCGAGAACATGGGTCTATGAAAAGGTTAGAAGAAAAAATGTGGATGAGCCCAAAGACTAAGATGATATTGTATAAGATGCATATGAATCCTACATTGGATGAGGCAATACATCTAAAGGAGAACTTATCGATAAAGAAGAGGCACAATATCAGCAGAATCCGGCTCAGCTCGCACCATCTAGGTGTGGAGGTTGGGAGATGGGGTACTACTCCGAGAACCATGAGATGCCGCAAAGTATCACGGCAAAGATGAGATAGAAGACGAAGACCATGTCATACTTAAGTGTCCAGCCTATAGTATAATACGAGACAGATATGGCATCAACGTGCCTGATTTACATACCTTTTTTGGATTGGAAGGAAATAGAATTGGATCCTTTTTAATTGAGACTCTACAGCATAGAGAGAGTTGTATTAAAAATGTAAATACCCTAATAGAAGAAGAGGATGCATTGAGTGAGAGTGAGGAATTGGATGAGGAATTGGAAACTCATCTAATTTTTTATGACTATGATGTATAATAATGTCGTCTTATATGCCTGGGAGGCCTCCCAAAAGACGTAATACACTTCACTTCACTTCTTCTTGCTGGTGGAGAGGTATAGAGCTGATTCTTGGAAAGAACAGAGTATATTATCCAATTTCTACAGGTTGTTTACAAGAAATGAGATTAATTTAGAGAGCCGAGCTAGGGATTTATTTGTGTACAGGAAGAAGCCTTCACATCATAAACCAGACTTTAGGGAGGAGTCTTGGTGGTTGGGCTATGTGTCTAACCAATTCAGGCTGACTGTTTCACATCCCGACAATACAGCATCTAAAGCAACCTCACAGATTGTTGATTTACTTGCAGTTTTGGTCTTCTTGGAAGCAATGGTTGCTTCCCTGAGCAGAGTGGCAGCTTCTCAGTTACTTTGGATTCTTTTCTAATCATCTTTATTCTGAAGAGTTTCTTTGTGCAATCAGTTATATCTGGCTTATGGAGCTTCAAATATTTCTTTGCGCAAGAAAGACGAAGATGTTGAGTTCACTCCTATAGTAATCTTTTTTGTGTATTGAAATATTTGTATTTTTGTGCTGAATTCAAATCTGATCCAGATGGGATCCTGATGTAATACTTCCTATATTATGAATATAAACCTTCATTCCTTCAAAAAAAAATATATATATATATATATATATATATATATATATATATATATATATATATATATATATATATATATATATATATATATATATATATATATATATCCTCAAATTGTGTGTATTGATTAACATATACTATTGGTTTGATGGGGTAAGCATTTGGAACATTATACAATAGTCAATATGTTTTTATTGTGTGCCCACTTGATTAATGTACACTTGATCTCAAGTCAAAACGGCCTGAGTTTTGAACGAATGAAACTGCCGCGCTGAATTTGTGATGAATATCTAAGCTTGGAGGATTTGAATCACGTAATGGATGAATTATGAACCACTAAGTTGAGAAACTTTAGCAATAGTTTCACGAAAAATATATAAATGGCGAGCATCCATTACTCGGGAATTTGCCACATCATCGTGATGCTGCATAACATACTGCTTTGCATCCCCTTTTTTGCAGCTTTGTGGATTCTTTAAGAAAATGGTAGCTTTGAAAACTGGATGTCTAGAGCAATTATTTATCTAAGTGTGTCAATTTAAAACTCGGGATTTCTCCCATGCATTATTTTGGCAGAATAGCAATTCCGGCGAGATGGCAATGGCTTCGTGCTGGAATAGAGCAAGAGCTCCCCTGTTCTGAGGCAACGCTTGCAACGGTTAATGCAACAACCAATACCTGCCATTGTCTGCAAGAGTTGCCACAAAATTTCCTTTGCTCGGATCTTGCCTGCCTGTTTGCTTATAGCTGAAATCCTGGCTGGTTCTATGGGTCTGTCGCAGAAAATACAGAACCCGTTAATTCTTTCTAAGCACCGCCTGTGCCCCTGTTGGATCTTCTCATCCGTGAAACCGTAAAAAAAAGCGGTCCCGAATCCTTCCTTTTCCGCCCGACCACGCCATCCTTTCTCCGGCCCAATTTATGCAACCGGAGGCTTAGATCTCTATCGATCCTTCTAGCGAGGGAGGAAGACTTGGAGTAGCTAAGAACCTAGGATAATCGATTGGAAAACGGCATAACACCACGGAATTTCCGTTGGCTTCTTACCGCTTCAAAGAATTACGAGGTCGCCGGACATTGAGCAATCCACCCGGTTTTCAAGATCTCTCGACCCCGTTTTGATTTTTATTGACTTCATTGTGCTCCAATTGAGCTCTGCTTAAAACAAAGATTTCATTGTGCTTGATGCTTCGCTGAGAACAGAGTTTCGCATGCCAACAGAGTTTTCGCTGAGAACAGAGTTTCGCATGCTTAAAAATAGGCTAAAAGCTAAAGCTTGAGTTCAAAACTAGAGCTCCAGAATAGATCCAAAAAAACTCTGCTCTAGCTTCGCCTGAACCGCCATTGGCACCTCCTGCCAAAAAAAAAACTACCGCCATAGCCAAACCAAGAAAAACTTCAGCGCCTTGCTAAAACAGACACTTGACGTGGCATGCTATCTCACCACCCAACCACGAGCTCTCAGCCAAAGCACAGCTGCCCCAGAGCTCTCCCCCGAGCTACTATATAGCACGCACGCCCCCTTTGGTCCTTCTTTGGACCAAAGGCTCTCTTTGGACCATAGGCCATCTTTGGACTAAAAACCATCTTTGGACTCCACGTCCTTAGCATATAGCATTCCCCCCCTCTTGACATTGCAGCAGTCCTCTGCTGCAAAAGGGTGTCTAAAAACCTTTAGCCATCCGAGCATAATCCTTCCTTGGCCCTCGTTTAGGCCGGCTAGTAGAAGCCTGTCCTTGGACTTCTTTTGTCTCTCAGCTTCCTTTGCTTTCCGATCTTTATATTCCCTAAGAATATCCGGATAAGCTTCTAAAACATTGCCAAGCACCCATGAAGCGTCCCTCAAAGGTTTGTGAGCAAATTTAACCAAATATTGTCTTGAACCACTAGTGGATTTTGTCTTCCAAAATTGTTTCCTGATTCTAGAACTTTGGAAATACCAATCAATTCTGGCTCACTTAACCTCTCAATTGGAGGTAAGTCTTTACCGTGATAAGCTTTTAGGAATCACACATTCACTATATCATACATTTTCTAACATTGAGGCAATCATAATTGATATGCACTCTCCTTGACCACTTATAACTTGAAATGGTCCATGGAAATGGGGTTGACACTTAAGACCTTTCTTGCGCGCACCTTTCTTAAAGTGTCCTTTATTTATCCTCATCCATATCCAATCTCCTTTTTTTAAAAACCATTGGCATTTACCACTTAGATGATTTCTTGGCAAAATAATCCTGAGCATCTCGAATACTATCTTGAAGCAAGTCCATGAGATCCTTATGCGCAATAACTAAATCATCAGCATCTGGAACATCCTTACACGCTCCAAAAAGTGTGTTCCACACATGCTAACCATAGATGGTCTGAAGATGTGTCATCGTTATGGTAGACTGATAGGCAGTATTGTATACAAATTCAGCTATAGGCAAATACTCTGTCGAATGACCTTGATGTTCCTTGACAAACCCTCTTACGATGGAACAAATAACCTTGCATTGTTCACCACCTCAGGTTGTCCATCAGTTGTAATAAAGAACCTTAACTCAGTTCTCAACTGCATAAGTAATGCCTTACAGAATTTACTGGTATACTTTGTGTTATAATTAGATACAATACCTTTAGGCAACCTATGTAGCCTAAACATCTTCTTGATAAAGAGCATAGCTGCAGTATAAGCTGTCAACTTATTCAAATTGTCCAAACAACCATGCAATTGCCAATATTCTTGCGAGGACTTGTGGCAAAACCGACAATAACATCTATAGTAATTGGCGTCCACTTCGCTTCTTGAATACGTAAGATAAACGAACACCAAGAGGCTTCTTGTTCGCTTTCTTTATTCGTTGGCAAGACACATAATGACTAATAGGAAGGAGGACATCTCTCTACAATCCAGACCACACAAAGGTCACCCCCCATGCCACAATGCCCAACAATAGGTATATCATGGACCTTCCTAAGAACAAATGGTCTAAAGTCACGAACAATGCATAGCTTTGGACCTTTGTATAAGACCCCATTAACGATCTTATACCCCTAAGCATTTCCACTTTAAACCAATAACCACATCTTCGTATAACCATAGTTGGTGGCATACAATGGCTCTTCCCAATGGATGGATTGTACTATAGAGAGAGAAAACAAACAACAAAATGTCAGCGTAAAGCATCCGATACAACATTCTCTTTACCAAAACGATAGTCGTTGGAGAAATAAAAAAACAACCCATATCACTTTCCTTTTTGAGCGTCTAATGCTTTGATGGTCAGTCAAAATATGAACCGTCGACCCTAAAAGATAGTGTCGCCACACTTCAAAGCATGAATGACAGCCAGAAAGTCTTTATCATAAACACTATATCTACTTTCCGTGTCAGAAAAGTTCCGACTTTCATAAGCAATAGGATGACCATCCTGCATTAAAACTGCGCCCAAAGCCATACCACTTGCATCAACACATAAACAAGTAAGATAGACCAAACTTTGGCAAACGCAGAACATGAGGATTAACCATGGCATCCTTTAAAACTTGGAAAGCAAACTGATGATTATGATTCCATTAAAAAGGAACATCTTTTCGTAGCAACAAATATCAATCTGAAGCTAAAAGAGCAAAATTCTTTACAAACTTCCTATAATAACTGCATAAGCCCACAAAGGAACGCAATGCAGCAACTGAAGTAGGTACTGACCAATCCACAATTGCTTGTACTTTACAAGGACCAACTTTAAGACCCTCAGCGCAAACCATATGACCCAAATATTCAATTTCCGATTGGAAAAAGATACTTTTCTTAGGATTAAGAGTAATAGACTCCTCCCTTAACCGACGGAAAACCTCCCGCAAATGCAAGTAATGATCTTCCTCGGACTTACTGAAAACCAATACGTCATTAAAGAAAATGGTAACATAAGCCCCATGCACATCCTCAAATATATGCCCCATTAGTCCCGCAAAAGAAACTGGCGCATTTGTAAGTCCAAATGGCATGACTAAAATGCAGTCTTATGCACATCTTCGGGTGCAACTTCAAGTTGCCAACACCCGGACTTCAGATCAAGACGACTAAAAACTTTGGCACCTTGGAACTTTGGCGCCAGAAACTATCTTTTTTCGTTGACCAACAAGACAGGAGCAAGGTGAAAAACTATAGCGGATCAAACCAGCTTGAAGGAACTCATCAAGTCGGCGCTGAATCTTTGTTTGTTGGCCATGCATTCTCCAAGAAGGAGCTTGATTAGGCAAGTCTTGTCCAGGAAGAAGACAAAATATTGCAAAAAGACAGTTTGACACTCATTCAATGGAGATGCACTAGACTTACGACGCAAAACCACCAACTACACAGAATGAGTTTTCATTGCCAAACGTTTGAAACTATTGGAATGGGTTTAGAATAATTTTTTTTTTCAACAACTTCAAAGGTTCTCACTCCCGCTAGCCAAGGCTAACCCAAGGGTACGAGTAACCCAATCAACTAAAGGATTAAACTCGTAACACCCATTCCTTGCTGACAACCTAAGCATCACGAACCACAACTGCACACCAGAGGGAGACTGCCCTGCATTACAAGACAAAATAAAATACTAAGACAACTAAATCCTACTGACCTTGAGGATATTTTTTTTTTGAAGAACTGTGGCATCAATATATTAAAAGAATGGTAATGTTACAAAGCAAGTGAGGAGGAAGGAGAACTGCCCCAAAGAGACAGCGATACCTCGACACTCCACAACAAACTCACAGAAAAACTGCAACTCTACTGTTGTACAAACTGACCATCACCATCTACAACACCCAAGAAGTCCCGCCAAATGGCAAACTTCCGCTCTACTACTCCCGGGAACACCAGAAAGCTTTGAAATAGCTTGTACCTGAGTCGAGGAATCAGAGAGGCTGCAGGCTGCTGAATCCCCTGAAAGATCCACAACCGCCGCCGCTTCCAAATCAGCCACACCAACCAAGCCATGCACAGATGCAAGGCTTGTTGCCGCAAGAGCGGCCAAGCACCAGGATACACATATGAAGCAGCAACTGCTGGCTAGTCAATCTCACCTGAAACAGAGCCCTAACCCAATCCCAGGCAGCCTGCAAGTGAGGGCATAAAACCAGACAATGCTCCACAGTCTCACGATGAAGGCCACAACAAGGGCAGAGAGGGCTCACACCCGGCCTAAACCGACTCACAAGGGCATTCACCCTGATACAGCGGTGCATCACCTGCCACAGAAGCACCCTAACCTTCGGTGGAGGAAGTGAGCTCCATGTCCACGTCCAAACCGAGCGCCATCGAGAACCCGGAAGCTGCAGAGACCACTTGCCTGAAGGGGGCAGTGTGTCATGAATAGCCAGCACCCGGTAAGAAGACCGCACAAAGCAAGAAGGCACAACATCCGGATGCATGGAATAATTTAAGGGCTAAACTTAGCTATTTGACGATTTTTTAGCACATTTTTGAAAAAAATTGGCTAAAGTAAATGGAAAAAATTAGGAAAAAAATAATAATTTTAGCTTAACTTTTTTCAGGATTGCACCAACCCTGGAGCTCTTTAGCCAAACGCTAGAAAGTAAGAGAGTGAAATTTTGTATTGTTTAGCTAAACTATAGAAACTTTTAGAATGAATTTCATGCTAGTTTAGCTAATATCATTCTAGTTTATATGAAATATATGATTAGTAAATAGTTCTAGTAGCATTATAAATTAATTTGTCATAGATTTTGCTAGTTAGGATTTTTTTAGAATGTTTTCACAAAGAAAATGACTAAAATAAGTGGAAACAATTGAAAAAAAATATAGTAATTCGGTTTAATAATTTTCGTTGGCCACGCCATAGAAATTTTTGGGATGATGTTTAGGTTAGTTTAGCTAAATGCTAGAAAGTATGAGAGGAAAAATATGTAGAGTTTAGCTAAACCACAGAAAGTTTTGGGATTAATATCGAGCAAGTTTAGCTAAAGTCATTCTAGCTAATAAGAAATATGAGATTAGTAATTTATTCCCTGTCCGGATGAACCTTCCAAACCTGCACCACCACATCATCCTGAGGGACTATAGGTATGTGTAGCGAAATACTCCCCGCCACGTGCTTCCAGATAGCCCCTCCACGCCCCCTCAGGTAAAAAGCGAGCTCGAAGAACTCCCACGGCTAGCCGACCATCCCAATACCAATCCTCCAAGGTGAGCACAAAGAGCTTCGCCTCCAACGGCCTCAAGGCCCCGAAAGCATGCACAATGGCAGCCAAGGGCAAGTCTTGCAGGGGTAAAGGAACCCACAAGAAAGGAGAAGAGTGGTGATAAACCGAGGCATAATCTAGCCGGAAGAGCACACGCGACATGATCCCAAGCCCGCAACACTCCCCGTGAGAAAAGGGGATGCATGTGGGAAAGGCCGGAGACCATACAACAAAGTGCCTGTGGCAACTCCACATGCACGTACGGGCTCCCAAATGCCACACAATGGCGAAGAGATCTGCAACAACAAATACCAAGACCAGGAGAAGATGCTCCATCCCTGCAAATGCTCCAAACAAACTTGGAGACCAACACCTTACTATGCAGCTAAAATCCGAATGGCCAAGCCCCCATCCTCCCTGGGGCGGAGACACTTCCACCAAGCCACTTTAACAACCGCCCCTTCATCATCCCCCGCCCACACAAAAATTTCGAACAATCTTATCCAAAGCCCGCATCTTACCCTCGGAGCTAGCATCGCAGATGTCAGATACACATGAGTGCTACAAAGTAATCGACTTGGCAATAGTGATCCTACCGCCATGGACAACTTGCTACCCTATTCGTGAGGCGCCGTTCAACGACGCCCACCGACGTGTTTTGAACACGCAGGCCCCGCCAGCCTTGGCAGCGGCGGTACCATGCCACGCAGCCAATCCGACACGCCAGCCCCGAAACGCCGTTGAACGACGCCGAAATGACGTTGTCGCCGTTGAACGACGATGTGTTCGCCGATGTTCGACGACGACCCGTCGTTCTTCGACGTCGCGACGTCGTTGGACGTCGACTATCCCTTGTAGTGACCCTCCCCATGGAAACATCCCCTCCAAAGGGAATACCCAACAGCTTAGTACACACATTACCTGGAAGCACCTTCCAAGGGAATAGAGCCAAACACGGGGGAGGCGGAGTCAGCTGGGCCCATAATGCGAGCACTTACCCCAATTCGTAAGAATGCCCGAGGCCAAGAAGAAAGCATCCAACAAACCCTTCACATTCTCGCAAATTCCTCTCTTCGCCACCAAGAAGAGGAAAGTGTCATCGGCAAACCGTTAATAATCTGGCTGGCTACCATCCCGCATCCGGCCCCATCCACCACTCCCTCCTCCATCGCAGCCAAAAACAATCGGTGACAAAGCCTGCGCCACAATCGTAAACAAAACGGGCGCCAAAGGGCACCCCCGACGCACCCTCTCGCCTAAGGAGAAAAAAGGCGGAAGGTTCACCCCGCACACCACCGTAGCCCGTGGCCGACCTATGCGACTTCATGATCGCTCTCGTAAAGCGTGGACCACGCCCAATGCTAACATCATGGCGCATAAGAACTCCCAACGGACACTATCGTAAGCTTTGGCAAAGTCAAGCTTAAGATAGGCAATGCCTTGCTCGTTGCTCTTCCGCCCAATAAAGGCCCTCATAAGCTGCGGCAACATTAGTCAAAATGTTCCTCCCGGGGACAAACCCGCATCGCACCTTACTAATGGAAGAAGTCAACACCGGCTTCAACTTCTCCGCCAAGGCTTTCGCAATAATCTTATACACGAGGACAACAAGGAGATAGGCCTCCAATCAATAATAGTAGAAGGTCGCTTAACCTTAGGAATCAAGGAAATGCATGCGGTATTCAAGATCCTATCCATTTGAGAAGACTGCAAAGAACTCAAGGTACACCCGTACACCGACTCACCAGCCCACTCCCAATAAGTCCGAAAAGAACTCCACAGAATGCCATCCAGCCCGGGACATTTACCCTTGGCCATGCACATACATGCCGCCGCTAAATCCTCTCTCGAGAGCTCCCGCCCAAGCTCTCACGCCGATGAGGCAGTAATAGATGGCTTAACGACCCCCAAAACAAGCTCCCCGCATCTCTCCTCGCTCATAGGGAAGAATGCTACCAGGCGAAAAACCCCGAAAATGGGCATGCACATACCTCTGCAAATCAGCGGGATCCTCCAAAGTCCGGCCATCGGGCAAAGCAAGGACGCCATAGATGTTTGATATCGCCCACGCCTAGTCGCTCTCAAGAACACCGAACGAACTTGTGTCCCCTCCTTCAACCGTAAGGGCTGCCTTCACACGTGCCTCGCGCACTTTAACCTCGCTCCAGAGCAACAATACGCTGCAACACCGCATTCTCCCTAATGCCATCGAAGGTCATACCAATCCTCTCCAACTCCCGGATAGAGACCATGCAACTCCCCGCCGCTCCTGGCGCTGCACGCCTACCAAAGACCTTGGCAAAACGCTTCACCCCGCCAAGGCGGTCACCATACCGCACATACCCTTCCGAGATGAAAAGGTATCAAGCCACAACTCCCGCACCGGGCCGAAATCCGCATCGCCCGTAGTCGGGTGTTCAAACGGAACACCGTGCGGCCATGCCTAGCATACCGCCCCCGCACTAATCCGCCTATTACAATAGGTGAAAGACAAGTCCCTGGGACCTCAACCAAGGCCAAATCCTCGCAACAAACGAGACCACCGGGTCCCTCTCAAATCCATGCACAACCCGGGTTCCGAAACCGAGCGATCCTCTGCCGCTCTACCATATTGAAGTCCCCTAACAACAACCAAGCGACTGCAACCCACCAAGGGCTCAAGAACTTATTCCGAATCAGGCCCATAAAGCACCCCCACCGAGATGGCTGATTAGGGGCATAAACATTAACAATCCCCCACTCTTGACCTCCCTCCAACCACTTAATGATTGCCCACCGACCAAACCTGTCTGCTGCAGAGTACATGACCTGCACATCCATCCTCCAAGCAATAAGAGTACCCCCACTAGTCCGCCCAGAAGAAGAAGCAATAGAGGCAAACTGCCTACCAACCATATCCATGAGCCTAGACATATCACCCTCAGGACACTTATGCTCCCCGAATGCAAACAATATCGACGCCTTAATCGCCGGTGCCAAAGAAACACGGGCCCTCTTACTACTAGAGGACCGCACCCCCCGCACATTCCAACTAAGGATCGACCTATTCATCCCAGAGGAGAAGTGTCCAACCCCACATGCCTACCCACCAGGCCATCAGCCCACTCCACAAAGTCATCATCTAGAGCCAGAGGATTAATCACAGCAATATGACCCACAGTCGCTCTACGTGAGATTCCACTTCCAACACATGTTGGAAGTCCCCCAGGCACCTCAATAGAGTCATGGGCCACACTAGTCTCTACCTCCACCCAGGCTGCTCCAGCCACCTCATGCTCAGCACATACCGGGACATCTCCACCAGGATCACCAGCCCCTCCCACAGCCCTGTCTTTAGACCTAGCCACAACCAAATCATCTGAGCCCTCCCCTGAGCCACCACGTCCCCTAGCCCCGCCATCCAATGGGTGGCCAGCAGCAAGCCTGCCCCGGCCTCGTCCCACACCACCTCTCCCAACCACGCCACCTCGTCCAACTCCACTCACTGCACCACGGAGTCCTCTGTCTGTTGCCTCAGGAACAGAGGAATCCCGGGCCCCTGCATAAGCACCCGCAACCCCTACCACATCACAACCACCAGCAGGATCATCAACATGGTCAGATGGTAGCACAATAGATGGAAACATCCGCCGGATCTCAGAGCCATTCAAAAGCTTCAATCGGAAAAGAAAATGCCAGGGACCACTACGCACTGGAAGAGAAGTGGGCACAGGCTACAAAGCAGGCAGAGCAACACAGATCTTGGGGACCTGCACAATAGAATGAGCCAAATATACACCCAGGCCATTAGCCATAGAAACCAAGAAATCAAGCACCATCGGATCGAGGAAGATCCCGAATCTGAACCAACACGGATTTTAACCACATTTGCCAAAGAACCGGTGGACATTGCCGAGTATAATAATCGATACAACACATAAGATTCACCCAAAGTATCCACCCCTCGACTAACCAATTGCCGCATCGGAAGACTCAGCCTCAAACATGATTATGAAGAAATTATTTGGTAGGAATTTCAGAGATCGATACTGGCAAACCAATCCGCCTCGGATGTCCTAAGAAGCCAAGAGCTAAACCTCCTCGTGGTCCAATATGTAACCCGTGAAGTAGCCCAATACCGCAAATGAAACTAGATTCTCAATGGTTTGAACATGTCTGGTATGATCAATATCTATCCATGGAGTCTCTGGAAGAGTCAGCCTCAGTCAACAGAGTGATGATCCTCCACAAATTTCAGCCTCTTGAACACCGGGCGGTCCTACACTCCGAGCCTTGCGCTTGATCCAATCTGAAAACCCCTACGAAAGTGATGCGAGCAACAGTGTCATTGCTTCGCCAGGCCGGGCGCACAGGAGTTGGGGCTGCCACCCTGGCATCCTGAGAGGTATCCAGGGGCACCCCAGGAGGCACATCAGCTACAGGCACCCTAGAAGAGGGTGCATCGTGCATCACCAGCAAGTGATCCCTTCCCAAGCACATGGGAAGAGGGCATCGCAGATCCAGTTTCCAAAGGGGGCATGCTTGATGGGATCAAGACCGGAGTCTCCAAAACACAATCTACTGGGGTCTCAGAATTATATTGAGAGGAAGAGCAATCCACATACCTCTCAACCGAAGGGGATTCCAAGAGCTCCCTCATCTCTGCCACCAATTGCATGCCACTTCCAACAGCCCCCGACTCTTCATGCATGCCGAGACCCGCGCCCTTCCCCTTTACTGGAGGATTCTTCCTCCTCGCCATCTCCCTTGGCTTCAGCCCCAGGCCATGAGGCTCAATCGATCCCCCATCAGCCTGTCTGGCAGGAGCCATGACATCCGAACCAGTCCGGAAATTAGCTGTTTGCAGCAACAAACCACATGCAAAACAGCTGATGCTATACACCACCGGAAAGGGCTCGGAACAAGCTTTCCAACGAGCCTAAGCACGCCGCAATCTACCAGATAAGAGAGATATCGCCGATCAAAGTTTCGCCCTCAGAACCCCAACCGCCCAATTCGACCGCCTTCCAGGTGAGATCTGGCAGCCGTCCCTGTCTCTAAAATTGCCCTACTTTTAGAGCGTGATCCTTGACCTTGAGGATATTGTGGATCTAAGAGATAACTTAGGCAATCCAGAACTCACATCTTCTACTTGGCCAGAATGATTTTCTGTTGCTACTTCTATCATGAAGAGGCTAATGCCAGACCCCTATGCTCATGCCACTTTTGTCCCCTTTTCCTTGAGAATAGACATGTATATGTTCTATGTCTCAAAGGGACCATCAAGGGCAACGTGAGGGTCTTTGGTGTGAGAGAATAGTCCAAAAATTGGTACCAACTATCATGTCCTCCTTTAAGCATGGGCTTTTGAGTTGTACATCAACCAACATGCTTGACCTTAATATAGACGTGCTATTATTGTCTTTGTAGGCACAAAGGCGACCTTTGGTATATAAAGCACCACAATCAATACACGAGCTATTATTGTCTTTGTACAATAAAGGCCTCCCTTTATTGACATCCTTTATGTGCCTTTATTCCTATCTTTTAATTTTTATCTTCATGTCAGATCTTTTAACTTTGATATGGCAAAACCTAATTGTTAGCTTTGAACACTCACATAAAGACGTCTTTGGCCTAGACTATGCCTTATGAATTAGTCTACCCCTTTGCCATCAAAAGAAATACTTTGCCACCAAAAGGAATACGTGCCCTGAAGTTTTTTTTTCTTTGTTTTGGGTTTAAAAATCCAATAGAGGCTCCCCTTTGTGGACAATCTTTTCTCGCCTTTATTCATAACGTGTAACTTTTTCCTTTATGTCATGAGGTAACTTCCATGGCATATACGTGTTCTAGAGTGTGTCGTCTAAATAAGATATGGCAAAGACTTGGCCTTGGCCTTGGCCTTGGCCGTTCCTTATCTATACCATTAACATCCACACAGTCCTTAAGATTATTGCCTTTTTAAGAATATCGCCACAAGGTCATAAACCAAGGGACATATTTTAAGTACTTTAAGACAAAAAACCTCATTATCTTACATGCATAGCTCTATGCTTGCCAAGGCCAGAACCCAGCTACAAAGCATAGCTTAACCATACTAGAATTCATACTCATTGCCAAACACAAGTCGGGATCTACAAAATCCACAACAGAACCACCATGAGTATGCCTTGCTTGGAGTTACTTGTGTAAGCACCAATCCCATCTCTAATGGAACACCCATCGAAACCTAACGCTCTGATACCACTAAAACAGACACTTGACGTGGCATGCTATCTCACCACCCAACCACGAGCTCTCAGCCAAAGCACAGCTGCCCCAGAGCTCTCCCCCGAGCTACTATATAGCATGCACGCCCCCTTTGGTCCTTCTTTGGACCAAAGGCTCTCTTTGGACCATAGGCCATCTTTGGACTAAAAGCCATCTTTGGGCTCCACGTCCTTAGCATATAGCACTTGCTTCCATTTCGGCGCCTTGCTTCCCTCTTCTAATAAGATGTGGATCCGGCACCTCTGCTTCCTTCTTCTAAGATCTGGATCTGGCCCTTTTTTTTTATCGCTCACGACCGAGTTTCTTACGAACTTCTTTCCTTTTCCAGCTGTGGCGATGTCGGTGCTCCGGAGATGTCGCTTCCCCAAGCAGCGATGGCGGTGCTCTGGACCTCGACCCTTTATCTTTATTTTTTTTTTCCCATTCACGAAGCCGGAAACCATTCACGAAGCCGGAACCCAAGCGTTACCGCGTTGCTGAATCAGACACGTGTTCCCAAATCACGTTGATGTATACTTATACAAGAAAGAAAATTAATACGTCCTACGGCGCATTGTTCCAGTTTTAGCATGTTCTTACGATGTAAGCCCCTATAGTGCTCTAGATTCTCTTAAATTCTCTTAGAATTTTCTATTTTGATTGAGGTGCTTACCCATGAGCATTTAAAACCTTCTAAAATGATCTATTTTGGATCTGTGCATTTTTTGACTAAGGCGCTTACCTTGAGCATCTAGAATATTTTTTTTTTCAAGATTTATATTGTACACCTTTATTATGAAACATTTTAGAACATTCGATTGTCGCTCTTTGCAAAATCTTAAAACCCATGAGCATTTAAAACCTTCTAAAATAATCTATTTTGGATCTGTGCAACATTTTTAAAACATTTTCTATTTTTAGACTAAAGCGCTTGCCTTGAGCATCTAGAATATTTTTTTTTTCAAGATTTATATTGTACACCTTTATTATGAAACATGTTAGAACATTCTATTGTCGCGTTTTGCAAAATCTTAAAAAAACTCTAAGATTTCATCAAGATTTTCTTACATTCCCTTAGATATTATGAAGATTCCCTTAGATTCAATTAGATTTTAAGAGATTCCGTTAGACTTGTATATTTTCCTAGATTCTCTTACAACTTATGAGATTTCCTTATATTCCCTTTAATTCTTCTAGATTCCCTTACATTCTAGAAATTTATAGAACATTTTAGAACTTTCTGGAACATTTTGAAAGTTTCAAAACATCCTAGAATATTATAGTCTATTTTATCTTAATTAAAACATTACCCTTAAGTATATTTGAAATATAAAATTCTAATTTTACATAGAATTAATGCTTGGTCTAGTGGTTAGAGTGGGGGGTTTGAGGGGTTGAGATCAGGGTTCGGATCCCCCCAATAACATAAAAATTTTTAAAAGTCTTTCCTTAAGGAACGAGCATTCAATATGAGCCTTAGGATCTTAAACTCGATCAACGATCAAGATCTCACCATATAAAAGCAATATGAGCCGTAGGATCTATTACATATAATTCCCAAAGCCATGTGGACCATAGGATGTGTCCCCAAGCCACGTGAGCCGTCGGATCTCGGACCGACGGTCAGGATCAAATCAATCTGGACCGTAGGACCATGGTACACATATTATATGTAAACTCCCAGGCCATCTGGGCCGTAGGATATGTCCCAAACCCACGTGGGCCGTCGGATCTCGAACGGACGGTCGGATAAGCGCGAAACATAAGAATATATATAGATCAGATACAAGAAAATTAATACGTCCTACGGCGCATTGTTCCAGGTTTAGCATTTTCTTACGGTGCAAGGCCCTGTAATGCTCTAGATAACCAACGATTCTACTGAGATTCTCTTGTGATTCCTCTATATTCTTCAACATTCTATGTATTATATTTAGCATTCATGAAGATTCCCTTACATTCTCTTAGAATTTTCTATTTTAAAACCTTCCAAAATAATCTATTTCGGATCTGTGCAACATTTTTAAAACATTTTCTATTTTTAGACTAAGGCGCTTGCCCTGAGCATCTACAATTTTTTTTTTTTTTTGAAGATTTATATTGTACACCTTTAATATGAAAACATTTTAGAACATTCTATTGTCGCTCTTTGAAACTCTAAGATTTCATCAAGATTTTCTTAGATTCCCTTAGATATTATGAAGATTCCCTTAGATTCAATTAGATTTTAAGAGATTCCGTTAGACTTGTATATTTTCCTAGATTCTCTTACAATTTATGAGATTTCCTTATATTCCCTTTAGTTCTCCTAGATTCCCTTACATTCTAGAAATTTCTAGAACATTTTAGAACTTTCTGGAACATTTTGAAACTTTCAAAACATCCTAGAACATTATAGTCTATTTTATCTTAATTAGAACATTACCCTTAAGTATAATTGAAACATAAATTATTCATAGAATTAATGCTTGGTCTAGCGGTTAGAGTGGGGGGTTTGGGAGGTTGAGGATCAGGGTTCGAATCCTCTAATAACATAAAATTTTTTAAAAGCCTTTCCTTAAGGAACGAGCATTCAATATGAGCCTTAGGATCTTAGACTCAATCAACGATCAAGATCTCACCATATAAAAGCAATATGAGCCGTAGGATCTACTATATATAATTTTCAAAGCCACGTGGACCGTAGGATGTGTCCCCAAGCCACGTGAGCCGTCGGATCTCGGAACGACAGTCAGGATCAAATCAATCTGGACCGTAGGACCGCGGTACACATATTATATGTAAACTCCCAGGCCATCTGGGCCGTAGGATACGTCCCAAACCCACGTGAGCCGTCGGATCTCGAACGAACGACCGGATAAGCGCGAAACATAAGAATATATATACCAAGCATTATTCATAGAATTAATGCTTGGTCTAGCGGTTAGAGTGGGGGGTTTGGGAGGTTGAGAATCAGGGTTCGAATCCCCCAATAACATAAAAATTTTTAAAAGCCTTTCCATAAGGAACGAGCATTCAATATGAGCCTTAGGATCTTAGACTCAATCAACGATCAAGATCTCACCATATAAAAGCAATATGAGCCGTAGGATCTATTATATATAATTCCCAAAGCCACGTGGACCGTAGGATGTGTCCCCAAGCCACGTGAGCCGTCGGATCTCGGAACGACAGTCAGGATCAAATCAATCTGGACCGTAGGACCGCGGTACACATATTATATGTAAACTCCCAGGCCATCTGGGCCGTAGGATACGTCTCAAACCCACGTGAGCCGTCGGATCTCGAACGAACGACCGGATAAGCGCGAAACATAAGAACATATATAGATCAGATATGTGTTGAAAGAGCATCAGACACTACTTAGGACATATATATGACACTACTTAGGATGATGCAAAACATATATCTTATTCTAGGATGATAGTTTATTCTTGCACGTTCATTTGGTCATTCTAGGGACATGAGATCTCAAGTTATGAGGCCATTTTTGAAAGATTCTCATCATTATGGCAGAATTAGAAGTGTTGCTCTTAATGCCTGTACAACCTGACAAATATGCTAGGCTTGCCACGCAATCAACTGCAATCTAATAAGTGGTGTCATGGCATATATACCACATGTGTTATGATCTATGTAACTATAAAATGCTTTCTTTTGCAAGAATAGTTGGATAGTTGCATTATTATATTTTGTGTTCTAATACTGATGTTCTATTTAGAAGTCCTTTGAATAACATCCATCGACACCCTCCACGTCAATTATGACAAATGTATATGTTGTATCAACTCAGTTACACCTTTAGTCAGTTACGTTGGACATCCATGGCTAGCACACATGTTCCACCACTATAAGTAAAATTTATATTCTATACAACTTTCAAAATTTTCAACATTAAAATCCATGGCTAGCACACATGTTCTACCACTATAAGTAAAATTTATATTCTATACAACTAATTCGAATCATCAGCTTATTTGCATTTCTTTCTCTCTTGGCCACCTTCCAAATTAGCAAGGTGTTATAGAATGTATTTATGCCCGGCAACGTCGGGCACCGTTACTAGTACTATTTATTGTTCTTTTCAAATTGCAATAAACGTGGAGTTGGAGCACTTGAATAAACTATACAAAAATGCAATAAATAATAGATGCATTAGAATACTCCATTATGTGCATAAGGCTTAGGAAATCAAATGTGCAGATGTGAGCTCCATGTCAAGCTTCCTTGCACGGCATCTGATACCAATCTGCCAATGGGTCAGTATATAGCACTAACTGTAGGTGTTCTTCTATGACTGCAGGTTGTGATGGGCTTTGCTTGGAATATTTTATGCATTAGAGTTCTAATTCCCATAAGATGTTCCTTGGGCTATAAAGAGTGAATTCTTCTAACATAATTTGGCTCATAATCTCCATTTCCAACTGAAAGCAAATTCTTTCAACATTTTGCGTGCATCATTTTGCGTAATATATATTCTGCTAATTCTCAAAGGTTGGCACAAGAAACAGCTTGGATACAAATTGAAGTTTATATCTTTTCTGCTGTAATAAATGCCTCAGTTGTGGCAAGCTGTCTGCTTGGCTTTTATGGTAAATATGGGAGCATGATTGATGCTGATCTAGTCTTTAATTCAATACACGAAGGCGCAGTAGCATGGAATGCACTTTAACATTTCTGCCTGTGCTGGCAGCATGCAGTCATGCTGATCATATTGAAATGGAAAAAAGTATTCCCAAACAATGTGCTTGACCCTCAGTAGAAGATGCTTTGAGCAGGATTAGCAGGACTGATTGGCTCTGACCAGTGCCTACGCTTTCTACCATGGCAAGGTGGCCCGTCACTGCCTTTCAAACGTCAAACACTGCTGCTTACTTCGATCTTAAGCTTCAGCCTGCAAACATAGTAATTACTCTTCTAAAACTGCTTGTTAAGTTTCTAGTATCGAGGGCTGAGCTTACAAATGGATTCCTCAGAAGCTGTTGCTTGCATATTGAAATCTCCCATCTGCAAGTCAAGAAACATTTTAGCCAACAACCTCCAGAACCTTTAGTTAGCGCAATAAGCAAGCTGTGCAGCCAAACTGTTAAATTGGCACCTTCTCTGTGGGTCATCCTGATCTTGACTCTAGTCCATGCCAATGCGAACACGGGGATAATTAAGGTGGCTACATCCAACATCACATATTCAAAGTTCGCAATAAGTTGTGCAGTTGCATCTAAGCCAATGCTTGTTCAACTCGAACACATCAAAGGAATGATGACAATGAAAATAAGTAATGGATTCATTTTATGTGCATATGGTGTCTTTCCATCTATCTGATTATGGGATAAAGCTTGGAAAGGTTGGGGCCCATTGGATAATGATTTCCTTGAAGGATCCGCCCTTTTGATGTGTTGGTTATCACTAGAGGTGCTAGTGTGTAACACTATCTAAACCTTGACACATCATATTACTAGGGCATAGCACTGCCGGAATCGAGACCCTTCTGTTTCTGAAGAAATTGTTTCCTTGAAGCAAGCAATCAAGTCAGGATTTGGAAAAAATAGCAGGGCCGATTTCACTGGACATTCCACTGCGCATCATAAATGCACAGGAAATTAGTAATTAGTAATTAGTAATCTGGGTCTAAAACCCAGTGAAATTCTCCCACTGGCCTTTACATATATGTATGGTTCTTGAGTATTTGCGTGTTCTTTTTCTTTCATCCAACATGTGTTAGAACTTCACTAAAATGGTTATTGAGTAGCTTCACTTATAAACTACTACCATTTTTACTAATTCTGGTCACTTCGACATTTGCATAGGTTGGTGCTAAAAGAAGCAAACCAGTTCATTGTGATTTTTAAGGTGCCTACAACTACTTATTTTAATTACGTAAGTCATGTATTAATCTCTCCATTCCCACTAATATTTGGAATTTTTTATTGTACTTTTTTCTTGGATGCTATTGGGCAATGCTTTTGTATATCATGTATTGGCCTTGTAACATTGAACATGTGTTAGAACTTTTTTCTCTAGGTTCAAGAAGGTTGGAACTTTTTCCTCTAGGTTCAAGAAGCTCGAAAGAATTACATATTGGAATACATATATAAACATCAAGGCCATTATCGCATCTCAGGTGTGTATCTCGTTAAGTAGTCAAAATAAAATATTAAATATTTTATCATGAGCATTATATAACCAAGCAATATGCTACTTACACAGAGCGAGGAAGTCCAAGAAGGAATGGATGTTTTGCTCGTGGAAAATGGTACAAATGTAGCACAAGGAACAATATTCACCATGAATCCAAATAGATATTGCCACAACAAAATGTTAGGTGATGGATATGTGAGCGTTTCTTTAAAGGTTGTCTATAACGAACCTATAACTTCCTCACATGACTATCTACTAGAGCATGATGGTTCTTTTGTGAGATGGAAGAAAAGCAATTTGAGGCCACAGGTTGGGGAGGTACCGGCAATTGAAAATCATGCTTCCAGTCCCAAAGACATGCCACTGCCTATAGGTAGTAGTCAAAAGTTTGATCGAGATAACAGGTCTACATGGCTAGGGCATAAGGTCATAGTCCTTGACAAGGAGAAAATTAAGTTGGGGTTTGCTTTCATTGTTGTGGCTTTTACAAATGAAGTTGTTGATGGTGCCTATTTAGGAGAAGATGACCTCGAGATTACAGTGTTTGAGGTGATGGCTGGTGTTAACCCATTCGAGATTGGGTTCGAGATTGGAAAACTGATACGATGGCAATCAATAATTTAGCATTGTTCAATGGAGAATCATTGCTTCGGCCAGTTCATGCAATTGATGAAAAAGATACTAATGTGGAGGGCAACCTGAATAAATACAAGCGTCCTTACCATTTTATAAAGAGGAAGAAGGCCAAATTAGTGGTTAAAGAAGTCAAGAGCGATCCTTGTGCAATGGAGAATATTGCTAATGTGGCATCTATTGATTGTTGTCCAAATCATTGTTGCCAATATGCTAATCGAAAAAAATCTTAATTGCTCGTACTGAGTATCATTCTTTGAAATTACAAAAATAGGTAGAAATGGCACAAAAGTGACATTTATCCTCCGCCTTTTTACCGGGCATAAACGTCACTTTTGTGCCATTTGGGGAGCACAAACGTCATAAATGGCACAAAAGTGACGTTTATGCCCGGTAAAAAGGGGGAGGATAAATGTCACTTTTGTGCCATTTCTACCTATTTTTGTAGTAGTGGATGATCAAACAACTTTCACGTATGATAATTTGGCAGCAAGTGTGAAAGACGAGGATGGAAAATACAAGGGCATGTTATTTGATGGAAACATTGTGTGTTGTAAAGGATGGTACACAATCTATGGTATTTGTAAAGCCACATTTTATAATAGGAGAAACAAGTGGCTTAATGGAGCAAAAAAGGGCATGCATGGAAACAAACTTGTAATGCGGTGTACAGAAAGAATGGAGGCTGCAAAGGTGGCACTTACACGATTGGTAGATGTTACAGCTAATCAAATGCCACATCGAAGCAGAATTACGTGTGATGGGGAGAGAGACTATCAAAAGGTGATGCCACCTACTTACAACATGAAGTCCATGTTAAAGGAAGTGAATGAATCTCTAAGACTACAACGGCTTCCCCACATCTCTCAATCAAGTTGTAGTTGAATGTGGAATAAGGACTTTAATGATGTCCTTGTTTCAAGAGAAAATAGCAGCTTCTCAAAATGTGAAACGTGTACAGATTTGAAGAACAAATTGGATAGCACGAAGAATCCACAGGAGAGGGAGACACTTCTTTATAAAATTGATAGACACAACATGGAGCAGAAAAGTTGTTGCAACGTTTCTATTCGTGGAGATATTTGTCTTTTGGTAGTCCACAAAAATATCTGTGTTTGATACACGATAAGATGGATCAAAAGAAGACATGCATTCCTCGACTAAGACCGAATCCAAACACTACTAAGAATGCTATGCAATTGCCTATGGCTTTGACAGGAATTCTTACTCATGGGCATGGCCCTTCTTCTTATGGCCATTTTTCCACATGGAATTGGTCATTTGACCCAAACTTTACAATAGGTTCTATTTCCAAGATGGAGATAGGGGTGATTTGACTCCAACTTTCACCTCAGCAACACAACCCCTTCATAAAGAATTGTTGACAAGAACAGATGGTAAGCAATTGACAAAGGAAGAATATGGTGGTTTTAAACCTCTTCCAAAAATTCTACTTTTACAAGTGGATAACTGTGTCTCTGAGAATGAAAATTGACATGTCTTGGCATACTTGGCACTATTAGTGGCAAGAGGACATTTCAAGGAAATATTGATGGCATTTCTTATGGTTGGGCATACGCATGAAGACATTGATGCTTTCTTTAGCAGAGTTGGAGAAAGTTTCAGAACGCGTCATGCTCACACTTGGCCTCAATTATTTGAAGTGTTTGAAACATGTGTATCTGGAAAAAATGTTCCATATCTCGTACAAGAAGTTCCTAATTTTAAGAAATTTGTGGATGGTTATATAGAAGATGGATGCAACAAGTTGGTAGGGCATACCAGGCCATTACATTTTCGGTTGTATTTAGATGATAAAGGAGCTCCCAAAATGCAGTATAAAGTGCATCCTAAGCAGGCAATATGGGAACCAGAGCCGGTGTTGAATTTTTTAAAAAAGATGGTGATATACAAATGTTGCCTCAAGGTGAACCTGAGCCAATGCCCCTTGCTGAACATATGAGAGAAGAGGAAAATATTATATCCGACATTTCAAAATATATAGATTTTTGGAAAATAGGTTTGGAAGGTCGTTTTGCGCAAAGTTCCAAGTATCATGAAGTAGTGAAACCAACTATTGCATATTGGGAAAATGTTATCAACGAGATAAAGGCATCTCCAATAAGAAATATCAAGTTACAAGATGGCTTTTGGCCCCGATCACAATAGATGCGCCATCATGAGGCACATGTAGCTCCTACAATAATTGAATATGATGAAGAGCAACAAGAAGCAGTATATTGTGGCCCTGCAAGTGGTAAACCAAAACAAGAATTTAAACCTGAGAAAGATGTCATGGAGGGTATGTTTGTCATTGTGAGGCCTAACGATATGAAAGAGACTCCTTTGTGGCTAGGGGCTGCATTAACTAATCTGACCAAAAAAAATGATGGACTAAAAGATTGTCTTCAGATTCATGTCCAATGGTGGAAGTCACTCAGTAAAGGTTGTAGGACTTTGAAAAGTCAATACAATAGATGTTGCGAAAAAAAAAATGGAAACCAAATCCAAGTGAACAACGACAATGGTTAGACATCCAATCAATAATCTACGGTTGGAAACCAAAGAGCTTTGCAGTTTCTATGAAATGTCTTCAAAAAATACCTGAAGATGTAGTTACAATTGTCCAAAATCATTTGGAATTATGTAGTATTGAGTAATTTATATGAATGCAAACTCATTTGGATTTATGTGATGTTGAGTGATTTATATGAATACAAACATCTTTGCAATGTTTGCTTTTTCATTTTATTTATCATGTCAAATAAACATTCGTATGAATGCAAACTCATTTGGATTTATGTTCTATTGAATATTTTATATAAATGCAAACATCTTTGCAAGGTTTCCTTGTCCGGTTTATGTCAGATAAACATTGAGATGTGATGAAATAGATATGTCTAAAAATTTTGAATAAGTCTAAATTTTCCTAAATAAGTCATTTCTGCAAAATTGGCATGGGCCCCATGGCTGGCCGTAGCTACGAACGGGTCTGCCATTTTTTTGCAGAAGGGGAGCTCCTGCTCCCCCCCCCCCGGTCGCGAGGCCCTTGTCGATTTTGCGGAAGGGGAGCACCTGCTTCCCTTTCCCTACAAAATAGAAGTAGAGGAGATGTTTTTCAGATTGTTTCTTGTAATTCACAGAGTCTGAAAATGATTTGAAGAGTTCTTGAATAGATCTGAAGAGATTCGATGAAGTTCATGCGTTCTTTGATAGATTCGAGCCCTATGACCAGATGAGGTAAAAACCTACCTATCCTGCGAAGATCCTGCTCTATGAAGTCTTTGCACTCCAAGATTTAGCACCCTGCAAAGCCCTTACGGCGAAGAACGACTGAAGAACGGCAACAAACAACGAAGATCTTGTAAAGAAATGGTGCAAAGATCTTGCTAAGTAACGGGCACAGTCGGTCAGGCAGAATGGAGCAACCCAACGTTCATTCCGCAATATTGGGCCGTGCCACACATCACCTTAAGATTGGGCGCCGGGAAATAAAAGCAACCCTACTATTTGTTGTCAAAAGGCTATAAGTTAGAGCTTATACATGAGCTCTTTGATGAAAGTTGCACAAAATCAGACTTTTGTACATGAATTCCATTCCGAACATGGCCTACAAAATGGAAAAGACCATGAGTAGCCCCCTATCCACATACCCATTCTCTGACTAAGAGAAAACTAAAATCATTGCACTAGTAAGAGAGTTGCAAATCAGTACAAACTTTCTCATCTCTACATTTGTCAGCAGAGGGAACTTCCTCTTTAGATAAGCCTGGACTTATAAGTTTTTAAAAGCCCATCTGCGGTGGTTGAGCTCTCATTACCTTATATGATGCTTCCTCAATGGCAAAAAGCATGCTATATAATGAAGAATGGCCTACATTTTATGTTATCATTAGTCATGATAACATACCAACATGCATGATATTACAAGGTATTCTTCATATTGTACATCCACTATTGAAGGCCATACCGCATGTGTATGTATTCATTCTTCTTTGAATCTTGCACAATTTCTTGCAAGTATTAATTCACATCTTATAGATGAGAGCTTTAAGTCATCTTAGTTGACTAGAAATAATTAGACGTGCTTTCAAGCGCATCTGTATTATTGAGTTTAGACTGATGCAATGGTTGCTCAATGCATGTACCTTTGCAATTTGGGCCAGGTTAAGTTTGTCTTGAACATGATGGATTCAACTTAAAGTTTGGCATGCATTAAAAAATAAATCTTCACTTAGAATATCCAAGTCATTATGCACACTTAAAGGATGGTTACACGGTTGTTATGACGACATAAACAAATGAGTGCCATAATATAACAGTTGGTTTGCTATAATTTTCGAGTGGTGTATTTTCCTGTGCCCACGTCATCACTACCAATTCCATGGAAGCTATTTGGATCTTTCCATTCTTCATCACTGGCTGCATAGGTAAGAAAATAAACAAATCATTAGGAAACAGCCAGATCCTGCACTACCGAACGGTTATATTGTAAGGGTAATGCAATTGGTCCAGAATTCCTGGTTTGCAACACTTGGCTAACCAAACCAGGATTCTTGTCCCAGTTACGTTATCCTTATACATAAAAGAATGAATGATGCTTTACTTCATCATTGTAATCTAGGCACAGTGGGCCAAGATTAATTTTGCAAGGAACTTTTAAATTAATTTGGGCTCCAATAGGATGCAAATGTCTTACACAATTGCCTAATGGCGTCGGCAAACATCCTGAAATATCATTCCTATATACGAACAATGCAACATGAGCAGACTAGCACCAAAAATATCATTCTTGTATACAAAACAATGCATCACAAGCAGACCTTTCCGGGTTTCACGAGAAAGCAAGCACATCAAGAACAACAACCCTCCTCCATATTGGTTGCCCTAATGCCAACAAATTGCAGCCAACCTTAGCATATAAAATATTTTCGTGGTATATGACAAACCACACAGGTTAAAAAAAAATGACATTTTCTTTGTGTCTAAAGAATCTCAACAATTTTAGCATGGCACTCGATTGTTGCGTGTATTTCCAAGGCACTTTCCTTTTCCTACCTTTTAAAAATAAATAATGCAAGCGGCGGCACTATTCCCCATTTAGCTCCAAGAAGTTTTTGCTGATTGATCGATCCGCTCATGGCCGAGTATTTCATCTTCTCTTTCCTTAGTATAGGCTTTGATTTTCCCACTTCCGGCCACATCAGTCTAATATTTGCTCAAATATTTCAGAGCTGCTGCTGTGGAAAGCGTGTCTGTGGAAACCGCGAAAGAATTGCTCGGTGCTGGCCATAAATACCTTGATGTCAGGTAATCTGTCTTCCGATTTGAAATGTTTTTGGCCTTTGCAATATGATTTCCGATTCAGATCATTTGTGTGCGGAAATTTCAAGTCGGTATCATGAAACAGAGTATTTCTAAAATCCATGCGCACTCGATGCATCGGGTTTGTAATCCGACATGGTTTCATTGTGTAAAATGCTCAAAATTTAGCACTTTAAGTTTGGGAATTGAAGAAATGGTTAAAACTTTGTGATTTTATATGTGTTTAGGACCCCGGAAGAATTTGCAGGAGGCAGTGTTCCAGGAGCGATAAATATACCTTACATGAAGAAAGGTGAATCGGGTAAATATCTAGCCCTGATTTTAACATAGTATTCACTAGATAATTCTTACTGTTTAAACACTAGGCATTTGTATTAAAATATGCATTGTTGTATTTTAGGACTAGTGAAGAACCCCACTTTTATTGAGGAGGTAGCTTCATCCTTCAACAAAGATGACAACATTCTTGTTGTAAGTGCAAAGATAATGGCTTCATGTTTTTGTTGTTAATATACTCTAGCATTCATTTCTTTTAGGGTGTTTCTTAGGCATGCCAAAGTGGAAGGCGCTCAATGATGGCAAGCAAGGAACTTGTTGCCGCGGTAAGTTCTTGAAATATCAAGTTGCTATTTAGCCAAGATTATGACCATCAAATGCCATATGCATTCAGGAATACAAGGGAATTATCGATGTTGGTGGTGGTTATGCTGCATGGTTGGAGAAATTCCCAAGGCCACGCAAAGTCTCACTCATTTAGTTCTCCCAGCGCACATATAAAAATATATATCTGTGCTAAGCATCATAAATAAGTCTTCATCTTCCTGGTTGTGGGCATACATGGGTTCAAAAGTCCAATGATTGAAATTCAAAATCAAGTGGTTTATATTTAATTGCTTGAAACTCATCATTTTAAACATGCAAGCAAGTCAAAATGTATAGTAGAAAATGAACAGATTAATTTATGCAAGGTCTCCATCTTAATTGTGGAGATTCACAAAGCCATTCAGTCATGTCCTTTTGGGAGTTTTTTGAAAGCTATGAAATTTGATATGGACTGTAGGAGCGCAGTCAAGGGCTGCTTGTACAATCCGTTGTTTCCTGCCGCTATGCTTTGGATATTCTGCTACTTGCGCAAAGTTCTTTGGCTGATAGAACGCTATGCTTTGGGTTTCTTCTCAGATGCATGGCTATGTCAAGTGTACTTGCATTGGTTTAGGGCATGTATTCTTCTTTTTAAAACATATTTTCATACGTATTACTTGTTGTATGGAGGAGCATTTTTTAAATACGTGGGTCTGAGATGTATATGTCTAGACCCTAGATCCAGCATATTTGTAAGAATATACTAGAATCCAATGAACCAACAAAAAATATAATAAGAATAGAATAGAATGGTTTTTATCGTCTGCAGAGACTAATTGGCCTATGTGGCCCAATCAAGGAGGGCAACAGAGTTAAAAAAAAACACTAGCCTCAAAGGGTCTTTGAGGGAAAAACCGTGGCAGTAATAAAATTGTTGTCAAACTCTGCAAATATATATTATGAAATATACATACATGTCAGGTGAGTGTCCGAGGACATAGCTAATCCTACATATCCATGACCTCCTGAAGGTATGATTCCAACATCCGTACTGAAGTCATGCTCAATATCACATGTAACGGCTGATCGGATTGATTAATTTAGCGTGTTTGGATTTGATCATATAGTGGACAGCTCTTAAGAGTATGGCATTCATCCTCAATGGCTCTCCTTTGGCAGCATTGACAAAGCATGTCTTGGCATGGTTCCACAATCCTTCTGCCGGTCTCAATTTGGAGACAATGTTCACATGTGCAAATCGAGGCAATGAGTTTGTGCCTTTTCATAGGCAAATGGGTACGTATATAGCTTTATGGGCCCCATTCTAATGTGGAGTTTATATGGCGCTGGTATGGCGATATATTTTTATTTGCACCTATATGCATCTGTGCTCCTGCACATTTCGTCTGGCCAGCCACTCAGCTCTCTTTTCCCTCCATTAGACCTTGAGGCACTGCGGTCTCATTGCTACGGTATAAGCCAGGTTAGGGAGACGAGCATCGTCCATATTGACCACCTTCGAAAGTAGACGATGTGACGATCAAGAGCTGCCATCTGAAGATGCAAGAAACCTGTCTCCTGCAACATGATTTAATATGGGACCATGGACTTCACCCCCAGTGCCCATGCTAAGAAGGCTTTCTGCACTTGCTCCAAGTCATTCCAGATCATTAGAGAAAATATGGTGTCTCCAAAAGGCTCTACATGAAAATAGAGAAAATACACATCAGCATTTTGCTTCGACCAATCAGAGATGAGTTCCTTTATTCTTATCCATGCATCCTGGCATGGCAAATTATCTTTGCTAGCCACACTAATAGAATAGAATATAGTTTGTAACGAAGGTACATTAATTAATACTTTTTTTTATTTGCGTCACAAAAGATGCTTTGTGATGCATTACCAACGAAGAACTACTTGTAACATGTTACAAAATATAATTCTGTCACACATTACTAATGCAATATTTGTGACATGTAACAAAATTTAATCGTATTTGTTGCACATTACCAATTAATATTTATGCCATGTGTATTTGCAGTTGTCACGCGTCACGATTGATTTTTAATTGTACCCATGGTTTGTTATCACGGATGTCAATTGCAAATAGATTAAATTAAAAAAAGAAAAAAAAGAGGGATGGGGGAGGGGAGGGAATGAGTATCTCCAAGGAGTAAAAGAATACAATGAAAAATTGATTACTAAAAAATATGGTTCAAATTGTTTCAACATGTTTATGTAGCATAGCTACTGCTCCTATCATCATCACCATCAAAATAATACGGATGCATGCTTATCACATCACCCTCTACGTCAAGGGGAATGCTATAATTAGCAGAATCCACGTTAGGAGCATCAATATGCCTCCTCTTTCATCGCCTAGTCGCGCCATAATTCTCTGCAAAAGAATTATGATTAATAAACAGTGAGAATCAATGTCATTGCGTAAATAATGTCATATGAATTTACTTCTTGATTAGTATGGTGCACGGGCCATGTGTTATGCGAATTGGGCTTGGTCAAATATTGGCTCTTTTCCATATTTTTGGTACTGAAATGAAACAATATAAAAGATTTATTAGCTTTATTTATACTCGAATAATAGAACCCCCAAAAGAATTAAAAAAAAAAGGAAAAAGAAGGGGAAAAAAAAAGAAGTTAGGAAACCTAGTGGCAAACGTAAGTTCACCACCACTGCCAAGTCGATGGGCCGCACCAGTATATTCCTTTCTCGCACTGTAGCATAACCACTTCGGTAAAGTTTTTAATAATAAACAAGATACATCCAGTAATTGTAGGACTTACGCAGCTGCTGCATTTGTTGTGCATGTCTCTGATCTCCTGCCTTGTCCATTTGGATTTTTTTAATTGCCCACTCCCTAAACTCATCACCTGCTCGTTCAGGCTTTGGAGTATTCTCCGAAGACATCATAGCTTTTCTTCATTCTATAACGCGTGTCCTACAAAACCATAGTATTTGAAATGTGAGTTTCAACTCTAACAACGTATAAATACTTCCAAAACATCGAATCATCTCAAACATAATGCATTGGTATTCTATTTTATAAATTTCTATATGATTATCTCACTAAACATCTTGCGCTTTCATTCAGATTTATCAAATCCAACACCATGCTGAGTCTCTAGGGTGCTTCATCGTTGAAAATTTAAGTTACGATCAAATAACAATAAAAGAAATCTAGTTACAAACTTCTTTAATATTACTAAAAAAAAATAATAAAAAAAATCTAGTTACAAACTTCTTGTATATCACTAAATAACAATAAAAGTATCTAGATACAAACTTACTTCTATTTTGTTGGTTCGTGTGCTTATGTGGTTCTTTCCAGTAAAACAAATCATCTGCGACACTCTTTATGGATTTTGCAAAAACTCTTGACGCGTGCACAATTTTTGGCTTCCCAAAATTGCTTATAGCCGTTGGAGGAAGACATGTTGTACCTTGTATAACTTTTGTGCATGATTCATATGTAAAGATTCCAATCTAGAAAGCAACCGACATGCAATATCATAAGAAAAGAACAAGAAATAAAAGAAGCAAAATACATAACTGCACAGGCTGCTTCTCGCATAAAGGTGGGGGGGCGTCGTGGCCTCCCTCTACCTCTAGAACCTGTGGAAGTCATAAGTGTAGGATCTACCAAATTTCTAGATGTATCTATAGGATCCGTCAATCTAGGTCACATAGAGGGGGGGTGTTATGCCCTGGGGACTGTAATGGTGTTCAATGTGCAACTTGTGTTTTCAGACATGCAATATATTGATCTCCATCTTTGGACACTAGTTCATTGTTGATCATATCTCTACTTGCTTCACATCCAGTCATAAGCTCGATAATTAACAAGAGCTTATTTTTAGTACGGTACAATATGACATGGTCTATTTCTACGATTTGTCACTTACCTAAAAGTGCTCTAATAACTTTCTAAAATTGAGAGATATGTTATTAAAATCATACAACTACCAAGATTTACATGGGTTATGCTCTTTTCCTGAACTCTAAAGCATGATCAATCCAAAAACAAACATATTGAATTGCTCTTTTCAGTAAACTCTAAACTCTAATGCCACACTCTATGTGTTTTTCTCAGAAACAATAGAATGTAATTTCTTGGGAGACTCTATGTATCTTGGCTTTCCTTATTGAGCGTTCCAAAACAAGACAAGTACAATAGTAAAGTAGTACCAATGAATGGCCAAAACAATCTAAAGCCAGACATATTTTAAAAACCCCGGAACTAGACAATCAACGAGGGTTTATTAAGTTAGAAATAAAGTCACATAGACTCAAAGTCCAAAATCTTATCAATTGGACTAAAAACCCTGTCCTTTCAGGTTTTCGGGGAAAACCATGAAGATAAAAGATAGACTAACAGTGATATAACTGATGAAGATAAGATCCAAGACTAGCAGCAATATGTCGAATGATCTCTATGTGTCAGCAGACTACCACGCCAAGCATCAACGCTGCCAACTCCAAAAAGTGCCCAAAAATTGAAAGAAGGACCTGCATCTATCATTTTCTCAAAGGAAGACGCCCATTAAAAAATGTAAGAGATGAAAAAGAAGTAAACCTAGAGTAAATTCAAAAGAGCACAAGAAAAAATGAAATCCAGAAATGAATATAAAGAAAAACCATGAGATGGACAGGGAAGAATATCCGCTCTGACAGAAGAATCTCGTGAAAGCTAGAGCAGGGAAGAACATCCGCCAAAAGAACAAGAATAATAAGACAGAGAAGATCAACCACCTAGCCAGGATAAACAACTACAAACTAGTGTGGGGAAGATCATCCGCCTATGAAAAAAGAAGCCAGTGTGAAAGACAAAAAGAGATGCGTCAAGAAACTCAACAAATGCAGAAGCAAAACATGGATATATGAGAAAGGATAGGGAGGGAAACTAGAAACAAGAAGAAGAAAGGAAAGAAACGCTCAAAGAGAAGGTCGATAGGAATGAACTAGAAGACAATGACAATATATAGAGAAACAAAAGAAAAAAGGAAAAATCTGATAAAAATAGGCCAATGATATGCCATCTTCTCAAGAATGATGATTCTATGATGACATAGAACCATTGCATCCTTAGAAGACTCTATGTATCAAACAAACAACATCATTTGGCCAAAAGAAGAGGAACACTCCATCTCATACACCCTAAATGTAATCGTGAAAGGCAAGAAAAAACAAGACAAGAAGAAAAATATGAGAAAGAGAAGAATATCTGGTTGCCAAAGTTGAGGCACGTCAATGAAGATTCGTTGTAGATGTCAAAAAAGAGCTAGGGAAGATAGTACACAAATTAATATGAAGAGGATAAAAAGCTCAAGAACAAGTGTCAATAACCAAAAGTAAAAAGACTAATGTTATAAGCTATAAAGAAAGATCAATCATATAAGCTATAAAGAAGTGTATGTGAGAGAAATGAGAAAGGAAAGTGTCGATGATGACTAGATTAACCTGGAAAATTCAAGAATTAAGCTCATCAAAAATTTTAAGAAATAGATGACCAAAATGCATTGTGAGCATCACGCTAATTGGTGTCAACCAAGAAGCCATGGTATTGCATTGAGAGGTAAATGAAGAAAAGCGCCACCAATCACACCCAAGCATATCATTTAAGAAGACAATGTTAGCATTGCCTTCTCCGCTTGTCATTATCTCCGCTTGTCTAGTATCATCATTGCTGCAAAGGTTTTTCCCTTGAAAACCTTTCGAGGCAGGGGTTTTTTAATCCTAGTAGTAATGATTGTACTAGCCCATTGTATGGGTCCCATGACCTATTGGTCTCCGTGGACGTTAAAAAAACTATTCTATTCTATTATATTCTATTCCTTGGCCATAAGATAAAAATTGGTGCCCCATGATTATAGTCGAGAAAAATAAATGACGGAAACATTAAATTAACTTGAGAATAGAAAATAAGAATGAAGCAGAATAGCCGCTAAAAGATATTGGGGAGATAGACTATACAAAAAGAAGAACATGTACCCGGAGAAACGACAAGAAAAAATTACAATTTCCCCCAATCCAATGTTAAAACGATCAATCAAAAGAAATGTATGGGAGACTTTACAAGAATCGAGATGGGCAAGGAAGCAAGCAAAAGAAACTTATAAAAATATGTCGTTAGAACAAGAAACATGACTAGGTCAACTTGCAAGAAATAAGCTGAACAAGCTTATAAAGAAAGAAAACGAAAGAGAAAACGAGGTCCAATACAAGATATCTCTATCTGGTTCAAATCTAGGGTTTTATGCAGCTTGGCTAAATAAAAATAAACTAGGAAGAGGTTACATGGTATATCCTAATTTGCAATGGCATATACGAGAAACAAGATGTTCGAATAAACCAGAGGATGCATGATCAAATAAGGTTGCAGACTTGTAGTTTTAGGCAATGAAGAAAGGCCAAAGTATTCCTATTTTTTTCCACACAAATTGAATGGTGGTTGAAGAAAAGAAAAAGGTAAAGCTACCTAAGCACCCAATGCCGCAAGACCAAATCTAGGAAATTGTCTGATAAATGGTTACAGAGTCGACATCTGTAGAACAGCCTAAGCACTCAAAGCTGCAAAACCAGATCTGGAAAGTTGTCTGATAAATGTGATTGTAGAGTCAACATCTGCAAAGCTACCTAAGAAGTCAATGCTACAAGACAAATTCTAAGAAAATTGTTTGATAAATATGGTTGTAGAATTGACATCTGATCCTACACCATGCTAAAAACTACTTAATTGAAAGTCAAACAACTTGGTAAGGCAACCTAATGACCACGTGGCTTAGGAGGCAAAAATTTGTTGCTTCGAGGGTTTAGAAACAAGGCTAATGCAGCAAGGCAAAAATTTGAAAGTAAGCAACTCAATGTCCTAAAATCACGAATATAAGAAAAAAGAAAGTTAATCGTGAGAGCATGGAACGATCCTAAAAAAAAGGAATTACGACTATTCAAGTAGAACCCATGGAGCAAACTCTCAAGCGCCAAGAAAGTTGATGTCAAACCCAATGATGAAGATAAAATGGATATTCAAATCTCGCTATTGGTCTCAACGACATAGTGGTTTTGATAAATGAGAGATGATAGATAGATAGATAGATAGATAGATAGATAGATAGATAGATAGATAGATAGATAGATAGATAGATAGATAGATAGATAGATAGATAGATAGATAGATAGATAGATAGATAGATAGATAGATAGATAGATAGATAGATAGATAGATAGATAGATAGATAGATAGATAGATAGATAGTGGTTTTGATAAGGAAGCGAAATATGAACCCTGAAAAATATCACGCCAAAGATTAGTAATGAAGATAATGTGGCAAAAAACATGTTGCGTCGTGAGCCCATATTAGAGAATAAGAGATACTCAAAACATGTCGAGTTAGGAGCCCTATATAAGAGAATGATGGATACTTAGATATTGTGGAGACCAAAAATTAATACCTAGATTCTATAGAGACCAAAATTCAATTTTCCCTGATCATGATTGATCAAAAGAAATGGATGGGAGATTTTACAAGAATCGAGATGGGCAATGATGCAAGCAAAAGAAAATTATAAAAACGTACCACTAGAACAAGAAACATGACTAAGTCAACTTGCAACAAATAAACTCAACAGACTTATAAAGAAAGAAAACGAAAAATAAAAAGAGAAAAAGAGGTCTAATACAAGATATCTCTATCTGGTTCAAATCCAGGATGTTATGCAACTTGGCTAAATAAAATAAACACAAAGAGGGAGAAAAAGCAATCTTATGAAATGGTATATACTCTAACTAGGAAGAAGATACATGGTATATCCTAGTTTATAATGACATATATGAGAAACAAGATGTTCGAATAAGCCAGAAGATGCCTGATCAAACAAGGTTGCAGACTTGCAGTTTGTAGGTAATGGAGAAAGGCTAAAGTATTCCTATTTTTCCACACAAATAAGATATGGTGGTTGAAGAAGAGAAAAATATTGTATTCAAAGGTAAAACTACCTAAGCACTCAATGCCGCAAGACCAAATCTAGGAAATTGTCTGATAAATGATTGCAGAGTCGACATCTGTAGAGCTCCCTAAGCTCTCAATGCTACAAAACGAAATCTGGGAGATTGTCTGATAAATGTGTTTGTAGGGTCAAGATTTGCAAAGTTACCTAAGGACTAAATGCTGTAAGACCAAATCTGGGAAATGGTTTGATAAATATGGTTGTAGAATTGATATTTGATCTTAAACCATGCTAAAAACTGCTCAATTGAAAGCCAAACAACTTAGTAAAGCAACCTAATGACCACATGGCTTAGAAGGCAAAAATTTGTTGCTACAAGGGTCTAAAAACAAGGTTAATGCAGCAAGTTGTAAGTAGGTAACTCAATGCCCTGAAATCATGATATAAAAACAAAGGAAGTTAATTGTGAGAGCGTAGACCGATCTTAAAGAAAGAAAATTATGACTATTCAAGTAGAACCCATGGAGTAAACTTCTCAAGTGCCAAGAAAGTTGATGTCAAACCCAATGATGAAGATAAAATGGATATTCAAATCTCACTGCTGGCCTCAATGACAAAGTGGTCTTGTTAAATGGGAGGTAATAAGCATACGAAATATGAACCTCGGCACTTGTTGAGTCAGGAGCCCTCCTTCAAATGGGAATAAATTTGCCAATAGCGTTGAAGCCGAGCAACAATGTCCAATGATATTTGCAAACCACTTGAATTTGCGCAAATTGAGAAGTAATGTCATCTGATCTAGTAACAGCTGGTGCTTTGCAGACTCGCGTCCTCGAAGCCAAATCTTTAGAGAGAGGTGCCTAAAGAAAGAAAAGAAGCCAACGAACTACCAAAAGCATCTCAACATGAATAACTTGAGATCTTGTTGCTAAAGCATAAATATCCACTTTGCATGGAAGGGTCCAAAAGATACCTCAAAGACCAACACAGATGAACAAACAAACAACAACAACAACAACAACAACAACAACAACAACAACAACAACAACAACAACAACAACAACAACAACAACAACAACAACAACAACAACAACAACAACAACAACAACAACAACAACAACAACAACAACAACAACAACAACAACAACAACAACAACAACAACAACAACAACAACAACAACAACAACAACAACAACAACGGTTTTGGGAGTAGATGGGTTCTTGGAACGGCTTTCTTGGCGCCTGCGGCTAGGGCGGTGGCATAGAGGGAGATCCGTCCTTCCTCCCCTCTCTTTTTCCGGCACTGTTGCAGCATTTCTTGATCTTTTTCCTTGCTCCAGATGCTAATAGGGGTTTTGCTTCTGGATTCAGCAGATTTTGCCCTCCAAAGAATGTCCGGAAATCAGTTTTGGAACTGTTTGTAAGGCAGTCTTTTATGGTCTTGCTGGTAAGCCACTAACATGGTTTTTTGCTCTCAAGTTTCTAAGAGGCTTGATGGTTTTCGCTACGGATTTGATGAAGCAAAAACTGTAGATTTCTAGCAGCCTAGATTCTCTGTTTCTTGGGCCAGTCTAGTAGTCTATGGATTCTTCTCGGGTGAATGCATGCTAGGGTGTACCATCTAAAGTTCTTTTTAGGGAGTGCGAAACTACCCAGAAAAGTACTCAGCACTGGGTACTGGGAACTTGTATAAATGTCTCAATAAACAATAAGTTTGAGGTTGATTCATTCATTTTAGTCTCTAATAGTATTGTTACCCTCTAATACTATAGATTGACATGTTATTGACCTTCAATTAAAATTTTTTGAGTTGTTATTAATGGGAAGAAAAAACATAAAATACCAGTTTTTAAAGTACCCAGTGTAGGTACTTTTGAGGGTTCCAAAAGTGGTACACCATAGCATGCTTTCACCCTCTCCAATAAATCTCAGGTAAGGCACACCGAAAGGGCGCAGAGCCTATAAGGTGGGGCAAAATTATAGCATGTGCATAAAGAAAGCAGTTTCAGGTTTATATTTCTTCCAGGCAATCTAATTTTAAGATGGGTCATCTGATCACGAAGCTTTTTCCCCCTCCTTCTGCTCTTTCTTGCTAGCGGAAAGATTTAGGGATGTTTTCTTGGAAGAAGGCAGAGTAAGTTCATTGATCATTATTTTATGGATTTGAAACAAGATGACAGATTATTTGAGATTGCCGAGGTAGGGATTTGATTGTGACCAGGACGAGGCTCCCATATCAAGACCAGATATTATGAACCAGGCTTTGGAGGAGAGCTTTGGCGGCTGGGCTGTGTGTCTTATTTCGTAGTTGGTCGACCGCACATCCCGACAATGCAAATGGCCTTCCTTTAATGTTTTTGGTATTCAACTGCATAATTGATTATAGATTGAAGCATATGTGGCTTCTCTCGAAGCGCTAGTGAGAGATTGCTCAGATTACTCTATGTCTCTTCTTCTCTTCATCTCTACTTTTGCAGAAGGTTGTTTAGAGCATTCAAGATTTATCTGTAGCTTGTGGAAAATAAGTATTTTGCTCCTGTAGTATTCTGTTTTGCTGATGTACTAGTTAAACGGAAGAAGAGATTGAGAAAAGGCTTATATATACTATAGCTGCAGATGTGATTTCGGATCCGTATGGGATCATTTGTGCTTAAATTATATCTGATCCATAAGGGATCTTTGTATTGTAATATTTTCCTATCTGATCAATACAAAACTTCTTACTTTCAAAAAAAAAAAAAAAAAACAACAACAACAACAACAACGACGACGCAAAAACGGATAGAGAGATCTAGCCAAATTGATGAAAACATTTTATGAATCGATGAAAGACGACTTAGAAAGGGACAGAAACGTGTTTCAGACAAAAGCAAAAAAGAATAAAAGTGATCTTTCAGCCAGTATGAGAATTAAAACCTAGGTCTTTACAAAGGGAAGGCCCAATTTAAAAAAGATCAAACATACAAAGGTTCAACATACGTCTAACCACCCCAGATAATATTTAAAAAGAGAATGCCAACGTTTGTTGCAATGACTTATATGTAACTTTGAAATCCACAAAAAATGACACCAAACAACTGCATCCGTAAAAAGTTTTGATGCAACATCCACTTAAATGGCCTCCAAATTGTTTTAACATGAAAGACACAAGACCAAAATGAAATTAGCACTTTATGTAATCCACAACAAAGGATGAAATTGACTCCAAACAACTGAATTCGAAAACATTTTGTGCAATTATGATGAAATTGACTCCAAACAATTGAATTCGAAAACATTTTGTGCAACTACTCATTATGTAACTAGCAAATTTCAATCGACCCCAAACAAGTGAATTTGTATGCTATAAAGAGATCTGAAACAAGTGAAACAAAAAAATCACGCTATAGGGAGCCATGAGACCATAATAAATACCAACTTAGCAACGACCCATATATTCTTAGCAACTTTGTCACCCACAAGCAAAGGATAAAATTGAACCCAACAATTATATCCGAAACAACTTGTGCAACTACTCATTATGTTAGAAATTTCTCAATTTGATGCCAACAAGTGAATAGAACTCAAGAAAAGTGTGTTCGGTAAGTGTGCTTGGCAAACTTTAAAGCTATGAAACTGTCGAGGCCTCAAATGAAGGGGTTCCAGCATGGTTGTATATTACCTAGCCTAAATTGCCAAGTGCATTGTGGCAACTGACAATAAGAATAGAATAGAATATAAGGCATAACAAGAGGTTTAAATAAAAACCTAGTGCAACCTTAGGACATGTTTAAGAACTCGTAGGCAGATCCTAGAAGATTTAAAAAGCTGAAAGCGGTGGGTTCTTGGAAGAAAGCTGAAAGTGGTAGATTCTAGAAGAAAAAAAGGATTCTGAAAAAATGGTGGATCTCCGATGGCAGAAACCTATAGAATGATAAAAATCTTTGGATAAGAGGCGAGATCATAAACATGGAGATAAAAATAGAACATAAGACTTGAAGAAAAATAGGGCCTTTTTATCATCCGGTCAAAAATAGGGCGAAAGAACAGAGTCGATCTTAGCATCTGTAGCCGGATATGTAGGGCCAAAGATGCTTTCGGTAGGCAATTCTAGCAATAAATTCCTGTGTTGGAGGAACAATATCGGGTCCTAGTAATGGTGGTTCTTTAGTGAGTTTGGCTTCATCCATAAGCCGCAAGACTAATGTCGTCTGCAGATTACAACTCTGTTCTGCATCTTGTGCCCCCAACTACTTGCTAAAACCCCAGAATGCCGAATTCCTCCGCTTCCACCATGTTGAATCCAGGGAGATCCAAGGAAAAGAGAATCATCTAGATTGATAGAAGCATAAATTATGCTTTAATGTGAAAGCAAGGAAAAGATACAAGAGTTGATCTACGCTTTTTTGTGTGAAAGCAGAGAAATTGAAAGAAGATAAGCAGATCCATATGGAAAGAGATAATTTATATGCCAACATAGAAAATGATAAAAGCTAAGAAGCAGATCCATTTTGAAGAAATTTCAAACTCCATAGACAAACACATGCAGCGTTTTAAAGATTAGTTAGAGTTTTTTACAATCTTAGTCATCTACTCAAGCATTAATGCATGCGATTCGACACCGTCGGATCGCCATTTTAGGGAGAGACAAGGCTATATATACGTGTTTGGGCTCTTTTTCCATTATCGGCGTCTTCTCACATCAGTTTTTTGGGTCTTAGTTGCACTTTCATTCCTCTTGTTCATTGGAGATTTGCCATGTTAGTTACGTTGTATGGTTTCCTCGTTATGGCGCTCGATGCTTCTCTTGGTGTGGTGGTAGCACCTAATCTTTTGAGTTCATTCTGTTCTCTGGGTGTTCAGCAATGCTTCTTAATTTTTTTCTATCTCTAACATGTTTTTTATCTCGCATGAGAAATCTTTGGTTGGCAATTGTGGCCTGCTGCTTTCGTCGATTGTATCAAGCATCACTTGCTGCTTCTTGTTCTATAGCTATTTTGATTGCATCACCATAGCATCTTCATATTCGTTATTGTAGGGCTTTTCATTCTTTATCCTGTTGTTCAATTAGGGTTGTATGTTTTTCTCTGGATTTGACACCAGGTTTATCACTGTGAATCTAAACCCAAATCAAAATTTTCGTTATCTCATATGCTTTGATCACATCATCATCTCTTTCTTTCTCTGTAATTGTAATATAGCTATGTCCTGACTGCTTGTAGGCCTGTTTTTTTCATGCTTTTTCATGTTTTTCCCCATTGTATCCCACATTTGTACTGGTGCTTGCTTCCTGGCATCAAACGTCTTCCTCTTAAACACATCCGTTGCCGTCAATCCCTGCTTGTTCCACCGTTATATTTTCTCGAATTCGTCTTTCCCTGTTTTCCCTTCCGCATGCTTCTTTGCATGCTCCGTTTCTTTGCATGCATGCTTCTTTGCATGCTCTGCTTCTTTGTCGACCTGTGCATGCTTCTTTGCATCCTCCGCTACTCGAAATTTCAGAGGGATTTACGAGACCATAACTTGAGATTTTGGAATCCGATTTAGGAGATGTTAACTTTCATGGAAAGATCTCAACCTCTTCTACAATATATCTGAAAGACTCATTCTATTTGGATCATCACAAAAAAGTTATGATCATTTCTATAAAAATACCCCCAAAACTAGGGGCGTTTTGTTAATTTTAGCAAAACATAAGGGTATTTCAGAGTTTTTCCCTAAGGGGTCCATAGAAGATTTAAAAAGCTGAAAGCAAATATCAAATATGGTCTATTTGCAAAGTTTCAAAAAAACTTTCCAATTTTAGCAAGGTGCTTACCCTGAGTATCTATAACAATCCAGAACATTTTACTTTAGCTCGTTGCAAAGTTACAAAAAAAAATTCTATTTTTGGACTGAGGTGCCTATCCATGAGCATCTGGAACATTCCGAAACATTCTATTTTGATTGTATGAGAAGTTTTAGAAAATATTCTATTTTTAGACTGAGGTGCTTACCCTGATCAGCATCTAGAACATTCCAGAACATTATATTTTGGCTCCTTGCAAAGCTTCAAAAAAACTTACCATTTTTAGACTGAGGTGCTTACACTGAGTATCTAGAACATTCTACTTAGAACATTCTACTTTGGCTTCTTGCAAAGTTTCAAAAAAACTTTCTATGTTTAGATTCCAGAACAATGTAGAAGATTATTCTAGAACATCTTAAAACAATCTTGAATTAATTAGTCCTCACTCTTAACTATATGTGAACTTCTAAGTATTTTAATAAACCAATGCTTGGTCTAGTAGTAGTTTTTTTTTTTTTTTTTTTGGGGGGGGGGCAATGACCAAGGTTTGAATCCCTCACATAACATAAAAGTTTGCAAGGCCCCAAATAAGATTGGGGGGATATAGAGGGCCGAGATTGTGCCACGTGGCACCATCTTCACCGTCGATGGGGCGTGGAATACAACGGGGCATGGAAGACAAACTCATGGACACTATTTCTTTTAGATTAGATTAAGAAGATTAGACAATCTAATACAATAGAATAGATCTAAACAATACCCATTGACCCACTAGATTTTTTATATTGAAGCATCTTTGGGTTGCATTCCTGTTGGCTATTGGATTGCTATTACATAGCGCCATAGGAAGATCTTTGCATTATTCAAATTCAAACTTCTACAAAATACACAATCTGGAGTTTTTGGTTTCTATATATATTAAATGTAAAATGGTTTTGTCACATCGAACACCTCTTTCTCACTTGCCCTGCTGCACAAAGTATTGTGCCTACATTTTCTAATGCCCTTTCAATACCATCCGTATCCTCTAATTTGCACCCCAATATTTTCCAGCTTATTCCTTTTCATTGAAGTAAAAAGCTCTAGAAACTTTGAAGGTTGTGTAAGAGGATAATTAGTCGCAAAAAGGTGTAAACTTGCCAGTAGAGTTGTAGATGGGAAACTATAAGAGAACACGGGGGTTTATCAGAATCTAAAGACCAGAGTGAAAGCATTATGTAATTCTTGTCTTGTGTATTCTCGTCAATCTGCAGATGTTCAATAGGAAATTGCAATGTCAGAAGGTTTGTACTTATTTGGCTATATGTTGCACTTTTAAATCCTTAATCTTTTGCAAAGACAATTTTGGAGGAGCAAATCCAAGCCTCCCTTAAGCTGCAGATAGTAAAAAAATCCATCTTTTCCATTTTGCGTGGCTCCTTAAAGTAACAAAAGGAACAACGAAGTACTTTTTGACACCTCAGATCCACAAAATCTTAGACCAGAATTCGCTCTATAAAGAAACAGAGATTTGCCCTTTGGGCAATTCAAAAATATCATGTTGTCAATGAAACAAAATGCAGTATGGTATAATATTATATCGAGATTGGCCTTGCAAAGGCAACTAAAGGGCAAAGATGGAAAGATCAGGTTGATAATGAATAGAAAATTCAGTATTAAGCATAACTAGTTATGGTGCCGGCGTTGCCGGGCTTTAGCAAATGTGGATTGTAGAATGGTTTTGCATTAGTAGGCTTTAGAATAGTGTCATAAGGATGCCATGAGTGAATTGGCATTTGTAGAGTTTAAGGTGCACTACAACATAGGTATGCAAAGATTTGGCAGCCGATGCAATTCCAATCTCGAATCTCGCAAGGATGTACTTCTTTTCTATACATGAAACCTCATTCGAGATATCCTAAAATGATTGAACTACTTAACTGTTTAACAACATTTTAACAACCATTTATCTAAAGAAGAAAATTGGAAGTCATGGCATGAGTAAAAGCTTATAATATGGTCATGAGAGTTTTCATATAATTAGATAAATTGGATTTGTATGCCTTGGAAATGAGATTGTGTAGGATGTTGTCGATTTATGATAAGTATTTTGTGTATTATAAAAAATGGGTTAATCAATCAAGTGGTTTTGGGCCATTTGCAATTCAATTAGAAGTTGAAGTTTGAACATAATAATTGCTTACAATATATGTTTTAGAACCTGTTTATGTGACTATGAAAGAACAAAAGCACCAATTCTTGAAATGTTCGAAGCAATAGCTGGTAATTGTGTTGAGAGGGATGGTAGATGTTAAGGTCGATGACAAACATGCTGTAAGAACGGAAATAGATAAGTTTGATGGACAATATTATTTCTTGTTGGTAAGCAGAGTGCTAGTTTTGTTGTATAAGCTTAATAAAATGGCAAAACAACTTGATTCTTAAATAATAGGAGTTTCACAAATCGTTATATTTTTTAGGACATTGTATTCCAAGAGACTTTACTACAAATAACATACTCATACTTTACCTCAAATAAGAACACATGCTTTTTACGATACATTTCTCTTGCTTCAAGAGCTATAGAGCATGTCATGGTCAAATTATGATATTAGAAATCACTGATAAAAAATCTAGACAAAAGAATGCAATGGCTGTGCACAGGTGCTCTATAGTTGAAAAAATGCAAACTCGCGCATGAAATACGTGGAGACCTACCATATAGTCAAAGGCCTATATGTACCAAGCTACAGCTGTAGACTCCTGCATAGATTAGGGAGCACATAAGATATAGTTGCCTGCAAATGCTTAAAACGCAAGCACAATTAGCATAACATGTAACAACGAAACTGAAGGAACCAATTTGTTAGGCAAAATGTCATCTTTGCTTTTTAAGGTTATGAATAATAAAACGTACAAAAAAGGCTCTATCTCAAAGATAATTTATTTACATCAGCTTCCATTATGAATTTCCATTTTTAAACTCAATGATTGACAAATAATCCAGTAGAGGAGAAAAAGTAAGCTTGGAACCCTTGTTCATCTACAAAACGCTCCAGCTTCGCTGCTACAAAATGTTTTAGCTTCCCCCATTACAAAACGTTGTGGCTTCCATTCTTAATCTTCAATAATAATGTGACTCATTTGTTATATTTGTTTATATTTGTTTATCTTATCTTATCTTTAGCTTCGCTGTGAATCTAACTTTGACAGTTTCTGAGCTACGCAATCAGGTGTACCTTTTGAATCCACCCACAGCGCATCGGTTGTAGTTCTATGCCTAAAATCTGGACTTTTGATGGTTTTCTGAAAGTAATAATGTACATTTGTCACTTCATGCAAAAAAATGCTAGCAAGTAAACCAAAATGTAATAAAAAGACCTACTTTTTTCCCTCTATTGTCCCACCATGCAGAGGGATCGGAGAAAAAGGCCTGCCAAAGCTTAGCAGTTTCTAAGTTTCTATCTGAAAAATAAGAATTTCAAGACAGAACATCGGATTCATAAGGTTAATAATAGGATCAAACACTTAATACTTGAAACAAATGTCCTATTTCTTTACCTTCATAAGATGTCGCCTGTGAATCCCACGGTTTGCGAGCACCTATTTGAAAACCAGCTGAATTTGAGTGACTTGTTTCTTGTGATTCTGCATCTTGACCCTTCTCAGAAGCCGTTTTCAAGCCGAGTGCCTGAGAGTATGTTTCCTCATCAGATTTATCAGCAAAGTCTTCTATAAACCCATCTGATTTTGCAGGTTCGATAAAGTGCACATTATTAACAGCGACCTGTGGAATAAGTAGTAGAACAAATGCATTAATCTTTCTGCCTTCATTTTTTGCACCCCAAAAATTCACATTAGCTTTCCTTTCCTTGGTATTGCCCTTCAAGGAAGCAACAAAGACTAACAAACTAAAGGGGAGATGTTCAATGGCCTTTTCCTTATACTCAAAGATTCACCAGATTCACTTAGCCATTGTAAGAGAAAAAAGGTAAATCCGCTTCACCAGATTCACTTAGCCATTGTAAGAGAAAAAAAGTAATCCGCTTTGGAAATCGGACCTTCACATAAGTTTGAACAACATTGCTTTTGTCAGTAAACGTGTCAATATTAATGCGTCCTGTTACATGGATTTTGTCCCCTTCATTCAAATATCATGCTGCAACTTCTGCTATCTCATACCAGAAAATAAGGTTGAACCTGCGAGATGTGCAGTGCGTATGAGCATTTTAAAAGAAGAGGATTCCAAAACCAATTGGTCTAATAGCATCAAAGAGAAACGCCTTCTAGCATCATCCTTGGTACTCATACATGAAACCAAAGAGCTACATATTACCTGCTTTACCAACTCTACAAAATTGTTCTCTACTATGGGCTAAAAGGATAGAAAACTAAAGTTATGAAATATGATTGACAATTTGCTCCTAAAAAATCATATTGCAACTCCAACAATATAAAAGAAAAAAAGGTGAAAGGACATTAAGAATTGGAAATAAGTTAATCCAACCTGTTAGGAGGCACCTTAGATGACTTCCAAATGGATAAGCTGCAACGGGTATATGGCTTTCCATTGCTCGCGGATTTCTTCTCTACATCACCCTTGACAATGCCAATTAAAGACACAGTATTAGCCAGTTCTTTGGTCCAGTTTACAAAAGAAGGTCTCATAAACTCGCCATCATCCTCAACATCTAACTCTTGCTGCTTCCGAGCCTTTCTAGAATCATGCTCCAAATCCACCATATAGCTGTCCCAGCTTCCAGAATCATATTTCCTCTGTGATGAATGGTAGGAAGTGTTAAAGGAAGAAGTGGTAATAGGCCTGGGAAAGAAGAACTCTAGAACATACGCGCTTAGGGGTCAGTTTAATCAAGTGGATAACATAGACATAGAAATTAAATCTAAAGAAGCATTCAACTGGCAGCTGCAAAGAATTGGAATGATTCAGGGTGTGCTCAGCTCCATAGCAACATCTATAAAAAGAGAAAGATGAAGAGAGGCCTTGCAGGCATATTGAGTAATGCTTAAGCAGCTATTACTTACTGCCAAAGTTTCGATCTTTGCGGTTGTGCCATCCTTGCTGCAGGCTTTTACATTAAGGCATCTATTGATATTGATTTGGGGGCTCTCATTAACAACATCGTTCCAGTAAGTTGGCCTTCAAACTTTCCAAATATACATATTTCAAAATTCAAAAGTGCTACAAAGCTATTAACGACTAGGCTAACCTCTTGAAGTTCTCCTAGTTGTGCTGGCTCTCCCAATTGACTCATTTTGTTTTGTATCACCTCCTGCCAGGATCAAAGGTACCTTGAAAGAGTTGTAAAGTGACAAACCTGTATTGCATGGTTTTTGACAACTGCAATACCCATCTTTGACGCTGTAGCAAGGCTTCATGTTCTCCAATTTGCCAGCGAAGGTTGCCACACAACCTTCTACAATAATATTGACATAAACCATGGAAGTCCATCCAGTTAACTGGCAGTATAATTGCCATATTCAGAAAAGAACAGTAAGTTGCACAAAAAATATGACAACATATTGTACCTGCCTCGGCAATCGGAAAACCACAAACCTTCGACCAGACAAAATCCTGAATGATTTATAAGTACTTATTGTGAGCAACCGTGGCAAGCATGCATGCAGAGAATAAGAAGGATTAGAAATCCGGGATGGATAACCCAAAGCCACAAAATCTTAAAATATCAAATCATAGCAACCCAATTTTTATCAGCTTGAATGCATCCCCTGCTGCAAGCTATGGCCTTGAATAAAAAACAGGAACATAATATCACGACCCCTAACTATAACAGCGTTGGGCTCCATGCCGTGGTGCATGTCCTGAGGGATGCTGCATGGATCGAAGCTTCACTGAAGAAAAATTCCTATATCCGACTAAAATCGAAACCATTAAAACCATATGAAATGCTTTCTCATACCACCATTTCCATGGACTGCATGTGCCGTCTGTACAGTGCATCGAGGACAATACGTAGCCCACAATACCTTGAAAATTTTAATCCATGCTCATATGCTCCATAACTAATAGTTTTATCTCCACAACTCCATCGGCAACCGTGGCAGGCATGCCGATGATCAGCTATCCCAGATAAGAATCCACGAAAACTGAGATAACCCATCGACCCCAAAATTGCCGATTTCGAAATCATAGTACAACGAAATGCCCGATTTTTGGTGAACCTGAATCTTTTCTCGGCCACCAAAACCCTCCAAACCTTACGAAATCAAATTAAGAAAAAATTCCAAAAAGTTTTTGGAACCCCAGAAAAACCAAATTTAAACAATAGGATATTACTTGAGGTTTGCCTTGCAAATGCAATTGACTTAATAAATCACAAATTACATGCAAATTCTCAAGTTTTGGTCAAGAGGATGCTATGCATATGAGATGAACTTAGGCTTAGACGATAAGGAGGACGAGCTGGACCCTGATCTTTTTCTTCTTATGGACCTACAATAACTGAAGAGATTTATATAAAGCCGAAGAAGGAGAGAATTGACAGGACATTTTTGGTCGACCTGTGTATTCCCCTATTTTATATGTCCTGCTACTGGTGATTTTTGAAGGTGCCTCCATATTGTAATTTTGGTACTTGATCCTATATGGATAGCAGTTGTAAAGAGCTTGGATAAAGAGCTCGGCCGCGGGCCTTAATATACACACTTGCTTACTTATATAAAAATCAAGTGACACTAGAAGATTTGCCCATTCACTAATGGTTGAGGGCTTTTAACATGGTCAATACCTCATGAATAAGAACTTTTCACTTTGGCAGTCAATAGAGTTAAGCCTAATTGTTTCCTTCCCTTTCTCCATTAAAAAGAAAAAGAAGAAGAAAGAAAAAGTAACAATTAGGCTTAACTCTATTGACTGCCAAAGTGAAAAGTTCTTATTTATGAGGTATTGACCATGTTAAAAGCCCTCAACGATTAGTGAATGGGCAAATCTTCTAGTGTCACTTGATTTTTATAGTAAATAAGTAAGCATGTATATTAAGGTCAGCGGCCGAGCTATGTGGTCCACATCTAGAGACTTGAGAGTTCTTGTACATTACGTAAGTTGCAACTTGAAATGTGTTTTGTTGACAAACCATCACATGCAAAATGTGAGAAGGGACTCATGGTGGATGAAATGCTTGTATGTGGTAATGGTTTTAAAAGAAAAAAAACATTGTTTAAGCAATAATGTTTATAATTTGTCATGTTTCATTTGGTATTCACTATTGGAAAAATTCCAAGATGGAGAAGCTTTGTTCAGGTTGAAACTAGAAATTTTTGGTTTAGCTAGCGCATCACAGAACAATTTCAAATAGATTTTTATGCATATTTGTATAAGGGTAATACAAATTGCCAATTGGGAACTAGAAATATGGCTATATAAGATTTAAGAAGTTTGCCCACTAATGTTGGTATTGCTTTTCAAGGCTTGTGTGGCCCACGCTTAGAGAGCTGTTACAAAGTATTAAATGGAAACAATTGATATTTGTCGTGTTTCATTTTATTGTTTCTTTATTGTAGTCACATCCGGATTGGTATGTGCTGATATTGTGATAAAAAAACAGTAGATTCCAGTCATTCCAGGCTAACTCTGCATTTATAGATTTGCCAACTTTTTAGACATCATTCTCACATAGCAATTTTTTAGCTCTCGATGCCTAAAAGCATCCCTCGTGTAAATATGCACCTAAACAAGCGAGGGTTTTAGGGGCTAATACAATATGCTTTTTATTTACCGGGAGTTACATAGCCAAAGGTTCCAAATGTACTTTAATTATTCATGTAGAATGGCTATTTTCAGCCCATACTCCAGAGTTGCCCAGCGTTCAGTCAGATTCGGGCCAGATACGCTCCCTTAGTACGGCTGGACGTGCCCTTGCATTTGCTGATGAACACACCGTCAGTACGTGCCCTGGGGTCATACATCCAGGAGGTACTGGACCTGCGAGGTCACCTTTGCCCCCGCCTGGCTGTCCGCTGACTAGGCACTACGGGGGTGGTGCATGACTGTATATATTGGGATGTTTCTGCATTTTATATGATTAGCACAGTTTGTCAGCAGGCTGATTGCTGCCACGGTTTTTCCCTCGAAAACCCTTCGGGGCGGGGGTTTTTTAATCCGGGCAGTAATCCGCTTGCTGCGTTTTTGTATTGGGTCCCATAGACCGATTGGTCTCCGTGGACGATAAAAGTAACTTCCTTCCTTCCTTCCTTCCTAGTGAATATGGTCGCCTCTACGCTTGCATTCGTCATATAATCACAAATTGAGCTTTCAGATCTAAACAATACCCATTGACCCACTAGATTTTTTATATTGAAGTATGTTTGAATTGCAATTTCTTTCTTTGAAGTTTGCGCATTCTTGTTGGCTATTGGATTGCTATAACATAGCGCCCCAATATTCTCCAACTTATTATGTTTCATTGAAGTAAAAAGACTCTAGAAACTTTGAAGGTTGTGTAAGAGGATAATTAGCCGCAAAAAGGTGCAGATTGCCAGTAGAGTTGCAGGCGAGAAACTGCAAGAGAAGGCGGGGGCTTATCAGAAGCTAAAGACCAGAGCGAAAGCATTATGCGAGTCTTGTGTATTCTCGTCAATCTGCAGGGGTCCAATGGGAGATTGCAATGTCAAGTTTGTACTTCTTCGGCTATGTGCTGCACTTTTAAATCTTTAATCTTTTGTTAAGACAAATTAGGAGGAGCAAATCCAAGCAACCTTTAAGGTGCAAATAGTAAAAGAAAAAAACCATCTTTTCCATTTTGTGGGGCCCATCGCGGTAAATGTCGGATGTGGGCATGTTATAGCCAGCTTTAAATGGCAAAAAATCCACTAAGTCCACAAAAACACCGTGTAATTTTTTTTGTGCGTGGCTATAACATATCAAAGACACGGATATACCACGGATATGCCTGTGGCTATAACATGACGGCGTCCAATAAACTTTGTGGGGCAAGCTAATTCCAGTGTAATAATGGATTTGCCATCTTCTCTTTTTGGTCCCCAGCGGCCTCTTCATATTGGCACAAGCAGGCCTGGTACATTTACCTTCCAAGATCGAGAGGATCTCCAAAGTGCTCTAGACCTGCAAGTTAAGTGTTTGTCGCCTACACTTCGTGACCAGGTACGACTCATTCATTCTGATGGAGGAATGACGGCCACATCTATGATCGTGTCTATTGAGAGATGGACACACTTATTACAGTTAATACATGGCTTCGTTCCAGACCCTAAAGCCCAGTATGTGGGCACAAGTGATGCCTCAGTACAGACACTAGATACAGAATTACAGCCACAGAAGAAGCATTGTGTTGAAGCGGAAGTGCAGACATTGGAAAGGGAACATGTTGAGGTGGGCATACAGACATCTCCACCATCCCAAGGGGACCAAGAGTCGCAGTGCCGAGCTAGCAGACAGGAGCAGGCTGCCTCAGTATCTTCTGTTACTAGGAGCCTGAACTTGCGTATTATAGGGGTTGCAGAGGCAGAAGATGATGCCCATTCTGATATGGATGCTGCTTTGCATTTTTTCACTGATGTCATGCATGTGAAGACTGGTGGAGTTGTCTCCGCTACTAGGGTGGGAGCGGCAAGACCTGATCGTCCTCGCCATCTTTTGGTTCGGTTTCAAGACACTCTTAGCCGCTTACATGTTCTTCAGCATAGAAACCATCTCAGAGGGACTAGTTTCTCAGTACAGGAGGACCTCTCCCCTCTTCAATTGTGTAACCGTAAGGAGGAGCTCAGCAAGGTGAGGGCAGCCCGCCTGCAAAAGAAATGGGCAGTGTACAGGGGAGGCGCAGCAATTATTCTAGATCAATGGCCTTCCAATTCTTGGATTGGCTATATCTAGATAATTTTAGAAGCATAAATTTTACCACTAGCATTAGCATTATCTTATCTTATTCTTGACAGCCTTTTAATATTTGGTTATTGTGTTTGGTGATGGGGCCTAGTCCCCAGGTTTTAGATGGGCTATTGCCCTTGCATGTGCCATCCCATAACCCGTTGGGTTCCCGTGGACGTAAAAATTCATCTTTTATCTTATCTTATCTTATCCTAAAGTAACAAAGGCAACAATGGAGTATTTTTTGGAACTGGAAATGGTATGTAGGATTTAAGAAGTTTGCCCACTGCTGTTGTTATAGCTTTTCAAGGCTTGTGTGGCCCACGTTTAGAGAGTGTCGTCTTTCATTTGATATCTATCGTCTTTCATTTGATATATGTTTAGCAATTGATATCTGTCGCCTTTCATTTGATTGTTTCTTTATTGTAGTCGCATCAGGATTGGTATGTGCTGACATCATTGTGATTAAAAAACAGTTTAGATTCCACGCTAACTCTGCTGCATTTATACTTTATAGATCTGCCGAATTTTCAGACATCAGCGCACTGATTTCTCATACAGCAATTGGGCGACCATTCCGCTCATCCCAAATGAAGCGCAGAGTAGCCCTGATCCTGTTTTTGCAATTTCTAGTTCTGGTTTCATTAGCCAGATCCGAAGGCAAGCCATTCAAAAAAATCAAGCTCAAATTATACCTTTACGACAACGGAATTTCATCGCCCAATGCCACCGAAGTGGAAGTAGCAGGCCCAAATGGAAATACCAACACAACCCAATTCGGATCTGTGTTTGTCATCGACAATCAGATCCTGGACGGCCCCAATTTTAAATCTGCCAAGGAAATTGGGCGCGCAGAGGGCACATTCATGATTGCTTCAGTAAATAATTCTCATGCTTTTTTGGTGTTCAGCGCTGTGATTGAGAGCAAGAAATACAACGGCACAATTGCTTTCCAAGGCACAGACAAATCTGTCGGAATTAATCGAAACAAAGAGCTCGCTGTTGTTGGTGGTACTGGCGATTTCAGATTTGCTGTTGGTTTTGCTAATTACTCCAATGCCTACTTCAAGGTCCCAGACAGTGTCACTTTGCTTGACACTAGAATTGTTGTTCCAAAGTTTATTTGATGGCCTTGCGTTTAAAATCGCTGTCTCAATAATGTTTTGTATTTGATATCGCGGATTCAGTCCTCTGATACATACATTTGTGTCCTTCAATAAACGAAACATACTTTGTGTTCATTTCTTAGTAATAAATCTATTCAATTCAATATTATTCAAAACTAGATATGCTGTTCCGTAACTCTAAGTACCCCCAGATTACTTCAGGTTTCACGTCCTTTTTCAGACAACATTTTTTTCTGTAACTCTCTGGTGGGCTAAAACTTCTGCCATAGATCCTAAATCTTCAAGAAACAGAGGCGGAGTGATGGGTTCCTTTTTGCAGGTTTTCTTTGTATAGGACTTCTGTTCCATATCTTATTTAGAAGCCCTCAATACTGGAGAAGAATTTAGAGGCTGCATTGAGGAACATAATGCAGTTCTCCCTGTTCATGAAGCCAAGCTCAACAACAAGTATGTTTCTTTTTCAATTAGCATTTTAAGATTTGATTTTGATGATTATGCATTTCCAAAATTTTCATAAACTCGTTTTAACATGTATTATGGCGTCCTATCTAACATATCCCCATAATATGCCAGATCGGTGGCCACCAAACTCTTAAAGCCAAAAACTTGAAAAACTACCAATGGTGCAAAAGAAAGTCAATGGTCCACATTATTTCTTATTCACATTACATTTATTTACAACAAAAACCAAGGTTATCCTCCACTACAACAGCACAAAAAAATCGATTCAAATTTACAAACACATCACACTATTCACATTGGCAACTACACCCCCACAACATGCAGGAACTGGCACTCATGGCACTCTCCTCTCGCCACCTAACAGGCGCCACTGTCATGACAATGCCTCACAGTTTTCAGCTCGCGCAACTTCTTGATAAGCAGCTCCCTATATAGATTGAGATGTGAGCGAAACCTTCTTCTCTCGAAGATAATGGAATCCGCATCACATCAATTCACGACCTGCATAGCACTTTCAATCTCCTCCAAAACAGCTGTAAGCGCCATTCACAGGTTCTACATAGCATAACATACACTTCTAACAGGTTCGTGCGCATCCTTCAGGGCTTTCACAAAATCAAATTCCACTTCCTTTTGACAAGAATCAACGACAGATTGGTCCACCGACTCAACCTTATCCGAACTGTCGCTAATCACCAAAATCTCTCGCGCAACATCATTATGGACCATCTCATGGCATCGTCCGTTGCAAGAAAATAAGAAAGCATGAGACATTAGCACATGAACATTGTCATAGCAAAGAGTGAGAATGCTACATCATGCAACATCAAATTCATCATCATTAATGTCAAGGGGGATAAATTCTGCAAAGGGATCAGCGGGCTCTGAGACGATCGCTGCACACCACTCCTAGCATATACGAATTCCTCTCCATTGCTTCCTCTCTCCAAGCTCTCCTCCGCATCTTCAAACACACCTGGGGTGTCCCATACCCTCTTCCTCCTCTTTCCCATTCGTTCAATTGGAATCACACCTGGCTGAGACCCAAATAAGGCCATCCTCGCATCCTTATATGTGCACGTCTGCGGAGAAAGCATAATCCTCCATGCAGCTTGCACCCTCTCTAGCGACACGTATGCAGAGTTGTTGGGTAAAACCCATGAGCTGGCCAACCTAAAGTTCCCGGGCTGCAGCATGCATCTAATAGTATAGAGGATAGACACGCCACGGAATTTGGCCCCATGATACAAAACAAAATGCAATGCCTTCGCCATCAAATTTCGATTGTCGAGCACCATCAGGTGCTTTATCTCTCCAGCACTATAGAGAGCATACAACTCCTTGCCTCTACTGATCTGCTCCGAGTTCACATTATGGATATGCGCTCTGAAATGCAACTTACCAATATCTTTGAGGCAGTATCCAATGATACCCTCGAAGCAATGCAATTTGCTACCACGGAGCTCCACATTGCTCCTTCCCATCACAGCCCCTACCAGCAGTCGCTATTTCATCCACAACAACATCTCCTCTGGCCATTACAGGCACTGCCCATGTGTGACATTCGTCATCCCACCACTGCATCTCTTCTCTCTAATTTCTCCAATCCTGCTACACTCCGGAGGACATCCTCCGTAATCCAATGAATGCCAAATTCACTGCCCTCCCTTGTCTTGCAACGGCCACACGGAGTACTCTACAACATGATTCTTTTCTCCACCATTTTGTACACTCTCACCTTCAGCCTCGCCTCTCTTCGCAGATCCATTATGCTCTAAAAGTGACAGCAAGCTCATGCGCAAGAACCAAAGGAGATTCAAATTCTTACCTGGTCGTTCCATGGCGGCTTCCATCTTGCACAACAACAGAACCGGCTCCCCCCTTCCGCTCCACTGTTCTGGCATGCAAGCGGCCAGCAAATATCTTCTGCCCAATTCCCAGGTGCGTTCACATGCTTTCCCAAAAAGGGATGTTGCATCCAGGCCTAATTTCGACTATGCATTGTCGCCACCCAACCGAATTTAGATGTTTTCTCCTTAAGCCATTTAAGCTCCTCAAAATTGCCCAAAAATACCCTTTTTCATATAATACAATACTGAAATCTTACTCCCACTGCCAAAATACCCTTTTTCAACCCAAAACGAACTGGGCAAACTATATGCATTTTGTTTTCAACTTAGTTGCATTAGTTTGTTTGTTTGTTTGTTTGCTTGTTCGTTTACTTATTTATTGTGATAATGCCCCGCTGAACACCTGCTCTTAAATTCTTGTATATGTTGGATCCTCTGTGGTGGTATCTGGCCCTATTTGAATTGGTATTTTAATTCTGAACATGTTGATTAGCAAGAACTGCTAAAGATTTCTTCATTTCTAAGGTAATTAGAAGGTAGTATAACAAACTGCTTAGGTTCTTCCATCAAGCTGGCCCTTGTGCAATTTGCATATTGCTAAAATTGGCAGCGTTTAAACTCCAAAACGAGATGATCTAATTTGTACTTTGCAAAAGGTAATGCGGATGTGATTTTTTTCTAAACAACTGCAACAGACACTCTTCATTTTATTAGGAAGGATATGCTGCCGCTCTTTCGCATATAGAATCATGCTATAAAGGCAAATAGCCATGTCGAAGAATGCCTTAATATTATAAGAAATTAATGGCAACGGTCAAATATTTCTTTTGTTTGAGTAGGGGCAAATGATATTGGGTGTAAAAGATACTCGGTGCGAGAGAAGAAATAGTGCAAAATGTAGCCACTGCAAAAGAAAGTATAAGAAACCCAGTGTTCAGGAGGTGATCACATTCTCTATAGTGGATGATTATCTTGTGCCATGTTCCATCTTAGGTTAGAATGTAATGTATAAAGAATTAGAGGATACTAAGTAATCACATATCAAAGAAACTCAATTGCATGCTCTTATTAGTAAATTTCTTAAGCACAGCAATGAAGAAACACAACTGCATGCTCTTAATAGTAAATTCCGTAAGCAGGGCAATGCTTCTCGGATGCCCACCAGAAGTATTTTCAATCTGCTTAGTTGTGTTCCTTATTTTATGCAAGGTGCAATGATCTTTATGCTACAAGCATTTTTTGTTTTAATCTTTAGTATCAAAGTAGCCTTTCCATGCCCTAAAAACTAATGTTTTTAAGGCCTGCATTTTGTGTCTGACAATTGAAGGAAATTAACAATTCTGCACAACCTAGAAAATACTTCTTCTGCAACATCCAATCATATCAGTCCATGTGTGACCCATATATACACGAGAATACATACCCATATATACATAGGTCAGGGATTGGCAGAACGCCTTCTCGCTCTTTCCTTTCTACATCTTGGAAAGAATCTCCTGTTCCAGAAGGATTAAATATTTAATAGGAAGTATATTATCATGATTTGTGTTCCTAGAATAGTAATCTCCCTACTATTTGCATAATTCTAAGAGATTTAACTAAAATTCTCTATAAGCAATCTTACTTGCTTCCATAAGGTGGATGGGATGGATGAGCATCGCTTGCCCCCACAGGCCGTGTTGTTAACGCAGGGCCCCCAGCGGCTGAAGAGGGTATGGCACGAGCACTGTAAGGGATGGTTTAGGAGGTGGTCTATGGATTACCAACAGATGGTGGCACTGGCAGATTCTGATGCGCAGAATGGGCAATTGGATGCGGGCTATGCTGCCACCCTGTGGGATGCCTCTACTCTTGCAAAGCCCAAGACAGAGCACTATCACGCCAGATTAATCCCGGCCTTGAGCATGGACCCCATCGGTGCCAGAAAGCACACATCTCTGTGAAGAAACGGAGAGCTATTGCTGCCATAAGGGCGGGTTCCCATTACCTCGAATTGAAACAGTCATTTGGGGGTGAATGGCGGGCACGGGATCCCCGGGGAGGAGAGGATATGTCGGTGTTGTGAGATGCACGATAGAGGATGAGCACCATGCCCTCCAGTGTGCCAAAGATATGCCCATGTCCGAGCGAAGGCACACTGATCTTAGATGCTCGACACACCGCTACATCGATTACTTCGCATCACCTATGGTAGCGCGGACCGGAGCTTACATCCCGCAGATTTCGGCCGTCCGACTTGCTCTTGAGGGGCATGGTATTTGAGAGCCCTCTTGTTAGGGTTTTTCCTCCCAAGTGGGGGTTTTTTCATCCCGGTAGTAGGGTTCTACTGTACAGTTACATTGTTTGTTTTTGGTGTTGGGGTTTTTGGCTTTTTTGCCTGTTCTCTGCATGTACCGTCTCATAGGCCTCTGGCCTCCGTGGACGTTAAAATAAACTTCCTTCCTTCCTTCCTTCCTATCGTTCACATAATTTCAAGAGCTTTGACTAAAATTCTCTATACATTTGTCTACAATCAGGGCAAAAGAATTTAAAAATTGCCATTATGCCTGATATTGTAACTCATGCTAGGTCTGTGACAAAGGTTTAGATCTATGTCCATTTATGCAAACAGGGCTTTCTTTGTATTGCCGTATAAAGCTTCTTACTTTGAAAATAATTGCTTTGCATTGGTAGTGTTGGCTAAGAAAAATTGCTGCATTAAACATGCAGTCAGGCCACTAGGTCAAGCCTGAATAGACAGAATAATATGTTATTCTCAACGATTGCAAATAGTTCTATTTGTACTAGTAGACCTAGATGAATGTGTGGTTTAAGTCATGCCATTTTCTAACGGGCAACCCCTTAATGGGCCAGCATCTTCTTGTTGTATACTAACCTAAGAGATACAGGCATCATGTTCCTGTATATATTCGTTGATCTAGCCTTTTTGAAAGTAATATATAGAGACACGAACCTTTCATAACGTATTCACAAGTCGTCTGCTATTGTCTTTCTACTTTTTACATGTATATTTGCTCATTTATATGTTCTTTTATTTTTTTTCCTTCTCTTCTCGTTTATAGACGATGATTCCTTATTTGGATATCAATAGACTACCTATGGTGAAGGACCATGTGAAGCAGGAGGCTCAGGTTTAGGCTGAGGTTTTAGGCTTAGGCTGAGAGAGATTTTTAGGACAGTGTAGCAACTTTTCAGGAAAATGTTGCTAGGATTGTATTTTTGCAAGAGCTTTCTCTAAATGTTGGAGCTCCTGTGATCGCTTTTGCACTAGGCTAGTTTGATGCAGTTGTAAATGTGGAGATAATGAAGAATCCGGCTAATCCAAAATAGTCTATAGGTCGAGCTTTGGTGGAGATGGAAAATTCCCAGGCAGAACAGAATGTGATCGCCACATTAACCGGCAGGATTTATGATCAGTACAATCTTGAGCGTCCATTGTAGATCCATGATATGCCGAAACCTTCACTACCCGCCCAGAATCAGCTTCCCCTTCCGCTTGGTAATATATGTTCAGCTCTGGTGGTAGCTTCGGTCATGATAATCTTGTTGTGGTCATGATAATCTTGTTATGGATCGTGACAATCTTGCTATGGGCATCCGAACCAGTGATAAATCTTGCTCTGGGTCGTGAGAATCTTGCTACTCCGTTTGTGGCCTACCGGTTAAAGGGGATAAACACCACTGCTTGCCCCTTACAGCAGATAAAGCCCGGGGGGTGCACTTATACATAAAGGGGGTATGGCATCTGCGTTCGGAGGGTAGCAAAAAGCCCCCCTTGTATTTAAAAGGCAATTTGACCTCTCTGTGTATAGATATTGCTCCAAATCAGTGCCAAAAAACACCCCTAACCCCTAAGTATACGTACGCAAATGGTCCAAAAAACACCCCTCCGTTGAACTCTCATGGGTTATACGCTGATCAAAGGTGAATCCCCCGGGAGATAAAGGAACTCGCCCGTTTATCTGCTGCAAGGGGCTCGCAGGGGTGTTTATCCCCTTCATCAATGAGTACCTTTTTATGGTTGGAGGTATACCACGTTACAGCACGAAAGGCCACTGCATCCTTGTTTTCACCTCTCTTGAGGAATAAACTGAGATTGGTTCCTCGTCCAATTGGAAAAGGAGGAAAGGTTGGAAAGAAGCTTATCAGCAAAGGAATGTTGGATATAAGGCAAATCGAGAAGAAAAAAACTCTTCGCATTTGATGCCATCCTCCAGATCTTCATGACAAAGTTTTTCTCTGTATCCGTTTTCCAAACTCCTTAATATTTCTTTTTTGGTCCATTTCCAAAAATACATAGGATTTTGCCTTATTCCGGTCATCAGAGTGTGATTCAAAGTAAGAACATCAGAATCAAGAAACCCCATCCCCCCCCCCTCCCCCCCCACTTTGAAATTCCTCGGGCTGCCTTTGCACCATATCTAGGGCTATGCAAACCTAAAGAGCTACTCGCATTTATTTGTGCTACAGAAATATTAAATGTTGCAGCTAAAATACTAGTCCTGGAGCCTTATGTTTCTGTTAAATGTTTGCATCCAGTCTATACCATACAGCACACAAAGAGCTTCTAGTTTCTAGCTGATATCAGATATCTGGCATGTGCAGGCAAAGGTTTGCACCAAACATGTTATTATCTATTCTACATTACATGGATTTGCAACATCATCGTCTCATTTCCTTGGAGCATCTTTAAACCTTTGCATGCAGGATAACTATCACAATGCCCCAATTAAACCCCGTAAAAGAATCAAACAACTTGAAAACTCATATATTGCCACTGGAATTTCCAAATATCGTGGCATGTCTTGATGCATGGACCTTGATACTTGAATATAAATTTCATGAACAAAGTGATAAGACAATCCAACCCATTCAATGCGTGCATTAATACACTTTCCTCTGCCAGTTTGCATTCTGCTTCGTCCACCTTCAACGAATTTTCAGCACCATATATGAGAAGAAGCTTACAAATTATCATTGGCATGCACAAGCTTATAGTTTGCAACAGGGCTTCTACTTTAACACATGCATTTAATCATGAACATAGTTCACCTCTTCCAGAATAGTCATCTAGCCTAGCTTATTGAAATTGGCAGAAGTTGATCACGACAATTATCTTGAACATATCCAGATATGGTGGTTGTCCATGACTGCACATTCCTATCTTACATTCTTTCAGATACTGCATCCAAGCATGAACCCATTTTCCTACTGCTACATTTAACAGATTAGTGGATGCAACCATACCTTCTCATTGCAATGTGAAACCAAATAAAGTGTCTCCTTATGATAATCTTTCCTTGTAAATGCAGCAATCATGTTGTTCCATGAGATCATATCCTGCATAGGCATTCTATTGAACACTTTGCATGCATGTACCAGGTTCTTTCATTGCCATACATATCAATTAAAGCATTGCCTAAACCCTCAATTCAAGTGCACACATTGCAAGATGGAAGAGTGCAACTGCTGCACTTTACTCAGGCTAGTGCATATCTTCAAGAAAGCAAACTCATCTGAAAGTAATCCTTCCTGATTCATTTCACAAAATAGTTAAAATGGCTTGTTGGCTTTCCATTCAGAACGCATGCCCTAATCATGATATTCCACATTCCAAGATAAATAATCCTTTGGCCAATTCTTAAAAAAGAAGGGGGGGAAGAATAAAAATAAAAATCATATTGACTGTAGAACCTTTCATAGTTTCAATATGAAATTTGCTAAAAAGCTTAATGTCCAGATTCGAACCTAGAGGTTGAATTCCAAAAAATTAGCAATTCTGGAACATTACTTGCATTCAGATATGTTGCATAGCCAACATATGCACAATATAAGCACACTTACATGAATTTGAAACAACAACAATAATCATAGTACTTCTATATCATACCCCAATGTATGCCTCATTTGTGAATATCAAATGCATGAGGAATTGATCCCCTTGCTAAAGAGAACCTAGAGGTCGAATTGAAGGAAATTCATGCGTTAATAGGTTATTTAAATTTACAAGAAATTTATCGCGGCGGCCTTGGTTAATAGGTTATTTAAATTTACAAGAAATTTATCGCGGCGGCCAAGGCCGCCGCGAACATTTCTTTTGCTCTACTCGTGGCAAATGAGGGTTTGTATTAAGTCGAAAGTAACTCAGGTATGGACTACTAAATGTGTCTAACTTGGAGAACTCTAACCTCCATATTGTAGATGACCAAAAAGAGGCAATGTTGCCCTAGTTGAGAACGGACCAGGAACGACAAAAGAGAAAATAGAAAAATATAATATGATTATATATATGAGCATGGAGTTGATCTTTACAACAGCTGTTTTTATCCTGCCGAAGAAATCATTATGACAGCCATTAAGATTAGCTATTGCATCTTGCAATCTTGGTCTCCAATGTGTTTCATGGTAGCGAGTTGCAAGTGTTGGCATATGGTACAGATAAGACTTCCCACACCTTCACGAACCTGGTTCATTATTCAGAAAATGGTTAGTAAATTCATTGGTCTATGTCTACACATTTTGTTTTTTTAAGCAATTTGCTTTCCACATATCTTTCTATTGGTGCTACATTGCTTTTTATCTCTCAGGAGATTAGAATCTCAACCATGTTATTTAATTAAAGATCTTGCTGAGCCTTCCTATCTCTCAGGAGATTAGAATCTCAACCATGTTATTTAATTAAAGATCTTGCTGAGCCTTCCTGGCTAGGTCCTCCGTGAATTTTTAATGAGCATGTGCCAGATTGTTATCGAAATTATTATACTTATTCGCAATCCAGGTTTGTTAAATGCATCTAATGAAAGAGTATTTTTATGAAAGAGTCTTTAGGTCTAATAGAACTTCGTTATTAACTTGGTGAACTCCTTGATGTGGCTAGCATACTGCTAAATATTTAAAGATTCCATCATTGTGGTGCCACTTCCTTTGTTTCCTTCTTTTCTTTTCATTTTAAAATTTGTGGGAAAATGTCAGGTGTTTACCTGTGGCGTTGAGCTTGTTGCATAAGGCACAATATCCTTCAAGATTTCATGGTGGAGGGCTATTTCTTCCTCAAGCATGTGTTGTGGCTTAGTTTCAAGCACTGCAGCTCTACTGCAGCTCGGATAAACGTTATCCACTTTGATACCAAACTGTTTGATGCATTTTCTGGTAGTGCCTCTGATATACACTTCAGAATTTTCTGTTGTAGTGGAGGAGCACCATTGGTATAACACCTTTTGCCTCCAACAGCGAAATTTATGCATGCAGTCCATTCAGGCACAGATTCTAAATTTGCTTGCAGCACAACCATTCGAAGTGTGGAATATAACCAATCATTCCAAGCCTTATTTGCGGATGCTGTTCCAGAACGCAGAATACCAGCTATAATCTCAGCTGCTACACATTGCTTATTTCTTTCATCAAATGATTTTGCTGCATCTATCAATGGTTCATGTAAGATATCTATCACGCCACTTCCAAATACTTGACAGAGGCGTTTGAAAAACTTTGCAAATGTTGGAGAAAATTCTTTTCCTTCTGCTTGTAAGTCCCAATTTCTATGAGGCCACTTTTCATGTACCTCGGCATGTAAGAACCCAAAATATCAGATAATTTCGATTGTTGATATTCATCATCAGAATAATGATGGTCAAGTGCAAGTCCTGCTTTAGAAGATCTCTAGTAGATAGTTCAGCATTTATCTTAGTCTCACATGATGTCGGCAAGATGAAGAGCAATGAAGTAATTGAAACACGCCTCAAAGCAGGAATGTCACTTTCAAGATTGTTCAAGAAGTGTCCTGAAAATAAAGTTGAGTGGTCAATTGATCCGTTTGCAGTCAACAAATTTGAGTTAAATATAAATATACCAGTGATCATGGCTCTTAGCAGTAAGAATACTATACCATTTTTGTAACTCTTGCCCATGATGTTCTTTCCAGAGATGAAAATGTAATTGTACTCCTTTCCAAATTGATTTTCTAGATGTTTACGCATGCTTGGCCATCCCAAGCAGTTGGCATCAAAATGAAATACTTGCTCAGAAGAGGGCATCCATTTAACGGAAAACCAAACTTATGTTGCAATCTAAACAAAATGTAAGCTAGAAACGCCGACTCTAAGTAGCAATCAAATGATGGCAACTACTGTGCGAATGGTCGCAGAGATGCAAAACCTTCTTATCTTGGGCTTCGGGAGAAAAGAAATGAACTAAAATTTGGAGCAAAATTGTTCATAGCGATAGCCACCTGCCATAGACAAATCCGTCTCAAGATGTGGGATGGGTAGGGAAGAAGCCCCAGGACTCCACTGCTCCAGCCGTATGAACCAACCATCTGCGCAAACACAATGAGCTTTTTCAGAAAGAAAATTTCGCCCTAGATAACGGACACGATAGCACATCAAGCACACAAAATAAAACGATGGACAGAGGGAAACAAAACAAAAAAGGCATAGGAAGGAAGCACCTATTAGGACGGCCTTGCGCAACCATAGCTTCCCGCCCGACAGTCTATTGTTAGACTTTGCTCCAAAAAAAGAAACGGCCTGGCGTACGACCGCCAGAGGCAACATGCATGGATTTGGCCCTCGAAATTTCCTAGCCCCAATGCTTGAAGCTTCTGGCTATGGTGGAACAGGGCGCCGTTGTTGCACGACTCCGCAGCCTGAAATTATAAGGCGGACTTAGAAGGCAGGCTATGGCTTAAAAAAGACTGCATCATTTTCCTTTCTGCAGCAGGTGCGGCCAAATCCGGCCTGAACAAAACCTCAAGACCACAAATACCATGATCTATATCAAAATCTTGAGGTAGTCTGCCGGAGTTGCTTGGAGAGCAAGAAATCCTAGCTTTTATCCCTTTTTTTAAGTTTTTAAGTTATTTTTTTAACACACGTGTCGTGCTACGGCTTTTTCCTGAGACAGAAATATTCCATCAAAGAACAAATGCATCTGCTTCGTATATGTTAAGACAAGACTAAGAGATTTCTTGACAACATTTTTAAATTAAATGCTACACTTTTTTTTAGTGTTCAAGAATGTTAATTGAGCCAAAATGATGCAGCCACTTTCCTCTTACGAGCATTACATTACAAGCTCTTCAAGACTAGCATCTTTGTTTGCCTGGCATTTAGGACCAGCGGATCTGCCGAAAGCAACCATTCAATCATCAAGAACCCACCAACAGAGCGATGAATCAGAACCTTGCTATGAGGATTCAACCATAAAAAAACCAATCCATGCCCTCTTCCTCCCCTACCAAATTCGATCTCTGTACCCACAAAAATGAAATTTTGCTGGATTGGAACCCGTTAACAATGTTTTTTAACTGATCTCTACTCACCATTCACTTGCCTACAAACGAAACATGCAGCTTGCATATCAAGCCCTTCCAAGAAAAATCTGTCCTCATCTGTTAGCCCAATTTTAGGATACAATATTTCGTTGATTTGGTATGCATCTCAAACTGTTGCACCAGAATCGGCATGCAAATTCAAAGTTGGGGTCATGTCTGCAGTCCAATAGTTTCTATTGTGGCCCAACAACTTTCCTTTGTTAAACCATTGCACAATTTCTCTCCCTAATTCAAACAAAAAGCACCAAAAAAAAAAAATCGTGATATTAAGCTGCTCAATTTTGGCATCAAACTGCTCAAAAACCATATTTATACGACTTCCCATACAATACCATCTCGAAATCGTACTCCCAACCTTTGCATGAATACCCTCCCACAATATGGATTTGACATGCAAACTTTATGGCGTGACCCTCCTTGCACCCAAGTTGTAAGCAACCAACCTGTAGGATGAAATGTTGTATACGTATTAAATGAAGTTTCCTGTCGTTCCATATATATCCAACAAGCTAAATACAAAAAGCTCCTATTTCAGCAACAAATTTTCTTACGTTTTTCAAACTACAGAACTAATTTAAAAAGATATTGCAGCAACCATTGGATTTCCTATCAAGTAATAGAACTTCGGCTGAATCGAATATGAAAAACTACTAACACTGGCCACATGCTAGAGTCCTCCAAATGGAGCGACAGAAAGATTGGCCTCCCTCATCCTGGCATGCAACAATTGGAGTCTGTTGGAGTGCTCCAAACTGACCTCCACTCTTGACCACTTCCTGCTTTTAAATTGACACATGCCATGACCATGGCTACATCATGCCAGATGTTCCCGGCATCATTACCTCTTCCATGACAATAAACATCATACAATTTTTAACTGCCAATAATAAACCTGCTTCACCTTTAATGTGATTCGCATTACCATCTTCCAGAAAATTAAAGACACATTGAATATATACAAATTGTAACCTGCTGCTAAAGCTTTACAATAGGCTTCTACAAACTTCAACCACCTTCAAATATTTGGTAAATTGAAATTAAATTGAGTCGTTCTTACGACCATGTAAACCAATCTGTTAATATTGGTGAGATGATTTGTTATGTTACAATAAGGAGCCAACAGCACTGTTACTAGAACTATCCTCGTTTAACAGGACGTTGCACATATGACTTGTTAGGATCCTCTGTCTTCAATTTTGGAGGACGCAGCTCCCCTTTCTTTGTCTGCACAAAATTTAAAAGCAAGTTAAAATATCTGATACATATACGTAAATTATTATTAATAAAGTCATTGTTTCGCATTGTGGCCACAGGTATATGCCGTCACCATGAATTTATACCTTTTTGCCTGCTTTCATGAAATCCCTCCAGCTTGTAACCTGTATATACAAGACGAAATTAGCAGAAAAGAACTTTGACCATACGTAATAAAAAAAGAACTCTTGGGTAGCTGCACAGCTCCTGCAGGGTGGCTTCAATGGGATAAATCACATGGGCTTCATATTTTTGACAAGGAAAAGATATGTCGTCTTATCTACAAAATTAACTCATTTTCCTAAAATGACAGATTCTCATTGGCAGACTTGCTCAATAAAATTCTGCCAATAAATCACTAGACTATTCATGTAGAGATTGGCCAAGAAACATGGATAGTAACCTCAGAATTATGAGCCATTTACCCTGTTTTCTCTTGTGTCTTCCCACTTTTGTTCATCTTCTCGTTTCCTTTTCCACATTTCTCGGGCTTCTTCTTCGTCTTTCTTAAGCCTGCCTTCTTCTTCTGATATCTGAAAGAGTGCAGATGGATTAGATTTAAACATCAAACGAAAAAATATATGCATTTCATGTTCATAGAAAATGGAACTTTTAATACTTTACCCGCATCTGCATTTTACGTCTCCTCCATTCTTGATCAGTTAGTATCTTACGAACTCTTTCCTTCCATTTCTGTTTAAATTCTTCTGAATTCTCATATTGAGTTTCAGATCTACCCTGCAACAAGTATGATAATAATAATGTTTTAGCAATTGTGATGCCACAACCATCTTGCAATAAAAATGAGATAGAGAATATTAATTCACCTCATCGACAATTGATCTGATCTTTGAAGCATTATCCCTTTTCAGCTCTTTCTTCCTTTCTGCTCGTAACTCATCTGCGAAAAAGAATATGAATAAAGAACCTAGTTCTTATAACTGATCCTCCCACTTAATTCATTACACCATGTGTACCTTTTGCAAAGTTTATCTGAGTGATAATGTAACTTCTTTCTTCAGGATCTAAAAGCAGCTGCTGAGCCTTTGCTAATGCTGAAGGGTCATATACTTGAATCAGTAAAACCATAGTGATGTAAAGCAGCAAAGTTCCTACATTACAAATACTCTTTGAATTCAAATCAAGGCTACCAAATGTTAAGCATTGAGCTAATCAAGTCTGCCTCCTAACATCTGGATCCCATAAACACGTTGGAGTGACCCAGTAAATCAGATCACCATGGTCATAGCCTGAACACCTTGGATTGTCCTAATGTCTCACTCTCAAAACTATGCTAACAAATGGCAACCATAGAAAATATGATTATAGTTAAGCTGGCATTGGAGAAAGATCAAAAGCATGGATCAATTTCTAAGTCCATCTTGCAATATGAGTACTTTTTCCATGGCCCAAATGGGCGTGCCATTTGAAGTGGAGGGTTTGTCTTTGGTGGTTTCAATGGTTTGCCAATCACTTGCAGCTTGTCTTTATATTAACTCTATATTGGAAACATGTGCAATTAGTTGAGCGATATAGTATATACCTGCAAAAGCTTCTTTGGCTTTTGGATGTTTGCACTTATCTGGATGAACCAAGAGCGAAAGCTGGCATAGAAAATGTCAGCTATCATACAAAATATGTCAAGACAACCCAAGAACTGAAACCAACCTTTCTGTACTGTCGCTTGACTTCCTCTTGTGTAGAATCAAATGGCAAATTAAGATGTTCGAATGGATTTAGCTTGAAACAGGCAAGCACCCTAAAAAAATTATAGACGTAAGTACAACTTCCATATCTTTCCAAATTAAGTGCATGCCTACTGGATAAAATGCTCATGCATCGCCAATGTGGGGATGGACAGTACTTAAAAAAGACTCGTTGCTTGGCAGAGAAAAATGACTCTCAGGATGTCTTATGACGCAGGAACCAGCTATATTGATATGCAGAGTCCTAGATTCTAAGAAGAAACAGAACTTGGTAATCGCAAAAATTTGGATAAACATATAAATTGACAAGCAATTACCTCACAACTTCATTGTCGCGCTCAACCTCGCTCACTTCGGCAAAAAAATCTTTCAAGAGCGCATCATCGATATCCCCCATGGGTAATAAATAACGCGAAAAAGTGAACGCTTTGCGTGCCTGATCGTATTAGGAAGGATCTGTACCAATGCTACAAATCCCCCGGCCGGAGAACTGAATTAGGTTTTCATGTCACTACCAATCCAGAGCTAAGAATTAATATCCCACTCGACGCAGCTCAAAATTCGTGCAACAGCAGCAGGCAAGGGCGAAGATTAGAACGCAGACCCAGCTTTCAAGGTATGGTAACTCCGGCGTCCTGGCGGGCTGATACCAGGAAGGCGACTGGCCGATATCAGGCCCCAGTATAAAAGTAAACAAACACGCTTCTACGTTATACATACATCTCCTGAATATAGATTGGCTACTGGGATACTCCTAATCTCAACAAGCATTATGATACGAAACACTATGTATGCATGAGCAGAAAAGCTTGCTTCCCATGGAGTGGTGAACTAAGCATCCATGTGTTTTGGAACTAAAACTCAACAAAGGCATCGACGTTTCTCAGCATGTAGAAGTGAACCTAGATTTGTCATCTTCAAGCTTTATTTTTATCATTCTACAGTGCCATAGTCACCTGGTCTCACAGCAAATATGTAAATGAGGCCGGATTTGGATCATGGTTCCCACCATCAACCTTTGAGCACTTTGGAGCACCAGTTATAGAAATTAGTCATGAAGCTCATCGATGTCAATGTGGAGCAACTAAGGTGTACCATTTTACTAGGCCATTTTTTTTTATCTGAAGCGTATAGGGTCTTGGTTATCTAGGCATCTCCAAAAGTTGGGTCTTTCAGCATATCAATCCATCAAGCTTGTAGCAAAAAATGAACAATATTTTCTTCTCATATTTAGTCTGTCTAAGCCAATTGCCCAACTAATCGAACGTGGTGTTGAGCCTTTGTAAAACCTTTTCTTTTGCATCAGCGATACGTTCTTAGTTCTTTTTCATGCAAATTAGATTCTTTATATGTCGTAGTTTTGATGCCATTGAGGACTTTCCTCTATAGCTGCAGGATTCGAAGTTCATTTCTGCCATTGCAAATCACATTGGACTCCATCTTCAGCACTCTATCTATCACTAATGGCCTCAAGAAGATTTTACAAGACCCATCTCTGATCTCTCCTCTTTCTATCTATCTCCCTTATCTATCCTCAACGGCCCAATTTGAGGAGTTTACCCATGTTAGTCAACACCAATACGTTCAAGGGACCTACCCTTGAGAAACTTGGTCACGCTTATTACCAATTCCAAAGCATCACCTATGAGGAGCTTACTCAGACATGCTACCAACGCCTACTGCCAATTCTAAAGTACCGCCCATGAGGACCTTACTCACACCTACTACTAATTCCAAAGCATCACTCGTGAGGAGCTTGATCATGCTTACCACCAATTCCAAAGTATCACCCATGAGGAGCTTATTCACATTTACTACTACCAATTCCAAATATCACATTATTATGAGGAGCTTACTCACACCTACTACGAGCCTATTCATACTTAGTCACAGTTACTACCAATCCAAAGCATGACGCATGAGGAGATTACTCACACTTACATGACATACAATATTCCAATTATGAGGAGCCTATTCCAAAGTATCATCTATGAGGAGCCTATTCATACTTAGTCACAGTTACTACCAATCCCAAAGCATGACGCATGAGGAGATTACTCACACTTACATGACATACAATATTCTTGCCAATTTTTTACCCATGTTAATCAACACCCATATGTTTATACCCATATTACCTAACATCCATTCGTCAATCCCTCTTTCTTTTTCCTTTTTATCTATTTTTGCCAATTCCAAAGCGCCGATGAGGAGCTTACTCACACCTACTATCAACACCTACTATCAATTCCAACGGATCACGCATGAGAATCTTACTCACACCTACTACTAGAAGGTATAATGCAGTTGCTTCGAATAGAACTTTATCATATTGGTTAATAAATTAGAGGTAGTTAGATGACAATGTAATAAAAATACAGAATAAACAAGGTTAAAGAATTTATCCATATGATCCATTACCTTTGGTCTCAAGAGGGTAATGTTATAAAGATAATCATTTAGAAAAACAACAACAAATAACAAATTAGGCATCTTTCAAAAGATAGCTTAAATTGAATCTTTAGTCCACAAGTGTTGGATTTGCATGATGGTTTGCAATAAAAGCGTCGATGGCTAAAGTAAGCATCTGGTAGAAGCTGATACAAAGTCGAGGCTCCAAAATAATCCCGAATTAAGCCAACAAGATCTACTTGAATGCCTATGCAAAAAAAAAAAAAAAAAAAAAAAAGCCTTTCAATTTAAGATGAAGAGCTCTCCTATGGTCGAATTCTAAAGAGAACAATTCCATCACAATCTACATTTACATGCTAGAAGGGCTTACACAATACATTCAGTGATATCAAACCGTTACTTGCTCTTGAAATCTATACTCTTAACTTGAGCAGCTCGCATAAATAGGAAGGGCAGAGGGTAACAAATCAAAGGAACCTTGAATCCCGGGGGATGCACTTATACATAACGGGGGTATGGCATCTGCGTTCGGATGGTAGCAAAAAACCCCCCTTGTATACGCAATTTTAAAAGGCAATTTGACCCCTTTGTGTATAGATAGTGCTCCAAATCAGTACCTAAAAATATCCCTAACCCCGCAAATGGTCCAAAAACACCCCTCCGTTGAACTCTCATGGGTTATATGTTGATCAAAGGTGAATCCCTCGGGCCTTGAATGGGTATGTTTTTGTTAGTGGCATGCAATTTAGCATGTTGCGACATGCGGTGCTATGGAGGTGGTGTGTGGGCTTTTTTCGTGTTCTTCACTTATTTCTTCAGGGTCATCGCAGTTGTTGATCACCCGCCAATTTCCTTTTCAGCATTTCGAATGGTTGATCATCAAGCCATCTCATCAATCCTGAGTCCTCAAACCATCTTATCGAACCAACTTATCGATCTCGAATTTGCTGCTACTTGGATCATGCTTCCAATCTTGAGTAATTGCAAAGCTTGGCGGGCAATTATAGTATATCTGTCTTGTTAATTTGGGATCTTTCGGTCTGGTGGAAAATATTTTGGGAATTTTTTTAAATTGTTTTTCAAATGTTTTTTGGGAGCTTAGACGCGGGGAAAAGATCCCGATTTTCCAAAAATCGAAGAAGTTTTTCATCTATCATTTTTCGGATTCCCTATGTTTTCGATGGATTCCTATTTGGATGTTGCAGTTGGCAAGAAAGAAAGAAAGAATGAATGATTTTTATCGTCCATGGAGACCAATCTGCCTATGGGACTCAATGAAGGAGTGCAGCAAACTTATTACTGTCTAAATTAAAAAAAAAACCCTGTCTCGAAGGGTTTTCGAGGGAAAAACTGTGGCAAAATAAGAATACTGTCAAACTGTACATGTATACATCATCATGAAATATATGTATATATACATGTCAAGTGTGTGCGCGAGAACGTAGCTGATCTCACATATCCATGACCTCTTGAAGGTATGATCCCAATATTCATACGAAAGCTGTGCTCAATGTCACATGTAGCGGCTGGTCAGGCCTGACCAACTCAGCATAGCGCGTCTGGATTTGATCATATACTGGGCATCTTTGAAGGGTATGAGATTCATCCGCAATGACTCCCATTTGGCAGCATTGACAAAGCCTGTTTTGGCATGGCTCACCAATCCATTTGCCCATCTCAATTCGAAGATGGTGTGCCCCTGTGCGAATGAAGGCAATGAATCTGTGCCTTTACATAGAAAAATGTGTATCCAGGTAGCATTGCGGGCCCCGTTCCGATGTGGGATTTATGTGGCACTGGTAGTATGCCGTTTTGACCTGTTCAAGGACATTGGCATCCGAGAGCATACTGAGGAAGCAAGTGTCAAGATAATGCCTCAAGCTATGGCGATCTGCCTCTATTTGCACATGTATATACCTATGCTCCTGCACAGTCCATCTAGCCAACCATTGAACTCTCTTTTCCCTCCAGCAAGCCTTGAGGCACTGCGGCCCCATTGTCATGATATAAGCTAGGTTAGGGAGACAAGCATCGTCCATATTGACCACCTTCTGAAAATGGACAATGTGATGATCAAGAGCCGTCTTCTGAAGAAGCAAGAAACATGTCTCCTACAACAGATTTGATATGGGACTGTGGACTTCAACCCCAGTGCTCGTACCAAGAAGGCTTTGTGCACCTGCTCCAAGTCATTCTAAGTAGCGAGGGATAATACTGGGTTTCATACTTCAACACCGTATAAAAGGACATGCTCCATTGATACCTTGAACCGGTGCGACTGATACCTTGAACAGGTGCGACTGATGGGCCCAATCATACAGCTCCGCTCTGTGACTATTGTTCTGCATTGCATATAGTGCCTTCCAGTCCGCTATCACTCCTAGCCGCATGGATGTGATGGATGTGTCCCAATGCATGGTAGAAGGAAACTCCACTCCCAAATATTTGTATGTGGGTGCCAGTTTCATATTTTGCCCTCGGTAACTGAAGGAGGAGATCCTCGGCTAACGTGAGGATGATATGAGGACCACCTTAATCTTGGCCAGGTTGACTCGCATATCAGTCGCTTGTCAGAATGTGTCTAGGGCATCGAGATGGCGCTCATTAGGGCGGATTTGGGGTCTGAAAATGCCCTTATCTTGGGTTAAAGATTTCCACGTCAGATTCACCAGGACCAATCAGGTTTGCGCCTTTTTTACGAAAGTCAGTATTACTTGGCAGGTAGAAGGATGAGCAGGCTTACTTGGCATCCACATGGCGTATTTTCATAGGGGATGCCTGCGCTTTTATTGCAACCATTTTAATGGCCCGTATTTTTCGGGAGTCGCTTCGCCGCCCAAAATAATGGTGACTTTGACCGCCTACTGTCAGCGTCACCAACTCCCTTATCAAATTTTGGCACCAAACTTCTGTACTGTCACTCCGGCGCCTCTATGTGCATCCTCTCCGCCTTCACTCCTCATCTGCAATCCATGTCTCCTGTAATTTCTGTGTTCTTGCCCTATTTACAGAACTCCCAAGGTCAAGAAGTGGGAGGTTTTGTCTCAATAGGTTAGTGGGTGAGTATCTTTGCCATCAACGAGGGGCGAGCATAGAGTTAAGCGACAAAGCGATCAGGCGTCTTGGACACATTGGATAGGTAGGATAAAAGAGTTCAAGTTGAATTCTAGCGGTAGGAAAGTGGAAAGTATAACAATACGACATGCATATACCCCTTCGATATGGCCAAAGAGCTAATCTCCACCAAAAGCGGCTTCCCAAAATTGCCCGCAAATGGTAACCACCTTAATCGGATCACACGACGCGAAGCTAGTCATCGACTACTTAACTGCGTAGAGATAGTTTCGGCGTCGTGTTACAAACAAATTTATTGTGCGGGTTTATGTTTATCGGGGCGTCGTGGATGTCATTCCGGCGAAAGTATTAGTAGTGTACTTGTCGTGTATCACATAGACATCGAATTGTCCTTTTCAAGGTATGGATGCGTGACCTTCCGGGGTATAGGCATCTGGTTTTCTGGACATGATCGAAAACCGAGCTTGAAGCCGGTTAATTGCCCCTTTAAGTGAACTTTGTAAGCCCGCGACTAATGAGAACAATGTAATTGCAATGAAGAAATGCATGGGCGACGAGGTGCAAGCGGGAATGTCCAAAACCCGGGCGTGAGGATGAGTTTCAAAATCTTCACACCGTTTGAGGTATTTGCTAACATATTCCGGATGGCGCAGGAAGTTCAAAAGCTCAAAGACATATCGTGCTTTCTCCCCACCGCCGATTTTGTGGATGGCTTATTTTTGTTCTCGACTGGGATGTTCGATTCCACGAATCATCCGGTCAACTAACAGAGGTCCGCATAGTTAAGTCCTCCTTTAAGTTCAGATACTTTCTTCCAAAACAATATTTATACGTTAATTGTCAACTAGAATGAAGGAAACAGAAAAAGAGAGGCTGCACAACTTTTTGGGAGCCGTTTGAGGACCATAACAGACACTCCGATGCGGTGGATATTCGAGTATGGAGAGGGGAGGAAGTCATTTATACAGCCACCGACCATTATCAGAGCTAAGAGTGCTAATGGAGATAGAGGAGATTGCTGACGACTTCCATTATTTTATTGATGGCATTAGGATTGGTTATAGGCAAGAGGGAAATGTAAAGTTTAGTGAGTTCGCGATCAACAAGAAATTGTCTATCGCCTAGCGCTTTGAATCTCGGTTTTTTATTTGTGTTTTCGTCCGATGTTTTTTTAGGGTTCCGTATTTTGTCCGATATTTTTTTAGGGTCCCGTACAATTATTTAAAAATGTTACCATCATATTTTACTTTAACTTCTGTTTTTTACTATTTATCTCTAGCCAGTTGTCTATTTTTGTCAGTGTTCGTAGTATAAAGCGCCATCCGCTGAGAAGCCACGGCAAGAACTAAGCAAACTGCAAGGATCCATCCAGGTGGTGTAAGGCCAGGTGATTACATTAGTCCGCCTCCTTCATCTGAATCAAAGTCTCGATAGAGATTCTCCTCCTCCCACCATGCCTAACGAAGACTTCGGAAAAGAAATCCGCATGATGACGGTGGGAGAAGCAGCTCGAGTAAGTAGGGAGGTGCACTCGGTTCGGAGACCGGAGGATGGAAATGTGAGAGACCGGCGAGCGTATATATGGGATTAATTATTTGGCACGCCTCTTCTTGCTCTTATTGCTCCTCCTGCTCCTCCCGGATCGCCCGAACCTTCAAATCAAAGGAGGAGGCCCAACGCCCCGAAAGGGGAAGGCGACCAGAAATGTGAGGAGAGGCCGTAAAGAGTCGGCGAGGAACATCCTCGCAAAATGTTTGGGGTGAGGAGACGGCGGAAGAGTGGCCGAGCAACGAACTCCAAATGCCGGGGTGGGTGAGGGTAGTGGCGGGCGAAAGGCGAAGCCCTGGCATTAAAAGCTTGAGATTAAAAGTATCGGAAAAGCCGAGATGGTCATTCAGCGTCTCCCATTTGCCGGGCTCGTGAAAGAGATTACGCAAGAGTGTGGTGCGATACATCATACCGATTCTGAGAATTCAAGCAAGCGCCTTAAATGCTCTTCAAATGGCTTCGGCCGGTTGGTGTCGATTGCATTCGAGGACTCGCAGACTTGCAACAATACATGCCAAGCGGGTGGCTTTGTCATGCCCAAGGACATGCGCCTCGTCTTACGCATAAGGGATCCCGAGTACTATGGTCAAAATTTTATGGATGAATACAACAAGAAGAAAGACCCCCGAAAAAAAGGCCGTGAAGTGCCTTTGTGTTTTTCATATGTATAATATTTCTTAATGTAATGGCTTTATAAGCTTAATCTCTTAGTCCATTTCTTTCTTAGAAGCCTAGCTTAGCACTTTTTTTTTTTTTAATGTTATGCGTGAGGATCACCTGGCCAAGCAGACAAGCATTGTGCTTTTTGTTGCACATAGTAGTCTTGACGTCGTGTGATCCAACCATAACCCTAACCCTAAAATGTGCGGACAAATCTCCCCACAACGGTGTGTCCCCTTTCATAATCGACAATGGCTACTTGAGTTCAAAAGTGACGGTAGCCTTACGGCTCCTAAACATCTTCTTGCTTTAGTAAATGGCCGCCATGGATTGTTATGTGAAGTTCACGGAATGGTATGCATCAGCCCCTCATGACAACGAGGAAGTTGCGCCCGACTTCGATTTATCCGTTCTATTGCAAGGAGTTGGACATCATGGCAAGCGATGGCGAGCTTGGATGCTATCGCTCGCGAGGTTGCCTTAGCTTTCACCCGGACCGCTTGGTCTCGGCGCCGCGTCCTTTGCGGATGTCCCGGCTCGTGGATTCCAAAACCAGCTCTAGAGGAGGCGGCTTCCCATTTGCAAAGCAGGGGAAGATGTTTTCAAGAATCTTTAGCATAGCGGGCTCCTCTGGGCTGCGTCCTTGTGCTTAAGAAGGTATCTTATTTCTCTTTTGGTTTGCATTTGTTAGTTATTGCATTACCTTTCGGCCAAACCGAAGATACAACTTTGGAAACAATGAAATCTTTAAGCCAAGGGGTCAGTTATGTGTGATGATCTTGACTATGGCGTAGAAATGGAGATAGATCTACAAGAAGAAGAGCAAGAATGTAGGAGTTTTAGCTTGACCTTGGCCTTGGGTGAACCAGGAGGAGGAGATGATTACGAAGGTGATGAGGATGGGGATGAGGATGAAAAGAAGTTGTCGACATAACGCCAATTTTAGTGGAAGGCAAAGAATACCTATTGCTAAGTGATATCTTGAGGAACCCGTCTTTGTTCTGAATGTGTGCTAGGGAAGACGAGCTTATCGATTACCTTGGCGAATGGGTAAACTTAGGCCTAGATTTTGAAGAGGATTTGGACAAAGAGATGTTTGAAGTGTCTAATTATACCGGCAATGCTATAAAGCTTAAAGAAGCCTATGAGAGGCTGGAGTCTCGATTTGCTCAAGATGAGGTGAATCTACCAGCGGAAGAAGAATTCCAGCGTCTCGGGTGCAAAGCTACCAGCGGGATCTCTGAGGTTTGGCGAGGCCCTTGATCAATCAGCGGCGGATAAGCCTCGTAGATGAGGATAAATGTGAAGAAGATAAGCTTGAGGGTTCTTATTTGTGGGAAGTAGATGATTTTTCTTGCCGACATGCACGGGGGGCGAGGAAAGATTGAAGGACTCTACATTGTTACGATATATCTCAAGATTCGTTAATGGGGAGATAATCGTCTTCAGCGAACTTTCAGGTCAAAAAGGTGCGAGTTTGTCTATTACATCCGTGCATTATGCATGTTAGGAACCATTCCCAATTGGCATCAAACACTGAAAGGGTGATAGCAATTCGGCGGGATGTTGTGCTACAATATTTTGATGACCAAGCCGGTCTGCGGGCGAGCAATATGTTAAATTTTGTAGCTGCTGGCTTGACTCACCCAAGGTTGGAAGCTGGGGTCGATAACATGGAAGTCATTGCCTTGTTGGATCGGTCTGGCGAGGGATTGAAAGAGCATGAAATTGACGACGAAGCTTGAAAAATTGGAAGTTATATATTTTCCAACTTGTATCGGTAAAATTATTTATGTACAGATTGTCCTTCGAAATTCCTAATAAAAATTATTTTATTTGTATTTATTCACATCACGCGAAATACATCGATCGATTTTTACGTCATATCTAGGTTTTCGCGTCGTGTGATATTATCTCGAAGAAATGAAATATTATTGGAAAAAACAATTAATTTATTTATTCCTCACCGCGACGCCCGAGAAGCGGCTCGTGTGACTCATGTTATAAATAGAAGACCGATGTCCACTCGACCTCCAATCGCCTTCCGCCTTACGCTCATCTTCTACTTCCGGCTTCCGCCTTCCACCTTACCTCCGATGGCATCATCTTCCTCTAGCAAGCGACCACGCCAAGATAGCACTCCCCGCGCCCGAGCTGCCGTGGACATCACCCTTGCGGTGGTGATGAAGAGATTCAAGGAGATCCATGATGAAAACAACCGCCGTCGCCGAGAATATGGAGGCGGTCGCCGGTTAGCCTTCACGAGGGGAGCCTGCCGACGAAGCGAGACATTGAGCTCGCGGAAACATTAAGCCATGTACCAAGAGGCGACGCAGCGGGGGCCGAGGCGGTTGAAACTGCTCCGCGATTTTGCGTGCCTTAGAAGATATGGAGAAGAAGCTCCGAAATTGCGGAGGATGAGAACGCGACCTTACGGCCGGTGCGGGACATGAAAATCAGCTAGAGGATCATGAAGATCCCTAGTCGTTGTATCTATCTATTTTTTGCTTCAAAGAAAAGTTTTCTCTATTTTTTGCTTCTATCTATCCTCTTGTTCCAATGTATGTTCTGTTTTATTAAAATATCACACGACGCAAAATGCCTTGCTTGCAATTAGGTAGCAATCAATGGATTTCGCGTCGTGTGATCTCCATGCCGTTCTATTTTGCTTCAATGAGAAGTTCTATCTTTAGTTATGTATCAGTAAAATTACTTATGTATAGATTGTATCACCGAAATTATCAATAAAAATTATCACACGAGCTTTCTCTGGAAGAAAAGATGTTAGAAGAAGTAACGGTCCTTTTTCCTCACACGACACGAGAAGTAACGGTCCATTTTCTGACCGACGGCATCCTTCGCGTCGTGTGACTCAAGCTACTACGAAATCCCTGTTATAAATAGAAGACCTTCTATCTTGCCTTCGACCTCCGATCCTCTTCCGCCTTCCGCCTTCTGCTCATCTTCTCCGCCTTCCGCCTTCTCCTCCGATGGCATCTTCATCCTCCTCCAGCAAGCGACCGCGCCCAGAGCTGCCCGCGGACATCACCCTTGCTGTGGTGATGAAGAGATTCAAGGAGGTTCACGACGAAAACAGCCGTCTCGTCGCCGAGAAGATGGAGGCGGTGGACAGGTTAGAATTCACGAGGGGGCTGCTGCATGAGCGAGACCTTGAGCTCGCGGCAACATTAACCAGGTACCGAGAGGCCAATAGCCATAGGGTCGAGGCAGTTTTAACTGCACACAATATTTCGCAGGCGCTAGAAGATATGGAGAAGAAGCTTCGAGCTGCGGAGGATGAGAACGCAGCTTTACGGCTTCAGCTACAGGATCATGAAGATCCCTAGCCATTGTATATATATTTTTTGTTTCAAAGAAAAATTTGCTCTATTTCTTGCTTCTATCTGTTCTCTTGTTTTGTTTTATTAAAAGATCACCGCGGCCTTGAAAAATGCCATTCTTGCAATTAGGTAGCAATCAATGGATTTCCGTCGTATGATCTCCACAACGTACACCTCGTTGTATGTATAAATTCCTAATTTATTAATGGAAAAGTATATGTAACACAAATATGTAGCTAGATTATGTGATAACTTGCAGGTAAATGCGAATTTGCATGTGGATGACAACGTCTATTCACATACGTGGCATGTGGAAGACAACGTCATGCCAAGGACGTGGCATCTTGTTTGCCACAATAACAACTTTTTTTTATGCGGCCTGCATACGATGCGGCTAGGATATGGCGGATCCCATGATGCGAACATAGGCTACCGTTGCCCTAATTGCATGCTATAATTTAAGCCTCGTGGGATTATTACACAACTTTATCGGTTTTCATGGCCGTAGATTCCAACGTATCTCTAGTTTCTATATAAAGCGTCGGAGGCCTTTGTCTTCTCCTATCCGCCATCTCTGTTCTACCACATCCGCCCTCGACCATCTCTCCTGTTCTCCCATCACTTTCAATGGCCTCCGGCTCCGGTTCCATCCTGCTTAGAGATCTTGTCTCAAGTTTTGGTCAAAGAAATTTAGAACATTAGTCTTTGGCGGAGGAACGGATCCGCCTTCTAAAAAGAAAAGAATGATGAAGGCGTCGCCAAGCCGGTTTCTTGCGAGGAGGACACGGCCGCCTTCTATAGGGAGGTGATTTTAGTCTTGACAATCACGGGCTGCCTTAGACCGCGAATGCAGCGCCCACGAGATATAATCTCCAAGCGAGGCTTAGGGCCGCAATCGGCGGGAGAGGTTGCCCGAGCTCAACTTCGATGGCGGGAAGATAAGGTTGCGGAATATGAGAACATGGTTGCGGGGCGGGCAATCATGTTGGAGGAGCGAAAAAAAATTATCAACGCCCTCGGGGAAGAGCTTGCCCCGGCGATCATAGGCATCGGGCTCCTCCTAGAGGGGCCCATTTTTTTTTTAATGTTTGTAATGGTTTTATTTCTCTTTGGGAAAAGTTTTTGACAAATGTGCTGAATATTATGTTTCCTATTTTTAATTTTCAATATCCGTGGTAGAGAGAATGACAAGACAGATCACACGGAGCGAAACCCTTCATAGGGTTTTAAAGCTCGTGTCGTGTCGATTCAGCGGTGGTGTGATCTGATGTAGTTAGAATAGTTATTAATGTGTTCCAAATGACGGTACCATTAATGTGTTCTAGCGGACAACCGAAAGCGAAATCCGCTCGACACGCGTGCGGCTGATGACCGTATGTTTAATATGTTCAAGTGCTAATATATATAAATTGAGGTCCTTGCATTGTGCTCCTTCCGCCGGTTAAAGTCTTTGCTCCTCACTTCTATAATCTTAACGTCCCTCCCATTTGTCATCTATGGCCTCCACATCCTCAACCGCTGATAAGGGAAAACGCAAGAGGATAGAACTCCCTTCTGACATAGTGTTGGGTGTTCTAATGAAGAGGTTGAAGGAGCAAGATGATCTTCTAAAGGAAAATGCCATTACAATTCAGCAGAAAGAAGAAGAGAATGAATTCAACCTTCTCATGCTTCAGTAGCCGGAGAGGCAAATCGTCAGCGATTGAATAGAAGGTGGACGGGATGACATGCCCCAACAACCGCCTTGAGGTGGTTATGACGGCAACGAGGTTGCTAATTCAGCGAAAAAAACACGTTGTGCTATTGGGACAGGGAGCGGGACATTTACAAAGAGATGGTGGACAGATTGGAGGAACGCGTTTGGATAGGGTGATTGCTCGCTTGAGGAGAAGAGATGAAGAAGGCGAAGGCGAGGGCGAGCGATGATGATGATGAAGATAATGAAGAAGAGCTCGCCTTTGGAGCAACAATGAGTCATTGTATTTTGTTTTTCAATGTAACATCTTTCACAACTTTAATCAAAAGTAACCCTTTTTTATTATTATCTTGTAAAGCTTCACCCCACGAAGCCACATAAATGCAAGCAATAGCGAACTCCACTTTATTCGCGGTAGTATGATACAAATAAGATCACACGACGCGAAGCTTCGGTTGTGTGCAAACAAGGTTGGAGGCAAGTACTTGGCGTCATGTGAACATGCTACACATTACAAGTATACTTTACCGATTCTTTGTCTCTTAGATCTCCACCTTCGCGATGCTAGTGGGGCCCTAGAATTTTGCCAAGCAACTTTCCGTTTTTCTCTTGACATTATGCCAATGGTGTTTATGACTTCGGTTTGCTCCTTAAAGCGACCTTCTTGTCGTGTTAGCCATCGCCCTTCTATAAAACCACTCTCATCATCTGTCTTAGAGGGTTGGTTCCCACATTTCCACCCCTCTTTGAGTGTTACGATGAAAGGCTATTTTAGCTTGTTTATGCGACTTCTCCATGCCTTGTGCACTCCACCTTTGCTAGGCTTCCATACTTCCTAAAAACCAAGGTGCATGAGCCCAAAAGATGTGCAAGTAGTGTGTGACTTCACTCTCTCCCCATCGTCTATGAAAGCTTTAATAAATTTGTTATTAAACTTGCACGAACATTTTACGCATCTTCTCTTGTGAGGTCCATTCTCTCGAATGTATGGGAACAATTCGGACAATGCATCCCATGCTTTTTTTTTCAATGCCGAGCGAGCGCCATCTCGTGCGGTCTTGCTCGCATCAACCAGCAATTTTCCAAATTCATAGACCTTTTCTCCCATCCGGTTTCCGTTCAGAGCCTCTCTATGATTCTTTATGAAGCGTCGAGCTTTCACCCCTCAATTGACACCTTCTGACGGCACACACTTGTTCTTCCCGCCCGTTTCTCATCGAGCTCTAATCTTACATTGCCACCATGCAAACACATTCGATAGAACATGTTCAACTCTACGAATTCCTTCCTCTCTTCTCTTCTTGTCGAAATGTTCCACACGAATCTGCAGCTCAAAAATATCATCTTGTCGATGATTCTCACAAAAAGCCGTGCAAAGTGCGATATGAACCCTCTCTAATGGAATGGAGAAAATGCCATGGAACTTGGGATCTTCTTCTCCTCTATTAGGAGCATTTTCTTGGTTAAGGGACAAGGTTGAAACAGTCTTCCCAATTACTTGACTTCCTTGCATGATTGCGGTCATAACAACTTTTGCATGTTCCTTGTCCTCCTCCACTTATGTTGTACATTGTTTTCTCGGTTTTTAAATCGGGCGCCAAGTGAAAAATTACTTTGTAAGATCCATAGTGATCTACTTGCAATTTTCCCCTCCCTCGAATCTAGATATTAGACTCGGGATGTCGGTTTGATTGAACACCCATTTCAATACCTCGTGGGTTTCTTTCTCGAACTTTAAAGAGACCTAACCACCGGTGTCATCTTGATTGACATGAGAACCATTTTTCGACGCGCTTCTTCTCCTCGTCCGTCACCTCTACATCTTTTTTTATTATTCTTGTTGCTCTTTGATTTAGCATGTGCAATTGCATTCTCAATTGCTCTATTCATGATGACAACGGATACCCTCTCATACTTCTCAAACTTGGTCAGTTCCATTTCATCCAATTTTATGCAAACTTCAATCTCACCATTAGTTTTACTCGCAATTTGTTAAGTCATAATATTTGACAAGGAATTGTAAAGAGAGTAACCAGGTCAACCCAAAGATTATTGCGTTCATTCATTCCAACTATATCACAACAATCCTTGCCATTCTTATCTTTTATGGCTATGGCAGGACCAGCACATTCAACGTGGTGCATCTCTCCTAATATGGCATACACCATCTTTGTCCTAGTAACCCTTGTATTCTCGACAATTTGTGGACGTGGAGCGAATACTTTTTTTGTGCCCATTCTTTTCAACGCTTGGAATGGCTTGAATAGAGAACGATAACCAAACCTCCATTGATGCCTACATCATCACAAACAGTCTGTACATCCGTAAGCTTCTAACTTCTTGTAGATCTCTTCTAGTACCATTTTCAATACCATCTTCTTGAGAGGAGAGTTGTAGGGCTGACAAATCATGTCCACTATCTCCCCTGTTAGGTAAGCTAGGTTCTTCATTCGTAACCAAGATTGCTTCTAGTTTCCCCGGATCTTAATTGGCCTTTGCTAGTGTTGTAAACGGACCTTGTGGCGTGACCACTGCGTCTGAATGCACCTGATCCAAACTTGGTTCCTCTATCGGTCGATAGTGCTTCTTCCTTTCTCGCAAGCCAAGGGTGTTTTCTTCAAATTCTTTAACCTACATTGAAGCCCAAAGTTTGCTCTTTCGAGCTCTTGGATCTTTTCTTGCAGCTGCCCTATCACCAATTTGGACTTGTCCACTTCATCTCAAAGAAGTCCCTCCCAAGCCGTCATTCCTTTCCTTCATCACAGTGGAGTAATGAAGCGAGAGAAAAAAGAGCTGCTGGTTTAAGTTATAATTCTCTTGTGACAATCGGAAGCAGCTCATCTCAAGGAACTGTATTCGATTCCGAATGCCTTCATCCTCTCTCAATCTCTCACAATATCCCAAGAGGCCAGAGTTACCGTCACCACAAAATCGGACTAAACTTGAAACGTCCCGAAATGACGGTTTCTTGCCACTCAACGGATCCAATGGATATAAACTGCCATCCACCCAGATGTCGACACTTTTTGAGCCTGCAAGACGCAACATGTCGAGATCTAAGTTCTTATTTTTTAGACCTCCTTTTTTGTGATTGAAGACTGGAGCATATTCGTGAGTCAGTTGGATCCTTATCCACACATCATTTGGAGCTTCCATACCGCGTGGATCGCACGGCGCGAAATGAAGGTGTACAATTTGTATGCCCCAGCACAATTCGCTTCGTTTGAGCCGAACGTCCGTACTAACCTCGTTTTTGAAATTTGCAACGTGCATATGGAAATCGAAAAGTCCATTCTCCTACAATCCATGCTTTTATACAAAAGCAAATTCAAAATTCGAATTGTAGGGGGGGAAAAAGCCAGTATTGGGATGAAGTAAAGATCCCGATTCTGAACTTTTAAAGGCCCATCGCCATGCGCCTCGAAACGAAAGTCTGATACAAAGCTTCAACCTACACATTCAAATTTTGAAATGTAGAAGGCGGGAAGCTTGTATGGCCATGGACTCTAAATGAAAATAGGGCAAGACAAGAATCGGTGATCGCATGCTTGGTATCGACAAACCAAGAGACAACATCATGAGTTGCGGGTATGCTATAATGCAAGTGGCTTTTAGAAGCGCCACGTGTTGCGTCAATGTCTCGACAACCAGCAATTAAATACATATGGCGCCATAAATGTGCGATCCCCTTATTCCGGAGAATATTCCAAGCAAATCGGCGGGAAAAAGGAGGCGGAAATATGGCGTGGAATGGGCGATAGGAGGCCATTTTGAGACCCCAAATCCCAAGGAGCGGAAATATGACGTGGAATGGCTGATAGGAGGCCATTTTAGTTCATAAAACATAATATAACTTGGAATGATAGATATTTTATATGCAAATGGGAGACTATTGATGAGGGACTTGTGTTTAATTTTAATTTGACAACAAATAAGAAAGTGGATCACACGATGCGAATTTAGTGTGTTCCATTTTTGTTGCATATGTACTATTCGCTTGGCGTGATCCTTCTTGAAAAATAATATGCTCTTTGAAAAGGGATAATGACTTATGTACTTAAGAGTGGTAACACATGTATAGTAAAAAAACAAGTTAGGTATTCAAATGTAATTAGAAGCAAAAACTTTTTACATTCAAAATTTTTTATGGCCGTATGGCTTTACATCAGAACATCATTTTGTAAATTTAAATGCCCGGAGGCTTCAACTATTCACAACAAAAAAGCCCGGAGGCTTGCAGTCATATGGTAAGAAGTGGAGGCAAGCTGGAGGCAAGCTGGAGGCAAGCTGGAGGCTAAGAACAAGGAAAAAAAATAAGAGGTGCTCTGCCCTAACAAATTTCATTCATCTGCTTCACCATCTGCAAAAAAAAGAAAAAGAAATAACCGTTAGTTGAATGCTTAAGAAAAGAAAGAAAACATGCATGTACCATGAACTAACGCCATGAGCTCCTCGAAGTCAGCGGATTCGTCGAGCTCCTCGAAGTCAGCGGATTCGTCTTCAACTTCTTCATCTTCTTCATCATCTTCGGCTTCTTCTCCTTCGGTAGACCACTCATTCTCTGAAGAATCTCCTCCAGCCTTCAAGAACACCTGTGATGAACTCCTGCTCCAAAATTTCCTCTGATTCCTCATTCTCTGATTCCTCGTCAAAGGAATCAGAGGAATCAGAGGCATTCAGAGCAAGAACTGTGGGCAGCGGAGGGAACTGCGGAGGTAACACCTCTTCCAGCCGTAATAGGCGCCTCTTGGAGGACACCTCCGGCTCTTCCGTAGTTGATCTCTTCATGGCGATGGACTAGAGAAATTGGGCAGAGGATCTAGCGAAGATTGGGCGGAGATTGGGGGGAGAATGGGTGCCAATCTAGGCTGGAATAGATATAGGCTGGATTAGACGTGAAAATCGTAGGAATTATTCGTATTCCAGTCCTATCAACCATCATTACATGCCATTATGTGCATATCTCGAAATTTGAGCCATATCCAATATCTTCCTTTTTTAACCTTATACCTAAATATCCAATATCTTCCTTTTTTAACCTTATTCCTAAATATCCAATATCTTCCTTTTTTAACCTTATTCCTAAACCTATATGATTTGAGTTTAACCTGAAAATGAACACCAATATAATTCGAATTTAACATACTATTTAATACCAAGATGCTACGTCACACTATGTCGATAATTGGGATTTAAAAAAAAACTCCAAACCCTCCTCGAGAAAACCACGTAAGCCGACCCTCACTTGTGTTTAAGTTTAATTTGACAACAAGCAACTTCCATCTTGTTTAGATCCCACGGCCGCGAAATGAAGGTGTGGTATTTTATGCCCCAACACAATTAAACCGTGTGAGCGAGCGTCCGATACTAACCGTTTTTGAAATTTGCAACGTGCATATGGAAATCGAAAAGTCCATTCTCGTACAATCCATGCTTTTATACATTAAGCAAATTCAAATTTCAATTGTAGGGGTGGGAAGCCCGTATTAGGATGAAGTGAAGATCGGTTAAAGAAGCGCGCCAAAATAAGCGCCTCGAAATGAAAGTCTGATCTCATACAAAGCTTCAACCTACACATTCAAATTTTGAAATGTAGAAGGCGGTGACGCGCACGCTTGGTATCTGACAAACCAAGAGACACCGTCATGAGTTGCCGGTATGCTATAATGCAAGTGGCATTTTAGAAGCGCCACGTGTTGCATCAGTCCGTCTGACAACCAACAGAATTAAATACATATGGCGCCATGAATGTGCAATCCCCCTTATTCCGGAAGAATATTCCAAGCAAATCTGTAATTATGAGAGTTTGGTATCCTAGGTGGCATGGGAAAAAGGGAGCGGAAATATGATGTGGAATGGCTGATAGGAGGCCATTTTCAGACCCCAAATCCGCCCTAATGGCATGTCTGCTAGAGTGTAAGCTAGAAGATCCACATCATCAGCATATATTAACTGCATGATGATCCGGTGCAGAAGGTGAGCTTCGTCGCCCCCATTGTCAGCAAGCCATCTCTCCAATTGATTAATGTAAAGCCCAAACAATGTTGGAGAGAGAAGGCACCCTTGGCAAAGCCCCGATCTTACTATCGAATAAGTTGGCTTGTCGGCTATAACCGGCCTAACCATCTCTCACATAACCTGTGCACTGCATTCTGCAAATCTACAGGAACCCCCAGCTGTCACAATCTTGCCCATAGCTTTTCTCGAGGCACAACATCTAAGCCTTCGCAAAGTTCACGAAGCAACAATATAGGTCATGCTGGCAGTTCCTGTTGTCTTCAACCCGACTCGATAACGTGAAGATATGGTCAATGGTTGAATGTTGGGGCTTGAATTATGCCTGGGTGAGGGTCCGCACCTCTGCTGCCTCTGCCCAGCCTGTCAACTGCTACTCGAAAATCCCAGCTAGTAGTTTTGCAAACACCAAACTGAACATGATTGTTTGGTAATTGGCTGGGCGAACAAGGTGGTCAGCACTAGTAATATGAACGGCCCTGCCCACTTGAGCAATTCTGCCTGCATACCATCCAGATCTGGCACTTTATTGGCAAGATGATGTAAGCCTTGGTCCACGTCTCACTCTGTGATTTGCAGTGTTAGGCCTTCTTGTAAGGATAATGCTGTTTGTGGACCCTGAGGGTTGTATAGCTATTGCAAGTGTTGCCTCCACTGCTCGAGAGTGATGTTCGTCCCTGGGGTCCTGGGGTAACGTTCTAGGAGGTAGAACATTTTCTTTTGCGCTGCGATGTACTTGGCTTTTTTACATTTAAGAAAGATGCGGTACTGTCTGACTGCGTGTGGGCGTAAAGCAGGATCTGTGACCTGGCGGAGCCAGCATTTGTATTCGTTGCACTCCGCATCAAACCACTGATTACGTGGTAAGTTTGTGGTCCTGAAGGTCCATCGAGGGCGGCTAATCCCAAAGCACCTTTCCGCAGCAATCCTAAGAACGTCAATCAGCTGGCCTGTCTGTTGTTCTAATGTAGGGTACTGCAAAATTTCTGCCAGGTCATCTACAAGCATCTGGGCATAAGCCCTGTATGTTCATAATCTAATCGCAGCTGAGGCATGTGAGGAGTTGTCGCACAGGGGGTTCGCACAACCTGCCAAGCCAGCTGCAAGTAAAATGGTAGGTGGTTTGAGTCAACCTCTTCATCCCTATTAGTTGTTCCCACATGTAAGTGCTTGGCAACATGCATATCCTGCTCAGGCACCAGCACATAGTCCACCACACTAGATCCAATCCCCTGATTTTCATGCCTGCAAGTGCTCTTGCGGGAGGACGGCCACTGTGTCAATCCATTGCAAATTAGCAGGTCAAAGAAACCACAGAGCAAAAGCAACTGCCTACCATAGCGCGTGACCTGGTTGTTATTTGATGTCCGTGGTCAAGCTCCTTCTGTAGGACATAACTGGAACACATCATCAGTCAAGAGATCAAATCTCATGGGTTGTTCTACCCCGGTGCGTGCATTGGAGTCGCCAAGGAGTATGACACTGCCCAATTGCTTATGCTTTTGTATGTCATCATATAGATCGATATAGGGGTCCAACCTATCCACATCTGAGTGGATATAAAAAGTTACGCTCTGGGTGTGGGAAGTAGTAGGCTGCCACAAAGAGAGGTCTGCTATGGCAGTTTTGCACACGCACCCATAGATACCGATTATGCCTGTCCATCTAAGGTCGCCCGGTAGTAGCAGGCAACCATCCTATGCACCTGCTTTCCTGTGCAATCATTGAAGACTGAGTAGCGCAGGTATCCTGGCAAGTCGGGTATCATGTGTCCTGCATGTTTCCATGAGGAAGATAAGATCCATGTCTGTGGCAACCGAGTTGAGACTATCCCCCTTCTACCATCGGAATCCCTGACAATTCTAGGAGACCATGCGGAAGCACAATTCCTATTTGTTAGCAGGGGATGCATCTATAGATTCAGTGGTAGCAGCAGAAGGGAGGATGGTAGAAGTGGAAGCGGCGTGAGATGTGCAAGCAACCGAAGGTGAGGCAACCAGAGCAGGGCATGTGGCTGTAGTAGGCGAAGGAGAGGCATGGTCAGGAGTTGTTGGAGGGTTTACAGCATTCATAGCAGCATTTGGCAGCCTGAAGATTTGCATCTTGCAGACGCTTTTAACTTTGGCCAACTCGTGCCTGCAGTTTTCGTGTTGTGCCGGGGTCAAGTCTTGGTCAACATACAGGGCAGTCCCTTCAGTTGCCTGCCCTGGCATAAAATGGCTGCTTTTGCTTGTGCGTTCAGTACTGTAAATGTAACTACTCGAGGGCGGTCTAGACGCTGGATGGCGGCTCGCCCTAATAATGTGTACCGGTGTGTGGAACGTCATTGGAGCGAGGATCAGCATCTGGAGCCGGTTAATGAGGTCTTCCCCTGCCTCTTCTGTCAGGCCACGTACCACCACATTGTGGCTTCTCCGTCTCTATTCTTGGAGCTCTCTGATCATTGGGTCAATGCTGCCCAACGCAACAAGTATTGTTTGCTGTCGGCAGGGCGTAGGTTGTGGCCTACGTTGGGGAGGTGGTGGCATGGGCGGCTTGGCGGTGCAGTAGTAGCGGTCCTGGCTGACGTCGTAAAGACTCTTGGGCAAGTGGGACTGTCATGGCAGGTGTAATGGTCTTTCCTTCCTAAAGCCGAGAGCTTAGCTCTTATTGGAATTGTTGCCGCCTTGCCAATTCATGCATGCACCACTGCAATTGCTCATGCATGAGCCTCTGCATGGAGGCCCTCGCCTTGTTGAGCGATGGCTGCCTGCAGCTCCTGCACCTTCTGATCTCGTGCTGCAGAACTATGCTCCAGCTTTTGTAAGCGAGAATCCAACATATGGTTTGTTGTAGATGAGGCCATTTTCTATGTCTTGACCCTAAAGGGCTCTCAATCGTGACTGGCTATCTTCAAAGGCGACCTGGACTCTTCGCATCACGATAGCAACCTCCTCATCTTCTGATCAAAGGCTGGAGATGGTTGCAATTATCTCCTGCTCAACACATTGCCTGTCCAGTATCATGATTTCAATGGCGGTGAACAAGGAATCCATGCAAACCTGCATGTCAACGAGACTCTTCTTGTTCTTCTGCCTTTCAGAGTGCACTAGGCGAAGGCCATCCTCCAGTTGCTTTAGGCGGGTCTCGCTACTGGAAACACGATGTTTTTCAGTAGCAAGCTGCCTCTTGAGCAATTTGGATGCGGAGGCCTGCATCTCCTCTGCCAAGCAAGCAATTCGAGCTGTGTTGCCCTCTGCCATTGCTTGAACCTGTTTCTAATGCTCCTCAACTGTCTGGTTTGATGGCGACAATGCATGGATACGGCTTGCTGTTAGACTAGAGTATTTGTCATATGTATGCCGAGCTATGCTTGTTGCACGAGACTTTGCCCGCGCTTCTCCTTTCAGTGTGCGTCTGTCAATTTTGCCTGTGTCGTCTAGTCTGCGATTGGGGATGGCATCTATATATTCTCCTAGGAGAAGTTTTGCTGCCATGGCTGCGCTAGGTAGAGGGGACCACGTGTCAGCACCATCCACATGCATATCAGTGGGGTGGGATGAAGAGTCGCAGGGCTCGTCCGGCTCTTCTATCACTGGGGTTGCCATGATTAGGGTATCATCCTACAGACGCTTGTCTGAAATCCTCCAAGCACTTTGATTACACACAACCTCTGCCCCCGTATAGACGTCCATCTCAAAGCTTCCACGTGTAAGGAGCAGGCATAGGCTTTGTCACGTTACAGACACCCGTCCGAAGTGTCCAAATGTAAAATTCAAGCGCAGCCTCTAGTGCAATCTGTGCCACCTTATAGAAGCTTGTCTCAGATGAATAGTGGCAAGGGTCTCCTTTTTATAGACACATGCTTGAAAGCCTCCAGCATGCCAATGTTTGAATCCAAGATGATGCCTCCAAGTGCAAGAAACAAGTGCAGGTTCTTTCACCTTATAGGCACCCGTTTGAAAGTGTTCAAATGTATAAATCAAGCGCAGCCTCTAGTGCAACCTTTACCACCTTACAGACGCTTGTCTCAAATAAAAAACAGCAATAGTTTTCCCTTAAGACGGCCTCTGAAAGCCTCCGGCATGTAAATGCTTGAATCCAAGGTGATTGGATGGTATCACGCCCTCTGAATCCCGCCTTAAAACTAGGTTGCAAACTTGTTATTTTCTCCTCTCGGATCTTAAACAAATGTGTGCAAACTATATATCTTTAGAATCATCACAGAACCAGCATTTCAATGATATATATTGCTACCAAAACAGAGCTGTAAATCAATAGAAGTGAAGAAAAGTATACAGTGCTGGAAAATGGAACGGTGGAAACCCTAAAACTAGAACTGAAGCTCTGAACTCCTGGCCAAACATCAGCAAATCAAATATCTTTGGAAAGACCTTTAAGAGAGCTTTCCAATGATGCAAGCTTTATGAGAAATCGAGTCACAGAGAAATAGATATGAACAAAAATGTAATATGAACCACAAAGTGGTGGTGCAGGCTGTGAATCTGTGGTTTTGCTATGGAAACACCATTCAAAAACATGTCAAAGCATCTATCATCAGAAAGATCTCTAAGAGTGCTTTCCAATGCGATAAATTTCAGCTGAAAAGGAGTTTTAATTCTCCAGATACGATCAAAAATGTGTGGGCAGCACCACGAGCACTTCAGGATTTTTGTGCCCTCGCTTTGCAGATCGAAAATCTGTGTTTTTGATGAGGAAAGATTACTCAAACATATCCAAATCATATACTGATAGGAAGAACTCTAAGATGGCTATCCAATGCAATAAATTTCAGCTGAAAAGGAGATTCTAGATCTCCAGATATAATAAAAAATATTTGGGCAGCACCATGAACACTTTAGGGTTTTTTGGGCCTTCGATTTGCAGCCTGAATATCTATGTCTTTTGATGTGAAAAGATTACTCAAACATATTCAAATCACATATCAACATAAAGAACTCTGAGATACATTTCCAACTCAACAAATTTTGGCTGAAAAGGAGTTTTAGATCTCAAGTTATGATTGAAAACGTGTGACCAGCGTTCAAAGCGCTTAGGGTTTCAGAGCGCCTTTGACAATGAATGAGTTACTATAGAAATGGGAATCATATTCAACGTAGTCAAATATAGCTTCAATCTTCTCGGAAAGCTCAAGCATCCACCCAGATGATGAATCCAAATGTGTGCCATGCTTTCGCAAGCCATGCAGGGATCAGTTCATGACCAGTAAATCAAATTTTCGTGGAGGCATGGAGCATTTAAAGTTTATGTTTCCGCTAAATGTTGATTCGGTTTTGCTGCATGCTTGCCAAGATCTTCCATTATCTATCCATGATGGTAGACAAGCCCTGGAACCATTGTAATTTTGTTAGGTCCATCAATATTCTAATTATTTATCTCATTCTTTTTGCAGAGCTGAGTGATAGCACACCAGCAATTTATGATGATCCTTTGCAAGGCAGGCTTGCTGGTAATTTAAAAGGTATAAGTAGTCCTCTTGGTGGTTTTCATTTATAGTCTCTAGATTACAATTTAAAATGTTATTGGATGCACTACATATAAAGGATGGTTTTAGACATTGATGTTCAAATAATACTAGCTGATAAAATTGCTCAATTGCTCTCCTTATGCTTTCGCAAGAGAACAAAAATTTCACATTCATTCACCAAACTTAATTACAAGGATGGATCCAATGACGATACTAGAAATTTGTTTGGAGAAAAAAATTGCAATTAGGGAAAGTCTAAATCTTTGACATCAAGGCGAATGTGCAGATAGCAGGCTTCTGAGAATCAATCTTTATTGTTGTGAAGTTGAATGTGCAGATAGCAGGCTCTTCAGAATTTTTCTCTGTTGTGAATCTAACATATTAATTTTTTGGTTTATTTCATGGATGCACAACATTGAAATTTTTGGCTATTATGCTCTGTTTGCAGTGCATCCTTCCATTTATAATGACTAAAAGGTTTAAAATTCCTATACCTTGATTCCTTCAAAACAAGAAAGGTCAAGGATTCCATGCCTTTAATGGATTAGGCCGGCTTACACAAGTCAGCCTATTTTCTTTAATCTAGGGTATCTCGATGTTAGCTATCTAAGAGCAAGAGTTACCAATCATAGCACCATGGCTTTTCACTAAAAGATCAGTATTCTCAATTTCTTTGGATGATATTTTCTTCCAGGTGCTTGCTGGTTACATCAATCTAGCGTATATGGTACTTGAGGTCATTGTGACATTCCTAACCAACATGCCCTTAACCAACTGGGCAAAACCGTCTAGACGTTTATGAGTAGTCGCTTCTACCCATTTATGCCGGTGTCTCGGGAACGCCCCACAGGCACATTCAAGGTTCGAATACTCGAGCGGTCTACCATGGGCCCGTTACAGTCTCTCCCACTAGAACTATGCTCGTCCTCGAGCATCCAAAGCTATACCATACCATGTCACAATGATTACCAAGTCTTTGCAAATTACCCATGCATATAAGCACCCATGGAGACTCGAACTCAAGACCTGCTCTGATACCAACTGTGACGTTCCTAACCAATATGCCCTTAACCAACTGGGCAAAACCGTCTAGACGTTTATGAGTAGTCGCTTCTACCCATTTATGCCGGTGTCTCGGGAACGCCCCACAGGCACATTCAAGGTTCGAATACTCGAGCGGTCTACCATGGGCCCGTTACAGTAATCTATAATTCACAATCTAATCACGTCGATGCAGCCGCAAGCATGGCTATCATTGATGTAGCTCCAACGCCTACATACTTTGCTGAACAAAGAAAGATACTACCAATCCACACAATGCAATACTTGCCTCATAACCATTCTCCCATGGGGATAATCCAATTTTATCGACTGTGACGAGCCTGCCGAGTTGACCCTCCTGGCAACTCGGGATCTTGTCAAACTTCTATAATTCTAGGTTGATAATACTGGTGAAGAATTAAATCTTCCTTTCAATTGAACTTACTTACTCCAAATTCAATGAACAAATGTTTGTAAACTCAATATAATCAGGTAAGGTCAACATCCAATAAATCAACATTTTCAATAGAGATATAACGTCCAACTCTAGCAATTCAACTCTAGAATCTTCTCGCTCAACCACGAGCCACAACTGCACTGCTACCGTTAGCTTGACCACCGCCTTGCTCATTCACTGCACATATGCACTCACTGGGGTTAGTCCTCGTGACTAAGTGGGGATCCCTGGCTGCCACTGCATGCATGGAAATACTCTGCAATCTTGGGTAAGCACAAACCACGTATCGGAAAATCCTACGTGAGCACAGTGCTAAGACAATGACAACCTAATGCAAAGGAATATAACACATGAGCAACAGAAGCAAAGAACATAGCCAAAATACCAAATCATCATAAACATAGCTCCGGGACAATGGGAAGCTCAGCCGACCTATATATATACTGAGGCCCGTTAGCGACATGTTGCCCGGCCGACATTTCCAAGCCACATGGCGGGTGGTGGGGTGAACCTCAGTATCGCATACCCTCTCGAGCCCACGCCCCACTGGAGGACCTCTTACCATGGGAGTTCACAAGAGTTGACTGACGTAGCAATCCCTGCCAGGAGAACTACGCCCGGTGTCACATAGCACAAATACAGAGAACATAGAACATGAGTCATGCCGGAGCAATCCAGGCCACCGAACCTGGAAGTCCGACCCCGGAGGTTCCAATAGACATAATCAAATACCAAGACAACAGTGGAACAATGCAAAGATCAAGACATGTGAAGTTCATTAGATATTTTCTCAACATGTGTCTAGATCATACTATTGCCGAGGTTGCCCATACAACCTACTGAAGTAGCTTATCCAATGATCTTACAATGACATCGAAGTAGATCTCATACTTAGCATTTTCACAATCCTCACAGCTTGCACTAATGCAATTCCCCACCATAAGGAATGCAATTTCATATTAGCTTCCATTAAATCCAGTAGCCATGATAACTTATCATATTCTCTACATGTAATCCCCTTGCCAAGGTTACTCATACATCCTATGCCATGTCGAGGTAGCGACTCAGTGATGAAGACCTTGATAGCAATCCAACATGTCGAGGAAGTTACGAGCCTGATTGTCATTGATATAGCTCCAATACCTATAGCAAGGAAAGATACTAACATCTTCTATAATGCAAAACTTACCTCAAAATCAACCTCTCATGAGGGATACAACGTTCCATAACGTTTATATTTTGAATCCATTAGCTATGATGCTCTTGACAAAATACAATGCAATAACTTAGAAACTTACAGTTATGCACTCATACTAGCAGTACTTCATGCTATAGCCACATTCAGAAACCCCCAAGCTTCACATGGCTCTCCTTGCACCAATGCAGACCCGTCTCAATCTCAATAATCCTTGATGTCTGCTTATCCCCATTTCAAGATCCACGTGCGAACTTGATGCTAAAATCCTTGATGCCGAGGGGTCGTTGATGCTCTACATCTATGCTAGGCTACTTCTCCACATTAGCCCCATCTCCATGAGCTAAGAAAGATACTTTACCCCAATCCTTAGAATTTTACCATAGTTAGACAATTAATCAAACAATGCATATTCTTACTACTTATGATTATTCTGCTCAGCTCTTTATGCTCCGATCTCCTCTGCTGCTAAGCTCAAATGCAACCCAATTCCATCCACAGGTATTTAGCTTTATATTAGGACATGCAAATAAATTGATAAAAGCAGCAAATACAAGACCAACAAGATAAAGCACATAACACAAAATGACAAAAGCATAACATGAACACAAAATGGCGTTGGAGAGCTCGGTGCCGACCAGATCCAATTCAATTCTATGTTTTCTGAAGTTTCCATGCTGAATCGGTGCTTCTCATGTAATATTCGGCCATTGCTGACTTAGAATCAGCCCTTACAGAGATGTTTCCAATCACTGATAACCTTCTCTAGCCTTATGAGTCTCTAACAAATTCATAATTTACTAGGAAATTGCCCACCTTCGGTGGGCATTCCATGTATTTGGACATGGAGTGTTTGTTTATGAATGTTACGGCTCACATAATTTAGAGTTTTAAAAGAAACAAAACAACCTTCACTATTTCTATTCTATTGCATGCTCCAGCATAATAATGGCATAAAAAAATTGATACATTGAGCAACTTACTTCTGGACAGTAAAACACAAAATGCTCCCATACTAAAAAAGGAGGTTAATTTCCTGGAAACAAAGCATACAATCTACTTATTTGAATATTATCTGCAAGTACAACACAATCATATATACATTATAATCTGGCAAGAAAAAAAGGACCATGGCAAATGGGATGCCATCTTGAAACTCTGCTGCAAATCCATGGCTTGTGGTCTTGATGAAGATACAGATGCAAGTTCCTAGATCATCACAATGTAAAATTAGGCCACAAACATTGCCCTAGAAATTGTAGTTCTGGCTGCCAAATAAAGCAATATGTACTTCATTTGAATGCTCCTCTATTTGCCAGGCCCTAAACTGGATATGGGATGCAAAATTTCAATTCTTCTTTGCTCTCTCTTAGCTTTCTTTTCCAGCTGCTCTTCATTGCCTCGATGCATTACAATAATTCGCATTCAACTTTTTGATGACAAAGCTTGTTACCTTGCGATTGCTTATGAGAAGATTTTGAAACTTCCAAGCTTGCGAATTACTTTGTACTGGGCATGCAACTCCAGTTTTTTCAGTTTTGAAGTTTTTGAAACTTCAGATGCGGATTTTGTGCAGCGTTCCCAGCCTTCAAATCCTAATATTCAGTCATGACCAAATTTTTTTCGGAGGAATGCTAATGCTGCTAAAGAGCCTACCGAAACTTGTGGGTCTGCTTGCAACCCTAAATATTGAAAAAACCTAGAAATCTGGCATATCTAAATGCACTATAGCCGAGCTTATCTTTTTAGATTTAAACTGGATATGGGATGCAAATTTTCAATTCTTCTTTGCTCTCTCTTAGCTTGCTTTTCCAGCTGCTCTTCATTGCCTCGATGCATTACAATAATTCGCATTCAACTTTTTGATGACAAAGCTTGTTACCTTGCGATTGCTTATGAGAAGATTTTGAAACTTCCAAGCTTGCGAATTACTTTGTACTGGGCATGCAACTCCAGTTTTTCCTTCAACTCTAGTTTTTCCTTCTATTCATGCTATGTGAAGAAACTTGAGGATCACGGATTTTGTCTGCGGCGTTCGGCCTTCAAATCCAAATCCAAAATATTCATCATGCTTCAAATCCTAATATTCAGTCATGACCAAATTCTTTTTAAAGAGGAATGCTAATGCTAACGAGCCTGCGAAACTTGTGGGTCTCAAATATATCTTTTTGCAACCCTAAATATTGAAAAAACCTAGAAATGCGGCATATCTAAATGCACTATACCTTATCTTTGAGACTTCAGCGGTTTTGAAAAAAAACCTAGAAATCAGATCCAAGATGTTGCCGGCGAATTCACAGGAAGCAAACCCTCTTATAGTTCTTTGCCTCTCTGCTACTTAATCTTCAATAGGGCGATCAAATCCCCATGGTCCGATTAAGTAATGGTTCCATATTACTTTCAAAATGAGCCTTCAACACAACACGCCATAGCCATAACCACCTTGAAGTTGTTGTGTCTTGCAAAACTGCCATCATCGAGAGCTCAAGAGGAGGTCGCCATCGCCCAGAGCAGGGATTTTTTTTTTCTTGGTCTTACTCGTATAATCTTTTCCATCGAGCTGCGAAATCGTGGCCATAGCCACGATTACGCCATAGCCAAGCTTAACCTAGAGCTGCTCCTGCCGCAAACAAAAAAAACCCTAGGAAAGGTAATCAGGAAACGATGCAGATGATGCCACGTGGCCTGGTAGAATCTCAGCCGCCCATTCTAGGGCGCCATTCAAGACAGACATACACTATAATTTTACTAGTAACGGTGCCCAGCGTTGCTGGGCATTAGTTTACCTGAAAATGTTTTGGGCGCAATTAGAAGAGCTTATAGTAACGGAAAAACGACAAAACGACAAAGTTAAAAAAGAAGATGTATTCCGAATGCATTTCAGTAACATGTAAATGATAATCCTACGGATTCACTTTGGAAACATGACATCTCAGATGTTTTCACATTTAAGCTTAATGCATGATAGCATATTGGTCTTCAAAAAGTGTTATATGCAACTCCCACTATTTAATGTCTTCTCATCAATAGGCAATATCTTATGGCCAAGGCATAAAGCAAGGTAAGGAATTTATGCGCGTAAAAATCCTTGTCTATAAAGGTGCACTTTGTTGTCCTATGAATTGAGCTCGCTGCTTTAGAAATAGTTCATTAAGCTTTGCATAGACAATGGTACACTTGAAATGCAAATTGCTTTTCAATTGTTCATTTTCTTTTATGTGTTTACAATGTTGATGTGGTAAGTTTTTTAAATGATAGATTATATGTACACATGAGCTTATTTATGTGAGTTATTAAAATAGTATTTACATTGCCTTGAAATAGGTATAATAAATAATGCTTATTTTGATGTTGTTCCTTGAGATATTAATGTCCACCAATAGGTATTAAGTGGTTATCAACAGTAGGTTGCAATAGATGAGGCTTGTACTCTAAAATCACAACATTGACTGGTTGATGCATTATGACTAACGTATATATATGAACGCACCACAGGTTTTGTTGTGAAGAAATAAGCACTAATATCGCCCTGATGGAATGAGTGCACAATCACTTCTATATGCTAAATGTTTAGCTCTATATGCTAAAGTGATTCTAACAGTCAGTCATTGTGCACCCAAGAATATCTCTATTATCTCTATTAGAGTTCTTGGTCATTGGGCAAGTTTTTTTCTTGACTTCCAATTAATCGTGAGGACATCTAAGTCCTGGCTGCAGAAAGCGTACCAAACTGGCCATTGTTCAACATCAACACTCTGTGGTGCCCAATAGTTCAATTATCGTTGTCTTGAATAACTTAACTGGCCATTGTTCAACATCAAGTTACACACTCTGTGGTGCCCAACAGTTCAATTATCGTTGTCTTGAATAACTTCCTTATAAGAGCCTCTAGTTGCCTTCCTGCACTCCCTAAGCCATAGTAAAGGGCAATTATCATTGTCTTGACAAAGACAAAGACGTAAAATAACAAAGACGTAATTAAATGAAGGTCAATAAATTAAGAAGCAATATAAGTTAGATAACGTACCCCATTTTTCTCAGCTAAGATAGGCTTTTCCTGAAGAAGCTTGGCAAAAATGCATCCTACAGACCACATGTCAACAGTAGGCCCATACTTCATTGCACCTCTAATATCCCGTCGTAAGACATGATTAATGTGGCAGTAATGAAGACCTATCAGAACCTGTTTGCTGTTTCATGTAGCACTGCATTGGAAGCTTATATTAGAGCAACATAATTAAATCTACTAAAGATTGAATACAAACCTTTACTTTGTGAAATTCTAAAAGGCATGTCAGGCGGGTATAAGGTCATGATCCATATATTTGAAAACCATATAGATGCTTCCTTTTGTAAATACTTTTATCATCTTCATCCAAAAGATACATGAAACTAACAAAATATCAATCTTTGAAAATTAAGGCAAACTGTGACGCAAAAAGACCAAATTACCTGACTTTGGTGGATTCTGCATGTTGTTTTGTTTTGCTTCATCATGAAATACAATTTGCTTTGCTAGATCTTGTAAAGTTGCTTGCTTGGCTTTCTCATCTTCGTCTTCGTCAGGAACTGCAAGGAAAAATAATCATAAAAAATCAAAGACAATATAAAAGCTTCTTAGCCAGCACGTTCCTCACATCAATATATGTGCCTTTGCATGCCACATAATTTTCGGGAATGAACATATGTGAATAAGTTTGCATATACATATAGATCCTGAGAATCAAAATAGAAGCAATGTTGTTGGAGCACGTACCTGTTGACAACAAAACAAATAGAACCATGTTTGGCTTGAATAGCTGTTTTGGTAAACCCCATCATAACTCATCTCTGCATAGAATTTGAGATTGCGACCTTGGCCCTTACAAAAGAAAGACGCTGCAATCCTTGCCTAGCCGACCCACTTTCTTGTATGATTCAGAGCTCCATATAGAAAAGAGCTAGAAAGAAAATTGAAAAAGTGTTGTTCAGAGCTCCATAGCAGAGCTCTGGTTGCTGGAAAAAGTCTTAGAAGCTGCTGAAGAAAATGCTCTGGAAGTGCCATGACTGGGCTCGGCATGTAGAGGCGGAGCTTTTTGTGTTAGGGTTTTAATTAAAAAGCACGATGCCTTTCTTGTGATCAATGCCTTCCTTGTAACTTCAGCTTCAACTGGCCTGTGTAAATTCATGAGTTTAGGCTTCTACTGGCCTGTGTAAATCGTGAACCAAACCAAAGCTGGTCATAACCAAGGATTCAAAGTTTTTTTTTCCCAATCGGATGTTCCAAACTCGCAAGCTTAACATCCCCTTGACAAAGCGACAAAGTTCAAAAAGAAGATGTATTCCGAATGCATTTCATTTGAAGGCATAACCAAAAGCGCCTGTTGCTTGCCGCCATAGCCAGATCGGGATTTTTTGAAAGCCAAACCTAGCAATAGACTTGTTCTGGTGACTGGTCCCAGCGGAGTCTCTTCATAGCCCTACTTCTTCGAGGCCCTGAATTAATTTGCCCTTGCTGTTCGTTCCACGACCGTCCAACTTTTAAATCAAAGAAATCATGGCCGTCGAAAGTTTTAGGGTTTTATGCACGACATACACTAAAACTTTATAATAAAGGATAATATAGGATCATATTCACCTCCAAAGTCATGTACAGACTAATCATGGCAGCCCATAGCACATCTCAATTGATCAAAGCAAAACCCCACCTGATAATTTCTTCATTTATAGACCTCTGGACCCTTTGCAATCGCGTGCGCTTCCAAAGATCGTCCTCTAGCTCCAAGAATCAAACTGAAAAGGATCTCGGGTTGCCGAGATATGATGCTTCAAATTTCGGGCTCCAAAACTGCCCAGAATTGCTCCCTTCCTTCATCCTCTGCAACAATCCTTTTTGCCAAACAGACAAAACCCTAAACTCATGCTGGATACATGTTATACATATATACTGGCCTATCAAGTGCCCAGGTCTGTTACAGTCTCCCCTTCTAAAAATTAACCCATGTCCTCATGGGTCGTGATAGATTTACTGAAGCATTTAGATTTACTGAAGCATTTCTTGGTTCAAATTTCAGATCAAACATAGCTCAACTCAACTCAAAACTTCAGCTCGTGTAGCAACTTACTCTACCAAGATCATATTCCAATCTTACCAACACTACCTTAGAGTACAATTGCTATCATCTTACTAGACATGCCATAAGAAAAACCTTACCTTGAACGTCGTCAAAATTTGCTTCCCTTAGCACCTTCATCCTAACTCCAAAGCATCTACATATGACTCCTCCTTCTGAGGATACCATCTTTAAATGTTTTTGAAATAACAATCATTAGAACCATCGCATACCTTCACTTTATTTTAATCCACCTTGTTACACCCAAGGATCCAAACCTGCAATCTATAATTCACAATGTCAACACCCAAAGATCCAATATTGCTCTGATACCAACTGTGACAAGCCTGCCGAGTTGACCCTCCTGGCAACTCGGGATCTTGTCAAACTTCTATAATTCTAGGTTGATAATACTGGTGAAGAATTAAATCTTCCTTTCAATTGAACTTACTTACTCCAAATTCAATGAACAAATGTTTGTAAACTCAACTCAACCACGAGCCACAACTGCACTGCTACCGTTAGCTTGACCACCGCCTTGCTCATTCACTGCACATATGCACTCACTGGGGTTAGTCCTCGTGACTAAGTGGGGATCCCTGGCTGCCACTGCATGCATGGAAATACTCTGCAATCTTGGGTAAGCACAAACACAGACGGAAAATCCTACGTGAGCACAGTGCTAAGACAATGACAACCTAATGCAAAGGAATATAACACATGAGCAACAGAAGCAAAGAACATAGCCAAAATACCAAATCATCATAAACATAGCTCCGGGACAATGGGAAGCTCAGCCAGCCTATATACTGAGGCCCGTTAGCGAAGATGTTGCCCAGCCAGCCCGGCATTCCAAGCCAAGCCATGGCGGGTGGTGGGGTGTGAACCTCAGATCGCATACCCTCTCACCCCACGCCCGCAATCGAGGACCTCTTACCATGGGAGTTCACAAGAGTTGACTGACGTAGCAATCCCTGCCAGGAGAACTACGCCCGGTGTCACAGAGCACAAATACAGAGAACATAGAACATGAGTCATGCCGGAGCAATCCAGGCCACCGAACCTGGAAGTCCGACCCCGGAGGTTCCAATAGACATAATCAAATACCAAGACAACAGTGGAACAATGCAAAGACCAAGACATGTGAAGTTCATTAGATATTTTCTCAACATGTGTCTAGATCATACTATTGCCGAGGTTGCCCATACAACCTACTGAAGTAGCTTATCCAATGATCTTACAATGACATCGAAGTAGATCTCATACTTAGCATTTTTACAATCCTCACAGCTTGCACTAATGCAATTCCCCCCCATAAGGAATGCAATTTCATATTAGCTTCCATTAAATCCAGTAGCCATGATAACTTATCATATTCTCTACATGTAATCCCCTTGCCAAGGTTACTCATACATCCTATGCCATGTCGAGGTAGCGACTCAGTGATGAAGACCTTGATAGCAATCCAACATGTAGAGGAAGTTACGAGCCTGATTGTCATTGATATAGCTCCAATACCTATGTATGTTACCGAGCAAGGAAAGATACTAACATCTTCTATAATGCAAAACTTACCTCAAAATCAACCTCTCATGAGGGATACAACGTTCCATAACGTTTATATTTTGAATCCATTAGCTATGATGCTCTTGACAAAATACAATGCAATAACTTAGAAACTTACAGTTATGCACTCATACTAGCAGTACTTCATGCTATAGCCACATTCAGAAACCCCCAAGCTTCACATGGCTCTCCTTGTACCAATGCAGACCCGTCTCAATCTCAATAATCCTTGATGTCTGCTTATCCCCATTTCAAGATCCACATGCGAACTTGATGCTAAAATCCTTGATGCCGATGGGTCGTTGATGCTCTACATCTATGCTAGGCTACTTCTCCACATTAGCCCCATCTCCATGAGCTAAGAAAGATACTTTACCCCAATCCTTAGAATTTTACCATAGTTAGACAATTAATCAAACAATGCATATTCTTACTACTTATGATTATTCTGCTCAGCTCTTCATGCTCCGATCTCCTCTGCTGCTAAGCTCAAATGCAACCCAATTCCATCCACAGGTATTTAGCTTTATATTAGGACATGCAAATAAATTGATAAAAGCAGCAAATACAAGACCAACAAGATAAAGCACATAACACAAAATGACAAAAGCATAACATGAACACAAAATGGCATTGGAGAGCTCGGTGCCGACCAGATCCAATTCAATTCTATGTTTTCTGAAGTTTCCATGCTGAATCGGTGCTTCTCATGTAATATTCGGCCATTGCTGACTTAGAATCAGCCCTTACAGAGATGTTTCCAATCACTGATAACCTTCTCTAGCCTTATGAGTCTCTAACAAATTCATAATTTATCATATTCACCTCCAAAGTCATGTACAGACTAATCATGGCAGCCCATAGCACATCTCAATTGATCAAAGCAAAACCCCACCTGATAATTTCTTCATTTATAGACCTCTGGACCCTTTGCAATCGCGTGCGCTTCCAAAGATCGTCCTCTAGCTCCAAGAATCAAACTGAAAAGGATCTCGGGTTGCCGAGATATGATGCTTCAAATTTCGGGCTCCAAAACTGCCCAGAATTGCTCCCTTTCTTCATCCTCTGCAACAATCCTTTTTGCCAAACAGACAAAACCCTAAACTCATGCTGGATACATGTTATACATATATACTGGCCTATCAAGTGCCCAGGTCTGTTACATGCATTGGCCTCACTTGCTCCAACAACTTTGCATATCATTATTAATGATGTATACACGCCTTGCAAACATTTTGTTTGTTCTATTTAGTGTTGCAATCATGTTTTCTTTGGTTCTCACATTGGAATGACCTCTCTGATCCTCTGACATAGAAATGAAGCTCCCCCCTTTTTAGGTACGATAGAATGCATAACATCTCGATATGCATGCCATCATTCACAAGGCCTATATGCCATTGATTATCTTGCTAATAATTTACTTCCCATGCTTCTAATCTATATTGTTGATTTTGTCCAATTTTTAGTTACTACATTATTTTTTGCAAATCTCCATTTCTTTACCTATGAGCTTCCCTTTAGCTTTTTAATTGCCAGCAACTTACACTCATGTTCTCTTTATCTGAATGAGCAGTTTGTCTAATGTTAACAGTGAGCTAATCATTGTTTCAAATTGGTGGTTTCTTCCATTGTATATAAGGAGCAGTGCAATCCATGGATATTTGGATGTGTTTGACTAATCTGTAAGTCTCCTTGGTTTTGTCACTTGTTTTTCCCTTCCAAAATTGACTTTGTCTGCTTGAGAAATTGCCTTCTTAGTTGTTTCAGAAGAGTATTGCATAGCTCCAAGCAATATGCGACTCTAGAGGTAAGAACTTAACCGTTGTCACTTTTTAAACAAATGTTTTATGCAGCATTATTTTAAGTGCTTATTGCAATTTTTGTGCAAAATATTTTCTGGCAATAAACCACCACATATATATTACAACTCATGGACTATTACGTTCGCGAATCTATAGCCTTTTTTGGGTAAAATATGGTTTAGCATAATGTTCCAGATGAATTTTGTGGGTTGATTGCGAGTGTACTTGCCCTACTTAAAGTTTCCAAGCATTCCTTGCCAGTTTATTAACATGCACATAGAGTCAAGTGGGTTGGTTTTTGTAGATTCTCTACATTAACATGTGAGATAGAGTGGATATGCTAGGGCAGATTGAACTGATCTCTAGAGCTATTTGACATGTCAAGATTGATCTCTAGAGCTATTTGACATGTCAAGCTTGGAGCTAGGTCCAAGCTTTAGGATATCAGTTTAGATCTCCATACACAAGCTTCAATTGGAGGTTCAGAAGAATCCTAAAGCTTAAGTTTTAAAAGAGGCTGACTTTCTACAACTAAACATCTTCATTTTGCATGGATGATTTTTCTTCTTGTCGATCTAGCAAGCCTTCAAGATTTGACTTATTATCTTTTTCCTTGATAAACTTTTCGCAGCACATGTATACTCTTTTTAGGCTATCCTGCAAAATGAAAAGACATCTTCATTGTATTGCTAGAAGGGACAGAAAAGAGAAGGGAAAGGGACGAAAGGCTAAAATTCCAGAAAGATATATTTGCTTCTACTGCTCTTACTGCTCCATAGAGTCCCGGGGGGTGCAGCTAATGTAAGGTCTATATGGCATGTGCGTGCATAGGGTTAAAGAAAAAGGCCCTTATACGGTTAAAAAACTAAGAAAAATACCCCTTATACGGAATTTTTTAGAAACTCTAGTTACACCCCCTACCATATATATACACTTTGTTCTATAAATTCTTCCAAACCCCCTACCATATTTGTACAATTTATTATCTAAATTCAACTAGACCCCTTACCTTATTTTTAAGATCAGTTTAATAAATTCGGGTCAGACCTTCATCTACAAGCCGCTACAAGCCCGTCTACAAGTGCTCCAGACAAGATGTGTATATAGCCTATAGTTGACTATTTGAGTGACCGGGTTGAGTGTCAAGTAGGTGTGGTGTGATGAAAACTTGAGGACAACTAGTAGTAGGGCAGGCTTGAGGAAAAGGGTAGAATGGGGCTTGGAGAAGGGTAGGATGGGTTTGGAGAGGGAGTTGAAAGTTGCTTGCAACCAAGACTCGTATTATTTATTTGCATGACACGAACAATGGATTTACAATTCAAATCCACAAAAGTATAATAATAAGAAGTGTATTGTTAGGACTACTTTCAATTCTAATCCACAAAAGTATAATGTAATAAATAGATTGTTAGGACTAGTTTCTTGTGCTTGAAAATATTTGGGTTGTGTTTATCATTGTATTATAGGGGACACTACTGTTTACCTTAGGCCGTATGGATAACCCCATATAGAATTCATAAGATATCAAATTTCATGGTCTTTGTTGAGGTGACAAATTTAGGAGAACTAAATTAGTTTGCAGAGAACTTTGCTCCCATCATTATGAACTTCATATTCATATTTGAGGCAACTTTTGCATGTTTTTGTCTTCGTTGTGCTTGGACATATAATTAAATTATTCACTCCATATGACCTAGATCATACATCGTATATTATAATTTCTTGGCATTGATGGCATGCCTTCAATAATGTGTACATGTTTGTATAGTAAAAATAAATCTCTTGCATTGATGCCTTCAATGTACATGTTTGGAATAAATGGTACTAGGGCTTTGTAAATCCAAAGAAAAATCAATGTGAATATGTTTGGGTTCTCCAATTGTAGACAATTAATACAGCTGACAGTTAAGTTCATCTATTTCGAGATGCAAAAATGAAAACATGGCCTTAAGGACGTGAAAATGGTATACATAAAATTACTGTTCCTGAGAGGGATATTGAACATCTTCAACAACAGCTCAAAGTCAATGAAGAGGAAAAGCAGGTGCTCATATCTCTTCTTATGTGATGTTTGATCTCTAAGAATGGCTTGAGTTATTCCTTTCATCTCTTACCTGTAGAATATTGCATTTTAAGTACCTGTAGCATGCTCCACAATGATAATATTACAAAGAAAAGAGAAGACAGCAACAACTGAAACTCTGTATCATGTTTTATAATGTCGGACTTACAAAGAAGTGCTAATAAGTTCACAAGGCCGTGAATAACTAGCTTATTTCTCATGCCTTACACAGAGGCTGTCCATGAAAGCTGCATAAAAAGCACAGGAATCAATTTAGGAATTGGTAATACTAATAGTAAATAATGCATGAATATTCTAGTAGTGAGTAGTGGATAAAATTCCTGCTAAGTTCCTTCGTGATCACAAAAGCTTTAAAATCTTTCTGTTAGATCAGCTGCTTACACAAGCAAGACCTTACATAGATATACACAAAATGTCATCTCCTTGGAACTGTACATAAACAGCCTTAAAAGCAAATGTGCATACAGATGCTTCAAAGACACAATTTCAGCCATTATCAAGGACAAACCATAATTGATGGATATACCTGCATAGCAGACAAAATTGTAATGAATAGGATGCTGTAAGCTTACCTCCAAGGGATTTCACTAGTGTCTACTCCAGCTGCATGAAGGGTATAACGTGCATAAGAGCCTCTCTACATTCCTCCCTGTCATCAAAGTATTTTTTCTCTTTGCCTATTATCTGGTCATGTCCTTTCCCAGCAACAACCTGTAAAATATCATATTTAAAATTTGCCATGGAAGTGGCTTAACAAGAGGTAAAGAACATTGACATGTTAGAAGAGAAACACCACTATTCTACTGAAGATTGCTTCTGAGTGATCAGAAAGGGGGAAGAAAAAAACAAAATTACTCACAACAGCATCGCCCTCCTCGCCCATTGCAATAGCAGCTCGGACAGCAATACTTCTTAGGTCATGAACATATACCTTATGCCCATTCCAAATAGGTGGATAATAATTCTTTTCTTCATATTCCAAATATTCTTCTAAAGAACACCCCACACCCGCCAACATGTCATCGATAATTTCCACTCTTCAACACCAGAAAATGAGCCATTTCAATTTAGCTTCTTTACTATAGATGGTTCAATCACACTTACAAGGATCCTCCGTTCTGGGGTTGTCAGAGGTAAAAAATTGAGACTTCACTCTTCTCAGCCCAATTTTTGCCATCATCGGGCGCTTCCCCCTGTCCCGATCACCTCCACAGCCAATAACTGCATCATGCATAACAGGTATAAGAAACGAAGGTGGGTGCTCAGGCTAGGTTTGCTTGTTTTTATATAAATTCAGATTGAAAAAAGAAAATAACAAATCAATTTCAGAAATAGCATACCAGTGATAATATGTCTGGGACCACATTCCCTTACAGTATCCAGAAGCCGTGCTAGAGCATCTGGTGTATGTAAGAAAGAACGAAGATGGAGGAAGTCATTCAAATTACAGAGAGGAAAAACAGTGAACTAACATTTGAACTGCAGGATAAAATTGCCATTATTCAACAACTGGAAGGTGAGGTTCATACCCTGCAGGAAGATTTGTCATGTCTACAGTTGGAAAATAAGAATATTCAGCATCAAATGGTATCATGTTCCCAGGAGCTTCTGAAACAAAAGGAACAAACTAATGCTTTTAGACAAGAGCTTGGATTGGCCATTCAGGAGATTGCTTTGCTACAAAGCCAATTTCAGAGCATAAATGAAAACAGGCCAGCTGAAAATGCAGGGATCCAGCAGGTGTTAAATGTGGAAAGTGGGCATTTACAAGCCCTCATAAAAGAGGTGCACCAGAACATGTCTTGGCTGCAGGAAGAACAGAGTATGCTTAAAGATGAAATATCACACTTTCTAATTCTATGATGTGGTTCTCTAACAAGCCATATATGTACCATTGACAGGAATCTCCAACCAACTGATCACAAACGTTATACAAAGCCATGTTAGAGGGCATATTGGCCAAGTCAAAAAACAAAAATAAAAACAAAAAACAAACAATCATATCTAACCTTATCCGCTCTAAACATTTGTAATCTCGTTCCCAAAATGCTGTTCAAAAACTCTGTACAAAAGAAAAGAAGGTTAGAAGAAAATATTTCTATAAAAACCACAAAAAAACATAAATGTAGAGCCCATACATTTGCAAATCGAACTCAGTCAAAACAGAGCAAGAAATGAAGCCACAATAATGTTGCCTTTGTTCTGGAACAAAAAAAAACGAAAAAAATAATGTCATACAGCATAATCTAATCTCCAGTTGAAGAGGATTAATGTCTAGATATTTACCTACTCGCTATGTACCAAGGACGATGCTCATGGATTTGCAGCCTGAAAGAATGGATAATATCACAGATTCAGGTAGAAGCTTCTAAATCTGGCATCAGGACATGGAGCTCAACATCAGAATGAATTTCCTTACTCAATGCATGTATCCGGCATAAGATAAAGCTTCCGTCCATAAACTGTAGCATCTAGACAGATCTTTTTCCTGATATTCAGTCAGAGCAGAGCTGGAGGACAATTCTTAGTTGTCGTTAAAAAAAGAGGCTGAGAGCTGCTATTGTCTTCAAGGTTAAGCAACCACTCAACTGCCACTAAACCGTAGCTTTACCTAAAAATTAATCCCCTATATTCTTCTTCTAAGCCAGATGCATCACCATAGCCAGCCATGGCCATCAATGCCGTTGTAGCACCTTGAGCTTTCATTGCCGACCAAATGAGATCTATTTGGAGCACTACCAAAGAAATGACTACTGCGAAAATACAACTAGTGTAGCCGGCAGTGCCACCGGAAGAAATACCAAACTTCAAATGCCAGAAAGCTCCCCCAAAATGCCAGAAAGCTCGCGACCACCGCAGACCTCGAGCACTCTCAACCCCTTTCGTATACGCGACCAAACCCAAAAAAACCCTATACCTCTAACGTATACATACATGTGGGGGTAGACCATTGAATCCTACCCCCTAACGTATCTAACAAAAGTGTGGCCCTTACCTCACCCGTACGTATACGTATGGAAATACCTTAAAATAAACCCCCTACCGTACACACACGTATTTTGTACGGTTTCCATTATGTGCACCCCCCGGGCATAGAGTAAGCCAAAGAGCATGCTTATTGTGCTTTCCTTTGTAAAGATGTTCCATGTGACTTCTGAATGGCTAACTTCATCGATCCATGTTAATCATCACTCAAAGGCAGTCAACGAAAGAGTAGTTGTAGATATTTTAGTCTTCCGATACTGATGTTTCTATATGCAATATAATTTGCACAAGCTTTTGAACGCACGGAAACTTCTTACTGATTTTTACTTGGATTTGCTTATATGTTGTGTGTGTACTCAACTTTATATACAGGTAGTTGCGATTATATTCGCACAAATTGTCTACTTGCAGAAACCTCTTAGACAATCTTTATAGATTCATGCTTGGATTCACATAGCTGGTTTATTATGCAATGTCCAAAGGTTTTGAGACTACAACATGTTAACCTACATTAGAGTTGGCTTATTGATACATTGTTGCATGGCTAGAAACCTATTATAAACCTTATATTAGGTACGAAGGAACCTTCTTAGTTGATTTTCTAATATGTAAATTGGATTCATTTATGCATTGTGTGTCTACGACTCCGTGCAGGTGCTTGCGCTGACATTTGTGATTTGCATGATAGACCATGATAGACATGTAGTCTTATCAATCCAGAGGCTTTTGCAGATATGATTTATGTATTCGAATTGGCTTGGTAATAGAACAAAAGTATAGGCCATAGCAATAGCTCTAAAGATTGACGTAAAAGCATTTGAGCACCATGATAGAGGTCATGGAAGTAAAGACATTTCAATGTGTTCTTAATACACTCTTCTGGATAGGATAGATACGACAGGATTAAGATACCTTGAAAACACTAAAACATATTGAGTCTTCTTGTTTTTATTATCACCATAACAATATTTGCGGTAAATCCTTCCACAATAACAAAGTTAACATGTCCAATACAAGGAACACATATCTTATTAAGTGACATAATGTAAATTGGGGACAATAAATAAGTTAAGAAGGGCAATATTGCAAGGGAATACAACGATGATTTAGAGTAACATAATGTTGCTTAAAGCCTACCGACGTTTGTGGAGATAATAGAGTATTTTGATGTTCTTATTGGAGAAAGGACTACAAACTTTGAAGAGGAATTTGGTTTTCATACTAAACTTTGGTAATATCTTTAATGACTAAACAATTGCTTGCAAATGACTAACATGTTAACTTGAATTTTCAGATGATCGTGAGGTTACTACTCATGTCGAACCAGCAGAGAAGTCGAATCTTCTTGTTGGTCTAAAATATTGAACATGAATTCATATTTAACACTGTTTGATGATTTTAAGGCTACCACCAAATTGGAGCCATCAAAGAACTCAAACCTTGAAGAAAAGACTGGTATTTTTCAAGAAGCTTTTAATTTCCCTGAAACTTTTGTTTAGTTCATTCTTTAAATCAGCTTACAAATGTCATATATTCTTTAATTATTAATTAACTTTGTATGCTAACTACAAGGTGCTAGTGAGAACCAGCAATATCCTTGCTTTGAAGATCAAGAATCACCATACAGAAAATTGAATGCAATGGAAAGGAGGGAGCAAAGAGCAGGGAAAATAGCAAGAGAACCTGACTTTAAGAAAGATGGCTATACCAATGGACTAAGCAAGAGAAGAAAACAACAAATGTCAAAAGAAATTTCAGCTTATAATAACAAGGTTTGTGCAAATACTTCACAGCAAGATATGGAAGACATTCTTCAAGGTGCTGCTAAGCTGCTACCAGAATATTGTAGTATAGCTAAAGGGAGAAATTTTTTTAAGTTTTGCTTAAACTACTTGTTTTCTTGTGTAACCACTAATATTTGGAGTAAAAAGAAGCCAAATCATAGAGAAAGAGAAGAATATACGAAATCTGCACATGACAGGTGTGATCGTTCCTATCTATTTGTAATTTTGTTAAGCCATGTGCTAATTGGGACTAAATATATAAGGGATAAATGGATGTGGATATAAGGAGGGTAGTAACAATATGATCATATAGAATTATTCTAGAGAATTCATAATAGCATTTAAGAGGGGTTTATGAGAGGATGATGCTTCATGATTAGCGTAATCAATATTGACCAGGCCAGAACCAATTAATTATTTGTAAGCCTTGCAAGGGGATTAATAGCTTGAGGCTAATAGGTGTGCTTATCTAGAACTTTTCATCCTGAGTAACTAACACGTGTGACGCCCGAGGCTAAGAGCATAAGTACAAAGCCACAACGTTAAGTAGGAGCGGGCTAAATATCATAAAAGTGGCAAGATAATGAGAGAAGGAGGGTGAACCATTAATACCGGATCTTGAAATCCGAAGTGCATGGCACCCAGTGTGTTGGAGAATGAACAAAAAGAAAAAAAGAAAAAAGAAAAAAGAAAAGAAAGGGAAAGAAATACAAAAAAGAAAAGAAAACAAAAAAATAAAAAAAGAAAGGAGTTTATGATATGTGAAGAAAGTATTAAGTGAAGAAAAGTGTGTGAAACATTCTATATTAAAGAATCTAAGTTGAAGACCATTGTTGTAAGAAGAAATATACGGATACGCATGACCTTAAGAGCACCATGAAATGTGAAGGCTTATGGAGGTCAAGTTTTCTATAAGTACTGCTGGTTGGTTATTAGTCTTTGTGCAGTGCTAGTGAATGATTAGTTGTGTGCTGGCCGGCGGTATTGGTCATGTTAGTTATGGTGCATGGTCTAATCGTATGGTGTGCAATTACAGTTTGGGGCAATTAGAGAGTCTTGTTGCTATATTAATATAGGGAATGAGAACAATAATATTTATGCTCCTTGGTATGTGGAATTGGGAATTTATACCTTGGTATGTGGAATTGGGAATTTATACTTGTTTTTTCGTTTGCAGAATGTTGCAGTGCAATGTTGTATAGAGGCACCCACCAGTAGGAAGCTGTGTGGAGTTAAGAATAAGAATAAGAATAGGTTTTTAGCATCCACGGAGACCAATTAATAGAAGATTTAAGAGACAAGAAGAGTAGTTGCCCACTATTTTTGTGAAAAAATGAAGATTATATGCCAATGTGGCAATTTTTTATGGCTATGCCGTAGTTGGGTAATTACTGTGGAGGTTTCTCTGAAAACCCGAAAGGGCAGGGTTTTAGTCCTAGCAATAATCATTCTACTATGTGCATTAGCAAATCAATATTTAAGATGCATAGATGGCACATTTGTAAGCTTGTTCATCCTAATGGAGCAAGAACTACAAGAGAGATGGAACTATTTGCACAATGGTTTTTCTTAGCTAAGGAATCATGTATATTTAATTGGAGAGTGGAGATTTGATTGTAAACATTAAGGGCTAGGGTTGAAAGCCCCTTTTAAGGGAAAAGGCACGAAATCAGATTGGGAGGGCAGCCACGTTGAAGGAGAGACGGAACGGATTGGAGCGGACCAGCCGGGGCAGAGATCAGAGAGGAGTCAGTGGAACCAGAGGAGGATTGGGGATTCGCCAAGGAGGAGCCACGGATTTGGGCAGATCAGACCAGCATGGCAGACCTCTGGATTCAGTGCAGGTCCTTCCAAAGAAATGCAATTCACACAAACCAGAGAGATAAGTTCATTGGATATTTTGTATGAAGATCTGACAAAACTATTGAATATAATTCTACTTCATTATTCTATTCTCTGCGAGACATTGCGTTTTTAGAATCTCATGAATGCAATTTATAAATTATCTTCTTCTATTGAATGATGAATGTATGATAAATCATTTGAAGAATTCTGTATTCCATTGTTCTTAAGTGAATGGAGATGATTAAGTTCCTCAAGCATCGCTAGTGAGCCCAGTCTTGTTGTGCTCTTGTTTATTTGCTGGACTACATATTTGTTTGGTGCGTTTACCGGGAGATTGGCCATCGCATGAGTGAAGGGAGTGGAGATAGTTGAGAGAGGTCAAGCACTGGATAAGAAGAAAAGCCAGGCCAGCCCAAAAACTAATCCCATCTGTCCTGATGTCTTATGTATTTGCAGAAGGAGCAACAAGCACAGGAGCGTGAGCAGTGAGCAGCGTTTGAAGAAGAGAGCATTATCACAATCTGATTCCTTAGAATTTAATAGAAGGAGTATAGTTTCCCAGAGATTAAGATCTAGTTCCTTGCCATCCACAAGTCAAAGAGAGCAATATTCAAGTGAACCAAGTCCTCTGAGTCTATCAAATATATCAGCCATTGTTCTAACTGTCTTGCCAACATCTAATACATCTACAATGAATCCAGCTCAGCCCATGAAGGCCACAAAGATGCCATATCCTACCTTTTCAGCTCTTGGAGGAGCAGATGCTGATTCACATGTCTAATCTTTTCTGACTATTAGTGAAGCAAATAGAGAGGATAATGATGCTGAAAAGTTAAGACTATTTCCAGCTACTCTTAAGGATAGAATGGTACCGCCTTGCTAAAACTGCAACACCTTTCCATCATTGGGCTCATCTTGAAAATGCATTCCTGAGTGCATTTAGACCGGTAGGATATGCTCAGAGGGTGAGTGAAGAGGGTGAGTGATGAATTGGCCTATATTAAACTGTTTCCCAATGAAAGCCTACAAAATTATAAGATTTCGTAGATTATTGGCTAAGAAAATTCCTACTCCTTCTGATGAAGACCAAGTACGCTATTTTACAAATGGATTACCTCCTGATATAGGTTTTTATACCAAGGGCCAGATGCCAGCTAAATTAGAAGATGCTATTAAACTAGCATCTAGTTGGGAACAAGCGAAAATGTCTATGGCACGTTATTATCAACCTGGTATGGTTATGCCTTCTGTTTTAGGGGGAGTTCCTACAATGCTTCCAACTCAATTGAGTATACCTACCTCTATGGATATGTCTTCAATGATGCCTACACCTTTCCAAAACTCTGGAATGATTTCTAGAGTACCAGTACCTGGAGGAGTTGACTATAGTAAGCTGCAAAGTGGTGGTGCTATTATGAAGGAGCCTGAAATTAATTTCAAAACTGAATTAGCAAGGGTAAAAGAAGATTTAGTGGGTTCCTTGACTAAACAAATGGCTGATCTTCAACTAAATTGGATTAAGGGAGTGAATAATCCAACACAAACTAGAAATGAGAGAGTAAATATCTGGTGTGTTAAATGCAAGGGGTATGGGCATAGAGCATATGCCCATACCCCTCCTCCAGGTACTGGTACTCTAGAGCTTACTATAGTCAACTCCTCCAGGTACTGGTACTCTAGAAATCATTCCAGAGTTTTGGAAAGGTGTAAGCATCATTGAAGACATATCCATAGAGGTAGGTATACTCAATTGAGTTGGAAGCATTGTAGGAACTCCCCCTAAAACAGAAGGCATAACCATACCAGGTTGATAATAACGTGCCATAGACATTTTTGCTTGTTCCCAACTAGATGCTAGTTTAATAGCATCTTCTAATTTAGCTGGCATCTGGCCCTTGGTATAAAAACCTATATCAGGAGGTAATCCATTTGTAAAATAGCGTACTTGGTCTTCATCAGAAGGAGTAGGAATTTTCTTAGCCAATAATCTACGAAATCTTATAATATAGCTTTGTAGGCTTTCATTGGGAAACAATTTAATATAGGCCAATTCATCACTCACCCTCTGAGCATATCCTACTGGTCTAAATGCACTCAGGAATGCCTTTTCAAGATCAGCCCAATGATGGAAAGGTGTTGCAGTTTTAGCAAGGCGGTACCATTCTATTGCATCATCCTTAAGAATAGCTGGAAATAGTCTTAACTTTTCAGCATCATTATCCTCTCTATTTGCTTCACTAATAGTCAGAAAAGATTGGACATATGAATCAGCATAGCATCTGCTCCTCCAAGAGCTGAAAAGGTAGGATATGGCATCTTTGTGGCCTTCATGGGCTGAGCTGGATTCATTGTAGATGTAACAGATGTTGGCAAGACAGTTGGAACAATGGCTGATATATTTGATGGACTCAGAGGACTTGGTTCACTTGAATATATGGAAGACCGTGTTCTCTCAAGATATTGAAGTTCAAGTATTATGTTGAACGTTTTCTAAGTCAAGTATGAAGATCAATGCACAATGGTCTGTATTTTGCTTTTGCAATTTATGGAAGTCTAATATTTAAGTTATTCAATATTTGAAGGCATTTGTAGAAGTCGTACAAGTTTTCTATTTTATCTTTTCTCATGTTGTGGAGAGTGGATGGAGCGCCATACCAAAGCAGAAGAGCGAGGGCGCCACTGACCTGGATGGGACTTGCCACCCTTGAAGTGATTACATTTATGTGAAGCCATAGAATCGCCGACTGAGGCAATGGTAATAGAGTTTTTATTTTTATTTTCCTTGGAAGACTTCTAAGATGCTTTTGAAGAACTGAAGATGTATTTGGATATTGATTCTTGTTAAGTTGCAATGCTATCTTTATGACCTTTACGAGTCGAAGATCTTGAAGATTTAATTTTGAAGAATTTATCGGGACGATGAATACTCTTTGGGGGGAATAATGTAATGTGGTTTATCTATTCACATTTTGATGTTTTGCACTAAATTGTCATATTTGATGTATGTTTGATGATTTATCTGTTGAAGTTGGAGAAGATATTATATTTTTTGGATGCTTTATAGTGTGGGCACTTGTATTTGGGCTTGAAGGATTATTAAAGCCATTTTAATGGTTGAATATTTGATGAGGTGGTATGATCTCAAAGGGCATGTGGTTATTGAAGATCTAACGGTGAAGATTGCTTGAAGATGAATGGTCAAGATTTGTTGTGTAAGTTTAAGAGGAGGCACGTCTCCTCATTCTCGCTCTCTCTCACTCTTGCTCTTTGAAGGAAGATTATCTATTGTAGAGTGCATCTTCCATGGAAGAAATAAATGAAAATGATGAGGATGAACCTCCTGATTTACGATTATGTGATTTGTATTTCATTATTCATCTTCAGAATTTTGCTTGATTTCTTGTTAATAGAATGGGATGCAATCCATTGCATATATTTTGCAAGCTGCTTCTGCTTTGATCTTTTATTTCTGTTAGATTAAAAATATCATGTACTAAAATTGAAAAAAGTGAAAATAATATCAACAATAGTAGATAACTAAGGGAAGTCTTTAGGTCAACATAAGTATGACAGAAAATTGATGTGGTCAGAGCTTGAACCTCAGCAATGGTTGATGCAGTCCTCCTTAAAACAAAAAATATGTTACAACAGTAGTACATAGAAGAGTAGCAATAGCCATGCCGCACCACAGACACAGCTTTGGATATAACCTTGTTGTTTTCCAAGGAGATTTATAGATTGCATGGAATGCCCAGGGTGATCGTCTCCAATGTATATATCCAAAGTTCATTAGCTCTTTTTGGCAAGACTTCTAAACACAATTTGCACCAAGTTGTGGATGACTTCTACTTATCATCCACAGACAGATGGGCAAACAGAGCGCACCAACAGAATTTTGAAAGACATGCTAAAAGAAGATGTTTGGAACAAGCAATCCAAATGGGCCGATTATATCCACCTAGTGGAGTTTGCGGACAATAGAAGGAAGCAAGAGTCATCAAAGATGTCTCCCTTCATGATCAACTATGGTTATCAATGCTTGACCCTAGATACGCGGCATAATCCAGTGTCCAAGGTGGAAGTTTCTCCACAAGTTCTGGCAGATATGCAACAACTATTAGTAGAAGCGCGAGAATATCCCCTAGTAGCAAGGGCACATCAGAAGAATCTAGCATATACACATAGAACTCCCCGAGAGTTTATAGTGGGAGATAAAGTTTGGCTCAAGATAAAGGTGAAGCAAAGTTCCGAATGGGCGAAGCCAGTCTTATAAGCTTGACTTACCCGTTCAACTAAAAGTTTATAAGGTCTTCCACTTAAACTTATTAAAGAATATATACTCCAAACCCGGAGGAAGTTTTGGAGACCCCAACCTTGTTGGAAATGATAGAGGAGCAAATTGAGATTGTTCCTGAGTTACTTCTTGACAAGGCATTCAAGAAAACGAGAAGGTCGGAGTTCCTTCAAGATATGGTCAGGTGGAAACACTTTGCTAGTGGAAGACGCGACATGGGTATTAAAGTATGATTTAGAGAACCAATACCTAGAGTCATGGAGCAATTCGACGACGAAGTCGCCACCGACTTAGTCGATGCCAGCCAGTTAGTTAAGTATAATAGCTTAGTCTAGTGCATGGAGCCTAAGGAGAGGGGCATAAGATGCAACTATGGGTAGTCCAGATGCTTATGTGGGTAAGCAGGTGATCATAAACGATGATGGGATCATCCCAAATGTTCTATATGCTCAAACCTTCAGGGCCATGGTGCAATGCACGTGCACATAGCCGGGGGTCATGTAGGTTAAGCAGGTAATCATGGGCGATGATGGGATTGTCTTAAACATTTCTTAGCCATGATGCACTGTGTGTGCACACGACCAAAGGTCGTGTAAGGTGTAAACTTCTAATCATGGGCGATGATGGGACCATCCTAAATATTCCTTGTGCTTAAATCCGAATGGGCCATGAATCAGTATGCGGGTAGGTAGTAGTAACCTTGAGCTAGTAGTTCGGCTCAAGGAGGGGAGGGGGAGGGGGTGGTCCCCTTAAAGCCACAACATATTAACTAAAGTAACGTGATGTGCTACATATTGCAGGTCCGTGAAGGAGGAACATGGGGGAAAGAGCACATCACAAGAAGAATAGGAGTTATAGATTTTGTGCTTAATCATAATCTCCTAAACATGTTGTTATGACACTGTGTTGTTTATTTTTATAATGATAAACTATTAAGGCTATATATTTTTGTCTGTGTAACAAGAGTAACTTGATTTTCTTATGGCATGTTTTCTCTTAGCTAGCGAAAACACAGATCTAGCTACTTGCTAGATTTATCAATGGAGAAGATTGAAGGATCACTCAAAGGTGGTGATCCTCTACAATATATACAAGCAGAATTGGCTTCAATGATCAGGCAGGTCGGCAGATACAGTTGTGCAAAGTCTCGTTAGAATTCATTGAATAACTTTCGTTTTAATGGTTAAAAACTTCGTAATGTATATTCCATTGTTTGACATTGTTGCTGGGTCATATAAATAACTATTATTTGAAGTTGCTTGCATAAGAGTAAACACTAGTTAGATTCAGCATTATCTTTCATTGGTATCATAGCTATATCTAACAATGTCCACAAAGTTTGGAGCAACTCTGTTGGGATCAGTTGAAGTGTTTCAAGGTGTTGGAGGCTTTCAAATATGGAAAGAGAAAGTGAAAGAAGTGCTGCAATTTGAAGGACTATGGTACATCATTGAGCCAAATGCTACTGTAGCAGAGGAAGCAAACAGTTCTGCAACAACTCCAACAGGTGAAACAATATCTGCAAAATCATGTGAGTCTACTGCTAAATCAAAGGAAGGAAGTCATAGCAGTGACTTGTTTAGTGAAGAGCTGAAAGTAGGACAGGCCAAAGCAATTATTATGTGTAAGGTGGCACCAAGTATAATGCTGAAATTGAGAGACTTCCATCCCAAAGATGCTTGGAAATACTTAATAAAAACATATCAAGATAAAAGCTCATCTCAGATAGATGTATTAGAAAAGGAGATCAGAAAAATTAAATTTCATGAGAAGATGTCGTTAATAAATATGTTTCAAAGGTTTGATTCACTGTGTGCAGACTTGGAGGCTGCTGGTGTAACCATGTCAGTAAGTCACCAGATTTTAGCCATCTCTAGAATGTTTTCTAAGTTTGAACATTTGGCTACACTTATACGTATTGTTGCTAAAATAAGAGAGGATGCTGAGCATATAGCTCAAATAGAAATTGAGCAGAAGTATGTGATGGAAGATATTGATGAAGAAGATGAGGATACAGCCGAGTTGCTGATGGTAAGAAAGGGAAAGAGCACTACTGAAGGCAGAAATAGACAGGTTGGGCCATGTTGTGGCTGTGGAGAGGTAGGCACTTGAAATTCAATTGCCCGAAATGGAAGCAAACCACAAAGACCTGTTATACTTGTGGTGGAATAGGACACTTATCTACAAAGTGTCATAGCCCAAAAGATCTTGGAAGAGGTCAAGGAAGAGGTAGAGGCAAAGGTAATTGGGGGTGGGAGAAAGGAAAAGGCAAAGGTATCGAGCAAGCAAGTACAACTATTGCTGTGAAAGAAAATGAAGAAAGTGACTCAGAAGAAGAAGTAATCAATGCTTTTTCTAATATTTCAAGTAAAGATAAAGATTCTAAATCATCATTGTTTTAGATTCAGGAGCTGAAAGAACAATCCTAGGGGATTCAAATTTGCTCACAAAGAAGGATGAAAAGCAGTTTTCAAGACGGATCAGACTTGGAAATGGAAGAATCAAAGAAGTTGAAGTTGCAGGAATGCTGAAACTGTACAATCTACAAGGAGAGCTAGTAGAGTTGGAAAAAGTGCTATCTGTCCCTGGAATAGTTAAAAATTTAATTATAGTGAGTCAGTTAGTGGATCTGGGTTTATAAAGTATCTTTTGAAAAACTCTTTTGTACGGTTGAGAAGGATAATAAAATTTGTTCCTTGGCAAAAAAAGTTGGAGACTTGTTTAAATTGGTTGTGACAGAACATATGCCAACAATTAACAATGTGACAGTTTCAAATCTAAGAACCTGGCATGGACGTCTTGGCCACACGAATATTAATAATGTGAGAACATTGAGCAAGCTGGGATATATTACAAGCGATAAAACAGAACAGAAGAATTTCTTTTGCAGGGGATGCATGCTTAGAAAAAACACAAGGCTGCCACTTCAGAAACGAATTAAACAGGCTGAAGCACCATTGGAACTTGTGCACACAGATATCTGTGGACCACTCAATATTAGGAGCTATACAAAAAGGAGGTATTTCATTACTTCCGTTGATGATTCCACTAGAAAAGATAAAGTATATTGTTTGCAAAGAAAAAGTGAAGCATTCAAAGAATTTGTAGCAGAAGTAGAAAGAGAAACTGGAAGCAAAGTAAAGCGCTTAAGATCAGATCGTGGTGGAGAACACATTTCTAGAAAATTTAAAATCTTTTGTATAGAAAATGGAATCAAAAGACAACTAACTTGTATATTTACACCTTAGCACAATGAAGTTGCAGAGAGAAAGAACAGAACTTGCCTAAATGTTGTAAGAGCTATGCTTAAACATTCTGGGTTACCAAACAAGTTTTGGGAAGAAGCTTTATGGGCTGCCATATACATTCAGAATAGGCTGCCAAGTGTAAGCATAAATGGAGATATTCCAGAAACTTTGTGATCTAAACGAATACCAGAGTATGAAAAATTTATCAAATAGCTCTGAATTTACAAGGGGATTTTATCTTTGGAGATCTTGTATAGCGCTTGCAAATGCAGCAATAGCATAGTTAGGAATACTAATAGTGGTACCCCAATGAATCCACAATGTTTCTCCGAGGGCTTTTGCTTAGATTGTCTCATCTTTTGTAGATATTGATTTGCAGATCGTGGTAAAGAATATAAGTTTATTTTTTATTTTGTCGGCATCTTGAGCTGCATCACATCACAATTCTCTATTTTCCTTTCTTGCATGGGTTGCTCTAGAAAGTGGCGAGACACTTGAAAGCTTGGAAGCATTTCATTTTACAAGTGACAGCAAAGCTATCTTTTAGTAAGCTTGGCCTTAAGTTATACCCTATCTAGGTACCTAAAGAACTTTGGCATTTTTTATCAAGTTGCTGTCTCTATAATACCCCTAATATTTTATGTGTTATGTGCACTCTTAATATTTTACGTATTTTGTGCGGGCTATGTTAGTGTATGGAATTGTCAGACATTATATATGCAGCTTATAAGCTATCAAACTGGCCAAGTGAGACACTTAATTAATAGTAAGCAGACATATTGTATAGGCATCGATGAATGTTCCTATAGAAAATGGCATGTTCACCATCATTGGTTGTTGCCATGAAGGTTTCTATAGAAAATGGTATGTTCATGCTATTCTTACCCACCATAAAGTATGTTGTTTGTCGAGATCTGAGGTCCAACATGGCTTTACTATTTTTACAGATGGATTTATGCAATTTCAAGGGAGCTCAATACTTCGCAATGCATTCTGTTGAGCATTCTGTCTCTACACTCAATACGTGTGTTGAGTGTAGAGACAAAGCATGCATGCATTCTGTTGAGCAATCCTTTCAATCATGAATAATTAGAAACTACGTCTCATATAAGGTTGTAATCAATTCTCTGCTAGGCTGTTAGTCCTGTACGTCCAGGTACAGGACTATTTCTGAGAACCACAGAGCAGGGCAGGAATAAGGGACCAGGTCAAGCATTGGGTAGTAGACCCATGCCCCCGCCGAAACCCATGCAGAGGACCACGCCCCAGTCAAAGAAGAGACCCAGAACGGACAAATGATGGCCTCCGTAGAGTACAGTCCAAATTCAACAGGATTCCAGGCACAAAATGAAGGCGCTGCCAGATTCCCCGAAAATCAAGCGTTGATCGGGGAGTTGGTAACTGAGACCTGTCATCTACCTATTTTGGGCCCAAGGCCATTGTACTATATATATGAGTAGAGATAGATCACGAGTTTGTAGATGAGATTTTGGCCTTGTCTCGATTGTTTTCCTCTCGCTTGACGAGAGTTCATGTACTCAAATTGATATCAAGGAAGTCATATTTCTGCTTACTGTTTTCGTCTTTTTCTTCACTTTTACTTTCTTTCTTCTCTATTTTGCAAAATCCCGCGTGACACTCAGCTAGGATTCTCCTGTTTAATCCAAGGGTCCTCATAGAGGGCTATCTTGCAGGAGATCCCGAACCCAGACCCTAAACACTGGCGCCGATGCCGGGGCATGCCTTTTCATCGAGTGCCAGTATGTTCCCGCGGAAGCCCACCGTGCCCTTGAAGACATGGTGCAGTCAGGGTTTCTCATTGATGTGACACCTTCAATTGGTCTCAACACTTCTGATGCGCTCAAAGACCGGCAAGATCTCATCACGAAGTATCATACGGAGCCACGCCCTCATAGTCGTCAAGATGATTTCTAGAAGGTTCCTGACTTCCCGCCTCCTGAGACCGTTCCTACTTTTCTCTTTACTGAGTGTCATTTGGTGGGGCGGAAGTATTAGTCATGTACGTCCAGGTACAGGACTATTCCTGAGAACCATGGAGCAAGGCAGGAATAAGGGACCAGGGCAAGCATTGGGTAGTAGACCCACGCCCCCGTCGAAACCCATGCAGAGGACCATGCCCCAGTCAAAGAAGAGACCCAGAATGGAAAAATGATGGCCCCCGTGGAGTACAGTCCAAATTCAGCGGGATTCCAGACACAAAATGAAGACGCCGCCAGATTCTTCGAAAATCAGGCGTTGATCCGGGAATTGGTAACTGAGACCTGCCACCTACCTATTTTGCACCCAAGGCCATTGTAATATATATATGAGTAGAGATAGATCGCGAGTTTTTAAATAAGATTTTGGCCTTGTCTCGATTGTTTTCCTCTCGCTTAACAAGAGTTCATGTACTTAAATTGATATCAAGGAAGTCATATTTCTGCTTACTGTTTTCGTCTTGTTCTTTACTTTCACTTTCTTTCTTCTCTCTTTTGCAAAATTCCGCGTGACACTCAGCTAGGATTTTCCTGTTTGATCCAAGGGTCCTCATAGAGAGCTGTCTTGCAGGAGATCCTGAACCCAGACCCTAAACATAGGATTTACTTTTTTCTTTTTTGTGCTTCAGATATTTTTTAGAGCATTAAGCTCTCCTTTCTACCTACTTTTCATTCTGCCAAATTTCAACTAATACATGCATTTGAATGTAATGCAGGGATTCTAAATCGTGAGTTTGATTGCCTTCTTCTATGGTAAGACATTTTGAACTCTGTTTTGTCTTCTTTCTGTTTTATTTGATTGAATGGTAATTGCATCTACTATATCCATTTTCATATGTTATTCCTTTTGTTTATTTGATGTCATTCTCCAGATAAAGGTTTTTCAATTTTTGAGATATTGGCATGAAATTTTACTTAGAAAGACGGATATGAGGACATACAAAAGAAAGTTATTGTTTGCATTTTGTTTATAGGGTGCCCATCTTCATATGCATGGAATAAATTACTACTCCTATATTTTAGTGTAGCCAAAATAGGTTAGCTAAACTACCTTCAAATTGGGGCTAGAAGTTTCTAACACTTGGCTAAACTAAATGGTTTTTCTCCATCACAGTTTCTTGCTTTTGGCTAAACTTTCACAAAATGGAAAGGCAAATATTAGCCATCACGCTATAGTAATTTAAAAAAAATCCAAGCATTTTGGCAAAGACATTGAATTTATTGTAAACACATAAATTAAGACACAAACATACATGAACATGTTCAAAAACTAAAAAAAAAAGGGACTACATTGTTCCTTTTCCTCTAGTGCTTCAACTTTGTACTTGAAACAAGAAAGAAAGTGGGAAAAAAAAGAAAAATATAAACCCTATTTGAAATTTCTTAAAGTTAGTACATACATTGTTGTTGAATTTCGGGCTAATCTATCCATTTTTCCAAGCCCACTCTATCTTAGGTTTAGCTAATCGATGCCCTGATGGATATGTCTGGAGGTAAAGGTTTGGCTATTCAACCTAAAAACTCACTTGGGCGGCAAAAAAATTGGGCTAAAATTTTCTTTTTTTTGGGCATTTTTTCCATTTATTTTAGCCATTTTTCTTGGCAAAACTACTACAAAATAGCCATTTGGCTAACCTTAGCCGTTATTTTATTCCATGTTCATATGAGCTTGACACCAGTTTGCTTTATATATTGTAGTAGCTTGGAGTGGAGTATAAATTCCATGTAGATTAGGGCATTGCATGGGAATGGACCATTCTGTCTCAAATTCTTAGACAGACATTTGAGCAAGTTTCTATTTATGAGGGATCCACGTTGCTCATCATTTCCATTTCTAACTTAAAACAAGTGTATCTCGAAGTTCAGATTATGATGGATAGCTGATATGATGGATAGCTGGTATGTTCATGCATAGATCGTTGTAATTGCCATGCTTTTGCTTGGTGCCATTGTGATCATGAGGCTGATGGTTTTGGGACATATCTTGATATATGTGCGCAAAGTCGGATATATCAAACAGAGGTCTATATTTTTGGAAATCAGACATTCACATGAGGGTTTAATGCTTCATTTTTTCTAGCTCTGAGAACGAATCATATTAAATTTGTATTAGGCTATTGAATTTTCATATGTAAAATATTAGGATCAGACATAAGATGGATTGGGTCATGCTAGGGATTTGGTTGCTGAAAGCTAGATCATCAGCCCAGCATGGATGAGAAGGCCATAAGACGTCTTATGGATTAGAAATCCATAAGACGTGTTGTAAATCCAGTAGTTACCAACACTGATAGTTATTCTAATATCCGGGTGCTTTTCAATCCATTTTTTTATGGCTTCTAATTGCAACTGTATGCTTAAGCTAAGCATTAATTTTTATTTATTTCATGCAGAATGAGATCTAGCTTTTTTATATAAGGTTCTTTTTGAGCAATATAGGATATGGCGTTTGATGCGAGGATGGTTGATGACGTGAAAGTTGGACAATTTTATTGAAACGGGTATGTTGCTATGAAAAGGTTTTGTTGATGCTTTATAAAGATAATGAAGAATATCTGTGCTATTTAATTTGTTCTCAGTTATTCTTTTGTCTTGAGCAATGATATCTCTGGCTTTCAGTAATTTGCCAACGGATGTCTGTTGCAGATCCAAATGCATATACGGACCTTCCATTTGCAGCTTGTTAAGGTTAGGTCAGTAGAAAAGATTGAATACAGGGATATAAAAGCTGCAATCTCAATCTTATAGCCGCAGCTGCATGCATCTTTTATATGATTCAACCATAATTTCTCTCATTATGACATGCATTAGATATTAAGGAACCGATTTTGGCTATGGCAGTGCATGGTTAGAAATTTATCTGGCTCAATGTTTGAACTTTAAGTACTGTGAACTGCAAACTACAAACTTGAACTGCGAATTACAAACTGTGAACTCCTATCATCACACCTACAAACTGTTTCATGACAAATGCAAGTCATTTTTTCATGGGTTGGCATTTGGCTACAATATTCTATTGCAATATTTTATCTTAAGCTCAGGGATAGACGTTTTATACGGAATACGTATGAATTGAATGATACGGCACAAATTTGCCGTATAAAATGTAAAAATACTGCAAAAACAATTCCTGGCTGTTTGAAGATTTTCGCACGTCTGTGAAAACAACTAAATCAGCGACGCCAAAAACTTTTTTTCGCAGATCACGAACCCTTCGAATAGCGTCACGCTGAACCTTTTTTTCGCATACGCGAAAATAACAAAATCGCGTACGCGAAAGATTTTTCGCGTACGCGTTCTAGTTGTTTTCGCGTATGCGAAAAAATTTAAGTTTCGCGTACGCGGTTCTTAGTGTTCGCGTACGCGAAAAAATTTTCGCGTACCTCTGTTTGGCCTGTTTTGTGGCACTATTAATAGTGTATATAAGAAAAACGTGATTAGCCCTAGAATTCACCTCAAACGTTGACTGCCAGGTTGAGTCAAAATACCCGTTGGGAAACGGTTTGCCTTTGAGGTGTCGTTTTTCGTGTCACGAGCCTGACGTTGGATACTGGAATGTGAGTTTACTCCGTCCCAGTGGTTTCCAGCCTTGGGTTCGCATCTACTTCCATAGAATATCCTATAGGGTCCCGTCCAACCCCCCTTGATTCTCGTACGGAACGTCGACGTAACATATGCATTGTAAGCTTGCTCCTTTGCATATATACGTCTTCCTTTAGTTCGTGTAATCAAGGATTCAGATTAACAGACATTGTCGTGCCGAGGTCCGAAAGCAATGGCTACCGGGTCACGATCTACCTCCTCGGAGGTGCGGCAAAGCAGCAGTCATGCATCCACCTCTAGAGGTGCGAGGACTGCGCGTGCCCGTGGCAGGGCCACGGGGACTGCACCCCGTCCACGTGGTCGCGTTACTAGAGTTGCGGGTCGGAGAAGAGGCCCGGAATGGGATTTTGTGAAAGAGTTTGGCGTAAATGAGTGGGAATGTGTGTTTTGTGGTTACTCATCGGTAAATGGTTCTGCAACAAGAATTCGAGCTCACATCTTACGTGAACGAGACGTCGGTGTCGCGACCTGTCTTGCATCTGGCCGACTTGCGAAAAGGATGCCATTGAAAGATTGTCTCGACTAGATGTGATACGCGAAAACGAAGAATAATACGAAAAAAGATGAGTTACGGATACTCAACAAAGCCAGCTTGGGGGCAGGAGAGAAGACGAAGATAACTATACCACCCCCCTTTGTTGGAGTTGGGACAGCATACCAATCAGAGGGTGGACTAGGGTCAATAGGTATAAGCACGGGAGAAACGTATAATGATAGAGACAATTGAAATAGTGGAAAGACGTATCGAAGCAACAAAGGGTTGATCATTGCTTAACATCGAGCAAAATCAAGAAGATGCAATTGAAGGTTGTAGAGGCATTTTTATATGCCGGGTTGTTCCACATATTTTTGGAGCACAAAGCAATGAAAGAAGCCTTCCAAGAAGTTGCCAAAGCAGGGCCGGCTTTTAGGTTGCCTTCATACAAGCATGCCAACAATAAAATGGTTGATGAAATACACGGAAAAATGGTCGAGGGGTAGAGATGAAGTTGTGTCGTATGACCGGCCGTGCCAACTTCACTAGTGACCGATGGTTGGAGCAATCTAAACAAGGACCATCTTATAAACTTCATGATCGTGGTATCAAGGGGTGAAGTATTTTTGAAAACCGTAGAAACCAAAAACTGACCAAGTGACAGGGGAGATTGGATTTTTCGTAAAACAAAGGCCGTGATATAGAGTTTTGGACCAAGAGAATATTTCAGGTTGTAATGGATAACGCGTCTAATTGCAAGCCAGCGGTGAATTATTGAGTCCGAATTTCCGTGGTTGCACGCTACTAGCTGCCAATGCCATTGCCTGAACCTATTGCTCAAGGATTGGTTCTCACAGCACACGTGGTTCAAAGATCCCATTCAGAAAGCACGTCGGCTTGTAAAATTCATCACAAAGAAGCCGGCAATTTATGCCATTTACAAGTCATTGCGTCAGAAGACCCTAGCACTCATGAATCCTGGGCAAACCCGATTTGGTTCCAATTACATCTGTCTTGAAAGAGTGCTTAAGTGTCGTGATTGAATTATCTCAACCTTCAATCATACGGAGTTTTTTGAATGGGAAAGGAGGCAGAAAGGGAAAAATGCCGCCAAACACCGACAACAAGCCGCTGCCCTTCGAGAAATGCTTGGGCGGGAGACATTTTGGAAAGGTGTAAAGAATGTTGTGAGGTGCATGCAACCTGTTTGTCATGCCATCAAAACCCTTGATTCTTCGAAGGCAAGCACTGGAAAGGTCTGGAGGTGTTGGCCCTCTATTCAATCCTTTCTAGAACGTGATGGCCCCAATGCACCATTTGACAATACTAAGCGCGCAGCACTGCTCAGATGCTTCAATGAACGATGGAAGAAGTCCTACAATGATCTTCATGGTGCCGCACATGCCTTAGACCCACACAACCACGATATGGACCAGCATACAGATAAAGAAGTGATGGGTTCGTTGAAGAAGGTTGCAAAAATGTATTATCCGAACAGCTCGGACTATAAGACCCTCATTCCTAGGATGGGTCCTATGACACAACCAAGTGGCCGAAGTGAAGTGGTGTTCTCATTGAGCTTTGTAAAACATTGAGTACAAATGGATCCCTCACTAGGGATAGATAAATTTGGAAACATGAACTTTAAATGCTCCGAAACTAGACAATCATTGAGAGCATGATGAAACTCAAGAATACGACATAAAAAATGGTTTAATCCGCCACTTGGTCGATGCAAAGGTAAAAAGACCCGGTGACTGCTCCTCATCGGGAAGAAGAACCACGCCTTCCTGGGTTTTTGAGGAAACCCAAGCAAAAAGTTGAAGCACGACCCCACGCACTATGGCAACCACAAAGCCTTAAACAATCCTGTAGAATCAAGGCTGAAAGAAAAATAACCCATCAATGAGTTAGATGCCATAGGCAAGAAGACTCGGAGGCTCCAGGGCCACGCTGAGAAAGAAACAACAGCCGACCAATCGGGAGCCGTCCGCGGAATGACCATCGCTGGAAAAAACAGATTAGTGTTGCCTCGGAGGCTACAGTGCCACGCCGAGAAAAAACAATAAATATGATCTCGGAGGCAACAGCGCCACGCCGAGAGAAACATGAATAATAAATATTAACTCAGAGGCTACAAAGCCACACCGAGAGAAAACATGAATGAAAAAATAAAACACTAGAGCCATGCCGAGAAAGAGTAAACCAATAAGTATAGAGAGTGAAAAAGGCATCATGTCCCGGAGGCTAAACTGCCACGCCGAGAAAGAATGAATTAAAAAGTATGCCTCGGAGGCTACTGTGCCACACCGAGGAAAATAAAACTATCAGCACATACGTACTCGCAAAAAACATTGAAAAGAATATATGGAAGAAGTGAGAGGGTGCAGGGCGACCCGAAAAGTAAAGATGGCGAACTGACCAACAAGAACTGGAGCAATTTCAACAATGGAACGGAATAATGTAGACTAAAAAAAAAAAAACGGGGACCTGCCTCTTGCCAGAGAATCAAGGGAGGGAGGGTGAGGGAAACTGATAGGGCAGAGAAGAAGGAGAAACTAGCTCAAGAGAACGCCGATGAATGAAACTAGGAGAAGAGGTAGAATAAATAGAAGCTGTGAGATGAGGCATCCCCATCCAAGGAATGTCGGTTCTATTGCTATCGCAATAGAACCGTGGCATTGCCGAGTTAACCGAATACCAGAACCTGAGTGGAAGGTGGGCAAATGAGGAGCTTCACGATGCACTGGAGAGTCATAAGAAGGAACCAAATATGAAATCTTATGCATGGTGGCAAGCCCATGGACAGGTTACTGATACGTTACAGGCCCTTGCAATGACTATCCTCTCCTTGGTATCCTCCAATAGTGCAAGTGAGAGGAATTGGAGTGCCTATAAATATATACACAGTGTCTGTTGCCCCCAAAGGGCAACATGCTAATGGAGATCTATATGTTCAAACTAGGTCAATTCACTTTAGAAGACTAGGTCAAAGCTTGGAAGATTCTTGTCACTCAACATTGCTATGAAGGTCAAAAGATGTTCATGCTTCAAGTCAAACAATGCTCAAGGTTCAAACTTCACAAGAGGTATTTTATTTGAAGTCAAATGCTTAGTCAGGAATATGCTCTAGAAGATTTTGGGTTATGAAGTTTGGAAGACATTGCTCGAAGTTTGGAAGTTAAAGTTTGGAAGATTCCCTTATATGGTTCCACCCTTGTCACCTTGCTTAGCCATTTTTCCCTTCTTATATCCCCAACCTATCTTATTACCATCATTTGTTAATTTTCCCATGACATCTTCCTTATTCATTCTTCATAACCACTTTTGCACCATTGCCCCCCACATTTGCTTTTTCCTTGCCATAAACACTTACTCCACACTTTGCTTAAGTCATGGACCTTGTTTTTTCTACATCCATATCTTATTACCTTCCATCTGGCCAACCTCTACTTTTTCACCTCTTGCCTTATGGTTACACCCTTATTGGTTCGCAACTCCCTCAAATTGGTTCCATGGCCCTAAGAACTTCAAATTTGGATATGGATGCTCGATACCATGGTCTAAGCTTGCATCAAACTTCAAGAAAATATAAGCCTTGAGTTCGAACCATGGTAAAACTTTCAAAAAATCCAAAATACGGGAATATTCCCAGCATATCTAAGGGAAATACGCGAACCGTATCGCGGGAACTTCACGAAATCTACGGCCATGAACCCTAAATCTCTGGAACTGCTGAAATCATGCCGGGATCGACTCTACCGCCTTCCTAACCCTGCTATTACTGGATTCCCGCTGCTCCTAAACTTAATGAACCACAAATCAAGCCCTAAGATATTGGAACCACTAAATTTGAAAATATATATAGGAAAACTGGACCCGAGAAAATTTTGAAGGCCCAGAAGTATTCAGATCATACATTGATCATTGCTGAGCAAGATCTGGACGATCCTTGAAGTTCTTGAGCTCTCCTCAACTGGATCTACAAGATTTAGTTGACATTACTTTCAGAAATTACCTTATGACTTTTGATGATTATTTTCTTGTACTTGAAGCTATGAAGCATCCTTATCAGTTATTATCTTGATCTATTTACCTTCATATCAATCCAAATTGACTGTCAAGTTGTCGAATTTGTCTCTGATATTTACCTTAGCAATTCTTGCCACAAAAAAATCTATAGAAAAATCCCTGAGTGTTTTTAGCACCTTTGGCCTATCTGCCACCTATCCTTGGGTGTTAAGAAAGCCAAAGGAGTTGGAATCATTCAAAAATACCAAGTATAACTCAAATTCAAAAGAATTGCTCTCGAGTTTGAACAGTTTTGACTGTATTTTGCCAAATCCAGTCACAAAAAATACTTCTACACCTCCAAACGAGGATTTGACTGCTTGCCTCTCTTCCCTAGCACCATTGCAACCTATCTACTTTGGAAATTCTCACAAAAGTGATTGGCAACTCCAGATCTCAATTTCTGATCACTGTTTTCTACATTTGACCTCTATTGACCAAAATTTGACCTCACTTTGAGCTCGAATAACTCACAGATTAAATCTCTGACTTGGTCAGAGGCTTTACTGTGGGTTACCTACAACTTTTTTTACCAAGTCTACAGCATCTGACTCAAAAAATCGATCTGCATTCCAACACCACAATTGTTTTGGCAAAGGTGTCATTTTTTGAAAATGGAAAAGGTATAGAACTCAAACTTTTTGAACTTATCTTTGGAATTTTCTTGCATAGACTGATCACCTTAAGTGATCTGGAGGTCCTAACCCCAATTTGAGTGAAAACTCGAATTGGTTTCTTGTGGTTGACCTATAAGCCAGGTTTAGGGTCAACATTTTGGAGGTCCTACCGAGATATTCCTGGATCTCAGAACTCATGGCTCCAAAGCAAAAATTTCCAGCAGAATCAGAACCATTGGAAGATGTTGATGTATCGATCATTGCAGAAAAGGCCATTGCCTTCAAGTTTCTCAACTAGCTTACTCCGAAACATGCCATACCAGTTTGAGTTGAATGTCCCTGCTTCCTTTGCCTACCTTTGATTCCAAAGATGAGTGCTAACCATTTTTGAGAATATTTGAAGACTATTACATGGATTATGGTTTCAAGAAAGGATGCAAGCTTTCAGAATTTGAAAAATGTTTCAAAGATGAGAGTGAAGCTGGTGCTTGGTTAACTTATGAGAAGTTAATGGGTACCACCTCATGGGATGAACTCGTCAAGAAATTTCTGGACAGGTTTGGTAAGTTAGCTGCTCCCAAAGATTTGGTTAATGAATTGCAAAGCTTTTCTATACATGCAGGGGAGAGTGTGAATCAGTACAAAGAAAGATTTAGCACATTTATGAGCAGGTGTCAAAGAGCACAGGTCACAATTCCCACACTTTTTTTAGTAAATGCTTTCATCAATGGTCTGGAAAGAAGACCAGATATCCAAAGAAAATTGCTTAAGATCCAAGCAAAATTGAAGGATTTGTTTCCATATACAAAGTCTTTGCCAAAACTATCGATCCGACTCAAATGCTCTCTACCTTGCCCGATAAGCACCATATCTCCCACCATGGCCATGATCCTTTTTTACCCGATGCTACTGATGCACATTATGACCATCACCCTTCCATTCCAAAGTATGCCATACAAAAAAAAAAAGAAGAAATCTAAGGAGGAGGAAGTTAGTTCTCAAGTTGCGAGGTTAAATCAGACCTATCTAAGGTTCTTGAGGCTTTAGCAGAGTTAACCAAACAACTAGTTGAGCTCAAAACTGCAAGAACAGTAAAACTTACCCCTGAATGTGTCCATTGCAATAGGAATACTCATCCATCAGAAATTTGCTATTGGCAAGTGTGTCCTAAATGTAATAGGAAAGGCCACTTTGGAAAAGAATGTCCCGTTTGTTCTTTTCAGAAAAGAAGTTGGTCATACCGATGTTAAATGTGTTTGTTAAAGAATACTTTGCCAAGCAGGAAACAAGAAAAAGGTCGAACCTAAACCTTCGTGGAGATTTACTTGAACCAAGTACTTCAATAAGGTTTATTCAGCTACGTAAGCTCCCAAGACTGAAGAAGTTATGGTAGTGCAAACCAGAAGAATGAATGAAGTCAATACACATGCTGAATCGAGTAGGCATCCCACAACTAGGTCTCCCTCACCTACAATGGAAATACCTCAAGTGATAGCTCCACCTCCACAGCAAAAATTTGGTAAGAAAGACCAAGACCTTGATGAAGTGGATATCTTGCTCAAAAACTCTAAGGTGAGTGTGGATCTTTTCACATTGTTAAAGATTGCACCCAGCTACAGAAAAAGAGTGCTTCAGCAAACTAGTGGTGAACAATTAAATGCTTGTATAAACTTCACTGATGCCACTGATCTTATTCTAGCACAGAATGAAGAAGACCCTGGAGCATTTACATGTTCAGTTGCTCTAGGTGGTTTTACCTTTTCCAATGTATTACTTGATGGGGGATCTCCCCTAAACATCATGCCATATCACATTATGAAGAAGTGTGGTTTCGAGGTGGACAGGAGAGCTTCCATATTACTAAGATCTTTTTATAATGCTAAAATTACTCCTATTGGTGTGGTGACTAAAGTGCCTGTTAATACAGAAGGCATAACTGTAGTTGCTAACTTTATTGTGGTGGCTTTTGAAGATATAGGAGATGAATCTGATATCTATGACCTACTTTTAGGGAGGAGATGGCTAGCTACTGTGGATGCTAGGCCAGTCTGGTCTCAAGGGAGATGTACCATCTCCAATGGCTCCCAAACTGCTACTATTTACAACCAAGAAGGCTCCTATGACTCCAAAGAAGAGGTAAACTTTATTAAAGAAATGCTAATTGAGGAGCCTTTGGGATCTTACAGGTTAAAAAACACCAAACCAAGAAAATATGAAATGGTTCCCCTTATTATGGAGTGTGCACTTCCAAGCAAACAAGGACCAACAGGTTTTCTATGGTTTGATGGAGGTATCTCTAAAAAACTAAATGTTGCATCATCTGCTGCTATTTTGAAAGATTCTTCTCACAAACTCTTAGCTAAGGTAGGGAGAATTTTTCCTCAAGTCACTTCTAATGTGGCAGAATATAAAGCTTTGATTGCAGGTCTTCAAGAAGCCAAAGCTATGGATATTGCCAATATCCATATTTATGGTGATTCACAATTAATTTGCAGACAAGTTTCAGGGGATTATCAAACAAAAAATGCAGATATGGAGCTTTTGAAGAATCAGGCAATGGGAGTGCTCTCAAGTTTTGCTTCATGGAGGATCACTCATATCCCAAGAGAAAAGAATTTTGAGGCTGATGCCCTGTGTAGGGAAACTCTCATGTCACATTTGACTGAGGGAGCTATTCCTGAAGATGACCTTGATGACAATGAAGTAAAAGCACTCTGTCCTATTTTGACCATTGATGCATCAGAAAAGAAGGAGACTGAAGAGATTGTGATCACAAAAAATGGTACACCTAGAACTATGTTTGTTGGAGATTTGATTGAATATCAAAACAGGGAGAGCATACAAATGTTTTTTGAAGAAAGAAAAGATGTATTTGCTTGGGACTATTCAGAACTATCAGGTATCAAAACTGAGGTATGCCAATTTGAAATTAAAATCAAGGAAGGTTGTAAACCAGTTTTTCAAAAATTAAGGAGGATTAATGCTTCCCTTATGGGGCTAATAAAGGATGAATTGAACAAGATGTTAGATGCAGGTGTGATTATTGAAATCATTAATCCAGAATGGGTATCTTGCATTGTTCCTGTAGAGAAGAAAAGTGGTGCTTTAAGAATTTGCATTGATTATCGAGATCTCAACAAAGCCACCATCAAGGATTGTTACCCTTTGCCTTTTTTAGAAGAGATCTTATATGTTTGAAAGGTGTAAGGAAGTGTATTCATTTTTGGATGGATTCTCAGGATTCAACCAGATCAGCATTAAAGAAGAAGACCAGCCAAAGACTTCTTTTATCACTCCCTGGGGTACATATGCTATGAAAAGAATGCCTTTTGGTTTGATGAATGCTCCAGCCACCTTCCAAAGAGCAATGGATGTTATTTTCAAATCCATGTCTGCTGAGGAGTTCAGGGTGTATTTAGATGACCTTTGCTTAGGCTCTCATCCATCTAATCATGTGGAGTTACTTGCAAAAATTTGTTCTTTGTGCAGGAGTTCAAGAGTCAATCTAAATCCAAAGAAATGCATTTTTTTTGCATCAAAAGGACAACTCTTAGGGCATGAATTATCCAGCCAAGGCATTCAAGTTGCTCAAGACAAGATTGAAGCTCTCAAAAAATTAGCACCTCCCAAGAATCTAAAACAGGTCAAAAGTTTTGTTGGTATGACAAGTTTTCTTAGGATGTATATTCCTAATTTTGCCCATATTTTAAGCCCCATCTCTAGATTGACAAGGGTAGGTAAGTTCTCTAAGTCTGAAAGTAAGCATATACCTATCACATGGACTTCAGAATGCCAAGAGGCTTTTGACTTTCTTATTCTATCCATATGTGAAGCCACACTCTTGAGAAAACCAGATTTGAATATGCCATTTGAAGTTTATATTATCATACTAAAAAAAGCTATAGGATTAGCCATTTTATGGATAAGCATACCATAGTATTTGCAAGTAAACAATGGTCTGCTCTAGAAGAGAGATATACCAGAATAGAAAAAAGTGCTGCTGCCCTCATGTTTCTTATCAATAGGCAAGGACACTTGCTTCTGAAGAGTCAAGTCCAAGTCTACATGAAGCAAAATCCAATGGGTCTACTGTTTGGTAAAGCAACCAGCAAACCAAAAATCCAAAGATGGGCTTGTAAGTTGCAAAGCTATGATATTTCTGTAAAAGAATTACATTTGGTACGAAGTCCTAGCCTTTACTTGCCTTATATATTTTTTGACCATGAGGATGAGTTGGATACTGCTGACATTTCACTTGCAGTAGCTCATGTAGAGGTAACTCCAGAAGATCAGGTTGATGGTGGTTGGCAACAACCTATTAGAGACTTCTTACAACATGGAATCATCTCCTCAAGTTTCACTTCAAACCAAAAAAGGAGACTCAAGGATAAATGCAGGCAATTCAAGATGATAGACAATGTTTTGTGCAAAGTCAACCGAGATGGAGTCTTGTTGAGGTGTGTGAATGAAAGTGAGTCTGCTCTAATCATCAGGGAAATGCACAAAGGTATTTGTGGAGGGCATTTTGCTGGTGATACTACAGCAAAAAAGATTCTCAGGTCTGGATATTATTGGCCTACTGTTTTTAAAGATTGTTATGATATTATAAAGACTTGCCATCAATGCCAAATCTTTAGTAAAAGAATTTTACTTCCAGCTGCCCTTAATCCCATCATATCTCTAGGGCCCTTTCAAATTTGGGGGTTAGATTATATTGGCCCTATTAATCCTTCTTCTGCAGGTCAACATCAGCATATCATTGTGGCCACAGATTATTTTACTAAATGGGCAGAGGCTATACCTTTGAGGCAGGCTAATGCTGCTACAACTGCCAGATTTTTACATGAGTATGTTTGTTCCAGGTTTGGTATTCCTTTTCAGTTGCATTCTGATAGGGGCACACCTTTTGTTAATGACGTTATTGCTAACTTGTTGGACATCTTAAAGGTCAAGCATACCAAGAGCTCCTCATATTATCCCCAAGGTAATGGACAAGCTGAAGCCACTAACAAAGTGTTAAAAAATATCTTGCAGATCAATAAGAGAGATTGGCATGTCAAAATAGTGGATGCACTTTGGGCTTATAGAGTCACTATCAAAACAGCTACAAATCATACACCCTTCAATTTGGTTTATGGCATAGAGGCAGTCTTACCAGTGGAACTTGAGTTGCCTTCCCTGAGGTTAGCTTATAAACTATGTTTACCTTTTGAACATGCCTTGCAGGAAAGATTGGATGCCTTGCTACACCTAGATGAATATAGGATGGAGGCTGAGAATACTAATTTGCTGAAAAAGGCCAAAGATCTGGCTGCTTTTAAAGCTACACATAGGATACAAGGCACTTTTAGAGAAGGAGAACTTGTCCTCAAGTGGAATAAGTCAAAAGAAGACTCAGCAGGCAAATTTGATAATATTTGGGAGGGACCTTTTGTGGTGCAGAAAGCTGCAGGTACCAACTCATATTGGCTACAAGAAGTTGCCTCAGGAATGTTGTTACCAAATCCTATTAATGTCTTGCATCTGAAGAGGTATTGGGACCAGCATGCTTGCTTGTCCCTCTTTTTGCATTAGAGAAATTTTAAAAAATCTATGGTAGAATTTTTTTTTTTTTTTTTGAAGAACGACAATTTATTATCAAGGAAAATCAAGATACATACAAGAGATCTGTGACATGGGACTCAAAACCTAGAGGACGAAGTAGTCCACTAAGCAAAACCACCCGTACACAGAGTATAATCATAACCCTTGTGCCACCTTGAGGCGTTTAATAGCCTCATCACAGTCATCATGTTCTACGTCATCGAGATGATCATCAACAGACATCAAATTCTCATGCCATTGAATAGTGTGAGGCAGGATAGCCTCATGAGATGATATCACAGACTTCTTCCGCGCTGCCTTCTTCCAATTGACCTGTTGCCATGGCTCTTTAGCGCACTGAAGATTAGGACCATCAGCCATAACAACCTCAGAAGCATGAGAGGCAGAAGCTGCAACATGGAGAGTGGTAGGGACTATAGCTGCAGCCGATGGTGCTAAGGATGACACCACCGGAACTGTATCTAGAGCATCTTCCATAGCCGAGGGATGCAAAGCAACCGGCAAAGGTTGATCATGTATAGATGAAGAAATAACAGTGGGAGCTTGAACTTGGGAAGAATGTTGAACACATGCCTGAGACGCATGAGTACCTCGACGAAAGCTAACAAAAGCCTCCTTATCAGGAAATAAACGGGCTAATTCTGGACCATTCAGAAGCTTAAGATCCAGCTTTTTATACCAAGGTCCGCTCTTCACAACTATACAATCTGGTAAAGGCGAGTCCACTGGCATAGAAACACAAATTCTTGGACCATTCATGATGGAGTGTGAGATATGAACCCCAAGTCCCGTTGCAATTGCAACTAGAAATTGATGAGCCATTAGATCAGGAGGAAGATTAGGTATCGAGAACCAGCAAGGCATCTTTAATGCACGAACCATATCTGGTGTGAAGCCAGGAGAATAATACTGGTACATCATATATTCTCCACCAAGTGGATCAATCCCTCTTGATACCAAAGATTCCACTGCATCACTGCTTTCAAACATAATAAGAACAAAGTTTTTTGCCAACAACTTGATGGACTGAAAAGGGGGAAGTTGAAGGCGTCTCAAAAGCCGAGATAACCAAACACGAAACCGAGAAAAATCTAAATAACCACCAGTAAAATACCCAAGAACTGCACAGGAAGATAAGTTCTCAGCACACTTAATATGAGCTTGATGGTCCACCTCAACCACAGGAATACCAGAAGCTTGAACCACACTCTGACAATCAGACTGGTAAAATATGTCATCTGGAGGCAACTGCTGTTGAAGCTGAACCTGTCGGGCTTTCAATGTATCCAAAATTGCAGACAACTCCTCCTTACTCCCTTCAGACAATACCTGTAAAGCAGATGCTACCCTTGCCTTTCTAGATGCATTAGAAATATCCTTACAAAGCCAATCACTAAATCTTTGATATGAAACTTTTGTAACAGAATCAGATGACTTCCAAGCACTATCATTTGTCCGAGGCTGAGAATCTACATTAGGACAGGAATCTGTACCAGTTTGATGCAAATTCCCATTAACTTCCACTCCCTTATTCACAGCGCCTTGCAAGGGAGGAAAATCCCTTTCTTCAAGAACCACTGGACTAGCCACCACCGAAGGCAAAGAGCTTCCAACTGAATTATTTACCTCTTTTTGCGCAGCAATTGGGGCATCACGTATCACCAAACTGGTGGTAGACTCACGCCGTTTTGCCGCCGCCTTGGATGCTGGAGCAATATCTGTCTTCCCCATCCCTACTATACTTGGCCGAATTGGAACAGACCCAAATCCGGCCCCTAACCTGACAGCAAACCCTAACAAAATTGATGTTGATGGAGAGCTCTCGGGACAAGCTTTCCAACGAACCAAAGATCATCAAAAACGGAGTCCGGATGCTCAAGTTACAAGGAGAACCGCCGGCAGCCCTAAGCGCCATCATCATGAGCGACCGCCATCATCATCCTTCTGGACTCCCTTCCCATAAGAGATAGCTTTGCCCAAATCTATGGTAGAATTAGCATAGTTAGATTTATTTAATTCTTTGAGCATGTTATTTTAATGGGTTAATTTTATGATTGTAGGTTGGGTTGACTTGAGGACAGTATGAATGATCTCAAGAAAAATAGTGATTACTAATGCTTTACCAAGTGCCATATGCAGGAGCACCCTTTTTTCCATCTTCATCCACCTGCCATAAGTGGTCCTGTTATTCATCTAGACTTCTTACTCCTATTCTCATTCCCATAAAGGCACTCTGCAAATCAGCTTCACCACCATAGCAGAGTTACAAGGTATTAAGATTAACTAGTTTGTGTGTTTCCATGACAGGTGCACCCTTTTCCCATTTTTATTCATCTGCCATAAGTAGCCCTGCCATCCATTTAAACCTCTTATTCTTGTTGTTCATTTCCCCAGGAAGAAAGCACTCTGCAATTCAGCTTCACCATCCTAGCAGAGTTGCTCTTGAAGATATTAAGGAGACACACATTCTTTTGTTTTGGCGAGACCTCAACATTTTCACATTTTTCTTCCCCCATACACTCCATTTCCATCACTATCCTATCATGTTCACACTCATTCTCATTCTTTTTCACTTATCATATTCCATTCACATCCCCCCTCCACCACATTCATTTCTATTCCATTAACACTTGCACATTACACTCTCTCTCTACCATGATTCTCACTCAAGCACCTTGGTACAAGATTGAAGACCCTTTATGGCTGAGGGGACCAGCCATTCTTTTGTTTTGGCGAGATGTTGCCCCCAAAGGGCAACATGCTAATGGAGATCTATATGTTCAAACTAGGTCAATTCACTTTAGAAGACTAGGTCAAAGCTTGGAAGATTCTTGTCACTCAACATTGCTATGAAGGTCAAAAGATGTTCATGCTTCAAGTCAAACAATGCTCAAGGTTCAAACTTCACAAGAGGTATTTTATTTGAAGTCAAATGCTTAGTCAGGAATATGCTCTAGAAGATTCTGGGTTATGAAGTTTGGAAGACATTGCTCGAAGTTTGGAAGTTAAAGTTTGGAAGATTCCCTTATATGGTTCCACCCTTGTCACCTTGCTTAGCCATTTTTCCCTTCTTATATCCCCAACCTATCTTATTACCATCATTTGTTAATTTTCCCATGACATCTTCCTTATTCATTCTTCATAACCACTTTTGCACCATTGCCCCCCACATTTGCTTTTTCCTTGCCATAAACACTTACTCCACACTTTGCTTAAGTCATGGACCTTGTTTTTTCTACATCCATATCTTATTACCTTCCATCTCCATCATCCACATGAGTCCTTGTTGCCCCCATGGCCAACCTCTACTTTTTCACCTCTTGCCTTATGGTTACACCCTTATTGGTTCCCAACTCCCTCAAATTGGTTCCATGGCCCTAAAAACTTCAAATTTGGATATGGACGCTCGATACCATGGTCTAAGCTTGCATCAAACTTCAAGAAAATATAAGCCTTGAGTTCGAACCATGGTAAAACTTTCAAAAAATCCAAAATACGGGAATATTCCCAGCATATCTAAGGGAAATACGCGAACCGTATCGCGGGAACTTCACGAAATCTACGGCCATGAACCCTAAATCTCTGGAACTGCTGAAATCATGCCGGATCGACTCTCTACCCTTCCCTAACCACCTTATTATTTTTATTCCCGCTGCTCCTAAACTTAATGAACCACAAATCAAGCCCTAAGATATTGGAACCACTAAATTTGAAAATATATATGGGAAAACTGGATCCGAGAAAATTTTGAAGGCCCAGAAGTATTCAGATCATACATTGATCATTGCTGAGCAAGATCTGGACGATCCTTGACGTTCTTGAGCTCTCCTCAACTGGATCTACAAGATTTAGTTGACATTACTTTCAGAAATTACCTTATGACTTTTGATGATTATTTTCTTGTACTTGAAGCTATGAAGCATCCTTATCAGTTATTATCTTGATCTATTTACCTTCATATCAATCCAAATTGACTGTCAAGTTGTCGAATTTGTCTCGGATATTTACCTTAGCAATTCTTGCCACAAAAAAATCTATAGAAAAATCCCTGAGTGTTTTTAGCACCTTTGGCCTATCTGCCACCTATCCTTGGGTGTTAAGAAAGCCAAAGGAGTTGGAATCATTCAAAAATACCAAGTATAGCTCAAACTCAAAAGAATTGCTCTCGGGTTTGAACAGTTTTGACTGTATTTTGCCAAATCCAGTCACAAAAAATACTTCTACACCTCCAAACGAGGATTTGACTGCTTTCCCTAGCACCATTGCAACCTATCTACTTTGGAAATTCTCACAAAAGTGATTGGCAACTCCATATCTCAATTTCTGATCACTGTTTTCTACATTTGACCTCTATTGACCAAAATTTGACCTCACTTTGAGCTCGAATAACTCACAGATTAAATCTCTGACTTGGTCAGAGGCTTTACTGTGGGTTACCTACAACTTTTTTGAGCAAGTCTACAGCATCTGACTCAAAAAATCGATCTGCATTCCAACACCACAATTGTTTTGGCAAAGGTGTCATTTTTTGAAAATGGGAAAGGTATAGAACTCAAACTTTTTGAACTTATCTTTGGAATTTTCTTGCATAGACTGATCACCTTAAGTGATCTGGAGGTCCTAACCCCAATTTGAGTGAAAACTCGAATTGGTTTCTTGTGGTTGACCTATAAGCCAGGTTTAGGGTCAACATTTTGGAGGTCCTACCGAGATATTCCTGGATCTCAGAACTCATGGCTCCAAAGCAAAAATTTCCAGCAGAATCAGAACCATTGGAAGATGTTGATGTATCGATTATTGCGAGAGAAGGCCATTGCCTTCAAGTTTCTCAACTAGCTTACTCCGAACATGCCATACCGGTTTGAGTTGAATGTCCCCTGTTCCTTTGCCTACCTTTGATTCCAAATGAGTGCTAACCATTTTTGAGAATATTTGAAGACTATTACAGGGATTATGGTTTCAAGAAAGGATGCAAGCTTTCAAATTTGAAAAATGTTTCAAAGATGAGAGTGAAGTCGGGTGCTTGGTTAACTTATGAGAAGTTAATGGGTACCACCTCATGGGATGAACTCGTCAAGAAATTTACGGACGGTTTGGTAAGTTAGTCGCTCCCAAAGATTTGGTTAATGAATTGCAAAGCTTTTCTATACATGCGGGGAGAGTGTGAATCAAGACAAAGAAAGATTTAGCACATTTATGAGCAGGTGTCAAAGAGCACACAGTCACAATTCCCACACTTTTTTAGTAAATGCTTTCATCAATGGTCCGAAAGAAGACCGGATATCCAAAGAAAATTGCTTAAGATCCAAGCAAACTGAAGGATTTGATTCCATATACAAAGTCTTTGCCAAAACTACTCGATCGACTCAAATGCTCTCTACCTTGCCCCGATAAGCACCATATCTCCCACCATGGCCATGATCCTTTTTACCCTGATGCTACTGATGCACATTATGACCATCACCCTTCCATTCCAGTGTATGCCATACAAAAAGAGAAGAAGAAATCTAAGGAGGAGGAAGTTAGTTCTCAAGTTGCAGAGGTTAAATCAGACCTATCTAAGGTTACTGAGGCTTTAGCAGAGTTAACCAAACAACTAGTTGAGCTCAAAACTGCAAGAACAAATCGTTAAAACTTACCCTGAATGTGTCCATTGCAATAGGAATACTCATCCATCAGAAATTTGCTATTGGCAAGTGTGTCCTAAATGTAATAGGAAAGGCCACTTTGGAAAAGAATGTCCTGTTTGTTCTTTCTGTAAAGAAGTTGGTCATACTGATGTTAAATGTGCTGTTAAAGAATACTTTGCCAAGGAACAAGAAAAAAGGTCAAACCTAAACCTTCGTGAGATTTATGAACCAAGTACTTCAATAAGGTTTATTCAGTGCTCTGAAGCTCCCAAGACCAAGAAGTTATGGTAGTGCAAACCGTAAGAATGAATGAAGTCAATACACATGTTTGAATCGAGTAGGCATCCCACAACTAGGTCTCCCTCACCTACAATGGAAATACCTCAAGTGATAGCTCCACCTCCACAAAGAAAAATTTGGTAAGAAAGACCAAGACCTTGATGAAGTGGATATCTTGCTCAAAAACTCTAAGGTGAGTGTGGATCTTTTCACATTGTTAAAGATTGCACCCACTACGTAAAAAGAGTGCTTCAAAAAACTAGTGGTGAACAATTAAATGCTTGTATAAACTTCACCGATGCCAATCGATCTTATTCTAGCACGTAATGAAGAAGACCCCGGAGCATTTACATGTTCGGGTGCTCTAGGAGGTTTTACCTTTTCCAATGTATTACTTGATGGGGATCTCCCTAAACATCATGCCATATCACATTATGAAGAAGTGTGGTTTCGAGGTGGACAGAGAGAGCTTCCATATTACTAAGATCTTTTTATAATGCTAAAATTACTCCTATTGGTGTGGTGACTAAAGTGCACAAGTAATACGTAAGGCATAACCAGTAGTTGCTAACTTTATTGTGGTGGCTTTTGAAGATATAGGAGATGAATCTGATATCTATGACCTACTTTTAGGGAGGAGATGGCTAGCTACTGTGGATGCTAGGCCAGTCTGGTCTCAAGGGAGATGTACCATCTCCAATGGCTCCCAAACTGCTACTATTTACAACCAAGAAGGCTCCTATGACTCCAAAGAAGAGGTAAACTTTATTAAAGAAATGCTAATTGAGGAGCCTTTGGGATCTTACAGGTTAAAAAACACCAAACCAAGAAAATATGAAATGGTTCCCCTTATTATGGAGTGTGCACTTCCCAGCAAACAAGGACCAACAGGTTTTCTATGGTTTGATGGAGGTATCTCTAAAAAACTAAATGTTGCATCATCTGCTGCTATTTTGAAAGATTCTTCTCACAAACTCTTAGCTAAGGTAGGGAGAACTTTTCCTCAAGTCACTTCTAATGTGGCAGAATATAAAGCTTTGATTGCAGGTCTTCAAGAAGCCAAAGCTATGGATATTGCCAATATCCATATTTATGGTGATTCACAATTAATTTGCAGACAAGTTTCAGGGGATTATCAAACAAAAAATGCAGATATGGAGCTTTTGAAGAATCGTGGCAATGGGAGTGCTCTCAAGTTTTTTGCTTCATGGAGGATCACTCATATCCCAAGAGAAAAGAATTTTGAGGCTGATGCCCCCGTGTAGGGAAACTCTCATGTCACATTTGGTAGGAGGGAGCTATTCCCGAAGATGACCTTGATGACAATGAAGTAAAAGCACTCTGTCCTATTTTGACCATTGATGCATCGTAAAAGAAGGAGATCAAGAGATTGTGATCACAAAAAATGGTATACCTAGAACTATGTTTGTTGGAGATTTGATTGAATATCAAAACAGGGAGAGCATACAAATGTTTTTTGAAGAAAGAAAAGATGTATTTGCTTGGGACTATTCAGAACTATCAGGTATCAAAACTGAGGTATGCCAATTTGAAATTAAAATCAAGGAAGGTTGTAAACCAGTTTTTCAAAAATTAAGGAGGATTAATGCTTCCCTTATGGGGCTAATAAAGGATGAATTGAACAAGATGTTAGATGCAGGTGTGATTATTGAAATCATTAATCCAGAATGGGTATCTTGCATTGTTCCCCAGAGAGAAGAAAAGTGGTGCTTTAAGAATTTGCATTGATTATCGAGATCTCAACAAAGCCACCATCAAGGATTGTTACCCTTTGCCTTTTTAGAAGAGATCTTATATCTTTATAGCAGTAAGGAAGTGTATTCATTTTGGATGGATTCTCGAGATTCAACCGGATCAAAGATTAAAGAAGAAGACCAGCCAAAGACTTCTTTTATCACTCCCTGGGGTACATATGCTATGAAAAGAATGCCATTTGGTTTTATGAATGCTCCAACCACCTTCCAAAGAGCAATGGATGTTATTTTCAAATCCATGTCTGCTGAGGAGTTCAGGGTGTATTTAGATGACCTTTGCTTAGGCTCTCATCCATCTAATCATGTGGAGTTACTTGCAAAAATTTGTTCTTTGTGCAGGAGTTCAGGAGTCAATCTAAATCCAAAGAAATGCATTTTTTTTGCATCAAAAGGACAACTCTTAGGGCATGAATTATCCAGCCAAGGCATTCAAGTTGCTCAAGACAAGATTGAAGCTCTCAAAAAATTAGCACCTCCCAAGAATCTAAAACAGGTCAAAAGTTTTGTTGGTATGACAAGTTTTCTTAGGATGTATATTCCTAATTTTGCCCATATTTTAAGCCCCATCTCTAGATTGACAAGGGTAGGTAAGTTCTCTAAGTCTGAAAGTAAGCATATACCTATCACATGGACTTCAGAATGCCAAGAGGCTTTTGACTTTCTTATTCTATCCATATGTGAAGCCACACTCTTGAGAAAACCAGATTTGAATATGCCATTTGAAGTTTATATTATCATTTACTAAAAAAAGCTATAGGATTAGCCATTTTATGCAGGATAAGCATACCATAGTATTTGCAAGTAAACAATGGTCTGCTCTAGAAGAGAGATATACCAGAATAGAAAAAAAGTCTTTGCTGCCCTCATGTTTCTTATCAATAGGCAAGGACACTTGCTTCTGAAGAGTCAAGTCCAAGTCTACATGAAGCAAAATCCAATGGGTCTACTGTTTGGTAAAGCAACCAGCAAACCAAAAATCCAAAGATGGGCTTGTAAGTTGCAAAGCTATGATATTTTTGTAAAAGAATTACATTTGGTACGAAGTCCTAGCCTTTACTTGCCTTATATATTTTTTGACCATGAGGATGAGTTGGATACTGCTGACATTTCACTTGCAGTAGCTCATGTAGAGGTAACTCCAGAAGATCAGGTTGATGGTGGTTGGCAACAACCTATTAGAGACTTCTTACAACATGGAATCATCTCCTCAAGTTTCACTTCAAACCAAAAAAGGAGACTCAAGGATAAATGCAGGCAATTCAAGATGATAGACAATGTTTTGAGCAAAGTCAACCGAGATGGAGTCTTGTTGAGGTGTGTGAATGAAAGTGAGTCTGCTCTAATCATCAGGGAAATGCACAAAGGTATTTGTGGAGGGCATTTTGCTGGTGATACTACAGCAAAAAAGATTCTCAGGTCTGGATATTATTGGCCTACTGTTTTTAAAGATTGTTATGATATTATAAAGACTTGCCATCAATGCCAAATCTTTAGTAAAAGAATTTTACTTCCAGCTGCCCTTAATCCCATCATATCTCTAGGGCCCTTTCAAATTTGGGGGTTAGATTATATTGGCCCTATTAATCCTTCTTCTGCAGGTCAACATCAGCATATCATTGTGGCCACAGATTATTTTACTAAATGGGCGTAGAGGCTATACCTTTGAGGCGTGGCTAATCTTTGCTACAAACCCCCGATTTTTACATGAGTATGTTTGTTCCAGGTTTGGTATTCCTTTTCAGTTGCATTTTGATAGGGGCACACCTTTTGTTAATGAAGTTATTGCTAACTTGTTGGACATCTTAAAGGTCAAGCATACCAAGAGCTCCTCATATTATCCCCAAGGTAATGGACAAGCTGAAGCCACTAACAAAGTGTTAAAAAATATCTTGCAGATCAATAAGAGAGATTGGCATGTCAAAATAGTGGATGCACTTTGGGCTTATAGAGTCACTATCAAAACAGCTACAAATCATACACCCTTCAATTTGGTTTATGGCATAGAGGCAGTCTTACCAGTGGAACTTGAGTTGCCTTCCCTGAGGTTAGCTTATAAACTATGTTTACCTTTTGAACATGCCTTGCAGGAAAGATTGGATGCCTTGCTACACCTAGATGAATATAGGATGGAGGCTGAGAATACTAATTTGCTGAAAAAGGCCAAAGATCTGGCTGCTTTTAAAGCTGCACATAGGATACAAGGCACTTTTAGAGAAGGAGAACTTGTCCTCAAGTGGAATAAGTCAAAAGAAGACTCAGCAGGCAAATTTGATAATATTTGGGAGGGACCTTTTGTGGTGCAGAAAGCTGCAGGTACCAACTCATATTGGCTACAAGAAGTTGCCTCAGGAATGTTGTTACCAAATCCTATTAATGTCTTGCATCTGAAGAGGTATTGGGACCAGCATGCTTGCTTGTCCCTCTTTTTGCATTAGAGAAATTTTAAAAAATCTATGGTAGAATTAGCATAGTTAGATTTATTTAATTCTTTGAGCATGTTATTTTAATGGGTTAATTTTATGATTGTAGGTTGGGTTGACTTGAGGACAGTATGAATGATCTCAAGAAAAATAGTGATTACTAATGCTTTACCAAGTGCCATATGCAGGAGCACCCTTTTTTCCATCTTCATCCACCTGCCATAAGTGGTCCTGTTATTCATCTAGACTTCTTACTCCTATTCTCATTCCCATAAAGGCACTCTGCAAATCAGCTTCACCACCATAGCAGAGTTGCAAGGTATTAAGATTAACTAGTTTGTGTGTTTCCATGACAGGTGCACCCTTTTCCCATTTTTATTCATCTGCCATAAGTAGCCCTGCCATCTATTTAAACTTCTTATTCTTGTTGTTCATTTCCCCAGGAAGAAAGCACTCTGCAATTCAGCTTCACCATCCTAGCAGAGTTGCTCTTGAAGATATTAAGGAGACACACATTCTTTTGTTTTGGCGAGACCTCAACATTTTCACATTTTTCCTCCCCCCCATACACTCCATTTCCATCATTATCCTATCATATTCACATTCATTCTCATTCTTTTTCACTTATCATATTCCATTCACATCCCCCCTCCACCACATTCATTTCTATTCCATTAACACTTGCACATTACACTCTCTCTCTACCATGATTCTCACTCAAGCACCTTGGTACAAGATTGAAGACCCTTTATGGCTGAGGGGACCAGCCATTCTTTTGTTTTATGTGAGATGTTGCCCCCAAAGGGCAACATGCTAATGGAGATCTATATGTTCAAACTAGGTCAATTCACTTTAGAAGACTAGGTCAAAGCTTGGAAGATTCTTGTCACTCAACATTGCTATGAAGGTCAAAAGATGTTCACGCTTCAAGTCAAACAGTGCTCAAGGTTCAAACTTCACAAGAGGTATTTTATTTGAAGTCAAATGCTTAGTCAGGAATATGCTCTAGAAGATTCTGGGTTATGAAGTTTGGAAGACATTGCTCGAAGTTTGGAAGTTAAAGTTTGGAAGATTCCCTTATATGGTTCCACCCTTGTCACCTTGCTTAGCCATTTTTCCCTTCTTATATCCCCAACCTATCTTACCATCATTTGTTAATTTTCCCATGACATCTTCCTTATTCATTCTTCATAACCACTTTTGCACCATTGCCCCCCACATTTGCTTTTTCCTTGCCATAAACACTTACTCCACACTTTGCTTAAGTCATGGACCTTGTTTTTTCTACATCCATATCTTATTACCTTCCATCTCCATCATCCACATGAGTCCTTGTTGCCCCCATGGCCAACCTCTACTTTTTCACCTCTTGCCTTATGGTTACACCCTTATTGGTTCCCAACTCCCTCAAATTGGTTCCATGGCCCTAAAAACTTCAAATTTGGATATGGACGCTCGATACCATGGTCTAAGCTTGCATCAAACTTCAAGAAAATATAAGCCTTGACTTCGAACCATGGTAAAACTTTCAAAAAAATCCAAAATACGGGAATATTCCCAAAGATATCTAAGGGAAATACGCCAACCGTGTCAGCGGAACTTCCACGAAATCTACGGCCATGAACCCTAAATCTCTGGAACTGCTGAAATCATGCCAGGATCGACTCTACCGCCTTCCTAACCCTGCTATTACTGGATTCCCGCTCCTCCTAAACTTAATGAACCACAAATCAAGCCCTAAGATATTGGAACCACTAAATTTGAAAATATATATGGGAAAACTGGATCCGAGAAAATTTTGAAGGCCCAGAAGTATTCAGATCATACATTGATCATTGCTGAGCAAGATCTGGACGATCCTTGAAGTTCTTGAGCTCCCCTCAAGTGGATCTACAAGATTTAGTTGACATTACTTTCAGAAATTACCTTATGACTTTTGATGATTATTTTCTTGTACTTGAAGCTATGAAGCATCCTTATCAGTTATTATCTTGATCTATTTACCTTCATATCAATCCAAATTGACTGTCAAGTTGTCGAATTTGTCTCTGATATTTACCTTAGCAATTCTTGCCACAAACAAATCTATAGAAAAATCCCTGAGTGTTTTTAGCACCTTTGGCCTATCTGCCACCTATCCTTGGGTGTTAAGAAAGCCAAAGGAGTTGGAATCATTCAAAAATACCAAGTATAGCTCAAATTCAAAAGAATTGCTCTCGGGTTTGAACAGTTTTGACTGTATTTTGCCAAATCCAGTCACAAAAAATACTTCTAGACCTCCAAACGAGGATTTGACTGCTTTCCCTAGCACCATTGCAACCTATCTACTTTGGAAATTCTCACAAAAGTGATTGGCAACTCCAGATCTCAATTTCTGATCACTGTTTTCTACATTTGACCTCTATTGACCAAAATTTGACCTCACTTTGAGCTCGAATAACTCACAGATTAAATCTCTGACTTGGTCAGAGGCTTTACTGTGGGTTACCTACAACTTTTTTGAGCAAGTCTACAGCATCTGACTCAAAAAATCGATCTGCATTCCAACACCACAATTGTTTTGGCAAAGGTGTCATTTTTTGAAAATGGGAAAGGTATAGAACTCAAACTTTTTGAACTTATCTTTGGAATTTTCTTGCATAGACTGATCACCTTAAGTGATCTGGAGGTCCTAACCCCAATTTGAGTGAAAACTCGAATTGGTTTCTTGTGGTTGACCTATAAGCCAGGTTTAGGGTCAACATTTTGGAGGTCCTACCGAGATATTCCTGGATCTCAGAACTCATGGCTCCAAAGCAAAAATTTCCAGCAGAATCAGAACCATTGGAAGATGTTGATGTATCAGATTATTGCAGAGAAAGGCCATTGCCTTCAAGTTTCTCAACTAGCTTACTCCAGAACATGCCATACCAGTTTGAGTTGAATGTCCCTGTTCCTTTGCCTACCTTTGATTCCAGCATGAGTGCTAACCATTTTTTGAGAATATTTGAAGACTATTACAGGGATTATGGTTTCAAGAAAGGATGCAAGCTTTCAGAATTTGAAAAATGTTTCAAAGATGAGAGTGAAGCTGGTGCTTGGTTAACTTATGAGAAGTTAATGGGTACCACCTCATGGGATGAACTCGTCAAGAAATTTCTGGACAGGTTTGGTAAGTTAGCTGCTCCCAAAGATTTGGTTAATGAATTGCAAAGCTTTTCTATACATGCAGGGGAGAGTGTGAATCAGTACAAAGAAAGATTTAGCACATTTATGAGCAGGTGTCAAAGAGCACAGGTCACAATTCCCACACTTTTTTTAGTAAATGCTTTCATCAATGGTCTGGAAAGAAGACCAGATATCCAAAGAAAATTGCTTAAGATCCAAGCAGCTGAAGGATTTGATTCCATATACAAAGTCTTTGCCAAAACTACTGATCTGACTCAAATGCTCTCTACCTTGCCTGATAAGCACCATATCTCCCACCATGGCCATGATCCTTTTTACCCTGATGCTACTGATGCACATTATGACCATCACCCTTCCATTCCAGTGTATGCCATACAAAAAGAGAAGAAGAAATCTAAGGAGGAGGAAGTTAGTTCTCAAGTTGCAGAGGTTAAATCAGACCTATCTAAGGTTACTGAGGCTTTAGCAGAGTTAACCAAACAACTAGTTGAGCTCAAAACTGCAAGAACAGGTAAAACTTACCCTGAATGTGTCCATTGCAATAGGAATACTCATCCATCAGAAATTTGCTATTGGCAAGTGTGTCCTAAATGTAATAGGAAAGGCCACTTTGGAAAAGAATGTCCTGTTTGTTCTTTCTGTAAAGAAGTTGGTCATACTGATGTTAAATGTGCTGTTAAAGAATACTTTGCCAAGCAGGAACAAGAAAAAAGGTCAGAACCTAAACCTTCTGTGAGATTTACTGAACCAAGTACTTCAATAAGGTTTATTCAGGCTACAGAAGCTCCCAAGACTGAAGAAGTTATGGTAGTGCAAACCAGAAGAATGAATGAAGTCAATACACATGCTGAATCGAGTAGGCATCCCACAACTAGGTCTCCCTCACCTACAATGGAAATACCTCAGCTCCACCTCCACAGCAAAAATTTGGTAAGAAAGACCAAGACCTTGATGAAGTGGATATCTTGCTCAAAAACTCTAAGGTGAGTGTGGATCTTTTCACATTGTTAAAGATTGCACCCAGCTACAGAAAAAGAGTGCTTCAGCAAACTAGTGGTGAACAATTAAATGCTTGTATAAACTTCACTGATGCCACTGATCTTATTCTAGCACAGAATGAAGAAGACCCTGGAGCATTTACATGTTCAGTTGCTCTAGGAGGTTTTACCTTTTCCAATGTATTACTTGATGGGGGATCTCCCCTAAACATCATGCCATATCACATTATGAAGAAGTGTGGTTTCGAGGTGGACAGGAGAGCTTCCATATTACTAAGATCTTTTTATAATGCTAAAATTACTCCTATTGGTGTGGTGACTAAAGTGCCTGTTAATACAGAAGGCATAACTGTAGTTGCTAACTTTATTGTGGTGGCTTTTGAAGATATAGGAGATGAATCTGATATCTATGACCTACTTTTAGGGAGGAGATGGCTAGCTACTGTGGATGCTAGGCCAGTCTGGTCTCAAGGGAGATGTACCATCTCAAATGGCTCCCAAACTGCTACTATTTACAACCAAGAAGGCTCCTATGACTCCAAAGAAGAGGTAAACTTTATTAAAGAAATGCTAATTGAGGAGCCTTTGGGATCTTACAGGTTAAAAAACACCAAACCAAGAAAATATGAAATGGTTCCCCTTATTATGGAGTGTGCACTTCCCCAAAACAAGGACCAACAGGTTTTCTATGGTTTGATGGAGGTATCTCTAAAAACTAAATGTTGCATCATCTGCTATTTTGAAAGATTCTTCTCACAAACTCTTAGCTAAGGTAGGGAGAATTTTTCCTCAAGTCACTTCTAATGTGGCAGAATATAAAGCTTTGATTGCAGGTCTTCAAGAAGCCAAAGCTATGGATATTGCCAATATCCATATTTATGGTGATTCACAATTAATTTGCAGACAAGTTTCAGGGGATTATCAAACAAAAAATGCAGATATGGAGCTTTTGAAGAATCAGGCAATGGGAGTGCTCTCAAGTTTTGCTTCATGGAGGATCACTCATATCCCAAGAGAAAAGAATTTTGAGGCTGATGCCCTGTGTAGGGAAACTCTCATGTCACATTTTGAAGGCAGACAAACTTGCTACATAAGAAGGCAGGCAAACTTGTATACAACTTCTCCAATTGGTGGCTATTGAATCGCAACAGTGGTACATCTGCAATCGATAAGCTACAGTTTCCTTTCATGGATGCAGATTCCGAAGTGGAAGAGGACAGCTTCGAAGACAGTGAGGACGAGCTGCTTGCAATAAATGCTGCAAACCATGTTGATGAAGACATTCAACGTACCCACTTCGTTGATGACGAAGATGATATAGGCCAAGCCATATTCTCAGACGAGTCAGCCGACAGCGAGGATACCGAGGAGTCTGATACAGAAAGGCCAGGTCCGAGCAATGCAGTTGATGACTTGACTGGTCTACGTGATCCAACGAACTCACCTTCGCGCTTTACCTTGACAAACAGAGAAAGGGCTAGAAGAAACACGTCTCGAGGACGTTGCACCAAGGGAAAGGGTCATCGGAAGTTGAACCTAGGTCCCTGTAAACGGTTTTCGTGTGTGTAGGAACAATATAGCCAGCAGATAATTCATTATCAATACACAGGGAATTGAACCCTGGTATCCAGATATATAGCTATAAGGATTTAAAGATTCACAGGAAACATTTCATAACAAGTAATATATAATGAACCAGAGTTATATTCCATAGTTTCAGATCTGAGTACACCAAATATCCATAGCACTTATCTCATAAACAAGACATAATCACAGGCAGTTTGACAATAAGAATCACATTCATAGTTTTAAAAATTGAATAGCAGAATACTTGATAGACTTATCTCTGAGCATGAATAAACAGCCACGAAATGTATCAGAAGATCTTCAGCATGATTCTGCTACATGTTCTGCACTGCTCTGCTCCTCTGTTGTGGTCGGATCTTCCCCTGAATGCTCGCTTTCGATATGCTTCGCTTTTCACGCTCTCTAACAAAATAATGGTCGGCCTCCCTAAATGCGCTATGTGCGTACCTTATCCGGGTGGATATGGCTTCGGATCTTTGCTTCTGCTCCAAATGATGGTCCGCTCGAATCGGAATGCTCTGATATGTTTGGAACTACTGCCAAGCACTGATCTGGTATACTCCCAAATGATCACGATTTGCCTCTTCCTGGGATCCGATCTCCTGCCCTAAATCCGTGACTTCTCCAATGCCTTCGTCTCTGCTGGTCGGCCCTCTCCTTTACTCGGGTCGGCTCCTCCTTCCTCTCGCTTTCGTTCAACCGTAACCCTTTTTTTTGCCTTATGCCTTTTCAATTCGAAATAGGGCTTTTGATCTCCACCATTAGTTTTCCATAAATCTCCACCGTTAGATTAAATAAATATGCTCTTCTTAGCTTCCCATATTTTCCACTATTATAAAAATAAATCCTTCAAGGTTACATCTTCAAATAACATTCAAATATGCCAAATATGCCATTTTTATGCAATTTAACATGGTAAGATCACGTGGCATTGCTCGCTTGATCACGTTTTCACCCAAAATGCACAATTCTGAACAAATTATTCGTTCTACATTATTCCCCTTACAAAAAACTCGACGTCCCGACGAGTTCTTCAAGCTTGTTCTTCATGATCAAAATATTTTCTTCCAAACCATTGCCTCCATCGGCGATTCTATGGCTTCACATAATGTAATCATTCCAAGGGTGACAAATCCCATCTAGGTCAGGACTCTCTCTCTACTGCAACCTCAGTATGGCGCTCCATCCCCCCACTCTTCCTTCTACCTTTTGGATTATTTGTTTATTGGACTCTTTTACTACACGGACTTGCTGGGATGGGAAAATGGCCAGCAATATGGGAAATGGGAAAACAACGATAAAGAAAACAATGGACATGGTTGGTAGGCCAACTAAAAATAGATGAACATGAAATGATAGAAAAAAGGATGCTCCTGCAGCGAAAAAACAACGTTAGTAGAGCATATGGCTGCTAAGATGGTGAAGCTGATTGCAGCACTTTATGAGTTGAAGGATATGAATGAGTGTAGATGAATGAATTGAATAATCATGGAGAAAAGCAGATGACCCTGTCATGGTAACAATATCAAAAAATTAGTACAATAGTTGCTGCCTGATGGTAAAGCTTATATGGCAGACTTTGATGTATTGAATGGGATGGATGAGTGTACAATGAAATGGATTGATTTTGATGGAGAAAAAGCAAATGCACCTGTCAATGGAAACCAAATTAGTTAACAAACAAGATGCTGCCTTGATGCGGGGCTGATTGGCAGTCTTAATGGATTGATGTGAAGCGAGAGAATAGAAAATGAGATGAATTTGATATAATAATGGAAGACAAACTGATGGATTATCAGAAAAAATGATTTTTTATTGCTTCTTTATTTGTTTTTTTTTTTTTTTTTTTTTTTTTTTTTTTGATAACAATAGTACTACCCCCCTTTTAGTTATTCATCGTCCCGATGAATACTACACCTTATTTGAAGGATGATCGCTAGTTTTTGACATGTGATACACTTTAAGTCTCGCACCGTTCACTCGTGTGGGAAGCTCATTTCCTGCAAAATCTTTTAGTAATACAGATCCATTATCATATATTTCTTTAACAATATAAGGACCTTTCCAACGCATCCTGAGTTTACCCGGTTTCTTCCAATGCTTACTATCATAAAGTAGAACTAAGTTACCTTTATCGAAGTGCTTATTGTTTCGATGCCGATCATACCATGCTTTGCGACGTTGTTGAATTGCTTCTCGTGACATATAAGCATACAGTCTGCTTTCGTCAAGAGCTTCTAATTGTGCTAGTCTTGCTTGCAAACTACCATCCCAGTCTAATTTATGTTCAATAGCAATTCTCAAGGATGGGAGTTCTAACTCAATAGGAACTATAGCTTCTTGCCCATATACTAATTTAAAAGGTGTAGCATTTGTTGTAACTTTATGTGCAATGCGATAGGCCCACAACGCATCGAAAAGGCGTTTATCCCAATCTGTGCGGTTGGCATTACAAATTTTGGTAATTATGGTACATAGAGTTTTATTTGTACGCTCCACCTGGCCGTTTGCGCGTGGATGATATGGAGTTGTCTTTCTATGTTTCACCCCATATCTATTAGTTAAAGCTTCAATAGTATCATTAAGGAAATGCTTACCTCTGTCGCTGACCAATTCCAAAGGACAGCCAAAACGTGTTATGATATTTTCGTACAAGAATATAGCCACATTATTGGCCGTATCTTCCCTAAACGCACGTGCTTCCACCCACTTGGTAACATAGTCAGTACAAACCAAAATATATTTATTACCAGTATGCATAGCAGATGGCTTGATTGGTCCTACAAAATCGATTCCCCATTTTTCAAAAGGCAAAATAGGCATTATTGGATGTAAAGGCATAACGTCTCTGTTAGAAGGCTTCCCCACCCTTTGACATACATCACAATGTCTAACATATTCCCTAACATCAGCATGCAATTTAGGCCACCATAATCCAGCTTGAAGAATTTTCTTAATAGTAGTATCTATAGAGAAATGCCCACCACTAGGTCCATCATGACATGATTGCAACACAGCTCTAATTTCATGTGGCATTATGCATCGTCTCAACACATCATCATGACCTAATTTATATAATTGACCCGCAACAAGTGTATATGGCTTTGATTGAATTATTAATCGTCTTTTACCAACAACACTCATACCTTCTGGAAATTCCCCTGTAGATAAATAAGACGCAATAGATTCATACCATTCGGTCTGACTTCTACGAGAAAAGAGTACTTCATCCGCAAACAATGCGAATATCTCCTTCTTCTTTTGGTCCTGAAATTCTTGACAAATGATCAGCTGCTGAATGTATCTTCCCAGCTCGTACAACAATTCGGAACTTGAATTCCTGCAATAACAACAACCAACGAGCAATCCTTCCCGTGCGGCAAGGCTTGTTGATCAAATACTTCAAGGGTTGGTGGTCAACAACAAATGCAAATTCATTAGCAAGAAGATAATGCCTAAATTTTTGGATCGAAAAAATCATGCCAAGTGCTTCACGTTCGATGGTAGAGTAGTTACGCTCGGCTTTACTTAATTGCCTACTTGCATAGAATATGGGATGATCGATATTCTTTTCATCGACTTGACATAAAATGCTACCTATAGCATAGTTTGATGCATCAATCAACACATGGAATTCTTTAGACCAATCTGAGACTTTAAAATGGGTGATTTAACTAAGGCTAATTTTAGTTCTTCAAATGCTTTTTGACATGCATCATTCCAATTATATTCCTTTGATTTTCGCAACAACTTAGTAAGTGGCAAAGCTCGTTGTGCATAATGATCAATAAAGCGCCTATGATATCCCACGTGCCCTAGAAAGCTTGCAACTCTTTAACACTTTCGTTGGAGGTGCAAATCAAGGATTTTAGAAGTTTTGTGTGGGTCAATCGTAAGTCCATGTATCGATACAACAAAACCTAACAAAACACCATGTGTAACCACAAAAGTACATTTTTCCTCGGTTCAAGGAGATTCCAAATTCCCTACAACGCCGAAAAGCATAACTCCAACTTACTCAAATGATAACTCAAGGATCCAAACACAAAGAAAGTCATCTAAGAATACCTTCATAAAGTCTTGCACAAACTCCTTGAAGGCTTTATGTAATAACCCATTTGGAATGTAGCAGGGCGTTACATAAACCAAAGGGCATCACTCGATAAGCGTAAGTTCCCCAAATAGTTACAAATGTTGTCTTCTCCCTATCTTCTGGTCTAATCAATACTTGGTTATATCCCGAGAATCCATCCATAAATGAATAAACCTCTTGACCCGCTACAGCATCTAACACTTCGTCTGTGAAGGGAATAGGAAAATGGTCTTTTCGAGTGGCATCGTTTAGCTTCCGATAATCAACACATACACGTATTTTCAAATTTTTCTTATAAACACACACGATAGGTGATACCCATTCACTATAATCTACAGGGTAGATAAAGCCAACCTTAAGCAACTTATCAATCTCCTCCTTAACTGCTTTGGCAAATTTAGGATTAAGTCTATAAGGTTTTTGCACTACAGGTTTAGCATTATCATGGAGCTCAATCTTATGCATACATAAGGACGGGTTAATGCCCTTCAAATCATCATATGACCACGCAAAAATATCGTGATATTTTGAAAATAAGGCAACACAATTGTCATACAAATCCCCATTGACATTAGCCCCTAACTTAATTGTCTTTACCTCTCCTCCTTTCCCGAGGTTAATTTCTTGCACCTTGGGAGGTTGTGAGAAGGTTTCATATTGACTAATTTCATGCGCAGGCTTCTTTTCCACCTTGATCTCTTGAATTGTGCACTTTGTGAAATAATCAGGATATTTATCTTGTTTAATATCTTCTTCTTCTTCTTCACATTCCTTCTCCACTTCAACTTGGTTAACATCTATAACACCCATGAAATTTAGAATTGTATCCTCCAGATCTACAACCGCATCATCATTAACTCCGTACACACCTTCTTCTTTCAAGGTCATATCCTCTTGTGGCTCACTAGAGGATGCTACATTTGCATATGCACTATCTGGATTATAATCATGATCATCGTCGTCACTACTTTCACTATCATCGTCACTGGAATCAGATTCTACTTCAAATTGTGCGACAGCTTTTGGCATTTCACTCACCCTAATTTCCACCCTATTATTTCCATCACCAATAACTAAAATTCCTCTATGCCAATCGTGTATTGCTCTGGCCTGCAACAACCATGGTCGGCCTAATAATAATGGATAAGAACATACCGTGGTGGTAGCTTTCGAAACTACATAATCCACATAGAACACAAGATTTGCAATCATGGTTTTACACCTGTAATCATGCCTAAAGGTTTTACTCGTCTCTGATCAGCCATCCTTACTCTAAAATAAACAGGAGAAGGTGCAGGTAAGTCTAATCTTCGAAGAGTTTCTTCTGGCATAATGTTAACTCCAGATCCGCCGTCAATCACAGCAGAATCTAGCCCTAAATCCCCTATAACAACATGCACAGATGGAGATTTCATATCAAATAAAGAGGGCCATATGGAATTAATGAATCGTCCTTTTGCAATCGTAGAGCGCGCACCCACTTCCTTTCTACATGGAGGGATAAAGACAACGGTTGTGCAAAAGTGATAGTGGGTCTAATATTGCCTAAATCAGCCAATATATCATAAGTAGGCATGTCTTTAGAAAGTTTCAGAATTTTCTTGTACTTCCTTCTACTCCTTGGTTTCCTAAGTTGCTCTCCAGACTCCTTCTCGTTTGGAAAAGAGGAGTTTCCTGCATCCCTAATGCCTTTAAGTTCTTTAAATGTGGGTGTGTCATGCAAAGTCTCTTGGGGTGTGTTTTGGGTGTCACCCAATCCTAAGAATTCGGGCTTTTCAAATCTCACACGTCTACTCCTTCTCTGATTATTAGGATTCAATTGCATCTGATAAATGGGGCATGAATTTTCCTCTATTGGTTCACATAAATTAGAGTCAACCATTTTTTCTTTCCCCCTAGACCCTTTATCCATAGATCGTTGTGGCAATGCATGAGGACATCTATCTTGTGAGTGTAAACCTTGAGTATTACAAATGCCACACACAGGTTCAAAACCTACTTCTTTTCGTGGATTGGGACAATTAGGAGCTATGTGTCCCTCTTCCTGGCATCTGAAACATCTAATAGGTTGTTGGGACCTTGATTGTCTTGGTGCTGGCCTTGAGAACCTATTGGGTGTATTATTTCTCCCTTGTGTAGATGGATTAGCAGCATAAACAGGAACTAATGGCGGCATTTGTCCACCATCTACCATAGCAGGTTGGATATAATAGCTAGGTGTACTAGATGGTACAACAGGTCTCACATTTGTCCTCGCTGGATCAACTCTCCTATCTTGCTGGAAATAACAGTCATTATCATTATGGTTACTCCTACTACAATAATTGCACCATGTCCTAGGCTTGGTCAAAGGACACTCATTGGGAAAATGACCATAACCTTGACATTGAACACACCATACATTTCTACGGGGCTTGGGCTCTAAATTACGAGGTGTTCTAATTGCAGATAATTGCTTACTCAACTCCTTTTTCAAGACCTCATCAATAGTTTGCCTAATAGTTGTCTGAAGATCAGATATAGGAGGCTGATTTGGAGCTATTTGCGGCTGCACCAACCCTCTAGAAGTTGCTCCGTAAGGCATTCTACTATAATCAACTAATTGAGGGGATGCATAATGGACATGTATGTCTGGAATATTAGGTGTAGCAGCAGCACTTTGCCCTATTGGCGCATAGAAACTAGGGATGCTTGTCATATTAGCATTCATTTGTGGGTTTCTCATATAATTCATCCCTGCCAGTTCTAGTTGGGATGCAATTTTAATTGCTGCTTCTAAGGACGCAGGGGACTGCATTTTTACATAAAAGCTCATGTGGCTAGGAAGTCCTTTAGTGAACCATCTAATCTGATATTCGACATCTGGTGGTTTAGGTTTCTTACCCAAGAGTCTACGAAATCTATTAACATAACTTTGAATAGACTCGTTTGGCAACATGGTGAAGTCTTGTAACTCGTCATCCAGTCTATCTATAAACCCTGCAGGTCTAAAAGTTTCTAGAAATGCTTCTTCCAATTCCTTCCAAGTAGCATAAGTGGTATTTTTCAATGAGTGGCGATACCACTCTGAAGCTCCACCCATCAACGTGGCTGGGAACCATCTTAATCGCTCTGTGTTTGTATTCTCTTGATTTGCCTCACTCACCGTAAGAAAATGGCTAACATGTGCATCAGGGTCTTCTCCTACCTGACCACTAAAAGTGCCATAGCGCATGCGCGCTGATTTGACAGTTGATGTGCTCATATTTTGGTGATTTTCAGAATGGCTAGTCCTGTGGAATAGTGCTTTTAACTGAAGATCTTCCTCCTCTTGTTGCTGGCGTCTATTATATCTCTCTTGTCTTAATTGAGCTTGCTTCTCCCTTTGCTCTTTAGTGAATGATGGATTCATACATCACAGGTTTTTTATGGGTGGCATGTCCCATCTATAACAGTGGCACTCTCGCTCTTCTGTTTAGCATGGCGCTTCAATCCCCATTTACTATTCCCAGTGAAGTTTTCCCCTCTTTCAATCTCTTAACATAATTTATTCAGAAGCAAGTATGCAAGCAACAGACAAGCAAATAATAATTATTAATCATTCCCGGTTCTTTCCAGATGCAAAGTTTATGCATGAGATAATCTCGCTCACTCTAAGCCTGGTCCGGGCGAAGCCACCAAACATGTAAACGGTTTTCGTGTGTGTAGGAACAATATAGCCAGCAGATAATTCATTATCAATACACAGGGAATTGAACCCTGGTATCCAGATATATAGCTATAAGGATTTAAAGATTCACAGGAAACATTTCATAACAAGTAATATATAATGAACCAGAGTTATATTCCATAGTTTCAGATCTGAGTACACCAAATATCCATAGCACTTATCTCATAAACAAGACATAATCACAGGCAGTTTGACAATAAGAATCACATTCATAGTTTTAAAAATTGAATAGCAGAATACTTGATAGACTTATCTCTGAGCATGAATAAACAGCCACGAAATGTATCAGAAGATCTTCAGCATGATTCTGCTACATGTTCTGCACTGCTCTGCTCCTCTGTTGTGGTCGGATCTTCCCCTGGAATGCTCTGCTCTGATATGCTTCTGCTTTTCCTGCTCTCTAACAAAATAATGGTCGGCCTCCCTAAATCTGCTATGTCTGTACCTTATCTGGTCGGATATGGCTTCGGATGCTGCTCTGCTCCAAATGATGGTCCGCTCCGGAATCCGGAATGCTCTGATATGTTTGGAACTACTGCCAAGCACTGATCTGGTATACTCCCAAATGATCACGATTTGCCTCTTCCTGGGATCCGATCTCCTGCCCTAAATCCGTGACTTCTCCAATGCCTTCGTCTCTGCTGGTCGGCCCTCTCCTTTCTGGTCGGCTCCTCCTTCCTCTGCTCGTTCAACCGTAACCCTTTTTTTTGCCTTATGCCTTTTCAATTCGAAATAGGGCTTTTGATCTCCACCATTAGTTTTCCATAAATCTCCACCGTTAGATTAAATAAATATGCTCTTCTTAGCTTCCCATATTTTCCACTATTATAAAAATAAATCCTTCAAGGTTACATCTTCAAATAACATTCAAATATGCCAAATATGCCATTTTTATGCAATTTAACATGGTAAGATCACGTGGCATTGCTCGCTTGATCACGTTTTCACCCAAAATGCACAATTCTGAACAAATTATTCGTTCTACAGTCCCCAGGCAGAAGAGGATGGAACATGCGAATGATGAAACTGACGAAGAAGGCACTGCCTAGAAAAATGATGTGATGAGTATCTTCAGTCTGTTGTAATTGGTTTTGAGGATTTTCATACTATTGTAACCGTCCCTGGCACTATTAATAAAAAGAAGTTTTTGGTTATAATTTTTTGTCATAAATGTTTCGTTCATGTATGATGGTTCTTTCTATGTATGTTTCTTTCATGTGTACGCCAAATTGTGAATAACTCCGGTACGCCAAATTGGGCTTTGAATGCTATCAGGACCTATAATCTGTACTCTATTCCTCTGGGTGGCACATGCTCTGAATGGCATGTGCCACCCAAAGGAATGGAGGTACAAATTATAGGTCCTGATGGCATTCAAATGCCGATTTGGCGTACGGGAGTAATACCTCACCGTTCACCATGTTCTATTACCTCCGTCGACCGCAGTGCCCTGAGAACCTTCCTCGGATCAGACCCGTCTCGACTTTCGTTGTTGCTTGCCCCTTCGCGTGCCACAGAAACTTGCTGATGAGAAGTAATCTACGCACGCCAAGGGGCCAAACAGCCACGGACCAGCTGGGACGAATCTGATCCATCAGAAGGTTCACAAGACCTGAGTGCAAGCATGGGTCACCGGATATCAAAGTCAAAGCATCGAGAATTCCCAAATCTTGCTGACCCCGCCTCTTTGGACAATGGAACTTAGCATTCAAGCTAAGCTACATTGCCGAAAGAGGCGAGGAAAGAAAGAGTGGGAAGTCTCGTTGCTTGAACTCGTCAATCACTAATCTCAAATGAACCCACAGAATCGCAAGCAACCACTAGGCTGATATCATCCGCTGCCACAATAAAAATAGAGTACTCAAAAACCTTGTTACCTCTGTCGATGTACAATCCACCACCACGCCAAAGAGGACGCGTCCTCTAATTTCAAGTCATAGTGATGCTCAAGGTTCTCCATCAATAGCAGGAGTTAGGATGTTCCATGATTTGGTGCCTAACAGCCGCTATATAGATGGACAACGCCCAGGCACCACTTTGGCTTGAAATTAGAGTGCGCTCTCACCTCTGATGTCATAGCAACTTCTACCTCTAGAACGAACGATTTTTGCTCCGGCCCCCATTTTGAGCCTCTTTGTGTAATCAATCAATCAATCAATATATATTGATCATGCCATTTTTTGGGACCCTCAGGTCCATATGGCAAACAGTACATTTACATTTACATTTTAGGCGCCAATATGGCACATAAATCATCAAAATATAAATAATCCAGAATTTTCAAGCAGTGTCATGTGATCATATAAGAGTATGATGTCTGATCTTTCCTTAAAGATAGTCTTCAGATATGATCCCAGCTTGGCCGGTTGCAACTGGAATAAGTCTTGAAGATTATCGGCAGTGATGGCAAAAGCTTCACGGATATGCTCATAAGATGGACAAAAGAGCAAAGCATGGGCCTCGTCCTCAATTTGTGGTTCTGTCAAGCAGCAGGGACATAGCCGGTCTTTTCGCTCCAATCCTTGCCATCTGCCAGTTTCTATGGCAAGGTGATGGGATGAGAGTCGCGTTCTGGAGATGGTTTTTCTTAAATTAGATGCCAGATCCATTCCCAGGTATGGCTGCTCACCATAGGTGTCAAGATTGTTAATTTCCTTTCTGTAGAAGTCTGCTTTGACACTAGTATCACAATCCATCCAGAGCTTTGCAACTGCTTTTGCGCATACAAATGCTTGCAATTCATCCCATTTGTGAGGCCAGCTGCCAGGCATTATATCCCAGTTTTCCGCCCATTTGATTACTGCATTATACCATCCGTTCATTTTCTCTTGAGAGTGCATAAGTGCTAGGGCAGGGAGGCGTTCGGAGTCAAGATTAGAGATCCTGTCCAAGTAATGTAGCGTTTGACAGAGCGCATCAATCTCGATTGGGACTAGTCCTGTTTCTGCCAAGAGCATATTATATGGTGTTTGGGCCTTTACTCCCAATTCCTCCAGGAGGAATTTTTTTTGTATTCTTTCCAGCTTGGCCCAACCTGATCTTGCCAATCCAGGTGCCCAGGATGGGCAGCCATAGAGCATTACTGGTTTAACTAGAACACCAAAAAGCAGCTTGCGTAAATGCCAACCTTCTAGGTTATTTTGTTCACATACTTGGAGCATGCCAAATAATGCTTTCAGCCCACCTAATGCTCTCCTTGATGATGCAAATTGACCATTTATAGTTGGAAGACATTTCAATCCCTAAATATTTATCTTGAAAGTGACAAACTTCCAAAGCAACACCTCCAACCGAAATCAGCATGGGAGCCTTGAACCAAAGACCATGATTTTAGATTTGGAATGGTTGATAGACATACCTTTATGCTTGCAAAAGGCGTCAAAGACATCTAGATGTGATTTCTGCGACCCAATTGTGTTTTGGAGATGAGTACAATATCATCAGCAAACAGCAGCAACTTCACTACATGGTCATATAAATCAGCACCAATTCCACTACGGTCATTGAGCCAAGATTCTACTTCATCAATGAACAGCCCAAAGAGTGCTGGTGAGCAGGGGCAGCCTTGTTTAACCCCTATGGTGCTGGAAATCTGTGTATCAGAGCGTAAAGGGAACGAGAGTTCCACCAATACCTTATGATATAGGCAAGCAACTGCTTCTTTGAGAGCATGAGGGACCCCAATTGCATCCATCCTGTCTTGAAGCTTGCCTCGATCAACACGATCGAATGCCTTTGCAAGGTCCATGAATGAATGCAGGTATAGTTTGTTCCCCGCCCTTAGCATTTTCTGTGAGCACCCGGAGTGTCACTAAGTGATCAATAGTAGAGTAACCAGATCTGAAACCAGCTTGGCCTGTTGCAATAACATCTGCATCTTTGGCCCAATCCACTAGCTTTTGCTCAATCAAAGAGGCAAAAGTTTTAGCCATAATATTACCAACTAGAATTGTCCTGTAGTTATGTATGTCCTGTTTATCGCCACATTTATACACTGGGACAGCTCTACTAACATACCAGGTATCTGGAAGTCTGCCATGCTTGAGCACCAGGTTAAAGATGTGAGTGAGTTTTTCTAGGAGCAACTCACCTCCCCATTTGCATAATTCAGCCACCATCCCTAGATTATCTGGGGACTTACCATTTTTCATGCGAGACAAGGCTTCTTGCACATCTGATGGAGTAAAAATAGACTTCGATTCTGGGGGTAGTTACGTGTCATGGCTCTTTGAGCTGGAAATGTGTAGAGGCCATTTAGCCAAGAAATCATCTCTTCTCGCAAAGAAAATTAGGACATGGAGAAGGGCTTTTGGTGATGTTCCAAAAGGCCTTCGGCTCATCTATCACCCTGTTGGTTAAGTCTTGTTCATGCTTGCGCTGCCATTCATTCTTTTTACGCCTCAGAAGCTTTTTATAACATTTGCTGGCTTGCTGATTATCAGCTGCCATACCTAGGGCCTGCTTAGCAAGCATGCATTCTTTGTCAAACCACTTTTGATTTTGACGCTTTCTTCTGGGCTTAGTAGTCCCAAAGACTTCGTTTGCTGCTGCCAGCATGTTTTTAACCAAAACCTGGTTATAATCAAATGCATCCGCTGGCCACTGTACATGCTCAAGTCTACTTGTTAAGGCATCTGCATATGCACCTGCATATTTGTAATTGATTTTGATGCGCTGAGGCTTCAAAATCAGCGTAGGAGCATGTGGTTTATTCACTTTGAAAGCTATGCTGAGGGGTGCATGGTCTGAAATAAGTTGCTTCTTAAGAACACGGAAGTCATGGAGCATTGTACAAGTGGGATTACCCAGCAGGAGATCAACAACAGAGCTGCCGTTTGGCTGAAAGCATGTGTAATTCTGAGAGTCTGGAAAGATTTGGATGCCATTGAAGACAATCCATTGTAATGCTCCACATAGCTGCAGCACATGATTTCCCATAGCATTGCTAGTGTGGTCACTAGATATCCGCTTCCAAGGATGCTCAGAGTCTGCGTATTCATGTAGCCAAAGCTCATTTTTCTCGTTTTGAAACAAGGGGGCCTGTCTGGTACCCAATCTTGCATTGAAATCCCCTGCCACATAGACTGATCCTTTTGTCTGGTATTTTATAATATCCTTGGCAAGATGCAGCAGCGGATCATGAGGATCTAAATCTGGGTGCTGGTATACTTTTGCAGGTTCAGGATCTAAGGGGGCAAAGTAGACACAAGCAATATAGAGGGGCTTTTGTCCATTAATCCGTATCCACAAGTATTGCTTAAAGGGGCAGGTCTGTACAATTTCCACTGAAGCCAAACAGGAAGAGCGAACGTAGCACGCCAATCCTCCCCAGCCTCTCTGGCATGATCCTTTTTTATTGTGTAGCGTGGCAAGCTTGGTGAAGTCAAAGATATCAACTAGCGGTCTCATGTCATATTCCCATGTTTCCAAGAAAATCAGAATGTCATGTTGCTGGAGCAGGTTTGTGCAAGTTAGAAATTTGGATTCGTTAGCACCGTGGATGTTCCATAATATAACCTAGCAAAGTAACTAAGCTACATTGACACAGAGAGACTACAAAAGAGAGCCAGAGCAAAGCTCGCTCTTTCTAGAGGAGGTAACAAGAATTTCGAGAAGTCTATATTGTTTGCAGCGAACAATATCAAGCCTGGTGAGTTGATAGCCATTCAAGAGGGTCATGCTTCAGGATTTTTACTCTCTTTTCGATGTTCCTGTTTATATATATCTAAAGAGACTAAGCCAGGATAAAAGAGATTGGGAAGTCTCGATGCCTTTACTCGTCAAACACAAGAGGTCCAAATGTCAAAGGCATTGTTGGCACAAATATTTTGGTTCTGAACCTTATTATCCATTCACAAAATGATACAGGCATTGTGGGCCCAAGTATTTTGGTTCTGAACGTTATTATCCATTCACAAAATGATACACGTCAAAATTTAATCTGTCTCAAAATTTAATATCTCATTTTCATTGGTCATTTGGGTCAACATAATCACCCTGCGGCCCTGGAGGTGGTGGTAGGAATTGGTTAATGTCTGGCACTGCCTCTCCTTCACGCGGCTCCTCCACTCCCCTCCACAATTCCATCTCGTGATAACTCTCAAATATGTGCATCTGCCCATCCCTCCTGCGAGCGACAAGTTGTGGCAGAGCTGGCATGCGACCTTGCATATTTAATATGGCATATTGTAACTCAGGAAAAATCCATCCATCTTGCATTGGACAGAAGTGGCTTTGCAACATCCAATCAAGAACACATCGCATGTGCATACGATGCCCACACCCTAGAGTGTACCAGCCCACCTGTGTCAGGTTGTCACCATACAATTGGCAATGTTTGAAATCAGCAACCTTTAGCTCTTCCCACTGACTCTCATACAAATACTCGCGAGGGAAATAGGATATCGACTACTCCGAAGTCACCCTAAAAGGGTCAGAGTCTAACGATCTGGTCAAATTGCGCAAGTGATCGTTGTTTTCCCTGAGGACCGTTGCCTCTCTGTTCAATGCCACTAGTTGCCGTTTAGTGTCCTCTAATTCAGCGGCCATCTTGTCATACCCATCGGCACGGTCCTTCAAGCGAATATTCTCTTCGGAAAGTGTGAGATTACGACTTCTCTCATTCTCCAATTGGGCTCGAATATCCACAAGGTCATTGACGGCTCCAGCCGCGGCTACCTCTGCCACCTCCAAAAGTCGGATAGCGTCAGCAACAAGGTATGTAATGGCGATAGGCTCACCATGTGCCCCACTCTCGCTATCTTCCGATAGCTTGACCCTCTTGGTGCTGCCACTACCACTTCCTTGCCTCCATTTTCTACTCCCATAATTCACGGGCACTTCCTTCACAAGCTCGTAGTATACTTGCTGCGCAAAACTCTTACTAAACTCACCGTTGTGGGGTAAATGTCCCTTCACTTGGACATGATGCTCGACTGCTTTTGCTCGAACCACAGCAATCTTGCACTCGTGAGCCTTATACTTACCCCTCCTACTAGGCCACTCTCTTTCAAACTCATTCTTGTCCAAATTTGTGATTACATCGTCGTAGTCTGCTCCATGCGGACAATAGCCTGGCCCTGCCTCGCCAGCTACATTATGCACCTCTGTGATGGTGCAATTATCCCTCTTTGAAACTTCCTCCATCGCACGCAGCCTTCTTAACAGCCGTGCGATACTCATTCGCTCTTGCATGTGCTGTTGCTCTCTCCATTTGCCGAGCAGCTGACATTTCAAGCTCGTTCTCCAGGCCTTGCTGCCAAGGAGAGGGGGTCCTCAAATTCGAGGGTACCGAAAAATCATACTGACCCAGGCCCGGCTGCTCTGATGTATCCACGTTGTGTGGAGGAGATTCGTCATCCTGTTTGTGAGACATAATTATAGTGCTGACTTCTATAGGTACGCTGACTTGTATAGGTGTGCTTTGACTTCTTGTCTTTATAATTTTCGTTAGCTGCGACATAGAAAAAAGCACAGAATAAATAACACAAAAAACACACGAAAAGAAGAGCTAAGCTACACATATGGACAATAATTTCTCAAATAGCATCAAACAAGTGTTTAATGAATTTATTTGGAATATTATGTAATACAAGAATGTTTGAATGTAAGTTTATGGTCGTGTGAATAACAGAATATGCACGCTAGGCGTGACTAGGACCAGCTTGGTCTAATGCATCGTCGCCACCCTGGCCAAGTTGAAGAATCCAATCTGATTCCAATTGTGGCCTCGTGCACGGAATTGGAGAGCAATGAAAACTGCTCCGCATGGTGTCAAGTAGCTGGGCCATATCAAATTTTCGTGTTTTGTCTCTCATTGGCGACTCAACGCAATGTTTCAAATAGTCGCACATTCTCCGATGCTTGCCTTGCTGCTCCAAGTTTCCTATTGACTCCATATAGGAGTGCTTATTAGCAAAGTCAGCTAAGTAGTAGACAATGTACGCTGCCCCGTGCAAATCAAAGTCAACCCTTGCAGGCACTGTCCAAAAAAAAGATCATCATGCATATATGGATGCCTGGCCCTTTCCATCTCAATTCTTTTCTTACCTTCGCCATCCAAACCCTTGTAATGCCATCGTTTTACCTCCACTGTCTCGCCGATCAACCTGGATTCATCCCAATCACAAATGCCAATGTATACAGCCTGAGGATCAATACATCCCTTCTCCTTTCCATAATCAAAATGGAGCAATATATTGCCCGGATGCAAGTCCATATGCAAATATCTTTCTTGATGGAGTTTTTGTAACCCGCTACAAAATGACATTGCTAAGTCCCCAACCCTAGAGGCAACGGCTAATTCTTCCTTTCTGCGCTCCTCAAGCAGCCTCAAGTCCGTCTCAACCCTGGGAACAGCTCCTAACTTCTTAAATGCAAGCTCTGCAAAGGCATTGGACCCATGACTTGTAAAGAAGATTGCCAACGAACCTCCATTCCAAAAAGGGAAAATTAAGCCTTGTCTTTCTAGGCCGGTTGTGCTACCAATGCGGCGTATTATACACCCGTGCCTAACTTGCATTCCAGACTCCCTCATGTTCTTCAACATAGCTTCCACTAACTTATTGGGTTCTGTACTGAAAATTATTATGTTGAAGTTTTACACAATAAGGTTCATCCTTAATAAAACTAGACCCTAAAATATTGCACTTATACACTGCGCCATATGAACCAGAACCAATTCGTTGTCTGTTTATTATTTGTGATGAATCTACTTTGGCAAACCAAGTAGTCTTGGCATCTGCTCTTCTACGAGCTTCCCACTCCCTATCTATCTCACCAGGACGTCTGGCTTTTATGGTTTGCGCCAACACTTTCTTAACAAGATGAGGGGGTTGATGGGCTTCTTTCTTCAATTTTCTGTTGGTCCACGCCGCATTCCATGTGCTGGCTTTTTCTTTCAGCTCTAGCCTCAAACGATGACTACTCAAATTTGCAACTTCTGTGATCATATTGCCGGTAGTGCGGCTAATATTACCCACTATCCATGTATACCTCTCTTGCTCACTCTTTTCAGGCTCTAGCTCCATCATTCGAAGCTTAAAAGCCCTCTCGGCATCTTTTACTAGCCCTGCATGGTAGTCTAGCCATCCTTCCTCGCTGTTGGTAATCAATTCCAAATCCTGAGCTGAGGCATTGCACAGCCGATTACACAACCAGTTCATGAAATCTGGTCTCAAAGTAGACCATGCTTGTTGTGGTCTACTTCTTTTTCTACGCGACAGTGCTGCAGAAGATGACTCAGGCTGCAGCTCTATAGCCTCTGTTTGAGACGCCAATGCCTCTACTGGTTGCGGCTCTCTGAGACACTAATGCCACATTTGGTTGCGAGTTAACTTCCACTCTCTCTTCTGAAGTCATACTGCTTGTTTTAAGGGATTGTCTAGCTAGCTAGCAAAATGGGACTCCACAACAATACGCAAATGACAATAGCAACACCTACAAGTCAAGCAAAGATAAAACTTTCAATTTAGTGCTTAGCACATGAGGGTAAATCAACTCACTTTAACCAAAACGAAACACTAATTTTACGCTTCCTACGCTAAGACCCTAACATTTTATCCTATTACTAGTAAATTTTAATTGGTTCATAAGTATGTATGTGCAAGGCCAAGGATTGGGTAACAAATGAAAGGATCAAAACACGATTTATGATCTATAGCCCAGCTATTGCCAAAATGCGAGGCTAGCAAGTTTAAAATGCATTGCACTTGTCCCAGGTCGCGCTTTTTTCAAAAGACGAGACCAATCGAATGCTTATTAAAACATACGCCAGTTCCTATATTAGTGTCGGACTTTCATCAAGGACACCATCAGGAACTAGGGTGTGAATTAATAAAACATTATTGTAACCCTTAATAAGAGCACAACGCACACCTTTCGACACCGCGTGACCAAGGCCAACAACGGCGTCAGGCGAGGGTTATACTTCTTAATAAAGGGAGACCCTAGTTGCCTTAAGCTTCAGCAGTGCCACCCACCCTCGGCATGGCGCAAATAAATGCGGCAATACCAGGCAAGGGGCATGCCTACGCTCTTGGCAACACGCAACCCTAACCTGGCCCTAAACTTAATTGATACTAAAGTTGTCGTTTAAGGGAAGGCAACAAAATTTTTTTTTTTTTTTTTTTTTTTTTTTTTTATTTTAGTCTTAAATTATTATTTGTCTTAAATTATTGTTTTTTTTTTTTATTTCTTTTCTAAAATAGGCCAAGCTCAAATTACGTAACAAGGCACTCACCATCGCTCGCCCCTTACACGGGGCAACAAAGCGAGGGCCTAATCATGGACCTAACCCGCCTACCTATCAAAAAAAACAACAAAAAAAAACCTAAAAACTAAGAAAAAAAAAAAATGTTTTTGGGGGGCAAATTGCAAGGTTGGGCGCAGAAGATACCTTCTTTGCGGCGCAAAAACTGAATCCCCACGCCGCATATATATAAAAAAGTTCGCAGACGCTTAAAACTCAGTTTCGTGCAGCGAAAACGTGCTAAAACAAATAGACGCCGAACACCACGCCAGCTACAGACGCCGCGAAAAGGTCTGCATTATGTGACGCGAAAAATGAAGCTTTCGGCGTCGTTGAAACGCAGATTTGAATTTTGGCGGCAAAATCGCATGTTTTCGTCTGTGACGCCAAAATCTTCGCGTATGCAAATCTGAAGGTTTTGCGTATGCGAATTTTTTTTTTCCGGCCGGCGAGCTTTAAATACGTTATATTCGTATTTTATTAAAAAATACGCATTTTTTAACTTTATACGTCAGGAATTTGAATTTTGTACATACAGAACCTATCCCTGCTTAAGCTTATGGAATTCTACTCAATATTCTGTTGCAAGGATTAGGATTTGCGCATTATATGGGTTTAGGTTTGAGTTTTATCATATTAGAGAGGATGTGTAGATGGAACATACAGAAGAACATATCAATCATATCACTAGATCTCATAAGATAAACCAGTTAGACTAGATATTATGAAGCCATATACACAAACAGACATACATACATCTTCAGTCTCCACTCTACACACATCTAATGTCCAAATTTCCAATACATTTCATTTGTAATTGCTTAATAATGCCTGGATCTGTGGTCTTGATAAAAGCACAAATTGTCACAAGGTCTATGTATTTTATGTCTTATCATTCTATTATGTACTATACATTTCATTATTCTTGCCAATTCCAAGTGACCATGGCTACTGCCCGATACGAACAATCCTTCACATTTGGCAAGCCCATTAAATTTACAAACACAATTACATTAAAAAACTTTTTATTCTATCTACAAACTCCATTGTATTTCTAGGCAAAGGTCCTTTGCAAAGCAATAACATCCGAAGTGAAGTGGAGTTCCATTGAGCTGAATGAATGAAAGTACAATGGCCCATAGGGGTACCCACAATGAGGCCCCAACTTGAGTGAATATGATGAAAAAATTCAACAATGACCTCAACCATATAACTAGCTCAAAACATATAACTAGACCCACGACCCACAAAGTTCCCGAACCCAAAACCGCATCCAAAGTCCGTCCAAGTCAGAATTGACCAGACCAAAGCTACACCTCGGTCCGCAACCCTCAAATATCGACTCCCAATCCCCACCCCAACAAGAAGGGGTAGAAGTGAAAACTGCAACCGCAACCACCTTGGAACTGCTGAAAATCGGCTACCACCTCAGTGTCAAGAAAGAGGATCGCGCCGAACTGCAAAACACAATCACACAGATGGTTAACGTGAAAAGGTTAGGATCCCTATGGCCAAGCATGCATCATGCTCGAAAAGCAAGCACAGAACAAGAATCTGACGAGAACAAATAGCAGAATAGAGAAATTATAAGGAATCCTCGGAAGTGACATTGCTACGCCGAGAGAAAATATATAGATACACTAGGCCCGACCGCGGGGGTCTTCCCCCCAGTGCCCGTTGGAAGCCACAAAGCTACGCCAGGAAGAGAAAATAGGCACATCCAATAGAAGAACCTTTTGGAGCCTACCAGAAGCGACAAGTAATAAGTCGGGAGGGGGAGGGGGGGAGGGAGAGAGAGAGGGAGAGTAAAAGCACGACCAATAGCCAACTGAGAATCAACCCGATAGTAAACAAATAGTTAATAGTCAACACAAGCAACCAAGCACAATAGCACAATATCAAAAATTGAAAAGACGATCCATCATGCGACAGCTGTAAACAAACAGACCATATGGAAGTTTAAGACGAGGGGTTAGTCGTCCTCACGGGCCAAGCATCAGCACGCCAACCGAATCAGAAAATACATGAGCAGGACAGAAAAAGGATTCCAGAGATAATGACACAACAAATGAGAATACTTAGAAGCCACAGAGCTACGCCGAGAGAGAGAGAGTAAGATAGAAATAGTCTAGGCCCGACCGCGGGGGTCTGCCTCTAGGTGCCCTCCAGAAGCGACAAGTGATACGCTGGGAAATTGCAGAGGGCACCAGCCACAAAGATATAGAAGAGAAGAGTCGATCCAACCCTCACTAGGTGGAACGAGAAGAAATCAACAGATGCTAAGACGAGCCGACACCAGGTGACTAGACTCAGAGGAGGGAGGGAGGGAGGGAAACTCTAGAACCAACAGATTTCAGCTCATAGGAAACGCCGATGAGGAATGCTAGCAGGCAACATGGATATATAGTAGACAGAGCCAAAGAAAGCCTGCGCCATAGAAGGCTCAGACCATAGATAGATTTGACGCCCAAAATGGCGTGACGCCAAAACAGGCGTCCCTTTCCCCAGAATGATGGTCCTCTTCTATTTAAGAAGAAAACTATGACATTCTAAGGAAAGGTTCTTTGCAAAGCAATAACATCGGACACAAAGAAGAACCTACCTCCTCCAATCACAGACCGAGACTGCAAGCAAAAACAAGTAAGATCACTGAGGGGGCAGACGATTTCTTAGCGGCAGAGATGCAGAAAAGAAACATCATGGGAAACACCTTTTTGTGATGAAGAACTGACTTGGAACTGGAGTGACCTGGTAGAGAATAACAAAGAACAATATACAAGGAGCAACCGATACCATGGGCGTGCAAAAAAAGAAACAACTGTCGAATGAGGTTGGTGAATCCAAAGGGAGCTGAGGCGAGATAAAAGGTGAGAATATTATGCAAAACCTAACAAGGAATGGTGGGAGAAAGACGAAGACAAATGATACAAACTTCATAAAGATGATGCGAGCCAACCACAATTAACAAAGAAAAAAGCTAAAAATATGGGGCAAATGGAATGCGTAAACAAATAAGGCCCAAAAAAACGAACACAAATCACAAACTACAACCACAACGTCGTGCACATGAAAACAAATTGGATGATCAATGCACCAACAACGACAACGAAGAAAAACCATATGACAAACACTGTGAAAATCAAAAACTAAATTTCAACATATATCATCCATGCATAATGGACCCAAACGAACTTTCAAGAATAGTAACGACATACAAGACAGCTCACATCGGAGATCGTGCATAATTGGACAAATAAACAAACTAAAAGTCCCATAAAGGAAAGAATGCCAAGAAGCAACCAGACCAATGGAGCAATCCAAATGAGCAGAATGGTGCAATAAGCTATAGCGGGCAACTGAGACGATTGAGGCAGAAATGAAAGCAGAATGCAGAGATAGGAGATAAATAAAAATAATATGGTCTAGTAAAAAATAGACACAGATGGGCTAGGAGCCTCAAGAGAACAAAATAATGAACAATACTAACTGAGAGAAACGACTAGAGCAATAACACTAAAAGGAGACAAGAGCAAGATAGATCACCGAGAGGGCAGACGACTCCTTAATTGCATAAACGCAGAGAGCCATCATGGGAAACAACTATAAAACTTATGAAAATTGGGTGATGAAGAAATGACTTGGAACTGGAGTGACCTGATAGGGAATGACTAAGAAACGAAGGATGTCAAACACATACGAGAAGCAACCAGTACCAAGGGTGCGTCAAAAGTGAAACAACAGCTGAATGAGATTGGCGAACTGAGCCAAGGCGAGACAATAGCTAAGAAGATGAAAAACTAGCCATCGAATGCAAAACCTAGCAAGGAGTAGTGAGAGGGGAGATGGAGGCATGAGGATACCAGATTAAAGATGATGCGAACTAACCATGATTTAACAAAGAAGAAAGCCGAGACTGAGGAGAAAAATGGAATGCATAAAAGAGAAACAGACATGAGCACCGAACACACAACAAACTATAACCACTAGAAAGAGCACATGAACAACAACATATAAGAATCCATGTACCAACAAACTAGAGCGAAAACCATAGTGACGAAACACTAAAAATAAAGAATAAATTCCAATGTAAATCATACATGTATAATAGTCCCAAGCGAACTCCCAAGCATAGCAACATAACCAGACATCCTTGAGACTAATGAAGCAATATAGAGGACTAGACATAACTATAGAGACTGGAACAACGAATCCCAAGAATTGAAATAGAATTATCTGGCATATGTGGAAGACGACATCAAGGGACTACAACTTGGCGAACACCCCAAACTGAGCGAACGACTAGACCGAACTAGATAGAACATACTGGAGAAATGAATTGAGGAAGAAAGGGGCATAGAATCTTGCTGCCGAACCCGGAGGGGTAAGAGGAACAAACTCGCAATTGGATGAAAGAACAACATAAGAATCCTGCGAGCAAGGAACACCAAGATGCAACTAGACAGATGGGACAGTTCCAACAAGAAGAGGGATGTAATATGCTATGGAGAGCAACTGAAGGAACAAAGATGCTTGAAGTAGAAAGCAAGGCATAACACAGAGATAAAATATAAACCGAACAACATGGCATAGTCGAAAATAGACATAGAGGGGCTAGCAGACCCAAGAGAACAACATAATGAACAATACCAACTAAGTGAAAAGACTAGAGCAATAGCACCAAACGAGAATAAGGGTAAAAGCACGAAAGGGTGTACGTACATCGTACTGAATTGAAGGACGAATTTGTGCTTTTTTGGGGTACATTTTAGATGTACATCAAGATACTATGGTTTGTCATTTTGTGTCAGATATGCAATGATTGCAAGATCATCCCTGACATTCCCCGAATTTTGGTTAACCAAATAACCAATCAACCAATTCGAATGGATCCGTCCCCTCCCTTTCCTCCGAATTCCCCCCTTTCACAGATCTAACACCGAACGAATTCCGTATAAAACACATGCCAATTGAATCTACAAGAAATACAAATCAATTTCAATCTGTTCATGGAGGGTGAGAATTCCAATGGAAGTGATGGTTCTAAGCGTAAGTATGCCGACATTGGCCGCTGTTATGCCACAAAACAAATAAAGCAAAGGTTGACAGTCGGTAGATTGCATCCTCGCTTCTTTGTCGGGCAAACGCTTCGGCCGTGATCAAAGATTAGTTTTTGTGATCGCTTTGTTGCAAGATGACGACTTTTTCCCCGTTTTCGAACCTGAATTGGAAATCCTTCCGGGTTATTGTTATGAAATCAATGATCGAAACTTGAAAGATGGGCTTCAAGAAGTAAAGTCCGCTAATAGCAAAGATAAATTGGCTGCAAAACATTCACCGCTTATCAATGATTGTTGGAAAAAAGGAGATATAAACAAGAATGTTTCTTCAAAATTGCTAAAGATACAACCAAGAAATTTATCCAAAGCTGCAAAGAAGAAGGAAGATAATGTCATTAAGTGGAGCAAATGTATGGGCTTTGGCGGAAGGATGCCAAGATCAAATAGAATCGATGATTCAATCAAATGTCGTTTCGTGAATTTTGGCTTGACAATACCAAAGTTTCACCAAAGGTTAGAGATGTCATGAAGAGGAGAACACAAGCGATACAATACCTTGATATCTCACAGTTTTTGCTCTTGTAATTGAATCAATTCAGTTTTGGAGATTATGTTTTCTTCCAAAATTCTTTCATGACTTTCTTCTGTACATTCTAGTTCTGTTCCGAGTGACCTGTTAATGAATACACATGGTTTTCATGAAATGTATTGCATTTTACATTGTTTACATTTATACATTGTTTACACAAGAGCGTAAATCTTGCGTTGATGTGCTATTAGGTACTTTTTAGATGTACATCCATTTACATGTCCATGCAGCTGCATTTACATGTACTTGAATATCAAAATTACATCATTTTATAGTTTAGTGTACTTTCAGGTAATGAAGCCAAACAAATCTGACATATGTACATTAGTTGTACTAATATTGTAACATTAATGTGATGTACTAATATTGGAACATTAATTAGATGTACAATCGGATGTACATTGATGTACATTGGATGTACAAGAATGCATCGCTGGAACCGCTATCGTACATTAGATGTACCGATGTACATTAGATGTACATTAGATGTACAAAGAATGCATCGATGAACTGTTGGATGGACATTTTATGTACATAGACCATACATTAATTGTACAATAGTATAGTTCAATACTCTTTTGGCATCCGGTTGCCGACATCATTTTGTTAACATGGTCTTTAATGGTTTTGTTATTGCGACCGAGCTTTATCAACAGCTTTATATATCGTAATCCCCGATACCAAAATTCGCCTTCACAGCTTCGAAAGTATCCAAACCTGATTGCATAAGGAAATTGAAGGAGAGAAACACATGTTGTTGTGTCAAACATGAGCAAGCAGATCCGTATTTAAAGGCCTTCAATGATATGAGGAGATCCCTACATGTTAATTGCACTTGCCGCTGCAGTTGTCCGTGGCATCCCAAAGAAAAACAATGGAGTATGTCAAGCAAACAAGAAGACTTTTGATAATGTTAGTATCTTGTGGAGGTCAACAGCTTTGCGAGAAATTTGTGACGGATGAATGGCATAAACTAAAATGCATCAAAGGCTTAATGTGATGAATGTGGAGTGAAGAAATTCGACATCCGGCCCAAACGAGGAAGATGGAATTCGAATGTGGACTGGCAAGTATATGCATATGTCAATGAGCCATCCAAAAAGGTACATCCGTAAGGCTTAGATTAGTTGATCAGAATGACAAAGCATCCGCTTTTGTTAAAGAACATGAAAAATCAGCTTGCTAAGTTTACGATCATAACTTTACAAAGACAATCGGGCAAAGCAAACAGCTTTAAAAGATGTGTTGAGAAACTCCCCGATAATAGTGTGTTGTCTTTGTTGACTTTGCAGAGAACTACACATTGAAACCAGGGACGTAGTGCAATCCGAAAGCATTGGAATCCCGATCAAATTAGTATTTTGGTCCATATTTCAATGATGAAAATAGAAGGTAAGCTTAAAAAAAAAAGGCATTTCTATGTTTCGGATGACGTAAAGCATGACACTCATTTTGTGCAACATGGTTTTAAATTACATTTGGGGTGGCTTAAGAATAATGGAGGTGGACACATAAACCTTCATTATGTGTGGTCGGATGGTTGTGCATCTCAATTCAAATCAAGACGGGCATGGTATGGAATCAGAGATACCATGTTGAAAATAAAATTCGAAAGTGATATGGAATTTCTTTGATCTGGCCATGGGAAAGGCACACATGATGGCGAGGCTAGTATAGCAAAGTTGTGGCTTGAGAGCGAGCAGAGAAAACAAAATGGCATGCCGCTGATAAAAAGTAAAAACAACTTTTGTGCAGCTTTAAAGGGCCAAGGAATCGGATTGTGAAAGGGTGTTTTGGGAGGTTGGAAAAACAGATGTGAACAGCAAAGAAGCATTCAATTGCAAGACTTTACCCGGTACTCAGCAGATACATTCTCAGGTCAACTATAAACCCAAAGCAGATCCAACAAAGTTGCTATGCGCACTTCACCACTCTCGCTTTTGTGATGCTTGCATTAACTTCAATTGGTTGAATTGTGAGAACATTAAACATTGTGGAGAATGGTCTCTAAAAGTTTGGAGCCCACAGATCATATTGCCTCTTGTGGTGAAGCTGAAAAATGATGTGGATGTTTTGTATGCGTAAGATGAGGCTGGTTTAGATGACACCGTAGGAGTTTCGTGATGTATTTGTGTCTTTTGCAAAGACCGCACAATGTGGAAGGTGTTTCATACTATGTTATCATGTGCACCGTGGAAAAGCATGCATTGGAAGAAGATTCAATTGATGACTATGGAAATGATTACTCTGGCCGGCACTAGTGTCATTGAAGGACAATATTATGAACTAATCCCAGTGCTGCCACAATAAGTATAAACCGCCCTACTAAGAATGTTTTGGTACCGCAGAATCCAGGATTGGGGGTTCAATCCCATTCAAGAAAGTAAAACACAAGTCTGAAGGGGCAAAGCACAAAGATTTCACTTGCCGATGAAGTCCATGAGACATTGTTATCACAACTTCCAAAGAATTGTAGATGACTTGGACTAAGTCGATCTGTGGTACTTTCCGAAATATTGTAATACTTTGTTCATATAAGAGATAAGAACTGAACAAATTTTCATTGTACATGACAAGGACTACTTCAATAGTGCATTAGGTACATCAATGTACATAATATGTACATCCTATGTACATCTTATGTACATCCGTTGTACATTCCGTAGATATTTGTTAAGTGTAAGTTGATTAGAATTGAACATAAGAAAGTTGAATTACATAAACATTAAAAATAGTTTTAGTCATGGCAAAGATAAGAAATGGACAGGTTTTCATGTACAAATGGTTCATATATTTATATTGTGGACATAAATACAACACACCTGAAAGTGAGCATGGCTCATAATTCATGGCCTAGCTTCAAAATGTCGGTAGGGGAGCCCCGATATCTTATGACTATTGCATCATGTCTTCCAGCCCGCCTAGAGGTCAGAGAGATATCCTCTAACGCAGTAGTCCATGCGGTTTCTATAGCTCGTACACCGCAAACCTTTCCATCCTACATGGCCTTCATCTTCTCGGACACGTGCCTTCCCCCAAGGGTTGTGCAACAAGTGAGTTGCTGCCAATATACATTTTGTGGTTGCTCGTTCCTCATAGTTTTCAATTTGGTCAACCTTTTCCCACACCCGAAACGAGCAAAGATAGAGGCGATAATCGGTCCCCAACCCTATGTGCTTGCAGCTTGTGTTGGTTTCTATTACCTCCGGGGTGCAGAACTCTATCTCTTAGTTTCATAATAGTCTTTTGTGTTTCAGTCCATTCATCTACAAAGCAAATGAAGATTGACTTAATTATGTATACACACTCATAATTGTACCAATAAGAAAGACAAGAAAAAAAGTACTCAAGTGCAATGAACAAAAACTTTCATACATATATTCATAACATTTGAATTTGTACATCAGTTTTAGTCTCAGACCAACAATGGGCCACTCGAGAGGCCAATAACATGACGGCAGCTTTCTCCATTGCTTGCTCCATATATTGACTAAATTTAGGCAAAGAGAGCACCCAAGTTGCTGCCATAGTTTGCCAGCAAAATATTTTCCACCGCTTCCGATATGCTATCTCTTTGCATTAGTCATTGGATGCTCTTTTACATACACTATACCATCTTCAGCCATTTTCAATCCATTAAGCCATGGAATGAGCTCCATGACAAGCAAACGTCGCCACCTAATATTGGTGTCCAAGAGAAAGGACATATGTAGCTTCCTCACGGATTCGTGAGTGGATTTGTATCTCTCGTCATCGATCAAAACTGATTTCCATAGTACTGGGTACTCTTTCCATACCACAGCTTAATGGCTTCACAAACAACCCCTTTGAGGTTCAAGAGGGTGTTTGTGTGGCGAGTCCAACACCGCCCTCGGCTGTAAACAAACTTCAGCTTTTATGGAAAAAGCATCACAAATTTGATCCACAATTGGTAGAAGATTTTTAGAAGTGAGTGAAGACCAGATGGCAACATCAAACCCTTCTCTTACAAATGCAAACAAAGGATGCTAGCCCCCGGCCTGCAAAGAAAACAACATGTTTCCTATATTGAATTGAAGCTCATCTTTCCTCGATCTTTTGGTATCTTGAGTTAATATTTTCATTCTTGTGCACACTCTTGCCCAACACGTAATTTAAGTCAAAGATAATGAGCTTTCTCCCCGAATTAGATGATTCACCACAACAAAAAACACTTGAGAGGCTATTCACAATTTATAATTACATTTCAGATTACACAATTGAGAAAACATATTGATAATTACACAATTCTTATTTGCACAGGTGTAAGTGAGCCAAATAAATTAATTTTTTCATTACTTATTGAGTACAAAGAAGCTCGGAGCATGGCTCATACAAAACTGTAATTCACAAACAAGTCAAAGGGACTATCTACCCTGTGTAGGAACAACTGCTTGTATATTCATCTCGCCTTCTACAATTAATGCCTTTATTAGATGATCCCTCCGCGACTTGGCATAGGCATCGCTGAACCAACCGGGTGTCATCTGCATGGTGCACAAGTATTAGAGGACTATACCAACAAATAACTAATAGGAAAATAACATGTTCTACTTACAAAAATGGAGTTTGGCTGTGCATCAACCACGGCATCTATGAATTTGTGCATGTAAGCCACAATGTACATGCAAGGGTTGCCGGTACTAGTTTCGGCATTTTAGGACGTAACACGTGAGCATCAAAGTTCTTCCTACCATGGTTTAAGCCGTTGGATCCGAGCATCATGTTATTGATCACAAGCTTATGAAACCCGCAGAATTGCAATGTGAGAATAAATCAAGCATAAGAAATTGCAATATGAGAATAATCAAATCATAAAACTAAAACAAACTCATACTTACTCGACCACTTTAGCATCGGGTACATAGCCTTTGACAGAGAGAGGATCTCAGATACTTGGGCTAGCTATAGATGGACAAGAGCTTTTCACCGACCAGCAAGCACAAGTATTGCCAATGCCACATTTGGGCCTTGCGTAATTGAACAAATATGTATTGGCATCTTGCAATCAAAATGCCATCCAAATTCTTCCTTTATGTTAGTGTTCTCGTGCATCTGCCCCCCTCTTCTTTGAGGGAATTCACAAAATTGAAGGTGTCCTACGAACCGTAAAAACTTGTGTTTCCAATCGATGGAAGATCACAAAGGTACCTCGCACACAAATCCGTAATACATATTAATACATAAGATGAGTGACTTAGGGAATGAAATAACATAAATATGTTGAAATGCTAGCCTACCTCCCATAGACATCTACCATCTTAGAGGTCAAGTCCAGCTTCCAAAGAGAAACTCGTCAACATCACTTTGAAAGATAGAGGGTGCGTGCTTAGGAGGACAAATCCCTATAAGGAGGAATGGAACCAACCTTTTCACGGGTTCACTAAACTGCATAAGGAAACAACAAAGATTAGCAAAAGAATATATCTATTGTAATCAATTGTATATTACTCACCTTGTAAATTCATCACCTGCTTCAGCATCTTCTGTGGACTGCTGCACCTTATTTGTTATCACATCAATATTTGCTTGTAGATCCTCATCCTCTTCCTCTTCCGGTTCCGACTCAGAAGGATCAGGATCAGCTTCCTTCACGGCCGTGATCGTCCCTATGTACAAAAAAAAATGTGGTTAATTATCATAAATCTGAGATGTTTAACAAAATTAGTTCATCTTGGACATACCTCTTTCTAGGTGGTGGGCACTTTTTTGCCTGGAGATTTTCTTTTCGGAGGACATTTTTTTGCTGCTGGAGATTTTGCCTGTTTTTTTCCTCTTGGAGTGCCATCACCAAAGATTCTTTTGCCTCCTCTTTGAGTGGACTCAACTACCAACTCAGCTTCCTCTTCCCCGGTATCTCCCGGGATAAAATCTGATCTGATTCCTTTGTAGCTTTTCCTCGTAATGTGTCCGGTCGGGCGGGACCGCAGATGATGCCGAGACGTAAGTTTAATCTTTCTTAGCTTCTACAATTACTAATTTAGAACTTGGTGATGAAGGAGTTTCTCAAGGCGCCAGCCATTGAAGGGTCTCAGACCGCAAATCGCTTTAGCTTTCTCAAGTGCCATCCTCTCAATTTCCTCAACTTCACTTTGCCATGTTCGAGGAGGCACTATTGCATTGTTCTATTACTGCAATCAGAAATGTCATTGGTGATCCGGAGCTGGAAGGTAGAGGGTCTACGATTCGGTCCGCTTATTATGCTCACCAAATCAGAAGAGAGTCGATGCAGATGGCTCAAGAACATCACCATTAAAGCCGCTTCGATAGGAACAGCCTCATCTGCAAACAAACAAATGATCTAAATTTCAATAGACATAAAAGAACATGAAAACAGAACTAATGAGAAATATCTGGTACATTCTGCCAAGCATGTACATTTCATGTACATAAAATGTACCAAATGTAAGTAACTACATTTAACCATAGCCAAATGTACATGTACATGTTCCTCAATGTACATAAAGGTACATCAATGTACCCAGATGTACAATCGATGTACCCGTGATGTACCCGTGTATCCAGCTTAGGGAATGTAGATCTATGCCAAAAAAAGCACATATATGTAAAAAATGCACATACTTATGAATCCATCTACAGATGCACTCTAAAAATAAATGCATGTACATCTATTTGCAAATGTAGACTCCATTAGAGACATGTACAACTGATACAACTGCAGTCCAAGCTCAAAAATAAAAGCATCAATAAACAAGCAAATATATGCCTATGTACCTCTCACACGATGTACACTAAAAGTTATACATGTACAAGGAATAGCAATGCACTGAAAGCCATACATGTAGAACTATGCATTACAATAACAAATATGAATTAAGTGAAATATAAGTTTAAATTAGTTGAGAGCAATGCATACCTTTCACAAAGGGAAACCAAGCCAATTCAATGCCCTCATTCCGGATGCAACCTTTTATGCAATTACCTCTTTCATGGACTGTGATAACACAAGCGTAAGAGGCAATAAGCATCTCTCGCATGGAGCTAGCAACAACAAACCGTTTTGCCAAAGCCTTGGCCACAACAATACATGAACCTAATGTGATGAATCTGCTTATAGAAGTAGCTCCTACAGGGGTAGGGCCTCGGGTGCGAAACAATAGGTCCTGCTCTCCCATGAAATCCAAAATATGTGAATGCCTTTGCTGAACCAATTCAATGCAATTAAGTTTTTCCTTTGCTTGTTCAATTGAGATTTCATGCCTTTCAATTTCTTTTTAGTTGCTTCCCCGCAAACCAATGTCTAGCTTAGAAGAGTGCTGCTCTTTATCATGTCTACTCATAACCAAGTCTTCCAACTTGTACTTCAACACTCAACATAACTTGATTTCCAAAGCAGGATCCCGGACAATTTGTCAAATTCTGCTTTGTCTCATCTATTTTCTCGGTCTGGCTGCTGCAGATCTTCGGATAGCATATCCTTTCTACCCTCAATCCGGCTGATGACCTTCCCTCCTTCTTTCTTCCAATGCTTCTACTTCATTCAATAGGTTAGTTTTCTCCTCCAACCCATGCTTAAGTAACTGCTTTATTGTGTCAACATCTGATCTAGAATAACCTGTGGCTCTAATATTCTCACTGCAATACGATGTCCCCGTTTGATAGTTGAGGATTTACCTGTTGTAGGGTCCTCTCAGAACGCCTGAAATGAGGGTTTTGGCAAGATCTTTGGCGGTCCTAGCCACGTCCACCCAATCAACAAGCCGTCCCTTCAAGTGAAGAGCAAATGCTCTGGCAAAATAGGTAGAAATATAATGGTTTGTAACCTGTTTCTTGCCATAAACCAATTCATAATATTTAAAAAAATCATCTTTCCATGCGTTCTGGATTCTCCCTTCCTTGAATCCTCGTCTGTTTTTTGGAGCTTCACCCCATACCTCGTTCATAACCATCTCTAGGTTGGGTATGTGGGCCTCTGCATGTTTATCACGGAGGTCTTTGGCTTGGATCACCTCAGAACCCAAACGTAAACTCCTTGGAGGTAAAAATCCACTGCCGGAAGCACTGGCTTCTTGCTTGGGCTGTGGTGATGAGCAAGCACTCATCTGGGGGCGTTTTGGGGCCATAGCTAGATGAAGAATTCATGATCGGAATTCAAGCAGAGAAGGCAGGGGCGGGATAGTGAACGAGAGGCAAACCAAGAAAGAATTTGGGAAAGAATTTCAAAATCCGATAATTGCGGGTTCAGAGTAGTGGATAGCCATTAATCATGGCAGTTACTAGCGGATCATGATGACAGTTATTCCAAAAATGTGCATTTTGTACATATGTATATGTACAAAAAGGGCTACATTTATAGACACCCTTTCATGCTTTTACCCATAACAATGTTGAAAGAGCCAAATGACACCAAGGGAAGCCAAGCCTAAGTTAAACACCCATCCCCAAAACAGGCACAATCTATAGCCAACACCGAAGATACAAAAGCCATGCCAAAAATTCCAATGGTCGCAAGAACCAACTAGACAAGAAATGAACAACTTATGGGAAGCTCGGTAAAAAATGTGGAGATCAGAGAGAGGATGGTCAAATAGTAAGGCTAAGGCACTAAACAACATTCTCAAGAAGGTGCTAATGTACATAAATTAATCCAAGGAACTTATAGATGTCGCATGCAAATGACAAGGGTCTCCCGGTGCCTAAACCAGGATACAAGAAGTGATAAGAAGGAAATGTGTACAAAACTAAAGAAACTACCAAGTATAGAGCAAGACGGAGTGAGGTGGGACGAATATGACTCAAGGCAATAGAAACCGCTCCCAGAATTGAAGGGCGAGAGGAACAGATCGGGCGATCGAACAACTGTAACTGGGAATGCCAGGAGAAAGCAAGGAAGGAAGGAAGGAAGGTATTTTTATCGTCCACGGGGACCAATCGGTCTATGGGACCCAATACAAAAGCGCAGCAAGCGGATTACTATCCGGATTAAAAAACCCCCGCCCCGAAGGGTTTTCGAGGGAAAAACCGTTGCAGCAATCAGCCTGCTGACAAATTGTCCTAATATATAAAATGCAAAAACACACAAATATATACACTCATGCACCGCACCCGTAGTGCCTAATCAGCGGGCAGCCAGACGGGGGCAAAGGTGAGCTCGCAGGTCCAGTACCTCCTGAATGTACGACCCCAGAGCACGTACTGACGGTGTGTTCATCAGCAAATGTAGGGGCAAGTCCGGCGCATTTGGCGGGAGCATATCCGCCCGGATCCGACCGAACGCCGGGCAACTCGAAAGTGTGAGACTCATCCTCAATGGCACCTGCTTGACAACACCGACAGAGCCCTCGTCTGGGCGGGGCTCCCAATCCATCCGCCTGCCTCAATGCGAAGATGGTGTGCACCCGTCGCGAATGGAGGCAATGAGTCTCGCTTTTCTTTTCTGGGAACGCAGGTAGAGCTGTGGGCCCCGGGCTAACACAGGGTTGATGTGCTCCTTGTAATGGGCCGTTTTGACCTGCTCTAGAGCACCGGGGTCCCAGAGCTTGCCAAGGAAGCAAGCGTCAAGGTACTCCCCACAGTCGCCACGATCGGCCTCTGTGTCCCTCCTGCGCGCACTGCTTCGCACATTCCATTTGGCGAACCATCGATCTCTCTTACCCCTCCAACAAAGCCCGAGCGGCTGCGGGCCATTGCCACAGGCCAGAAGCCGGTGAGCGAGCCGAGCATCACCCATAGTAACCACTTTCTGAAAATAGACGATGTGTCTATCAAGGGCTGCCCGCTGAAGCGGCAAGAATCCAGTTTCCTGCAGCAGAATCTGATAGGGGACTGAAGGTTTCACCCCAAGTGCCCGTGCCAAAAATGCCTTCTGCACCTGCTCCAAGTCATTCCAGGTCGCCAAAGAGACGACCACCGCTCCAAACTCGACCCCCGTATAGAAGGACAGGCTTCGACCGGTTCAAAACAGATGTGACTGATGGCCTCAATCATAGAGCTCTGCCTGGTGACTATTGTTCTGCATGGCATAAAGCGCTTTCCAGCCTGCTGTCACCCGCAAGCGGATAGACGCCTCCCAACAGAGCGAGGAGGGGAACTCCACCCCTAGGTACCTGTAGGTGGGCGTGACCTCCACAGGCTGTCCCCGATATGTGAGTGCAGGAGGCGTGGGGTGGTGTGAAGAGGATATGAGAACCATCCTGGTCTTGGCCAGATTCACGCGCATGTCTGTAGCCTGACAGAATGTGTCTAGGGCATCCAGATGAGACTGCATAGCTTCTGGGGTGCGGGCCAGAAGGTCAACATCATCCGCATAGATGAGCTGGCGGATGACCTGGTGCAAAAGCTGTATGCCATTCCCCCATGCTCAGTAAGCCAGGGCTCTAACTGATCAATGTAGAGGCCAAAAAGTGTTGGTGAGAGGGGCAACCCCCGCCGACCCGATACCACCGGTGAATGCTTGGCCCGTCGGGTCGCATCCCCGCCAAAACAACTCTCATACGATCAGATATGGCATTCTCGCACAGCAGCGGCAGCCCCAGCTTGACGCAGCCTAGCCCATAGCTTTTCCCCGGGGACCGTGATCAAAAGCCTTCGCGAAGTCCACAAAGCGCTAATCTGGCCGCCTTCAATCGCCCGCAGGTGTAAAGATATGGTCAATCGCTGAGTGGCGGGGTCTAAAGCCCGCTTGTATGAGGGCTCGCACATCTGCCGCCTCGCCCACCGGTCAACTGCTGCCGAGAATGCCACCCACGGTTTGGCAAATAATGAATCGACCATGATCGTCCGAATTGGCCGGACAAAGGTGGGTCGCCCGCCTTTGTGAATGGGAACAACCCCGCCAGTGGTCCATTGTCGGGGAAACCTTCCCCGCAATGCTCGCTGAACGGGGTAGTGAGGATCGGCACCGGCGCCGGCCGCCTGCCCATTTGAGTAACTCGGCCCGCATACCATCAAGATCACCGCCTTCCCATTAGCCACCGTTCGCGGTGCCCTCCACAACATCCTCCTCCTCGAGAACCAATGGGGGCCATCCCGGGGGGGTATGGGCGACGCTGCCCCCCGGAGCTGCCGCAAAGTACTGCTCCCCAGAGGTTGGGCTGGCCTTCAAGCACTCTCTTGGCAAAAAGGTTCGAGGATGAGTGTCCAAGAGTAGAACATCTCCCCGATGCCGGCAAGGTACCGCGCCTTTGTCTCCTTCCGGATGGGCGCGGTAATCGTGGTGGTGGCCTCGCAAGCGGTACCGGATCCGCATGTGATCGGAGCTGCCGCTATGCTTTTTACTCTCGCATCAAACCATCGGTTACGCTGAAATGTTGCCGACCCCTCGAGCGCGGGGGGAAGGGTCCGCCAAAGCACCGGCCCGGCCGCATCCCGTAATAGCAAAGTCACCGGTCCGCCTCGCCGCTTCTAGTGTGGGGTCCGCAGAATTGCCGGGAGGGCGCCCATGAGCATCTTGGCGTAGTCCTCGCGCCGCCATAATCTAGTCGCAACCGAGGATGGCGAGGGGTGGCATAGTGGGGGTTCCCGCAGCTTGCCAAACCAGGTCCAAATAAAGTGGGAGGTGATCCGAGTCGACCTCCTCATCTCGACCGTCGGTGCCCTCCCAAAACGACCGATGAGATGCATATCTTGGCGCAACTACGAGCACATAGTCCACCACACTAGACCCTCCCCCGATTGTCCCATGCGCATGTGCACTTGCGGTGAATCGGGCCACCGTGATGTGCCCATTGCAAATTATCAAGTCAAAAATACCACATAGTAGGAGCAACTGTCTGCCAAAGCGAGTGACCTGGCTGTCATCCGATCCTCGTGGCCAGGTTGCTTTTGCGGGACGTAGCTGCAGGACATCGTTAGCGAGGGGGTCAAGTCTCATGGGCTGCTCTACTCCTGTCCGTGCATTGAAATCTCCAAGAAGTACGGCCCTACCCAACTGCTGGTGCTGCTGTATATCATCATATAGATCGACATAAGGGTCCATCCTATCCGCATCGGGGTGGCTGCGATAGAAGGTGCTCTCTGCGTGAGGGAAATAACAGGCGGCCAGAAAAAGAGGGTTGCCACTGGTTATTATGCACACGAACCCACAAGTACCGGTTGTGTCTGTCTGTCTTCTGGAGGGTAACCGAATGTGCCAAGGTTGTCCGGTAGTAGCAAGCCACTCCACCATGACCCCTCCGTCCCGCATGGTATTGAAGACCGAGAAATGTTGGTAACCCTACAGACGTAGCCTCAGGCCCAACATGCTCCCATGTCTCCATGAGAAAGATGAGATTCATATCGGCTGCCACGAAGTTCAGGCTGTCCCCCTTCTGCCAAGGAAAGCCTCGACAATTCCATGAGACCACCCGGAGGCACAATTCCTATTTGTCAGCAGCCATGGTATGCGCAATTGAGTCACGAGTCGCGGGGAAGGACAGAAGCGAGGTCGAAAGAGAAGTGGAGCGGAGGCAAAGATGTGGCTGAGAGGGCGTGGGTCGTGAGGGAGCAGGAGTAGGAGCAGGAGAAGGGGGGGCCGTGGTAGGAGAAGCGTAAGGGGCCACGCGTACCGCGCGTTGGGGCTGCGGGTCCGCAGCAGCCGAGCGTGTCAGTTTGAAAAATGTGCATCCCGCCCCGAACCAATCCTCGCGGCACCCCCTTGGTGGCTAATGCCTCCGACCCCGACAAGCTCCCCCTCAAGCCTCTCCCCAGCGAAAGTGTGAGGTCCCGGCCCACATACGTATGTCCCCTTCAAGATCTTACCCCGGGCGCAATATGGCATCACGCACTGCATCCGCAACCGCGAATATGACAATGCGGTCACAACCCGGGCACTGAGCCCCATGGCGGGCTGCTCGAGAAATGTGAACTGGCCCCGGGAATGTCATCCGATCGAGAATGTGTGTTCGGATGTTGTGGGCGAGACTCTCCCCTCCCGCTCGCATGCCTCGGACTACCGTGATTGTGGCCTCCCGTCTCAAGGCCTTGGAGTTCTCCCAAGGCCTCACGGGTCAGGTGGGCGAGGGCCGGGCCCGTGGCCGGGGTGGTGGTGGTGGTGGCCGGGATGGCGTGGGGTGGCTTGAGTGCGGGCAGCAGCGGTGCGGGTCCCCTGCCGGGCGCGGAGGCCGTGGCGGGTAGCGGTCCGAGCCGCCGCCGCCCCGAAGTCGGGAGCACAGCTCTTGCAGTGGCCTCGCCGCCGCTGGCTATCTCCCGCCAGACCGCCGCAACCGACTATGAACCTCCTGTAGGGAGACCCCGGCTCGTTTATGGATGGCTGCCCGCAACCCCGGAGCTCCGTGCTCGAAAGTAGCGAGCGCAGCCGAGCCCCAAAGACACGGGGCCCGTGAGCCGGGCTTGCTGCCCGATCGCACTCAAGATCCCGGCCGGAAACCGGTTGTTCCGCAAGAGCAGCCTTGCGCCCCTTGCCATGGTGGTGGCTTCCTCCACCTCTCGACCGGGCCGGTGACACCGTGAGCATCGCCTCATACATTGCGCGCTCCTCTCCCGTGTCATGGTGTCTAGAGTGATGAACACGAGTCTCAGGCGGCCCGCATGTCGGCCGACCTCCCGCTTGGCCTGTTGTCTTCGAGTGTGCCGGCCAAGGCCATCTTCTACGCATCGCATGGGTCTCCGCACTGTGATGCGGTTCTTCTCGACCACCAGTTGCCTTTTGAGCACATGGGGTGCCGAGGACTCCATCTCCACTGCCATGCCAGCCAGGCGGGCACTGTTAGCCTCAATACGAGCACTGTTAGCCTCCACTCCCGCTTTGACGTGGCTCCAATTCTCTGCCGAGGCAGGAGTTCCCGTGGTGGTCCGGAGCAATCAATCCCTTCCGCCGGGCCGGCCTCGGGCCGAGGGGCCTTAGCCTTAGCCCGAGCCTCCTTCTTCATGGAGGATGACTCTCCCCACGTCCCATGATGGCTAATCGGGACCGCTTATGCGGCGGCCCTCGCCTTTGGTTTCCCAGTGCTGGCCCATCTTCTCGTGGCCATGACTTCCAAAGTTTGAGGGGTCTCTCGGGTCGGAAAGGGTGCTTAGAATCCAATTTGGGGACTAAAAAACGCGGGCAGAGCACCTCTTGGGGTTTTGGGGGTTTTGGGGGTTCCAAAGTTTGAGGGGTCTCTGGATGCGTAAAGGGTGCTTAGAATCCAATTTGGGGTTTCAAGAACGCTGGGCAGCACCTTTTGGGGGTTTGGGGTTGTGGGGGTGCCAAAGTTTGAGGGGTCTCCTCGGCTGCGTAAAAGGGTGCTTAGAATCCAATTTGGGGACTCAAAAACGCGGGCAGAGCACCTTTTGGGGGTTTGGGGGTTTTGGGGCTAGAGAGAGATTATAAACCCTAGAGAGAGAAAGCTAGAAAGGGGCAATTCAAGGGGGTCTATGCAAGGGCAGTGAGGGCGCTAGAGAGAGGGGCACTAGAGAGAGGGGGTAGGGCGCTGGGCTGAGGCGCTGGAAGGGCGCTGGGCGTAGGGAGGGCTTAAGAAGGAAGGTGAGAGAAAGGCTAATGGAAAGCAAAGGGCCAGAGGAACTGATCAGGCATTAGGTAATGAACAAACTACAACTAAGAATATCATGAGATAAGAACACGAAGAGCAATGGAAAGAAATCAATGAGTCAAAAATTTGAAGGGGCACATGGTTGGGTGGTCGTAACAATTACAAGGAACAAGCCACATAAGAGAATCCAACATAAAATATGCAACTAAAAACTCACAAACATCAATCTAGAAGCTTCAACAGATCAAGCCATAATACATGCGAATGCAAACTGAGATATGGCCCTGGCAAAGCTATGTAAACATGGGCAAATAGTTTTCCAAAATACCACCAAGATAGAGTGTAAATTTATATAGGGTCTTTTTTCATGGGCACTTTGGTCTTTTTTTTGTGGTTGAGAAGTAAAGCACAATGAAAATAGTATCCCTGGAGGAACATGGTAGTTTCTAGAGGATTTCCTTTAGTGCAATTTTATGGTTTTGTGATGAAGCGTAGACAAATTGGAATGCCATTTGAGAGGTCGTCTTCTGTAAAAAAATATATCTAGAGAAGGAAAGAATTTGTGTTTTTCACTTGGAACAGTGCTTGCACATGCAAACCAAGAACCACCTCAGAACTAAGAACAAACAACAGTTCTTAGGACAGATTGATAGGCTGCAACTACCTGCAACACTTGACATATGTTGCTATTTGTAGACCACTAGTAATTGGTTTGGAAACTGTGAGCCATGGAAGAAAACGACAATTTCTTCTTAGATATATGCATCTTGGTACTGCCTATTTCTCTTCCTTTTGCATCCTCAAGGCACCTCTTTAGCTACCAATAGATAACGAAAGAAAATAGTCAGTTCATTATAATGCAAAATTTGAAGCCTTAAATGCTTACCTTCTTTGACTACATACATGTTCTAAGTCCATTAGAAGAACATCTATTTGTTCTGGAGTCATTTTATCCATATCTTTAACATCTCCTTCAGTTATTAGATTTTATGTATTTCTTTTATAGCCAGATTATTTTGCCGCTGTTTGGATCCCCTATCAGCAAATGAAGTTGGAATGCTGTCAACTCCATTTTGCAGCTTTGTTATTTCCATTCTAGAAATCGCTAGCCTGATGGATGGGAATGGACACTTGTGTGTATGATTTAGTTTAATGTTCAAGATGCAATGTGGAAGATAATAATATACCTTTGCATCACACAACCCATTACAATATGGTTGTTTTGGTAACCGCCATGCTCGCCACCTATTGGACCAAGATATGTCCTGACATGAATGGAGCCTCGCCATTGTAGGGAATTGTGTTCTGCTTCACTAAGAAAGTAATCACAACAGGCATTCAGAATTGTGAGTGGCCATTACAATATGCAAGCCTTATTGTGCCATCCAATGAACGAGTATTTGTATCGCTATGGCTGCATTGTGAGTCGCCACCACAATATGCAAGGCTTATTGTGCCATCCAATGTAGGAGTATTTGCATCGGTATGGCTTTAAGTTGTCCACATGTTAGGATCATGTTGATACCTTCCCCATTCCTTCGCAATGGCGTGACTCTCCATAGGCAAAAGCAAACTTTTCCAGCTTCTTTAAATTAAAAAACATCAGTCACAATAAGATGAACATTATAACTGTTTAATATTTAAAAATTCTTTCAACATTAGAATATGCTCTATGTTAACATTTAAAACTCACCCCTTAAAATTCTCCCAACAACAGAATGTGCTCTACATCAACGTTTAGAAATCATCATTAGTCTCTTGTTTAATGTTAAGATTCATTATTAAACCTTACTTCGACTTTTTCATCAAAGAATCACGAAAGAAATAGAAAAAAAGGGGGGTTAGTTTTGATAAATTTACAAGTACAAGCAAGTTAAACTTATTAAAGCTAGCAAGTCTTGACCAGATCCTAAGAAATTTGGGTCCTTCATTGGTTAGTTTTAATAAATTTTGTTAGACTTATTAAAGCTAGCAAGTCCAGATGCTAAGAAATTCGGATCTTAATGTTAATAAATTTTGTATATATGTCAATGTGATGCAAAAGAAAACAGAGGTCAATGTCGAGGAGGTTGAGGAAACGGCTAGTCGGCGCCGACTGGAGGTCTCCTTATGCTGCGTTTTGTACTGGTCGGCGCCGACCGGAGGTCTAGCTCACTGTTGTAACCTCGATTGGGAGGGTCTGGGAGGGGTCAGCGCCGACTGGCTTAGGATAAGCTCAGTTGAAAAACACTCCAGCTTTCATTCGCTCCAGAAATGCCCAACTTTGTGTTTAGATGATGATTCGCCCCAAAAATGCCAAAGTTTGTGCCTAGATTCGAAATGCCCAAGTAATGCCCAAATTTGTAGACTGGATCAAGTTTGAATTTTGCTGCGAAATAGCTTGATCCAAGGAAGAAAATGGCTATGATCCATAGACCACATTTTCTGTTCCAATAGTGGGTCGGCGCCGACCGGCCTCTTGCAAAGCAGGCATGCCTCTGCCTGAATAGTGAGTTATCATATTTAGTGCCACGTTCTTATGAGCTGAAGATATCCCAACTCAGATATTCTCTAGCATAAGAAAGGCTGCTCGGAGGTAAACGTTCTTAAACTGAGCATGCAGAGAAAGATGTTATATGTCTATGGGCAGGACTAAATTTGATGGATAAAAAACTTACAAAATGTTGAGATGAAAGGGCAGACTTATGTGCAGAATCTTGCAAAGATGTTGCTGCAGAAGCTTGCAAAAATGTAGCTGCAGAGTTAATAATTGACGTCATTGATGTATGGTCAAGTTTCCATCAAAGTCCAAATTGGAACGAGCTGCTATGGTACGAAAATGTATTTCTGCTCTAATGTTATGGTATATGCGAGACCATCCGCCCTGGTTCGAACAAATAGAGAGGATTCAGGGATGGGGTTTATGATTCACATATGTTGGGTGGAAAGGCGCAGGCTACATATTCTCCAGTTCTACAAAGGCGTAGAGAGCTAAGTGCACCTGTCATTGAGTTGGCTACTACTTGGATCTATTGTCATATACATTGGTTTTTGCATTTTGCAGCCATGTTAGGTATGATGCTTTCGTTCTATATTGCCTATTAACCGATTGTTATTGTTTGCCAAAATATGTTCTTTAATAAGCTGACGTCAATAATGCAGGACCTGGTAGTATGTTATAAGAAGGTGAAATTAAACAAATGGAGCAAGTTATAAGAAGGTGAAATTAAACAAATGGAGCGTCTAGTGGATGGTCTAGTATTTGTATCTTTGAAGAAAGGATGCTCGGGTACTGAATTTTGCTATTTTAATCAAGTTCTACTGTATATATACATTGCACATACATTGCACGACAGTGCTTTGCACATCTATGCATCTGCCATGCATGCTAAGGGGGGTGTTGTTACTTATATTATCTACATATTATGTCAATAGTTTTGGTTAGAGATGCAGGCATATCTTTGATATATTTGCTGATGCTACTATTCTTTGAACAGCATGCCTTTCAATACAACATTTTGGACAGCTCTCATGATGGTAATAGGTTTCCAACAACAACAGCCATTGCACGGGCAAGATTGTAAATCAGCTGCAAAAAAAATAAAATTAACTGGGCTTTCTTACTTTTTCGCAAACATCATAATGTTGTGTCTTTTGTGCAGAACTTATTGGCTCAAATTATAAGTGCATTGTGTATATATGGAAGTCAAAATGTTCAAGCAGATCATAAAATTTCCTTGATGATGGGATTTCGAGAGAAAATACAACCAACGATGCTAGAATATTTTATTCCCCATAGAGGCACCAATATTTGATGGTTGCTTTCTTTATTCCATATAGGAAGCAGCCCGACACTAGAAAGCAAGGATAAGTGAACCACTGATACACCTAGGATGCCAAATCTGACAGAGCAATGCAGATAAGTGTTCTTTAAATCCAAGGTCCACATCTCTGGCATATGACTCCCAATCTTGGATTAGGACCATTAGATACTCTTGCATTATAGAGTATTATAGATAATCTGGAGGCATGTACTCTTTATGTTGCCTAATGGACATGAGGGTGTGAAATTGTGTAACAATCAATCAATCAATGATATGTGTTGGGAGTGCCACGATAAATTTCTTGAATACATTAATATTAGTGAAAAAATGAACAACATATTAATGTTAAGTGGAAAAAAGACCAAGATGCCCAAGCAAAAAGACCCTAAGAAAAAAATTTCCCACCAAGATAAAACCTCTGCAAAACGACCAAATATTAGCGACCACCACAAATGGTATCAATAAACCAACGATGGAGAAACCTACGATCCTAAGCAAAAACGACTACCTAATGCAAGCAAAGCTTATTGAAGAGGATTAATTGTGGTAGGAAAGAGAGATGTAATGGCCCACTACCATGCCGGGGAAACAATAAAGATACGGGATTCGAAAGCTTAAATAAAAAGCCATATGGCACACTAACACGAATCATCTACTGATAATGAAAAGCTCAGGAGGAAAGAAAATGTAGAATATTTTAATGGAGATGGTGGACAAATTTTATATACAAAGGTCGACGCAGAACACAAACTACATGGAAACTGACAAAAATTCAACCTAATAAGTTATACACCCTATAGAACCAGACCAAGACAATTGATGCCACATATGAAGGGTGCAGCATGGTCAAACAAAGAAGGGTGCATCCATGAAACTGCAATCAAATCTCGTAAACATGACTAACTGTGGTAGAAATACCAAAGTCATGTGATGGATAAAAAAAAAAAACCATGCCATCTGAAACCATGAAGCCACATGATCTGCCCTAAGAAACCACCACAAAAAGAAGTCAGTCCATCGTTGAACTGTGTAGTTGCCAAGTTGGAACTGATTCCAATCCTTATCGACTCGACTAATCTCTGGAAAATAAGCCTGCAAGTTTCAAGGCGCCACTATAAAAAGAAAAAAGAAATAGGAAACAATGCAATAATGATGTAACCAACAAAATGAGCCATGTTGTAACTGGGGATAGTGCAAGCATAAGGACTACAAAAAGAAATACCAACATACAAGAACGTGAAGAACCAAGAAAAAAGGAATACAAGCAAATAAAAAACCTTGTTTAATAAATTATGCACCAAGGACTCTTTGTTATAATGTTTATAACACGAGGTTTGATGTTCGTAGCATAAGGGGGGCACAAACGACCTATGCATGGCGTCAAACAACAAGGGAAAGATGAGGCAAGGACTAGACTACCAAACTCAACAAAAATATAATCATGCACAATGACCGACCTATGCATAAGAACCTTTTGTGATTAATGTTTAATAAAAAATGCATAAGGATCCATTACTATAATGTTTATAACACGAGGCTTAATGTTTATAACATCAGGGTTGCACAAAGGACCTATGCATGCGTCAAATAACAAAGGGAAAGATGAGGCAAAAACTAGACTGACCAAACTCAACACATATTATTCTAACTATACAAATAAGACCCTGGGCAGAAGCAAACCAAACCCCAAGCACAACCTATAAGGACCACTATAATACGACCTAGAACAACACGAACATAAAGCACACCACACAATCCACTAGAAGCCCCCAAACCGACCGGCATATGAAACAGAAACTAAACTATAAACAAAAGCGAAACCGAGCACCCAAAAAACAGAACCTAGCTTTGCAACAACCCGGAAAACCCGTAAAAAATAATTACCTTATTTAAGCCAGGCACACCACAGACCCACAACAAACCCCCCAAACTGACCGACAAATGAAAACGAGACTAAGCAAGATGGTGGCAAAAACGGCGGACACGATCCCCACAGACCAACAAGATGTCTAAGAGCAAGTCACACAACCTAAACTCCCAAAAAACACCATAGCACATTGAAAAACAATCAAAAAATGGACTCACATTTCAAATTAAAAAACCTAAATATAGGAAATAATACCAACCCGGGACCACCCGTATTCGTCGGAATACCCGGACCCGGTAACCCCCAACAAAAAGTACAGGCAGGTCTGGTCCGCGCAAATCTGGCGGCCGACCTGAGGTCGGACCGCCCAACCTGGTGAATCCGCTGTGAGGCCGCTTTGATTCTAACTACAGAGGCCTGCCAAGGAGAGGAAACAAGGGTAAGATCCAAGTGGAAGGCCGAGAAGGTAATCAAGAAAGCCAAAAAGTAACAGGCCCGGGAGCAAACCAAAATAAAGAACAGACGAATCATAGTACTGGTTCCTTCTGCGAAAGAGAAAAAATTAATATATTAAAAAAACATTGTAATTTGTGCCATAAAAAAAATACAATTTTTACAACCAGAATCTTATCACAAGTCGTTTGATGATAAGTTCGAGAGCGAGACAGACCTTGCGTACCGAAGCACATACAATAAAAACATACTAATTCAAAATCACCAAACCATCCAACGTGTCACTAGACTTCTGCGAAGGAGAAAAAATCTAATATGTTAAAATAACATTGGAATACAAAAGAAAAATGTTATCCACCAATAACAGTCTAATGACACCAAGCCTAAGTAAAAACCTTGCTAAAGCCTTCTTTTGGTGTGACCAAGCCTAAGTAAAAACCTTGCTAAAGCCTTGTACTTCTTGCTAATTTTTTTTTTTACCGCAAGCACAAAAAAATATAGTCAGCATCATATCATATGATAATTTGAATATAAATAGCACGATCATCCAAATTAAATGTGCGGATTATGCTAGGATCGTAGGACCTTTTAATTGTGCTTTTAGACTCCGGTAAGCTCCGTCCGATCGAGTTCGAGGGCACAAAATCTCGTTTTCAACAGCGATATTCCACCAAAATTACATTCATTAACTTAAAGCGGATTTAAAGATGGTTTAGGGAGCTTTGTGCAGGTACCTATACATCATTGAGACCTAGCTCTGAAAGCCCACCTTTCTGAAAGCCCATACCTGCTGGAGGAAATCTTTTGCTTCCATCTTTTGCTCCAAGAACTCTGAGGTTCTGAGTTTTTAACCAATGTTAATATTTGGCCTACGATCTATTTGGTACATTCCATTATCTGGTGTTGGAGCCTTACCATAACATCTACAAGAAGATATTAGCAGGCAGTTCCAAGGTGCATTTGTCAAAAGCATTAGAAATGTCCCATGGAATATCACTTTCCGAAAATTTACCTAAGATGTAAAAAACTCCCACTTGAAGAGGCTGGAAAGCTTTAAACAGGAGGTTGTTCAGAGTAAAGTCACTAAGGGTTTCTAGCCGTCCGTCTGATTTTTTACTTACACTTTGATGATAAATGACTTGCTTTTTTGTTCTGTTTAGATGAACAAATGCGTAAAATGATGCAAGCCGCTTTTATTGCTTGGATGAAAAAATGCATAAAAATGATGCAAACCAGCTGACATCCCGTCCTTTATTCTTGCCACTAAGAAAGGTATTTTATTCAATGGCATTGTATTGCATTATTCTTCCTGATGATGTAGCAGATAATATAATATCAAAATGCAATGTGCAAGGAGTGGCATGTCAAAAAGAAGATAGGATAATTGACAGCCACTGTGGATATTTGGATAGATAACATTCATTTGAATATGGAGGAAGCGTGTGGCGACTTTGAGTGCTTTGTAGGGAGCAATATAGTGCTTCTGATCTTAGCAAAGCTTGATTTGCATAGCCTATTCAGGGCACGATGTGTCTGCAAATCATGGTATGATCTAGTCTTATCTCAGCAGTTTGTAGCAATTTGGAGACAACTGGAGGCTTGGGCTGTAGTGCGAGCAAGGGTTCATGCCTCAAGGAATCCCTATAAGGATTTGGACTATTATGACCACAACTTGACGAAAAGATCACACACCCAATTTTGGTGTCTTGAGCAGCAAACAAGAAAGAGGTATGTGTCTCGTCACTGCCCTTTTGGCCCATATGATATGTCCTTGCGCCCCCTCTGGGCCTACTCTTCCAATGGCTTAGTTTGTGCCATGCTTATAGAGGATAAGGAATGCTCTAGATTCATAGAGGATAAGGAATGCTCTAGATTCATAGTTGGAAACCCTATCACAAACCAGTGGAAGAATTTGCCTCCAGCTCCCTCCTGTTTTAGAGCTGGCTTTCATCTCGCCTACCTTCCCATGTCTTTCGAGTATGACGTGAAAAAATGCAGCTATAGTCTTTTATTTTACCAATGCTGGACAGAGCTGGATGGCTCACCAATAGTCAATGCAGTTGCACAATATGATTCCCAACTTGGGATATGGCAAACTGGACCAGGTTTTGATTCTGATATCCAGCCTGCAATTGATGATGCAAGGCTTCTGTTCAAATGTAGCCTTTTTGAGGTAGAAAGAGGGGAAGACATGGAGCAGGGGGAGTACTCAGTTGCAGCCTATGACGCGGCCTGCATGGCATGGTACCATGTTTCCCTTCCCAATGTTGCCAATGTTGTCACTCATGCCAATGATGTGCCCATGCTTCACCGGTTGCTCAACATTTTCAAACATCACAAGATGGGGATCCTCGTTGCTGTGGTATATTGTACGTTTGATGAGAACTTGGGTTTTGGTGTATGGAGTTTGGTAGTGGAACATAGAAGGTGGAAGCCCTTAGCAAGTGTAAGCGTGGAGAATGCATTTGGGGACAGTTGGTGTGTCCATGATGACACTGACTTCAAAGTGCAATTAGTGGGTGACTGGGTCATCTTCTCCTCTTGGTACAAGAGCTGGACTTTCGGCACTCTTCCTCCACTTGCTTACAACTTGGAGACCTCCAAATGGTGCTTTTTTCTTAACTCATCACTATACCCTGCATTACAAGATGAGAAGAAACGTCGTCTTGACTTTGAATGTTGCTATGCCTTCTTGCCCAATTTGGCAGCCCAACCATAATAGCAGTAAAGATGACGCTATGTTAGCAAACTTCAAGTATGTTCCTAGAAGATTATTTTAAATGCAACGTCTTTGATTATGTTCTGTAAAAAATTCAATATATACTCTGATTTTTGCTCATCTACACTTGTTGTTATCGAAATATTTTGGATTGGACATCTAGATCTTTCTGTGCAGGATCAATTTTGGCCTTCTGCGTATGTTCTATCGGCATGCATCCATTTGGTTCTTGATAGAGTAAGGCTAATTATTAGGCACTCGAAATAGATGAAGGCTGAAAATTTAGTTTCATCCATGTAACTTTGACTTGAATGCACTAAATCTGGTCCCTATTACTTCACGTTTTTCTTTATATTATGTGTCATGCTTATTGTTCAATGTCTCTTATGTGAACAAAGCAACAAGAAGGAAATGGAGAGATTAATAGAGAAGATTTGGTGCTAGCCTCTGGCTGATCAATCATAAGAGTGCTTTGTGAACTCCACATGATCTGAGCAATTGCAAGGTTTCTACTCCAATGAAACAAAACACAACTGAATTTGCAGTTGATGACGGCAACACATGTACCTGCTGCCCACTCTAGTTGATGATAAATACGTCCCACGCGTCTCCAAGAAAAGCCACTAAATCATATGTCAGATCATAATGGGATCATAAATCCCAGGGACCACGCTTATTGCGAACAAATTTGTGGGTCTGATTGATTGCGTAATTGATTGCTTATGCAGTATGACAGGCTGGGCATTGCATATTGCAATGGAGGGCATCAGGCTTTGCACAGGGCATTTTGACAATTTCTAAACAATTAGGGGCATTTTTATAAATACCCCAAAACATTGGGGTATTTTTACAATTTGCCCAAAAAACAAAGGTTATTAGCAGTGCATTTGAATGCTATAAGTGCTTAAAGACCTTAGGATAATTAGAGTCTATAAAATTTTTAATTTGCTGTATATATCAATGCATCTTATTTTTTTATGCTCTTTTGCATGCAAAGGTATAAGTGCTATTTTGGTTCTCTTGGTTTTGTTCCTTTGGTTGTTTTCTACGAGCGAAATATTGGCTCCCGAAAGAGGGTTGGATTCCAAAAAACGTTCGAGTCGAATATGCCATGCATAATTATCATAGTTTACTAGTAATGGTGCCCAGCGTTGCTGGGCATAAGTTTGTTTATCTCTTAAAAACTCTTGTATGAACGTCATATTGCAACAAATATCGAATATCATGCGGGGATTGTTAACCATTGCTATGACAAAGCCCATCTCTGTCCCTTTTATGCCCTCTTTTGAAGCATGATCCTGCCAAAGGGATGTGCGTATTGTGTCACATCATTTTAATTCCATCCTTGCATGCCCAACACATCATGATTGCTAGTTTTTTTTGCACATGATCATTAGTTACATACAAAGTTCACGAAAAAGGATATGTATGTATTTGAATGTTTATTGTGTATTTCATACATATTTTAGGAACCTTGTATGCAAAATTGTGACCAACTATTAGGGTTTGAGATGCATGTGAAATGGGATACAATATGCCTAGTAAGGTTACCAATTTTAATGTAAAAGTACCCACTATTAGTGATGTGCTGAGTTTCTGTGCTTATTATGGTTGGTTGCTCTTTATCGCATAGAAAACAGTCATGTACATGAAGCATTAAACAATTATCTATTATTATCAAATGATGCATGCACTACAAATATGAATTCCAAATGTTGCAAATGATGGTAAAAGTATATTTCTTGTAGAGACTTCTTCGAGTTCCATGCTAACTCAAGATAGAAGACCGGCTTATTATGGTTGTAATTTCATTTCACATCTCTTGATGTAGCATCATTAATATTTTGCATCATGTAATGTAAAAATATATCAATACCCAGCATATAAGAAAGACATTATACCAAATGATTGAAGGCCCTTAACGTCATAAGAAAACCAAGATTTTCAAGAATGTGCATGATAATTGAAAAACCTTAGCATAGAGTCGTTTACAAAACCAAGATTTTCAGGAATCCGCATGTAATTGAAAAACCTTGGCATGGACTCTTTACACTTGGGCTACAATAGTTATGGGCCTGCATAGAGCCAAATCCTTGAGGAATATGAACAAATTCTCTAGGATAGAAAGTTCACAGGCCAGTCCACAGGATCACCCCTTGCAACGTAAATTGCATCCATCTGCCATTGGCAAGCCATTTGCAACCTTCTGGAACACCAAAGGACATTGCATAAATGAGGTAACACCAAAATAGAGGTTTAAGTAGTCTCTGCAGAGTGAATTTTGATGCAGTCAAAAGCTTTCATGGTTTTCTACTAAAAGCTGAAGAGCATATATACATCCTTAAAAGTTGGCATAGAATCCAGCATCCATCTCTTTTTGCTTTCTGCTCTGCCTTCTCTTCTTTCTTTGATCCGTTAAAAGCTCAATAGAAAGAAGAAGTTCTTGGCAGTCAATTTATCTCGAAAAAATATACTTGCAGAGTGTCTCCTTCATAAATATCCTCGTCTATTACTCACTGGTAGTTTTTACCTATCATTCCAACAAATATATGTTCATTTTCGTTAAAACATCTGCATATATTCAAGCAAAAAAGGTCGCAAAGGAAACCAGAGCACCTCGAGTGCCGAAGCTACCATCTGTTTTTCTGTGTTAACAACTCGAATCCACGCAACCAGACGCTACGTCCAGCCCTGTATTTGTCGTTATATCTACCACGGATGCCCCTTTGCCCTGCATCTTCTGAAGAATCTGCAAAATGGTGAAGCAGTAACATGAGCCCCATGGCCTTCTAGAACCATGGTCTTCTAGCACCATGGTCTTCTAGCACTGTGTCTGCACTGTGTCTGTGCCAAATCCAGCCAAGGCATATTTGCTCAGTTTGATCCTCTCCTCGAAGCTGCACTGCAAATAGAAGGGGAGCAAAGGAAAGAAGTAAGCTTCAGCTTCTATGGCACTGAGGTAAAATAGATGACTAAAAGCAAGTTTATCTTCAGCCATCTCGAAAGACAGTTTTTTGCCTCTGCACCGTTGAGCTAAGAAAACCAAACATGACTTAGAATGCAAATTCTCGGCTCCCCGAAAGAGCTCCTGCCTGCCATAGCAGCTCCCTAGGCTGGCCGAAAATTCTATGCCTAGTTTTAGCAGACCGCAAGGAATCGAATCCTGCATGCACTCTTGCCAAAACTACTATAGCAAAAACTATTCCTGAACTTTGCTGGAGTTGAGAAAAGTTTAGTTCAAGTGTTATCCACCTTGGAGAAATATTCAATCTAAGCATGTTCAGAACTCTGCATTGTAATGATACAATTTAATTGCAAGAAACCGGGCATCCATATTTCTCGAACAAAGTTACATCTTTTATAGCTATTAAAAGCAGTATTTACTCCCACAACAACAAAGACCTTCTCACATTTTTTCTCCAACTCAGTCAATCTGCTGGCAGCAAGAAAAATACCCCAGTTGTGGCTTTCTGAAAACATTGCAGTTAAATCACTTTGAATAAATAACATACACAATGAACAACTGCAAATAAAGCATACATCTACCACATTGATCTTCTGCTATCTTCATCTGCTATTGTTCATTGGTTGTGTGAACATACGATCTAATCATGTCCTTCTCCTCAGACATCCATATTCTGGAAATATCAAAGATTTCAGAGTCTCAATAGCATGATTCCTATCTATTAACATAACAAATGTTTCAACTGCAAAAAAGAAAAAATTTCAGCGCACAATAATTATTGTTATTTCCACATTTTGCTTCGCAACATCACTTGGAATTGTTATGCAAAGAAAGTCATTGCCTGCTGGAACTTTGTAACTTCTGTAAATAGCGTATGGATCCAATATAAATACTCTCATTGCAGGTAAATTCCTTGCAGGAAAATAAATCCGCGCAACCAATATGCATACTACCCTATTAGTTTGGCATTGGCCAGTATGATACAAAGTGGAGATTTGCCTCAAAAGAGCAGCAAGACGCTTTAGGAGAGGCGTCATCTTAAGATAATCCTAGTCCTGTCCTTATGCCGCTGTCTAAAGCTTATATTCATGCTTGCCTGGAATACTCCCTGCTACCTACTCAACTCAAACCTGCAACAACAGGAAACCTTGGCATTTGAACCATACCCGCAGCAGTGCAACACCCTAAAGTTCATAGAGCTTTCTGGCTTTCTAGCTATGGCGGAAGAAATCTTCATACTGGTCAGTTGTGTTAGCATATCTGATTGCCAAAAAGCTGGGTAATGCCATAGCCAAGTCTAAGAGCTTGGATACCTAATATTCTCTTCCATTTGCTCACGTCCAAAGAAATGGAGCTTTTGATATCTTTGCAGGAAAATAGTAATGACTTGCTCACATAATGGCATATTTTGCCAGTTGGCCATTTCGCCAGGGCATTCATCCATGATAAGCAATTTGACTGGCATATTTGAACCGATTTGCCCTGTATTCACATTTTATTTGCAACATGCTAGATCTGTATCAGCAGCAAAATAAAGAGTGTTTCATTCAAGCTTCTTTGATATGTGGCTGGTAGTTGTTTAGGACCTATCGGAAGTGCGTTTAAATCACAGCTTCAAATATCATAGGCCTTCCAAATTGCACAGACACCATATCTATTCTTAAAGATGAATGATTCTAACCTACTATGGCTTAAGAGAAGAGTGTTGCAGATCTTTCTAAGCTTTTCCCATAGCTCGCTATAGGGCGCCATAGCCGAGCTCTGAAGATTGTAGCTAATATGCTCTGCCTCGACAAAGGCAGGCCTGGAGAGAAAGTCGGAAGGCATAAATCTTTAAAACTTGTTGTGCAGTTGTGGCCTCCAAAGCTCGAACAAAGCTCCAACTTCTCCAACTGCTTCAGCCGAGTTACGAAATCCATATGGGCGCTATTCCGGGCCCTAGAACGTGGAAAGGGGGAGAAAAGCGGCTAGAGCGAGAAGGAAAAACAACGGGCTATCTGGCCCGTCGAACTAAATTAAAGATCAAATCTGAGCCGTCAAAATGTTAGGGTTTGATGCACGACATACACTAAAACTTTATAATAAAGGATAATGATACGAAAAATGAAACCTATTGCAATAACGCTGCGTGGCGCAGATGGTTGGTTCGTTTGTGCGAGTTTAAACACGCCTTTTATCAATATTTTTTCTTTGGAGGGGTATTTGACTCACAGTATTTTTTGGGCGTATTCGACTTACGTAATTTACATGCGAATCTATGAGTCGAATACCCCATTTTTGGTATTCGACTTGCAAAATAGAAGCCAATTTACGAGTCTAATATCCCACTGGAATCCAACCCATAATCGGGAGCCAATAAATGCACCATGTTTTCTAACATATGTGGTCAATGATGTTCATAACAATGTCAACTAGATGTAGCTAATATATAATGCAAGATGTTCAAGTGTGTCGTCAATGACAAGTCCCTTAATGTTCGAAATTAGTTCAAGTGGGCCGTCAATGACAAGTCCCTTAATGTTCGAAATTGGTTCGAAATTAATTTCGAAATTGGTTATCTTCACAATAAACGAAGATTAATATCTATATACAAGAATTTAGCGCTGGCGGAGCCAGCGCCTTGCTCTCTTTTTGTTTGAGTCCCATAGGCCAATTGGTCTCCGTGGACGCTAAAAACCTATTCTATTCTATTCTTACGTCAGTATTGCAATCTATAATTCAAGAGTTTTATCTTTTTTTGGATAGTGGATGATATATTTGTGGATATCATTGATTAGATGCATGACAAAGTGTGTAAGCTGATCAGAAGTTTTGTGAATGTCTCGAATGAATATCTCTTACGAATTTGATTTTTGATAGGTATTTGCTACATTCATAAGATGTCCAGATTGAAATGGAGGAAGTAAGACATTGTTATGTGGATACATGTATCGTTGTGCATTTCGATGTTAGGACCTGCAAATAAACGCAATAATAAAGTACAAAATTACAAAAAGGTTCAAAGTTTTAGATACGGAGTAGGAAGAGGGAAGAGGGAGGATTAAATCGATGTTAAGAAGTAATACCTCAATTCGTATCTTCAAGTTAGCTTATATATGTTGTGGGAGTTTTTTTTGTGGATTGTCATGATAAATAAACGTAGGAATATTGATTCTCATTCAGGAAGAAGTCGCATCTCCTGAAGTTTTAACTTATGAGACATCAAAAGCTCTAACACACATGTTTTTTACTCAAAGGTCAACATCAAAGGTAGAAAAATGGAGATGGTTTGGATTGTTGGCTTAGTTGCTTAAACTTGAATTTCTGCATGAGATTTACATCAGTGAATGCATTAAGCAAGAACCATGGAAATAAATAGAAGCACAAAGATCTAAATGATCCTCAAAATAAAAAGTTATTACACCTGCAAAATAGAACTCTGTTTCATTAGCAAGAGTATCCGTTGAAAAACTTGCAAGAAGATCTAAAAATAATGCTAGGCACAGAATCTTCAGATTTTCATTGTAAGTATGTCGAAAATGACAAAATCCACTCGCTGTCCACAGCCAAAACAAAACTGTTTTCTAGTTTTGGCCATAACTTGCAAAGCAAACCTCTGTTTCATTAGCAAGGGTATCCGTTGGAAAGCTTGCAAGAAGATCTAAAAATAATGCTAGGCACATGATCCTTAAATTTTTATTCTAACTATGTCAAAAATCACCAAAATCCGCTTGCTGTCCTACTTTGACAGCACAACATGTAAAGGGCATAACTTTGAATGGTTTTTATCCATGAGCATTTGCTGGAAAGCTTAACGAGCGTCCCACAAAAGCATTTAGATGAACGCATTAGGTCCAGTTCACGCTAGTTGCAAAACTGAACGTTTAAACAATAATCTTCCAAATTGTCAAGAACAACATAAAGGCTCAATTAGCTAATCAACGCTTAAGGTTAAATAATCGTAGATACCTGCCTTTGCATAACTGCCTGTCAAAGAAGTCCAATTGATAATGCTTAAAACCAACTTAAACGTCAGAATCTCTTCCAGCCTTGACGAGCTGCATCTCCTTGTAATGCTTTGGTTAGAGATCGTATCCCTTAAATGTTGCTGCAAAGTAAAACCAAAGCAGAGTGAAAGCTTATTCTTACCATTAAGACCCACGGGGGAGTTTGTTCAAATAGCAGAAGCTGCAGTAACGGTGTATCAGGCGATCTGCATAATAGGGTAAGGAATTAAATTCTGAGATAGTCGAAAGTAATATACAGAAGGAGATTTTACCTCGGAGCTAGCTGTAACCCAATATTTGTGTCGGGTCTACTTCTTGAAGTGCCCAAAGCGTCCCAGAAACAGCTCCCACTTGTTCAACTAGTGGAGCACCACATATACTCCAACCATTTCTCGATGCACCTTTTCCAGCTAGCTTCTTGATGTTTGAATTCATTGTCATCAACTACATGTAACAATTTGAAAAATGCCACGATTACCATGTTTAATTGTACCAACCCAAGAGATTAGTGGAACATGCAATGTAAAACATGGCGCCTGCTTGTTCTAATGTCAAGAACTGCATTCCAACGATAATTTAAGCAACGTCGCATTCAAATTTGTGTGATATTCATTTTTTAAATTCTAATTCATGAATTCCTGTGTTGAATTGTATCATCTAATCTACCTTGATCACCAACAGCATGTCCCTAAGATCCTGTACCTCTTTCACAGCTGGCATAGTCTAAGAATGTTCCTTCTCTTGTGATCCCCAGGATGAGCTACATGCCATAAAGTTCTAATGAACTCTTATTTTAAGGTAGCAGAGACATAGCAAAATGTAAGATTGTTAAACATGACTTCAAAAACACAAGAAAGAATGTAAAGACAGCATTCACTATCAACCATATTGTCCTTTCTCCTTTGCCAACCTTGTTGCGTGAACCGTTTAGGAAGGCACATTCATTAGCAGAGGTCCCTTTATCTATCTAATCTGGAGCTAAAATGCTGGAAGACAATCAGTTTGTATACCATGACATGGAGCAATTTAGGACCCAAACACATAGCAGAGAAGGCAGAAGAGGGTCTTAGGCAACATCTACAAACCTTGAGGGAAGCTGTCAGTTGTTTAATCCTGGAGTCTTGCTCTTGGTCGTTTAGGTATTCCATAAAAGATACCACCTGTAATGCCTTCATCCATTTTCATCTGCAAGTGCACAGTATAGAATGAAAACCAAATTGTATAGTCCTTGTAGTTTTAACCAAATAACACAGGCCATATAATCTGTTCACTTACCACTGCATAAAACCGAGCTTCCTAAAGGAAATTGTGTCATTTTTGTTAAGCACTGCTTGTTTTTGTGCCAACAAACTTCGGCCAGAGCCACACTGCAAAAATCAAAGCATGCAATAGGGATGCAGCTAGGCAGGGTAATCTAGAAGCATGGAGGCGTTTGTGCTCACAGAACCCAAAAGCAGGGAAACCCCCTCCAGCTTGTCCAAATGCAATCTATCTGTTGCAAAGTTTGTCCTTTCTCGCTAATTTTTGGCAGAGGAAATTGTAAGTTAGAGGAAGCTTACCACACAAATTTATTCCACTCTTCATATCTAGAAATGGCAGATTCTGCTAGCTCGAGCCGTTTGCATAGGGCGATCTAATTGCCAGCTTCCACATCTAGAGCAGTATAAAACTGTCTGTGGCCTTTGAAACAGAGCTAAAACACAACAGAAGGATTCAAAAACTAGCAGCCACGAGATCAGACATGCAAAAACACTGGAACTCAGCTAAAATCTAAAACCCAGATGAAAAAAGGCTATTGAAGCTTGCAAATCGCCGGAACTGGGCTAGGAACAAAACCTAAATGAAAAAATTCGCTGATGAAGCTTCAAAAATGAGCCTTATATTCCCGCTTTCAAGCTCCCTGCAGCGACGTTTGCCCTATTCAAAAAAGCTCAAATGGCGGTGCCAAGCACTCGCCGGAACTAGGCTTTGGACAAATCCACGGGTTCCCCCGCTAGTGTAAAGAAGAGTAACGAAGCTTTTCCTTACTGGATCTTCAGGTGTGCGCTTCATCGTCCACAGCGAACAGGCGTCACATCACCAGAAAACCTCGCCTGAAAATGATGACAATTCCAAAAATAACTCCGGTTCGAACAATTTTATATTTAGTCAGATAGTACTAAAGCCAAAATAAGATGATAATTTGTGCGCGATCTTGTCCGTTGATTTTGTTGTGTGTAAAAACTTTTATTTTGAGCCGTTTATTAGTTAGTTATTATTTTGCCCTTTCTTTTTTTCGTTTTTTTTTTGCTAGGTCAGAAACGACCATGAAAAATTTCGCTCAATTTTCGTGGAAAAGCTTCGATTCACTCGGATCACTGAAGCTTATGATCGATATTGCTCTGCTCTAATTGCATAATGATTTTGTCGAACAACTTCTCTCCACTGCTTGTCTCCATCAGATTACTAGGTCCCCACTCGCCAGTACTCTCCCCATCAAGCTCTCACACTTCAGTAGAAAGCAGCCTTCACACTTCACGCAGGCAGATTAAACGAAGATGTTCCGCCAGAAAACATGGAAAGCTATCTAGGGGATCTTTCTTTGGAGTACGACGTCTGGGACACAAAGCCTGCCTGGTATATCTTTGTTCTCATACCGTAATCTTCTCTTCCTTTCCTGATTCAGGGCATGGCAAATGATAAGAATTAGTGTTACTAATTCAAGGTTACAGTAAATTTTGAGAATGGTAATCGCGGTCTTTTCAATGTAGAACAGACTAGAAACCAGATAATGCATGCATTTATAAATCAGATTCTTCTTCACTTAACCTTCTGAGTCAGGTTATAATTTCTGGGTCATTGACTATTGCATCAACATATGGAGCTATTTGTGATGAATATACAGGCAAGCCTCTGATTCACATGTTTGAAACCATGTGGGTATTTTTAGAAGAAAAAGCATTTGGAAAGGCTGTGTTTTAGTTCATTGGGCATTTTGAAGCCATAACCAAATATTTAGGGGTAAAAGCATGCTGTGGTGTCCCAATTCGGTTGTCCCCCCAAAATGTGTATGCATCCGCCAGTTTTGTGGTATGAAAGTATAATTATGGCACCGCTCAACTGCTGCTATTTAAGAATGGAGCCCCAATTTGTGGGGGAAATTCTAATTTCAAAACTAAAATTCAAATTCCCATTCTTCAAATTCCTGTTCTTTGCATACGTCCTGTTCTTTGGCTCTCTGTTACAAGCTCCAATCCATTGTGGATATGGAGGCCAACGAGGTAATCTGTCCACAAACTGACATTTCAGACATGAGAAAATGAAGAAGAACCAAGGAAGAAGAAATGTTGAAGAAAAGACGCCAGAGAAAAAGAAGAAGAGAGGAAAAATTGGAGCTTGCAAAATTGGCAGAAGGATCCGGTTCTTCAAGAAGTGCAAGCAAACGCCGTATTGTCCTTAATTTACTAATGTCTTTCCATAAACAGACCAAAAGAATTGAGGATAGCATGAAGAAAGAAACTTTACTTGAGTTTTTAAGGGATAAAACATTGGAAAAATTTATGGGTGAAGAATTAAAGGATTTGGAAGCCAAGGGCATCGTCATTAGGAGCCTCTGGGACTCTATGCAGACTGTGAAACTATCTACCAGCAATGACTGCCTAGCAGCCACGCCGTGCAGATTCTGAAACAAGTGACAAAATCAGCCAGAGAGATCTTGGAAAGGTATTAGGTGTTCACCCAAGAAACCTGCAAAAGGCGAAGAAAAAGAGGGAAGAGATCGAGTACAATGGTGGGAAATGGGTTTCTTATAAGAGGGCTAAAAGATTCGATGCAATTTCAGTTGAACAGATAGAAAAGATTCAAAATTTTTGGATTGAGAACACTAGAGTGTCTCCTAACACAAAGGATGTTAGAACTAGAAGATTGGAGAGAAATGTAAGAGAAGAACATGTTGCCCACTATCTGGAGGAATCATAGGTTAGTTTATAAATTCTGTTATTCATGTTTTCTTAGTTATGGTGCTTAGTATGGTGGTGCATATGGTGGTTATTGTGTCCCTATTGGGCACCTGCCACATGGAGATATCCCATTGGAGCCATGTGGCAGTGACATGGAACCCTAACCTATAAGTACCCTAACCCTAACCCTAACCCTAACCCTAACCCACTTTTTGGTCCACCTGCCTTGAGACCTGTTCATCGCTCAGAACTCCGTTTCGAACACCGTTCGTTGTGGTGTAGCCCAGATCGACAGCCCCATGGCAGTGCACTCATTAGAAGGAGGAGGAACCACCCGACTCATCAACAAGCCCATGGAGACCCCAGGAGTTGGAGGAAGCTCATCCAGGGCAGGTATCCAGAGTAGCTGCATAGGTAGATCATCTGGAACCTAGGATTCTAGATGAGCTAGTATCTTATCTTGCTAGTAGAGCCTTCCTAGAACCCCCAGTCTAAGCTTCGAACCCTAAGCAAGGAACCCTAACAAGTAGGAAGATTCATGTGTATAGACTAGATGTCATCTTCATTATTTATCATGTTTATGTTGATGCATGATGTTGGTTGATCTATGTTTGCACCTCTTGTGTATTGGGAAGGAGGTAAGGGACCTAATAGACATTATCTAGTGCTATGCTCCTAGTTTAGATCCCTTAGTTTATATTATATGCGGCCTGTGCATAGGAACACATCCGACTACGGGGGCTATGGAGTGACTTAGCACCATACAACGGGGCTAATGGCAAAGTGGAGGCAGGTCCCTGCTGAATGCGACTACTAGGGACCCATAGTCGATCATCCTTGTGTGTGCCGGGTATGGGTCCGACACCTCCTAGTGCAATGATGTCACCCCGTCTCTCAAAAGTTGCAGGTGCCGGCCCGGCTCTTGTTTTGGGGGGGTTCAGTCGGGGATGGATTGTGTGTCGCCATGAAGGCGCCAAACCCAGGTCAAGGTCAGTCATCAAGACCCCTGCCGAAGACCACGCAGAAGGCCACGCCCAAGACTCAGCCAAAGAAGAAGCAGAGAATAGACAAATGACGGCCCGTCAGCGTCAGCGTGATTCCAGGCACTTCAAGAGGCACCGCCAGCATTCCTGCAAATCAGGCCTCCTTCAGGAGTCGGCACCGAGATCTGTTAGAATATCTATATTGGGCCAAAGGCCATTGTACTATATATATGAGTAGAGCTTGCATTCAAAGGCTAGATGAGTTTGGTTCTTGTCTCTAGTTCTTTTCTCTCTCGATTGTGAGAGCTCATGTATTCTGTTTGATATCAAAGAAGTCTCATTCACATCATTGTATCTCATTTGTTTTTCTTGTCTTCTCTTCCTCCCTTCTCTTGTTCTTTGCAAATCCTGCACGACACAGCTCCCGGATTCTCCTGTTTGATCCAAGGGTCCTCACGGAGGGTTGTCTTGCAGGAGTTCCCAAACCCAGACCCTAAACACCGTCGCCGATTGCCGGGTCTGATTTTCTTTCTTTCCCCATGTCTACTCCTGCTTTCACCCCTAAAGAACTCCTTTGTCAGACAGCGTCTCGATTGGAGCGCCATCAGCATCGAGCAGTAGCCCGAGACATGGATGACACTGCTTATGATATTGAGGGTGGCCGTATCTGCTCACGAGCTCAATCGACGCCACCTACTCCTCGTGTTCCTTCTTGTCTCGGCTCTCCCCCAGCCTGTAAACATTGCTCTCAACCTCCATCACTACACCAGACACCAGTTCAACCCCCTCCGCCTTATTTTCACACTCCGGAAAGTGCTTACATTCACATCCCCTCAGGTTACACCCCTTTGCCTTCACAACCTTCTTCTCCCCTTGGGATGGGTTATCAACATGTCTCCTTTGGCCCTCCCCAGGACCATGAATATCCGCACTCCCCTTCGTTTCAAAATACCCTTCCGATTTATCATCTCTCTGATCTCAAGCTTCATGAGGAAGGCTCATATGCTCCTTCGCCCCAGGATGCTCCTCTATCCGGCCCTCCTGGTTTTTCAGTTCCAATGTCGCCTCATTCCCAGCCCACGGCTGTGCCACACGCCTATGTTCCGGCTTATGCTCAGCCTGTTTATGCGCAAGGTCCGTCTCTATCCTCTTTTCCAACTCTCAAGCTGATGTACCCCACCTTCAACAATACAAAAGGAAAACCATTATATCAAAGCGCTCAAGCTCACATGGAACAATTTGAGGCCTTGGCTGTCCTCAATGGCCACGATCAACCTCAACTCAAGTTCCACAATTTTTCCACCACGTTGCGAGGCGCCCCTCATCAATGGCTCATGGCCAACAAAAGTCACTGGAAACAAGACTGGCTGGAGATGAAAACAGCATTTCTCTCACACTACGATACCACGGATGACGATCAACTTCTTCTTAAGCAACTCAATGATTTGCAACAAGAGTCCACAGAGTCTGCCCGTGATTTTGCGGGTCGCCTTCACATACTCATCAGCAAACTCCAGGAGTACCCCATGTAAAGCCAGATTCTGGTCTGGTTTCTACAGGGACTCCCACCTGCTATTCGTCTTATGACTGAATACCTGCGACCCAAGACCTTGGAGCAGGCTATTGAATTAGTTAATCACTCCGTCAACGTTTCCTCCCAGGGAGTTGCCCTCACGGAGTTACCTTTCATGCCTAGCTCCTATTATGGTTCCTCAGACTGCAGTTCAGCCTCAACAACCTGCCCCTCAACGCAGTCAGATTTGGTGCCACATCTGTAAATATCAAGGTCATCTTGCAAATGAGTGCAATTCCACCAGTGGTCCTCCTCATTGTAAACGGTGCAACATGTGCAACCATGCTACTGAAGAATGTACTCGTGCACACCCCCCACCTTTCAGACAAAAAATGGTTTATCAAGTGCAGACCATGCCGTCACAGCAACAATCATACCCCCCTCAGCAGTATCAACAAGCTCAAACATCTCAGCCATCACGGGAACCTGGCTCCCATCCACCTTTTGATCCTTCCAGAGCTCAGTGCTATCATTGCTTAGAATGGGGTCATACCACTACGGCATGTCCTCAACTTCCTTAGGTTCAAGTACAACTTCCAGGTACCAATCAAACCACCTCAGTCCGACTCACAGCGTATCAACTTTGGGTTGCCAATGGCAAACAAGGCCCATGTCTAGTTTTGAGGAAGCCACCCCGGCCATCTCAGCAATCACGCTATCAACCAGCCGTGTCGTCTACTCCTCCCATAGAACAACAAGCTCAAGAAGAAATTTACCAGGCTTTCAATCCTCCAGTGCAACAATCAAATTGGGTTGGCTTGGTTTCGCGCCAGAACAGGGCCTTCCGTCCCTTGACTCTCATTCCTCATGACACGCAGCCTGCGTTTGTTGTCGATATCATTCCACATGATGATCCCAAACGGTCCACTTTGCACTGATCTAGATGCCTTCATGCCTAATGTTATGCCCAAAGTTCGCCAGAGTGTCCCAGGAATAGGTTCTGTACGTATGAAATTATTTTTCCAGACGTAAAAAGTCCAAAAAAACGTATTTTTAGGTTAAATATGTATTTTTCGTATTTTTAACCTACCGGCCGGAAAAAAAAAATTCGCTTAGGCTTTTGACCCTCGCCTGGTGTGCCACATTGAATTGTGCCATGCCGAGGGTGGGTGTCAATGCTTACGCGAAAATAATAATAAAAAAAAAAAAAAAAAATCGATTTTTTTTTTCCATTTTTTTTTTCGCGTAAGCGAAACTGAAGGTTTCGCTTACGCGAAACTTTTTCGACGCGAGAAATTTGTTTAGACGTATTTTTGACGTATTAAACGTCAAATTTGTGCCGTATCTTTCGAAAAATACGTATTACGTATAAAACGTATACAGTATTGAACCTATCCCTGGAGTGTCCTCAAGCTCATGCAAGCTGCTGAAGGCCGCACCCTTGCAAATGTTCATGCCACCACGCGTGCTCAGCACAATCAGGCCACACCAACTTCCTCACACCCCTCACGCTCTCAGACATATCCAAATATTGCTGCAGAGGTGGAGCTTCTCAAGGAGGTTTCAGCTTCATTACCTCAGACTCCAGCCCCTTTGGATCCTGCAGATCCATTTTCTCATGTTCCCCTGGAACTTCAAGAAGAACTCGCCAAAATTAAGATTCCTTTGAGCCTTGCAACTATACTCAAACTCTGTCCAGCTCTCAAAGATCAGCTGCCTCTACCCACTGTGATGGTCGGGGCAGTGGCTACTTCAACTCCCACGGTGCATGCCACAGTGGGCAATCATCAAGTCAATCATGTGAAAATTGATGGCGGGAGTGCCATCAATCTCATTACTGATAAGCTTCGGAGGCAATTGGGCATCACTCAACTTAACCGTGCTCCCTATGACATCAAGTTGGTCAATGGTCATATCACGCGCCCTCAAGGTGTCACACCTCTCCTTCACATTAATATTGGTGATCTCCAATTCCCCTTGGAATTTGGGGTTTAGAAAGCTGGTGAAGACCCCAGTGATTATGAAATGCTGGTTGGACGACCCTTTCTCCGCCAGGCTAAGAGCATTCATTATTGGGCTACTGATCAATTGGTCATCACTGATGGCCATCTCAATGCCACAATGGATTTGGAAACCAGGAAGATTATCACTGTTGAACATGCGAAACCCACACTGTCTGATAGTGATTCTGAAGACGCTCAAAACACTTACCAAGTCCAGGCTACACCTGCAAATCTTCCACTCTCCTCCTATCTGGAGTATGCAGATCCGTGGAGTGAAATGACACTTGATCAGAACCAGGCTGTGGCCACTCTGCTCGACCCTTACCTAGCTCCCTGCAATCGCATTCAACGCATTGATCATTTTTCTGAAACAGTTGTTCCTTCTGAGGTTGTCGATGTACAAGCTGTCCTGACACAACCTCTGCTTGATGATACTCAACGACCACTTTTCTTCACCACTAAGAATGCTGCACCTCCAGTCCTGTTACAACCACCTGCTCATGTGTGACGTTCCAGCATAACATACGGTATGAATACGTATATTATACTGACACGTCACTAGTACATGTCGACTCAGACGACATGTACACGGCGACCGTAAAGGGTAGTACCCTAGGGTACGACCTTGGGAACCATTATATTGCACATATTAAGGCCACATGTGAACATAATATCTTTTGCCATGTGGCAATAGCCCATTGACCAAAAGGGCCCAGCCCTAAAATTCGTGGGGATAAAGGGGCATAAACCCTAAAAGGGAAACCCTTTCGGTTTCCAGCCCCTATAGGTCGGATTGGAACAGCATTGGACGCCATTTCGCCTGAAGAGTAGCAGAGGAATCGGAATTCCTAGGTTGCAGCTCGATCCAAGACCAGCAGCCTCGAAATCCAGCAGCATGGATGCTTTCAGAGGAGTGGGAGCCAGCCAAGAAGCGGGTTAGTGGTTGATCCGATAGTTAGATCCGAATTTTCAGCCCTCATTCCATAGGATTAGTATCCATTCTTAGCTATAGGCGACCCCTACAGCCTAAGAATGATAAACACTAACAAAGGAACCTAACCATGTATGATTAGGTAGATTAGAATAGATGTATTCTATTATTTCAGTTGTGTTGTGTTGATGTTTTGACATTCTATGCGCCACTCTTGTGTATTGGGAAGGGGGGTAGAGACCCAGAGCCCAAGTAGATGGATGATCCTAGTTTTAGCCCATTAATTCCCAATTAATGCGGCATGTGCATAAGAGCCCGCCTGGCTGTGGGTGGCGGAGCTAGACCGGCTGACAAGGGAGGGCTTGTCTAATCACAGTTGATCCCTCTGGTGCATAGCGACGGCCAGGGAACGTTGTGAGCCAGGCCTAATACCCTGGCACTGCGTGAGGGCAGGGTATGGGCTTGACACCTCTTGGGTGATGCATCATCTTCTAGGGGTTCAAGTCGTATACGAGCAGTGGCTCTCTGGCTCGCCTGTGATTGGCATGAACCTTCTGGAGGGGAGTGACCCCCTCCTGCCTCATCGGGGCTGGGGAGATGCAACCTAGTAGTAGTAGCCCCTCTGGCTATTCACCCGGCAGGCTACGGTCAGGCTCCAATACTTTTCAGCCTATCTGCAAAGTATGCACAGGAGGGGCGGATGGAGTGGACTACACAACGACCATGTTCCTATACCAGCCAAATCCATTTGCCATGAATTCTGTCTGCATTGCTATCTGGGGACCCCAAGCCGTCAGTCTATCCCCATAAGTCTGAGCCTGGGTAGGATTTCCCCATGTTATATTGATGTACTGATGTGTTGATGCAGCTACTGTGATATGGTGGACCACCCTTCGAGGTGGGTATGTTATTATTGATTGATGTCATGTGCTCATATTTTGTTTACGCTTCCGCAGCTAGGTCGATCCCGAGGGAGACGGGATGAATGACACGTCCATTCTTCCCCGTCGGGTTCTTGGCCACCATCAAGAGCCCGATGTTAGGTGGACGGCCTCACATCAGCGAGCAGATGCTGGTTTGAGGGATGATCTCCAGTTTGTATACGATCGAGGCATCGTATATGAGCTGATCAGAGCTTTGATCTTGGCAGACCAGGATCGAGCACTGACCGTAATCCTATAGGAACTAACTAATCTAGATATTCAGTCTTGGAGATAAAAGCCCAAGCACAAACCCCGGGTAGTGGGAAATTTTTTCTTCCCGGGATAGAGTTAGTAATTATCTAGAATGAGGATAATTAGAGAACATAAGTAAGATAGAACAAATAGAAGAAAAGTACCTAAGAGAGCCTAATAAATTTCAGGCACTTTCGGCCGACACCTCCAAGGGTGCGCCAGGAGCATGTTAGGTCCATACCTAATGGGTCTCTCGCGCACTCTTAGAGGGGTCACCCCATGTGAACCCTAGAACTCGGCCATAGGTACCCCAAATGCTAAAATAAAAGATGAAATCCCATTTAAAAAGCTCGAATTAACTAACTTTGTATGCTAAAACACAAAAAAGTAGTAAGTAAAAATTAAATTTGGAGCAACATCTCTAAGAGTGCGCCAGAGCATAGTTAGGTCATGACCTAACACCCTCCTCGCGCACTCTTGGAGGGGTCCCTTAAAAGCGACTTCGGAACTTACTCAGATTCTAAAAGTAATGATAGAATCTTGCTTATAATGCTTAAATTAGTTAGAAATGCATGTTAATTTGTTTAAATTGGATAAGTTTAAAGCAAAAAGAGGTCAACACCTCTAAGGATGCAACGGGGCATGTTAGGTCTGGACCTAACACGCTCCTCGCGCATGCTTAGAAGGGTTCGAGGAAAAATAGTTGAAGAAGATCCAGCTTCGATTCGGGATATGGAGGACTTCACCAACAAACCAAGAAAATAAGCACTTAGGCCAAACCCTAAAATTTAACCCTATAAATTAAGTGGACTTAGACCTCATTTTTTAGGGTTTCCCACGTTGTCCTTCGAGCTTGTCCCAACAGGCGATCTTCCGGCGCCCTGATCCAAATCGAACTCTGTCAAACAATGGCTAGGATGGAGCAGACCGCTCGTAAGGTAAGCAACGATGATAAGCCCAGCGCCCAAGTCCTCGCCGCCGAGCAGAAACTCAAAGATGCTGAAGAGAAACTGAAGGCCGACATGGAGAGGCGACCTAGATACTACCGAAATCTAGAGAAGAGGCGGAAGAAAGAAGAGAAGATCAAGAGGAAAGAAGAGAAGGCAAAAAGGAAAGAGGAAAAAGCAAAGAGGAGAGAAGAGAGGACAAGGAAGAAAGCACAGGAAGCAGCCGAGGAGGCCGAAGAAGACCAATGGTGCGAACAGGGAGCGAAGAGCAGGGAAGAACACCACAGGAAAGGCAAAAGGGTGATGACAGACGAGCCCCCGCAGAAGAAGAGGAGGAGCTCAGTCGACATCGTCATCGGTGAACGACCCGAAGGCGACCAACCTCCATCGTCGTCGGAAGATTCGAGGGATGCGCAGAACTTCTTGGAAGAAGTACTTGTAGGAACAGGAAAATCCTCGCAGAAGAACAAGAACAGTCATCCTGAGACAGATGAACCCCAAGAGGAGGGCCAAACCCCAGCCCAAGACCCGGCAGGACCCCAGATTGAACTACCCCCGCCAATGCCTCCACCATTTTCGCAATGGCAAGAAGCGAGGAAGCTAGATGCAGACAAAGCAGCACCAAAGAAGGCGAAGAAAACGACCAGAGAATCCTACACTTTAGGGCCCGAGAGGAGGTACCAGAAAGAGTTAGCAGACTATACCGTATATAAGAGGATGCACACCGAGTACAGTGCCTATTACGAGGCACACAAGGTAAAATATATTGAAGGAGGGCGGCCAACACGTGAGACACTCCAGCTGAAACCCCCACCAGAGCTTCCGGACCCCCCACAGAAGCCCAAGAGAAGACCCCAAAATTCAGTATTTGGGAAAGCCTTGCAAGAAATCCGACACTTCCAACGGAGTTACGGATTTCTTATCCGCAGAGCTGCATTCCAGAGATTTGTCCGGGAGATTTTGTGGGATTTCGACCCCGACAAGCGAGTAACCAACGACATGTTACTCGCTTTACAAGAAGCAGCAGAGATGGAGGCCGTGCAACACTTCGAAGATTCACTGGCATGCACGGTCCATGCAAAAAGAGTCACGCTTCAGCCAAAGGACATGCGACTGGCCAAATACATCAAGAGGACAGATAAATAGAACAGAAGCTACTTTTCGTAACTAACAGGCTTATATGGAAAGTGTGAAAATTTTGAATAATAAGGATATATAGTTGTTTAAAACGTGCATTGAATTAAGTATAGTAGTAGTTAAGGAGCAAATGTGAAATTTTGGGTAAAAAGGGGCAACACCTCTAAGGGTGCGCCAGGGCATAGTTAGGTCCGGACCTAACACCCTCTTCGCGCACTCTTAGAGGGGTCCAGCCAACTGGGCCCTTGATCAGCCACTTACCTGCTCCAAATGAAGTAAATAAGCAAAGAAACTTGCAGTTAAGAGGAAAGGAATTCACGTCTTTGAACTTGTTCTTGGCATCCATTAGGCATAGATAGACCAACACCTCCAAGAGTGCGCCAGAGGCCACTTAGGTCCCAACCTAACACCCTCCTCGCACACTCTTAGAGGGGTCCGATGTTTCAAACCCCATAACTTGAGCTACAGAGCTCCAAATCGCCTGAAATTTGTTGCAATAGGACCGTTAGACAGCCTAGAATCCATTTATGACCTCAAATTAGGCTAGAAATGTCAAATCCCAGCTCAAAATGACCAAAATTGCTCAAACCCTTGAATTATTTTTCCAAACTGTGGTTTGTTTGTAAATAGAAGCATATCCTATTAGTACCTTACAAGTATTGCTCTCGGCTCAAAGCTGATGCCTTACTCCTAGATAGAAGTGCCCAAGAACACCCCTTTATTATAGTCATCTAGATCTCAGTATAGCAACCCAAGTCCAACTGTTGGTACATCACCTCTGCTCATGCCAAAGGCATAAACCTTGACCTCATTTTGTGTCCTTCTAATAGAGTTTGACCTATACAGCCGCCACATTGACACTCCCTATTGCCAGGATACCTAGAAAGGAGCCAGAGTCTAGAGCTGCCCAAATCACTCCATGTGTAGAGATTGGACTCCCCCAAACCAACTTTGCTAGGACCTTAGAGTATGCCTCAAACATCATGAAGGCTTTGTAAAACAAACCTCATTTCATGCCATACCACACGTCCTAATGTCCATAGACTTGTAGATTATAGATGTCTCCAGTAATGCTGCTCGAGCCATCTTGCTTACTTATAGAGCCCAGAAGGTTGTAGGGGAGCCCTTCAAGTAGACCCTTAGACTCTAGGATATACGAGCGTTGCTTTCGAAGTACAGGGCCAGAGCCACAGAAGAGCTAGAGACGCAACTTCTTGAAGACATCAAGGTCCCAGCCGATGTACAGACAGATAAGGAGAGGAGACCGAAAAGGCAGACCCAAGAGAGGGAAGCACGGCGACAAACACCTCAACTGACAAACGAGTAGAACAGGACACCACCGGCCTATCATAATCTTCATCAAATGGGAAGAACATTTGGTAACCAACGGCATCAAGAATCTTCTAGATGTCAACCTCCCGGCTACCACGTCCACGAGCTCACATCAGAAAGAGGATCTCAACGCCTTCACCAACTCGACGCACATGAGTTTCAAATGGAAGAATGCAAGGCAGCAAAATACAGGTACAGGAAGACGTTAGACATCGATGCCGCGTTAGCATCACGAGCTAGGACCAGAGGGCATAATCTTCCATCGAGGAGAGAAGTCAGCGCGACACCGGAGCGTATAGAAACCGGAGGGAAGACCACCACGACCTTAAAGCCCAGCAGCTCTAAGAAGCACATCTAATTCTTGTGTATGATAATTAAATACCTTGTCTATGTAACAATAGGTCTAAATCAGGATTATTGTTTAAATAACCGCGATCTAAAAGTCTAAGTATTGTAAAGCTTAGAGTAAATATAATTGTACTATCGGAAGTAATGTATCCGATACTATGATAATGTTAATTCATAAATATTACCTTAGGGTAATTATGTTAATCGCATGCATTAAAGGAGCCAGCAGAAATCATGCAGGTTTCAAGTTAATCTACGCATGCAGCCTATGCTAGATATGGGTTGCGTGCGTATTTACCGATGATGGGACCACTACGGTGATCTCTAGGACATGGTGTAATGTCATTGTAGGCATGACCGCGGTTTTGCTTGAATGAGTTGGAAGGTAGATTAAAAAGTCTACTTCCGTCCCACGGAAGTAGACGACCTCGAGAGATAAGAGGTCATTCAGGAATGCATTGATAGGAAAGCACCTCTAGTCAATGCCTACGGGGAGGACCCTATCCTTCACGCCCAAATACGGGAAGGACCCTATCCTCCACGTCTCAGGCAACTAATGGTGTAGGCATGAGCGGCATATAGGCATTATAGGGCGTTGTCTCCACGGCCACGATGGAAGAAGCATCCTCTTCCTACGCCAGGAGATTAGTCATGCATTCATGTAGATAGATGGGGTGGTTCCCTTATAACCAACTTTACATTAATATTCTAGCGTGGTGTGAATCCAGGAGGCCAATGAGAACGAAGAACCGGCGGGGAGTCGCATCACCAGCACTTGTATAGATAGTTCTAGAGTAGTTGTGATTTCTACCATTGAAACTAATCGCTTAAATCTTGTGTAAGCTAGTAAGTATAATTGTATATGGAATTGTTAAACTTTGATAAACTTAAAATGTTGTGTTAAGTGCTAATAAGTAGATTACTTTAATGAAGTTGTAAATTGATAAGTTATTCGATAATGTAATGATGTAATAATGTTTCAAAAATATTACTTTAAGGTAATCCTAATAAACGTGTAAGTATGATAGTAGTATATCGTATGCATCAAGTTGATTGCAGGTTAGGAAGATCCCAGGAGAGACCCACGATGCTGCGGACAGCATCATTTCAAGGTGGGGAGAATGTGACGTTCCAGCACAGTATACGGTCCTAAGACGTATACTATACTGCCTCGTCACGCGTACACGCCATCCCGACTGACGTGTACGCCGATGTGTAGCCAAACAGGTAGCACCCTAGGGGGCAAATTGCAAGGTGTGTACATTTATTAATGTGCACATTTACCCATGTGCACATTTACCCAAGTGTACACATTTACCCATGTGGACCCTTTATGCCACCTAGTTAATAAAGGCAAGTGGGCCACACCCAATTATCCCACATGCCTAAAGGGATAATTGGAAACCCTAGCCCTAACCCCTTGTCTATTTAGGTAAAGGAAACCCTAACTTGCTATTTTCGTTCATAGCATTCTAGGGCTCTGTTTTACTTGCTCCAGGAGCCAAACCCACCTCCCAGACTCTGTCTGAGAGATCTAGCTCATTAGTTTCCCTTTCTAGCTTCATCTTCTAGCAGTTCAGCAGGATGGTCGAGTTCAGAACAGGAGGAGCGAGCCAAGGATCAGGTATTTTGTCAATTTAATAGCCTAAACCGTCTCCCAGTCATTGAATCAGTAGGTTTAGCCTATGAAATTGCCCATAGCAGCCATTTAGATCCCCAGATATCAGCTCTAACTAAAGAACCTAACTCTATGATATAGATTAGATCTTGTTCTTTAGTTCTTCTATGATGTGTATGGATGATGTATCTCTGTGAACTCATTGTATTGGGAAGGGAGGGTAGAGACCTTAAAGCCTGGTAGTTGATGCTCCTAGCTAGCCTCTTTAGCACACTGTAAATTCGGCCTGTGTACATAAACCACACCTGGTTGTGGGTGAAGGGACTAGACTGGCTCACAAGGAGGTTCATGTCCTGACTCATGAGAATGATCCCTCTGGTGTGTAAGGCCTACCGGGGATTCCTATGGACTAGGTCTAATGGCTTGCCACTGCGTGTGGGCAAGGCATGGGCTCGACACCCGTGGAGTGATGCGTCACTCTCCATTGGGTTCAAGTCGAATAAGGGCAGTGGCCCTCTAGTCACCTTGAGTCAGCATGTAGATCTCTGGAGGGAGTGATCCCTACCTGCCCCATCGGAACTGGGAGATGCAACCCAGGAATAGCCCCCTTGGCTATGCATCCGACGGGCTACAGTCAGGTCCCAACACTTTTCAGCCTACTCTGCAAAGTGTGCACAGGAGGGGCGGATGGAGTGGACTACCCTAAGCCATGTTCTCATGCCAGCCAAATCCATTGTCATGAATTCTGTCTGCAATGAACTCTGGAGACCCAAGCCGTTAGTCATTCCTTGGAGTATGAGCCTTGGGTCCAAATCCATTGTCATGAATTCTGTCTGCAATGAACTCTGGAGACCCAAGCCGTTAGTCATTCCTTGGAGTATGAGCCTTGGGTAGGATTCCCATATTTGATGTGCTGATCTTTGTCTATGCAGATATGTGATGAGCCATCCTTCGAGATGGCTATGTGATGCTGATGTTGTATACTGACATATATGTTTACGCACTACAAGAGAATGATGGTTAAACGTCAGAATTTATAAAATGGACAACTGCCCAGGCCCTTATTCCTGACGAATATACTGACGAGTTTTATCTGACGATTTAACGTCAGAATAATCGTCAGATCATTAGTCAGACATAGTGAGTGGAATAGTCAGAGAATTAGTCATTTAAATAGTCACACAATTCGTCATTTTGTTAGTCAGATAGTTCGTCAATTAATCACAATATTAGTCATCGTATTAGTCAGTTTATTAGTCAATGCAATAGTTAGAATATTGGTCATTTTATTGAAAATATTGCCAATACATAAAAATTGGTATTTTTCGTACTGCAAGTAAATGAAAGGAGCTTCAAGGAATCGAACCTTGGTTAAACCATTATCTCCAGTTATTCAAAAAGATATATAAATAGCAATCAAGTAAGCCAACAACGACTGATGTGTATAAAAGAATCATTTTTTCAGTCTACAAAAGAATCAATTTCTCAATCGCTCAGAACTTTGCTAGAAAAGAGAATTAACAAGATCAATCTTTCACTAATTATGATTACCTTGTTGATCTCCAATATGCATATACTCATTTTCGCACGTAAGAGGATCTTGTTGTAATTTCTATATATGACAGAGAGAGATTATCAGAGAAAGAATGTACCAAGTACACATTTTCACCAAATCAAGTTGCACAAATCGTAAGAATAACATAAAATAACTAAAGCATCCAACAAACCTGTCGTCACTGTGGCTCACTCTTTTCTGCATTCCAATCAATTGCCAGCCAGAATTTAGGGATGCTGCGTCCCTGTTTTGCAGAAAATGCCCAGCCTGAAAACAGTCAAATCATTTCTTGTTAGATCTTATGAACCTGCATTAAAGCGCAATATAATTTACTAATAAGATTACCCAATCTACAAGCATGCCGGTTTCTTCACTGAAGGCCAGCTATCCTGTTAAGATCTCAAGCAAGAGAACACCAAAAGAGTAAACATAGAGGGGTTGTCATGTGAATAAAGTTCAGCTCAGTTTCTAGAATCAATAAACTGCATTAAGCTGATTCTCATGTTTCTAATTGAGGCAACATAGTTTAAAGACTAGTAATTCTTGGAGTAGTCTAGATTTTTCCTAATGTACCATGACCACAGGTTAGAGAAACAAGCAATTTTGGTGGATACAACTCACTATCTCTCATTTATTAGCTGTTTCTGCCTTGTCCTATAGAATTCAAGGCCCCCATGCTTAAACCTGACAGTCCAATTAAATTCATATTCAAAATACTTAGATCAGCCAGTCACACAGTGAGAAACAAGAAAGAGGAGATGTAAATAAACCTTGGCTGCATTGTCCTGTCAATAAAATGTTCCTGGACCGAAAATCGCCATGGATAATTGGAGGATTACATGAATGATGCAAGTAAGCCACGCCATATGGGGTGCCAACTATTATTCGCATCCTCTGCCTCCAGGTTAGATGCTCGTCACCTGTAGTGCAAAATCAATAGCATGTTAGTAATATGCTAAAATGGAATGCTCCATGGGATCTTGTTGGCTAAAGAAGCACTTTGCTAAAATAAGAATTAAGATTTCACGATAAACTCTCAATCATTAATTGTTCTCCGTACCGTGTAAGTTTTCAAAAAGAGACCCGTTTGGCGCATACTGAAAAATGAGCATTCTTTAGGAAAAAGACTTCCAGATGACACAGTTAGTATGCATGTGGGTAGAATGCTGAAGATTGTTTTTACTTCTTCCACTTGACTAACTGTGCAAAGATACATGCTCTTTTCAGTCTCAATTATAGCCTTATCTAGGCATCTGCAGAATTGTTCAACAAAGCAAAAGGTCTTGGTTTACTTGCAATATCAATCATGAATTAGCATGCATTTCTCATTTTATTTTCCTCATACCTGAGAGACTCCGTGCACCAATATTTATGAGAGGTCTTATCACTCTGTGCTCTTCTATATAGTAAATCAGGATCATTAGGTAGTTCTACCTTTGCATTCCTTGCAGCAGAAATAAGAACTTGGCAGAGGCCTAAACGAATTTCCTCTCAATTCATGATATCAATAAAATATTGTTGCAAGGAACATTGAAACCATCTCCAAAGCCACAAATATTGCACAGATTCCAAATCCAAATGCAAATCCAAAACATTTGTATTTTACCTAATGCTAATTCCAAGTGTTAGAGCGTTTGTTGCTGGAGTGCTTGGTACTTGTATGTGTATGCCCAATACATAAACTCCTGGATTAACTATTGTACAAATTGCGCATAAGAGTGGGAGATGTCCATCTCCCATTCCTGCTCTCTATGACCTGCCAACATTGCACAGAATATTGAATGCATTTGTCTAGTGCGCACCATATTTTGTAAATAGAATTAATTTCCTACCAATCTATTGCTTTGTATAGATAGCCACAAATCTGCAGTACTCTAAAGCATTATTTACAGAATTTCATTTCAAATATTGCAACTATGACTAACTTTCAAAATAACAGTCCTTACTCTATGATAACAAAAAGACATGCTTGCCTCTTGCTATGCATTGGATCCTTCCAAGCAGCAGTCGTCTAGTCATTACTACTGCCAATCTGCAGAGCTCTAAAGCATTTTACTGAATATGATTTCAAGTACTTCAACTATAATTAACTTCCAAAATGATTGTCCTAAATGAGCATGCTCAAAAATTTCAGACTTAAAATACTTAATCAAGTGCTTCAGACATGTTAATAAGAAAGCAAGATGCAATAGGAATGGAAAACCCTCCAATACCAAACCTGTAAGAAAAAACAATGCAAAAGGAGGACCTACTTCTGCAATAAAATGGAATGTGCCTTCACTCACTCTATTAAATCTCTGCTTCAGACAAAGAAGAAGAAGAAACAGAGGGTGTGAGATGCCGAATAGATGGCGGCATCTTATATATGATTCATAAATCAATGGAGGACATTATAATGGAAGCTTCCCTCAGTCTGTAATGACTCTGGGCCAGAAACAAGGGATCGGCAAAACTATTTCTCTAAATTTTAACTGTAAATGAAGAAAATTATGGCTCCAGATCTTCCATGGCAGACACAAATCTATATGCAGAACGATTCAACACGGCATATAAACACACAACAAGGTCTAACTGAAATTAGCAAGCTCCTTAAAATTACGTACCACCATTTTTGAAGACTCATCGCCATAGCTCCTCGCTTCTATCCGCCTTGTGGTGCCATCGCCGGTGTGGCGGATTCAAGAAACCCTAAGTCCTTTGTTTGCCAATGCTTTTAAATTTCTACGTAGATGGCAACATGTCCAAAAGCTTCATTGGAACTTGTTATTTTTTTTAAGATATAATTTGTTGAATTTATAGGCCTACATGGTCTTCGTTGAGATCTCATTCTCCTTCTCTAGACTTCGTGACAAATAAATTCACCATAATGCTTTATCATGGTGGAGGCCTTTTGCCATACAGGATCCAGATGTCTTGGATTAATTTTATTTGTACCTCTTAGTTAGGCCCAGATTCCACTACGGTGGAAGATCCGAGGTGGATCAATCTGAGAGCTCCACGGCAGCAAGAAATCCTGATTTCTGCATTCCACTACAGTCCAAAAATTTCTGATGTGGCACCCAAAATCACTGATTTAACTCCCGGGCAAGATCCCCCGGGAGTTTATGTTACCACCTTCTAAGATCTGCCACATAAGCATACCAGTGTTCTTTGAGAAGACTGCCGGAGCTGTAGTGGAATCGTGAGTCCGGCAACAAGCATATGGAGGTTAGAATAGAAAAAAGAAGTGAGAGACTCTGTAATGGAATCTGGGCCTTAGTTTTATGAAAAACAAGTAAGACATCCATTGACGATGAAACCAATTTCCAATTTTTTTCTTGCATACACATTGATATTATTGTATGCTGGCATGCCATCTAGGACCACATTTTGGTGTGGATCAATGGGGCCCCCCGACCGGTGGTAGCCGGGAGCGGGTCACCGGTCCCACCAGAATGTGGGACCAGGTGGCATGCCAGTACAACATGGAAAGTGTAAGCATTTGTTTTTCGTAATTTTTTCTTCTTGGCGGAGGCCGGCGATGGCATTCGGCATTCTTTTATATCCTATGTTTTTTTTATCATATATCTTGCCAAATCATCTTCATTTCTTTTATATCCTCTGTTTTTCTTATCCTATATCTTGCTGAATCGTCATTTCTTTTATATCCTCTGTTTTTTATCATATATCTTTCCGAATCATCTTCATTTCTTTTATATCCTCTTTTTTGTTTTATCCTACATCTTTGTTCTGTTTGTATATTATCAGGAAAGGAAACTCCTCCTTATTCGGGATCTTCGACCATTTTGTGGATCTTCCCTATGATTATAGTATGATATTTTACTTTTGTGTAAATAAAACTTGTGCTTTATTTTTGGCAACCGGTTACAACCTGTATACACATGGAATAGGCTTCCCACTTTCCATTCTGGATTGTAGGGATATGCCACGTGGCAGCATGTAGTTCATTTTCAGACAAAAAAATGTGACCCACTTTCCATGTTTTCGTCACATTTTTGGAATATGTTATTCAGATGTAGGCTTCCCTTCTATAGGCCTGATTGCGAAAAATAGATTGGGAAAGCATGAGTAACCTTCTTATTCAGATGTATGGTAGAAGTAAGTCGCACGGACTGGCATAGACAATAATGCCAGATGGAGTTATGATGAACATTGGATTTAAGGTACTTATTTGGACCATGATACGCTCAATCATTTAAGTGTGGCATTTTATTTGGACTAGCAGACTCGTGACATACACTAAACATAAATTCTATATTTAGACATCTACCAAGCATTGAATTTACTTCAGTTGCTATGAATTTCCTATGAACTCTTGTTAAGTGTCTTTGCAAGTTAGGCCTTATGGAATGGCATAGACCTGATGTCAAACTAGATTTGATTTGGCTTTCAGGAAACAAGAAGGTTATAAGTTTTGCTTGTCTCATTACCATTTACCTACGGATGTCCCCTAGTTGTCTCGACCAATCTGGCAACCCTAGAAAGATCCTACAATGTAGGCCCCCACTTCCTCCCATACTCTTATAAAAGATCAAATCTATCGCCCATAGTATACAAGTAAAGAGAAAAGCCTTGAAGAAAAAATCTATTACTAGTAGGATTTGCATTAAAAATACGCATAGAATTATACATAACAAGCAAGAAATCGATACCTAATAGGAGAAACAATTTGTAGTAAATAACATCAAAATAAGCACAAAATTTACTACCAACTCCTCTTTCCCCTTTGACATCAATTTATAAAAAGATATGCTATTGATAAAGGAGAGCTCGTAGATGCTTAGTATATCATTTACAAACTTAGACTCTTGAAGGAATTATGCTATAGCAACTACAATAGATATCATGTGTGACGATTGTTCTGACGAATAGAGAAATAGTCAGGTCACTAGTCAGCATATTAGTCATGTATTTAGTCAGAAAATTAGTCAGAAAAAGCGTCAAATAATTAGTCAAAATTTTAGTCATACTGCTAGTCACATTAATAGTCAGCTTGTTAGTCAGCAAAATCGTTAAAAAAGCTTCGTCAGGCTTATTGTCAGTTTATTAGTCATGTTTTTAGTCAACTTAATAGTTAAATTACACGTCAGAGTAAACGTCAGGTATTTCGTCAGACAAGTAATCGTCAGCTTATTAGTCAAAGCTTTCGTCAGAGCAAAACATCAGTTTGTTGGTCAGTTCACTCGTCACTTTAATCGTCAAATATACATTTGACAAATTGGTTTGGACCCTCTGACGATTTCTCTGACGTCTAGTAGTCATTCTCTTGTAGTGACGCTTCCGCAGCTAGGTAGGCCCTGAGGGAGACAGGGTAAAATGACCCCTTCATTCTTCCCACTGGAACTCATCAAGGTTGCAGTGATACATGGAGGGCCCTGTATCAGTTTGGAGCTGGTATGGGGGATGAACTCCTGTTTGTATACGGTGAGTGCACCGTATATGAGTAGGGGACGTCACATTAGATATTTTTCTTTTCACAATGGTTTGCCTGGCAAAATATTCTTCTTAGTTTTTGATCTGCATAGCACATCCTTGGTCTGATACTTCTGTAGCCTTTTTGAAGGCTATGCTTCGAAGCTCGCTTTAAACTTTATCATTGCATGCTCTATTTTACGCCTTTCAGGAATACACAAAGGTCTATGCCAATAATAAAAGCTGAGATTGTCCTACTTGAAGCCATGGATGGTTTTGACTCTAGTAGTGTCCTTTAAAACCCCATTCTGTATGGAGATTCTCATACTCACTTGTTTTGGCTGCATCTACTCATTTGTGCTTGTTTTGACTGCACCTTGGTGCTTTAAAAGTAGTACACTGGCTTAGATTATCTGGTTTTGTTAATCCCTATAAACATTTCTCTGCAACCTCTTCCTTCACCTACAAGATAATTGCTATTAATTCTTTATTTCTACGAACAACATTTCTGTGTACCATTGGAATGTCTAGTTTAGTGTATGTTCTGTTGCTCATGCTAACTATTTCTCTTTGTTCTCCTTGCTTTTCTATTTTTGCACATGTTCCAAGCGCTTTTTTATATGATGGTTGGCTGTACTTTGGTTTTCTCATTGGTGTTGCAGGCCTATTTTCTTTTGAATGACATATGAATTTTCTTTGCAAGAGTGGTCAATCAGTTACCACACTCTATTTCTTTAACTGATGGTTGATGCTTGTGCTGTACTTTATTTGGAAACCTGTTTAGACTCTGCACAATTAGAATGTATAACCAGAAGACAGATCTCTGGATGCTAAGAACTTAAGAATACAATCTGATTTGGTAGCAGGGTGCAATTGGAAGTGTTCTAAGAATATGATGTACATTTTCATTTGGAAGTAAAGAGGAGGGCTCCTATGGCTCATTCATTCAGGATGGTTGTTTGGTCTGTGTTGGAGTTCAATTAGGCTCTAGAATTAATAGGCTTGCAGACCAGACCATTCATTCAAAATTTCAAAACTATAAGGCCTACAGACCAGATCATTCAGGAGTTTACAAAACATTAGACACTCTTTACATTTTTTTACATAGATCTGTATGTTATTCCTTAGTAGTATCAAATGGTGGCATAGGAGAAGGTGGCACAGCAAAAGTAGAAACAAGAGAAGCTGGCACAGTAGAGGTTGGAACAAGAGAAGCTGGCGCAGAAGAATCTGACAAATTAGATGGTGCAGCTATTGGGCTATTACCCAAAATGGCTTCGAGCTCTACAATTCTCATTCTCAGCTGAGCATTCTCTATTTCAAGCATGTCCAGAGCACGATATAACTCCTCATTGAATAAGGCCATGCTTGTAGCCATCCCCGAATACATCCCCGGTCATATTATGGCAGTAAATATCAAGACCTTCACGAAACTTAAAGACTGGTATAGGCCCTGGCATGAAGTGTCCTTCTGGCATAGAAGGAACTTCAGTTGAATACGTGTCAGGCGTGTGTTCAAACTGCTCAACCGCAGCGTCATTAGAGTTTGGAGCGCCTCCTTCACCTTCTCGATCATGAGTCCTGGCATTATTGAGCGGAAGAGATAATTAATGATCTACGCAAAAAAAAAGATAGACAATAAAAGCAGATTTGAACTGGAAGGAAACTAGAGATTAAGAGATTAATAGTAGTAACTATACATTAGTGAATTCACGCCAGACGTGAATTGCAATAATTTATAATTTAAACTCTTTGAATGCAATAGTAGAATTAGTAGAAGGTACTTTATGCCCGTTTGCTAATTCGCGATTGGTGTGTAGGAGATTAACATTAAGAAGACTAGCCATTGTACCCAATTTATGCCAGGCGTGAATTAGGCTAATTTAAAGTTTAAACTCTTTGAATGCGTTAATAGAATTAGCAGAAGTCTTTTGTGTAAGACATTAATATTAACACTAGACCTGTCCCTGGGACCATTCCTGATCCATGGACCAGAACTGGCCCACATGACCTGTGCCACTTAAACCCATGTAACCCACGAAAGAAATTTCAGTTTTATAATATACCACCGTCATTTGAGTCTTCACTTGTTTCTTAATGACCTCTGAGAATTTCAAGACCAATGGGGTCACCTATATCTTGTGGTGATTGCTCAAATATTATAGAATTTGGCAGTTTCTGCACCAGTCCAGAACTGCCTTCTTCAATATTTCTAACATAAAGTGACCTAAACCTTGCTAAAGTTAGAGGTATTTGCATGTTTATCATTACATTGAGTTTTATGTTCCCATGTTTTCTTGCTATCATCTGACATCAGTGGAAGCCGCCAAACCCTTTTTTGTTCAAAAAAGCTGCTTGAGGTTCAAGAATTGTTTCTCTCTCATTATAACAAGTTTTGATTTAATTCTTGTGGCCATGAGTTCCTAACTATACGAGCTATAGTTTCATGATTTTTTGGAGTGTTCATAAGTCATGTTAAGCTCAGTATTTACTAAAAGAATCTACTATACGAAATTCTGGACAAAAATATATGTTAAAGTGCTCCAATAACAACTATCCATAATGCCACGTGGGTAATAAATGACGTGTTCTATTTATATCTTCATAGAACATAACTCTTATCACATTACATATAGTGTAACTATGGTGTAACCATGCAATTTTTGGAATTCAAATATGTTGTACAACAGCCGGATTAACACATTAAAGCATAAAAAGTTGGGCCAACTCCATAATTATAGGTCCAAAACTCCTCAATGATTAAGTTAGTGATGTTTATTGATGAATTCAAGTGGATATTGTGAAGTTTAGCCATGACAATATATAAATAGACCACATAACATTTTATATATGCCGCTTTGGTTCATAGAAAGAGACACTACTTTTCCCCAAATATGCCTTTAAAATAGTTCAAAACGTGAGAAATGACATGTATAGAGATCTCTTATATAGATTCTATGGTCTTATTGAAAAAAATACCATGAAATCTGTTTATTTCTTACTAGCATAAACTTCATATATGTGTTACTGCTATAAAGCATTGTCATCCAAGTAGAATAATATTACATGTAAGTTATCTTTCATGTATATTATATTTTTTATGGATGCAAACCTTTCTTGGCAATAGAAATCTCTAGTTGCATGTTAAAGTAACATGTTATTTCTAAGGTTTTAATTTATATAAGCAGGCATTACCAACCAATTGTATAGAGCATATATCTCTCACTAGCTTTATCCATTTTTTTCCATAGAATGATATTATGTCTTTATAGCTTCGATCACATGATTTTTGAAAAGTGTAAGTGAAAGTCCATGTAGGTTCAATTGGTCATAAATACCCTATAAATTCTCAAATTTTTGTGCTTCAACCTTACCCTTAAATTATGCAAGCTAACCTAATCAATTAATTTTGTCTCATAGAGAATCATACAAGTAAACTATATGTGAAAGTTGAGATCAAAATTGATTAAGGTGGCACCATTAATGATTTTTAAACTTTCAGTCATTTGGACCAATGATGGTCTGCAACTGGACTGTAGATAGCAGTCTATCTTGATTTTTTATAGTAAAAGTTTTTCATATTTTTCCTTGGTTCTTTTTGCATTGGTTTATTGACATGAGATATTTTGAGAATGTGATTTTGTAAAGTCACACCTTAGGGCACAAATCTAGAATAAACATGGAAGATATAATATAATTGATGTTATCTATTCTATTACAATCTTCAAGATAATGAACAACAAATATTTTTTCTAAACAAAGTGGTCCAAGAGCTACTCGTATCCCAAAACTCAACTTGAAATAGATTAATATAAGGATAGTATCAATTTTTGAATGAACTATGGACCAGTAATGGGTAGGTACAGATATCGTTTTTGATTTTTTTTTACCATGTCTTTTGCTCTTTCCACGAGTTTGTTTTTGCATTGGTTTCATATCCTTATAAACTTTCATAATGTGATTTTTTGGAGGACAACCTAGAGTCATATATAGCAGTGCTATCCATTTGTATAAATTCCCTAAAATTGAAAATAGAAATAAAAGTCAAAACATCAAATTCAAACTCAATAAATATTTTTATAGGATGGAGGACCTTGTGAACTACTTATATGCCAAATTTGAACTCAAAATTGATCTCCTTCTGAAAGTTGTTGTTCTTATATCACAACTACTTTCTGGGAACCAGTACTGGTTCTCAGAAGGCAGAGGACAGTTTTGACTCTATTATGTTTGAATTGCTCTATCTTCCTTCACATACTTCGAATTGAGATGTGGTTTTTTGTGCCTTGCTCTATATCTCATGTAGAAAAATAGTATTATAACCAAAAAAATCAAAAAAATCTTTGCATCAAGACAGTTTTACTTTGTGTGAACATAAAGCTTTTGGTACTTGACCCCCTTGGGTTTGCTAGAGCATAACTCACAAGAATGGGAGCTGATACATTTTTGTATATTTTTTATGTGAAGCAAGACTGCCATATATCAACTTCTAGAAAGGGTTTGGCTAGTTTTTGTGTTATTGATTTTATATGATTTTTTTTGTGAACCTTCAAAATGCCCTTTAATGGTCCATCATGGTACAGGTCTAGTGTTAAGACAACTAGCCATTGTAGGCAATTCACGCTAGGCGTGAATTGGATTAATTTGCAATTTAAACCTTTTGCACACAAACGTAATTCACGCCTGGCGTGATTTCAAAACTAAGGTTGAGCTCTCTCAAAACTAAGATTGAAAGAGCAAGAATTCAAAACAGTTTCTGAACTTAGATCTGTCTGGGATGTGTTTTACAAATCAGAAGTTAAAGAAGATGTCAAGCTTACCTTGGTCAGCAACTCCAAACTGCTTACCTTGATCTGCCACAGGCTAAGAACAGAACTCTGGAAGCGCCTAAGCAGAGACAAAGAAGAAAAAATGGCTTTTCCAGCATTAATGTAGAAGTGACAGTTAAAGCAAGTTGAAGAAATTAAAGTACAGCAAAGTGAGAGTAGAAACGAATTACAGAAATTAAGTCTTTATATTATCATAAAAATATATTACACTTAAAGCAAGTTGAAGAAATTAAAGTACATCATTAAAGTGATAGTAGAAACAAATTACAGAAATTAGGTCTTTATATCATTAGATAAATATATTACAGCTAAAGCAAGTTAAAGAAATTAAAGTACAGCATTAAAGTGAGAGTAGAAACAAATTACAGAAATTAAATCTTTATATTATCAGAAAAATATATTACATAAGGAGGGCCTTTTATTAGAGTTCCCATCTCTTTTATTCAAGATAAAAAAAGTTCAAGGCAGTTTAAGAAGATGCCTGAGAATTTCAAAATCTTAAGATTGGGGCATTTTTGGAGATGCCCGACTTGCTTTCATGAACTAAAAATAAATAAAAAAAAACACTCATCCTTAGCCCTCATTCTCCTGATCCTCTTCTTCTTCCCTCTGCCAAACAGGTCTACCATCTCCTCAGAATGGCTTCTGCAACATCTTCATCATCGGAGGAGGAGAGGGAGGCATTCATGATTCTTCCTTCTTCTCTTCTTCAATTCTTCCCTTCACTCATATAAAGCTTCCTCCACTTTTCTTCTACTTTTTTCAATCTCCTTCTCAAATGCTTCATGTGAGAATCTGCTAGTGTATGCGTGAGACTTCGGGGCTCTTGCTGCTACTGCTGAGATTGAGATTTCTTAGTGACTTTCCTCCCAAGAAACTGCAGTATTCCTCCGGTTGTAGTGCGAGGAAGGCAGCCTGATGGCATCCTGTGAGGAGGGAGGAAGGGATTTGGAGATCCTTTTTTGATCTCCTTCTTACGCCTCTCGGTAGTCTGTGAGATGGACATTTATCGCTCACCATGAATTAAAGGATGGTCAAAAGAAAGGAAGGAAAAGGACCGAAGGCAAGGAATGAGGTTTGAATAAGAAGGATTCATCAAATATAGTAGTTACATACAAGATTTCATTATAGCTTAGTGGCCTTGGTTAATTATGGATTCCAGCCCACATCATATACAATTGCATACCCTATCACGAATTAGCTTTATCATTAATTCTATAGAATTAAATTCCCACATCCTATATTATAATTTAATTCTCTAGAATTACCCGCATGTCGATTATGCTACAACCCTATTTTTTTGCCTATACTTGTAATACTCGAGATTACAGCCTATACTTAATTCTTTAGAGATTGCCACATACACCCTATGTTATCATTAATTCTCGATAATTACCACATCAGCTATACTTACAACATTTTTTGCCTACACTTTAACATATATTTGCCCATTTAATGGTTTTGTATTTTTTTGAAGGACCGGACCAAATATCAGTAGTAGCCACTTCCCATCCACTTATTGGATGTGGGGAACATTATCATGTTTGGAACCCGATAACTATGTTTCAATATTATACATGACAAGGCGGATCAATTAAGACTTGACTGCCACAATATGGTTACATGCCAAACCGTCGAGTAGAGCTTATCCTAGCCGCAGAGTCCCTCGGCCAGTGCGATGTGGAGTGCATAGCTCGATTAATTTAATATGGCATTTTGGTTTGCAATTGTAGAGTGATGGTCAGTTACATATTGGAAGTGTGATGAGGTGCTTGAGGAACTATGAGAGTGGTTGATACAGTGACCTCCACAAGAGGTGGTAGCCAACCACTCTTCGGTGCATTGTTGGATAGAAAGCCTAATAATTTAGAGAAGTTTATTAAGGCAAGGTTTAGGAAGTCGAGGTGCTGAACGTATTTGGAGCCTCAAGTTCCGTCCCAACCTTGAGATATGCCTCAGAGTTCCTCCTCCAATACACAATTGTCTTGGACAAAATAAAAACAAAGTATATATAACCATCATTCATTTAGGGTGGGATTATGTAATACGTTTCCAAAAAGCAACACTTTTTGCAAACCCCTTATCCTGCTCTATAAAGTTATTACGTAAGTGTTGGATGACCCTAGATCAGGCGGCTAAGATTTAACCACAGAATTAGATCGTATCGAGTTTCACCTCACTCTATTTTTCTGTGTTATCAAATGAGCGAGAGCTGGTACGCTATTGTGATCTTATGGCGGCATGAGAAGCTAAGCAATATTGCTGATTCATGGTGTAGTTTACCACCAAGAGCTCGATTCAATTCTAACTTTGTTGTGACTAAGAAACAAAGATGTAATTTAAGCCTCTATGACCTTTTAAACTCGGATTAATGATGTGAAACAATTCGCATTATAAATAGGAATTCATGGCTCTGAAATCTGAGTCATGATCGCGGTTCTTTAGAGTTTGGATGTTTTTTAGATTTTTACTCCTACATTTCTACCATGTCTTAGGTTGTTTTACCCTTTTTCCTTCTATTCCGAGATTCATCAATGGGAGCGAGGAGTTTAGCGAGGCAAAGCATCGGGGTTATCCACTGACCATAGAGAAGAAGAATGAAAAATGCATATGGTTAATGCATCTTTCTACATATAGTTACGAGTTTCATCAAAAAGTGGATGCAGCACAACAAAGGCATGCGGTCACAAAATCACAGGGTTATCGCGATTGGATTGATTCACAGGTGGCTATTGTGCTCTATAGGTACATCTTTATTCATGTGTTTTAAAATGAATTACGCCAATGATACATCATCGCCGGTAGAAGTTTAACATTTTGGAAGAAAGCGAACGAGGAAGGACATCATAGGTTATTGATATGAAGAAGTTGATTACAAAGTACTATACTCTAAGAAGGATATGGCCAGTTATCGATTAGATTTATTATTGCAGTTATAATGATGTAGCTGATGCATCTCCACATTGTTAATATGAGATTTCTTTGTACTTTGCTCGTATGTTCTGAGACTCATCAATTTTATAAAGTCAAGGCTTCATCTATGGAGCAAAGAAGTAAAAGGTATATGCTTGTATTTTCAATCTTGCATGATGTTTCCTTTCTTGATCATGGTGTAAGCGTAACAAATTCAAAAGTGTTTAGTAGCTCAAAGAAATCCATCATAACCAATAGACACATGTATTTTTAGTTTTGTTCTAGCATTGCCAGCACTTATTTCTTTTGCAGCCCTTACGTGATAACATCACGAAAATGAATCTGGTTTAATTAGACATGCATATTAAGTAGAGCCTTTTATTCACTGGGAATTTTATTGTACATCCCTACACCTATTGTACACGTGAAACCTTAATCACAACCTTTTCCCTTTCTACCACATGGATTCCCATTTTTTAGTCAGATTTTTTATGGCCTTGAGGCAGGGAGGTTATGTTTAAAGAGTTTGCTTCCTTGCTTTCTGTAACACCACTGATACGGATACCTTAGATGCTTTTTGGGAGCAGTCTTTGGAACTCTTTGTCTGCAGGTATAAAATGCATGCCTTTTATTGACTATGTTTAAGCTGGCGGGGAGATAATGATAGATCTAAGCGTCTTTAATCTTTGCAATTACCAAGTGTGTGCATTTGGAAGCATGTTTGAATTGCACCATGTTTGCCGGTTAAGGGCATGATGGCTAACATGTTAGCATTTGGAGCTTATAAATTTTTCTATGTTTCTCTCTTTTGAATCCCACAAATGTTAGCTGATATAACTTCTTTTGCCATGCTTAGATGGGGTCGCGATGCAAGTGAACCTTCAGATCTGTATAACTTCATTTTATCTTAGGTGTGAGAACTGAGGATAAAGGAGAATCTACTGAAGTGAGTATGGCGATTGGCTAAAGAGAGAGAAAGGGATACATAAGCTTATGCGGGGCAAAGCCAAGCACTTGAAAGCGGTGCAATGAGGATAATAGACAAAAAAGTTAGTGCATAATTTCTCTTATTATCCTCATCTTGAAGCTTTCTCTTTGCTATCAATCCTTGGATCTTCCACATTATCTGCAAGAGTGATGGAGAATGGTAGAAACAATTTATACATTGAGACTGATTTAGGGGCATCTTAGTGTTGCTTAAAGCCACAATGCAACAATATTTATGGAAGCTTCACCCGGATATTTAATCACACGTGCGGCATAAAACATCTTTGCTTTTACTGCGGTAGGTATGCAATGCAAAACAACGATCCTGAAAGGCATTTGTATGCATGGAGTCACGGGAGGCACACTTGTTCGGGGAGCCTTGGTTTGGGTGCGGTCCTCCTCTATGAGGCTGAAGTGTGGGAGCCCGGTGATATCCCTCACGCACCACTTGGAGGCGATCTAGAAGCGGTCTGAAGGCCTTCTTGGCGGAGCCTTTGGGAGTGAAATCCGCGGTCCCATGCATCGAGATCTTACTCGAGGAGGCGAGGCTTCCCCTTCCATTCTGGAAGGGCTGCTGAGCGTCCACATTATTTACTTCGAGAGGTGGTGGCTATGGATGAAGCGGCTGCCCAACTTGCTTTAGCGGTGGCCCATTTCAGGCGCGACTCAGCTTCTTTGGAAAGACAAGCAGGAAGCTTGATGGTTCACCGTATGGAATGTAGGAACCGCTGCGGATGTGGACCCGATTACTGCAAGAGCAGCGCTGCCAAGCGATGCCGGATGCTTGCTTCCTTGGCCCAGCTTTGGGATCTGAGAGGCCACGTATCACATGTCAAGGTGGCAAATTGCTCGGCCAGCGGGTTAATCCATGCTCACGAGGGGCCCACACACTACTGTGCACCCATCTACCCATGTGAAAAGCGGTGTTCGCTTCCATTGCGCCGCGGTGCACCTCCCGCGTGAGCCCGGGGAGATGGATTCGGGGCCCGCATTGTGATGCATCAATGTCAGCGAGGGGCACCATTTGAAGGGATGAAAGTCCGCGCCCTCCGAGCTGCTCCGTCTGAGCATATCGCTCGCGGTATGCTTTCGGTTTAGTTATGTCGGGCCTTGCATGACGACGCTCTTTGACCGCGGCCTCGTAGGCTTTATTTGGAAGTCATTACCTCCGAGGGAGGTAATGGATCACGTGGACTGCGGTTATGCCCTCTTTTGTCAGGCGGTAACTTCGTTTGTACTTGTGATTATAGCATATAAGCATGCGGTATATACCGGCGCATCACTTATTGCTACTAGGTTTTTCCCGAAAACCCATGCCGGAAGTAGAGGGTTTTAATCACGAGTAGTAGCTCGCTGTGCTGCTCTCTCTCTTTGTACTTTTGTGATTTTATAGGCCGGTTAGATTAAGTGGGCGATAAAATCTATTCTATTCTATTCTATTCTCATCCAGAAAACCTTTGTTTTCCAATAATATATCATCTTGACTAAGTTACAAATTATAGAGCCGGTTAAAACAAAGAAAGTCGCTTTGTTTTACTAGCTATATTATTACCATTATAAAATGTTTCTCCACTGGTTACACTTCTTTGGTTTTACTTTATCATAGAACATATATATGAAGAGAAATTTGGAAAACTAAAATTGAAGAGCATGCTTGACTATACTACCAAAGATGTTGAATCAAAGCTAAGACACATTTCATCCCCTGTCGAGGTTGCTCGTATTAAGACCCATTTGGCCATTCAAAATTATTCAGTGCAACCTCCATTGACATGCGGAAATCGATTTATCATTCCTTACGGCCAAGAATCATTGTGATGATAGCCATCGCACGTTGACAATTGCAAAATGAATTAACATAGAAAGGTGCCCTCACGATGCTAAAGTTGACCCCTCTTGCTTTTTGAATTTGGCGATGTTGGCGGCTTAAGCTTTCTAGCCAACTTCTGAGGGATGAATATGCTCTCATGACAAAACTTAAATTACATGAAGAAACAACATCCTATGAAGCGGTATGCGTCATAAATGTTAATTAAACAATGCGTGAAAATTAGTGTAATTTTAAAGACTAAGCAAGTGGCATAAGAGGGTGCTTAGAACCAAATTAAAACCTGAGGATGGCGATGAAATTATAAAGAGACAAAGGCGGACTTGGATTATCTGAGAACTCTTTGCTCCGGTAAACATGAATGATTATCTTTGCTTTAGCGTCCGATAAGGGATTGGTTTGGTAATAGACTTCAAGTCACGAAATGGTGAGTGGAAACATCACGGTAGCCGAGGTTTCATCAAAACCAAGGGAAGAAAAATTGCTTAGTGTACTCAAAGGGCTATGCCGAAGCGTGTAGAAACCCGAGGATAAGGAGAGTCTCATCAAATTGAACCTACCTCTAATAGTGAGTCTTACCCTTTTGTTAAATTGTGCGGTTTATAATTGTTATTCATGGCCGCAGTAAACTACTTGAAGAACTTCTATACATTCTCTAGCAGATGTATTGTGAAATTTCATGAAGATCTTATTTTCAAAGATGTTTGTTTAGGTGCAATGCTATGTAAAGCGCTTTCAAAACCTCCACATGGAATAAGCGGTTATAAAGTCTATGAAAGTAGCGCAACAAAAGTTCTTTTGCTATACTATTATACTTATATTGTGTATCAATAGATGCTTTGCGAGCGACTCTAGCTGCCACATACTTTATTTTACTCTTCATTTATATTTTTCTTTAAAGGTGAATGCACTTATTTTTAAAGATAGATAATAACAATAAAAGAAAAGAAAGATATATGCTTTTAAATTCAAGATATTAATGTATCCTTTGTTATATTCTGTCCGTTAATCTTACTGCACAAAGTAAAAAGGTGCTTTAATTTGGAGTTCAAACTTTTTAAAAATGTGTTAATGACTTAGAGAGATAGGAATTTTAAGTCATGACCATGTCTTAAGGTAAAGAGCATATTGTATAAGACAATATCAATGTTACAGTTGCTATATTATTGCTACCTCTGGTAGGTGGAAGCCCAAATTTATGCCCTTTTCCCTTCTAATCAAAGAACATCAACCTCTGACCATAGTCCCTTTGTCTCTTTGTCAACAATGGGAGATTTATGCCCTTTTCCCTTCTAATCAAAACATCTTCCTAAAGGCCTTAAGTTGATCGCGAGGAGGGTACCATCTAACAACATGTAAATCACGAGAGATAGAAAAAAGGGGAACAAATTATAGAAATTGGAAGGGCTTTTAGGGAAGAAAGCAAGGGAAATCCATCCAAAGAGAAGTCTAGACTCAATCCAAGGCACCGCGATTACGTATGGGTGAAAGCATGTTAGCACAGTGGAACCATAAAAAGCGTGCATTTTAGCCACCACATTTTGGGTGCTAGAGTGTGAAATTCAAGGAACTGCCAGTTGTAGTGGGAGAGGCTGTTATTTTTCAAATATACATGATTACTTATTCAAAATTTTTGTCCTTTCGGGTCTTATTGACCAATGTACCACGATCATTTTCCCTCAAAAACTTCGATCAAGCTCCCTTTAATCCGGTAAGACCATTTCGCGTTGGTTTTGAACTTGCCTCGAAGTGCGCTCCTTAATCGGCAAGACATTTCGATTTACATGAAGGTCGATCCTGAAATAGCTCGATCACATCACAGGACTTAGATACCCACAGGATACACCTGAGGAAATACGAGGCAAAGAAAAGCATTACGCCACACAAGAAGAAATGAGGATGTTTGGGGTAGAAGGTAGGGGAAATCCACTTACAATTAAGGTTTGCATTACTCCTGGGTCGGGGATGCCCGCATGATTCTCACATTGTTTAGAATGTGTTTTGTTTCATCATGCGAGGTTGAAGAATGCGAGCAGGAGGGAATATATGTGCCTTTACAAAAATCCACGGTGGGAAGTGTGCACAGGGGAGCATGGCCACCTCACAAGCCCATAGGCTGATGCGTATTACCTTCACACAAAGGAAAAGAGAAATAAAAGCTGGTTGGAGTTCGGCAGCGATTAAAGAAGAGAAAAGTGCGAAGCCTCTCGAGTCCCAATGTAGAGGAAGCATGCAAGCATTTCAAATGGTGAGGAGCTGAGGCAACGCATGCCCACGGATGATGCTTCCTCTCTTGAAATGACTAGGCCACAATTTCAAGCTCCTCAAGCTGTAAAGAAGAATCTGGGGAAAATCATTGAAGAAGCAGGTACTTTTCAACCCTCTTCTTCACAGAACCACCATATATAGTCTGATTTAATATTGGAACTATTATTTTCCACGGCCAAGGTCTAGCAAGCTTGAACAATCGGGTACACCACTTACTTCTTCATTTGGAGTGTATTTATGGTTATGTGTAGGAAATTTGTCTTTGCTAGTTTTGAGGTTGTGGTGGATAATTTACCGGTTACAGTAGTATGTAGCTCAAATGTGTTACGGAGACCCGATCATATAGTTACCAATTATATTAATAATGGTTGTAGCATATGTAGTGTCACATATAGTACCAAAGCGTGGTACCTTATCTGAATAGTGGCGTGGCTTCCATATGTTTCTATACGCAGAGTGTGTCATATGTGATGTTAGATATGAGCGATACTTGTGAATGGTGGATTATGCGCCATATAATGAGGTGCCAAAGCTGCTGCGCTAAATATTACCTGCAGCATCACGCCACATATGGAATTGGCGGATGCACGCGGATGTGGTGCGCCATTGCATTGTGGTGCCACATGCGCTCGAAAGTCGTCGGCGTCAAACGGCGTCAGCGTCGTCGTGAACTGTCCGGTTATGCGTCGTTGGTCGCTGACATGCGTCGTTCAAGCGACAAATGGATTTGACGTCGTTCAGCAGCGGTGATCATCGAGGGCTGGCGATGTCGGATTTGCGCAAGCGTGGCATAGATGCGCTGCCAAGGGCATAACGTGTCGAAACCATTCGGTAGCGTCGTTAAACGGCGTTCCACCGAAGGCGGCGTCGCGAGTCATGAAATGGGGCGGTTACCAAAGGCTGGCGACTGCGTGTCAGGCGCCAGTCGCCGTCGTTGAAACGGCGTTGCACAGCAGCTGGCGATGTCGCGTCGCTTCGTGGCATGGTCTTTGATGCCAAAATTTGCGCGGCTTCTAGCGTGTCAAAGGCAGCGCCAATGCGATCGTTGAAACGGCGTTACTGCTTGGCGTGTCCGCGTGCACTGCGTGTATGAAGATACTGGTGCCAAAGGCTGGCTGCGTGTCGAGGACCGCGTCGGCTCGCGTCGTTTAACGGCGTGACCGCGGAAGGAATTTTTTTGCCAAATAAAGCCAACTAACCCTAACCCTACATCCCGTTATAGAATTGGATCCATCGATCAAACTGTTGTTATTCTTATTTTTAAGGTGTTCTTCCCTATCTTGCTATAATGGTCGTGGGTTAGAAGACCACCTTCGTAGCGATATGTTCCTTCTAGCGGTAATCCTCCTCCTCAAGGAGAGATAGCTCGGCCAACCCCCACAGCTTCTCCGTGAGAACCACTCCCTTCACCATGCATTGGCAAGATGATGAGGTGAAAAGGAGCTTGATTACGCAACATCTGGCGTTCCATCGCGAGGGGGAGCGGCGGTAAGAATATCAAGGCCAAACCAAAAGAAAACGGCAATAGTGCGGATAATAGTGAAGTGCAAATTGGTTTGCATCAAAGCATCGCGATCCTACGAGGATGGACATAAGTAGTAATATAAGCTTTTATGAATGGGGAAACAATAAGTTTTATCTATTTATTGTTGTCGTTGTATAAGCTTATTTTATGAATGGGAACAATCGATTATTTATTTATTTGCATGTTATTTGTATTGTATGTTTGTTTACGGTATGTTAAACAATCCTGGTGTTAGTCGTTTTAACGGCGTTGATTATGATCATTTGGCGTCGTTTAAGCGGCGTCAATCATCGGCGTGGCATATGAGGGGCATCAGGCGAGCGCCAAGCTGATGTGGCATGCCTAAGGTGTCGGAGACGGCGTCGGCTTAAAGTGATGGATGCGTCCTACGAACGTCGATATGACGTCAAATATAGCGAGGAACCAATTGCTTCGAGATTATTTACTTGTTATTTTCCTTTCGTTTGTTTGGTTTTAGCAGGTAGGTCTTCCTTAAGGTGAATCTCTGCTTTTAATCTTTGTGTTAGAGTTAAAAGCACCTCCAAATGCTAATAGATTAGAAGATTGGATCTTGAAAGTATGTTAAAACTTGAGGGGATGCATATTGAAGTCAAAGATGCGGAAGACCGGTTCATCGAATGGAAGACTAAATGTATCGAGGTTTATGCACCTCGAGCGAAGTTCAATCTTCGCAGATTACAAAAAGATTTGAAGGTTGCGTGAATATAAGGTAAATTAGAGCTCCATTTCAAATGGAGAGGGACTAGATAATAGCATGGTTGAGGCACCTTGATCAAATGCTTTTCTAAATATCATAAACGTTGTATGAATCTGAATCTTAAGAATAAACATTTGATAAAATCATGAAAAAACATGGATATTTATAATTATTATATTATTACATGGTTTTTATTAATATTGTTTACTAGAAAAACAACATGAATGAGCGTCGGAAGGAATTTGAGCGTAAAGAGTGAGGCCGAGGAAAGCTTTGAGAAAGTTACATGGCGACTTGTAGAATGTTCACAACAATTCACCTAAAATAGTCAATTAGACCCGATTGGACCTAGTCTTCTAAATTTTGGGGTGATGTGCATGAAAGAATGAATGCAGCCGTGTATGTACCATAAACATGTTTGAATGATTAGATTCTAACTTTATATCTTGATGTTACTTTTTTTGCAGTTGTACTTGTGAGGCGGTTATAGTACAATTGTTGATGTGCAAGGAGACAAATAAAGCGGATGAGAAAAATGTCTCGATATGTTGAAAATATGGTGAATGCAGAGCAAATCCAGTGCTCTCGGACGCACATGTAGGGTATTCAGCGAATATAATACGAACATGAGCGATAATCAACTACTCTCATACTTGAATGCGATGATGTCTTAACCCAGTTTGCTTGTATTTTTGTTAGGAAAAGAAATTGAGAATGAAAGTGAGCTCGAAGCCGATATATAGATTTTGGGGATTGTATTTGTCATTAGCAGGAAGTAGATGATGTTGATGATACTATGAATCGTTCATGAAAACCCTAAAGAAGTAAAACTTCTCGAAGAATTATCCCATTCACGTGATTAGAACTTCGTCGTTACAATGGCGTTACCAAGGTGGAGGAGCCAATAGTATTCATCAAAATTGAATGTACTAGATCATGTCGAAGAAATAATCTTCCACCTTCACTAGTCCAATTGGTCCGGCCCTTCTGAATAAAGATGGTAAGAAATTCAATGCATGGCCTAGAGGTGAAGCCAATTATTTATGGGGGAGCAATTTACATATTGGGGTAAAACGTTACATGATTAAAATAATTCGGTCCCGGTCTTGGCCACAGGATTATATATTATGACTAGTATGAAAGTCAAAGATGAATGCAGTGTTCGCTTTTGAAATGCCATATGTAAGGTCGAATATAACTTCGGACACTTGGCATAAATTGAGTAAGCACTCCCGATGGCATATGCTCATCTATGGCCTAAATTCAAATGCACGAACAATATCCAAGCCCGGTGACTCCTTAAAGCTTCACATATATTGTTAGTGGATCACTGAGTTTACTGTGGAAACCTTCTTTATTAATAGCTCTGCTCGAGAATCTGAAGCTACCAATTGTGAATTTAATGAAGCAAGAGCAAGACCAAGAAGATTTTTTAGTAAAATTGGCCAAGGAGATATATCCATGGTTTCTTTATAAACTTTGTGTATTGTGGTGATGTGAATTGTTCATTGAATATGAATCACGGTAGATATCTGGGAGGTCGCTGATGATGTGCTCAAAATCACTCCTTATAATTTTTTGTCGGAATCACCATTTTTCTTCTTCTTCTTGAATTCTTCTTCTTCTTCTCTTGGAATGAGATTGCATATTGAAGATAAATGTGTATTATATCTTCAATATATGCTGATTATGACATAAAATTTTATATTTAGTTAGTTATTAAATGCTTAAAATTTATGAAACCACGAATCCAATGTATGTATCAATCAACATATATTTACCGTTTTAATCCTGGCGTCTTGAGGGTAGGCAAGTGGATATAAGACCCACATCAAAGCGTCACGAATTAAAGCGACATCAAAGTCATTACGGATAAGCGAAATTAGAATACATTAAAGCTGATTATGAAATTTACAAACATGGGCACAAGCATAATGAAATTACAATGAAATGAAGATGACGGGGAGGAGAATCACGATGATGAAGATGATGACGTGATGCCCCTATGGGCGACTTCATGGAAGTTGAGGAACCCATAGCCAGAGCATGTTAGATGCATTTTGGTAATCTTGACAACGACCTAGATGGCGATATAAATACTCTAACGATGGTCATGAAGATCCACGTTTTATTGGAGGCGCATAAAGCATTATATCGAGTGCAAAAGCATATCTAGATTAGCCGACATCTTTATTGATATTAAACCTTCAAACCCAAGTCAAATGGAGCAATGCGATTATTCACGGCTTTGTTAAAATGAAGGCCATTGCAATCCTTGTGGCTGAATTTGTAGTTGAATGTACTCGTAAAAGATTACCACATTTTTATACGAGGGTTATTGCAGAGAAAATATACCTGAGGAACACTATGCCTAAAGAAATTCGCTGCTTGAAATAAAAAATATATTGGCGACTCTTTTTGGTTTAGGCTACCATAAGATTCGCAGCATCCGGTAGATTGCATGGTATATTCATCCCCTGGGATGACATCTACAAGAACCACGAGAAACATGCCCCTAAATGTAGTTGCCTCTGGGTACAATCACGGATGCAAAGGGAAAGACCGTCCCGATGAAGGTGGTTCGCTACTTTCCATTGATCCCTCGCCTTAAAAGGCTATTGTTTACGATGTGAATCTCTAACCGGCTCATGGGTTGGTGTGCAGCTAATCGTCAGTGATGAAATGTACTTTCAAAGCGTGGTTAGTGGTACAAGCAATGGGAAGCATATTCCTAGGATGGGTTAACATATATATGGCCCTTAAAGGTAGAACATGACCCAAACTCTCCTTCAGGGATATAAAAGCGCCGCCATTATGACAAAATGGCCATAGCGATCAAAAAGTGCTACTAGCATACATCTGTAGAAAGAGTTGAAATACAAGCGTGATGTAGCGACAAGCCCGAGAGCAAAGTACGCAAGAAAGAACCTGCCGATGGAAAGAGATGCAAGGAGAATGACCCGTTAGAAAGTTAGTGGCTTCAAGCTTGGACCGTGCCAAAGCGCCAAATATCAAAATATAATAGCACTCGGGCTCAGGATTGCAGCCAGGAAGAAACATGACCGACCAATGTTCGAGAACCGTCCCAGCGGAGGAAAAAAAAACCATCGCGGAAAAGAAAAACCATCGATTGGTGTAGCGCCTGCGAGGAGCTCTGATTACCACAGCCCAGAGAGAAATGAATAACAAAAGATTGTCTCCGGAGAGACTCGACACCACGCCAAGAAAAGAAACTATGCGGAACAAGGCGGCGACACGGAACTACAACGCAAAACCGGATCCTGCGTGCAGTGAAAATATGAATAAATATTGTCCAAGAGAAATGAACAAGAATTAAGTCCGCAGTATAGCCATCTGCGGAGAAAAGGAAGAATGAAATGATAAAGAGTCGGGAGGCCTACGAACCCTATAGAAACAAATGGAAATAAAATATATGTATCCTGAAGAAGAAAGAAAGCCGCGAAGGGATATGTCGAGGGTTGTAAGTGACACGAAAAGTCTGAGAGGACAGCGGACTAGAAACGAGATAATGAATAGGCCTCGGTTTGAGTGCCACATCGGAAAGCTGATGAATAAGAACGCTTATGCAGCATCTAAAAAAGCATCAAGAAACCATGGAAGATGATCTAGAACAGAGGGATGAAAATATGGAAACATAGACAAAGATGGTCAGCGGACAAAAGAAATGGAATGGAAAGGGGTAATGAGAAAAAGCGGGGATAAGATCGGGCGTAGACAAACCATCAAGGGAGGAGGGGTGAGGGAAAGCTGGTAGGATAGAAGCGAAAGAAACTAGCTCAAAGAAGGGAATCACAGATGTGGCGAAAAAAATGAAAATCTTGGGCAATAAAATCAAAAGGTCGCCAGAATATCAGTTCTATTACTGCCAATAAACCGGAAATTGCTGTCGAGGATAGATCTATATTCTTTATATATATCCGGCCGTCGAAGAAGGAACAAACCCTCAACATGGACAAAAGAAAGAAAGAAGCCAAAATAAGCCCGATTCGAAAAGCAAAGGAAAATGAGACGACTATAAGGACAAAATAAAGCAAAGAAAGCGGGAGAAATGCACATATAAAATTTGCGATAGAAATAAAGGTAAAAGGAAACGACCACAAACCCTACGGACACAATGGAACACTTCTCGTGGAAGATGGAAGAAAGCATCTAAAAGAGTAGATGGAAAAGTGCCACAATAAGAGATGGGGAAAGGGCGCTCATGGTACAACAACAGATGAGAACCATGAAGACACTGGCAGAGCATCAATAAGAGTGGCGATGTAAGCAAATGGTAATTAACTAAAGGGGTAATGTAGACGCAAACACCAAATAGGAAAACAAAGAAATGAAGGGAACATAAGCATACCTGGCAGAATGAAATGCCATCAAATGGAATCTTGAGATAATGAAATTATAACAAAAGGGCTTAACAACCATAATGGAGCAAGAAGTCGAATCTAATAGAGCGAGATTGAAATGTGGAATAAAGAAAGGAAAGCGAGTCCACAAGGATCATTGAAAACAAATGAAGCAGAATGCACCACGGAAACTATCGGACATATAGACAAAGCGTAACAAATCTCGCTCCGGAAATAACAAAGGGTCGCCCGGAAAACGCCGAAAGCATAAAAGCGAGAGATGCAAAAAGGGCAAAAGAATACCTAAATGACAAAAATTAAAAGCGCCTAAAAGCAAAGAACCTATTAACAAACTTGAACGACGAATAAAGGCATAAGGTACAGCAAACTTTGGGAAATCCTAGAAAAAAGTGAGCAACGGACCGTATTGAGCAACTAAAGGGTTGGAAAGCGTAACTCGCTCTCGGATGATTATCAAATGCAAAAAGAGAAAAAATTAAGAAGCCCGGGGAAAAATGAAAAGAATTGAAACCCATGGTACCAAAATCCTAAAAGAAATTTACATAAAAAACATGAGTGATAAAGAGTCAAATGAAGGCAAAAGAGGTTTGAAAAGAGTGAAAAGCAAGGCAATAGTACAAAGAAACCAAGATGAAAGGGTCGCAATAGACAAATGAAGCGACAAAAATAAAAAGAGGGTAAATGAAGCTAATAGGAAGCGATGGAGTCACGAGGACAAAGGAACTTCTGGCGGCAGGGATGGTGGTGATTTAGTAATTCAAAAGGATGCCAGAAAACACATCAGGTGGAAATGATCAAAAGGACCTGCAAAAGCTAAAGGGAACAAATAAACCCTTTTCGCCTCTAAAGCATAGAATGCTTGAAAACCGTAAGACAATGTAGCAAAAGAACAATGATAACTCAATGGAAAAGCATCAAAACGATAAAAACGACCAAAATGGTCCAGGAACCATGCGAAAACAAACGATTAATACTACAAAACTCCGCCACGGGAATAACAAAACAACCACATAAGCGACCATTAGAAATAGACAGTAGATAAAAACCATTAGCAAAATAAAGATGCTCGATTAACCTGCTCGATTTGGTAATCGTGATGGATGCAAATCAACGAAGGCACAACATCTTTGAACACATGAGATTGAAAGCCAGAAAACAAGTAACAAATGAAGCGGTAGAAAGCGAGAACAAGTTGGCAAAAAGGATGACTTCGAATAGATCAGAATTGAGGGTTACAAATCAAGAGAAAGAAGAAGTGCTAAAGCAAGGCTAATAGAGTAAAGACAATTCAAAAGGTTAATTGGATAAAAAAGCGAAAAGGAACTTGAGGCGAATGGATTAAAAAGCGAATGAAGGATGCGACCGCGATTGATAAACAAAGAAACCCATATGAAACGAATGAAGTAACCGGATCAAAAATAAATAAAGCCTTGAACTAAAAAGGAACTAAAATAGCTAAAAAGTCAGCGAGAATACATGGGCAAATAATTTAAATGAGATAGACAAAATAGGTGAAAGACTAGTCGATAAAGAAGCAATGCATAAAACATGATGCAAGCCAGACTGAGACAAATAATAAAAGTGGAAATTAACGAACTACATATATGAGAATAATATCAACAGAAAAAGTTCAAAAGATGTCCGAAACAAAGGGGTAGACGGAGGACCAACATAGCGGAAAAGCAACCATACCCCAAATTATGGGAGGATGAAATAGAAGCGATGAGCAAGAGTTGCACGAAGGCAAAATAATGGAACAACAAAAGGGGCAAAAGGCAGATATAGCGCAAATAGGATAAGCGAAGAATGGAGAACAAGAACAACATGATAAACAACTAGAAAATTATAAGGAGACCTATAAATGAATAGCTTCGGTAAAGGATCCATAACACGAAATGCAAAAAATCCTAATGCGAGAACACAAGACCGTTAATCCCGGAACAACTAAAATTTGGAAACAACGATGCGGAGAACTTGTAATATATGCAAACGAAAATGTGCATCACCATAATCTTTAAGTCTCGATGAAAAAATTCACGATAGAGAACTACAAAGTTGCTTCTAAAGAGGCTGCATGGTGAAATAAGGGCTATGTCAAGAAAGAAAAGAGGACTTCATCTGAAAAGCATCAAAATAGAAGAATAAGGCACGCCAGAGCAAAATGACATACAACCTAAAAGCTGAAAAAAAGGGGGATAAAAAACGAAATCATCCCTATGCGTGCCCACCAAAATGGAAACATCCGACAAGACCATAAGTTGTGATGAGTCAGTGGAGACAAGAATGTAGTCATAAAATTGGAAAACTAAAAAGGCGATCAATTGAAAGCGGTCCATTGCTTGACTAACACTATAATAAGAAAGTAAACTAAGAAAGAACTTAACAATATGATGAGTTATCACTATTAACTTAAATCTGAGATCTTATAGAAGAATCTCAAAAGCAAGTATCGAGTCAAAACACAATACTACCTCGGGGACATCTTCTCCGGGAACACATACAAGTGATACAAATTATAAAAGAACCGCGATACACAAAGTAAACGAACCACCTAACCATGGTATTATACAACACGGTAAACTAATAATAATGAAAAGGTCATATAAAATGCTTTCGATAAACAAAGGTTGTGAGTGCAATTTTTACAATAGTCGGGACAACACAATCTGGCAATTTATAAAATACGACAAAGGGAGGCGGACCTAAACCTTATGTGGGCCTTTTAGATGGAGTAAAATATTGAGCCCTGCGCAATAAAATCAATGCAAAGTTTGAGCATGGCTGAAAAAATGAGAAATAAAAAACATACTAGGTTCGGCTTGGAAAATCCTGAAAATCGGTGACAGTAATGGAGAGTATGTCTATCTTGAGGCAATTCGTGGAAGCGAGGAATCCAGCGAGGATCTTGGTTCGCGGCGAAAGAAAAATCAGCAGGTTGCGCGGAGAAACCACAAAAATTAGGGGGCCAACATTAGAAAAATGATTACAATATACCCAGTCGAAACTCGCGTGGCGGATGAATGAAATGAAAAGAAACAAAACCATACCTAGGTTGTGCCGAAAAAATCCACCCAGGAAGAAAAAGCGGCTGGCCCGAACATTGAGCCAGACGAAATATATCAAATGCTCAGAGGCATTTTGAATGGGCATTAAAGATCAACAGCATATGTTGCCACAAAAAGCGATGAAGGCATTTTATAAAATCGGACGAAGTATCTGACAACAAATGGGGATAGGAAAATGTACTTGTAGTTAATATGAGGACTAAAGCCTAGATATTTTACAAATGCCTTAAAATAGGACTTACTCACATGGGTCTCTAAACAATTTAAAAGAAGGATAAAATATCGTATGTAAACAGCCCATGATTCGCAACTTCGCGCTCAATGAAGATAGAAACATCCGAGACAATAGAACTTGAAAACCTTCCAATCCACAAATAAAGATAATATATGACCCCAAAACATTGGACCGAAGAAATTGTTTCCCTTAGAACTTGAACCTATATGATCCGCAGTAATATTGGATCGAAAAGGTGCTTCATTCGAACTAGAACCATATGACCCGAGTAATGTGGATCCGAGAAAAGTTAAACTCATTCCGGGCTAGACACAGACCCGCGAAACAAAAACCATTTGGCTATCCAATGGACCACTGTCAATTTGTATTAACAACTAAATTATTATTATTATATATATATTTGAAGAAAGGCAAAACAACTTACTGAGGGCGATTCTGAAGGAAGCTGATTTCACGGATAGGAGATATGCGGAGAAGACCTCTAGAATTGACAGCGAAGCGCATCCATGCAAGAGTCCGATCCCAGAGTTATCCGCTTTGAATCATGGCTAGGGTCCAGTCCTTGCTAACACGATCTGGAGGCGAGATTGACCCCAAAGCGGCCTTGAAGCAGCGAATCAAAGCTGGATCTCCATAAGCAAACAACGGGGAAAAGCGGCACAAACCCTCATCGCGAACATCAAGCTTTCATCCCGGTATAAAACGAAACGAGTTAGAACTTGCAACCATCGATTGATGCTAAACCCTGAGATCCCACATCTACCAAAAGGTCAAAAGGTATCAATATTACATGGGCATGCCATTACTCGAAGATTCCCCACCGCAACCATCGATTCATGCTTTATGCCAGATTGAGGAAGAAAGAAGTGAATTAAAGAAAACTGCCCATGAATATATTGGAGTGTAGTCCACCAGGATCCCACATACAAACCAAAGAAGCTGGATTTGCAAAACCTCCCGCAGCTAAGAACCCGACTCAAAATAGAAACCAAGGAAAACCGGATAAAGAATTTTGCTACAAAACTTTGGTCGAGAAAAAATAGTTCTTGAACCACATCCAAGAGGCTTAAGCGGGGAACCACTCATTTGTGGCCGATGGCGAATCAATGGAAAGGAAGAGCCCACAGAGCTTCTGAAAAAGCCGAAAACTTCATGAGAGAAAGTTTGCTAACTTACGTAATCTCGCGCTTATAGAAAGCGAAAAGAAAAGGACGCAGATCCACCACGAAATTTTAGCAGTTATTGCAATAAAGATCAAACGCGGAATAGTCTTTGAATGGTAGGTTATCAAGTGGTGGGATAGAGAAAACTAAGCTCAAAGAGAATCTTGGGTAATGAAAAATGAAAATCGGAATAAATGGGGAGTCTAGAAAAGGGATGTCCCCATCCAAGGAATCTTCGGTTCTATTGCTACCTTCGCCAATAGAACCGTGTATCGTCAAGAACATGGTAGAATTTGGAAGAAACCCACGAAATCTCCAGTTAGGGTTGTAGCGGATGGTGTTAATCCTTATGGGCGTCGTCGGTAGCGTGGATCCAACTTGTGATGTGTTCGATCAACTATAATTTACCAGTGGTTTATCACTTGAAGACTAGCCATTTTAATGGTAGTACTATTAGTTCGAGGGACCCGAGGAAAAGAAGCCCGGAAAGTCTAGATCCATATGCGAAAATAGTTATTGATGAGCTTTGACATTGTGAAGTGAAGGTATTGAAATTTCTACGATAATGTAGGAAACTTTCGTCTTGAGCCGAAGATTTACCTTGAGCAATTGAAATGTGGATAGCGGCGATTGGCCTGGACGTATGAACTCTCTGGACTCAAATTAATGCGGATATCACGGCATCACTTGGCCGGGGACGAAGAACGGTTAAACTCTCATGCAGGTCAGCGGCATTGCACAAAAATGTCATGCAAACTTCAAAAGAGATATCACCCGATGGAAAATCGACCCCGATCGTGGGTCAAAGAGAAAAACATTGCGAAGAGCCTCTCCCAAAAAGGTTTGACAATGAGAGATTGGGAGTAACATGTGGGATCATTTGAAGGAGGAAATAAAAGGTTAAGGAATGAAGTGGAAAGCATCTTCTTCCTTCTACCCTAGACGAGAGAATTGAAGATCCATCATCTTCTTGATCCATGCACATCTTTAAAAGCGTTTGATCTATTTGGAAGCATGTCGCGGACGTACGGGGACCTACGAGATCTCGATACGAGAAAGGTCTGAAATTTTGGATCAAAATCTAAAAGCATGGTTAAATGTCGGAAAAAGGAATAAAGGCCACAAGTGGTTGGATCATGCCTAGAAAATGTATGAAACCGTTGAAGCGATCAAGGCAATAAAAGACTTCGAGCCCAGGGATATATGCGTGGATTCGCGTAATTGTTTTCTCTAGCGAGAAGGGGAGTTAAAAGCAGGTTGAAATCGCTGATTAGCGCCGCAGATGTTCTGATTTGTTATGCCTATTGTTAGAAGTGCGTCACCTCCGTAAACGGTCCACTACATGCAAATATATGCTCCTATCGAGGGATTTTTTTTCGAGGTTAGATGCAGTTTAAGAAAACACTGCGATGCTGAACTCTCCTTAACTTCTTTCTTAAATGATATTTAAGATGGATTACAAGGAAGGAGATCTTAGACAAATGAAATTCGCGGACATGCGAACTAAAGATTCGTTGGGGCATATTTGTATCTTTAGAGAAAAGAATTCCCAACAAGTTTTAAGGACATACAAAACTCACTTCTTGGTGCGTTTGGTGGGTAGGAAGCTTGCAGGCTGGCATAAATCCCTAGATGGATGTTTTTTATAGAAGCATTTCAGAAGGTCCTCGAGGACTTGATGCGTCAGAAAGGCAAGGCGAGGAGGTTGCATGGCCCGGGTTGGTTAGCCGCGAGAGTCGGTATTCTATGTCCACTTAGGAGTTCTTGGCGATCTACACCCCAATACTCCACGATTATGAATGGAGTAGAGACACTCCAACTATAATTGCGAGTTCAGAAGGAGACCACCGAAGAAATTGTTCACCTAGAAGAGCGGGAATAGCCAAAAAGTCAATAAGTTTCTCATCTACAACTCCCTCCATGGAGAAATGGATAAAAAATCACGAGGAAGAGGAAAAATAAAGAGAGATGGGAGAGAAGGCAGCTATGGGCAAAGTCATGAAGCAACCAACAGGATCATCTAGAGGTCTGCCGAGTGAGATAAACAATGAAATGGTAACAGAACAACTAGAGATGGCAGAGGCAGCGTGGGCATGTTTCTAGCGAAGAATTTGCATATGCTAAAGAAGTGATGTCACTATTTGTAAGGAGTGCAACTTAATAGCACTTGCATATAATTCCAGTTGTTCGTTATTTTGAACATTTGTTTCATACTGCTTTGTAGTATAGTCATATGCATCAATATAGTCCAAAGTTGCTCACTTCGGCGACAAAGGTATGGATCATTGGCAAAGCGCACTTATGATTGTGGTATATCGGTAAAGTTTAAAGATACAGTTTACCCGAGGCTGGTGAATCTCAGACCAAACCCAATGAGGCAATGTTGGAATGGTTGGTGCTATGAAAAGGCTATCATGGAGGTTGATGTCGATGGTACATTCAAAACAATGCTGTTTACGATGCGAATGGACTTGATCTTGTGGTAATGCGTTGCTCATGCCACGATAATGCACAAAGATCCCAGGTGGCACATCATTCACTTTAATTCAGCTTCCGTCGGTATAAATTGAGGTCCAGAACTACACTCGTGAGGTTGAGCAATGTGAACAAGTATGTTTATGGATGCAATAAAATTTATATGTCATTAACAAAGGAACTAACCAATAGAGGTTTTGTAGGTCACCTTAGTTCGGATCCTTTGCAAGATCATTGGTGGTTAGTAGTTCCATACTTGAGGCTACGCTCCAGCATATTTGGAAAGGTGAAGAAGAGATATAGGTTGAATAGGAGGTTGGGGGTTGGGGACTATTATTGTCATGATAGAAGACTATCGATTAGACCTTCATTGCTTTATTATGATTATTATATTTTTCTTCCACATATGAATAAGAAATGCTGGCATGCGTTGTGTATACTACAAACCATATTAGGCAACATTAGTATTGCAACCCGAAGTTATCATAGAATATTTGTACCAAGTTAATTGGCATCCTAATATAGACCTATGGCTTGCAAGCGTAGAATCAGGGGCAGTTCTACATCTGATTGAGTACATGCTTTATGTTTAATTAATCGCATAAAATGTGAAGATTCCCTTCAAAATGCAAGATTCATATACAAAAATCATATATGTATTCCCTTCAAAATACAAAATTCATATAAAAACCCATACACAATTCAAATGCACAAGACAAAGTGGATGCCCGATTACGCATCTAGTGGTATATATCAGCATCGGTGCTGATCCCTTTCCGCCGACTCGAAGGTGCTTTCGACGGGCATTTCCACTCCGTCGGAACAAAGCCTCGAGAAACGTATTGGAATCAAGCCCTCCCGGTATTGGTGTCATTCCCAAGGGAATTCATGCGAGGCACTTCCATGCCACAGGTTGAGTGCGAGATTTTGCAACTTTTGAAAGTAGGGCCCGACAAATGTTTCCCTTCCCAAAGGCCCTATCCTCTAGCATACGGGCCAAACTGCTTGGAAACTCACCATGCATTTCTTGGTTTTCGAGGCACGTATTGAGAGGAAGGTTCCGGCCTCCCGATGTCACCCGGCGAGGTCTTTCTTGCCCTATCCGCGCTGACTTTACATAAGCTTGCTTGAACTCGACTGTAGGTTAGGTTAGGTCTCGCCACTTTCAATTTGGGCCGATTCAGTGCTTAGCGGCACCGCACCCGCGGCACCTGCAGTCGCGACATCAAAGCGGGCATGCATCCGAGGAGAAGCGGCCATAGCGGATGTAGGTGAGGCTTCCGTGAAGGAGGAGGAGGAAACTGGAGGGAAGCGGCGGAGGAGCCGGAGAGCGAGGCTGGAGGACTAATAGGGTAATATATGGCATCTCGGCCTCACGAAAATAAAACAAATTTAAAATACGGCGTCGTTATAAGCCATTAAGCATTTGCGTCGTTATAAGAGCGTCGTTAAGCGACCTTTAAAAGCGTCGTTAAGCGGCCGATCCATGCGATCTTAAAAGCGGCGTCTCACGTTCTTCTAAAAGTCATCCGGTAGGCTTTCATTTTTCCCATTTCTTTTTATGATTTTAGCGGAAGTATTATTGCGAGCGATCCTCGGATCCTAGTTTTTCATTGCGGTTATTGTGAGTTTTTTCTTTATTGCTTTTGGGATACATAGCCCATGGAAGGGTAACAACCCGGCCTTGAACCAGATTGAGGAGAGATGAGGATTCAGAAGCGAGATATGGAACTGTCTTCCTGAAGTGGAGGCTACACTCGTAGTTTATACACTTTATTATGGCCTATCTATTTTCTAATCTATAGCTTGGTGTAGCGAGCCGTCGAGGGCATGAAGGAAGAATCCTCGAAGTAAGACCCCCTCCACCCTCCACTCGAGAAGATGAGGACTATGAAACAACGATCCATGGGATGAAAGTGTTAAAGAAGTATGTGATTGGTGAGAAACCCAGCGACCAAATTGCTAGGAACCAATGAAACGCCTAGCAGCATGATAGGGAGATGCTTCAGAAAAAGATAATTCGAGGGGTTTTGGAAGCACCACGGGGAAACGAGCATTAACGCTGATACGATGATATGACATATGCATGGCTGGCCATGAACGCCACTGACGCATGGAGCTATATGGTTCAAAGGGGATGGACAAATTGGAGGACTTCCGCGATAGAAACCATAAAACCAAGCTTCCGGAAGGGTATCGCGGAGTGTTCAAGTGATCTTTTATTCAATGGCCTATGTTTTGTACATTGTTATATTTTCTCTTGGGTACAATCTAGCATTGATACATATGCATGAACATGATCGAAGGATTCTTGAAGATATTTTGCATTCTTACATTTGGATGCTCGCCTTCTTGATTCGATTTGCCATTTTGAACTGAGGTTTTACCTGCGACATTTAAACGGGTGGTAGAACCGGCTTAAAGTTATTTATTTGTGGTTTTGGACTCTCCTGTAGCTCTTACAAATGGGACACTTCCATGTTCCTAAATCTTTCAAATGCACATTCTTAGAAGTTTGTGATGGGCCGGTCGGCTTAGTTTTCCAACTTTGGTGATAAAAGTAGCCGCTAAATTTATGTTTCTTTGTGGCTTGAAGTCAAGTACGCATCTTCCAAAATCTTCCAAATCAGCTCGGTTGCCTGCATAGCGGGCTGCCCGGCCAGTTCTAATGCTAATCTTTGACCTAGACCTTCTCCAAAAATTCGAAAAGTTAGGTAGTGTCTTTGCGGAGATGAATTAAAGGGATCCAGTACGGCAAAATCGAATTTATTTTTCGTGCAGTATTGGTGCGAGATTTAATGCGTGTGTGTGCCAGCGCAAAAAGCCCCAGGCTAATTGCCCATCGGGAGGAGGACAGGTCAAACTCGGATTCGTCGGTTCCCTTGTACATGCGTTTTGCTCGTAGCGGCTTCTCGGCCCGCGTTCAAGCTAGCGGACTGGGACTGGGGCCCCAAAGGCAGCAAGCCTTCTAGAGGCCTGGCCCAGCTCCGCGGGGTTCGTGAAGTTTGGGCACCCTCTCCTTGTCCCGGTCCGGTAGGGACCTGGCGTGTCTTGGAAGTGGAGTTGGGGTGTTGGCGGGGCGGACCCTAAAATCCCTCAGGGCTGCTTTCCCAATTTCCTCTCCCTGGAGGCCACAGGGAAGAGCGGGCAACCTCCCTCTCAGGAACCCGCGATTTGGGCTGCCAATGGACTCAGAGAACGTTGACATTGCTCACGGAAACCAAGTTAGAGTGGCCAAAGACCCATTTCGGCCCCCCAAAGCGTAAACCCTTCTAGAGCTGGCAACCCAGGGGTTTCGTTTAGGAGCCCTCTCCTTGTCCAGTTGACCCGAGGGACTTTGCGCCATGTCTTGAAGTGGAGTTAGGGTGTTGGCCCTTGAGCCGGACCTCCGTCCCTCGGGAAGGCTGCTTGCTGATTTCCCTCCCCAAGGCCCTGGGGAAGGGCGGGCAACCTCCCTCACCCGGAGCCATGATTAGCTCTGCCAATGGACTCGAGAATGCGAAGAGCGTGCCACAGGGATCAAGTTAGTGGCGGAAGACCCGAGGTTAAAGCGTAAACCCTTCTAGAGCACAGCAGCCGCGAAGGTTCGTTTGAGCCCTCTCCTTGTCACGGTCGGCCGGGACCTTTAGCGATGTCTTGAAGTGGAGTTAGGGGTGGTGGCCGAGGTAGCGGACCCTAAAATCCCTCCGGGCTGCTTGCCCCAAATTTCCCTCTCCCAGGCCTTGGGACGGTGAGGCGACCTCGGCTCTCGAGGAATCGCGTCGACTCTGCCAATGGACCGGAGCGTCGACATTGCCACAGGGACCAAGTTAAAGTGGCGGAAGACCAGAACTCCAAGAAGCACAAAGTAGCTCACTTCCATCACACTTTCGTGAGTGATTGGCCTAGGATGTGCATGCGAGGATCGTAGGTAGATGAGTGTTTCCTTCTTTTACATAAAACCGGCCCAGGTGTAACTTGCTCCCTAGGGTAATTTACCATGTCCGGACGATTTAGAGTCTATTTTGCCATTAAAGGAACTGCATCCCCGGTCTTGACGATGACAAAGCAGTCTCTTGGTTTCACAAAGTAGACATCCGGGGCGCCAGCGGTTTGACAAGTTCTCGGTCTGGAATCTTTGGACCTTCAGAAGAGGGCCACGAACTGTGAGGAGGATCCAACGATTGGATAGGGGAACGAGACTCCGAGGTGGTCATTAAGCGTCTTGACCAAGGGGGCCCAGTGCCCGGGGAAGAGCTACCGGGAACTTTTGGATCAGCCTCACGGGAGTCAGGACTCTCTCCCTCTTGTGAGGATCCACACCAAGATCAGCCTCGTTTGACTTGGGGAAGGGTGCCATTTCGGTTGCCACAGCGGGCTGCCCGACCCGTTCTATCTTAACCCCCTTTGACCTAGACCTTCTCCAAAATTCGAAAAGTGGGCCGTGTCTTTGGAGATGAATTAGGGGATCCATTGGCAAAAAGCGAATTTATTTTCGTGCAATGCATTAATTGCGAATTCACGAATGTCTTACTTAGCGCAAAGCCCCCGACTTCTACTTACCCACGCCGGAGGAGGAAAGGCCCAAACTCCGGCTCAAGTCGAGTTCCCCTTGCTCGGTATTCACCGAGGCTGCTTGCTTCGGCCCGAGTCAAATTACATGAGACCCAGGTTCGGCTAAGCGTGAAACCCTTCTAGAACTGGCAATACGGGGTTCGTTTAGAAACCCTCTCCTTATCGGTCCGGTAGGACCTTATGGCAAATGTCTTGAAGAGATGAGTTGGGGGTGTTGGCAGCAAAGGCGTGGACCCTAAAATCCCTCAAGGGCCCCAAATTTCCTCTCCCCAAGGCCCACAGGAGACGGGCCAGGCGACCATAAAACTCCTCGAGGAATCAACGATCAGGCTCTGCCAATGGACTCGGAGAGCGTGGGCATTGCCTGCACAGGGACCAAAGTTAGTGGCAGAAGACCACTTGCGAACTCGAAGCCAAAGTGGCTACTTTCATCACACTCAGTAGTCAATTGGCCTAGGATGTGCATCGCGGGATCTTGTCGTGGAAGTGAGTGTTTTTCTTCTTCATAAAAGTCGGCCCGAAGCGCAACGCTCCTAGAGATGAATTTAGCCCATTCAGGACGGTTGGCGAAGTCTATTTGCCGTAGAACATCCACAGGTGCCCGAGCGACAAAGCAGATACGCGGTTTCCTGAGGCCAGGTATCGGGGCCGCCAGGTTTGGCAAAGTTCTCGGGCCGTCACTGGAATCTTTTGGACCTTCAGAAGAGGGCCCACTGAGCGGAGGGATCAGCGGTGGGATAGAGGCAGGGCTGGAAGGAGGTGGTCATTAGCGATGCAGCCAGGCGCGAGGGAAGAGCACCGAGAACTTTGGATCTAGCCTCGGTCAGGACTCTCCCTCTTGTGAGGGGATCTGCAAGGTCCTTCAATTTGGCTTGGAAGAGTGCCTTGCGGCTGGTTGCCTACCAGCGGAGCTGCGAAACCGTTCCTATCACTAACCCCTTTGACCTAGACCTTCTCAGAAATTCGAAGAATTGGGCGTGTCGGAATGAATTAGGATCCGGCAAAAGCGATTATTTTCCGTCTGCGTGCATTAATTGCGGAATTTCGAATGTCTCGACTTCACTTGCCACATGGGGAGGAGGAAAGGCTAAACTCGCTCGTCATGAGTTCCCTTGCCGTATTCTGCAGAACAACGCTACCGGCCAGTCCCAATTACTGTGAGACCCGGGGACTTCGGCCCCAAGCGTAAACCCTTCCTAGAGCACGGCAACCCACAGGGTTCGTTTGAGGCCTCTCCTTGTCCGGTCGGCGGGACTAGCCGTGTCTTGAAGAGATGGAGTTGGGGTGTTAGCCGGTAGCGGACCCTAAATCCCTCAGGGCTGCTTGCTGGTACCACTCCCAAGGCCACCACGAGGCGGGTAGGCGACCTCAGCTCTAGGAATTGTGATCACGACTACGCCAGTGGACTCGGAAGCGTGACATTGCCTGAGGACCAAGTTGATGGCGGAAGACCACGAAGACTCGGCACCAAAGTAGCTCCACTTCCATCACACTCGTAGTCAATTGGCCCCTGGGATGTACGCCGGGATCTTCGTGGAGGCGTGAGTGTTTCAGCCTTCTTTTCGCCAAAACCGGCCGGAGTGTAACACTCCCTAGAAGGTATTCTATGCATTCAGGGCAATTTGGCGGGGTCTATTACCGATAGGAACATCGATGCGAGCGACAAAGCAAGTCGCAGTTTCCTGGCCAGGCATCGGGGCCTTCCAGCGGTTTGGCAAGTTCTCCCGTTCGTCACAGGAATCTTTGGACCTTCCGAAGAGGGGCCCACGAGCTGGAGGATCAGCGGTATTCGGGATAGAGAGGCAGGAGCTTAGGGAGGGTGGTCATTCGCGTCTGACTGGGAGGCTGCCCGGGAAGGGCTGCCTGCGGGGAACTTTGGATCCCGCCTCACAGAGATGGGACTCTCCCTCTTGTGAAAGGGATCTGCAAGGTCCCCGAGCCTCGTTTGACAGGAAGATTGCCCGGCTGGGGTTGCCACACATGGGCTGCCCGGCAGTTCAGCATCTGCTCCCTTTGACCTAGACCTTCTCCAAAAATTCAGAAAAATTGGTAGGTGGTGTGCTGGAGATGAATTAGGATCCACGGCCGGCAAAGGAGATTTTGTTGCGTTTGTGCATTAATTGGGAATTTCTGAATGTCTTGCATGCCACCCAGGCACTGGCACCCACATCCCAGGAGGAGAAAGGCTGGCAAAACATGGAGTGGGTTCCACAGCACGCTTATCATTTCATTTCTTTGCTTCTGCAGGCTAGTCCACAGGCTGTGAGACTGGGCCTCAGCCCCAAAAGGCGTGAAACCCTTCTAGGAGCCTGAAGCCCCATACCGGGGTTTCGTTTGGAGGAGCCCTCTCGCCCTTCAATTCAGGACCTTAGTAGGTGTCTTGAAAGTGGGGTTGAGTTGGCCCAGCTGGTGGACCCCTAAGAATCCCTCCGAGGCCTCGCGCCCCCATTTCCATCTCACGAGGCCCCAAGGTTGGGAGAGCCTGCAGCTCCTCCAAGATGCGATCTAGCTCTACCATGGGCTGGAAGCCTTCGACATTGCAGGGACTAGGATTCAGAGTGGCAGGAGGCACTGGGGCGCCGAGAAAAACCGGTGGCCTCCGCCCATCACGCTGCCGTCCGTTTTAAGCTGGGGATGTGCATGGGGATCTGCAGCTGCAGTGGGCGTGAGTGTTTTTCTTCTTTCATACAAAACCCGGCCAATTATGCTTGCTCCCTAGGGTAATTCGCCATTCCGGACAATTTAGGCAGGGAGTCTATTTGCCATTCGGGAGCATCCGTTGCCGAGCGACAAAGCAGTCACCCGGTTTAAAAGTGGCATTCCAGGCCAGTTTGACAAGTTCACTAGGACGATCTGGAATCTTTTGGACCTTCAGAAGAGGGGCCACGAGCGGAGGATCAGCGGTCCGGATAGGGGCGGGCTGGGAGGGAGTGAATATTAAGCGTGCGACCGAGGGCTGGCGCGGGAAGGCTGCACCCTCGGGGAACTTTGAATCGCCTCACGGGGAGTGGGACTCTCCCCTCTTGTGAGGATCCACGCAGGTCACAGCCTCGTTTGACTTGGGAAAAGGGTGCATTTCGATTTGCCTACAGCAGGCTGCCCAAACCGTTCCTATCTAACCCTGACCCTGGAGCCTTCTCAGAAGAATTAGAAAGTGGAAAGGTGTCTTTGAGATGAATTAGGGATCCGGCGGCAAGAGCGAATTTATTTTTACCGTGCAATGCATTAATTGCCCGAATTCTGAAGATATGCTTACGCTACCAGCGCCCCCGACTTCTGCCCTTACATCGGAGGAGGAAGGCCCGAGCGCTTCCGCTCAGAGTCGGTTACTCCGTGATACCGGTGGCGCTACCGGCCAGGTCCCAAATTACCTTGAGACGGACTTCGGCCCCAAAGCGTAAACCCTTCTAGAGCACATGGCAACCCACGAGTTTACGTTTGGAGGCTATCTCCTTGTCAGTTGGTAGGGACGCTGGCAGGTAATCTTGAAGTGGAGTTGGGGGTGTTAGCCTTGGTATGAACCTAAAATCCCTCGAGGAGAGCTGCTTACCCAAATTTCTACTCTCCCGAAGGCCACAGGGCTGTTAGGCGACCCTCCACGCTCGAGGTCGCGATCGGCTACGCCAATGGATAGTCGACATTTACCACGAGGGACCAAGTTCGTGCTTAGAAGACCAGAACTCCAAAGAAGCGCAAAGTAGCTCGCTTCCATCACACTTTCATTAGTCCGGTGGCTACAAGTTATTGCATGCGGGATCTTGTCGTGGAGGCGTGGAGTGTTTCCTTCTTCGCCAAAACCCGGCCAGGTGTAACTTGCTCCCTAGGGTAATTTAAGCGTCCGGACGATTTACGGCGAGGGGTCTGGCTATAAATGGGGCATCGATTGCCCGACGACAAAAGCGGTCGCGGTTTCACACAAAGTAGGCAGCCAGGGGCCGCCCAGCGGTTATTAGGATTCTCGGGACCGATGCGGAATCTGCTTTTGGACCTTCCGAAGGGGCCCCTGAGCACGGAGGATCAACGGTCCGGATAGGGAGGCAGGGCTCGAGGAATTGGTCATTAGCGTCTGACCAAGGGGGCCCGGCGCGGGGAAGAGCGCCTGGCGGGGCACTTTTGGATTACGCCTCACGGGGAGTCGGACTCTCCCTCTTTGTGAAAGTTTTGCAAAAGGTCCTCGTTTGACTTGGGGAAGGTGCGACTTCAGTTGCCACACCCAGCGGGTACCCCTGACCCGTTCTAATGCTAACCCTTTGACCTAGACCTACTCAAAATTCCGAAAGTGGGCGTGTCGCGGAATGAATTACCGGATCAGCCAGCGAGATTTATTTTAGTGCAATGCATTAATTGCTTAATTCTGAGATGTCTTGCCCTTTGCAAAAGCTAGACTTCTTGCCACATGGCGGGAGGAGGAAAGGCCCAAACTCCTTTCCGTCGGTTCCACCTGCTCCGTATTCATTTCGCACTTCGGCGAGTCCCAAAATTAAACCGGAACCCGAGGGACTTCGGCCCCAGCGTAAACCCTTCTAGAGCACGGCAGCCCACGGGGTTTGCCTTTGAGCCCTCTCCTTATCCAGTTCGGTAGGTGTCTTGGGGAAATGGAGTTAGGGTGTTAGCCTTGACTAGCGGACCCTAAAATCCCCTCCGGTTGCTTGCCCCAAATTTCCCCTCTCCCCAAGGCCACGAGGGGCCGGACCAAGCTCTCGAGATCAGCGATCGACTCTGCCAATGGATTTCGAGCGTCCCGACATTGCCACAGGGACCAAGTTACTGTGAGAGGAGCCAGAACTCAAAGCCAAATGTAGCTCACTTCCATCACCTTTCATTAGTCAATTGGCCCTGGATGTGCATCGCGGGATCTTGTGTCGTGGGCGTGAGTGTTTCCTTCTTTTCGCCAAAACCGGTAGACAACTTGCTCCTGAGGTAATTTCGCCATTAGGACGATTTAGGGGTCTATTTACCATTCGAGGAGCATCGATGCTGAAATAAAAGCAGTCTGCGAGTTTCTACAAAGCCCGAACATCAGGAGACCCGCGGTTTGACAAGTTCTCGGGGCCGTCACGAATCTTTTGGACCTTCAGAAGGGCCTGAGCGGAGTCAACGGTGATGGGAAGCCGAGACTCCGGGGAAGAGTGGTCGATGGCGTGCAGCCCGGGGCTGCCGAGGAAGAGGACGCCTCGAGAACTTTTGGATCCAGCCTCTGCGGGGTCGGGACTCTCCCCTCTTGAGGGATCCACCCTTGGAGTCACGGCCTCGTTTGACTTGGGGAAGGGTGCGGCTCGGTTTATACAGCGGGCTGCCCAGAGCCACGTTCTAATCTTAACCCTTTGACCCTGGAGCCTTCTCGAGGATTCAGGTAGGTGTCTTTGGGAGATGAATTAGGGATCCGTGGCAAAAATCCCGAGATTTATTTTTCGTGCAATGCATTAATTGAATTCTGAATGTCTTGCCAACGCAAAGCGCCCGACTTCTACTTACCACATCCGGAGGAGGGAAAGGCCCAAACTCAGCTCCGTCGGTTCCCTTACTTTCCGTATTCGGCATTTGCTTTGCTTCGGCCAGGTCAAAGTGCAGCAGAGACGAGTTCGGCCCCAAAGCGTAAACCCTTCTAGAGCACAGCAGCCCACGGGTTTTCGTTTGAGGCTCTCCTTGTGGGATGGTAGGGACCTTTGGCAGGTGTCTTGAAGTGGGTTAGGGTGTTAGGCGCCGGCGGACCCTAAAATCCTCCGGTTAGCACTAGATTTCCTCTCAGGCCACAGGGGCCGGACGAGGCGACCTCCACTCAGAATCGCGATCATCTGCCAATGGACTCCAGAGCGTCGACATTGCCACAGGGATACCAGGATTACGTGGCGAAGACCGAACTCCAAGAAGCGTAAAGAGTAGCTCCGCTACATCCACACTCGTAGTCAATTGGCCTAGGATGGCATCACGGAATCTTGTCGTGGAAGTGATGATGTTTCCTTCTTTTCGCCAAAACCGACCATGTAACTTGCTATACAAAGGGTAATTTAAATATTCGGACGATTGGCGAGTCTATTTGCCATTAGGAGCATCCCGGTGCGAGCGACAAAATAGTCTGCCCGGTTTCTACAAAGTAGACTTATCCGGGGCCAGCGGTTTGACAAGTTCTCGGTTAGATGGAATCTTTGGACCTTCAGAAGGGCCTGAGCGAGAGGATCAGCGATTGGGATAGAGGCAGGAGACTCCGGGGAGGTGAAGTCGTGTGATGCAGCCAACTGAAGTGGCGCGAGGAAGGAGCTGCCTCGCGGGAACTGGATCAGCATCACGAGGTGGGACTCTCCCTCTTGTGAGGGGATCCACCGCAAGGTCCTGGCCTCGTTGGCAGGGGAAGGTGCCCGGCTTGGTTGCCTGTAGTACCCGGCAGGTCTAATGCCTAACCCTTTGGCCTGAGACTTCTCAGAAAATTCGAAGAATTGGGCCGTTAAGGTGGATTAGGGATCCGTGGCTTAAAGAGCGATTTATTTTCGTCTGATACATTAATTGCGAGATTTCTGAGATGTCTTGCCAGCACCAGCCCCGGAGCTTCTGCACCCACGCCGGAGGAGGAAGGTGAAGCTCGCTCCGTCGGTTCCCCTTGCTCGTAACTATAGAACAACGCTTGGCCGAGGTCCCAAGTCTGTGAACCCGGGGACTCGGCCCCAAAGCGTAAACCCTTAGAGCACAGCCCACGGGGTTCACGTTTGGAGGCCCTCTCCTTATCGGTCGGTAGGGACCTTAGCAGAGTGTCTTGAAATTAGGTTAGGGTGTTGGCGAGGCCAGCGGACCCTAAAATCCTCCGGCTGCTTGCCCCAAATTTCCCTCCCAAAGGCCAGAATGAATGAGGCGACCTCCGCTCTCGAGTCAGCGATCGATACACTTGATGGACTCAGGCGATCAACATTGCCACAGGGACCAAGTTAAAGGTGGCGAGGAAGACCACAGAACTCAAGAGCGCCAAAGTAGCTCCGCTTCCATCCCTTTTCGTGAGTCAGTTGGCCTAGGATGTGCATGCGGGATCTTGTCGTGGAAGGCATTGAGTGTTTCCTTCTTTAATAAAACCGGCCAGGTGTAACTTGCTCCTAGGGTAATTTAGCCATTCCGGACGATTTGGCGAAGGTCTGTTGCCATTCCGGGTTATCCGGTGCGACGACAAAAGCGGTCTGGTTTACAAAGGCCCGGAACTATCCGGGGCCTTAAGCCGGTTTGACAAGTTCTCGGGCCGTCGGAATCTTTGGACCAACCTTCGAAGGGGGCTGGCCTGACGGAGGATCCTTGTTGTTGATCGGATAGAGAGCCAGAGACTCGGAGAGTGGTCGATAAGCGTCTGCGACCGGGGGCCCGGCGGAAAAGTACCTAAAGGAACTTTGGATCCGCTCTAAAGTGGGACTCTCCCCTCTTGTGAGGGATCCACGCAAAGGTCGGCCTCGTTTGACTTGGGAAAGTGCAGGCTCGGTTGCCAGCGGGCTGCCCGGCCGTTCTAATACTAACCCTTTAACCCTAGACCTTCTCGAATTCGAAGAATTGGGCCGTGTCTTTGGAACAGATTAGGATCGGCAAAAGCGAATTTATTTTAGATTTTTAATCATTAATTGCGAATTCTGAATGTCTTGCCAACATAGCCCCAGACTTCTACCGCGCCCACATCGGAGGAAAGGCCCAAACTCCGCTCCGTCAGTTCCCTTACTCCATTATTCTCGACTCTGCGCTTCTCGGCCGGTCCAAGTGCTTGAGACGGGACTCATTTTAAAGCGTAAACCCTTCTAAGAGCCCACGGGGTTTCGTTTTCGAGGCTCCCTCTCCTTGTCCGGTCAGTAGGGACTAGCGTGTCTTGAAAGTGGAGTTGGGGTGTTGGCCTTTGAGGTATGGACCTAAAATCCCTCGTTTAGCGCTAAATTTCCCTCTCCCCAAGGCCACAGGAATGAGGGCCAGGCGACCTCAAGCTCTAGGGTGTGATCGACTCGCCAATGGACTCGAGCGTCGACATTACACAGGACCAAGTTCAGAGTATTGAAGACCACCCGAACTCCAAGAAGCACCAAAGTAGCTCACTTCCATCACACACTTTCGTAGTCAATTGCTAGGATGTGCATGCGGGATCTTGTAAATTAGTGAGTGTTTCCCTTCTTTACCTTAAAACAATACGTCTGCTTTGCTCCCTAGGAGTAATTTAAGCCATTCGGACGATTTGGCGGGGTCTATTGCCATTCTGGGAGGCATCCCCGGTGCGAGCGACAAAGCTTGATCGCGGTTTCTACAAAGTAGACATCCAGGGGCCTTCAGCGGTTTGACAAGTTCTCGGACCCGATCTGGAATCTTTTGGACCTTACCAGAAGAGGGGCCTGAGCGGAGGATCAGCGGTCGGATAGAAGAGCGGGCTCAAAGGGAAGGTGGTCGATAAGCGTCACCGGCCGGGAAGTGCCGGGGAAGAGGCTGCCCTACAGAGGAACTTTTGGATCCAGCCTCACGGGGTGGGACTCTCCCTCTTGTGGGGATCCACCGCAGATCAGCCTCGTTTGACTTACAGGGAAGGGTGCCATTTCGGTTTATACACAGCGGGCTGCCGACGGATTCTAATGCTAACCCAACGACAGACCTTCTCAAAGATTCCAAAGAATTAGGTAGTGTCTTTGGATGGATTAGGGATCCCGGTGGCCAAAAGCAGATTTATTTTTAGGTCTGATGCATTAATTAGATTTCGAATGTCTTGCCAACACCAAAGCCCAGAGCTTCTACTTATACATCAGGGAGGAGGAAAGGCCCAAACTCAGCTCGGTCAGTTCCCTTGCTCGTATTCGTTTCTTGCTTCGGCCAGTCCCAGGTACAGCAGGGCAGGGACTCGGCCCCAAGGCAGTACCTTCTGGGGCACGGCAGCCCACGGGGTTTCGTTTGGGAGAACCCTCCTTGTCGGATGGGACCGCGGCAGGTGTCTTGAAATGGAGTTGGGGTGTTGTTGGCGGTGGCGGACCACTAAATCCCTCCGGGAGGCTGCTTGCCCCAAATTTCCACCTACGAGATTTTGGAGGTTGGTTGAGCTGACCTCGCTCTCACGATCGACTCTGCCAATGGACTCGAGCGTCGACATTGCCACAGGGACCAAGTTAAATGGCGAAGACCACCCGAACTCCAAGAGCGCCAAAGTAGCTCACTTCCATCACACTCGTATTAGTCAGGTAGCCTAGGATGTACGTCACGGAATCTTGTCGTGGAGGCGTGAGTGTTTCCACTATGCTTCGCCAAAACCCGATAGATTGGCTTGCCCTGAATTTACATGTTCAGGGCTTGTTGGCGGGGGTCTATTGCCATTCAGACATCCCCGTCCGAGCGACAAACGGTCGCGGTTTCTACAAAGTAGACATCGGGGCGCCCAGCGGTTTGACAAGTTCTCAGGACCCGATCACCGGAATCTTTGGACCTTCCGAAGAAGGCCCTGACGGAGGATCAACGGTCGGATAGAGCCAGAACCGAGAGGTGGTCATTAAGCGTCGACCAGGGGCGAAATTGCCAGGAAGAACGCCTACCGGGAACTTTTGGATCCAGCCTCACGGAATGGGACTCTCCCCTCTTGTGAGGATCTGCAAGATCTGGCCTCTCGTTTGACTTGGGAAGGTGCCAGCTCGGTTGCCACAGCGGAGCTGCCGGCGGATTCCTAATACAACCCTTTGACCTAGACCTTCTCAGAAATTCCGAAATTGGTAGTGTCTTTGGAGATGAATTGGGATCGGCGGCAAAATGCGAGATTTTATTTTTAGGTGCAATGCATTAATTCTGCGTTCACGAATGTCTTGCCCTTTGCAAAGCAGAGCTTCCTGCCTTACATCGGAGGAGGAAAGAGGCCCAAACTCCGCTCGAAATTCCGAGTTCCCTTGCTCCACGCGTATTCTCGAGGCTGGCGCTTCGGCCGAGGTCCAAGTTACCTTATGAGACCGAGGACTTCCGGCCCCAATATAAACCCTTCAGAGCACGGCAACCCACGGGGTTCGTTTGGAGAGAGCTATTGTCGAGGTCAGTAGGGACCTTAGCGAGTGTCTTGAAATTAGGTTAGAGTGGTGGCCTTGAGTAGCGGACCACAAAATCCCTCAGGAATGCTTGCCCCAAATTTCCTCTCCCACAGGCCACGGGACGGACCAGGCCGACCTCCACTCTCAGGTCAGCGGTGAGCTACGCCAATGGACTCGAGCATTGCAGGCATTGCCACAGGGACCAAAGTTAACAATGGCGGAAGACCGCAGAACTCCAAGAGCCAAGTGGCTCACTTCCGTCCACACTCGTGAGTCGATTGGCCTAAGGATGTGTACATCTGGGATCTGTCGTGGAAGCGTGGAGTGTTTCCTTCTTTTCGCCAAAACCGACCATGTAACTTGCTCCCTAGGGTAATTTAGCCATTCGGACGGTGATTTAGCGGGGTCTATTTGCCATTCGGGAGCATCCGGTGCCCGACGACAAAAAATAGTCTGCCGGTTTTCTACCGGTGACATGGGTATGCATTGATTTTGACAAGTTCTCAGGACCGATCTGGAATCTTTTGGTTAGCCTTCGAAGAGGGGCCACGAACAGAAGGATCCAACGGTCGGATAGAAGTGGACTCTGGGAGAATTGGTCGATGGCGATCGTAGCCGAGGCTTATTTGCCCGAGGAAGAACGCCTCGGGAACTTTTGGATCCAGCCTCACAGCGGTCGGACTCTCTACCCTAACTGGCCGAGGATCCACAACGAGGTCACGGCCTCGTTTGGCTTAAGGAAGTGCCCACGAGCTTGGATTTATACAGCGAAACGCCAGAAGCGGATTCTAATGCTAACCCTTTGACCCTAGACCTTCTCAGAAAATTAGAAGGGTGGTAGTGTCTTTGGAGATGAATTAGGATCCATTGTGGCAGAATTTATTTTAGATGTGATACATTAATTAAATTCTGAGAATGTCTTGCCCAACGCAAAGCCCCAGACTTCTACTTGCCATCGGAGGGAGGAAAGGCCCAAACTCAGCTCAGGTGGATTTCCCCTTACTGCGTATTCGGCTCTGCCAGCGGTCCAAGTGCAGCGGAACCGGTTCGACCCCCAAAAGCGTAAACCCTTCTAGAGCACAGCAGCCCACGGGGTTTCGTTTGAGCTCTCCTTGTCGGTCCGGTAGGGACCTTGCGGAGTGTCTTGAAATTAGGTTGGGGTGTTGGCCTTGGTAGCGGACCAAATCCCTCGAATTTCGCGCCCCAAATTTCCCTCTCCCAATTACAGGGACGGACGGCGACCCTCAGCTCTCCGGAGTCACGCTGATCGACTCGCCAATGGACTCGGAAGCGTCAACATTGCCACGGACCAAGTTCATTGTGAAGACCACGAACCAAATCAAAGTAGCTCGCTTCCATCACACTGCATTAGTCGAATTGTACCAGGATGTGCATGCGGGATCTTGTCGTGGAGGCGTGGTGTTGTTTCCTTCTTCATAAAACCGGCCAGGTGTAACTTATCCCTGGGGTAATTTAAATACGTCGGACCCGATTTGGCGAGGGGTCCTGTTTGCCATTCGGGAGCATCCCGATAACGACAAAAGCAGTCGCGGTTTCGAAGGCATCAAGGGGCCTTGGTTTAATAAGGATTCTCAGGACCGATCTGGAATCTTTTGGACCTTCGAAGGGGAATTACGAATGGAGGATCCGCGGTCGGATAGAGCAAGACTCCGGGAGAAATTGGTCATTAAGCGTCACGACCAAATGACTGCCGGGGAAGAGGCGCCTCGGGGCACGGATCAGCCTCACGGGGTCAGGACTCTCCCACTCTTGTGAGGGATCCACGCAAGATCCTGGCCTCGTTTGACTTAGGGAAGGGAGTGCATTTCGGTTACCTGCTGGGCTGCCCGACGTTCACTAACCCTTTAACCTAGACCTTCTCCAGAAGTTCGAAGATTAGGTAGTGTGCTGGAGATGAATTAGGGATCCAGCGGCCGAAGCAGATTTATTTTAGGTGCAATGCATTAATTGCGGGAATTCTGAATGTCTTGCCGCTGCAAAGCACCCCGACTTCTACTTGCCACATCGGAGGAGGAAGGCCCAAACTCCGCTCGTCCGGTTCCCTTGCTCGCGTGACCACCGGCTTAACGCTTCTCGGCCAGGTCGAGAGTGCAGCAGACCAGGACTCGGCCCCCAAAGCGTAAACCCTTCTAGAGGCACGGCAGCCGGGGTTACGTTTGGAGGCTCCCCTCTCCCTTGTCGGTCGGTAGGGACCAACTGGCGGGTGTCTTGAAGATGGAGTTGGGGGTGTTGGCCCTTGAGCGGACCCTAAATCCTCCGGGGCTGCGCGCCCCAAATTTCCTCTCCCAAAGGCCACAGGGGCGGACAGGCGACCTCAGCTCAGGAGTCAGCGATCATTCAGCAATGGACTCGAGAACGTGGAGCGTACCACAGGGATAGTAAGTTATGGCGGAAGACCACCGAACTCAAAATGCCAAAGTAGCTCGCTTCCATCACACTTTCGTAGTCAATTGGCCTGGAATTGCATGCGAAGGGATCTGTCGTGGAAGTGAGTGTTTCAACCAAAACCGGCCAGGTGTAACTTGTTCTCCCTAGGGTAATTTAGCGTTCCGGACGTTTAGCGAGTCATTGCCATTCGAGGAGCATCCCGGTGCGACGACAAAAGCAGTGTGGTTTCTACAAGGTCGACATCGGGAATACGTGATTTACGACAAGTTCTCGGGGCCGGGAGTAAAGGTCTTTTGGACCTTCAGAAGAGGGGCCTGAGCGGAGGATCAACGGTCCGGATAGGCGAGACTCGAGGAGGGTGGTCGATGGCGGTCACGACCGGGCGCTGCGGGGAAGAGTGCCTGGGGAACTTTGGATGCTATCACGGGGTGGGACTCTTCCCTCTTGTGAGGGATCACGCAAGGTCGGCCTCGTTTGACTTGGGGAAGGGTGCGACCGGTTTGCCACAGCGAACGCCCCAGAAGCCGTTCTAATCTAACCCTTGACCTAGACCTTCTCGAAAATTCGAAGAATTGGGCGTGTGGAGATGAATTAGGGATCCGGCAGCCAAAAGCGGAATTTATTTTACGGTAGTGCGAATTCACGAATGTCTTGCCAGCGCTGCAAAGCCCCGACTTCACCGCGCACCACATGGCGGGAGGAGAAAAGGCCCAAACTCCGCTCCGTCGGTTCCCCTTATAAAGTATTCATTTCGCGCGCCATTGATCCCAAATTACGCTTGGAGCCGGGACCATTTAAAGCGGCAAAACGCCTTCTAGAGCGCAGCAGCCGGGGTTTCACGTTTGAACTATCCTTGTCGGACTTCGGCCGGGACCTTAGCGCGTGTCTTGAAATTAAGGTTAAGGTGTTTTCACAGCGGTAGCGGACCGCAAATCCCTCCGGGCTGCCTTAAATTTCCTCTCGAGGCCAGGGAACGGATAGGCGACCTCAGCTCTCCGGGAATCGCGATCGACTTCTGCCTTAATGGACTCGAGCGTCGACATTGCCGGGGACCAAGTTAAGTGGCGGAAGACCATTACGCGAACTCGAAATAAAGTAAGCTCACTTCCATCCACGCTCGTGGTCGATTGGCCCTGGGATGTGCATCTTATCTTGGCTATGCGTGGGCGTGAGTGTTTCAACTTCTTTCGCAAAACCCGGTAGTGTGAAAACTTGCTCCTAAGATGAATTTCGCCATTCAGGACGATTTGGCGAGTCTATTTGCCATTCAGGAGCATCCGGTGCGAACGGTGACTCATGATCACCGGTTTCTACAAAGGCGTATCGGGGCGCCCGTAGTTTGACAAGTTCTCGGACGATCCCCAGAATCTTTTGGACCTTCGAGGGGCTACAGGCGGAGGATCCAGCGGTCGGATAGAGAGCCGGGCTTTCCGGGAGGGTGGTCATTAAGCGTGCAACCGAGCTGACGCGAAAGGGGCTGCCTGAGACGGATCAGCCTCACGGGGTCGGGGACTCACTCTCTCTTGTTCTTTTGCAAAAGCGGAGTGCAGCGATATAGGGAAGTTCGGCCTCGGACGATGTGGTAGTCGAATCGCCATTAGAACCTCGCTGATGTCCGAGAGCGACAAAACACTTTGGTTTTCTACGATTCGGCCGCCAGAGGGCCTTGCTGATTTGATAAGTTCTCACGGACCGGATGTTGGATTTTTTTAGCGGACCTTATCGAGGGCCGGGGCCCTTAAAGAAGGATTCAGCGATTAAGCATGGGAGCAGAGATCGAGGAAGTGTGGTCTTTTGGCGATACGGCCCGTGTATTTGCTTAGGAAAATTTCGTCGAGGCTTTTGAAATTTTGAAAACTGGCGTATGTTGGCGATGACTTAGGAAACTGTACGGCGGAAAATCGAATTTAATTAGTACTATGCATTAATTCACGAATTTATATGAATGTTCTTTGCCCTAAAAGCGCCCTTTACTTCTAAGCGCCACAGCGGAGGTATGAGATCAAACTCCATTTTAGCCCGGTTACCCTTGCCCAGCGTTCTCAAGCTGCATCTTATGGCCAAGTCCAAGTTACAAAGACCAAAGGCTTCGGCACCCAAAGCATAAACCACGCTAGAACGGCGAACTCATACCAGGGTTCACGTTTGGAGGCCTCTAATATCCTTGTCCAGTTATTTAGGACCTTTAGCGCAAATAACTGGCGGTAGAGTGTTGGCCTTGAGCCGAAGGGAATGTAAAACCAATAGAAGCTGACTTGCCCCAAAGTCCTCTCAGAAGGCCACAGCGGGGCCGAGGCAACTTCCTCTCTGGAATCGTGATTGACTCTGCGCGATGGACTGGAAGATGGAGCATTGTCACGGGGACCAGTTTACGTGGCGAGGAAGGCCACCTTCGAGGCGATCAAAACTATCTCATGTCAACACACTTTCGTAGTCCGATTCCGGCCTGGGAGATTCAGGCCGAATCTTGCAACGTAGAGGCGTAGAGTGTTTCTCTTTACCAAAAGCGGCCAGAGTGCAACTTGGTCTCTAAGGTATTCTTGACCTCAGGACGATGTGGCCCGAAGTCGGAACCTTCCATTGAGACCTCATGATGTCCGACGACAAAACACTTTGGTTTTCTACCGCGGTCGACCCTTGAGGAACGGCTTGGCGGAGTTTGATAAGTTCCTCCGGGATGTTGGATGTTTTTGGACCTTATCGAGGGCGAAAGGACCCATGAGCGAAGGATTCAGCGATTGGGATAGAGGCCGAGATCCAGGGAGTGTAGTCTTTAAATCACGGTATTTGCCGAGGAAAGGCTGCCTCGGGGAAACTTTTGGGGCTACTCAGGGTAGGACTCCCTCTCCCCTCTAATGAGGGTGGCCTTGCAAGGTCGGCCTTGTTTGACTTGGGCAAGTGTGCCATTTCGGTACTAACAACGAAGTTGCCGGGGCCGTTCTAATGCAAACACTTTGATCTAAACCTTGTCGGAAATTTTGAAAAGCGTATGTTGCGATGAGCTTAGGAAGCTGTGACAAAAAATCATAATTTAATTCCATTACTATGTATTAGTGCGAGATTTATGAATGTCTTTACTCTGCAAAACGCTACTTCTAAGCGCCACGGAGGAATTACGGATCAAACTCCATTAAGTCGGTTCCGCACTTCAGCGTTTCTCAAGCGCATCTTATCGGCCAGAGTCCAAGTGCAAAGACCAAGGCTTCGGCACCCAAAGCGCCAAACCACAGGGCGATAGCTCATAGGGTTTGCGTTTGAATTCTATCCTTGTCGAGGATTGACTAGGATAGCTAGCGTATCTTGGCGTATTAGAGGGGAGGTGTTGGCCAGTATGGACCCTAAAACCATGCAGAGCTGACTTACCCCAAAGTCCTCTCGAGGCCGACGGACGAGGCAACTTCCTCGGGAATCGTGATTGGCTTCACGCGATGGACTTCCGGAATAATGACATTGTCACAGGAGACCAAGTTTAAATGGCGAGGAAGACCACCTTCGAGGCGATCAAACTATCTCATGTCCAACACTCTTAGTCAATTGGCCTAGGAACGAACATTTGAATCTTTAGCATTAAGTAAATTAATGTCACTTTCTTTGCAAAAGCGGTATGAAACTTAGCCTCGGTAATTGGGCCTCGAACTGATGTAAGCCCGAAGTAGAATCATAGCCATTACGGAACCTCAGCGATGTCACGAGCGATAAAACACTTTGGACTTACGCGACGTTGGACGGCGGGGCAGCCGCTGGTGTTTAATAAGTTCCTCGGTTGGATGTTGGATTTTTGGACCTTATCGAGGCGGGGCCCTTGAAACCGAAAGGATTCAGCGATTAGGATAGAGGGCGAGATAAATTAATATGGTCTTTAAGCGTCTGGCCCCAAAGTGACGCTACCAGGGAAAAGTACGCCTGTGAGGAAACTTTTGGGCTAAGCCTCTACCGGTCGGACTCTCCCTCTAATGAGGAGCCCTTGCAAGGTTCAGCCTTGTTGAGTGGGCAAGTGTGCAATAACTCTGGTACCGGACCGTTCTAAATGCAAACACTTTGATCTAGAAACTTTGTCCGAGAAATTTTGAAAGCACGTATGTTGCCGTGATGCTGGCCCGACCAAAATCAGAATTCCAATTAGGTACTATGCATTAATTACGAGATTTATGAATGTCTTACTCATAAAGCGCCCTTACTTCGCGCCACAAGCGGGGAGAGTCTGAGATCAAACTCCATTCGATGGGGTTCCTTGCTTCGTGTTCTCAATAGCATCTTATCGGCCAAGTCCCAAGTGCAAAAGACCAAAACTTCGGCACCCAAAGCGCCAAGGCCACAGAACACAGCAACTCAGGGTTCGTTTGAGAGCTCTATCCTTGTCCGGATTCGACTAGGACCTTCGCAGAGTATCTTACAGCGTAGAGGTGTTGGCCAGGAAGCCCGAGGACCCTAAAACCACCTAGAAGCTGACTTGCCCCAAAGTCGAAGGCCCACAGCGGCGGACGAGGCAACTTCCCTCACGGAATTGTTCGTACCTTAATGTGGACTCGAAAGGTCGACATTGTCCACGGGGACCAAGTTTCGTGGCAGAGAAGACCACACCCAACTTCTCGAGGCGTCAAACTATCTCATGTCCAACACACTTTCGTAGTCAAATTGGCCTAGGAGGTGTTTGTCGAATCTTTATAGCGTAGAGGCGTGGATGGTTTCTTCTTTTTGCAAAGCCCGGCCCAGGTACAACTTGGTCTCTAGAATTAATTCGGCCTCGGTTGATGTGGCAAAGTCGAATCGCTACCATTAGGAGCCTCGAGAATGTCCGAGCGACAAAGCACTTTGGTTTCTACGATTAGGCCGGCGGGGCGGCTTAGCGGTTTGATAAGTTCTCAGGGCCGGATGTTGGATTTTTGGACCTTATGCGAGGATAGGGCCTTGAGCGAAAGGATTCAGCGATGGGATAGAGGCGAGAGATCGAAGTGTGGTCTTTAAGCGTATTTCGGCTCTTGCTTTTCGGCGGGTCCCAAATTATGAGACGGGACTTCGGCCCCAAAGCGTAAGCCCTTCTAGAGCACGGCAGCCACGGGGTTTGCCCCTGCGTTTGAGGAGGCCTCTCGCTGTCGATTCAGCGGGACCTTCGCGGAGTGTCTTGAAGTGGAGGTTAGGGTGTTGTTTCGCGCCCGGTATGAGACCCTAAAATCCCCTCCGGGCTGCTGCCTGAATTCCCTCTCCCCAAGGCCACCAGGGCCGGGCCAGGCGACCTCCGGCTCTCGAGTCAGCGTCGACTACGCCAATGGACTCAGGCGTCGACGTTGCCACCGGGACCAAAAAGGATTCAGGTGGCGAAGACCACGAACTCCAAGAAGTGCCAAAGTAGCTCCACTTTCATCACACTTTCGTAGTCAGTGCTTCTAGGATGTGCATCGCGGGGATCTTGTCATTGGAGAGGCGTGAGTGTTTTCTTCTTCGCCAAAACCCGGCCAGGTGTAACTTGCTCCCTAAGGAGGGTAATTTAATACCATTAGACCCGTTGGCGGGGTCTATTTGCCATTCGAGGAGCATCCCGATTGCGAGCGATAAAGCAGTCACGGTTTCTACAAAGCCAGAGCATCGGGCCGCCCGGTTGACAAATTCTCCAGGACCCGATCTGGAGTCTTTGGACCTTCAGAAGAGGGCCTGAGCGGAGGATCAAGCGGTCGGATAGAGGCAGGAGCTCGAGAGGAGGTGGTCCTCATTAAGCGTCACGACCAGGGGCTTGGCCTGCCGGGGAAGAATTTTGCCTGGGGAACTTTTGGATCTAGCCTCACGGGAGTGGGACTCTAGCAATACGTAACACC